>LR812536.1:42809668-44172168 GCA_903798195.1 Danio kyathit
TTACTTACTAATGAGGCTTTGTAACTATAACATAACACACAATTTTAGCATTGAAAACTGCATTTTTATAAATACAATCATGACTAAACTAATGAATACATACAAATAATGTGTAAGGTGTTATGAACATGTGCATTGACAAATAAAATGTATCACCAGTAAGTATTAATAACGTTGTTATAAATGTAGCTATAAACTGTCATTATAATATAGTAAAAGGTTTGTTGCGTCTTTATACATAAATGTATAGAATTGTTATTGTTGGTTATAAATAATTGTAAACAGAGTGTTATAATTCATTGCAAGTATAAGCTTCATAGAAAGTGTTACCCAGTAATTTTTCTTTGTGTACTGTCGTATATAGTATGTCAATGTCCATGTGTGATTTATCCAGCAGAACATGCCCAAAGCACCTGTATCATTGCTGATTTCTCCATCGGCACAATTAATGCAGTCATAACAGCAGACAGGTCTTCCTTTTTGGACAGCCTTCCGAGTACCCGGTGGACAGCTTTCACCTGCACAACAGGACACAGGCACCTGCAGGTGACAGATGTACATTAATATCAGAGTCAGAAATGTATCTACAGTAGTCCATAACCATTCAGCAGTTATTATACAACACATTTAATACTTTCACTGCCATCATACCAAATGATAGCTCTGTTCAGGCTGAATTCTTGGCCTTTGGGCTGGGGAAGCATCATATTTACCCACAGTTACAAAATCAATTGAACCATCTCTTTGAAGCTGCCAGTTCACAAGTTCATACACGGCCACAGGCGTCTCCATAAGCATCAATGAAACTGAAATTATTTTAGAAATTTCACTGTTTGAGCTTATCAAAAACCTGCATGACAGACATGAAATAATGCCAAATGTGTTAAAGCGAAAATTGCTTTATCTGCTAAATAATCAGAAATGCATTAGCCTACTGGATGTGATTACAAAGCTATTTCTTAGTAGCCCTGTTTAAAAGCAAATTTATAACTATTAAAAAACTAAATAAATACCTGTCGGGGCTCAACCTTGATGTTTTTGTTGCACTGCTTTTCGTTGCAGACAATGCCATGGAGTGCATGAGCTATAGCATATGTGGCTTTGTACACCATGTTAGAGACGCGCAACTGGGACGTGTCTGTGTACGGGTTCTTTACCGTGCCAAGGTCCTCTGTGCCATCACATGCGGGCATACCAGAAGGACCTGTCTGCGGTTTTAGACTACAACTAAATGAGCTTTCCCAGAATTCTGTCAGCAGGGGAAATTTCATTGCGTGCTGTGGAGATAGGTCAAGAAGAAACGTACGAAAGCCAGGGATAACAGACCGTGGGATTGCGAAACCCACACCACCAATGCACATATTAAAGCGCAACATTTCTGGATCTGTAACCCACGCCTCGCTGCCGATCCATTGCATCGGAGGAGGAGGCTGTTGGCTCAACTCTTCTAACAGAAGTCTCATGTCTCCTGAAGCCAGGAAAGCAACTATGACACGAGCCGTTGATCTTCGGATGACATCAGCGACTCTCTTCAATTTGCTGCGCGGTTGGGTCCTGTAGTAGGCCTCTGAATATTCCACACAAATTCCCTCCTCCTCCGCGGCTTTCAGGAATGATGCCATGCCATTATTCCCGTAGTCCCGAATCACTGCGCACAGCCTCCGATCCAAGTTCCACCCAAAGCGCTAACCATACGCGCCAGTGCGGCCGCTTGATGGTGATCGCTGGGGATGGTCCTGAAGAAAGTAGGGTGCTGTCGCTTGTCACTGAGACACGCGCATGTTGCGTTAATGACCTCACCTAGTGTACAATGGAGAGGGAAATTACAATAATTGTAATTGGGCCACATGCATGTTAAAATTTGCTCCAATTACCAATTGTATAAAATATTTATAAATCATTTGACAGTGTATTTGTAGTTAATATAGTTAATAGTCATGTTAAGGATAAATGAAAATTACACAGTGCCAAAGATTTTATTTATTTATTATTATTATTATTATTATTATTATTATTAGCAGTAGTAGTAGTAGAATATGTATGCTCCAAAATAATATAGCCTAATAAACAAACACCTGTGGAATTCCAAAAGGACCGTAAAGTCTTGAAATGCTTATAGACGGCGTGGAGCCAGATTCTCCGACTAGTGCGGCAACCGCAGCAGATTTCGAACAAGAATCAGTGTCGTTAAATGTGAGGTCTAATCCGTTGGCAAGCTGAAATGACACCTTGACTGCCATTGGCACAGAGCCACAAGAGTCATATATGCGGTACCCTAATGTAATGCCTGGCAAGAGATCGGAGCTGTTGTTGATCTCTTGGATGGCGAACTGCAAGACACGGGCAAAGCGCAGCTCTCTGAAGTCCATGCTGTTGAAGTACACAATGAAAAAAAAAACACAGTTTATCACATTTACAAACAACTAGCCTATAATACTATTAGGAATTACTATACTCGATTTTATATTTCTAACCTGCCACTGCACTGTAAAGATTGTGGCCGCATAGTATAGGTGTGCTTTTCTGTCCATAAATAGTAATGGATGGTAAAAGCACCTCCAATGATAAAGTCCCCTTCATCGAAGAGAACAGGAGGTTGAGGGTCACCTTGGAGGATGCAGGTACCCAAACGGTTCCCATACACAACATACAAAAGCGTGATGATACATTGTAGTGTCCACGATTAACAAACATGAATATACATTTCTCCTGCTAGGAAAGCAACTACATCAAATATTAGTTGAGCATTGCGCTTTGTTTTTTTATAGGTTTCAACTCTCTCTGGAATGACAACGGGTGTAGTTAGCCTAATTGATGTCAAAATATTCAATCAGAGTATGAAAACTGCCTCGAGTGTTTTACAAAGTTTTCAAAACGCACATTGCCTAAAAAAGTATTGTAATATTGTATTGTCTAAATATTTTTAATATAGTCCATCAGTTTGTTTTAATTCTCAGAAAGAAACAACGGGTTTGTAATTACTGAATGTGAGTAAATAAGTACAGAATTTCTCATTTACGGTGAACAATTCTTTATTTTATAAAGTTTTATGTATTTAAAAATTTATGTATAAAATCTTTTTTTCTATTTATTCTGTAGGGTACCAAATTACAAGTTTGTTCTGTTATTCTGTTTTCAACTCAAAACGGAAAAAAACACATATAACGACCCTAAAATGTGAAGTTAATAGATGATTCAGTATTACTGAATAGAATGCGTTTATTAATTTGGGCTTCTTAAATAAATAAAAAACACTGAACGATAAAAAATAATATTTAAACAAAGTATTAATTTCTGGGGATGTTATTTTCGGCCGCCAAAAAAATAAATGTTTTATTTTAATATTGGCTACCCTAATTTATTAGGCCTTATGTTAAACAAATTGATAAATAATTTTTACACAGGTTCGTTGCGTGGTGTACTGCGGACGGCATATTTGCTCTCGTGCGCTCTCTCTCTCTCTCTCTCTCTCTCTCTCTTCTCTCTCTCTTTCTCTCAAGGAAAAGCTGCTGTTAAGTGTAGGCTATTTTTGATTAGTTTATTTATTTGTGTTTAATTTGCGTTAGACGTAATTCAGACAAATGCAGACAAACTGACAAAATAAACAAAACAAAAAGTTCATGAATTTATTTTATTTTCGGCTTAGTCCCTATCTGGGATCGCCACAGCGCGAATAAACAATTTATCCAGCATGTGATTTTACGCAGCGGATGCCCTTCCAGCCGCAATCCACCACTGGGAAACATCCCAGCCGGGCACAACGACCGACCTTCAACGTTGAAATATGGTTGAAATAAGGTCAGGTGTGTTTTTAACGTTGAAATAATGTTGACTACAACGTTTAATGTTCAACGGTTTGAAAAACTTCTGCATATGACCAGGCTTCAACGTTGAAATGCGGTTGAAAACACGTCAGTTGTTGTTTCAAAGTTGAAACAATGTTGAATGATAAATGGTTGAAAAAGTTACAGAAATCATTAAACAAGTCAACGTTGACATTTTTTAATCGTGATCTGTATGTTGAATTAACGTCGTGGCTTCACCCTATTTTCAACAACGTTTTTTGGTGGTTACAATGGTATATCAGAGGACTCGGCGCACGCGGCCACGCGCAGCGCTTCATGGGAAGTTTGAATCGTAATTACGGGCACCTGCAGTGCAAACAGAATTCAGAGGGTAAGCATCTTATCGATGCTTTACATGTTTTATTTATCCCCAGTCTTGTTTTACACACAGTTAATCTTGAAGGTGACTTTTGAGTTGTAGTGTTCGAATTTTGAAGCATTTAAAACTTTTCAGTTTGGTTTTTAGTCTTGTTTGCGCTCCGGTGACGCAGCAGCTAATCTCGAGCTAATGCTACATGTTTAACTTTAGTCTATATTAGTGTTTTTACCTGTTTTAATTGGCAAATTTCAAATCGATAAACTCCAAACGCGGTTTTAAAGTTACTGAGCAACGTTATAAGACAATATCTTTTTTATACGCTGTATTGTTACTACAAAGTGAACTGCTGTCGTTTCACTGTTGTGTTGTTGTTTAATTGTAGAGATGTAACTTACTCCAGAGACGCTTTAACTTGCACAGCATTGAATGGAAAAGGCTTTGTCCATATGTAAGTTAACTAAGTTATCTATTAATAAATCTTGGTGCTTTTGTTGGTGATATTCTTTCAAATCTGTTTCTTTATTGATTGTTAGGCTATGTTGTGTTGATATTATATTGTTATATTGATATTATGTGCGAGGTTATGCTATGTGACAATATATGCGACAAATATGTATTTAGTCAGAAATGAATGCTTGAATTACACTTTGTACAGTAGCAGATAAGAGGTGTAATGTGTTTTAACTTTCTAGGTTTTCTAGAAGGTCCAGTTGAGGGCATGAAGAGGATGCAGATGGCCTAACCTGTCAGCCAGGACAGACTGCAGTTCTTCACCATGCCAATGCTTTGTATGGATGTCTGACTACTACGGTGTTCTCTCAAGGTATACTGGAGCAAAACAACAGTACCCGTTACAGTGAAATTTGTATTCTTAAAAAATAGTGATATATGTGTAGCAGCAGTACATGTGATGTCATTGAGAAGTCATAAAAACAAATAAACATGCTATTTAAAAAAAATCTAAATATAAAAACTGAGGATTAAGATGACAATGAAATGCATCAACTGTCTGTGAAAAGGGTCTACATAAGATCTCTGGTGTTTTCAAACTGAAAGGGATAGTTCACCCAAAATTAAAAATTTACTTACATTTTACTCAAGTGGTTTTAAAACCATTATGAGTTTAGTCTGTTGAACACAAAGAGGCTATTCTGAAGAAAGCTAAAACCTGTAAACATTGACATCCATAGTTGGGAAAAAAAAACAAATACTGTAGAAGTCAATGATTATAGATTTCCAGCTTTCTTCAAAATATCTTCTTTTGTTCAACATGGTGAGTAAATGATTACAGAATTTAATTTTGAACTATCCCTTTTCTCTGTCCTACACGCAGGCTTTTGCAAAGGCTGCTCCTAGAGTTTTTCTCAACCTGTATGTCTAAAAACTTTAAACAGCTTTTACAGTACATGTAATGGTTTACAACTTGTAATTATTAGATGTGGTGAATGTTCATGATTCTTTACTGCAGCCAAGTAATGTTTTCGAGAATCTGAAATTTGAATTCTGGAAAATGCTGGCACGGTGATAACTAAAGGCCTCCTGATGATATCACACCTAATTCTTCACTTCTCTTAGTTCTTCAAATCTCTTATAGTTAATATTTTTTCTTCTCCAACTTTTTGTTTGCTGGTTGCAAATTCCTCTTGATAAATCTTATGTATGACTATAGGAATTATCCTAAAAAAAAGCTGGCTACACATTGTGACTTTGAGAAACAGTTATCAAATAACCTTAAGTTTTTACTGAGCAATGTTATCAATAATATATTAAACATGCAATATAATAATTATTATAAAGTTAACTACTGTTGTTTCACTGTTGTTGTTTCCTTTTACTTTAGATATGTTCTCCTAACTAGAGGCGCACTACACAGCATTGAATGGAAAAGGCCCGTATGTAAGTTTGCTAAGTTCATTTTATGTCAAGTTTCTTTTTTCTTTGGTCGGTAAATAATGTTCTGTTATAATTGCCTGTGTTCACAACCAGCTTTGTCCTCGTTTCTTTATTGATTGTTATACTATGTTCTGGTGTGTGTTTTGTTTTCCTTTTCCTGTTTGTCTCTCTGTATACTGCGGTTTACTCGTAGCAGTACCTAATGTGTGTGGTTTGTATGTGCGTTCATTTAAAATAGAAATTTTGCATCAATCTTATCCAAATTAAATGTAAATGAAACCCCAAACAAGATCGTGAAGTAGGAATATTCAGATGGATGAGTCAAAATTATTGAATGTGACGATTTTATAGGACAAATTTGGATTCAATTAAAATAAATTTGAGTTTGAATTTCACTTTGCTATAATAGCAGATACCAACTGGTTGTAACCTAGTATTTCATTTATTGGAGGTTTTTCTGGAAGCTCCAGTTGAGGGTATCAAGGACATACCGATGGCCTAAACCAGTGTCAGCCTGGACAGACGTCTATGCAGTTCTGCTCACACCACACCAAACTCTCTGCTTTCTATGGATGTCTGACTACGGTGTTCTCTGAAGGTGTCACTGGAGCAAATAACAGCACCTGTTACAGTGAAATTTGTGTTAAAATTACAGAGAAAAGTTATTTTTAGAATTTGCAAATGTTTTTTCTTCCTCCCTTCTCTCTCTCTCTCCAAACTAAACATTGGTTTGTGCCTGTTTTGGTGATTTCGATGTGATATTTGACTCATTTGCCATGAAGCTATAGTTTTCTCTTTCTCCATGCTACAGCAAGGGTCCCAAGATGTTCAAAGTCCAGAAAAGGAACTAAAACCTTTGTCAAAACATTGCTTCTATCTTCAGTGGTTCAACTGCTAATCATACAACTCAAAAACACATTTGTGCATCAAAGTACTGTAAAAATAACTTGTTTGCCTCTGCCACAACAGGTCAGGGTGTGTGCTTGCTGCTCGTAGTAAACACCACAACAGGTTAGGGTGTGCGCTTACTGCTCATAGTAAACACACACGCTGATCTAATGTGGGAGAGATATACGCAAACAATTTTGTATTTACTGTTTTGTTTTGCCTCACTAAAGTGTTTGTTGTAGCTTGGCATGTTCTCAGTTGAACTACTGAAGTCACATGGGATGTTTTGACAATGTTTTTTGTGCCTTATCTGGACTATGACCATCTCGGGACCATTGCTGTCTGTAGAGGATGAGGAGCATTTAATCTAAAATATTCTAGTTTGTGTTCTGAAGATGAACAGGTCTCTGGGATGACACAAGTAATTAATAACATAACCTATGTGAATACTTAATGTGACATTTTTTTTAAAGACCAATGTAATAGTGAAATGTATCTACTAGGTGAATAGTCCTACATTCACAAACGTGAGCCATCATTGTAGGACCCATGTGAACATGCAATTTTAATGATACTAAAGTAATGGAATAACAAATTACTGTTGTATTATTTAAGTTATAGGCTATAATAAGTCAAATAGATGTGAACATGTCAAGGTGTAACTGTTGTGTTTTGTGAGAGAGAATCCAATCATATATTCTACACATTTTCTTGATGTTCCAATGTCACAGGTGCTCAGTTTTGCTGCAGTAATGCTAAACACAATAGATGTACTTTATGCAAAAAGACAAAAACAACTAAATATTTAGCATGCAGACCTGCAAAGTGAAGGTTGCAATGTCAGATTTATAGATTATAGTAGGAGTTTTCACTATTGTGAAAGTCAAGTCATTCATTCACAATGAATTGGAGTGGCAAACCTCATTACTGATTTTTTAGGATACTCACCTGGTGTTTGAAAATAAAAGATGTATTTAACTGCTAGACAGATATAGATGTTTTTTAGTGTTTTACATTTAATTTTTTTGTCCCGGTGCCAGCTTTTACCTCAAGCGTTTCTCTTCAACATATAAAACCTTAAACAGATGTAATGTATTTTACTTGTGATTCTTAGCTGTGGGTGATGTTTTATGATTTTTTTTACTGCAGCCACTTTAAAAATTTGTATTTTGTAAACTTTGTAAACAGAATTGTATTTTGGAGACTGTGTTGGTGATAGTTTAGTTATTTAGTTAGTTATTATCTGTCTTTCTGAAGATGGTAACACTTTACAGTAAGGTTGTGTTAGTTAATGTATTTACTAACATGAACAAAGAACAATACATTCAAAACGTCTTTCATATAAAGGAAATACAGTTCATGTCAGCTCAGTGTTTTAATGTTAACAAGCATACATTTTTATTTTAATAGCATTGGGACATACTTTAATTAAATGATTAATAAATGCTGTAAGTATTTATTCTTTGTTCATGTTAGTAAATATGAACTAACTTCAACTCATGCAACCTAATTAAAAGTGACCATTTAAATGTTTGTGTATTTGAGTGTACTGCATGTACAGTAACCTGCATGGTTTTAATGAACGATTGTATGCTGTAAATGTTGCTGTATATTTAGAATAAATGATAATGTGGTGCATTGAATAAATTGATACACAGGCTAAGTTGTGTATTTGTATTGTTTTTTTATTAGTAAAAATTTGTTTGCTATATTTATGGACTTTGTGTTATATGTAATTTCTATTAAACTTACGTTGAAATGTACGACGGTGAAACAACGTCAAGGTATCAACGTTGATCCAATTTGCAAAATCGAAAGGTAATTCACCTTAATTCAACGTCTACAAAACGACCAAAATTCACCCATGAAGAAGGTAAGAGTGAAACAACGTCGTGATTTCAACGGTGAATCACCGGTGGTGATCCGACGGTGAAACAACGTCACTATATAACGTTGATCCAATTTGCAAAATCGAAAGGTAATTCAACGTTGATCCAACCATAGACCTGACGTTGATTCAACGTTGAATCACCGTTGAAATGCCGGCTGGGATCCATACACACTCATAGGCCTACACTACAAAAAATTTAGCCTACCCAATCACTACCGCATCCCAGCCGGCATTTCAACGGTGATTCAACGTTGAATCAACGTCAGGTCTATGGTTGGATCAACGTTGAATTACCTTTCGATTTTGCAAATTGGATCAACGTTTATATAGTGACGTTGTTTCACCGTCGGATCACCACCGGTGATTCACCGTTGAAATCACGACGTTGTTTCACTCTTACCTTCTTTATGGGTGAATTTTGGTCGTTTTGTAGACGTTGAATTAAGGTTGAATTACCTTTCGATTTTGCAAATTGGATCAACGTTGATACCTTGACGTTGTTTCACCGTCGTACATTTCAACGCAAGTTAAATAAAAATTACATATAACACAAAGTCCATAAATATAGCAAACAAATTTTTACTAATAAAAAAACACAATACAAATACACAACTTAGCCTGTGTATCAATTTATTCAATACACAACACATTATTTCATTTATTCTAAATATACAGCAACATTTACAGCATACAATCATTCATTTAAACCATGCAGGTGACTGGACTGGAAATTTAAATGGTCACTTTTAATTAGAGTTGAAGTTAGTTAATATTTACTAACATGAACAAAGAATGAATACTTACAGCATTTATTAATCATTTAATTAATTTAAATATGTCCCAATGCTATTAAAATCAAAATGTATGCTTGTTAACATTAATGCACTGAGCTGAGATGAACTGTCTTTTCTTTATATGAAAGATGTTTTAAATGTATTGTTCTTTGTTAATGTTAGTAAATACATTAACTAACACTTACTAATACACCTTATTGTAAAGTGTTACCATCTTTAGAAAGACAGATAACTAACTAAATAACTAAAATACAATTCTCTTTACAAAGTTTACAAAAATACACATTTTTAAAGTGGCTGCAGTAAAAAATCATAAAACAATCACCCAGAGCTAAGAATCACAAGTAAAATACATTACATCTGTTTAAGGTTTTATATGTTGAGAGAAACGCTTGAGGTAAAAGCTGGCACCGGGGACAAAGAAATTAGTGTAAAACACTAAAAACATCTATATCAGTCTAGCAGTTAAATACATCTTTTATTTTCAAACACCAGGTGAGTATCCTACAAAATCAGTAATGAGGTTTGCCACTCCAATTCATTGTGAACGAATGGCTTCACTTTCACAATAGTGAAAACTCCTGCTATAATCTATAAATCTGACATTGCACCTTCACTTTGCAGGTCTGCATGCTAAATATTTAGTTGTTTTTGTCTTTTTGCATAAAGTACATCTATTGTGTTTAGCATTACTGCAGCAAAACTGAGCACCTGTGACAGTGGAACATGTAGACAAATATTTCAGTAAATCATCAAGAAAATGTGTAGAATATATGATTGGATTCTCTCTCACAAACACAACAGTTACACCTTGACATGTTCACATCTATTTGACTTATTATAGCCTATAACTTAAATAATACAACAGTAATTACTATTAGTATCATTAAAATTGCATGTTCACATGGGTCCTACAATGATGGCTCACGTTTGTGAATGTAGGATTATTCACCTAGTAGATAAATTTCACTATTACATTGGTCTTTAAAAAAATGTCACATTAAGTATTCACATAGGTTATGTTATCAATTACTTGTGTCATCCCAGACACCTGTTCATCTTCAGAACACAAACTAGAATATTTTAGATTAAATGCTCCTCATCCTCTACAGACAGCAATGGTCCCGAGATGGTCATAGTCCAGATAAGGCACAAAAAACATTGTCAAAATATTCCATGTGACTTCAGTAGTTCAACTGAGAACATGCCAAGCTACAACAACACTTTAGTGAGACAAAACAGTAAATACAAATTGTTTGCGTATATCTCTCCCACATTAGATCAGCGTGTGTGTTTACTATGAGCAGTAAGCGCACAGCCTAACCTGTTGTGTGTTTACTACGAGCAGTAAGCGCACACCCTGACCTGTTGTGGTAGAGGCAAACAAGTTATTTTTACGGTACTTTTGATGCACAAATGTGTTTTTGAGCTTTGTATGACTACAGTTGAACCACTGAAGATAGAAGCAATGTTTTGACAAAGTTTTTAGTTCCTTTTCTGGACTTTGAACATCTTGGGACCCTTGCTGTACATGGAGAAAGAAGGAACTATAGCTTCATGGCAAATGAGTCAAATATCACATCGAAATCACCAAAACAGGCACAAACCAATGTTTAGTTTGGAGAGAGAGAAGGGAGGAAGAAAAAACATTTGCAAATTCTAAAAATAACTTTTCTCTGTAATTTTAACACAAATTTCACTGTAACAGGTGCTGTTGTTTTGCTTCAGTGACACCTTCAGAGAACACCGTAGTCAGACATCCATAGAAAAGCAGAGAGTTTGGTGTGGTGTAGCAGAACTGCAATAGACGTCTGTCCAGGCTGACACTGGTTTAGGCCATCGGTATGTCCTTGATGCCCTCAACTGGAGCTTCCAGAAAACCTGCAATAAATGAAATACTAGGTTACAACCAAGTTGGTATCTGCTATTATACAAAGTGAAATTCAAACTCAAATTTATTTTTAATTGAATACAAATTTGTCCTATAAAATAGTCACATTCAATAATTTTGACTCATCCATCTGAATATTCCTACTTCACTGATCTTGTTTGGGTTTCATTTACATTTAGTTTGATAAGATTAATGATGCAAAATTTCTATTTTTAAATTGAACGCACATACAAACCACACACAATTAGGTACTGCTACGAGTAAACCGCAGTATACAAGAGAGACAAACAGACACAAAGGAAAACAAAACACACACCAGAACATAGTATAACAATCAATAAAGAAACGAGGACAAAGCTGGTTTGTGAACACAGGCAATTATAAACAGAACATTATTTACCGACCAAAGAAAAAAGAAACTTGACATAAAATTAACTTAGCAAACTTACATACGGGCAAAGCTTTTTCCATTCAATGCTGTGTAGTGCGCCTCTAGTTAGGAGAACAGATCTAAAGTAAAAGGAAACAACAACAGTGAAACAACAGTAGTTCACTTTAATATAATTATTATATTGCATGTTTAATATATTATTGATAACATTGCTCAGTAAAAACTTAAGGTTATTTGATAACTGTTTCTCAAAGTCACAATGTGTAGCCAGCTTTTTTTTTAGCATAATTCCTATAGTCATACATAAGATTTATCAAGAGGAATTTGCAACAAGCTAACAAAAAGTTGGAGAAGAAAAAATATTAACTATAAGAGACTCGAAGAACTAAGAGAAGTGAAGAATTAGGTGTGATATCATCAGGAGGCCTTTAGTTATCACCGGTGCCAGCATTTTACAGAATTCAGATTTCAGATTCTCGAAAAAATTACTTGGCTGCAGTAAAGAATCATGAAACATTCACCACATCTAATAATTACAAGTTGTTGTAAACCATTACACGTACTGTAAAAGCTGTTTAAAGCTTTTTAGACATACAGGTTGAGAGAAACTCTAGGAGCAGCACTTTTGCAAAAGCCTGCATGTAGGACAGAGAAAATGGATAGTTCAAAATTTAAATTCTGTAATCATGTTACGTGTTGAAAAAAAGAAGATATTTTGAAGAAAGCTGGAAATCTATAACCATTGACTTCTACAGTATTTGTTTTTTTCCAACTATGGATGTCAATGTTTACAGGTTTTTAGCTTTCTTCAGAATAGCCTCTTTTGTGTTCAACAGACTAAACTCATAATGGTTTTAAACCACTTGGGGAGTAAAATGTAAGTACATTTTCAATTTTGGGTGAACTATCCCTTTCAGTTTGAAAACACCAGAGATCTTATGTAGACCCTTTTCACAAGACAGATGATGCGTTTCATTTGTCATCTTAATCCTCAAGTTTTTAATATTTAGATTTTTTTTAAATAGCATCTTTATTTGTTTTTATGACTTCTCAATGACATCACATGTACTGCTGCTACACATATATCACTATTTTTTTAAGAATACAAATTTCACTGTAACGGGTGCTGATGTTTTGCTCCAGTAATACCTTGAGAGAACACCGTAGTAGTCAGACATCCATACAAATCATTGGCATGGTGTAGAACTGCAGTCTGTCCTGGCTGACAGGTTTAGGCCATCTGCATGCTCTTCATGCCCTCAACTGGACCTTCTAGAAAACCTAGAAAGTTAAAACACATTACACCTCTTATCTGCTACTGTACAAAGTGTAATTCAAGCATTCATTTCTGACTAAATACATATTTGTCCCATAATATTGTCACATAGCATAACCTCGCAACATAATATCACAATAATAATATCAATATAACAATATAATATCACACAACATAGCCTAACAATCAATAAACAAACAGATTAGAAAGAGAATATCACCAACCAAAGCACCAAGATTTTTAACAGATAACTTAGTAAACTTACATATGGACAAAGCCTTTTCCATTCAATGCTGTGCAAGTTAGAGCGTCTCTGGAGTAAGTTACATCTCTAAAAGTAAACAAAAACACAACAGTGAAACGACAGCAGTTCACTTTGTAGTAACAATACAGCGTATAAAAAAGATATTGTCTTATAACGTTGCTCAGTAACTTTAAACCGCGTTTGGAGTTTATCGATTTGAATTTGCCAATTAAACAGGTAAAAACACTAATATAGACTAAAGTTAAACATGTAGCATTAGCTCGAGATTAGCTGCTGCGTCACCGGAGCGCAAACAAGACTAAAAACCAAACTGGAAAGTTTTAAATGCTTCAAAATTCGAAACACTACAACTCAAAAGTCACCTTCAAGATTAACTGTGTGTAAAACAAGACTGTGGATAAATAAAACATGTAAAGCATCGAAAAACATGCTTACCTCTGAATTCTGTTGCACTGCAGGTGTCCGTAATTACGATTCAAACTTCCCATGAAGCGCTGCGCGTGGCCGCGTGCGCCGAGTCCTCCGATGATACCATGGTAACCACCAAAAACGTTGTTGAAAATAGGGTGAAGCCACGACGTTAATTCAACATACAGATCACGAATAAAAAATGTCAATGTTGACTTGTTTAATGATTTCTGTAACTTTTTTCAACCATTTATCATTCAACATTGTTTCAACTTTGAAACAACAACTGACGTATTTTCAACCGCATTTCAACGTTGAAGCCTGGTCATATGCCGGAAGTTTTTCAACCGTTGAACATTAAACGTTGTATCAACATTATTTCAACGTTAAAAACACACCTGACCTTATTTCAACCATATTTCAACGTTGAAGGTCGGTCGTGTGCCGGCTGGGATGTTTTTTTTTTTTTTTTTTGACTTGTGAGGGAAACCGGAGCACCCGGAAGAAACCCACGCGAACACGGGGAAAACAAATCCGCACAGAAATGACAACAGACCCAGCCGAGGCTCCAACCAGCGACCTTCTTGCTGTGAGGCGATTGTGCTACACTGCGCCACCGTGCTGCCCCACAAAAAAAGTTCATACAATATGAAAATGTGATCAAAGAACCCAAATAGATATTGGCAGTATACCGTTTTTTATTGTTTTGGTACAATTTTCATATGCGGTGTACATTTTCGAATCTCTTAGGGTGGATTCGAAATTAGATTAGATTATACCTGCTTCAGCTACTCCTTGTATAGTGCTTTCATCAACTTTTTCAAGTGCTGTAGATCGACTGACTTCCGAAAACAGGGATTAACATTGTTGTTGCTTGGCATGGTTCGCTTTCAGACAAATGTTTTAAAACGGACCAGAATTGAAAGTCATGCAGCTTTTAGGGTGGTAACCACACTTTTTGATATAACAAAAACATTTTCTAGATTTTGAATAAAGTTAAAATAAAATTATTTTTTATAAAAAAAAATAATAATTTATCACATCATATATCATTAGAAAAAAAAATAAATCTGAAGTTTTAAATTAAAAACTGCCTATTAAAACTAAGTAGCCTATTGTCGTTTATTAGGAAAAAACTTGCCAGCACATTTAAATTTACTCAGTCAGAATTTGGCCACTTGGATAATAAAAAAATTAAACGTAATAATAAAAATAGTGTAGCGCTTCCTGATTTTTCTAGCCTCTCTTGTAAGCACATTTAAAACATCTATAAATAGCAACAAATTAGTATTTAAACTTTTATATGCTTCAAAATTAACTTTTGGTGCTTCACACCTTTTTATTGGTCATTTCTTTTCTTAATAAGGTCCAAGATTTAGAAAAAAAGTTGGAGAAGATGGAGAAGTGAAAGATGACGTCACTTCTTTGATGAGTTATTTTAACAATTTATGATGGAAAAGCAGCTAAAATAGGACAAATGAGCTCATATATGTATATATATAATGATAAAACCCACAATCTTGCTCAAAGACACGTGCAACTTCTCCTCTATGGTTAAAAAGGGAACACTTTCCCTTGTCCCCCATATTTATTATTATAATTATGATTTTCTGATATCTCTGCTATTTGCACATGTAAAATAACCCCTGAAAAGATATTATCTATCTATCTATCTATCTATCTATCTATCTATCTATCTATCTATCTATCTATCTATATATATATATATATATATATATATATATATATATATATATATATATATATATATATATATATATATATATACACACACACATATATATACTGTGTTTTTAATAGGTCAAAAAGACCTTGGCCCCTGCCTTTAAAAATTCCCAGATCTGCCGCTGCTTAGTACAAAACTTTAAACTGATGACACTTGTAACACCACTTGTCATTCTGTCAAATCTGATGTCATGATTTTGTTGTATTTGCACATATATTCAATCTACATAACCATTGTTTCAGAACACAAGATCATTGTGATATGTAATGAGAACATTTGCTTTAATCCCCAAAACAAAACAGTAAGATCTTTTTTCAACTTAGTACTTTTAACAGTCATTTTATTCAGTAGCAAACAATACAAGATACAAATTTCAAATTACTCTCTGTGCTGAATTAATGTTACTGTGCTGTAAAACTGTATACACAGCCATCACAGCAAACTGACAAAAGCTATATTTTTTTGTTTAAAAAGTTTATGAAACATGAAAACATGATCAGAGAACCCATAAATAAATCTGATATATGGCAATACAGTATATACAAATTACATTTTTCTTTTTATAGTTTTTCATTGTACATATATAATTTTCATAGTTTTGAATAATGCACACTATCTGTCACCGTGTTATTATAAAATAATAAACTAGGGCTCCATAATATTGTAAAAAAAAAAAAATCAACTTTTTATTTTTTTGTGATTCAGATTGCGATATTGAGTATACTGTAATTTTATCAGGATGAGTAGCTCGATTTGGAAATATTTCATTAGTTTAGATTGATTAGGATGATTTTGTAGAGCAGTGTATCTGCATAAAATTTAATAAACCAATCATAAGCATTCATAAATATATTAGCAAAAATATACAAAACATAAATTAAATATCAGTGTTGTTTATGAGTCTTGCAGTGTTCAGGCACAAATATAATCATAAAATGTAAAAAAAAAAAAAAAAAAAAACTTTAGTCTTCACTGTGTATATACTGTAAATGTCACAAACTGGCTTGAAATGCTCACACCATCAAAGGTCTTAAAAACACATGCAAGTGATTAATGTTTTGGTAACTTTATGGTTAAACTTTGCAATTTTCTCCAAAAATCACATGTTTTCCTCTCTGACTCCTGGTCAAATATAATCCAGACATGATGTTGCAGATCCTGCTATGTGAATATTGCAGATGTGCATGCATTGCAATTTCAATGCTGAAATGATATATTGTGCAGCTCTAGTACAAACTTAAAAACAAGTAAATGATTTAAGCTGGCACCATAACATCTTATAGTGTGTGATAGTTTATGCAAGGTGGTGTGTATATCAGAGAGATTTTGTTGATATTTTACCCATTAAATGTTTTTTGGTGTTTTCCTCTGGCCTAAATACAATAATGAAAAACTTTGGAGCAAAAATACAAAGAATCAGACTAAAGCTTGAAGCTAAAATGGCAAAAATCTCTACAGCTACAGTAAATTTCCCTGGAGAACTGACATAAGCTGGGATAAAGGTGATCCAAACAGCACTGAATATGAGCATACTGAAGGTGATGAATTTTGCTTCATTGAAGTTATCAGGCAGCTTCCGGGCCAGAAAAGCTAAAACAAAGCAAAGGGATGCTAAAAGGCCAATATAACCAAGTACAACCCAGAAACCAACAGCTGACCCTAAACTGCATTCTAGAATGATCTTGTCTTTGTAATGCTGCATATTCTTGTAAGGAAACGGTGGGGATATTGTTAACCAAAGCACACATATAATAATCTGTACAAGAGTGAAACCAAAAACGCTGAGTCTCTGTTGAGGAGGCCCAAACCATTTCATGACATTACTTCCTGGAAGTGTAGCTTTGAAGGCCATTAACACCACTATTGTTTTCCCCAGAACACAGGAGATACAGAGGACAAAGGTGATCCCAAACGCTGTGTGACGCAACATACAGGACCACTCAGTGGGCTGACCAATGAAAGTGAGTGAACAGAGGAAACACAGAGTCAGTGAGAAGAGCAGCAGGAAGCTCAGCTCAGAGTTGTTGGCTCTCACTATTGGAGAAGCCCTGTTTTTATAAAACACTAAAGCCATGCTTAAAGCCAATAATGAGCCAGAAACAGAGAGAGCAGCTAGGATAATCCCAAGGATTTCATTCCAAGACAGAAACTCCACTGGTTTAGGAAGACACTTGTCCTTCTCAGTACTGGGCCAGTATTCAGGTGGGCATTTGTCACAGTCTGGAGAATCTAGAAGATTAATATATCACTGCATAACAGCCATTCGTGAACCATAAGAACAAAACAGAGATGATCAAAGTGCCGTACCATAATAGTTTGTTCCATAAACTCTCAGAAATAAAGGTACGCTAGCTGTCACTGGGGTTGTACCTTTTCAAAAGGTACACATTTGTACTTGAAGGGTCCATATTGGTACCTCAAAAGTATATATTAGTACCTAAAAAATTTAAGAGGAACACTTTTGTACTTTTTAGGTACTAATATGTACCCTTGAGGTATTAATATGGACCGTTTAGGTACAAATTTGTACCTTCTGTAAAGGTACCACCCCAGTGACAGTTCGCATACTTTTATTTCTGAGAGTGTATAAAACAAATATTTGAAAATTAAATTCATACAAAAATCTTCATTATAATAATTTATTGAAAATAAATGTTTATTATAAAAGTGGATTACAATTTTTTTTTGTTTGTTTGTTTTGTTTGTTTGTTGTTACTCCAAACAACAACTAGTAACAGAAAGACTGTAGCTATGTTTCCATCCAAATATTTTTGTGTGCATTTTGCATATGTGCATGCACAACCGGTTGATGGAAACGCCATGAGGCACATAAATTTTAAAAAAGTGCATAAAAAACATATGCGCATAACTGAGTAGGATAAACTTTTTATTCAATAAGATGCGCATAAACTACGATGGTAACACTTTTACTGCACAAATTCCAGTATGCCCATTAAAAAAGGTCATGTGATTTTGTAATAAGAGATCATGTGATGATAAAAATGTGTGTAAATGGACAAACCAGCAGGCTGAGCACACTGTAAAACATCTGAAATGTTGTTTTGGTCATTCTAAAATGCCTTATACCGTTTAAGTATTAGTGTTATTATATTACTAATGAATGACCTCCAGAATAAAGAGCGTCTGTGCTTCGCGTCTCACGCCTTCAAACACCACCGCACGTTCACTGCATGTCAGGATTGCCTTCTGAGGCGC
The DNA here is from genome assembly GCA_903798195.1 of Danio kyathit. Lineage (NCBI taxonomy): Eukaryota > Metazoa > Chordata > Actinopteri > Cypriniformes > Danionidae > Danio > Danio kyathit. The sequence continues at coordinate 42,828,493 of LR812536.1, forward strand.
AAGTCATTTATTACATGAAGAAAAGATTGACACGGCTTCTCCTACTGCAGAAAATTCAGTTTTTACTGTTGATTTTTGCCGCCAGTTAATCAGAAAGTGACGATTTTGTTAGTTTTGACTTGTTGGATGGAAAAGCTGTCTTTTATGCGATAATCCAGTTTTGCGCATAAAGTTCATTCACCTACTGCGCCACTGCTTCGCCCCTTTTGAAAAGTTACTTATATTAAAATGAAGTGATTAGGCAGTCTACACAGGGGCGGATAAAAACAGTAAGCAAGGTAAGCGGCCACTTGGGGCCCCAGAAAATCTGAGGGCCCCCCAAAAATACCTAGACATATAAATGATACCTATAAATTATATATATAACATTTATTTTATATCATATTTTGTACAGTGAGGGTCTAAAAAAATTTATTTGAACGTAATTAATCAAATCTGCACAGATGTGTCCCTCACCTTCAATCATGGACCAGTCCAGCAGTCAAATCAGTAAAGACTTAGGCCCCGTTTACACTAATGCGTTTTCGTTTTAAAACGGCGTTTTTTATCAAAAACGATCCGCGTCCACACTAGCGTTTCATCTAGCGTTTCTAAACATATCTCCGTCCACACCACTCCACCAAAAACGTATATCACGTGACCATTTGCGCACTCTGGGCATGCGCGTTTAAGTATAAACAGGAAGCATGTGTCTCGCTCGGCATTTGGTGATTGTTAGTCAACAAACGCTGGTTGAACGATGAACGCGAGCGATTAGCGAGTGCTCGAACAATAGCTTGCCTCTTGCGAATATATGCAGCTGCTGTAGTAAAAAAGGCAGAGTTTAACTGCACAATGGCGCCTGAAACGGACAATAGTGCAAACAACGCTCCCATTTCTGTGTCCATGTTGTTGTTTACAGTGAAGGCTGGTCTGCCGTCTTCCGGTAGCGTTATAGTCATGTGATAGGGGCTTGACAAATAAGGGAAGGATACGCAATGACCCAAAAGCCCCAATCAGGTAGCGAATCTCAGCAGCCACGCCTCCGTTTTCAGGTGTCTCCGTTTTTCCCCATCCACACAGAGACGGAGCAGCAGCGTTTCAGTATTAAAACGGGCTCTTCACCGTTTTCAAAACGCTCCGTTTTCGGGGCTCGAAAACTCCGGCGTAGTGTGGACGGATGGCGTAAACGTAGCAAAACTTATGCGTTTTAAAACGAAAACGCATTAGTGTAAACGGGGCCTTAGTTTTAAAAAACTTATTTTTAGTCTTAAGAAAACAAATCGTTTCAAATGTTTCACATTACATACTATATGATTATTATTATTATTTTGATAAAATGCAGAAAAGGAGATCGAATTATATAAGAAAAAACAGCAAAATATTTATTTTTACAAAATGTATTACATTTTTTAGAACTTTTGGGCCCCATGGCTGGAATTCACTAAATTCACCCTTGAGTCTACAAATACTCTAATGACATGTGTTTACAGAGTATAATTAGAAGAAACATAAAAATAAGGTGTTTAGCATATAATTGGTAAATGTATTCAAGCAGTAATAAAAGTACAAATATAAAGATCTTTATATTCTCACGAGACAGACAAGCAGCCTACCTGTCTCGTTGCTGATTTCTCCTTCTGCGCATGGAATGCAGTCGTAACAGCAGACAGGTCTTCCTTTTTTTACAGCCTTCCGAGTACCTGGAGGACAGCTTTCACTGCACACAGACACAGGCACCTGCAGGTGACAGATGTTCACAACATCAGAGTCTGAACCAATTTATTGATGATTGTATTGCTCCTCTCTTCATTAAAATAATAATATAACAATAGGAATCATTTCCAGGTTACAGCATAACATCCGTAAACAAATAAAATAGACTAGAACAACACATTAAATACCTTTTCACTGCCATCATACCAAATGATAGCACTGTTCAGGCTGAATTCTTGGCCTACAGGCTGGGATGCATCATATTTACCCACTGTCACAAAATCAATTGAACCATCTCCCTGAAGCTGCCAGTTCACAAGCTCATACACGGCCACAGGGTCTCCATTAGCATCAAACGAAACAGAGTAATTATTTTTAGAAAAATTCACTTCCTTGAGTTGATCAAAAACCTGCATGATGAACATAATGGGTGTGGATAAATATGTATTATAAGTAGACCTTCACACACAAAGAAATATGGTAGCCTATATTAATTGTATATATAGTTGTTTATACTGTATATACTGTATATAGTTAAAGGCAAAATGACTAGTCCACCTGTAATGATTGAATTATTTTACAAATATTTCCCAAATTATATCCGATTTATTTTTCTTAAACCCATTTTAAACATAATAGATTAAACAACTAATTTCTAATAACTAATTTCTTTTGTCTTTGAAATGATAACAGTATTTTACTAGTTTTATTTTGCAAGATACTAGTATTCAGCTTAAAGTGAAGAAGCTCAAACAGGTTTGAAGTAAGGGGTGAGTAAATGATGACAGAAATGTCAGTTTTAGGTGAACTATCCATTTAAAGTGTGATGTAAAGAAGAATGTTAACTAGCCTAACTATGCAAATTCGGTTAATTAGACAAGCTATTGGACAACAGTGGTTTGTTCTGTAACCAAAATAGAAAAAAAAAAACAATAATAGGGCTATAATATAGAATTAAAACAAATAAATAAATAAAACTGTATTTATTCCAGTCAATTTACTGTCAATTTTACTCCTCTCTAGAAGAAAAGGAAAATATACACACACACACAAACACATATTTGCGTGTTGTATTTGGGTTTGATTTTTCTTGTTATAGCTTACCTGTCGGGGCTTAACTTTGATGTTTTTGTTGCACTGCTTTTCGTTGCAGACAATGCCATGGAGTGCATGAGCTATAGCATATGTGGCTTTGTACACCATGTTAGAGACGCGCAACTGGGACGTGTCTGTGTACGGGTTCTTTACCGTGCCAAGGTCCTCTGTGCCATCACATGCGGGCATGCCAGTAGAAAGACCTGTCTGCTGTTTTAGACTACAACTAAATGAGCTTTCCCAGAATTCTGTCAGCAAGGGAAATTTCAACACCTTGTATGGGGACAGGTCAAGTAGAAATTTACGAAAGTCCGGAATAATAGATCGCGGGACCGCAACGCCCATCGTTCCTATACATAAATTAAACCGCAGCATCTGTGGGTCTGTAACCCACGCTTCACTTCCAATCCACTGTATTGGAGGGAGAGGCTGTTTGCTCAGCTCTTCTAGGAGAAATCTCATATCACCTGCGGCCACAAAAGCAACGATAACACGAGCCGTTGATCTGCGAATGACATCCGCAACCCTTTTCAGTTTACTGAGCGGGTAGGTCCTGTAGTAGGCCTCAGAATATTCCACACAAATTCCCTCTTTCTCTGCAGCTTTCAGGAATGATGCCATGCCGTTGTTCCCGTAGTCTGAATCACTGCGCACAGCCCCGATCCACGTCCACCCGAAGCGCTTGACCATCCGCGCCAGTGCGGCCGCTTGATGGTGATCGCTGGGGATGGTCCTGAAGAAAGTAGGATGCTGTCGCTTGTCACTGAGACACGCGCATGTTGCGTAATGACTCACCTATATATAAAAACACGACAGATCATATGCAATTATTATCAGTTGTTAGTGTTCTTTTTTGTTTGGTTATATACTTTTTTTATACTCATCAAGCACCTGACCTGTGGAATTCTAATAGGACCAAATATTCTTGAAATGCTTATAGCCGGCGTGGAAGCAGAATCTCCAACTAGTGCGAGAACTGTAGCAGATTTTGCACAGGAGTCAGTGTCGTTGTATCTGAGATCTAGTCCGTTAGCAAGCTGTAACGCTACCTTTATTGCCATTGGCACAGAGCCACAGGAGTCATATATGTGGTACCCTAAAAAGAGGCCTGGTAGAAGATCGGAGCTGTTGTTTATCTCTTGGATGGCAAACTGCAAAGCACGAGCAAAGCGCAGCTCTCTTAAGTCCATGCTGTTGAAGTACACACATATCAGCTGTCTATTAAATGAAGGTTTATTTGAACTTTGAACCATTTTTTTTCATTAAATATTATTTAAACTCTAACCTGCCACTGCACTCTAATGGTTGTGGCCTCCTAGTATAGGTGTGCTTCTCTGTCCTCACATAGTAATGAATGGTAAAAGCCCCTCCAATGATAAAGTCTCCATCCTCAGAAAGTGCAGGTGGCTGAGGGTCACCTTGAAGTATACAGGTCCCTAAATCAACCCCACAAACTGCAGTACACAGTCTGGTAATGCACAACATCTTCACTGTCAATAAAAGATGAGCATTCATTTCTCCTGTTATAGCAAATGTGAGTTGAGCATCATCTTTAATATAGGCTTCCAGTCCCACTACTGTTGTGTGTATGTTGTAAGTATTTGCTGGGAAAGCAAGGGTGTGGTTAATATTTCACCCCAGTCAAATGTAAAATACAGTAAGAGAATGTGTCTCAAGTGTAAAAAGTTTCAAAACAGCAACATCATAAATTGACAGTAAAAAACGAGTCAAAATGAAAATGTTTATGCAGCATTTGGTAAGACTTTACGATCAGGTTGTTTTGTAATGCATTAACTAACACAAACAATACATTTATTATATCCACTTTTGTTCATTTTAGTTGATGAAAATCAAACTGTTTATTGTTAGATCATGTTAACTCATGGTGCATTAACTAATGCTAACAAGCAAGAATATGGATTTTAATATAAGCTGAATGAGCTGATTTTTCTTCAGCTTAGTCCCTTATTAATCAGTGGTCGCCACAACACAATGAACCGCCAAATTTTCCAGCATATGTTTTACGCAGCAGATACCCTTCAAGCCATAACACAGTACTGGGAAACACCCATACACTCTCACATTCACACATACATTCATACTTGATTTTAATAATGAATGATAAATGTGGAAATATGCTTATAACTGCTATATTGTTCTTTATTAGTTAATGTTAGTACATGCGTTAACATTAATGAAACCTTATTGTAAAGTGTGACTCTGCATGTTACTATCTTTTCCCATCCAGATCCCATTATGTTTTGACTGAAAACATTTTTTAAAACAGGTATAAAGCTATTCAGTCATATAGTGCCTTGTATCTGGCTGTAAAAGTCATCAGCAGCAAGCCATTATCCTTTGATCTGATGTTTGAATATTTTTCACTGTTTTGAGGACATTTTGGATGTATCAGAGTGTTTAAAGCCTGCTGCTGATATATAGAGTTAGGGGGCACAGTGGCTCAGCACTGTCGACTCACAGCAAGAAAGTTGCTGGTTTAAGTCCCAGCTGGGCAAGTTGGCATTTCTGTGTGGTGTTTGCATATTGTTCACGTGGATTTCCTCCTGGTTTTACTGGTAAAACCGTATATGTATATATATATATATATATATATATATATATATATATATATATATATATATATATATATATATATATATATATATATATATATATATATATATATATAGTGCTCAGCATATTAAGTACACCCATTTTTTTTATCCATTTCTCAGTAAATATAAGCAATGTATTTTGGTGCATTTAAACAAATTTATAAAACAGATATATTTATTAAAATATTTTTTTACTCACTAAACATATTTAGAAATTGAAAGATAATACAATTAAATTCAAGCAAAGTATTACAAAATAAAAAATACAACCTACAAAATTTCAACTAAATTTCATTTTTTTTTTGCTTCTATTGATTTTTCCCTCTTTTTAAAATTTGTATTTAATATTTTTATATAACATATAAATTTGGGTGTACTAGTTTTTGGACTGCTGTAAGTATTTAGTTAGATTTCCCATAGGATTCTCTTTTAATATTGATTGAGTTAGGGCATGTCAAAATTAGCTTCATTTCAGATTCTGAGAAAATCCAATTCAAAGAAAAACTCTTTAAATAATATATTTAAAACTGCAACACATCTGAACTATCCTGACTAGGCCTAAGTTTCTAAGTAAAACGGGTCTAATTGTTATCATTTGGTGGTTCAAACAGCATAAAACAGTTTTACAGCTTTATTTGTAAACTAACAAATATAAGCAGAAAATATTAATAATAAATGTAATATTGATAAATACATCAAATAGAAATTACTAAAGTAATTTTTATGTGTTAGCACTCATGTGTTACCTAATTGCAGTCTCTAATGGTAGAAAAGAAATATATTAGCGAGATTTAGGTGTTTCTGAACCAAAGGAAACCTAGAGACGATAGAAGTTTTTTTTTTGTTGTTTATGCTCAAATTATTAATGTTGATTAAATCGTTAATTTCAGTGTTTATTATGTTATAAATGGAAATATACAAATTTATCTCTAAACCTTGTGTGTGTGTGTGTGTGTGTGTGTGTGTGTGTGTGTGTGTGTGTGTGTGTGTGTGTGTGTGTGTGTGTGTGTGTGTGTGTGTGTGTGTGTGTGTGTGTGTTCATTATATTATTTATAGGGTTACAGCGCATTTCTAAAATAACATGCTTCATTAAGCAGCAGAATGAAAATAGAGTCAGCGGTTTTAGTGATTTATCAAAATATGCGCATGACCAAGTAATCATATTCAAGTGTTCACATGCTCATTTTTTTTTTTTTTTTGTTGGAACGCATTACAAAAGGAATAAGCCAGCCCTTCCAATGCGATTGACATTTCAATTGGGGCTCAATTGTATAAATTTTTTATTCCAATTGAACTGTCAATCAGATTACAGATTATTTGGCCACATGTAAAGGTTCCCTATGTTTTGGCTGCTTGAAGCTACAGGTTGATCATACATTTATTGTTCTGATGGAGAAGAGCAGATGTCATTTTATAGGAGACGGTGGGACATATTAGAGAGAGGGAAAGTTAAGATTAGGATGCATAAATGCATTTCATTAGGGGTGCCCAAGCCTGTTCCTGAGATCTACCTTCCTGCGGAGTTTAGCTGCAAGCTTGATCAAATGCACATGTATTAATTACCAAGTGCTCCTTCAGATCCTACTTTGTTGGTCTAGTGGTGTTCGATCGGGGCATGAGCACCCTGCATTACATGATTTAAGCTTTAGGTGTATCATAAAATTTCAAAAAATCATGACATGACAGGAGAAATTAGTCACAATGACTATGTTTATACTGACTTTTACTGTCTCCTTTTTATTTCTTTTGCAAGAGACTTATTTTTACCCATTCAGGCCCCATGTTTCATTCATTCATTAAGTTTCCTTTGGCTTAGTCCCTTATTTATCAGGGGTCGCCACAGCGGAATGAACTGCTAACTTATCCAGCATATGCTTTTTGGTTTCACCTAATTTAAAAAATGTATATTGGGAAATTTACATTGCGAAAGAAACTTTACTGAATTGTTTATAACCAGGTGTCCAAAAGAAATTGAATAATAAAATATACAAAATAATGATACACTAAACACTGCCACATATTTATTTATTGTAATAATCAGACACTATTGTGAAAAAAACTTTAAAATAGCAAAAAAACATTAAACATTGCCACAAAGTATACCTTATGAAGTCATGCATTTTAATTCTCATAATATACAGTACACAAAGCTGGTGTAATTATTACATTCACAGACATGTGCAAAAATGTCAAAAACACCATAAAATCTCTTTTTTCTGAGGTTACTTCAACCATTGTTGCAGAGTAGCGTAATTATCGTAATTATTTAATGGTTATTTAACTTCTGTTTGATAAATTGATTGAGCACAATTTAACATGTTTGGTGAATATATCTTTTTTTTAATTTTAATTCCAGACCATCAGCTAAAATTTATACAGTGGATCATTTTTTTGGTTGTTGTTTTGGGTTAATTATTGGGAAGTCACCTTAGAATTATAAGGTACATTTTAAGACTTTTTATTAAAAAAACAAATAAGGTTTTATCTACAAAATCAAACTCTAGCTTGGCTCTATAAGGTTCTTTCTGTGAGCCAATCAGCATTTCGAATGCACACACAAGGACCAATCATGATTAGCTTTCTTTGTCATTCCGCCGGACTGCTCCATTGATAGTGGGAAAGACCAGAAAAAACACAAAATCAGAGTTGACTAAATAATTGAATTGTGCAAGTTGACTCACACCAAATTGAGAAGAAACATGAACTGAAAAGATATGTAAATGTGATGATTTAGAAGCATTTTTGACTTTGAGATGAAATATTATTAAAAAAGGTAATATATTAAATGTGAAATATTTTTATTTGTGTATATATTGTCAGTGAAACATTTTTTAGTGTTTATACAACTCAATTGCTCATTGTCTGTGTTCTTTTATTGTCTTTAAATTTGATATCAAGCCTTGAATGGCAAATACATCATATAATTGAAAAATATAATTCAATAATTCATATAGAGCATATTATTCAATACATATTACTATATTAATTAAATAAAATTAACATCTGGATTGGACAAAATATTTAGCACAGCCTTGTATGTTTATTTTGAACAAGAAAAAATATTCATGCTAAAACATTAAATAAATGTTATAGAAAGCAAAAATTTTATTTTCTCAAACATCAAAATATTGTTACAACACCATTTTTTCAAATTAAATGAATAAGCTGACTGATTGTATTTTTGGAAAAGTAATGCTTTAATTAATGATCTGTCAGATAAAACCTTATAATTCCAAGCGGAAAAAGACATTTTAGAATTATAAGGTTCTACAATATCTGCATCTGCCCTGTTTTTTTTACATCAAGCAAATTTATGAGAATTTTGATAATTTACATTTATAGTACATTTAGGGTCTCTTTCATTTTAATGTATAAAGAGAACTGTTATTAACACATATTGTTTGCTATATGGAATGCAAAAACTTTGAAGCTGAATATCTCAAAATCATTTACAATGAAGACAGAACTCTATATAAGGTGACAATTTGTTGAGTCAACATTTAATTGTCAGTTTCCACAATTTTTCAAAATGTTAAGTTTTTTACAGTGTACATATTTGTGCATATACAGACAGGTAAAAACATACATCAGCTGTGTGATAGTTGACATGGTAAAATCACACCTGTCATATCTAATAGTGGTCAATTTGTATTGTAAGATATGTGTTTTCAGGGGGCTTTTGATGGTACTTTACCTAATAAATGTTTTTTGGTGTTTTCCTCTGGCTTAAATACAATAATAAAACACTTTGGAGCAAAAATAAGGAGAATCAGGCTAAAGCTTGAAGCTAAAATGGCAAAAATCTCTACAGCCACAGTAAATTTCCCTGGAGAACTGACATAAGCTGGGACAAATGTGATCCAAACAGCACAGAATATGAGCATACTGAAGGTGATGAATTTAGCCTCATTGAAGTTATCAGGCAGCTTCCGGGCCAGAAAAGCTAAAACAAAACATAGGAAAGCTAGGAGGCCTATGTAACCCAACACAGCCCAGAAACCAACAGCTGACCCTAAACTGCATTCTAGAATGATCTTGTCTTTGTAGTGCTGCATATTCTTGTAAGGAAACGGTGGGGATATTGTTAACCAAAGCACACATATAATAATCTGTACAAGAGTGAAACCAAAAACGCTGAGTCTCTGTTGAGGAGGCCCAAACCATTTCATGACATTACTTCCTGGAAGTGTAGCTTTGAAGGCCATTAACACCACTATTGTTTTCCCCAGAACACAGGAGATACAGAGGACAAAGGTGATCCCAAACGCTGTGTGACGCAACATACAGGACCACTCAGTGGGCTGACCAATGAAAGTGAGTGAACAGAGGAAACACAGAGTCAGTGAGAAGAGCAGCAGGAAGCTCAGCTCAGAGTTGTTGGCTCTCACTATTGGAGAAGCCCTGTTTTTATAAAACACTAAAGCTATGCTTAAAGCCACTAAAGAGCCAGCAATAGAGAAAGCAGCTAGGGTATTCCCAAGGATCTCATCCCAGGACAGAAACTCCACTGGCTTAGGAAGGCATTTGTTCTTCTCATTATTGGGCCAGTAGTCAGGTAGGCATTTGTGACAATCTAATGAATCTGGAACATGAAGAAACCAATGTTCAGCTGTCATTCAAGAACCAGAAATAAAACAATGATAAGGTGTCTATTATGTTTTATATACAGTGTGTGTGTGTGTGTGTGTGTGTGTGTGTGTGTGTGTGTGTGTGTGTGTGTGTGTGTGTGTGTTATACTATACAGCTATGCACTACTTGCCTAAATGTCTTTTTCTAAGTTTTTAGTCAACAATGTTGCATGTTTGATGAAAACTGCCTGCATTTAAGTGCTAATAAAACATGAACACATGATAATAGAACACAATGTCTTTTGGTTTGGTTTTGTTTTTTTTGCTTACGATTTTTTACAATCGTTTTTCCACAAATTTCAGAACTAATTTTTTTTTGTAATATTTCAAAACTCTAAATAGTCACATTGTTTCAATAAACAATCATTAACAATCATTAAATATTGCTGTTTCAAATATATGATACAGTTTGAACCAAAATGAAACATGTATCATATATTTTAAACAACAATATTTAATGACTGTTAATGATTGTTTGTTGAAATGATATGTATCTTGTGATCTAAAGTAATGTTCCAGTGGTATTTGTATGATAAAAGGATTATGTGAATTAACAATCCTGCAAATGCATCTCTTCTTAAAAAGAAATGAACTCAGCATGCAGAGTTTTGAACACTGTTAAAGCCTGTGTTAAAAGTAGTAACTGTTTAGAGCATTGAGTCTAGAGTTCTGAAAATTGACATCAGGGTTCTGAAATTTGTGACAATACGATTGTAAAAAACTTTTCAGTCATTTCAGATGTAATTTGTGAGTTGCATTCTGAAATGTTATTAATTTTATTTTAAACTGTGTTATATTGAAATGGTGATTTTGGTTCCATGACCAAATTATCATTGACTTGTGTGTATTGTATCCAAGCATTTCAAAAAAGAGTTTAGAGTTTTGCAAAAATGTGACGTTTAGTCAACAGTTGTGAATTTTTTGTCTAAAGTTTTAAAAATTGACATCAGGATTCTGAGAGTTGTGGCAAAACAACTGAAAAAAACTGTAATAAGTAACTTGCATTACTTTTGATGCATAGTTTCATGGAAAATGATGTACAATATTACATGTTCAGATGATGAATGTTTCAGGATAAATAAAATGACATCATAATCACAGAAGAAGACCCAGCTGGCCTATATTAATCTATAGATTTCATCCTTATTCTTCATAATATATGGTTTCTATGTTCCATGTAACACCTTTACAACCAATATTTTCATATTTGAAAATATTTCTGTATGCAAGAAAGCCCAATCACAGCAGACCAATGGCAAGGCGTGATTGGCCAGAAGGTTCTTTCAGAGATGTTTGGCTGATGAATACTTGCACTGTGATGTGGAGGAGAACCTGTGGCCAAATCCACAAGACCAGATGGTAACAAAGATCCAAAAATCTTATTCATTTATCCATTTTCCCTTCGGCATAAACATCAAGGGTCACCACAGCGGTATGAACCGCCAACTTATCCAGCATATGTTTTACGCAGTGGATGCCCTTCCAGCCACAACCCGGTACTGGGAAACACATGTCCATATATGGCTGGATATGAACACACACATTTTAGTGGTTGAAAAAATATAAACAGTGATTTTGCAATATTTTGACAAATATTACATTTTATATACAGTATGTGAAATCTAAATGTAATTTGCATATGTTGTCATATATCATGCCATATATCAGTTTTCTATATGGGGAACTTTATTATTGTTTTTGTTTTTTAGAGTAAACCTATGTTATGATTGCATAAATAAAACTTTCAGTTTGATTCCACTGACTGTTTGTGGCAAAACAATTGTAAAAACACACTTAAATTGTGTTGATAACTACTAGTGCATCTTTATACCAAAGTGTAATATAAAGAAATTAACATAAACAAACAACAATTTTCTTGTGTGATTTAAATGTACTCTCTAAAATGATGCATTGTTTCAATGAAAATTTGGATAAAAGTTGGACTAACCCAACCCTTGGGTTAAACATTTTATTTAAAAAAATATTAATTGGGTTTGTTCTTATTTACAATAATTTCAGTTGAAACAATTCAGCATTTTCAGATTATACGTGCAGAAAAAAGGACCTGTTTCATTGTTGATCTCCCCATCAGCACAGTTAATGCAGTCATAACAGCAGACAGGTCTTCCTTTTTTTACAGCCTTCCGAGTACCCGGTGGACAGCTTTCACTGCACACAGACACAGGCACCTGCAGGTGACAGATGTACATAATATCAGAGTCAGAAATGTATTACAGTAGTCCATAACATTCAGCAGTTATTATACAACACATTTAATACCTTTTCACTGCCATCATACCAAATGATAGCTCTGTTCAGGCTGAATTCTTGGCCTTTAGGCTGGGACGCATCATATTTACCCACTGTCACAAAATCAATTGAACCATCTCTTTGAAGCTGCCAGTTCACAAGCTCATATACGGCCACAGGGTCTCCATTAGCATCAAACGAAACAGAGTAATTATTTTTAGAAAAATTCACTTGCTTAAGTTGACGAAAAACCTGCATGATGAACATAATGGTTATGGTTAAATATGTGCTATAAGCACCTACACACAAATATGGTAGCCTATTTTAATATTATATAACACACACACACACACAATTGAGACAAAATGATTAGCCCTACTGTGAAGTTTTAATTATTTTATAAATATTTCTTAAATTATGTTTAAAATAGTTTTTCTTTCAGACTGTTGTAATTTGAATTTGAATAGTCAGTTAGCCTACAAATGTTACATCATTGTGCATGACTGCAGTAAAAAATGAATTGTGGCTGTATATTGTGTAGTATTATTAAATATCGATTGAAAATGCAGTGCTTAAAAAAAAGAATACAATTAAATGGTTCAGTCGTTCCATTCTTGAAAAAAATGTACCTTTCTGGGCTCTACTTTGATGTTTTTGTCACAACGTGTTCCGTTACAGACAATCCCATGGAGTGCATGAGCTATAGCATATGTGGCCTTGTACACCATGTTAGAGATGCGCAACTGGGACGTGTCTGTGTACGGGTTCTTTAACGTGCCAAGGTCCTCTGTGCCATAGCATGTTGGCATGCCAGTAGAATAACCTATCTGTTGATTTAGACTACAGCCAAATGAGCTTTCCCAAAATTCTTTCAGCACGGGAATCTTTAGCGCCTGGTCTGAAGACATATCAAGAAGAAATTTACGGAAACCCGGAATTACGGACCGCGGGATTGCAAAACCAACAGCACCAATACTCAAATTAAACCGCAGCATCTGTGGGTCTGTTACCCACGCCTCGCTGCCGATCCATTGCATCGGAGGAGGAGGCTGTTGGCTTAGCTCTTCTAGAAGAAATCTCATGTCTCCTGCAGCCATGAAGGCAACTATGACACGAGCCGTTGACGTTCGGATGACATCAGCGACTCTTTGCAGTTTGTTGCGCGTTTGAGTCCTGTAGTAGGCCTCTGAATATTCCACACAAATTCCCTCCTCCTTCGCGGCTTTCAAGAAAGACGCCATGCCATTATTCCCGTAGTCTGAATCACTGCGCACAGCCCCGATCCACGTCCACCCGAAGCGCTTGACCATCCGCGCCAGTGCGGCCGCTTGATGGTGATCACTGGGGATGGTCCTGAAGAAAGTAGGGTGCTGTCGCTTATCACTGAGACACGCGCATGTTGCGTAATGACTCACCTATATGCACCGTAAAGAAGAAAATAATTAATAAACATTAATAATAATAATTTATTACATATTTCTTATTGCATTTATTTTATTTTATTTTATTTTGCAAACATTTTTCTACAAGCTTTAAGGAATGGTTATATAGAACAAGCACCTGCGGAATTCCAAATGGGCCGAAAAGTCTTGAAGTGGTTATTGCCGCGGTTGAGCCAGATTCTCCAACTAGTGCGAGCACTGCAGCAGATTGTGCACAGGAGTCAGTGTCGTTAAATGCGAGTTCTAGTCCATTGGCAAGCTGCACCGCTACTTTTATTACCATTGGCACAGAGGCACAAGAGTCATATATATGATACCCTAATGTGATTCCTGGCAAGAGATCGGAGCTGTTGTTGATCTCTTGGATGGCGAACTGCAAGACGCGAGCAAAGCGCAGCTCTCTAAAATCCATGCTGAAGAAAAACGCAGAAAACGATAACTTATCACTTATAACACATAAGCAGCAAACGTTTTGTTCGTTTATTGTTCTCAAACAATGAACAAAAATTCAAATATAAGCATCAGCAATTTTGTCAAACTCTAACCTGCCACTGCACATTAGTGGTTGGGGCCGTACAGTGTAGGTGCGCTTCTCTGTTCTCAAATAGTAATGAATGGTAAAAGTCCCTCCAATTACAAAATCTCCTTTGCTGAAAAGAGAAGGTGGCTGGGGGTCACCTTGAAGGATGCAGGTGCCTAAATGAATTCCACATACAGCAGGGCAAAGCCTTCTAATACAGAGCAGAGTCAAGATCAATAAAAGATTTACATGCATTTCTTTTGCTAGGCAAACAACCCATCCAAGTGAGATGCGCATTAAGCCTTGGTTAATATACCCATCAGCCACTACTGTTGTATGTTGTAACTTACTGGGTGTGGTTAATATTTTATATCAGACAATAATAATAATAATAATAAAAATAATAATAATAATAATATAATGTGTGCCATAAGTGTATCAAAGTTGCTCAGCACCAATATGAGAACTTGCTTTTTATGTAAGCCGTTAGGCCAAATAAACATAAATAATAAAAATTTAAAAAGTCATGATGAAAGCCTGTTTGTTTTTCAAATTTGGTTTTACTTTGTTGTAAAAATCTACTAGTTATTGTCAAGAGATTTGTCTTGTCCATTAATTTTTTTGGGATATTAGCTATGTTTCAATAACATAAAAATGCATTTGTGTTCTAGAAGCAGCTATTAAGCCATATAAAAGGGTAATTATCTCATTAAGTTTATTTTTAAAGTTTGTGTCATATATATATATATATATATATATATATATATATATATATATATATATATATATATATATATATATATATATATATATATATATATATCAAGAGTTCAGATGTAAAAACCTCTAAATGTAGTCTAAAATTTTCTCCTAAAGTGGACATTTTTCTCCTGTATGTTCAGTAAATCCACTTTTATGGCAAATAATATGTTCTTTACATTTAAAGTGAAATAACTAAACACAAACAAAGGATCCTGAGAAAAATGCTAATTTTCTGTGTAGTTGGGTCCTTTAGTAGGCCTCAGAATATTCCACACAGATTCTCTCCACCTCGTCAGCTTTCAGGAATGTTGCCATGCAGTAGTATAACACATAAATTGTGCTTTCCTTGTGTATTGACATTAATGCTTTTACTGTATATTGATAATGCTGCACATTTATGCTTTTGTTTTTGTATATGCTAATCTTCTGTTTCCTTTGTACATTAATCAATATTACATCATATTTAAAATATTATTCTATTCAAATCAAGTTCTAAAATTAATTAATTTCACAAATATTTTGTTTAAACAAACAGAGTTGTTCAGAGTGCATATCAAATTGTCAAGGTCAGGTGAACTTCCACTCAAAGTTTGATATTTTAATAAAAAATGTTTGTCAGATAAAAGGAATAAAAACAGTTGATATTCCTTATTGGCTTTTTTGTCTAGGATGTAATAAACAAAATTGATAATTTATGAAACAATGCATATTGTCCAGACACTTAAAATGTAATTGTAACAGATGATTAACTGCCTCAAAATCACGAACACCCACCCTTCAAGAAATTTCTCAGTGTGATTCGTTTTACTCTGTTTTCTAAAAAAAAAAAAAAAAGTCACACAATTTTTTCCGCGCAGCGTAGTCGCCTCCGCGAAGTGCATTAAAATAATTTAACGCACGGCAAGCCGTTGATTATCCCGCTTATTATATGGTCATTTGCCAAGGTAGGCGTAAGTTTAAAATAGTTTTGCTTTTTGCAACGCAATATTTGTCCGAAATTTTGTCCGTTTTTACATGTTAGATTTTCTAGTCCCTCCACTAAATCAGCTGTGACAGGCTGACAGACGGGGAGAGAGAGACAGAGAGGGCATGTGCGTGGTGTTTATACCTGCTAATATCAATATGCGATTTCATCAATCACAGGTGGACAAATAAGACATTCCCAGTCACACTTGGAGTGTGTTTCCAGTCATACATGTTTCTACTTTCTACCACCTTTCTGATGAGCGAGAATCTGTACAGTATATTGGTTTTCTCTATAGGGGAGAGCGGGGCACAAAGTAACACTTTTTGGTTTTGGTCAAATAATGAACAAAGTAGGGTACGACAAACCATATTTTTTTTTTTACCAACAACACACAAGCCTCTCCTACAAATGAGCACTGGAATTATGATCGCCGGACCTTTGGTTTCTGTGCAGTATTGCCAAAAGTGCCAGGAGTAAAAATGTTACTATTTACCCCACCTGCGGGGCAAGTTGTAACAGACAGAGGGTTTGTTGTAACACATGCTTATAAAGGCAGATTTCACACAATCAATTTAAATTCAGTTTACTTTAAATAGTAGCTTTATTTCCTCAATAATTGGCTCATTTATTTTGTATTCTACATAGCACAGTATGTTTATTTATTTTTTTGTTTATTGGATAAACACATTTAAGTCTATTTGCATTATTATCCATTTATTAATTATTATACAATGCATTTATTTGCATTATTAGCAATAAAATATATATTTTTTCTATTAAAACAATATTTTCTATAAAAAAAACATTTTTATTTAAAAAGTTCTCAACATTACACTCAAAATTCAAAAAAATATTTAGTTAGTTTAATTGGTGTCCAACAGTGTGTGGCTTAATTGTAACACCCTGTTACAACTAACCCCGCTGTGTCATGTTTTACTCAAAACTGGCTAGCAGTCTCTGTGTGTTCATCTTTCAAAATCTTTTGGCCTAGAAGACGGTGATCACAACAATATAACATTTCACTAATATACTTTCACAGATTTTTTCAAAATAAAAAAATATCGACTATAATAAAAATACTTTTATGCTGCAAAAATGGTTTTTCCTGTGTATCTCATCCAAATTTTGCCGACAATTTTCAATAATTGGCAGGAAGTCGTCTGCCGACACTGTGGTGAAAACTTCGGAAGCATGCCATGGTTAACCCTGAGCACATACCTTAAAACTCCGTGTTACATTTAACCCCGCGTTACTTTGTGCCCCGCGCTCCCCTACATTACCTTTAATACTGCAAAAGCTGGGCTACCTATTGCAGAATTTCCGCGATTTAGGCCTACATTTCATAATCAACATACAAATCTTATTAAAAGTACCATGCCACTTAAATACGCTTTAGGAATACGTTACACATTGGCTAATGAAATAAAAGATAATTCATTTGCTATCAACTTTAAGCCTTCACACTTTAGTTTTAACATGCTGTTTTTATAAAAGTCCCTTTAACAAATATTTTTGAACATCTAAAGCAGGGCTATTCAATTGGCGGCCCGCGGGCCGAACCCTGCCCCCGAGGCAATTTGTTCCGGCCCTCCAATTAGTGTGACCAAGACATCAAAAATAAATTTAGTTCAGTCGAAAAACGGCCGCTAGTTATGAAGTGACATGCGTCTGTTAGCTACAACACAAGCTGCTCACCTGACATTAAGCGAGTGGCGCGAGCAGATGAAAACATTTGGATATGTTTGTAGAAAACACCAATGCACTGATATCGTTATTTTGCAACGATTAGCCGATTTCACTATTAAACGCACTTTAATTAGTCACGTTAATTGCAAAGGCTTCTCGACACCGCGTTTCTGTTGCATGGAACAAAACTGCTGCAATTAAACAAAGTTTTGCCACCTGTGTGCTATTTTAAAGTTCCGAGCTTATAAATAGTTTGTTATTTATTTCTAATGTAAGAACATATGCCAATATGCGTGCGCAAGCGGAGCAACACGCTCACGGCTTTCCAGGTGCACGCAGTAGAAAACATCTCACACTGTATTGGTGAGTTGTGCGTGGCTTTCAGTGCAATGTAAACAAATGTTAGACGAATTATTATTAAAATGATTGTGTATATGAACGCAGAATCTAAATACTTACCAAATATAAAGCTTAAAATCTAAATTAGACGTGATAACCGTGAAACCATGATTATTCTTCAGACTAATAGTACAACCAAAATCTATTGCTGCATCCCTAAATGTTATGCAGTTCAA
The DNA here is from genome assembly GCA_903798195.1 of Danio kyathit. NCBI lineage: Eukaryota > Metazoa > Chordata > Actinopteri > Cypriniformes > Danionidae > Danio > Danio kyathit. The sequence continues at coordinate 42,846,728 of LR812536.1, forward strand.
AACATAACATATAAATGTGTCTGAATGTAGAAGAAGCCTACTTAAGCAATGCACTGCTTTTGTTGTGCTTTAAAATACAACATGAGTATATTTGTAAAAAAAAAAAAAAGCCTATTATACAATGCCCCCATGACAAAATAATTGAATAGCCTGATCTAAATAAATCATGTTATGCCTCTTTCGAATCAAACTATTAGGCTAGGCAAATCTCATGGAATTGATCTAACAAAAAGACCGCGATCACTGCTTTAAGTAGAATAACGTTACGATAATTAAAACAAACTAATCTATACAAGTCTATACACATGAAATAAAACATTCACAAAGCTGTATATATAAACTGCTTTTATTCCAGCCAAAATTTAAAAAAGGCTTTCTGCAGAAGAAAATAAAAGAAATATTATAGTGTAAGGATGGCTAAATCTCTCCATAATATCAGACCCCAAGAACTGCTATATGGAATTACATGAGGCAAGACCACAATAACTGTCATGCAACAAAACAATAAACTTTCTACTCTGAGAAGATCAGGAAACCAGCTCTTCAACTGTCTTGATCAAGCATCTCTGCCCTCTTTATCTTTAACTTTATCTTCTCCACCACAGCAGCTCACTCACATTCCACACAGAATGTCCACATTTTCAATATGGTGTATCTTGTGGATCTACATTCATGTTTGGTATCATTTTAAATGATTCTGTGCTTTGATGAGATCTCCAGATCTGCCAGATGCTCCACTCCAGGGAAAATGGTCTTCACGCCAACTCATGACCAGACAAGGGTCATTGTCTTGAATTTATGATGATTTGTTGTGATTTGAGTATTTAAGGAAAAGCACCTTTGTGCTTGTTAGTGTCTGTGGGATCTACACATCAGGCATCGGCCCCTATCTCTAACTTTTATCTGAGTAATGATGTTGTACATTTCAGAATTGACTTATTTTTATGTAAATTTGCATGGAAATCTTTACCTGACAAATATATATATATATATATATATATATATATATATATATATATATATATATATATATATATATATATATATATATATATATATATAATATATATATATATAAAACATTATACATATATACATATATATATATATATATAAAATACATTTTATGTTCTACTGAAATAATTTAAATCTAGTAGATTGTTTAGGCTCATGTTTCTGCAGCCTATGACCAGTGGCGGTGCCCCCCTGTCAACAAGCTTGGCCACCCCTGCGGCCCCCCTAAAATTGGACGCGTATTTTTGTGTCAAAACCCCGAGAAGCGAGATCAGCCATCGGTGGCGCGCGCTCTCTGTGTCGCGCGCTCTCGCTCTCTGTCAGTTTGACGGTGCGGCGCACTTCAGTTCGCGCCATTCGTCAGAAGTTAACCCCCAAATTGACACATAATAAAAGATTCAACTTCAGTGATGTTCATGTTGTGAAACACTATTAAAATGTCCACTGTTGATTATAGTAGACTTCTGTTTTCAATAGCGATTTCAAAACTTTTAATAGAGGAAGTTCTCGGCTATGCAGAATCAGAAATTGAGTTTACATACAGTAGTTTTACGTTAGGAAACGCAGTCTTGACCTTACAAACTGTCAGCAAGTGCCGGAGAACAGATGTAAAACAGTGATCCAGTTTAGTTTTCAGTCATGCTCATGTAAAAGTCATTCAACTCGTTTAGTTTTGACTTCATTCGTTTTTGATTTCATCAACACAGATGCATTACAACGGGTTTTTAAACAATAGTTTAACTGACTAATTTCTAATAACTACTTTATCTTTATGCCATGATGACAGTCAGGGCATAATATTTTACTAGTTTTTTTTGCAAGATAGTTGTATACAGACAGTCCTTTAAGTACTACAGTCTTTCAGATTCAGATTAAAGTGTAATTTACAGACTTCACTGTGTTATGTTAACTTGGAAAGTTGGAATAATTAGTCAAGTTATTGTATAACTGGTTTGTTGTGTAGACAATCAAAAATATACAGTAAATATTTTCTAAAGAAGGCTAATAACACTGATTTAAAATTGTTTATAAATATATATAAAATAATAATAATAATAATAATAATAATAATAACCCGGCTTTTATTCAATAAATAAACTATAAGAAATAAGGATTGGACTTATGACTCCAGAAGAATTATTTGTGTTTTATAGGAAATACTGTGAAAAACTCCTTGGTTTGATTTAGATCACTTGGGAAACATAATTTTAAATAAATGGGAGGGTAAAAAAATGGACTTTAACTGCATCTGTTAAAGTTTACAGGTGTAAAAATGTGCCTTGATGTACTTGAATGTTAGAAGTGTGTTATCCACTACAATACAAAGTTACTTGTCAAATAAATGAACATAGAAAACTATTTTGAGTTTAAGTTATTTAATTAGCTTATTTATGAAGACTTTAAATAATTGTTTAAGTAGTCTGTGATGCATGTTAAAACGTGCCCCCTAAAAGTACAAGTGGCTCCTGCCCGGCCCCCCCAGTTACTCTGGTCTACAACCGCCACTGCCCATGACCAGGATTGCGCATATATTCAGGCCCAATGGATGGAGCATAGGCACAGCATATAAAACCGATTGATTTCCGAAAACCACGGGTAAAATATAAGGACTATTAGAATTCTTTGACCATAAAAACAGCCTTATCATATTTGGTGACCCTGCTGTATTTCTGTTGCTGTTCATTTCATGTCAAAAATAGTTGCTACAGTACAAAGCTGAGGAGATTAAACACCACGAGAGTCAATTTGGAGAGAAATAAAATGATTTTGGGTAAAATATAAGGAGTATTAGAATTCTTGACCATAAAAACAGCCTTATCATATTTGGTGACCCTGCTGTATTTCTGTTGCTGTTCATTTCATGTCAAAAATAGTTGCTACAGTACAAAACTGAGATTAATCACCACTAGAGTCAATTTGGAGAGAAATAAAATGATTTTGGGTAAAATATAAGGAGTATTAGAATTCTTTGATCATAAAAACAGCCTTATCATAATTGGTGACCCTGCTGTATTTCTGTTGCTGTTCATTTCATGTCAAAATAAAACTGTTACAGTACATAGCTGAGGAGATTAAACACCACCAGAGTCAATTTGGACAACATAACAGTAATTCTGGGGGGTGAAATGTAAAGAGTACCAGAATTCTTGTAAGTAAGTAAGTAAGTAAGCAAGTAAATAAATAAATAAATAAATAAATATATATTATTTATTAAATAAAGATTATTTACCAGTTATCATACACAAAAATCGCTGCGCCAACAGGTTATGGGCCCAGGAGAGATGTGAGTAACCGATGGAATAGATGTGTTTTGACGGAGACGAGAAAAACTATGAACTTTGGTAAACAAAGTTTTTAGGACACATCCGGTTGCTAGGATTGAAAGAGACGGGGTTATCAGAGGCCTCCGCACGTGCTGATGATGATGATGAAGCAGCTGATAAAAATGAAGAAGCGTATGCAGAATTAATCCAATACCTGGATGACAAAAGTTTATCTCTTGTCATGAGAGATGCCGCGGATGACGGTAGGAAAGCTCTGCGACTTTTACGGGCCTCCTATGCTGGTAAAGGAAAGCCGTGAATCATTTCTCTGTATACCGAGTTAACTTCTCTGCAAAAGAAACCAAGTGAAAGTGTCACAGACTATACAGTATTATAAGAGCGGAAACTGCAATTACAGGACTAATAAATGCAGAAGAAACCCTTAGTGATGGACTTCTAATTGCGATGATCTTGAAAGGCCTGCCGGACTCGTTTAAACCATTTGCAATACATATCACACAAAGTGATACAGAAATAACGTTTGCTGAGTTTAAAATGAAACTGAGAAATTTTGAAAGTACTGAAAACTTCCACAGTGGCGCCAGTGAAGATAATGTAATGAAAGCGAATGCCTCAACCTCGGGTTGAAAGGGGAGAGAAGGGCTCGCATACTCGGACATTATGTGTTACAACTGCCAACAGAAAGGGCAGAAAATTTGTACATGCCCAGCCCTAAACTGTAAAAGACAGTGGTGTAATAACTGCAAAAGCTCAACACACAGAGACGAGAACTGTAGACGAAAAAAAGAGAGATGGTATTAAACTGGCTAATGACAAAAATGACGAACACACATTTATCTTCAAAGCAAGTGACTACAGATCATACGAAGTACAGCGAAAAGGGCTGATGGTCGACACTGGAGTGACATCGCATATCATTACTGATCTTGAAAAATGTAAACAGTTTGATGACAAATTCCAACCAGAGAAACACTACATTGAGTTGGCAGACGGAACCAAGGCGAGTGGAGTTGCGCTGAGAAGAGGTGATGCAAAGGTGCACTTCAATGACAGCGTGGGACATAAAGTGAAAACGATACTAAGGAACACCTTGTATATACCAACTTATCCACAAAACATTTTTTTCTGTCAAAGCAGCAACAACAAACGGAGCTTCAATCTGCTTTCAACAAGGACAAGACAAACTGACTCATAAAAACGGTACAAAGTTTTGCATACATGAGTACAATAGACTGTATTATCTGGACACTGTAAATGGAGATAGTTGTAACTCATGTTATGATATCCACAAAGATGTTGTGGACCAACGCTGGAATGACTGCTGCAGTAATTCGCAACAGGTGCTACAATAGCCGTATACACCATACCCCATACTATGCATTGACTGGGAAGGAACCTAATCTCTTTAAAATGAGAATATTTGGTTCAGTATGTTATGAATACAAACACGACAAAAAGAAGTTGGATGCCAGATGTGAAAAAGGGATTTTGGTAACACTTTATTTTGATGGTCCATTTGAGTATTAGTAGACTATCTACTTAATATCTGTTGACACTGACATTTAACAGTCCTTCAACAGACATTTAACTGACTATAAGAAACTGTGCAAGTACATGTCAACTTACACTAACCCTAACCCCAACCCCAACCCTAACCCCAACCTAACAATCTACTTATAATCTACTGAGAATTAGTTGCAATGTAACCTAAATTCAACAAACGGACCATCAAAATAAAGTGTGACCGGGATTTTTGTAGGGTATGATAAAAACAGCCCTGCATATTTGATTTATTACCCAGACACAGAAAAAATTCTGAAGCACAGGCTTGTAAAATTCATCACACAGTGTGTTGCTGATCATCAGACACAGACTGAGACCACAATGTCAGATGATGATTCTCATGGAGAGAGATTTGTATCTCCCCAGTCAAGACATAAAATAACTGATCAGACTCCAGAAAAGACAACTGAGACAGAAAATCATAGTGCTCAAACAGAGAGTGGTGAACAATGTTCACATTATCCTAACAGAAATAGGAGAGCCCCACAGTATTTAACAGACCATGTATCTGATGTGGAGAGCGATGATCAGATTCTAACTAATGTTGATTACTGTTACAGAATGTGCGATTTACCACAGACTTTTGAGGAAGCTATAAGTTCCAATGAGTCTAAGATGTGGGTTAAGGCTATGGAAGAGGAAATTAGCTCACTACAAGAAAACCATTTACCCTAACTACACTACCAGAAGGTAAACATGCAGTGGGAGGTAGATGGGTCTACTCTATTAAGAGTAATATAGACTAGACAGAGACATATATGTTGCTAAGGGATATAGTCAAGTGATGGGTGTAGATTACAAAGAGGCTTACTCACCGACAGCTAATATCACATCAATTCGAGCCTTAATGCAAATGGCAGCAAATTATGATCTTGAACTCCATCAAATGGATGTGAAAACGGCTTACTTGCATGCTCTGATAGATTGTAGATTCACATGGAGCAGCCAAAAGGATTTGAATTCAAATCAAACAAAGGTGATAAATTAGTCTGTAAACTGAACAAATCACTGTATGGTTTAAAACAATCGGGAAGTAATTGGAACAAAATGTTACATGTTTATCTCAGCGAAAAAGATTTCGTACAGAATTGGGCTGATTATTGTGTGTACAGCAAGCAAAGTGGAAAAGACAGAGTGATCATAATAATCTGGGTACATGATCTCATCATTGCTGCCAGTGACAACAATTTACTGAAGGATGTGAAAGAAATGCTGACATTGAAATTTGTTACATCCCTGATGTTAACGGTCTAGGAGCAACAGTGAAAAGTTATTAATGTTGGTTGGGGTGAGTGTGGATCAGTCCCCTGCTTTCACGACAACACACCAAATTAAAGTTAAAGAATTTATTAACAGAAATGTACAAAAACTGGGAAGCAAAAATAGTCTTCAGCAGGGGGAAAGGCCAAAACAACAAACAAAAAGTACACTCTAGCCAGATAGAGAGTAAAACTGTCTAAACTGACAAAGCAAAATTAAATCAACAACAGAAATGTACACTAACTCCCTAACTAAACATAAACAAGAGAAAAAAGGGTTTTAGAAATAAAATGGCAGCCATCTCCCTACGGCTTCCAAACACAGAGTTATGTTTCACAAGCAGGGTTTAAATGGTTTCAAAAGTTTTTACAACTGATTTTAACTTCAACAAGTTAAGCATAACAGCGTCAACAATCTTTGAACAAGACAACCAAGCAGGAGAGAGACCACACTCTGGTAGGGATGGCTGACGTGAAACTGACGTTTCGACACAGTGTCGAGATCCCGAAGCGCAAGTGTTTCGAAACACTGCACCGAAGCATGTTCCGAAACACCCAGGTCACGTGACTGAAGTGTTTCGAAACACCTGGTCACGTGATTAAAGCGATTCAAAGCATCGATCAGTTCAGAAGAGACCTGGCGAATCTGCGTTTGACTGACAGGGTCAGAATTCACTTCTGTCTCATACGGCCTAGTGGACCGTACGTGTGCATGTTGATACTGTGCTTTAAATGACTTTTGGGTTTGAATCCTGACTTGTACAAATACTCCGAAATCATGATTTTATGTATTTTAATAATGGTACTGTTTTATGGTGAAGTATAGATAGGATACAGCTGCTGATACGCCATCAATTTAACATCATTTTTGTAACACTGTAAAACAATAATTAATATTTTTACAGTACTGTGATGGTTGGGTTTAGAGTAGACATTAATAAAATACAATAAATGGGAAATTTAATGAATAATATAAATAAATCTTGTTAACTTCTGGCCACAACGGTGTCTGATCTCGCAACAACCCTGTTTTATGACCAAAACAAGACATATTTATTCACAAAGTGTTTATTCAGATGTCAGACCAATGTTGAAACAAAATGATACAAGAACAGAGCAATTCAAACTGATATTAAAGCATTTAAAAACAGCTGTGTTAGCCTGGATTCGAACCCACAATTCCCTTCTGGAAGTCAAGAACCCTAACTGCTCCACTAATGCACTTGAGGGTTCAAGCCTATAAAGTGAGTTTTAATACCTCGATTTGCTCAACTGTTCTTTGCTGAAGCTGTTCCAGTGCAATACATAAAAAATGACCACTAGGTGTCACCGTAGAGTGGGGTTTTGAAACATTTCGAAGCTTCGACACATTTGCTTCGATTGTTTCAGTGTTTCATGAAGCCTCGCTTTGCCCACCACTACACTGGGAGTAAGCTTCAATGTGGCTTCTTCTTCTCATGAGTTTTATTGGCGGTTGGCATACAACTTCTAGGTGCATTACCGCCACCTGCTGGTTAGGAGTGTGGGCTATGATCGCACCATCAATCCATCTTTAATCTTACCTAGACCACTTCTATCTAAATTCTTTTATCTAATTTAGACATTTTTAAAAAATATAATTAAAAATTCTATACAGTTCTCATCTGATTTGTTTTGTAGGACTTTAACTCTTTTCAAATTTAAAATAAATACTTTCCTTACCCTATTGTACTTTGGACATTTCATAATTACATGCTCCACTGTTTCCTCTAGCCCACAATAATCACATTTGCCAGTCTGATGTTGTTTCATTTTGTACAATGTACTGTTGAGTCCTGTATGCCCAAATCTTATTCTTGAAATTATACTCTCCTCCCTCCTACTTCTACTTATTATTCTTCCTTTATCCACATTTCTTTGTATATTAAACAACCACCTCCCATTTTTACCTTCCTCCCATTGTTTTTGCCATCTATTTTGTAAAAGTCGCTTGATTAAAACCTTCATCTCACTTGTACTATGCTTAACTTCCATGTCTACAACTGATTTTCTTGTAGCTTCTTTAGCACCCTCGTCTGCCAACTCATTCCCTGTTATTCCACTATGAGCTGGAACCCAACAGAACTTAACTTCTAATCCCATCATCTGAATGCGATATAGGCCCAGTTTCACAAACAGCGCTTAGATTAAGCCAGGACTAGGCCTTAGATAAATTAGGCTATTTAAGCCACATTTATAAAATGGCCTTAGAAAAATATATTACTGGTGAACACCTGGAGACAAAAAAAAATGACACTGACGTATTTTAAGACATTTCACTGCAAGTTATTTTGAGTTGAGACAGCTCAAACATGCAATTTAATCTTGACTAGCCTTAAACCTTGTTTGTGAAACCGGGGGATAGTGTTTGAGTTTTTTGAGTTCAAACATACCAATGCTCCTAATGGTCTGTTTTCCTCAACCCATTGAAGTGCCATAAGTATTGCCACCATTTCTCTTTAGTATAAACTGATAGATCATCTGAGATTCTTTTAATTACTTTTATTTTAAAATCTATTACTGTATATGCTACCCCCACTCTGATTCCTCTATCTTTAGATGCATCTGTATATATTAAAACATGATTAAAATATTTGTCTTTAAGATATGCTTGCACCATTTGATTATTAAAGTTGCCCTCTGCACTTTTATCTCTTCTCTTCACCAGTGTTGTATCTACAATAGGTTTTTGGTAGTAACCATTCAGGAGTATTTGACCATGGTACTGTTGGACTAATGAGCATCTTGTTTAGTTCCATTTCTTCCGCCATTTTTGGTACAATCCACCCAAAACTTTTGATTTTATCTAGTTCCCTTAACAAACTTACATTGGTAGATTGAAATACTATACACCCATAATCCAGTACTGATCTTATTAAACCATTATACATTTTTTTCATTGCCATCCTTTCAGCTCCCCAGTCTTTACCCAGCAAACATCTCATTACATTCTGTGCTTTCCTGCATTTATGCACAATTTTCTCAATGTGTACTTTAAAATTGAGCTTCTCATCATACCATACCCCTAAAAACTTAAAATATGAAACTCTTTCTATATCTTGTCCATATAACTTCAGAATTAACTGTTTGTTATACTTTTGCTTTAAAAAAATTACTGTCTTTGTTTTTTCAACAGAAAATCTAAACCCCCACTTATATGACCATTTTTCCACCACTTCTATAGCTGTTTGCATTTTGCTTATCACAAAATCAACATTCCTTCCACGTTTCCAGATTGCACCATCATCTGCAAACAAAGAACAACCTATTCCTCTCTCGATATCTGAAAATACATCATTAATCATGAATGAGAATAACAGAGGGCTAATTATGTTTCCTTGAGGAGTACCATTTTCCACACACTTGTTCCTAGAGACACTTTCCCCAATCTTAACTTGTATAGTTCTTCCAAATAAAAAATCTTTAATCCATTTTACCATTTTTACATCAATCCCTGCTTTCTTTAATTTAATTATCAACCCCTCTCTCCACATCATATCATAAGCCTTCTCAATATCCAGAAAAACCGCTACTACCTTTTCTTTACTAATCTGTGCTCTCCTTACTTCATACTCTAAACACACTGTAGAATCTATAGTACTTCTCCCTTTCCTGAATCCATTTTGATAATTCACAATATATCCTTTAGTTTGCATATAATATGTTAACCTTTTATTAATCATGTTCTCCATAATTATACATATATGAGAAGTTAATGCAATTGGTCTGTAATCAATTGGTCTATTTTCTTCCTTCCCTGCTTTACGTATTGGAATTATTATTGCCTCTTTCCATATTCTAGGTAATTTACCACTCTCCCATATTCTATTCTATAAAAATCCGGTAGAACATCTTTAGATATCTAACTTAAATTTGACATCATTATATAACAAACCTGATTTTTACCTGGTGCAGACACTTTATTGTTCCTTAATACATAATTTAACTAGTCAATATTAAAAGGTAAATTCAATACCTCATTCACATTTTCATGATCATTACAATCTCTGTATTTTGATAATGTTTCCTCACATCCTCTTTTTTGCTTTTCAGTAATGTTTTCTGTACTATGAATTTTAACAAACGCTTGCACTAGCATTTCTGCTTTTTCCTTTTCTGTAACAGGTATTTTCCCACTATCAGTTAATGTTGGAAAGCTATACTCTCTCCTTGTCCCATTCATTTTCCTTACCATACCCCAAACCTTGCGAATATCCGTATCTTTACCCACAGTATTGCAGAACAATCTCCAATATTTTCTTTTTGCTGTCTTAATTGTTCTTCTAACCAATGCTTGTGCCTTTCTATAACTAATTAATTCCTCAAAATTAAGGGTTCTTTTTAGTCTTTTAAATGCTTTGTTTCTTTCTTTAATTAATTTTCCACATTCATCTGTCCACCATGGAACAATTCTTCTTTTCTTATTTCCTACTCGCCTTGGAATTTATTGAATTGCAGCTCCTATTATAGCTTCACCTATACACTGATTAACTTCTTCTATTTCTTGATTATTGTTGATTTCCACCATCAACTCCTCACTAATTTCTTTAAATTTAATCCAATCTGCTTTTTTAAATATCCACCCTCCGGGTTTATTTATTTCATCCAACTTCACTCTCACTCCTACTTCAACAAAAATTGGGTAATGATCACTCCCTAGTGCTTTCTTTTTTAACTTCCCACCAACAATCCCCAGCTATTGATTTAGAAACAAGAGTAATATCCACCATAGATTCTTTCCCATTTCTAACATTTATTCTGGTACCATCGCCGTTATTAACACATACTAAATTGTTCCTATCAATTAATTCCTTTATAACTTCTCCATTCATATCATTATAATTATCCCATAGTGTACTATGACCGTTAAAGTCTCCACAACAAATATCTTTACCTTCCAGTTGGGCAGTAAGTTCCTGTAGATTTCCTAAAGTTAATTTCTGGCATGGATTATAAAAATTTGCTATTTTAAAATTACCTTCCTCTGTCCAAACCTCCAGTATAATAAATTCTAGTTCTTTACCTCTTTCCAGTATCCTATATTGTATTTTTTTTTTTTTATAAAAACTGCACATCCTCCTCCACTACCCTTATCTCTATCTCTACGTATGCTCTCATATCCTGCTATTACATAATCTAATAATGGTTTCAGCCAAGTTTCCTGAATGCAAATTAAATCTGGTTTTGTTTTTAATTTATTAATGAATCCTTTGAATTCTTGACCATTAGCTATTAAGCTTCTGGCATTCCATTGGATAATCAGCATGTTCCTTGCCCACCCTGACTGGAAGCTTTACTTTCCAGCTCAAGTCTTTTATTGATATGCTCCCATCCAATGTGTTTGACTGATAAAAATTTCTCAGCATTTTTCACTATCATTTTAATTTTCTCTGTTTTATGCCTCACCTGATCAGCACAATTGATGACATATGCTATGAACAGGATTAAATTCTCCACACTCACAGGGATGTCCCTCGGCTGTTTTTGTTCAACCATCCTATTTCCTTCACTCACCCTTTCAACATTTCCACCTTGTTCCTGACTGTTTTTAATTGCCTCTGCATAGCTAATGTTGTTCTTTGTTTTGATTTTTTGAACTTCCACTGCTCTTTTCCTTACCTCACACCCCCCATACGCTACATTGTGGTCTCCTCCGCATACAGCATTTTGGTTTAACATTGTTCCCGCATTCTTCATTTCTATGTCCTCCACCACATTTTGGGCATCTTTGTTTACTTTTACACACCGCTGCTATATGCCCATATCTTTGACATTTGTAACACCTCAGTGGTGGCTGAACATACTCTCTAACTGGGTAACTGACATATCCCACCTTGACCCTTTCCGGAAGTTTATCTTCTTCAAACTCAATTAACACAGACAAACTCACAACTCTTTCTCCATTTATTGTTTTATTTAGTCTTCTTATATTTTTTGCTTTTCCTCCCTGAATGTTTTTTTTAAAGTTTTCCAAATCCTCTTCCTGTGGAATACCCCATATTACTCCCGAAGTTCCTTTTTTTTCCATTTATTACTTTTTTATCCACTACCTTCTTTTTGCATATATTTCCCAAGAGAAGTGCCTTCTTTCTTTGTTCTTCAGATTTACATTTTATCATAATGTTTCCATCTCGAAGTATTTTTGCCATTTCTATTTCACCAAGCTTCTTTTTTAGTTCTTGTGTGAGTGCAATTGGGCTTACCCGAATGTGTTCATCTTCCTTCCTGAACATAATGATCACTTTGAAATCTTCCTCATCCATTTTCCTTCTCACCACTCGCTCATTTTCTTCACTACTATTTTCCTCCAGACCCCTCTTTTGGCTTATATTAGTCCTTTCATTGCCCCCATCTCTATGTTTTATTCCTTTACCTTTGCTTTTCCCACTTCCAGCTGCCACCCAGTCATCACTATCCACATTGTCCTCATCTTCATACCCAGATCCTGCCATCATGTCCCATTCACTAACCGGCTCATGCCAACCGCCTCCTTTCCACTTTCTGTCTCTATCCAGCTTGTCTTTGCTCGTCACCTCGTCCCACAAACAGACACAACTGCAAACGCGCGGAAAAGCCCCGTCCGTTTGTTGTTCAGCTTCAATGTGGCTTGCAACTGGCCGGGCAACGAGCAGCAGGTGCTATCAATCAACCTCCTCTCCTCCACACCTAGCTGGGAAACAGGTCACAGAGAGAGAGAGAGAGAGAGAGAGAGAGAGAGAGAGAACAGAAACCAAACACAATAATACATTTAAACACTGTGGAATGTAACAAATTCAAAATGAAAGGGAAAGCTCAAACATTTTCTGGGAATTGATTTCGATCAAAGTAAAGGAACTGTAAGGGTAAACCAGAAAATATAGATATTGAGAATACTGGAGAGATTCAATATGTTACATTGTAAACCCAGATCAACACCATGTGAGCCAGATTGGATTACGACAGTAATAGTGATCCTATTGATCCTAAAAAGTATCGTGAGGCAGTAGGTAGTTTAATCTATCTAATGACATGTACTAGACCTGATCTAAGTTGGGTTCTTAGTAAACTATCTCAATATCTGTCCAAACCGAATGAACAGCTCTGGTCTATGGTTAAACATGTCATGAGGTACTCGAGCGGTACAGTTGATCAGGAGCTACGTTACAAGAAAAGTGATGAAAAACTCAAACTTGTGGCATATTGTGATGCTGATTTTACATCAGATATAAATGACAGAAGAAGCACAACAGGGTACTGTTTCAGCCTTTCTGCGAATGGTCCTTTGAACTCTTGGAAGTCAAAGAAACAGTCCCCAGTAGCTTTATTGACATGTGAGGCAGAGTGTATGGCACTGACTGTAACCACACAAGAAAGCATGTATCTTGTACAGTTGTTGGACAGTATGGAAAATGACTGTATGTATATGCCAGTACAGATCTTTGAGGACAACCAAGGTGCCATTGCACTATCTAAGAATCCAGTGTGTCGTCAAAGATGCGATCAGCACTGAGCGATGGAAAAGTGACTGTTGAGTATTGTCCCACAGAAGAGATGGTACCAGTGGATGGAACCATATAAACCAGTGACAAAGTTTAAGCTGGAAAAATTCAAGGGTTTCTTGTTTGGTATGTAAATCCAACACACACACACAAAAAAAGAATGTAAAACTGTATTTTTGTGTTACCATATACAGTTTGCACACTGTACAGTATGAGTGCTAGTGGGGGTGTTAGCGTTACTATTGGGTGTGCCCTCACACTGCCCATGTCATGTGTTACCTGCGTTCCATATATGGACATATGCAAATAAATGTATTCCCGTTCAGCAGAAAACCGAGGAGAGAAGTGTGTTATTTATCTCCGTGTAATCTAAGATTATTTACGGGTTATCATACACGAAAATGGCTGCGCCAACACGTATAGATCTCAAAGTCAACGCTCACTTTCATCAATTTCGCAGAGTAAAATACAACACAGATTTTACTTCACAAAACAAACAACACAAGGCGGGAGAGAGGAGACTCTCCCAACAACGTTCCAGTCCGGTTTAAACTGTCTTCACAAACAAGCCGGCCTCCACGTGTTAGCACCTGATTCACCGCACCTGTGCGGTAATGATGAAACCTTTTGGAGACAGAGGCAGAGAGAAAAGAACCACAAGCGCAACACACACACAAAAAAAAACATCACTACCTAAGATATTTGTATATATATATATATATATATATATATATTTATTATTATTTAATTAAGTAAATACGTAACACTAAGCAAGGTTGTGTCCGTGAGCAGATGTAACTGGCCAGCATGACTTTGCCAAATCTAAATTTATTCCTCGTTTAAGAATGTGATCTGTTCCTATCAGGAACTCATTTGAAATGTAATAATCAAATTAAATTGGAGTCAGATTAAATTCGGAGCTGGAAACAAACTAAAATAAACTTCTAACAAACACAATATTCCTTTTCAGATGTGCTAGAAAAGGCTTACACGCATTTAACCTTTACCCATGCTGTTAGTTTCATCATTGGAGTAATAGATGGACCCTAAAAATAGGAAATACTCCATTAAATATGGCTTACAGACTTTGGTGTTACAGGTTTTGGTGTCAAAGTGCAATACAGGTTTAGTACAACATAAGCAACAAATCCACAGTGCTTGCTTTTTTCTGTTTATTTTGAAAGTGTTTGTTACAATCAGGTATGGGGCTGAAAAGCTTTTTGTGATACTAAAGTACAAAATGAATAGAATGATGAAAAATACAATTTTGTAAAAACGTAAAGCCAAATTCTCTCTTAAACAACAGAAAGCCACAAGTTGAGCACAAGTCTATATATCTGTTGTTAATGCAACAGTGGTGCAGTTGACCTCTCTTGTCAGCTGAAAAGCATTGGACCAATACGAACTTTAAGGCTTTGCAAGCATTGTGAGCTTCTGTTTACAGTAGCAAGTTAACATGACAACTGTTTTATTTGATATTAACTTGGTGGAGGAGGCGCCTTTTTGAAAATCATTTGGTTTTATTTGTTTCATATTCAAATACACATTCTGTTTGAATGACCCCTCAGTTGTTGGTCTTTTTTTTATTTGCCTAACTCCAGTGACTGGCATATCTGGACTGAATGTATTGTCATACCTGCTGAAAAAAACAGCTTAAACCAGCCTAGGCTGGTTGGCTGGTTTTAGCTGGTTGACCAGCCTGGTTTTAGAGGGGTTTTGGCCATTTCCAGGCTGGTTTCCATCCATTTCCAGCCTGGTCTTAGCTGGTCAGGCTGGAAAATGACCAGCTTAAACCAGCTAAAACCAGCTTGACCAGCCTGGTTCAAGCTGGACATAGCTGGTTTTGGCTGGTCAAGCTGGTTTTAGCTGGTCAACTCCCAGCCTGACCAGCTAAGACCAGGCTGGAAATGGCTGGAAACCAGCCTGGAAATGGCCAAAACCCCTCTAAAACCAGGCTGGTTGACCAGCTAAAACCAGCCAACCATCTTAGGCTGGTTTAAGCTGGATTTTTCAGCAGGGATCAGTGACAAACGAGAGAAGACCAGGCATGGAGCTTGTGTTTGTTTTGATTTCAGTTCGGCAGTAGTCACTGTTTGTTTCATGTTTGTATAATTTATAAAATTATAACAAAATTTGTCGTTTCTCCACCTCCTTCTTCCCAACTGCCAGGGAGCCATTAACATTGTAACATTAATATTACAACAGTGACCTATATAATTATAGGTGTCAATGTGTATGCATGTTGATTAAAAATCAAGTCTTATTCATTCATTCATTTTTCTTCAGCTTAGTCTCTTATTTATCAGGGGTTGCCACAGCGGAATAAACCGCCAACTATTCCAGTATATGTTTTTATGCAGCAGATGCCCTTTTAGTTTAGCCATTTCACCTATAGCTATACTATGTCTTTTGACTGTGGGGGCAAAAACATGCAAACTCCATAGAGAAATCCCAACTGATCCAGCCGGGACTCAAACCAGTGACCTGAGGTAACAGCGCTAACTGTGTCGTCGTGTTAGCCTCTTATTCATTATAAAAACAAAAATAAAAATAGCTGAATAAAATCTAAATTAATCAACTGGAATACAACAAATTAAATGTAAAAAAAATAAATGTATATATATAGAGAGAGAGATGGTGTTTTTTATCATATTTTTTGTTATGAAAAAATGGCCATAATGGCATATTCAAACAGTGTGTGTGTGTGTGTGTGTGTGTGTATGTGTGTGAATATTCTGTCTTCACTCACATTCATTAATAAAATAAAGAAATAAAATACATTTTATTAAAATAAATTAATAATAATTGCACTTGGATGCATCTTTACTTGCCTTCAGTGGACTTGCTTTACACATGATTTTCCCATCTCTGTTTTAATTATTTATTTCATGATATTTTTAGTTGTATATCAAGCATTATGTTGTGTATTAATGATTATTATTTGTCCATTCGATTTGTACTGGGATTAAAAAAATGTTCAGCTTTATCACTTGTCTTTTCCCATGAGATGTTGTTTGGTGTTCTTCTCTGGCTTCACTAAAATTATATAAACCTTTGGGGTAAACAAGCAGAGAAGCAGGCCAAAACTAGAGGCTAAAATAGCAAAAATCTCCACAGCAGTTGTAAATTTACCAGGTGAACTGACATATGCAGGTACAAAAGCCAGCCATACTGCGCAAAATATAATCATGCTGAAGGTGATGTATTTGGCCTCATTAAAATTACCTGGCAATTTCCGGGCCAGAAAAGCCAGAAAAAAACAGACACAAGCCAGAAGACCAATATATCCTAGCACACACCAAAAGGCCAGATCAGAGCCCACACTGCAATCCAGAATGATCTTGGACTGTTGATATTTAGTGTTTCTATAGGGGAACGGTGGGGATGCTACAAGCCAGACTGTACATATGAGCACCTGAACTAGAGTGCAGCAGAAAATGATGATTCTCTGCTGTGTAGGGCCCAACCATTTCATTATATTGTTTCCAGGTCGGGTCGCTGTGAAAGCAGCCAGCACCACTAAAGTCTTGCCCAAGATGCAGGAGATGCAAAGTGAGAAGGTGATGCTGAACGCAGTGTGTCGAAGCATACAGGACCAGGATGTGGGTTCTCCGATAAATATCAAAGCACACAGAAAACAAAGAGTCAGTGATAATAAGATGAAGAAACTGAGTTCAGAGTTATTTATGCGTACTACTGGAGTGTTTTTGTAATAAAGAAACACGGCAAACACAGCTAATGTGAGGCAGGCTCCTGCTACAGCTATTACTGTCAGGGTCAATCCCATTGCATCATGGGACAGGAATTCAACCACTTTAGGAATACACACTGTTCCATCAACATTTGACCAGTAATCTTCAGAGCAGGCAATACAATCTAGTGAATCTAAAGAGAAAGAAGAGAAAATTACATTGAAGGTCACTTTTTGCAAATTTATTTACAAATTACTGAAGTTCTCCGACCTGTCTCATTACTGATTTTGCCACTGTCACATGGTACACAGTCAAAGCAGCACAGAGGCTGGCCACGACGAACAGCCTTCCTGAATCCCGGAGCACAGCTGTTGCTGCACACAGACACCAGCACCTGCTTAACAATAGATCCACACATATATGGGTAGTTGATAAATACAAATAAGCAGAATTGTTGTGTTTGTGTGTGTAAAATACCATTTTTGAAAAAAGTTATAAAAAAAAAACACAATAATAAACAATAACAAACAGGCAGGTTAGGGTAATTAGGCAAGTTATTGTATAATGATGGTTTGTTCTGTAGACTATCGGGAAAAAAAATCGCTTAAAGGGGCTAATAATTTTGACCTTAAAATGGTTTTTAAAAAATTAAAAACTGCTTTTATTCTAGTCAAAATAAAAACAAATAAGACTTTCTCCAGATGAAAAATATTATCAGACATACTGTGAAAATGTCCTTGCTCTATTAAACATAATTTGGGAAATATTTAACACAGAAAAAAAATCAAAGTGGGTCTAATAATTCTGATTTCAACTAATATATATATATATATATATATATATATATATATAGCATGAAGTAAATATATATGGGATCACTAACTTTTATTAACTGAAATGCTGTTACTGAGCTGTAACTTAAATACGTGACAGCACTTTATAGTGTTAGTTATTTTATGTGAAATTATGATTTTTTTTCTAGTTTGACTTGTCAAGAGATTTTCAATAAACACAGGTGTCACACTAAAGGACAACAAAACTTTATAATTTTATAGGGGTTCCAAACAAGTTAAATATGTGACAAATTCTAAGACGAAAACTTAACAGGTGTATGTCATGGCCTTCACAGGGGGCTTTAGTCACATTATCTGGAATGTGGTCCTTCAAACTAAGTTTTCAGTCGAATTGCCCAATTTAAAATTAGCATATTGTCACAGCAGAGGGCATTGTTTTCTTTTTAATTTATATGAGTTGTAACTTATTGAGCTATGCTTGAGTTTTGGCTCAAACAAAAAAAAAAAAATGTAATAACAGTAGTTATAGAAGACAGAAATGTTTAACCATTACTACATTATAAATTATGCCATTTATTTTTGTCATGTGTGACAGTAAAAATTAAACATCATGTCAACAACCCATATGAGTAATGAATATTATTAATTGATATATTAATAATGCTCCTTACAGCTCAAAACCACTAATTAAGTCACTAAGTGCCTAGCATTAAACTACCTTGAATAAATAAGAGACTACTAGATTAAAATAAAGATTATTTTCACCTTTGGTATTTCCTTCCCAGATGACAGATCTGCCATCTTTATTTAAGCCACTTACCTCCAATTGACCCTACAGAACTTCAGAACGTGGGATCTCATGTACTGTAATACACTTTGAGAACGGCTTGCCTCAGTCTGATGGCCGGGCCACATGATAGTCTCCTCCCTGATGACCAGCTCTTGGCCAGATTCAAGTGCGCCATCGAACATGCCCACATTAATAAACTCAATATTTCCTCCTGAGCCCCTCTGCCAGTTTATGAGGTCATAGGATGGAATAGAATCACCTTTCATGTCAAAGTTCACTTTCTCTCCTGAAATAGTGAATGACACCTCCTGAAGATACTGTTGTAACTGTGAAATATTGTGATGAATTGATCAAATCAAGAACTTTTTTTATACAGAGGTCATTTAACAAATGATAGTTTAAAGGGTTAGTTCACCCAAAGGTTAATGTTTACTCACTATGCACTCACTCTCAAGTGATTCCAAACCTGTATGTGTTTCTGTATTCTGTTGAATGCTAAAGAAGATCATTTGAAGAAAGCTGAAAACCTGTAACAATGAATTCCATAGTGGGAAAACAAATACCATGGAAGTCAATGGATACAACTTTCTTCAAAATATCTTATCTCGTGTTCAACAGCAGAAAGAAAGTTACACAGGTTAGGAACAAGTGAAGGGTGAGTAAATATAACATTTTAATTTTGGGGTGTACTATCCCTTCAAGAACTCATTATTTTCAGTACCTGCCAAGGGTAGATATGAGGTGCGTTCGCACATGTTGAGTTACTAAATGGCCCTTTTCCAGGTGTACAGTGAATGAGATTGTGCAAGGAATAAGCAATGGCATATGCTGCTTTATAGACATTATAGGAAATGCGGGGGCTGGATGTGTTTAAATAGGCAGAATACTGCAGCCTAACAGTCTCCTGCCCTGTACAGGGGGGCAAGTGACTATTCAGGTTGGACCATGAGGGGGAACAGCCATATAAAGCTCCCCAAAGCTCATAAACCAGAGGATTTGTGGGGTACCTTTCTGGGTTAACTGTTGTAAGATATTCTCTTAATCTAGGAATTTGGCCCTGTCGAATGCCAAATCCAATAGTCCCTCCAAGGAAAGGGTCAAATTCACTTCCTGTAAACACAGAGGATGTAACCCAAGCCTCACTTGCGATCCACTGTATGCCAGTCACATTCTGTTCCATGTAATCTCTCAAGAAAGGAGTGAGTTCACCCTCAGCTGAAAACACTACTACTACACGAGCAGTGGAGTGGCTCATGACATGTATGATTTCCAGCGCCTTCTGACGGTCATATAACAGAGGGATCATCTTCTGATAAGCAACGCATATGTCTGTACCCTCCAGCTCCTTCAGTAAGCCCTGAAGGGCAAAGCGGCCATACTCATGATCTCCTCGTATCACTCCGATCCATGTCCAGTTAAAATGCCGCAGGAGTTTTGCAATGGCCTTCACTTGATAAGCATCACTAGGGATGACCCTGAAGAATGTGGGGAACTCTCTCCTATCACTCAGACAGGCACATGATGAAAAATAACTGATCTGTCGAAATCAAGGTCATTTTGTAACACTATTTGAAAGCTTTTGGAAACATAATTCAGTTTTAAATTACACTGCACATGTTTCACTGTAATTTGATAAGATTGTGTTCATGATTAACTCTTCATGATGAGAAGAGTGGTTCTACTATCACTAAAAAGTGCACACAAACACTATAAAGTGCTATTTAGTTATTGATAAATAATGAAAACAATTCACTTTAGACTCACCATCGGTATGCCAAAAGGTCGCAAAATTCTAGAAACTACAATAGACTGAGCTGACCCAGATTCTCCTATCACAGCAAGCAGTGGACCAGCATCTGCACACAATGGGCTTTCTAGTTCATTTGGCCCATTTAGAACAGCCACCGCTGATCTCTGTCCTGTCAGAGGGTAAGCACAAGAGTCAAAGATTTTGTAGCCCAAAGTGTAGTTAGGAAGGAGATCGACTCGCTTGTTAATTTCTTCCACAGCAAGTTTCATTGTAACGGCCCATCTGAAAGCTCTCGTATCAAATCTGCAGATTACAGGAATGGAGAGGAAAACCGAACAAGCATCAACACTTTCACAGAGGTTTAAATATTTTCAAACAATACCCCATTTCAAGATTCTCAGAATAAATCGATATGTATTTACACATACAGTTCTCACCCATTACATTTGACCGGCCCAGGCTTGTAAGTAAAGTTGAGGTCTGGCATTTCTTGATTATAGTGTAAAGGAAAAATACCACCTATCACAAAATCTCCTTTAGCCATGAGACCTGGCTCAAATTCATTTTGCAGGATGCATTTGGAAGATTGTGCGGGATTGAGTGCACTGAGATGGTAAACCAGTAGCCACAGGAGCAGGATAATCATGGTCTCTAATGAGATCGCTCAGCATGACTAGAGTAGGCAGGGCACCCTGTTATATATATAGCAGATACAGGTTCCTTTGCATCTCATTATGCATCAGATGTCAGATGTCATTAAGAGGATTCAAAATACTCATTTTCATAAATATGTTTTATTAATGTGTTCTTTTTACAACAGTAGCACAACCTAAGACCATACATGCTGTATTATTTAGAAAGAAGGAACATTTGTGTTTGTGTTATGATATGTATAAAATGTTATTTTAATGCATAAGAATGCATACAGACCTTTTCCTTTTCTAACATCTTTATGTTATATCACTTTAGAATAAACATAGCGCATCATAATAGACAAACAGTGCTATTTATATTATCTATCATGTTATAACTTTTCCCATGAGATGCTGCTTGGTGTTTTTCTCTGGCTTCATTAAAATAATGTAACATTTGGGGGCAAATAAACAAAGAAGCAGGCCAAAACTAGAGGCTAAAATAGCAAAAATCTCCACAGCAGTTGTAAACTTACCAGGCTGGCTGACATATGCGGGTACAAAAGCCAGCCATACTGCGCAAAATATAATCATGCTGAAGGTGATGTATTTGGCCTCATTAAAATTACCTGGCAATTTCCGGGCCAGAAAAGCCAGAAAAAAGCAGACACAAGCCAGAAGACCAATATATCCCAACACACACCAAAAGGCCAGATCAGAGCCCACACTGCAATCCAGAATGATCTTGGACTGTTGATATTTAGTGTTTCTATAGGGGAATGGTGGGGATGCTACAAGCCAGACTGTACATATGAGCACCTGAACTAGAGTGCAGCAGAAAATGATGATTCTCTGCTGTGTAGGGCCCAACCATTTCATTATATTGTTTCCAGGTCGGGTCGCTGTGAAAGCAGCCAGCACCACTAAAGTCTTGCCCAAGATGCAGGAGATGCAAAGCGAGAAGGTGATGCTGAATGCAGTGTGTCGAAGCATACAGGACCAGGATGTGGGTTCCCCGATAAATATTAAAGCACACAGAAAACAAAGAGTCAGTGAAAACAAGATGAAGAAACTGAGTTCAGAGTTATTCACACGGACTATAGGGGTTCCTTTGTTGTACAGAAATATCACCAGCACAGTGATGGTCAGAAAGGCTCCTGCTACAGCTATCACAGTCAAGGTCATTCCCATCGCATCATGGGAGAGAAATTCAATTACTTTTGGCACACATGTTGTACCATTTGCATTGGACCAATAGTCTTCAGGACATGGCAGGCAATCTACTGAATCTAAAAAATAAAATAATATATATAACAATTACAATAATGACAGCATATTCAAGATGCAGCAAGGAACCCTTCAAGCAAGGTGACTCTACCTGTCTGATTACTGATTTTGCCACTTTCACATGGAACACAGTCAAAGCAGCACAAAGGTTGCCCACGACGGGCAGCCGTCCTAAATCCTGGTGCACACCTATAACTGCAAACAGACACGGGCACCTATGAGAATGTACATATAATAAGAAATTAGATACATATTTAATAACTGTTTTCTTGATTGATACACAGCATACACAACCAAATGTTCAGATAGAAATACTAACAAAGTCAAGACAATAGAGGTTATTTTAGTGAAATAACAGGTGGCAGTGTAGTGTACAGTCAACACCTTGCCTTAGTCTGTTGGTTAGACCATGTAATGGCCTGCTCCTCAATCACCAGTTCTTTGCCAGAATGCTGAGCACCATCATAGAGGCCCACTTTAACAAACTGCATATCTCCACTTGTACTTCTTTGCCAGTTTATCAAATCATAATATGGAACTGAGTCTCCTTTATTATCAAAGTTAACATTTTGTCCAGATATTGAGAAGGAAACATCCTCAAGGTAACGCTTCAGCTTTGGAGTACAAACAACCAAACAAATAAAAGAATAATATTCAAATAATAAAAAGTGAAAAAGAAGTCAAAATAAACATAGGGACAACTGTGTTTGCAATTTAAAGGAGTAACATATAAAGCATTGAACAGTGTTTTTTATATATATATATATTATTTATTTATATTTGTTAATTATGTAAAATTCAGCTTCATTTAATTATGATTAAGCAGTTCCCAACATACCCTAAAACACTTTTACCTGCCATGGAAACACATTGTTGAGGTTTGCACATGATAAATTCTCAAAGGGCCCATGTCCATTTCTACATTGGATAAGATTATGAAGAGAATAAGCAAAGGCATACACCGCTTTGTACACATTGTAGGTCACACGAGGGCTGGACGTGTTCATGTAGGCAGAGTGTTCTTTTCTGAGAGTTTCTTTTCCTGTGCATGAGGGTAAATGACTGCTCAAGGTGAATGTGGATGAAGAACAACCATACAAAGCCTCCCACAATTCCTGAACCTGAGGAATAGAAGGGTACCTTTCTGGAGTCACTGTTCTGATGTAATCCTGAAGACCTGGGATGTGTCCTTGACGAATTGCAAAGCCAATTGTGCCGTCTAAAAATGAATATGTCTCTGCTAACATTGACGCTGTAACCCAAGCCTCACTTGCAATCCACTGAATTCCTGTGATATTCTGAGCCACAAACTCTCGTAAGACAGGATAAAACTCCCCTTCTACTGAAAAAACAACAACCACCTTGGCTGTTGATTCCTTCATTACTTTAAGAATCTTCAAGACTCGTTCCTGGGTATAGTCTTTTGGAATCATTTCATGATAAGCCAAACAAATGTTTGTATTTTCAATTTCTCGCTTTAAGCCTTGTAAGGCAAACCTGCCATAATCATGATCTTCAGTCACAACACCAATCCATGTCCAGTCAAACCTCTTTAAAAGCTGTGCAATCGCTTTGACCTGGTAGTCATCACTAGGAACCACTCTGAAAAATGTCGGGAACTGCTTTCGGTCACTTAGACAAGAGCAGGTGGAGAAATAACTTATCTATAGTAATATGAAATACAAAAAAACAAAGTTATATATATATATATATATATATATATATATTACATATATATTACATATATATTAATTAATATACCATAGGTATTTGAAAGGCTTGCACTGTTCTGGAGAGAACAATAGACTGTGAGGATCCAGATTCTCCTATTAATCCTATTAAAGGGCCAGCCCCAGAGCACATGGAACTTTGAACAACATCCTGTCCATTCAGTACAGCCAGAACTGCTTTCTGAGCTGTTACAGGAGTAGAGCAAGAGTCAAAGATCTTGTAAGCCAGTGTAAAATTGTTGAGGAGATCTTTTCTATTGTTTATCTCTTCCACAGCAAGCTTCATAGAGAGAGCCCAACGAAAAGCTCTTGGATCAAACCTGCATTTTAGATTCAAAAAGAAATGAATTATTACATAACTTTAATAAAAATGTTTTAGGACATTAAATGATTTCAATAAATGTAATACTAATTATCAAACAGCTGAAATAATGAACGGAAGAGAAGAAACTGAAAAATAACAAATGTCGTTACCCACGACACTGTGCTGTTAAAGGTCTCTTCATATAGTCTGTTGGTGGAAGCTCTACTCTATAATGCAAAGGAAAAATTCCCCCTATTGTGAAGTCTCCACTAGTCATGAACACTGGCAGATCAAAGTCATGCGGGGAGCAGATTAAAGTCATGGCCGCACTGGAAAAATGAAATATCGACACAAAAATGTAAATCATTGCTCTGAGTCCAAAAGCACACAGATGAAGTTGTTTCTATTTCCCAAGGTTTTATATGGTTAGTCACTTTTCATCTCATTATGTATTATGTCTCCTCGGGTACAGAATTTGCTAAATTGAGAGAAGTGTAATATCACCTATGATGCAGCAGTTAAGAAATGAATATGCAAACCCTCATTTAAATACCACCCATCATCAAACTTTGTTGAAATAATGAGTGTTATATATAAAATATATATTCATTCATTTTCTTTTTGGCTTAGTCCCTTTATTAATCTGGGGTCACCACAGCGGAATGAACCGGCAACTTGTCCAGCATATGTTTTACGCAGCTGATGCCCTTCCAGCTGCAACCCATCTCTGGGAAATATAAAATATATAGCTGAAGCGAAATTTATTAGCCCTCTTGTGGAATATAAACTCTTTTAGAAATATTTCCCAAGTGTTGTTTAATGGAAGGAAATTTTTTTCAACATTTTTAAACATAATTTTTCTAACTCATTTCTAATAAGGAATTTCATTTGTCTTTGTCATAATGACAGTGCATGTTTTTCTACTCATTTAGCAATATACTAGTATTTATCTTAAAGTGCAATTTAAAGACTTAACTAGGTTATAATTAACTAGGCAGGTTAGGAGAATTAGGCAAGTTATTTGATAACACTGGTTTGGTATAATTCTCAAAATAATCCTTAAAGAAGCTAATAATATTGACCCTAAAATTTAAAAAGCAATATTTATTCCAGCTAAATAAACTTCACTTAGGAAATATATAAAACAAATAAAAAATGTACAGAAGGGCTAATAATTTTGATTATATATATACATTATATATATATAGTTGAAGTCAGAATTATTAGCCCCCCTGAATTATTAACCCCCCTGTTAATTTTTTCCCCCAATTTTTGTTTAACGGAGAGAAGATTTTTCCAACACGTTTCTAAACATAATAGTTTTAATAACTGATTCCTTTTATCTTTGCCATGACAGTAAATAATATTTGACTAGATATTTTCAAGACACTTCTATACAGCTTGAAGTTACATTTAAATGCTTAACTAGGTTAATTAGTTTAACTAGGCAGGTTAGGGTAATTAGGCAAGTTATTGTATAACGATGGTTTGTTCTGTAGACTATCGAAAAAATATATAGCTTAAAGAGGCTAATAATATTGATCTTAAAATGGTTTTAAAAAAATTAAAAACTGCTTTTTTTTTGTAAATATTTCTCAAATGATGACAGAGCAAGGAAATTGTCACAGTATGTCTGATTATATTTTTTTCTTCTGGAGAAAGTCTTATTTGTTTTATTTTAGCTAGAATAAATTAAAAAAAAAAAACAATTTTAAGGAAAAAATTATAAGGCCCCTTTAAGCTATTTTTTTTTTTGATAGTCTACAGAACAAACCATCATTATACAATAAGTTGCTTAATTACCCTAACCTGCCTAGTTAACCTAATTAACCTAGTTAAGCCTTTAAATGTCACTTTAATCTGTATAGAAGTGTCCTGAAAAATATCTAGTAAAATATTATTTACTGTCATCATGGCAAAGATAAAATAAATCAGTTATTAGAGATAAGTTATTCAAACTATTATGTTTAGAAATGTGTTGAAAAAATCTCTGCGCTAAACAGAAATTGGGAAAAAAAATAAACAGGGGGGCTAATAATTCAAGGAGGCTAATAATTCTGACTTAAACTGTATGTGTGTGAATGAGTGTGTATGGATGTTTCCCAGTGATGGGTTGCAGCTGGAAGGTCATCCGCTGCGTAAAACATATGCTGGATAAGTTGGCAGTTCATTTCCACGCTGTGGCAACCCCAGATTAATAAAGGGACAAAGCCGAAAAGAAAATGAATGAATGAATGAATATGCTTGCACGACTACTGGTTTCTGCTAATCGAATTCTTTTTTAAACAATACTCGAGTTACTCGACTACCCGTGTTTCGAGCTACCAGTTAAAAAGGCACAAAGAAATCTCTCAATACACGTTTTCTTAATTTATAGCCGAATGCAACAATTTCATAGGCCTAAAATAAATTGTCAAAACATGGATATTACATAGTTACAGAGTAATATAAAAATAAAAAGCTGCACGCAACATTGTAATCTTAACATCTGCGTCATACGCTTCCTGTATATGCAAAGCGAAGTCGTGTTCATCCTGTAATACTTTAATAATTTATTAAAGTAACTTTATTATTTAACAAGTTTCAGCAATAATAAGAACTAATATGTGAAACTTACTTAAACCATTTTGGAAAGAAGAATAGTTCTCATCAACAGGACAGCTCACCCACAAAAAAATAAATAGCCTAAATAAATGAATAAATAATTCATAAATAAATAGTTAAAATTTAAATTGCATAAAATAATAATACTAAAGAAAAAAAGCTTTAGGCTAATTATTACCTGTTAATTTTACATTTATTGTAGGCTTTAGAAAGTAAAAGTAGTCAGCTACACCCGAAACCTAAAATGCGTCTTGAAAACTCATATTCATAACGCAGTATTCATAAAAGTAATTGAAACATGAATGATTCTGAAGTAGGCTAAATCTTATTGAATCATTTGATTTCTGCTACGTTTTCAACAGTTAATAAAATAACAAAATGAACGAATATATTAGTCTTCAACTGGCCTGAAGATTATACAAACAACCACATGCGTGCAAGTAATAATCTATTATACAAGTAGCCTAATAAAAAAAATACTTTAACATTTAGGTTTTAAGCAGTGATAACAAGAATGAAAATTATTTTGCTTCGCAAAATAAAACAAGTGACAATGTACAGCCAAAGTGAAAATAAATAATAAACTATTTATGAATAAATTATTTAAATAAATAATTATTTAAATAATACATAGAATATAAGTAGACACAGTAAACAAACAAATGATTACATGATATTTTAACATGCAGACATTATGCAGAGAATGTCGTAGGAAAAAAACGCAAGGCAATTATGAATAACATGCGCGTCTTGCAATGTAATCATTTACTGTTTTTGACAGAAATAAGGAATAGAATCTTACGTTATCGGACTTTACAAAGAACACAAGTAAGTCATCCCCGTTATCATTCTCTAGCCACAGACCGTCTTTGGTCGAGCTTGCCTATCTACGTGAGAGGGATGCAGGCTTGCTCTTTGCCTTGTTACGTTGTTGCCGGCCAAAGAAAAATAATTAACTTCAGACAGACAGTGCGCGCGTTTAGCTTTGCACTCTTTTTGCACGCAAATGTGACAGAATACAGGTTAATATCTACTCCTGTATGGATATCTGTTATGTAAATGTACAAAATAAAGTAAATCTGAAGTAATTCATTACAAACATACGTAGTTTTAAAACATTTTAAACTTGTAAAACTCACTCCTGATCACATTTGATGATGATTGATGATCCTAGCAAACTGACCAGGTCTTTTATTGCCAGTTGCTTTGCGCACGTCCTGCCTTGTTGATATAATTATACACATTACTACTGAGACATGTTAATACGCAGCTGTCAATCAATTCGGTGGGCGGGGGGACCGGACTCCTACATCAAGATGCGGTCGGTCTGAAAACCGCTCCAATTGCTCCACCGTTTTTATGTTGTTAAATTGAAAAAAAAAGGACTGGGTGTGTTTATATCACCCCAATATGACGGTATATACACTATACTTACACATATGTCTGTCCAAACAGCTGGAAAAGTAGATTTTTCACCATAGGTGCCCTTTAATGAAACATTTGAGGGCACATAGAATCAACGTAGATGAATGGGCTGTCTTTGACAGCTTGCGACATCATCTGGCACTTTCACTGAGTACATTTACATGGACACAAATAATCCGATTTTATGATTAAGATAATACTTTGATTAAGACTCTACCATGTAAGCAGCGATTTTTGATTACCTTAAAGGACCACACGAGTCCCGAAATGTGGAGGTTTTCTTTCCGTTCGCCTTGCAGTATCAAATCACTCTTCCAGCAGTCCTTACTTCATATTTTTATCCAATAATTGTTACGGGGCATGACCAACATGTTGCTGAATGAAAGTGAACTGCTGAACTGCAGTTAAAGTCTAAAGATTAAAAATGAAACACCCGAAATTGCATAAAACTCAGGAGGAAACGCTGTATAGTCTGGTGATGCGACATTAATTGTTTTATATTGAAACTTTCCTTCTAACAGCACTTCCTTGGTCTTATCCATATTTCTTTGCACGTTAAACACACGTCGGGCACAACAGGAAATTAAAAAAAAACTGCAACTGCGCTAATTGCATAAAAAAAAATTTTCATGTTAAATATTTCAAATTAATCGCGTGCATTAACATGCTAATTTTGACAGGCCTAATATATATATATATATATATATATATATATATATATATATATATATATATATATATATATATATATATATATATATATGCTGCGTTAACGCAAAACTCTTATTGCGCGATAAAAAAAAAATATCGCCGTTAATCTATTCTCAAAGTTGGGTTGGGAGCTGGGTCTATTCTAAGCAAGCTATGATGACTTTCACCTTGATATATTAGTGTGGATGTATACCTGAACGGTGAGCCATCTGACAAAAGAGTGCCCTTCTGAATCAAATCAGCAGGATGCCTAACTTTAACAGCAGTTCGGCAGTTTCACTTTAACTCACGAACATTTCATTCATGTCCTCGTGACAAACTGGGGAATTAGACGCAAATAAAGAGTAACACCAAATGGAAAGAAAACGAAAGGTCCTAAAGACCGCGGTGTTTACTTCAATAATGCCACTAATATATGCATACTCCACATGTCTTAATTCCATTTCTGTTTAGTTCAGTTATGACTTTAGTCAGATTAAGGTAATCAAAAATCGCTTTTTCGAGCTTATGTAGGCCTACAGTTGAACATTCATGTTTAACTGAATAAGCAGTTAGTAAACACATTAAACATAATTTATTTTCATCACCAATTATCATAGTAGAACAGTTTCTCAAGCAGTTTGTGATGCATTTTGGAAACTGCAGATGAGCCCCTGGTCTAATGTGCCACCTGGCTTGAGAAACCCATTCTCAAAGACTTATTATTTGGGTAGCACACATATTCTGAATGCCTTCGGTAGAATTCAAATGAGCCATTTTAATCTAGATTAATCTAGATTAATTCCAAGATTAATCTAGATTAAAAAAAATCTATGCCCACCTATAATATATATATATTTTATATATGTATATATAAGCACACAGTCATACAAAGATTGTTATTCATAATTACAAACCGTCAAAATTAAATGACAACTTGGAGGCAGATTACAAACAGGACTAGTGTGAACCTGTAACTTAACTGTATAAAAATAATATATATATATATATATATACATATATATGGCCACAGCCATATCACCCTGCAGCCCAAGACCGGTTACTCACTGAAGCTAAGCAGGGCTGAGCCTGGTCAGTACCTGGATGGGAGACCACATGGGAAAAACTAGGTTGCTGTTGGAAGTGGTGTTAGAGAGGCCTGCAGGGGGCGCTCAACCTGTGGTCTGTGTGAGTCCTAATGCCCCAGTAAAAGTAAAGGGGAGACTACACTGTCGGTGGGCGCCGTCTTTCGGATGAGACGTTAAACCGAGGACCTGACTCTCTCTGTGGTCATTAAAAATCCCATGGCACTTCTCGTAAAGAGTAGGGGTGTAACCCCGGTGTCCTGGCCAAAAGTCCCTCAATCGGCCCTTACCCATCATGGCCTCCTAATCATCCCCATCCACCGAATTGGCTCTATCACTGTCTCTTCACTCCACCAATAGCTGGTGTGTGGTGAGCGCACTGGCGCCGTTGTCCTGTGGCTGCGCTTTGGGTGTATGGCCATACACAATAAATGCGCTATATAAATACACATTACATTACATAAATGTAAGAGGTAAAAGTCTGCGTGCATTATACTTTCACTCATACTATTGGGATCTGTTGTTAGGGCTATGGGTGGCCATTCCATATACAATAAAGTGAACAGTGAATGTGTAGACAGTCTTTATTTTTCATTTTGCTAAATATTACTTTTAAATTTAGACTTTATTTTCCATTGCACAAACCAGTAGCTACAGTGTATGTTACATAGCCGAGAGATCAGGTAACATCTTCATTGTCTATTGTTATTTTACTTCAACATTTGTGACAAGTTTGCTTGGAATCACGGATCTTTAAAAACAAATTAAATTAAAAAACTACATTTGATATGAACTCAAATATGATATGGACTTAAATACTTAAAATGTCATAATTGAAGATATTTGGATTTCACATTTATAACATATTTTAAATATATTTCTAAAAATCTTCTGTACAAACATTGTTTATTTTGTGACTTTTCCCATTAAATGTTGCTTGGTGTTTTTCTCTGGCTTCAATAAAATAATGTAACATTTGGGAGCAAACAAGCAGAGAAGCAGGCCAAAACTAGAAGCTAGTATAGCAAAAATCTCCACAGCAGTTGTAAATTTACCAGGTGAACTGACATATGCGGGTACAAAAGCCAGCCATACTGCGCAAAATATAATCATGCTGAAGGTGATGTATTTGGCCTCATTAAAATTACCTGGCAATTTCCGGGCCAGAAAAGCCAGAAAAAAACAGACACAAGCCAGAAGACCAATATATCCTAGCACACACCAAAAGGCCAGATCAGAGCCCACACTGCAATCCAGAATGATCTTGGACTGTTGATATTTAGTGTTTCTATAGGGGAACGGTGGGGATGCTACAAGCCAGACTGTACATATGAGCACCTGAACTAGAGTGCAGCAGAAAATGATAATTCTCTGCTGTGTAGGGCCCAACCATTTCATTATATTGTTTCCAGGTCGGGTCGCTGTGAAAGCAGCCAGCACCACTAAAGTCTTGCCCAAGATGCAGGAGATGCAAAGCGAGAAGGTGATGCTGAATGCAGTGTGTCGAAGCATACAGGACCAGGATGTGGGTTCTCCGATAAATATTAAAGCACACAGAAAACAAAGAGTCAGTGATAACAAGATGAAGAAACTGAGTTCAGAGTTATTTACACGGACTATAGGGGTTCCTTTGTTGTATAGAAATATCACCAGCACAGTGATGGTCAGAAAGGCTCCTGCTACAGCTATCACAGTCAAGGTCATTCCCATCGCATCATGGGAGAGAAATTCAATAACTTTCTGTATGCACTTTGTTCCATTTACATTGGACCAATAGTCTTCAGGACAAGACAGACAATCTACTGAATCTATCAAAGAAAGAAAGAAAAAGAAAATCATATGAAGTGCATGGCAATTAAATATGATGACAGCATGAATAAATAGTGTCTTTATCTAATCTTGTCTATAGGAAAACATGCATCACAGAGCTCTGACCTGTCTGATTACTGATCTTGCCAATGTCACATGGAACACAATCAAAACAACACAGAGACTGCCCATGTCGGACAGCCTTCCTGTATCCTGGAGTGCAGCCGTTACTGCATACAGAAGCAGGTACCTATTTTAAAATTATTTTTTATTATAACCTCCTCCCAAGAATCTGTGTCTCCAAATAACAGAATGAGATACCAGATGCATAATGAATGAGATAGTGCATATCTGTTTATCATACATATAAAGGCTTAATGAGCACATACTGTATAGTGACAGTTATATTATTAGAACAACAGATGGCAGTGTAGTGTACAGTCAACACCTTGCCTTAGTCTGTTGGTTAGACCATGTAATAGCCTGCTCCTCAATCACCAGTTCTTTGCCAGAATTCTGAGCACCATCATAGAGGCCCACTTTAACAAACTGCATATCTCCACTTGTACTTCTTTGCCAGTTTATTAAATCATAAGATGGTATTGCATCTCCCTTAATATCAAAGTTAACTTCTTCTCCATAAATAGAGAAGGATATTTCCTGCAAATAATGCTGAAGCTTAAGACAACAGAGGGAAAAATGGACATGAGAATGTATGATTAAAACAAATTTCCAAACCATCCACATCTAGACAGTTCATGTGTAATAGAATAGCTAATCCATGTAAACAGAAGTTATCATCAAATTCTTAAGTACTTTTACCTGCCATGGAAACACATTGTTGAGGTTTGCACATGAGAAATTCTCAAAGGGCCCATATGCATTTCTACATTGAATAAGATTATGAAGAGAATGAGCAAAGGCATACACCGCTTTGTACACATTGTAGGTCACACGAGGGCTGGACGTGTTCATGTAGGCAGAGTGTTCTTTTCTGAGAGTTTCTTTTCCTGTGCATGAGGGTAAATGACTGCTCAAGGTGGAAGTGGATGGAGAACAACCATACAAAGCCTCCCACAATTCCTGAACCTGAGGAATAGAAGGGTACCTTTCTGGAGTCACTGTTCTGATGTAATCCTGAAGACCTGGGATGTGTCCTTGACGGATTGCAAAGCCAATTGTGCCGTCTAAAAATGAATATGTCTCTGCTAAAATTGAAGCTGTAACCCAAGCCTCACTTGCAATCCACTGAATTCCTGTGATATTCTGAGCCACAAACTCTGCCAAGAAAGGGTAAAATTCCCCTTCCCCTGAAAAAACAACAACCACCTTGGCTGTTGATTCCTTCATTACTTTAAGTATCTTCAACACTTGTTCCTGGGTATAGTCTTTTGGAATCATTTCATGATAAGCCAAACAAATATTTGTATTTTCAATTTCTCGCTTTAAACCTTGTAAAGCAAACCTGCCATAATCATGGTCTTCAGTCACAACACCAATCCATGTCCAGTCAAACCTCTTTAAAAGCTGTGCAATCGCTTTGACCTGGTAGTCATCACTAGGAACCACTCTGAAAAATGTTGGGAACTGCTTTCGGTCACTTAGACAAGAGCAGGTGGAGAAATAGCTTATCTATAATAATAATAATAAATTCATAAAAAAGCTTTAAGTTATATACTGTATAGTTATATGTATTTGTATATATATGCACACTTATTAATATACCATAGGTAAATATAATACCATTGGTATTCTGAAAGGCTCCAAAGTTCTGGAGACAACAATTGACTGTGAGGATCCAGACTCCCCAATTAATCCTAATAAGGGGCTAGCTCCAGAGCATATGAAACTTTGAACAACATCCTGTCCATTCAGCGCTGCCAGGACTGCTTTCTGAGCCATTACAGGAGTTGCACAAGAGTCAAAGATTCTATAAGCAAGAGTATGTTCTGGTAAGAGGTCTTTTCGATTGTTTATCTCTTCTACGGCCAGTGCCATTGTGAGAGCCCAGCGAAAAGCCATTGGATCAAACCTGAATCAAAACAAAACAATTATTTAATTAAAAATCCTAAAGAACATTCATGACATACCTTTGTAGAAAGTATTGTAATACATCAGTTGGGATTTTCATGATGAAAATGAAATAATAGATTAAATAAACAGTTTGGGGAAAAAATATAATTGATAAGACATATCCTTACCCCCGACACATAGCTGTTAAAGGTCTCTTCATATAGTCTGTTGGTGGAAGCTCTACTCTGTAATGTAAAGGAAAAATTCCTCCTATTGTGAAGTCTCCACTAGTCATGAACACTGGCAGATCAAAGTTACCTCTTGGGTTGCATCTTAAAGTCATAGCTGCACTGGAAAGATGAAAAATATAAAGAAAAATATGAATCATTATATTGTTAGCCTCCTTAACTTAAAAGGTGGGGAGATGCAACTTCTGTCTTTGGTTTTATATGTTAGTCATGCATGAAATTACAGTATGCATGACGTCTTTCTGAGTTATATATTGACTCAGGTGGACTATGATGTTTCCCAAGATGCCTCAAACTAAAATTATATTAGTCTGTTGTTAGACAAATTACAAAATACTAATAATGTATTATGTAGGCTTGTTAATGGAATTTATTAAATGGAATTTTTATAAATCTAATTAATTTGACTCAATTCCATATTTAAATATTTGTGTAACTGTCTGTGTTTCTGTTTAATTTTGTTTATCCATATCACATACTTTCACGTTAGCTCTCCTTTGTTCCTTAGTTTCCTTATTAGTTGCTTTGGTTGTCTCCACCCCCTTGTTATCCAGTTTGTTCATTATCCCATTATCTGTCACAATATATATGCCCTCTTGTCTTAGCCCTTGTTGTCAGTAGTTTTAAGTCACCCCCGTGATGTCTGCATGATCTCTGTTTGTTGTTTTGTTTAAATAAATCCCACTGTGTTGGCTGCATCTGGATCTTCTCCTGTTTATGGTCACCATTTATTTACTGCCGCCTGAGTTTCCTGATCGGCTGCTGCCACCTGAGCTTCCTAAATCCCCTGAATTACATGCGCCAAACCCTCCTATTCTCTGAATAGCAGATTGGCAGATCCTCCTGAATTTCATGAAAAAGTGGGCGACAGATACTCCAGAATTCCTCAAATGGTGGGCCAAATCCAAATCCTCCTGGGTCCCATGAATGGCCAGAGGTACCACCTGAGTCCCACAAATGGCTCAAAGAATTGCCACCACCACCACAAGAACTGAAAAAGCCGTCAATGCCACCACCTGAACTCCAAGAGCTGCAAGAGCTGTCAATGAAACTGCCTGATCCACTATTGCCTCCTGACCCACTGGCGAAATAAATGATCTTTCATACACTAGCCTAAGTTAGACTCAGCCATGAGCACAAAAAAACATTTCTCTTATAACGGGTTGTTGGTATTTATTATCTTCACTGCGGTAGACATATCACTTGTCAAATATAAACAATAACATATAAACAACACTTATATTTTTTAGAAACGTTTTTATTTTTAATTAGCAATCAACAGGACTTTATTTGGTTATTTGCCATGCGGGAAAAATCAATATACAATAAACTTAGCAGTATTAATACATCTAGTGATGTCTATATGATATAGGCCTATCAGCTGCTGCAACATTGCTTGTATATTGTTTTTCATTTTTTTGCCTCCGTTTCCCATTTGGCTTATTCCATGCCTTAATATCTGGCAAATAAGAATTTACCTTCATTTTAATGTTTATTATCTGAATAATCAATGTTCCACCAGATCCTGTGTTATCATGGTAAAATAACACAAAATTCGAATAATAACACTTCAATCTCCTCCCAAAGCTCCGACGGTCTGCTTTGAGAAGCTGTCAATCACAACTGTCAATCACGTTGTAATTGACACGCCTCGTTTTTATAGCATTAAATTACTGGCTAAAACATACTTTACAAAAACGAAGATGATAACCAGTACCTTAATTGAACAAACACATCTTTCGGGAAATTTTATTGCAAGTGTAATTAATTTTTTTTATTTGGGCTCAAGTCATGTTCATTAACACGGAGGAGGTGGGCTTTATGACTTGTACTGCAGCCAGCCCTCACGGGGTGATAATGGCCAGGAGCATCACTCAAAAGCAGGCAGGTGGCACACTTGCTCCTGACCCACTGGGGTTGTCTGACCTGCTAGTGATGTCTGCATGTTCTGTTCAATGTTTTGTTTAAATAAACAGTGTGTTGGCTGCATTTGGATCCTAAATACTACATGCCCAGAGGGGACAACTTGCTTTTTAAAGCCACCAAATGAACACAAAAGCCATTTGTCAAATGCTATAGGTTTGTATATACAGTATAACTGACTGTAAAATTAATTGAAATTACTTTATTCTTTCTTTATTCTTTTTTTCATTTCTAAATACACAATTTTTTTTTTTTTTTTTTAAATGATTTAGTTTTTATGTATGGTAATACAGTAACCAACGATCTAGCTTCTGCGGATCGCTGGAGAACTACACACACACCACAGTTAAGAACTACAAATCCTATAAAGCAGGTTTTCCCTGATCACACATGCACAGACACACTCACAGCTAAAGCTCGTTATTGTTTTATTACATGGACTATAAAGAGAGCACTCACACACATCTGGGCTGAGTCTTGTTATCTTTTTAAAATGTGACATTATCCCCTTGCCTTGTTCTTGCCATGTTTGGATCTTTGCTTTGTTTTGTTTGTTTATGTAGTTTGCCGCATATACCGACCACTCCCCTTTTTATTGACCTCGACATTGGATTATCTGCATATACCTGTTTGCACTTATTTTGATCATTGCCTGCCTGACCAATCTGCCTAATAAACTACACTAGCAGGTATTCTTATTATGTGTCTTCTTCAGGGGAAGCAATCTTTTGAGGATTATGTGAAGGATTTTATTCAGTTAGCCCACTTCTATGGACGAGCTCTGTTTAAATTTTTTTTTCGGTGGGCTATTTCAGTGACTGACAATTCAAAGGAGGGCCGTTTTAACATTCAAGCACAAGAAAAAAGGGGAAACCTGATATAATTGCTGCATCTTAGGACAACAGACATGACATTTATATTTGAAGCATTACCTGTCACCAGTGATAATGCAAATCAGCACATTTATTGTCACGCATCAGCTGTTGAAATGTACCTGTGGTTGCTGTGTGTATAGCCGAGCATTAGACACACTCAGTCATTCTTCCATAGAGTATATGCAGTCAAAACTCTAGATTTTTGTTTCTTGTTGTACATATTGAAAGGGTAGTTTAAATTGCTATGAAAATACTACAAATAATAGGCATAATTATTATTATTTTGTCCCAACCAATTGTATTGTCCCAATAGTGTAAGAACAGCAGTATGGGTAACTTAAGTGACTTAACTGCCAATTGTTCTTCTCAATATATTTTGTTTCAATGCAACTAGCTGTAAAATTTTACTAATGTACATAGTTTTTATGCAAACCTTCATAAGAATATAAGGAAAATCTATTAAATGAGACCATTTGAATCGAATATTAGCAAAATTATCATATTTGTTACACCACCAGCATAATGTGTAAGCCACAAAGAAGTGTTTGTACAACAAAATATAAGTGGAATAAAACTGATAATAATCAAACGACCCTTGAATCTTTACAAAAATAGAACTTTAGTAAAAAAACAGCACTTACGGACAAATATTTTAATGTTTAAATCATCTACAGAATTAAAACGCATATGTGTTACTCTCGACTGTACACAGAGAAAATTAATGTAAAACTAATTTAAATGCAGTAATTTAAATGTCAACTAGGTGGCGGGTCAGTTGCGGCCTGGAGGCAGGAGGGTGGGCCGACAGTTTGAGACCCCTTGCAATACACGAATGCCAACCACACATAGACTTGACATTAAAATTATTCGCAATAGACAGCAAGACCCGCGGGCAACCTGACTTGCAAAGGACACCACTGCAACACTGGGATTACCTGTGTTCTTCTCAGATGCCCCTTGATGGTATATACCAAGTTGCTCCTGTAACAAAATGGCCGCCATCATTCCACACAAGCATAAGATTGCCGCTGCCAGTTCAAAACATATGGCTGCCGTCAGACTTCCAGCTCACAAAATGGCTGCAGCCAGACCTCCAGCTCACAACATGGCTGCAGTTAGTTCTCCAGCTCACAAAATGGTTACCGCCAATCTGCCACTGGTTTAGAAGATGGTTTCTTGTTCCGAGTTTTACTGTGTCATAGTTCCTGTCCTGGTTCCTGTTCCTGATATATCATTACCTGAGCCACAATAATGGCCACCATAACCTGAGTTGCTTGAGCTGCTGCCACAACCGGAGCTGTTACTGCCAGAGCTGCCACCCCAACCTCCAGAACTGCCAGATCCTCATTCACTGCCAGAGCTGCCTTTGCCACCTCCAGAGCTGACAGATCCCCAGTCACTGCCAGAGCTGCCAGATCCTTCGTCACTGCCAGAGCTGCCTTATACTCCGTCACTGCCAGAGCTGCCAGATCCTCCACCGGTGCCAGGTCCTGAACTCCCCCAATGGACAGAGCCGACCACCTGAGTCCCATGAATGGCCAGAGACGCCACCTGAGTTCCACAAATGGCCACCTGAGCCGCGAAACTTACCAGAGCCATGTGACTTCTTAGTGCTTCCTGCACCGAAGCCTCCTGAGTCACATGGGTTATATGAACTGCCATTGCCTCCTGAACTAAAGCCTCCTGACCCCCTGGGGTTATATGAACTGCCAGAGCCTCCCAAACCAAAGCCTCCTGACCTACTGGGGTTATACGAACTGCCAGTGCCTCCTGAACCCAAGCTCCATGCTCCAGGCCCTCTGCAGCTCCAAAGCTCCATGTCCT
This sequence comes from Danio kyathit, assembly GCA_903798195.1. Lineage (NCBI taxonomy): Eukaryota > Metazoa > Chordata > Actinopteri > Cypriniformes > Danionidae > Danio > Danio kyathit. The sequence continues at coordinate 42,885,820 of LR812536.1, forward strand.
CCACAGCTCTATGTTCTCCAAAGCTCCATGTCCACTGCAGCTCCACGCTCCAGGTCCTCCGCAACTCCACGCTCCAGACTCTCTGCAGCTGCATGGACCTGGCCCTCGGTCCCTCCCCCTGTTCCGCCTCCACTCCACGTCCCTCCTGGACTGCAGTGGGAGTGTCTGGATGCCACTCTTAGAGGGGGGGCTCTGTTAGAGTCACTTCTACGTAGAGAACTATGCACACGCCACAGTTAAGAACTACAAATTCTGTCAAGCACCAAACACACACACACACACACACACACAGACTCACAGCTGAAGCTCTTCATTGTTTTATTATCTGGACTATAAAGAGCACGTGCACACACATCTGGGCTGAGTCTTGTTATCTGTTAAAATTGTGACATTACGACGCGTTCCCCTTGATTTTTCTAGTCGTGTTTTGACTCTTGCTTTGTTTTGTTGTTTATGTAGTTTGCTGCCTGTACTTACTGCTCACCTTTTTATTGACCTTGACATTGGATTATCTGCATATACTTATTTGCCAAATGATTCAATTTTATTTGGATCTTTTGCCTAGGAGCATCGACATCAATATCGTCAAATATGAAGTGAAAGTAAAATGTAAAAATGCCTGGTCTGACACCAGGAGTGCGAGGGATCATGGGATTGATCATGACGCAAAGATTACTGTCACTGAGAGATTAGCTAGACATGCAGCTATAGGGAATAAAGGGTTAAAGTTAGTTTTCACAAAAATACCATGTGGTGTGTTTGTTCCTTTTTTTCTCATGATTGATACAATAACCTACCCTGCAGCTTGGGATTTGCTGGCCGTTTGTTATTAAAGGAAGGATCAGCAAAGACTACTAATGTAATTTAATGAAATATGCCATTAAAAATGGTTTTCTATTTAAATTTCTTATTTTGAATTTGAATTTCTTAACTTGAATGTTGAACATCTGAAGTTAAGACAACTGATTTGTTTTTGTCAGATTTTTATAGGCGTACGTTCAAACTTTGTTCTGAATTCATAGACTACAGATATCCAGTTTGTAAAAATACAGTTTCAAGATGAAGAAATTCGAAACATTCATTCATTTTTCTTCAGCTTAGTATCTTTATTTATCACAGGTCACCACAGTGGAATGAACTGCCAACTTATCCAGCATATGTTTTAGGCAGCTGCAACCTATTACTGCGAAACACCCATACACTAATGCATTCTCACACATACACTATGGCCAATTTACCCACGCAAACATGGGGTGAACATGCAAACTCCACACAGAAACGCCATCTGACCCAGCCAGGGCAACCTTGCTGTGAGGAGACAGTGCTAACCACTGAGCCACAGTGCTCCGGTTTAATTAATATATATGTGTGTGTGGGTGTATGTCTTTTTTGAGAATCACATGTCTCAGGGTGTCTGAAAATCCTCAAAAATATTTTGTTTGAAAAGTGCAGTTACTTAATTCATTTATAAATGAGCTGTTTTGAACAAATCTAAATAAACAATTTAGTGACAAAGATAGAGATTTGGCGCCACCCATTGGACATTGTAGTTTCAATGTATTTTAGTCTTTATTCAAAAATATATATAAATATTTCGATATGATAAAAATCAGACCGTTCAAATAAATATAAATGTAAAGCTTAACATGACATCTTAAATGTGAATAGATCATATTTAAAAGTGGCATAATTTCAGTGTTGATAATGGGCTTTGGGCAAATATATCAATACATTTCTCTTAGAATGCTATGCTGTATGCTTGTAACAAATAGCATCTTATATAATTTGAAACTTAGTTTCTTTACTAGATGTATAATTTTTGATTAGCTATTCAGTGGCATTTTTTGATGGCTGTTTGACGCCACCTATTGGCTAAAGAATAAACAAGTAATAGCTACAAATTTCATTGTTGAGCGTATTCATTGTAAAGGCATATGACACTTATTAAACTGTGATTTTAATCTTCCACATCTTTATATCTTTAACATTACTTCTGTGTTATCTGATTGTTTGTAACTTTTTCTGTCAAACACAGATTTAAATGCAGCACTTTGAAGGATTAATAAACACATCAAAATTATTATTATAATTTATGCTGTGTGGGTGTTTGAATTGAGTTCCCAATCTTTTAATGGTGAATGCATTAGGCAGGCTATACAAGTAGTGACTGAAGCACCATTAATAACCTAATGAAGCAAGTAGATGCCTCCGCAACTTTTTCTGTTGTCATTATATTTTACAGGAAATTCAAAATATTTTCTGACATGCGATTTGAACGACACATTGTCTCATGGATCAGAGTGTATCGGATGTGTAATATCATTGGTTCAAGCAAGTGATTACATTCACAAGCTTGGTACATAATAGACTTACACCAGGAGGGGCATACAGTACGCTTGATTAATTTAAGGCCATCCTTCAATCACAGATTATCAATATAGGCTGTACCTGTTAGATTTGTTAGATTTGTTTCTGTGTCAGTTATGGCACGACTTTATAAAGTGTTGATTTCATTTTGGCCACTGTTGTGTATTGGTGTGCAGAGCCAATATAAAAGCAAGGAAAACTGTGTCTTTCAGGGAGATGAAGACACATACAGCTTTTACCAGCCGGGAGATGTGGTTTTGGGAGGGATCTTTCCTTTGCATTCTAGTCCTGTATCATTGTTGTTTTCTTTCAGAACCAAACCTAAGCCAACAAGTTACAAATTGTATGTCATGCTTTCATAAAGTTCTGTCTGAAAGTTGTATGAAACGGTGTAAGATGTGAAATTATGAAATGCCAATGCACATGTGTATGACTTGTTGCAGTTTTACTCCTCGAGCCTTAAGGTGGATGCAGACAATGATCTTTGCTGTGAGAGAAATAAACCAACGGCAAGATCTTTTACCAAACCTGTCTCTGGGCTACCACATTAGGGACAGCGGTGATGATATACCAGTGTCTGTGAAGAGGTCTCTTCTCCTGGTCAATGGACAGCCAGAGAAGGGCAGTGGACAGAGCTGTGAAGGTATACAAAAGCAGCCAAGTCCTGTGATTGTAGGAGATGCTGCATCAGGAGTCTCCATGACTGTTCTGAGAACTTTAGGCTCCTTCAAAATACCCTTGGTAAAATACACTATTGTTTCATTCATCTCCTAATGCCATGTCTTGCTTATGAAGGTTGCAATATACCCTTACACATAAATATGTAGCTGTGTTGATATTGAACTTATCTCTTTTTATTCTAATTAAGTATTGTGTGTGTGTTTTTTTTATTTTCCAGGTGAGCTACTTTGCATCCTGCTCTTGTCTCAGTAACAAGAGGGAGTTTCCAGCATTCATGCGGACAATGCCAAGTGACCTATTTCAGATTAAAGCTTTGGTTAAACTTGTTAATTATTTTCAATGGACATGGGTTGGACTGATAGGTGTGAATTCAGACTATGCTCACTTTGCTATCCAGCTCTTCCTTAAAGAGTCAGAACAATTGAATATTTGTCCTGCTTATGTTCACTTTTATCCTGTTGTGCTGATGGAAGATGCAGTGGAGGAACTTGTGAACATTTTAAAAGCCTCTTCTGCCACAGTCATAATAAATTTTTCTGGAGAATCAGAATTACATAGTATTCTAAAAGAGTGCAGACGGCAAAATGTCACTCATCTGCAGTGGATCGCCAGTGAGGCTTGGGCCACATCAAAATCCCTCTGGGAGGATTTTGGTGATCTGCTGAAGGGAACACTGGGTTTTGCCATAAGGAGAGCAGATATCCCGCATCTTGGCAGTTATCTCAAAGGAATAAGACCTCAGACCTCCCATTTTCTCTCAGAGTTTTGGGAAGAGACCTTTCATTGTCGGCTGAATGGGTCTTTAAACACTCATTTACATGGAGAACAGGCACAAAACTGGCCAGCCTGTAATGGCAGTGAAAGTCTGGATGATGTGTACACCACTTATTCAGATGTGTCACAACTCAGAGTCTCCTACAATGTTTATAAAGCTGTGTATCTCATAGCACATGCACTGCATGACGTGAGCACATGCATCCCAGGAAAGGGCCCATTCCAGAATAGGACATGTGGGAGTCTGTATCAAATTCAGCCATGGCAGGTGTGTCTCCATCACCATTTTACATTCTCTGCCTATATTGTACTGATAAGGAACTATCAAGCAGTGTACACATTTTAACACAATGGTCAAATATAACATATGTGAAACCTATATATTTAGCATCAAAGAATTGTAATGTTTTCCCTATACATCATCCTTTCCCTTAAATGTGACTCAAGCTCCTGTACTACATGAAACAAGCAAATTTCACAACCTTAGGGGAAGAGGTCAGATTTGATGAGAATGGTGATCCTATTGCATCTTATGACCTTATGAACTGGCAAAGAAGATCCGATAGCTCCCTTCAACTTGTCAGGGTGGGATTCTATGATGCCTCCCTTGAAGATGACAAGGACCTAGTGATAGATGAGTCAGCAATTATGTGGCACAGAGCAGAGAAGGTGTGTGCCATCCCACGCATCACCAGATATTGCTGGCTAAGTTTGTTTTTCCTTCAGCTCTATTTTATGATTTTGACTGGACTAAATAAAATAGAGTACTGTAACTTTGAATGGAAATGCATTATTGATTTCTTTTTGCACTAAACATTTGTAAACAAAATATGCTAAAATGTGTAATCATGTATAGAATATTATAAATGACTCAGCTCTTTTTCAGATTTTAAATTTATATGTATCTATTTACAAATTTACGTTGTGATATGCACTCACATTATGTTCAGACAAATTTCTACTGCACTGTCTGTTGTCGTCATTAGGCACCAGAATCAATGTGTAGTCAAAGTTGTCTGCCAGGCACCAGGAAGGCCAGGCAAAAAGGAAAGCCAGTCTGCTGCTTTGACTGTATACCATGTGCTGAAGGAGAAATCAGTAATCAGACAGGTGTGAATTTATTCCCACGTTGTCTCTTAATTACATTTTTGAAGAAAAATATCAATAAATGAATAATACAAATACATTTGATCCTCCACCTATTAATTTACTTTCACAGACTCAATTGATTGCCTGACATGTTCAAAGGAAACATGGCCTAATCAAGCCCAAGACCAGTGCATCCCCAAAACTTTAGAGTTTTTGTCCTTTCAGGAGCCCTTGGGAATAATTCTTTGGGCATTTTCAGGATTCGGGGCCTGTGCAGCATTAGCAGTGCTCTGTGTGTTTGTAATGTATAGGAAGACTCCAGTCATTCGAGGAAACAATATCGAGTTAAGTTTCCTTCTCCTCTTGTTTCTCTGTGCTTGTTTTTTGATTGGCCTAACATTTTTAGGGAAGCCCACTGACTGGTTGTGCCAAATTCGCTATCCAGCTTTTGGAATCAGCTTTACGCTCTGCATTTCATGCATCTTGGCAAAAACTGTAGTCGTTTTGATGGCTTTCAGGGCCACCATCCCTGGCAATAATGTCATGAAGTGGTTTGGTCCTATTAAACAAAGATCAAGTGTTATCCTGTGCACATGTGTGCAAGCACTTATTTGCATCATATGGTTAACAACTAAGCCCCCTCTTGCTTCATATAAAAGCAAGTTCATGAGTGAAGCTATAATTGTTGAATGTTCTGTAGGATCTGAAGTTGGATTTTGGTGTGTGCTGGGTTATGTTGGCCTTCTTGCTTGCTTGTGTTTTTTAATGGCATTTTTGGCCAGAAAATTACCAGACAACTTTAATGAGGCTAAATTCATCACATTCAGCATGCTCATATTTTTTGCTGTGTGGATAACCTTCATTCCAGTCTATGTGAGCTCAAGTGGAAAGTATATGGTTGCTGTCCATGTTTTTGCTATTCTAGCTTCTGCCTTTGGTCTTTTAATGTGTATATTTGCTCCTAAATGTTATGTTGTACTTTTGAAACCTGAGAAAAATGACAAAAAACAGATGATGAAAAAATAACAACAACAAAATATAATAATGTAGTAACAGCCCTGTACTTTTCATCCACATTGTAAGATTTCAACAAGACCTATTAAATACATTTTTAAGACATAAATCGTTATTTACCTTTTAGTTTGGTAAAAATGCAAAGCAAAATACATTGTTTTATTTAATGTTATTTTTTTTCTATCCCACTGAGATGATGTAAGTCATTTCCTTTAACTTTTTGAAATGTAAACAATTTTTTTTATTTACTTTATGGTTGCATATTTATTCTGTTTTAATGTTTATTCTATTTTTTGTTCGATTTTTTGTTTATTCTATTTTTTGTTTGATATAAATCTAATCTTGCCTTAACACTGTAGGTTTACTCTAGAGTGTCGAACTGTCCTTAATTGAGATATGCCTCACCCCGTCAGAAAATTAGACAAGAGTAGGTATACTTCAGCAATAGCAGGGATATTGTCTGCTTTCATCACATATTAAATGGATGCATTTGAAATAATATAAACAGCTCAAACTGCAGATGAGAACCAATTAAACAGGAAAATGCTAATCAAATCCTTAAAATCATAAAGTTTGTAGTCTATAAAAAGCTGATTGTGTTTGAATGATAGGAATGTATCTCTGAGGAATGTCCATAAATTCAAAGTCATTACTTACTGTGTAAATCACACACACACACACACACACACACACACACACACACACACACACGAAAATCAAACATTTTAAAAAAGACATTTAAGGTTACTGCTTGGTCCTATATATCAGTGTTTCCCATCCCTATTCCTGAAGACACACCAACAGTACACATTTTCAACCTCTTACTAACCAAACACACCTGAATCAACTCATCAGAACATTAGAAGAACCTAACCTGAAATTAATGGGTCAGATAAGGGAGACATTCAAGATATGTTCTGCTGGTGTGGCTCCAGGAAAATGGTTGGGAAACACTGCTATATATTTATTCTTACAATTTACTCTAATTCTAACTTATGTTGCATTTTTCATGAATTACAATACAATATAAAAATTCAAATTAAAATTTAAATATCTGTTTCTTGTTGGGAATTTCCTTAATCTGACAAGGCATGTTAAGAAAACAGGATAATAAGAAACTCAATGGGCAAATTCTGAAGCTGTATTGCATAACACACTCTATATATTCTGTTAAAAATATTATTTTACTCAATAAAACGATGTCAAACTTATTACATCATCACTAAATCTCAGTCTATTTACCGTTTCCATGCTCTCACAGTCTTGTTTTGATTGTACAATCATGAGAAATCAACACACTGAGGTTAAAGTTTAAATGTTTTTCCTAAATATGGGTTAGTCATTTCAGAATGATGCGCTCAAATCATTTTATATCCGCTCCTTGCTCTCTTCGCGCTCCATCCTCAACTGCTTCCCGCTCCACGCAAAATAAAGATTTAATTAATGCTCCAGTCCACTGTACTTGTTGTATCACAAATTTATGTGAGGGAGTGATTTAATCTATGGCTTTATTAAGTAAAACTGGCCACAGTTTAGTTTAGCCTGCATAAAACCATCACATAAATACCAGGCTTTGCTAAAACGTTGGTTATTTTACTGGCGATGAGGGGTAATATTGGTATTACAGGTTTTAAATTAATACATTTAAACTAATATTAAAGAGGAAAACATAAGCTCGACACTAACAGATCCTATCAATTTTAATACAACAATTGGTTTGTATAGTTGAATATATCACATCATTGGACATCTGTTCTTCTGATTAGGCTGGAGCGGCTCTGGCACGTTTAAAAAAATCTTTTAAACCATTCTGCTCGAAAGTCCAACCAAAATGAATCATGTCCATTTGAGATGACCATTTGAGAGGATTTCAGTGCAGTGCGTGTTAGAGATACATGATCAATTACAGTGACTTAGTCATGGGGTTGCTGCTGATACATCCATGAACATGGTAAAGAATGGTTGAAAGGAAGAGTCCCACCCTGCAAGGCTCAGAGATTAAAAGAAGAGGTGAAGAGGAGGATGTGAAGAATTGAGTAGTTCTCATTTACACTCACTCACATTCCTTCGGCTAAGTTCCTGATTTATCAGAAATTCCCACAGCAGAACGAACTGCCAATTACTCTGGTATATGTTTTATGTGGTGAATGCCCTTTCAGCTGCAACCAACCACTGAGAGTACACTAACTCATGAACCCTCAGTGCTGGGAAACACCCTTGAACTTTCTCATTCACACACACACACACACACACACACAGGCATGCACACTACGGCCAATTGAGTTTTTTTCAATTCATATATATTGCATGTCTTTGGACTGTAGGGAATACCGTAGCACCCAGCGGAAGCCCACATGGACACTGGGAGAATAGTTCCCGTTTACAGTCTCATTTTATAGGCCATAGGTAGCTAGAAAGATGAGATGAGAGAGAAAGAAAGATGAGAGGAAAATGTAAAACAATAGAGACTGGTTTAGTAAGGATGAGGCTGAGGGTATTTCAGGAATGGGTTGAAAGTGGCAGATGAACAATGATCAGAAACTATGCACTTGTTAAGCTTCAAAATGATGGCCCGGCCCTAACTAATGTGGCGCCCTAGGCAACATTTCAGGTGGCACCCGTCACATCGCAGAAAATTCCACTGCTAGTGTACATACTCATAGGAAACTTCATAGCGTTTGTCGTGGACATTCTTTGTATTTAAATCAAGCAATTTCACATTCAAACTTAGAAAGAAGAATTTGCAATGGTGGGACTGAGAAACCTCAGCGGCGCATCTAAATAAGAATAAAATAAAATAATATAAATGAAAAACAGAGAGATACATGCATGATGTAGACTATAATATACAATGTACATTTTCTGATATACAAATTATATTAGTAATTCATATACTAGTAACAATTAAAATTTTATTGTCATTACAGTGAAATGCTAAGTTATAATGACGTGCACATTAACACTGAATGTTTAACATTATAAACGCACTTTACACTGTAAAAAAATTAACTAACCTAAAAATTTTTAAGCAAGCAGCAAATTTTGAGTTTACTCAACTTCTGTGGTTCAAGTCATGCCAAATTTTTTTTTTTTTAAGTTGACTGATATGGCTGGTTTAAGTCTAAAATTTAAAGTATTCCAGCCTAAGTACATGTTATTAGTCATTATGAATTGGCTTATTATTAAACAGGGGTTGAGTAAACCAAAAAGTAGGCACAACTTTATAGAAGTTTAGTTAACTCAAAAAAGCTGGTTGCCATAAATTTTTAAGTTGATTGAATCTTTTAATTTATACATTAATTCATTCATTTTCCTTCGACTTAGTCCTTTTATTTATCAGGGGTTGCCACAGCGGAATGACCCGCCAACTTTTCAAATTGAGGAAATAATTTAAACCAAAGAGGTGACCGACAGATGCCGGAAGACCTTGCACATTTTTCAGCACAATTTGCTCTTTCAGAAACACAGACAGACACATTACATTTGGGTTGGTCTGGACAGTGGCAACATCATCTTTAACAATGTTAAAGATGCCCATCTCCATCCCTTTTGTGCAAGTATCTTCTGGCTCAGTGTCCTGCTGTCAAAATTAACATAAAAACAGGATGAAAAGCAACTTTTACTGCTGAATCACAAACATCTCCGCAAACAAAAAGCAAGGTTAAAAAAGCAACTTCATTTGGAAACTAAAGGCAGTAATGTCAATAAAACAGCTAAACAGTTAATTATATGCTTCCATTTATAAAGCTTTTCAGGTAACACTTTATAATAACTACACACTATGAATAATTTATTAGGCATTAGCAAATAGTTAATTCATTATTTGTTAAGTATTAACTCTACATTAATAGTTGTTAGTAAAAGAAATACAGCTACACATACAGTATGTATAATGTGTATAATGATTTTACTTTTATACTTTGGTAATGATTTGTTTTTCATTACTAAAGTAAGTATTGCACTATTTACGAATAGTTGGTGTTTAATAATAGGTGTTTTTCAAAAATAATTTACAATGCGTACGTAAATGATTAATAAACTATTAAAATTAACATTTATATATCATTATTATTCAAGCATATAGTAATAGTTACTTTGCATGTTTATAAATGCTTTATTAACTCAACTTCATCCAGTTTTGTGACCTAATATATAAAATGAGGACTATATATGCTTTGTAAATTCCTTTTAAATGACAATTAAAGGCACTTACTGTATTTAAAACAGGAACATTTATTAGTTTCCATTTCTTTCAAGTTGTACCAATGAAACTGCATCAAATGAAAAATAAATCTTTGCAATCTTATGTAAAATAAAATTACTGTACAGTTTAAACATCCCTAAATAGCATTGAAATGTTGTATCAAAATATATTGTTAAATTACTATATTGTTGTTTTCTCCAGTTTTATGTTATTCATGTTTAATTTTTACAGTAGTTTCATTTTTTAGATAAGATTGCAAATATGTATTTTTCAGTTGATAATAAGCCTTTAATTAGGAATTTGCAAAGCATAACTAGTTCTCACTTTGGATTAGGTCACAAACCTGGATGAAGTTGGTTTCATCAAGCATTAATTAACATACAAAGTAACTATTACTAAATGCCTGAATAATATGATATATAAATGTTAATTTTAATAGTTTATTAATCATTTACGTACGCATTGTCAATTATTTTTGAAAAACACCAACTATTCTTAAACAACTGGTCTGTAAATAATGCAATACTTACTTTAGTAATGAAAAATGAATCATTAACAAAGTATAAAAATACAATAATTAAGCATATTTTACATGTGCTTATAAGTTAAGAACACAGCATTTATAGCTGGAGTCATAAACTGCTTACTAACATCTATTAATGTAAGAGTTAATACTTTACAGATAATGAATGAACTATTTGCTGATGATTAATAAATTATTTATACTGTAATTATTATAAAGTGTTACCTATTTTCAATTTTCCAGGTAAATGTAGTTTCTTAGAAATTAACCAAATGTAATTTAATTGCTCTTAATTTATTTGTAAATATATTTAAAAAAAATATTTAAAAATTGTCAAATCTGTTTATGAAATATTCAAATAAATATACTTTCGAGAGACAAACAATTCTACCTTTTTGTGTGCACTTGTCAAATGTGACTTTAATGCACTAGAGTCTTGAAAATGCAGATGCAGGCAGTGACCAAACAAGGTTGCTGCCAGGATAGTTCTTAGTGCTGTAGTCTGAAGTGTTTCAGGAGAACTTCTTGGCTACTGTGGACAAATTTGCTAATTGTTTTTTTAAACTAAACTGATCTTGTTTAAATCATAACATGAAAAGATAAGATTTAATTAACACACACATGCATGCTACTTAACTAGTAAATTGTTGTTAAAGTATGCCACATTTTCCTCCTGGAATATTATATACAGTACTAGTGATTGTAAATTTGAAGTGGTATACCAAATATATATTTGAAGTGGTTATAAGGTTACCGCGTTGCTGTCCTACATCAGACACAACAGGATTAAGAATAAAGTGTTGACTGCTCAAATATTTCTTCAGGGATACTACATTTTATTTTGCATTAACTTTATTGGATGAAAAATAAATGTGTTAACGTTAATTAACAAAACCGATTTTCCATTAACAAGCCAAGGATGGCAAATGGCATTGAAATTACCATGGCGTGAGTTTAGCAGGCTGAAGAGTAAAGTTAACAACTTCTGCAAAAAGAATCATCAAAAAACTATTTACAAAATGTTATTCATCATAGAGCGCATTATTGCATATGCAGGACAAACTGCGAGCCGTATGGATGTAATATGCTTTTTTAATTCCTTGAATACCGGACAATTATTATTATTATTACTGGGTGTGTTACTGTATACTATAGTCCTACTTAAAATTTGGCAATATCAAAAATGATATTCAAAAAAGCCGAACAGTAATGCACTACATAACATTGACTACAAAGCAAAATATATTTAAATACACTTAGTTTTACTAACGTGAACATTCCACATTTCTTTATAAACTTCACAGATCGCTAAAGAACAGCCGGGGCTTGTCAGAAATTATCATCACACGACATAAATGAGTTTTTTGGCTGCACGGTAGCGCAGTGGGTAGCACGTTCACCTCACAGCATGAAGGTCACTGGGTAGAGCCTCGGCTGGGTCAGTTGATGTGTTCACGTGGGTTTCCTCCGGGTGCTCCGGTTTCCCCCACAAGTCCAAAAAACATGTGGTATACGTGAATAGGGTAGGCTAAATTGTCCGTAGTGTATGTGTGTAAATGGGTGTGTGTGGATGTTTATCAGTGATGGGTTGCGGCTGGAAGGGCATCCCCTGCATAAAACATGTGCTGGATCAGTTGGCCGTTCATTCTGTTGTGACGACTCCAGATTAATAAAGGGACTAAGCCAAAAAGAAAATGAATTAATGAATGAACATAACATTTCACTTTAGATTTGCATGATTTTTAGGTTAATTTCGATATAAAGCTTACCTGAACCCATACCTGAGAAACATCCGTTTTTATGTTCAATATTTTATATTTATATAAGCCAAAATAAAGCGAAAGCCCAATTACCTTGAACAGCTCTTGCAATTATATCACATTTGAGATCGGCTCTGTGTTGCCAGTACTGTTACTTTTCATAGAAAAATTACAGGAGAAATATGTGAAAATACTTAAATGGGATGATAGCAGGATAGAATGGTAAAATACAAGAGAATCCTGGCAAAAAACAGGAGGGTTGACAGGTATGTGTCATGCTAATTGTAAATGGCATTATCAATTTTCATTTGGATGAAGCAAAATAATCATCTTTATTGTAACATTATTTCTGTCTTTGTCATGTTTTTTCATTTCTTTTCTTTTTTTTCTCCCCTGCGCACCAGACAGTTTAGGATGTTTTGTCATTTTGAGCTTGTTGACCCATCAAAAAAAAAACACTGTGTAGCAGGTAAGGTCGAATTATTCAGAAGATGGTGTGCATCAAAGTAGATTATATTACTATTATTATTGCTACTACTACTACTACTACTTAGGGCATACTCACACTATGTACAGTTGCCTTGAACCATGCTGAAGCACGCTTGTCCCCAAGTCCCCGTGTTAGGATGAATCTAAGAGCCCATACATTCAGGGGGCCCCCAGAGACATTATTAAGGGCCCGCGACATCCCCCCCTTCACTTTCATCCTGGCTTCCCCTCCTCTTTACTTTTATCCGCGATCCCTTCCTCATAACCCCCCCCCCCCCCCCCCCCCCGCTCTACACTTTCATCCGTGATTCCCTCGCCCCTTCACTTTCATCCTGGCTTCCACAAAACAAACCCCACCCCCCACCCCACTCTTCACTTTCATCTGTGATTCCCCCCTCCCCCCACCTCCCCTCTTCACTTTCAGCCACGGCAATTCGCTTGTCAGAGGGCCCGTGGTGACCAGCAGCGCCCTTGTGTAGTGCAGTAAGGGGTTTGCGTCTTTAATAAACTACGACAGTTTGCGTTCATTGAACAGTAAGAATGATTATTAAATCCATAGGAAACAGTCCCTTATAAGTCACGTCTCGTCTTCAGTTTTGAGCTCAGGCGCGCTTTACATTACATTACAACACACTGCGCTTTGTGAATTACACTCTGGCAAACCTCTTCTAACCAGGCCAGGGCTGGCCAACTGAACCGCATCTGAGCCCGATTCAGAGCACTCAATCAAACCAGGTAACGCGCCTGGGCACGGTTCAGATAGCATAGTGTGAGTGCGCCCTTAGTAGGCTTTGCTATGCAGATAAATTACTATCATAATACAAACTAGTTTAAAAAATTGTGGAAGATACACTTTTATTCTTCCTACATTTGTGGCTCCTGCCTGCATGTATGGCACCCTTAACATTTGTCTATACAGTCCATGCCACTGGCATAGACAGTATAGACAAATTATATATCAATAGGTATTTTATGGTTCCTCGTGCAGGTCCACCACCCGCAGGGGGAGCCTTAAGGGGCCGATGCATTGTGGAAAGGGTGGTGGTCAAAGGTTAGGACCACGACAACCTGATCGTCAGGCATAGAAACTAGCTCGTGGGACATGGAATGTCACCTCACTGGGAGGGAAGGAGGCCAAGCTTGTGCAGGAGATGGAACAGTATCGACTAGATATAGTTGGGCTCACCTCCACGCACAGCTGGGGCTCTGGAACTCAACTTCTTGAGAAGAGCTGGAATTTCTTCTACTCTGGAGTTGCCCACGGTGAGAGGCGGCGGGCTGGTGTGGGCTTGCTTATTGCTCCCCAGCTTAGCCGCCATGTGTTGGAAGTTTTCCCCAGTGAATGAGAGGGTCGCCTTCCTTCCTGAGTACCCGGCCTTCTTGGAGTCCTTGGCAGGTGTGCTGGAAGGTGCTTAGACTGAGGACTCCGTTGTTCTACTGGAGGACTTTAATGCCAACGTGGGTAAAGACAGTGATACCTGGAGAGGCGCGATTGGGAGGAACGGCCTCCCTGATCGTAATCCGAGTGGTGTTCTGTTATTGGAGTTCTGTGCTTATCACAGTTTGTCCATAACAAACATAATGATCAAGCATACGGGTGTACATCAGTGCACATGGCACCACGACGCCCTAGGACGGAGGTCGATGATCGACTTTGTGGTTGTATCATCTCATCTCCGACTGCATGTCTTGGACACTCGGGTAAAGAGAGGGGCAGAGCTGTCAACTGATCACCACCTGGTCATAAGTTGGATCCACTAGCAGGGGGGAAAAGCTGACCTGGCAGGCCCAAATGTATTGTGAGGGTCCTTTGGGAATGTCTGGCTGAACCTCAAGTCAGAGGGATTTTCAACCCTCACCTCCTGAAGAGCTCTGACCAGATCCCAAGGCAGGCTGGAGACATTGAGACCAAGTGGTCCATCTTCGCCAGGTCCATGTTCTCCAACTCCATTGCTGACGTGGCTGTGAGGGGCTGTGACCGTAAGGTCTGTGGTGCCTGTCGAGGCGGCAATCCACAAACCTGGTGGTGGACACCGGAAGTAAAGGATGCCGTCAAGCTGAAGAAGGAGTACTACAGGGCTTGGCTGGCTTGTAGGACTCCTGAGGCAGCTTATGGGTACCGACAGGCCAAGCGTGCTGCAGCCCGGGCGGTTGCGGAAGCAAAAACTCGAGCCTGGGAAGAGTTTGGGGAGACCATGGAGGAAGACTACCGGTCAGCCCCAAAGAGATTCTGGCAAACCATTGGGCGTCTCAGGACGGGAAAGCAGTTCCACATCAACACTGTTTACAGCGGAAGTGGGGAGCTGTTGACCTCGACTGGAGATGTTGTCGGACGGTGGAATGAATACTTTGAGGATCTCCTCAACCCCACTGACATTGAGGAAGCAGAGACTGGGATACGGGTGTGGACCCACCCATCACCCAAGCTGAGGTCACTGAGGTAGTTTGTAAGCTCCGCAGTGGCAAAGCAGTGGGCGTGGATGAGATTCACCCTGTGTATCTTAGGTCTCTGGATATTGTAGGGCTGTCTTGGGTGACACGTCTCTACAATATCACATGGAGGTCGGGGACAGTACCTCTGGACTGCACAACTGGAGTGGTGGTTCCCATTTTTAAGAAGGGGGACCGGAGGGTGTGCTCCAACTATAAGGGAATCACACTCCTCAGCCTCCCTGGAAAAGTCTATGCCAGGGTACTGGAGATGAGGATCCAGCCAATAGTTGAACCTAGGATATAGGAGGAACAATGCGGTTTTCGTCCAGGCTGTGATACATTGGACCACGTTTATACCCTAACCAGGGTGCTTGAGGGTTCATGGGAGTATGACCAACCAGTACCGTGACTCTCGTGGTATTCTGTGGAGGGAGCTCTAGGAGTATGGGGTGAGAGGTGTTCTGTTATGCTGTGTTCACACCAGACGCGGAACGCGCGGATAAATTGCGCTATTCGCGCGTAAATAGACGCGTGACCATTTGAGTGAACATTTCGGGCGTCAAACTCCGCTTCATTCGCGCGTCAAATCTGCTTTATTCGCGCGTCAAATTCACTTCAGACCAGACGCGGATTCGCATGATGGGCAGAGCTTCTGTCTGCCCGGTGACTGTAGCTTCATTGGTAAATGGCAAACATGAATTTTATTAAGAAAATAACTGTGTTTATGTGCTTTTATGAAGGCTGAAAAACAGCATCGATACATTTGGAGCAGTGTCTGAGTTCACTAGATACTTTCAGAGGTGCACCCAGCATAAGGAGCTCATAAACTCCTCTTGAAACCTAACCTGGATGGCGGAGGCTTTCAGCGGTGCTTCTGACTGAGCCGAGCCCAGTTTGATGAACTGTTGTCGGTGTGTCGGCTGGAGGATTTCCCCCGTGACACCAACAACAGGTACTACGTCACAATCTACCCCCACAAGAGCAAGCTCCTGATTGGTTAACGCGGTGCGAATGTCCGCAGAAGTTCAGATTTTTGAACTCGAGCGTTTTGCGCGTTAAGCGCGTCAAAACGCTCAATTCGCGCCACGCCATACGCTCGTATTACGCCATTCGCGTGTATCGTGCCGCAGGATGCCTATTCGCAAGTTTGCATTGACTTAACATGAAAATCACCCACGCTTGACGCTTCTTCCGCGTCTGGTGTGAACGCAGCATTAAGGGCTGTCTCGTCCCTGTATGAACAGAGAGTAGGAGTTTGGTTCGCATTACCAGAAATAAGTCAGACTCGTTTCCAGTGCATGTTGGCAGGCTGACCTTTGTCACCAAGTCTGTTCATAATTTTTATGGACAGAATTTCGGCACTTTGCTGCCGAGTGTGACGCGGCTGAGATGAGAATCAGCACCTCCACGTCCGAAGCCATGGTGCTCCACCGGAAAAAGGTGGTTTGCCATCTATAGGTTGGAGGAAAGTCCTTACCCCAGGTGGAGGAGTTCAAGTATCTTGGGGTTTTGTTCACGAGTGAGGGAAGTATGGAATGTGAGATTGGTGCAGTGGCAGCAGTAATGTGGTCGATGTATCGGCCCGTTGTGGTAAAGAAGGAGCTGAGCTCTCGATTTACTGGTTAATCTACGTTTCTACTCTCACCTATGGTAATAAGCTTTAGGTCATGAAGCGGCCGAAATAGGTTTTCTTCGCAGGGTGCACCCTAATAGATAGGGCGAGGAGCTCTGTCACCTGGGAGTAGCTCGGAGTAAAGCCGCTGCTCCTCCACATCAAAAGAAGTCAGGATCGGGCATCTGTTTCGGATGCCTCCTGGATGCCTACCTAGGGAGGTGTTCCATGCATGTCCCACCAGGAGGAGGCCTCGGGGAAGACCAGGACACGCTGGAGGGACTATGTCTCTCGGCTGGCCTGGGAACGCCTCGAGATCCCCCCGGAGGAGCTGGAAAATGTGTCTGGGGAGAGGGAAGTCTGGGGTTCTCTCGTAAGACTGCTGCCCCCACAACCTGGCCCAGGAAAAGTGGACGAAAATGAGATGAGATAGTAGGAGAAGCCTATTAATATTAATTATTAATGAATGTAGGTGTAAATGTATGTACATCAGTACACACAGTGTATGTGTGAGTGTGTGTGTATTATATACTATATGCACTACTTATAATGCACTACTTTTAGAAAAATGCATTTTTCATTTTTTTCTTTTAATTTCAATTTTTTTTTTACATTTTTCATGAAAACTACCTGCAGTTAAGTGAGTACAAAACATGAATACATGACGATAAAATGCCATTTTTGTTTGAAAGCAGAGGTTCTTCATTGTATATATTTCATTTATATATATATATATATATATATATATATATATATATATATATATATATATATATATATATATATATATATATATATATATAATATTCAGAGGCCTGTCAAACTTTCGTGAAAATCATCAACATGCTAGCCAAAAAAAATTAAATAAAATGTTGGCAGGGAAAAGTGAATTAGTAAGGTTTAATAAACACTATAATTATTTACAGGTATTAATTTTACAGACAAATTTTGTATCAAACTAGACTGATTAATTATGTGCATAGCAAGCTATTTGTCATAAAATTGCAAATAGTCACAACAATAAAGTGCTTTTAAGATCCACACATTTATAAATAGCATGCAGCAAATATGATATAATAATTTATATATTTTTTACTATTTTTTCATTATATGTTTTTTGTCATTTTTCTCTGGCTTCAGTAATACAATATAACATTTAGGAAAAAATATACATAGCAAGAGACCAAAGGCAGAAGCTAGAATAGCAAAGACGTGGACAGCAACCATATACTTTCCACTTGAGCTCACGTAGACTGGAATGAAGGTTATCCACACAGCAAAAAATATAAGCATGCTGAATGTGATGAATTTAGTCTCATTAAAGTTGTCTGGCAGTTTCCTGGCCAAAAATGCCAAGAAGAAGCACAATGATGCCAGGAAGCCAATATATCCGAGAACACACCAAATCCAACTTCAGATCCTACAGAACATTCAACAACTATAGTTTCACTCATGAACTTGCTGTTATATGAAGCAAGAGGGGGCTTCGTTGTTAACCATATGATGCAAATAAGTGCTTGCACACATGTGCACAGGATAACACTTGATCTTTGTTTAACAGGACCAAACCACTTCATGATATTGCTGCCAGGGATGGTGGCCTTGAACGCCATTATAACAACTACAGTTTTTGCCAAGATGCATGAAATGCAGAGCGTAAAGCTGATTCCAAAAGCTGGATAGCGAATTCGGCACAACCAGTCAGTAGGCTTCCCTAAAAATGTTAGGCCAATCAAAAAACAAGCACAGAGAAACAAAAGGAGAAGGAAACTTAACTCAATATTGTTTCCTCGAATGACTGGAGTCTTCCTAAACATTACAAACACACAGAGCACTGCTAATGCTGCACAGGCCCCGAATCCTGAAAATGCCCAAATAATTATTCCCAAGGGCTCCTGAAAGGACAAAAACTCTAAAGTTTTGGGGATGCACTGGTCTTGGGCTTGGTTAGGCCATGTGTCCTTTGAACATGTCAGGCAATCAATTGAGTCTGTGGAAACATTGGAGAAAGTGGGACCATAAAATAGCAATTTTCCCTTCTTCTCAGAATGCCATTAAGAGAGAAGCTGTCAGGAAATTCACACCTGTCTGATTACTGATCTCTCCTTCAGCACATGATATACAATCAAAGCAGCAGACTGGCTTTCCTTTTTGCCTGGCCTTCCTGGAGCCTGGCAGACAACTTTTACTGCACAAAGATTCTGGTGCCTAATGACCACAGCACAATAAGAAAACCGCATAGTCTTTGAACTCTTTGAGAGTGCATTTCAAGTCAATTCCTTGCAAATGGACATTTTATATAAAACTCGGCAGAAAAATAAAAATTGTCCTCAAAAAGAAAGAGTAAAAACCCCTGATCTGTCAGTGAAAAAAACTGTAAACACTGTAATAATACTATTTTCAAATGTGTATAAGTTTACTAAAAATGAAATTAACAGTGTTTTTCCATTTAAAATGAGAATGTTCCATTGTTCTTAGTTTATCCATAAAGATTAAGTGCAGTTGAAGGAAAAGCAAAAACAGCCAACAATATCTAGTTATGCGTGGGATGGCACACACCTTTTCTGCTCTGTGCCACATAATTGCTGACTCATCTATCACTAGGTCCTTGTCATCTTCAAGGGAGGCATCATAGAATCCCACCCTGACAAGTTGAAGGGAGCTATCAGATCCTCTTTGCCAGTTCATAAGGTCATAAGATGCAATAGGATCACCATTCACATCAAATCTGACCTCTTCCCCTAAGGTTGTGAAATTTGCTTGTTTCATGTAGTACAGGAGCTTAGGTGAAGTTTGCAAAGAACACATAATGCAAAGTATAGAAAACACATAAAAAAAAAACATTTGTAACACTTTAATACTTGTATAATCTTTGAGAAATAATTATCAAAACATAAAAACAGGAAATTTATTTAAAATAGCAAATACACACCTGCCATGGCTGAATTTGATACAGACTCCCACATGTCCCATTCTGGAATGGGCCCTTTCCTGGGATGCATGTGCTCATGTCATGCAGTGCATGTGCTATGAGATACACAGCTTTATAAACATTGTAGGAGACTCTGAGTTGTGACACATCTGAATAAGTGGTGTACACATCATCAAGACTTTCACTACCATTACACGCTGGCCAGTTTTGTGCCTGTTCTCCATGTACATGAGTGTTTAAGGACCCATTCAGCCGACAACGAAAAGTCTCTTCCCAAAACTCTGAGAGAAAATGGAAGGTCTGAGGTCTTATTTCTTTGAGATAACTGCCAAGATGCGGGATATCAGCTCTTCGTATGGCAAAACCCAGTGTTCCCTTTAGCAGATCACCAAAGTCCTCCCAGAGGGATTTTGATGTGGCCCAAGCCTCACTGGCGATCCACTGCAGATGAGTGACATTTTGCCGTCTGCACTCTTTTAGAATACCATAAAGATAAGAGTCCACAGAGAAGCTTATTATGACTGTGGCAGAAGACGATTTCAACATCCTCACAAGTTCTTCTGCTGCATCTTGAGTCAATGCAACAGGATAAAGTTGGACATAAGCAAGACAAATATTCAACTGTTGTGACTCTTTCAAGAAGAGCTGGATGGCAAATCGGGCATAGTCTGTATCCACACCAATCACCCCGACCCATGTCCATTGAAAATAATGCACAAGTTTTGCTAAAGCTTTGATTTGAAATAGATCACTTGGCATGGTCCGCATAAATGCTGGAAATTCTTTCTTGTTACTGAGACAAGAGCAAGATGCAAAATAACTCACCTAAAGCAGGAAAATGCAACATTTCAGTAATATTGGCAATGGCATAAAAGTGCAATATATATATATATATATGATCATTACATTTTTTAATAAGACAAAACAATGATACTGATAATACAATTATATTTAAAAGATAATGTTTTACTAAAGGTATTTTGAAGCAGCCTAGGCTTCTCAGAACAGCCATGGATATTCCTGATGATGCCTCTCCCACAACTACGGGGCTCGGCTGCTTTTGTGTATCTTCACAGCTCTGTCCACTGCCCTTCTCTGGCTGTCCATTGACCAGGAGAAGAGACCTCTTCACAGACACTGGTATATCATCACCGCTGTCCCTGATGTGGTAGCCCAAAGACAGGTTTGGTAAAAGATCTTGTCGTTGGTTTATTTCTCTAACAGCAAAGATCATCGTCTGCATCCACCTTAGGGCTCGAGGGGTAAAACTGCAACAGATTTCACATACATTTAATCAATTACAAACAGTTATGCAACAAAGAAGAAGAGAAAAACAAACAAGAAAATAACTGAAGAGACAAATAATGTAAAACATCTTTTTCTTACAAAACATCTATGAGAATTCAAATGTATAACACACAATTTATACGTGGTTGGAGTAGGTTTGGTCTTATAAGAAGAAAGCGATGAAGTAGGACTGAAATGTAAAGGAAAGAGCCCTCCCAAAACCACATCTCCCCCCTGGTAAAAGGTGTATGTATCATCATCTCCCTGAAAGACACACTTAACCTTGCTATTATACTGACTCTGTACACTAAGGTACATCAGAAACCAAACCATAAGGAGTGTTGCATATAACAGTGCCATAATTGACAGACAACTGAATTCGGCAGAACTGTGTACAGAATTTATAAATACTCTGATTGAAGGTTGGACTCAAGAGGCCATGTGGGAACAAACAAGCCAATAGCGTATGCAAAATCTGCTTTCAGGCTTTTACTGTATATACCAAGAGACTGTTGATGTAATCACCTTTTCTTTGAGCTAATGGTAATATACAAACTATTATCAAATATATAACCAATACCATTATCAAGAATTTCTCATCTTTCCAACACAGTGGTTTCAGCAAACACTCAAGGTAACCTTGAACTGCATGCATCATTAACAATCAGGCATGTTTTTGACATGTCGCTATAACTGCTTATAACATTTATATTCAGTATTTGTAGCTTTAAAAGTTAAGGTAATACAGGAAGTCCATTCCAGGTGATGCTCCTTACTTTCACAAGCTTCCTACTGAACAAAGGATAAAAATTATTTTGGTAACACTTTATTTTGATAGTCCACTATAAATACTTACTAACTATTAACTGTAAGTACATTTGCAAATACATGTCAACTGTTCAACGAATGCAGTTTTAGTAGATTGTCTGCTAATGCTGCACTAAGCTAGTCAAAAGATCAATCATGATTAAGTTTATCATTAACTGTTTGTAACTGTTTAATTTTATTTAATTTGTTCGTTTATTTTTATATGTAGTCAGATTCAATAAAATCTATCTTATTAGATGTATTAGATGTAATCAGTTAAAATATGAATATGGTATAAATATAAATCTAGCTGTAGAAAAAGATACATCCAATCAGTTACATTTTCATGAGATTGGTTTACTTAAATGTGCCCAATAATGAAAATCTGTGTATACCAAGGCATAGCAGAATAATGAAAGATCAGTATATGGAAATGAGCATAGCCTACTGTGAGCCTCAGACACCACTGTTTCCTCATTCTCATGTAAATTCCACAAATGTAAAACCCTGGTCAACAATGGGCCAATCAGAGCAAAACAAACTGTGACAAAATTCATGGGCTATGCCCTCCTTAATTGCATGTAAGGCTACTTTAGGTTCATAGATACAGTATATACACTAGATCTCGCAAACTGAGTATTCGTCAGTACCGCCTCCACATTTGTACAGTGCTACAAATGTCATTCAACCACACTTAGAGTCAAGATTAAAGCCAATCTGAAGATGCTAAACTTTTGCACTGTGTACGGGTGCAGTAATGAGCAAACAAAGAAGCATAAAGGCATAACATTTCATAGGTAAGATTTCATTTCTTTTTTGTGCTAATCAAGTAACATTGTTAATGATAATAGTCACTTACTGCACAGACCATAAGGTAAAAGTAGCACCAACTTGGACTGTGTTATGATTATCAGCGATCTAGCGGTTGCAGATCGCTAACAGACTACAAATCAGCCATTATGGACTACAACATCTAGTCATGCACCACACACACTCACAACCAGTTCCTGATCTGGACTGATTACAAACACACAGCCGGAGGATCGTTACAAACTGATTACATGGACTTTAAATACAGCGCACACACACACTTCATGGCAGAGTCGTGTTGAACTGTATAGTGAACATTACGATGCATTTTTCCTTACCATGTCCTGCTGTGTTTTAGACCCTCGCCTTGTTTTGTTTGTTTACGTTGCCTTATGCCTGCCTGTACTGACCATCTGCCTGTTTATCGACCATGACTCTGGATTGCCCATACTGTATACATCTGTTTGCTCCTGTGTTGACTGTTGCCTGCCTGACCATCCCTGCAAATAAACCCTGCGTTTGGATCCACACTCCCTGTTGTCAGCGTCTACTTCATGTTACACACTGTATTTTTGTCGGCTAAGTGAAGTAATGGTTAGTTTTTGAAGTAATTTAAAAGGGTGCCTGACAACATAACAGTGCCTTTACCTCAATGTGCATACTTAAATTGCTAAATATTACAAATGTTATATACCATTTGAATCAGAAAGGTGGATATGCACATTGAGACGCAGGGATATTGATGGTTCACACGAATCGTTCATAACGGAGATTCATTTACAAACTAATCGCTCCCCCCTTTAGAATTAGAAGTGAAAGGGGGAGAGTAGGTGTGTTTCAGGACACGGATTAAATTAAATTTAACAGGGAGGGAGGATAATACATATCCATGCACAAAAAAACACGCTCTTTGTCAGCAATGCCTGTGCGGTCACTTTTTGTAATTTAAAAAATAAAAATATATTTGCATACTCACCACCAGGAAAACTCCCAATCATAGATATATGTATAAATGTTTGCATATCTATGGCTCCAGATGGCCATTCCTCCACTACACATTGGTCCCACATTCATTTTAAATGAGCAATACCCTGTACTAAAATGGTGGCACAACAGCGTAGGCAGCATCTAATGAAAATATTTATGCTTTAGGGTAATCTTCCGGACCTGATGAGCAGCCTATCTGGACCTGATATGCAGCATCATCAAGAGCATGCAGCTCTGAGATTATAAAAAAAATCCCTGAGCTATGCACTGCATTTGATAAGCCAAATGTTTTTTTTAGTGATACAACAGTGATAATTTTCCTCCCTTAGCTATTTTAAGCATGTACTTCACTTCCCTGCTGAAAAATCCAGCTTAAACCAGCCTAAGATGGTTGGCTGGTTTTAGCTGGTCGACCAGCCTGGTTTTAGAGGGGTTTTGGCCATTTCCAGGCTGGTCAACCAGCTAAAACCAGCCAACCAGCCTAGGCTGGTTTAAGCTGTTTTTCAGCAGGGTTACTATGTATTTGAGACTTTTATTTTGAAAACGCAAGCCCCAAATTGTTTAGTATGCATTACTGGGCAACGACATCACGAGGCATATTCAAAATTGCTTCAGAAAGTAAAATATAACGTTTGCAGATTACACGTTTATTCATCTCTACTCCAAAGAAGCATAAGCTACACTCTCAGAAAAAAAAAGGTACAATGTTGTACTAAAGAAGGTACACACCCTTGTCACTGGGGCAGTACCTTTTTATGGAACAGAATTGTACCTTAAGACAAAGAAACAAATTTGTTTCATTGCAGTTTCTACCTTTAAGGGCATGATTTGTACCATGGGAAACCAAAATGTACCTTTGGTTTTTAAAACCTGCAGATACAATCAGGGGTGGACTGGCCATCTGGCAGTTTCCCGCTGGGCCGACGTACTTTTTGGGCCAGGCTGATCATCATCTTATGATCTGATTGGCCCATAAAACGCTTAGCAGCCCATCGTTTTTTTCTGCCTAATTAATTGACGATGCTGTGATCTGTGACGTTCTGAAAGTAAGATGCTTTTTTTTAGACCGACCGGCCCATGTGACATAATCTGCAGCCCATTTGTTCTTTTCTTTATTGACATTGGCCTGGCCCAATCACAAACTCCTATTTTGGGCTCTGTGTGAGCATGCAACGTCTTTTGAATCTATTACTTGTTCTCAGGTAACTTTGTTTTGGCTGAGTGCAAAGATAAGTAAGTATATTAATTTATGTAACCACATACACTGATTCTTCACATTGACTAATTGCTTGCCTTTAAATTTATTGTACTTTTATAATGGCCATTATTGATTATTAAAACTGATATTCAGCAAAAGAGACCGGGTAAAGTTCGTATTTTTCAATGAAAGAGTGAAGATGACAGTTATATAAATATGGAGCTACACGAGGCTGTTTGCTGTCTGTTAATCATAATGCTAAAATAATATAATATTATGTTTTCATTGTTAAGATAGTGAAATAGCAAGTAGGATGAGGTGAATGAGGTTGTAAAGCACACTGTTGCCTTTAAAGATTTACCCATGCGTCAGCAGGCAGTTTTTGTTATGTTTATTATTTAACATAGGGTGAGTGAATAGTGTATTGAATAAGCTAAACTGGCTGTAGTGTATGTGTGTGTGTGTGTGTGTGTGTGAATGAGTGTGTATGGGTGTTTTCCCATACTGGGTTGTGGCTGGAAGGGCATCTGCTGCATAAAACATATGCTGGAATTGTTGGCGGTTCATTCCGCTGTGGCAACCCCTGCTAAATAAGGGACTAAGCTGAAGGAAAATAAATGAATGAATAAATAATGTATTTTTAGAACCTAACAAAAATATGGACAGTATACAGAAATAATTTAATTATAAATTAAATTGAGATTAATGTCTGTATTTATTTATTTATTTATTTCATATATACGCCTTTTGTGTTTTTATAAAATAGGAGTTGATAAACATATTGGACATGCACAGATGAGTAGCATTTTGTTCTATGTAGTGGGCCGCTCTGGCCCAAAATGCCAGGACCGATTTTTTGCCCCAGTCCAGCCCTGGATACAATACTGTACCTTCAAAGGTACAAATCTGATCCATGAAGGTACCACTACAGTGACAAGACACTTTGTACCTTAACAATGTCAAATGCGTTCCTTCAGGAACTATTTAAGGCATTTTGCTTTATCCAAAATGGGTAAAAAAAATTAATTAAATATAAAACGTCAAATACATTTTTAAACAATGTTTTTTTTTAAGTTTCTTTTTGTGCAAATGCACCTTTTCCATTTACAACAAAGAAAAAAAATACTATATAAAATATACTAATAAATCAAAAAATCTATTTTTTGCTAAACATTTCACAACACTTTTCACAAAAATGTTACAGAAACACATTTTCATATCTACAATATAAAACATTTATTTTCTCCAATTGTCACACAATACCTTTGTAATCACTTAAAAGTTAATTTAATTTACTTAATTTTAAAATATAAGTAGAATTATGCAAAAGTATTGTAACAAGATATGCACAATATTTGATTAGTTTTACAATACTAAAATGTCTTCATGAACACTTTGCAAATGCAGGACTTTTGCCAGCTCACATGCTTAGTGGAAAGCTAAATGCCAAAAGGTGCGGATATCAATAATGAAAATGTATTTATCAGAAAATGCATATCAAATGTTTAATGAAAATGCCTTAAATGTTTAGTTTACAATACCTATAGTTTTACCAGTTGTTTTGCATTTATAGAACCTAATAATTAATGTTTATGAGTTGCATATGCTTTTAAACGATGATTCATGTTTTAATATGGAAATTATTCATAAAATCACTTTGCCTTTCCAGTAATATTTATTTTCATAGATATTGTAATAAAGTAGTTGTCCAACACTTATGTAGCTTTTTATGAGAACAATTGTGTACATTCATTTTAATTGTACCTTACAGAACAGTATCATAAGGGGTTCTACCATATAAGGAACAACTTTTACAAAAGGTACAAACTGTTCCTTCAGGAACATTATTTGTACCACTGTGTACCTTTTTTCTGAGAGTGTATGTTTAGTTACATATTGAGTTAATTTATAGTGTTTATTTTGAAATTTGATGCATATGTTTCAACAAACTAATATATACTGCTGAATTGTATCAAATCACTCAACTCAAATGTCATATGTTCATGCACAGGTTGATAATATAGCTTCAAAATACAATGTGATATATCTCTATCGGTCTCTTTTGTCAAGTGTAATTAAAATTTTGCCTTTATCAACAGATTTGGTGAGCAAAATAGGCTAACTTTACTCTGATTGGGTTTATGTTTATTTGTGTTCAGCATACATCATGCTCGGTGTGTGTGTGTCTGTAAGAACTGCACTAAGTGGAGCTCATTATTCACAACACAAACCATATATGGTCAATCATGGACCTTCTGATTCTAGGAGTATTTTATGGAGTAATAAATTAGCTTATTAAATTGCTTGTGGAGATTTTTTGAATTTACATAAGCCATAAACCTACTTTGTAGACTTCAGAGAACAACTTATTAAACCAATGCAGTATATGACACCTTTAATATTCAGGGGGCAAAATTGACAGCTCCATACTTCACACAGTAGATGGCGGGATTGCACATTAAGTTTGTCATCTGTTGCAAAGCACCCATTGCAAAGCACTTTTCAAATCAAGAGGAGCAGCATTCTCATCGTCATTATACCTCTGTAAACTGGCTAAAAGCTGTGGATTGCATCTGATGTCCAATGTAAGTTTAATCTGCATTAATATTATCTGGTATTTTTCAGCATATATGCTTATTTTAATACAGCACTATACTAATATCAATGCACAGGCATGTTTCAATGAAATGTTTGGAGTCAATTAAAGTCATCATGAACTACTGCATTAAGTAAAAAATTCTATCAAGTTCCAGCTTTAACATGTAAAATTTTAGTTTTAAAATAATTGTTTACTTATGTAATAACAAAAGAGACATTCTTAATTAAACAAACACTTCATTTAATTATGCTTCTTATGAGGAACATTTGTCTTTTAAAGATCCCTAATTCAAGATTCAATTGACAATACGGCATGCACTAAATTCCAGGGGTTTCATTACCGCGACGTAAAATGGGCGTGACTCGGTCTGTTTGGGAAACGCCCCCCTAAAAAAAAAAAAACAATACAAAGAGATCACCGATCATGCGCAGTACAGGTTGTTTTTTTTTCGCGGTCATTTCAAATACAGGATCATTAGCTCCGATTGGTAAAGAACCTACCGCGGTGGATAAAGAAGGAAAAAAACAATCATACAGGTAATTTTTTTTGTTTTTATAATGTTATATTTTAATGACTTCATTAGCAAAAACAGTCGACCACGAGAACTGTAAACCTTTATTTGTAGCCATTTGTTTTACTCCGTTTTACTCTGTTTTACTGAAAACTCAACATGGTTGTACAACAATAAAGGCTCGGGGCTTTTGTACTTCCATGGTAAACCACAAAATAATAATAATAATGCTTGTGGTACATTAGATTAACCGTGTTTTTGTAGTTTAAAATTTGGTAATCAATCCTGTTTAAACAAATTAATACCACATTTTTCTGTAATAAAGCGTGGTTAATTTCTCTGACTCGATCTTAGTTAATTAACAGAACGTATATATTTATTTTCTATTTTTAATTAAAGTCATCATACACAAAACACCTGGGATCAGGACAGGTATCTGATGTTAAATTTAATAAAAGAGATCATACATGAATCACCTGGGATCAGGACAGGTATCTGATGTTAAATAATATAAAAATGATCAGGCATGAAACACCTGAGATCAGGACAGGTATCTGATGTTACTGTATTTAATAGAATAACTATCAGACATGAAACACCTGAGATCAGGACAGGTATCTGATGTTAAATAACCTAAAATGATTATACTTGAAACACCTGAGATCAGGACAGGTATCTGATGTTACTGTATATAATACAATAACTATCAGACATGAAACACCTGGGATCAGGACAGGTATTTGATGTTAAATAATATAAAAATGATCAGACACGAAACACCTGAGATCAGGACAGGTATCTGATGTTACTGTATATAATAGAATAACTATCAGACATGAAACACCTGAGATCAGGACAGGTATCTGATGTTACTGTCTATAATACAATAACTATCAGAGATGAAACACCTGGGATCAGGACAGGTATCTGATGTTACTGTATTTAATAGAATAACTATCAGAGATGAAACACCTGAGATCAGGACAGGTATCTGATGTTACTGTATATAATACAATAACTATCAGACATGAAACACCTGAGATCAGGACAGGTATCTGATGTTAAATTTAATAAAATGATTATACATGAAACACCTGAGATCAGGACAGGTATCTGATGTTAAATAATATAAAAATGATCAGACACGAAACACCTGGGATCAGGACAGGTATCTGATGTTACTGTATATGATATATAAAGTATTTAACACAAAACCCCTGGGATCAGGACAGGTCTCTATATTACAGTATTAATCTGACAGGTATCTTAAGTTACTTTGTTTAATATAAAATACACTAAGTTCACATGAAACACCTGCGATCAGGACAGCTATCTGATGTTAAATAATATAAAAACGATCAGACATGAAACACATGAGATCAGGACAGGTATTTGATGTTAAATAATATAAAAATGATCAGACACGAAACACCTGGGATCAGGACAGGTATCTGATGTTACTGTATATAATAGAATAACTATCAGGCACGAAACACCTGGGATCAGGACAGGTATCTGATGTTACTGTATATAATAGAATAACTATCAGACATGAAACACCTGAGATCAGGACAGGTATCTGATGTTACTGTATATAATAGAATAATATCAGACATGAAACACCTGGGATCAGGACAGGTATCTGATGTTACTGTATATAATAGAATAACTATCAGACATGAAACACCTGAGATCAGGACAGGTATCTGATGTTACTGTATATAATAGAATAACTATCAGACATGAAACACCTGGGATCAGGACAGGTATCTGATGTTAAATTTAATAAAAGAGATCATACATGAATCACCTGAGATCAGGACAGGTATCTGATGTTAAATAATCTAAAATGATTATACATGAAACACCTGAGATCAGGACAGGTATTTGATGTTAAATAATATAAAAATTATCAGACACGAAGCACCTGGGATCAGGACAGGTCTGATGTTACTGTATTTAATAGAATAACTATCAGACATGAAACACCTGGGATCAGGACAGGTATCTGATGTTAAATAACCTAAAATGATTATACATGAAACACCTGAGATCAGGACAGGTATCTGATGTTAAATAATATAAAAATGATCAGACATGAAACACCTGAGATCAGGACAGGTATCTGATGTTACTGTATTTAATAGAATAACTATCAGACATGAAACACCTGGGATCAGGACAGGTATCTGATGTTACTGTATATAATAGAATAACTATCAGACATGAAACACCTGGGATCAGGACAGGTATCTGATGTTAAATAATATAAAATTGAATGAAGTTACTTTGTTTAATATAAAATACACTAACTTCACATGAAACACCTGCGATCAGGACAGCTATTTCAAAGTACTGCATATAAAAGGCATTGGGCACGAAACCCCTGCGACTGCGTACAGGTATCTAAAGCAAACGGCTGTTTTCACAATCTGCGCATGATCCGTGACCTATGCAAATTTACAGATAGGCCACGCCCACCCGATGACGTGGTAGCGGTTACGATGTACTGAAACCCCTGGAAAAAAGTGCCTGCCTTGACAATACAGCCTCCTGGATGTTGCGTAAGGATGCTATGCAAACCAGTGTAGTTCCAAATGCAGCTTCATTATGAGAATGGTCAAACCGGCAGGAGTCAAATATCAGCATAAATAGTATAGTAGACAATCCAGTAGTGATGTGACATTGTGCGCCAAGGCTTCAAAGCATGTATCAAAAAAATGATCTCGCAGTGAAGCAGTGTACCGAAGCTTGATTCGTTTGATCCAGCCAATCTGGCAACACTGACTGAGGCCTCTCTACGCTCTCTGTGTCGCGCGCACTCGCTCTCTCTGTCAGTGACAGTGCTGCGTGCTCCAGTTCTCCACATTCGTCAAAAGTTAACTCCAAAATTGACACCGGTAATAAAAAGATTCAGTCATGTTCATGTTGTAAAAAACTATCAAAATGTCCACTGTTGATTATGTTAGACTGCTGTTTTCAATAGCGATTTTAACACTTTTAATATAGGAAGTCCTTTGCTATGCAGAAGCTATAATTAATCAGAAATTGAGTGTATAGTTTTACGTTAAGAAATGCAGTCTTGAATTTACAAACAGTCGGCAAGTACTGGAGAAAAGATGTAACACAATGATTAAATTTAGTTTTCAGTCACGCTCATGTAAAGGTATAATATTCAACTCGTTTAGTTTTGCCTTCATTCATTTTTGTTTTCAGTTGTGACATCAAGCATTAGTCTTCAAACACATGATTATTTACAACACGTTTTTAAATAATAGTTTAATTTCTAATAACAAATTTTTTATCTTTCCCATGGTGACAGTCAGTGCATAATATTTTAGTTATTTTGCAAGATTTTGCAAGTTGTATTCAGACAAAGTCCCTTTAAGTATTCTTTAGGTTTTGATTCAGATTAAAGTGTAATTTAAAGACTTGTTAACTAGGAAAGTTAGAATAATTAGTCAAGTTATTGTATAACTGGTTGTTGTGTAGAGAGTCAAAAATATACAGTAAATATTTCTTAAGGAGGCTAATAATACTGACCTTAAAATTGTTTTTTAAAAAAAAACTTAAAAACTGCTTTTATTCAAGAAATAAACTAAAGCAATAAGACTTATGACTCCAGAATTTTTTTTGTTTGTTTTATAGGGAATACTGTCAAAATTTCCTTGGTTAAAGGTCACTTGGAAAACATTATTTTAAGTTAACGGGAGGGCAAAAAAGTTGACTTCAACTGCGTCTGTTAACCTCTTAAGGCCCACTGTGTTTTTTTTTTTACATGCATTTTTTTTATTTCTCTTTGCTATTTGGGCTTATTGGAACCTAATTAGAATAAAAAGTATCATAAGTATAAGTATCATCTTTTGATATGTAGAGAACAATGATGTCCATATATGTGGACTCGTGGTCCGAATTTACATAAAACACTTTTTTCCCGAATTTTCTTTTATAAATATTTAACATCAAAGCAAGTTCAAAAAATAATTCTATCAGAGAGTGTGGGGGGGCATTTTGGGCAGTTAAAAATAGGGTTTGGGACATTTCATATGCTGCAAAATAGTTGCAGGATGACACTGTATGTCTGTAACAAAACATAAAACATTCAAAGTATGTTTAGCCATAGCCACTTAAGAGCTACAAATGTGCGGTCCATATATGTGGACACTCGGGCCCTAGGAGGTTATAGATTACAGGTGCAAAAA
Source organism: Danio kyathit (assembly GCA_903798195.1). Classification (NCBI taxonomy): domain Eukaryota; kingdom Metazoa; phylum Chordata; class Actinopteri; order Cypriniformes; family Danionidae; genus Danio; species Danio kyathit. Next base: position 42,918,099 of record LR812536.1, read on the forward strand.
TGTGCCTTGATGTACTTGAATGTTAGAAATGTCTTATCGTGCTACAATACAAAGGTAAAATTAACATGGAAGATTATCTTGAGTTTAGGTTATTTAATTAGCTTGTTTATGAAGACATGAAAACAATGACTTCAAATAATTGTTTAAGTATTTTGTGATGCATGTTAAAGTGTGCCCCCTAAAAGTACAAGTGGCCCCTGCCCGGCCCCCTCAGTTACTCTGGTCTAGAACTGCCACTGATCCAGGAGCATAATCCAAAAACAGGCGAAAGGTTCAGGGCAGGCAGCAAAGGGTCAAAACACGATAAATAGGGATGGCTGACGTGAAACTGACGTTTCGACACAGTGTCGAGATCCCGAAGCGCAAGTGTTTCGAAACACTGCACCGAAGCATGATCCGAAACACCCAGGTCACGTGACTAAAGCGATTCAAAGCATCGATCAATTCAGAAGCGTTTCGAGACCTGGCGAATCTGCATTCGACTGACAGGGTGTAAAGTTACATCTGTCTCATATGGCCTAGTGGACCGTGCGTGTGCACAATGTCACTGTGCTTCAAAAGACTTTTGGGTTCGAATCCCGACTTGTACAAATACTCCGAAATCATGATTTTATGTATTTTACTCATGTTACTGATTTATGGCGTAGTCTAGATAGGATAGAGCTGGTATGCCATCAATTTAGCATAATTTTTGTAACACTGTAAAACAATAATTAATATTTTTACAGTACTGTGATGGTTGGGTTTAGGTTTCGGGTAGACATTAATTAAATACAATAAATGGGAAATTTAATGAATAATATAAATAATTCTTTTTAACTTCTGGCCACAACCGTATCTGATCTGGCAACAACCCTGTTTTATGACCAAAACAAGACATATTTATTCACAAAGTGTTTATTCGGATGTCAGACCAATGTTGAAACAAAACGATACAAGAACAGAGCAATTCAAACTGATATTAAAGCATTTCAAAACAGCTTTATCAGCCTGGATTCGAACCCACTATCCCCGTATGGTAGTCGGCGACCCTAACCGCTCCACTAAATCATTTGAAGGTTCATCCCTACATAGTGGGGTTTAATACCTTAATTTGCTCAACTGTTCTTAGCTGAAGCTGTTCCAGTGCAATACATAAAAAAATGACCACTAGGTGTCACTGTAGAGTGAGGTTTTGAAACGTTTCGAAGCTTAGACACATTTGCTTCGACTGTTTCAGTGTTTCATGAACCCTCGCTTTGCCCACCACTAACGATAAACAGTCCAAGGTCAAAAACACAGGAAACAAAGAGAAATGCTTACGTACAGACAACAACAGCTTAACAATACTCAGTCACATGTGTGGAACAGAGGGGTATAAATAGTCCAAATAATCAATGATCATGAGTATCAGCTGTGAGTGTGTAATCACTCAGGATCTGGAACTGGTTGTGTGTGTGTGTGGTGCATGACTGGGTTTAGTAGTCCATTTACCAGCAGATTTGTAGTCCTGTGTTTACCAGTGATCTGCACAGGCTGGATCGCTGGTGATCGTGACACTGGACTTTGTGTATGCTGTAATATCATTACTGTAATGGAGGCCGAACCCAGGTATAAAAATATAAATAAAAATAAAGAAATTTTTCATTTAAATAAATGAAATTATTCAGACAGCATCCAAATGGATGATGTTAAAGTTAATGCAATATGAAATTCAACCCAAACAACCAATATCTGAATTACAGGATTTCTAAATGTTCACCAATTTCAAAAATGTTCACCAATGTTCAGAATCCACCATTTTAGTAACATGACGGCACACCTTACCACAGCTTTTACATCTATAATAAAAAAAAATGTTAATACTATAAACTAATCACTAATACTATTAACTATAGCCCCTTTTACACATACAGACCTTTCTGGAAAATTACCAGCAATTTTTCCAAAAGGTCTTTATGAAGGGATAAGATTTTACTTACAAAATCAGGCAACATTGTCCTGAATAAGGTTTGGTTATTGCATATATTTATCAACAGGCCCTTGTTGAAAATATCACCACATACCAACTATAGATGAAGTGGAGAGACGGTGATAGAGCCAATTCAGTGGATGGAGATGAATGGGAGTCAATGGTGTAAATTTAGCCAGGACGCCGGGGTTACACCCCTACTCTTTGCGAGAAGTGCCATGGGATTTTTTTAATGATAACAGAGAGTCAGGACCTCGGTTTAACGTTTCATCCGAAAGACGCCGTTCACTAACAGTATAGTGTCCCCTTCACTTTAAATATAATTACAAATGTATATGTACAGTGGGTTGTCAAATAAATGAATCAGTGCAATGTAGTGCAATGAATATGTGCAATTTTTAAATGTGCAAATGTTAAAAAGTGCAGTGATTATGAGGAGTATAAGTTATGAGGAGAGTGGGGGGCAAAAGAGTCAGTGGGGGGCAGAGTTCAATGTGTTCCTTATGCCGAGTTCAGACTGCATGATTTTCAAAGTAGTCGTGTCACAGATGTTTTCACACTGCATGACTATCTGGGTTAGCGTTCTGTCAGTGCTGTGTTTACACTGTAGGATGTATCGGCGACAGGAGAGTTCATACTGCATGTCTTTAAAATAGGAAGAATCACAGACAACTTTGTCTAAACTACGTCTCACAACCAAACAAGAGAAGTGCCATGGAAACAACGCGAGGTCACGTAATATATTTTTCGTTATTAACTACATAATGTAAACAGAAGGCTTTAGCTTTAGAAACTTGTGTTGGTCACCTGGCTTTTGAAGAGAATTAACAATCTCTCCTCAACTTTTTTTTGCTTTTCGACCTGATTGTGATATTAATCAAATGACACGTCAAACAGACACAGTGCTCCTGCCAAATTTACACTAGTTTTTCCTCCATTTCTTGGGTCCAAATAAACTGAAAATGAGCGCTTTTAACTTTCGCCAGCCTCTCGCTGGCCTGCAAGTACCCGTACAAATGGATGCTGCTCTCATTGGCTGTAGGTGATCGCCGATGTTATTTTCAATCAGAACTCATTTCACACTGCATGATTTGAATCGCCCATATCCAGATATTTAGCATGCCAAATATCTCACGGGCATCGGCGACTCATCGGCAATTCTCTCATATCGCGTCCTTGATAGTTCATACTGTGTGATTGTCATTCACGTGAATGAGCACCGATTTGCCTGTGATTTTCGGCATTTGTTGGCGATTTCTTAAAACCTGTCAAGTCAAAATCAAGGCTAAAATCATGCAGTCTGAACTCGGCATTAGTCAGCTGGTTTTTGTCCAGGGGAGCCTGAAGTGCCTGCTGGAAGGCAGGAGAGAAAACAGTCTGTGAGAAGGGTGAGAGGAATCCTTAAGAATACTGCGTGCTCGGCGCAGACAGTGTTTCTTTTGGATGTCCTCTATGGCTGGCAGTGTGGTCTTTGTGATGCCTTGGGCAGTTTTCACCACCCGTTGCAGTGCCTTATGCTCCGCAACAGAGCAGCTTCCATACCAGACTGTAATGCAGTTGGTCAGGATGCTTTATATTGTGCAGCGGTAGAAGTTTACCAAGACGGCTGATGGATAAAAATAGGCGCTGGTTAGCCTTCTTGACCAGGCTGGAGGTGTTGGTGGTCTAGGAAAGGTCCTTTGAGATGTGGGTCCCCAGGAACTTGAAGGATGAGACAGGCTCAACGGCCATCCCATTGATGAGGATGGGATCATGTGAGCCTGTTCGTCCCTTCCTGAAGTCCACAATGAGCTCCTTGGTCTTGTCGGTGTTAAGGAGCAGATTATTGTCGGTGCACCAAGTGGCCAGATGCTGTATCTCCTCCCTGTTGCTGATTAGACCAATCACTATGCTGTCATCTGCAAATTTGATGATGGTGTTTGATCTGTTCACAGGCCTACAGTCGATGGTAAAAAGGGAGTAGAGAAAGGGGCTCAGCACACAGCCCTGTGGTACACCAGTGTTGAGTGTGATGGTGGTGGAGCAGATGTGGCCTTCCGTGGCAGATAAAATGGTCTACATTTAACCGTTAGAAATTACAGGTTAACAGATCAAAGTCTTCCAAAAATGACAGAGTTTATGCACCAAGCTTTGTTAATATAAATGCATAATCCTCCGCCTCTGGTTTACCGGAGTCATCCGCCGTTCTGTCTGCTCGGAATGTGTGAAGCTCAGTTAAAGATACAGCGTTGTCTAGTATCTCGCTGTTTAGCCATGTGTATGTGAAAATCATGACCTTACAGTTCCATAATCTTTTGCTGTGGTTGATGCACAGTCGAACCTCATATATTTTGTTCACCAGTGACCGTACATTGGCAAGAAAGAGGCTGGGTAAAGAGAGCCGGTGTGGTGTTAGCTTTAGCTTAGCTCTTAGCCCGCTGCGCTTTCCCCGTCTTTGTTTACGGTCACGAAGCCGCCTTTGAGCACTTCCGCCCTGCAGGGCAGAGTGCTCAGCCTCGGGTGTTTTGGCGATCTCAGGGATGAGTCGAAGATTGCTGATAAAACGGTCCGGAATGTACAAACCAGTATCCAAGATCTCCTGTCGGGTGTACGATGTAAAGGCACCACTATTCTGCGCGAACAGACCCGAAATGAGCAGGAATAATACTGCAAAACTGCAGAAAATGGAGGGACGCTGAGCCTCGCGATGTGTACGCGCCACCATCTTGTGTTGCAGAAAAGAGAAAAGGTTTCCAAATTTGGGTCAATATCTGTCAATTTCACAGATATCGAATGTCCATCACTGGTCTACAGGTCTGTTCAAATCTCTTTGCAAAACCGCTAGTTTCTCCCTGATGTTTTTGTGCTCTATAACCACAGTTTGACTAGTGACAACTCTGCTAACCACTGTTTCAATCCAGCCGGCCAGCTTGGTGGGGTTTTAAGCCACAGTGACCGCTTTTATCAATCATCGATACCCCAGGGCCCCACCTAAGCCCATTAACAGAAACCCTGTTATCAAAGTTCTGAATAGATAGATATCTTCAATATCCTCCAGGGTTAGAGTGGCCAGGCACATGTTGCGCCACTTCTCCCACCCGTCCATCATGTATCTAGCAGCAAACAATCCCGCAGGACAGTTGGGTTCCCTCGAACCCAGACTTCTCGTCAAAAAGATGGTGTCAATTGCAATCAGAGACCAGTTGATCAAATCCATAATTTCTTATTGTTTGGAGTAGGGCAAGGAGAGCCTCAGAGATTGAATAAGACAAGACAAAAGGAGACAGGCAGGAGAGATATGGGAGTGTCAGAATCAGCTCTTTGGTTTAAATCAACTTTAAACTTTGGGGGATTCAAATCCAAAGATTCAAACGTGATTCACATATACTTTTTTAAAGTCTACATTTAACCTACTTATTTGTCCTGCAAATAGATTGGTTAAAGCAATCCTGTATTATATTATTATGTGGCCAACAATAACACTATAAAAACAGTATTTCATTATTTGATGAGCAAAGTAGCAATATCTAAAGCTGAGGCATTAACTTATAAAGCACACAACACACCAACACAGATCTTAAAAACGAAACACAAGTTTATTGCTACTCTATAACACAACATACTAATCTACATAAAACACAAATGCACATACATACACATACACACAAACAGTTTGAGGAGAGTTATGCTGGAGAGCGAGTAAGAATTCAAATTCTAGCATTTGCTAAGTTCTCAGCATTGCAACCTGAAACCATAAAAGCATAGAATTCACTATTCTTTACTACTTAAATACAATTCACACCAGTTTCAGCAATGGATAGAAACTTTGTTTGTGTTACTTATGTTCTGATGGAATTTTGGTTTCCTCTGTGGTTCCAAAGGGAAATCACAGTGCAGCTGATTGGTCAGCAACTCCAATGACTCTGGAATTCCCTCGTCGGTGAAGAGGGGTTTCCCTACTTTCGGGCAAGCTTGAAGTTGGTTGCAAGGGATATGGATGTTGGACGAGGTGGCTTTGTCAGTGAAGTCCTTTCTGAGACCTCAGCTCTCGGCGGAATTATGTTATGACAGATTTTCCGAGATCTGATGAGTTGACCCGATGGTTGCGCAAGCAGATCGGGGGTCGAGCCGGCAGCAAGTAAAGGTCGCTGTTTGTGTTGTGAGGCAGCTTGAGGCTTGGTACAAGCAAGTCTTTGAGGATGTAATGAGGCTTCCGGCAAGGCGATGTAACAGCCACAGCATGAGAAGAGCGACATCCAGGCAGCGATGACCGGTAAATGATGACCAGCAAAGACGACAATGAAATTTTCCTTGTTCAAAGTTTTATAGGCTTTGGTATTCGGTGTGGCCTACACAGTGATTGAAAAGCTGCTGGGTGGGGTCAAACCCCCATTCCCTCCTCTAGAAAGCCAGGTTGGCACATCATGTGAGCATCATGCGTTACCCTTCTTTGATCAATAGTTTTACAATCTTAATAGTAAAGTATTGTAACATGGATACGTAGTATGTAGTTTCGTAGTAGTATGTAGTACGGTTACTTCATATAAATCAATTCATTTGAAACTTTTCTAGCTTTTAGGCAACACCAAACATGAAATATTTCACTAACATTCTGTAGATTTCATCCACTACCAACAGTTATAACTCATTAACTGAGGAATGTGTATTCCTCTCGCAGATGCGGTTTGCAGGCGCAAACAAAAGGGCTTTCTGAGCATTCTCAAAAACCTGTTTAGGGGTATTTGAGTGTAGAGCCTCTTCTTATTGTTTTTAGGATGTAGAGTTAATTAGCGAGCATTTGTGATCACAACTGGCAAGTCATCCTGTGGATAACCTTTTTGCTGGGTGCCGGTGGATTGCTTTGATAATGAAATCAAAGCTCAGACATGTAGACACAAATCAATCTTTTTAAAAAAATATGGAGTGTGACAGTTCTGGAAGAATCCATTGACTCCCTACAGGAGGGAGAGGAAAAAATTGCTACTGCCTTCGCCAAGAGCCAAAGAAGTGAAAATCACCAACTGTTGAAATGTAAGTATTTTCTTTATTAAATTTAACCTAACATTTTATCTTGCATTTGGCTGGAGCACTATTCTTTGCAGTACATCCTATGTATGGTACTTGTCAGTTACGGGTCCAATATACAGTAGATTCACTAACTGCCTCTGCCACCTCCTTCCACGCCTGGTCTCTGTGGTATTAATCCCGGTATAGAGTGATTAGTCATAAAGGACCGGGTGATAGCTGACCACAATAATTAGCTTTTTCTCCATCTAAAATGTCTCCTCCATTTACCGCTATTGAACTGTATAAATGCAATTTGGCTACTCTCTGAGCTTGTGTATTTGCATAATGCGATCTGATTGGCTGACGCTTCCATTAGCGCTTGAAAAGTTGAGAAATTCCCAACTTCTGCAGTGAGCAATGCCGCTGAAGTGGTGCCGATGGATCCACAATTCAGTTCAGCAACACTTGATGTCACCCATTCAAAGTAAATGGAAAGCATTGATGCTGACATGTGAATGGGGTGTGAGAATACACTCCGTAAAGTCAAACCGGACACCACATGACATCATGTGAAAAGGATCTATTGCTCCAAAACAGCTTAATAAAAAACAGTCAAATGAATTGAGGAATTATAGACAGTCATCAACAATTATAGTAATAGAAAATCTGGGTCTTAATTCTTCTGTTCTTGTAATGTGTTACCTGGCTCACAAGTTTGAACTTTGTACCTTAAATGTACTTTCAGTGTGAGCAGCACATGAATAAATATTATCTCTAATTGGATGCATCTGTTATGCGTGGAAGTTATGGGACTGATTAAACACATAAATACACTGACCAACTCATTCTCGATCAATAGCAGTCCAATTATATGATTTGGTGCAGTAATATGAATATTATAATAAATATAATGCAATAACCAAACCTTATTCAGGACAATGTTGCCTGATTTTGTAAGTAAAATCTTATCCCTTCATAGAGATAACGACAATGGTTTTATTTTTATTATTTTAAAATCAAAATTAGGTCTAAAGTTTAGCAAGCATTTTTTTTCTGATCTGGCTATTAATATCCCAAAACATTGAACTTATTTTTTAAAGGAATACCATTATAGCTGAAGCAAAGATGTGAAATTGATTCTGATTGCAATTTCGATTCCGCTTATCGATTTTAATTCTTATCGATTCCTAGTTTCAATTCCATTGTTAAAAAAATAAATAAATAAAAAGTCATTTAGGCCCTGTTCACAAGGGAATTCAGGCTCATTTTCGTTGATCTGATCACAAATGGACAGGTAACACTTTACAATAAGGTTGTATTAGTTAATGCTAGTTAATGCATTTACTAACATAAACAAACAATGAATGATACATTTATTACAGTATTTGTTCATGTCTGTTAACTTTAGTTAATAGAAATAATTCACGGTGCATTAAATAATGTTGACCAGCATGAATTTAAATTTTAAAAATGCGTTAGTAAATGTTGAACTATGATTAATAAATGCTGTACTATTGCACTGCTGTAGTATTGTTCATTATTAGGTCATGTTAGTAAAATACATTAACTAATGAAACATTATAGTAAACTGTGACCAACGGACAAAGGAGACACATTAGTCTACGGTTGCAATTTTTATAATTTACAAGTAAAATCTTATTAACAGTTCCACATCAATTAAACACACTTTATGAATAAGCTAGCCTATTTTATTCATTATAAAATTAAATTTGTAACCAGGGATGTGACACTGACAACAGGGTTGAGGATACAAATGCAGGGTTTTAATAACAAGATGGTCAGGCAAGCAATGGTCAGTACAGGAGCAAACAGATGTATGAGGGCAATCCAGAGTCGTGGTCAAAATAACAGGCAGATGGTCACAAGGCAGGCAACAAACAGGATTAAACAAACAAACAAGGCGAGGATCAAAACACAGCAAAGCAAGACCAAGGAAACGCGTTGTAATGTCACTTTAACAGATAACAAGACTCAGCAACAGTGTTTGTTCCTGACAAGTATTTATAGTCCATGTAATCAGTGTGAGCAGCTTCAGCTGTGTGTTTACAATCACTGGTGACTTGCATCAGGTGTGTGTGGCATGAATGAATATGTAGTCCATGAACATGGCCGATTTGTAGTTCATGTGAATGTGAGTGTGTTTACCAGCGATCTCTGGTAGTAGATCGCTGGTGATCGTGACAAAATTATAGATAATCGACTTCCTTTATTTCCGATCTATTAGGCCTACTTTATTATGTCTTACAGTTTTAATATGTAGGCCATATGCTTGAATTTTTACAAAGTTTGTTTATCTAATATATTAGCACATTGAAATTAATTAGAAAATACGTTTTTTTGAATAAGCATTTTTTCAATGATTAAATGTGGTGTAATAGATAAATTTAAATTTTTAATAAGTGTGGTTCACAAAAACCCATTGGTTTAAAAAGTTGGTTATTGTCTGACACCCACATCCGTTTTTTTTAATTAAAAATGTGGGCTTATTTTTTAAATGCAAAAAGCTACACCTACATGCTAATTTTGAGCTGGGAGCCAATTTAAAATGTTGACATGGAAAATTTTTCAATAAAAAAATTAAAATCATACAGCAAAGATCTTAATTCCATTACCAGTATGAAACTAAAATCATCAAAAAAGAACTTAAAGGAGAGCTCTTCATCAGAAACAGCAGCTGGTAGGTCTGACAGCGATGGGGCATATGAATGGGAAGATCGGTAGGAGTGCCTTACGAGTAAAACAACACCACCTGGTGATTTGGGCACAAAGGACTCTGGACCATCACCACCTTACACAAATATCTGAAAACACTATTTGGTAAGCAAAATCATTTGTTTTCGTCTAATTACTACAAGGCATATGCATAGGGTTGGGTACCATGTAACCGGTATGCACCAGACCGAATCAGCATATGATTCATCAGTGCCACTGGTGGTGCGACAAGGATGTAAGAAGTATCACATCAAAGGCATACATAGATACGCATTGTCACACCATCTCTGAACATTTAATTCTAAACAAACTTTGAGGGATATGGACACTGTCTGCAATTTTAGGCATTTGTTTTTCTTGTTTAGGGAATGCACACACATAGACAATGCAAGCAGCACAGCGCATCTGGTAAGCGACTCCCTTCACATTCATCAACACGCATGATCGCGTTCATCAAATTTGCTTAAACTAAGGATTCTGACACAGCAAGGTAAAGCAGATGCTTTACAAACGTTGCGTGTAATGGGGGAAACATGTCAAACTTAATGAAACATTTGAGGGCAGATGGAATCAACTTAAAGGGAGAGGAATGCACAGTCTTTGAGAGCTTGTGATGTCATCTGGCACCTCGATAACCTTAAAAGACCACAGACACCCGCATCGCGAATTGCAGTGTTTTTTTTTTTTCATTCAGCATTCCATCAGTTCTTACTTCATATTCTCATTCAATACCTCAGTTTGTCACGGGGTATGAACAATATGTTGCTGAATGAAGCAACTCATGTTAACACCTTAATCATATTAATGTTTTATTCAGATTGAGGCAAATAATTAGATTACTGATGTCCATGTTAACGTAGTCACAAGCCCCAACCCTAGAAAAAAAAGTGTTCCCTGATTTTGATGACACTCTTTCCACAGGTTAGTAGCAAGCTAAAATAATGTTAATTGCATAATGCAAATCTTAAATTAATCAAAATAAATATATTAACGCAATTAAGTTCAAATATATATGAAAATCTGAATTGATGTATACTTTAAACTTTTAATTATATTGTTCAATTAAAATGATACAAATATTTTTTTGTCAAATAAAATATTTTTCTAGGGTCATACACCATAATATTGTGGCTCAAAAGTATAGGTTCGGGCACCGTTTTGGCACTGATACCATTTTAAAAGTGTCGATTTAGCGCCGGCCTCGAAATAACCCCAAATGATACCCAACCCTACATTTGCATTCATTGAATACAGCAAAGAGGCGGGTGTGATATTCTGCTTCCCTTGTTGATTGTTTCAGTGTAATTCAGTGTAAGAACCTGCTTTTATTGCAAATGGAGTTTGTGACTGAAATAATATTTTAGCAAAGCTACAAAAACACAGATGGCACACCACATCTTCAATGTACAGAGCAGTGGCATTGCTTTGAGCAAACCAAAACTAAACGCTTGTACACACCGGGATGCTTTTCATTTGCGTTTATCGTCAGCGTTTTACGAGACGTTTTTTCGGATTCAAACCCAAGAGATTTTCACAGGCGTCGAGCAGAGAGTATGCAAAATCACTCTTTGACGTTAGATGGTGCTACACAACTTTAAGCTTCTGACACCCGCTTGTAACACAGAAGAAGAAGACAAAGTTGACACGCTTGTTGTTATGGATGGGTCAAGTAGCAGCTCCAGCTCTAGCGATGAAGAAATTATTATTGTTCACTAGTGCAATAAGCAGCTCCACGTTCATATCGCCTCCGGGCATCTTCTTCAATGTGCGCTTACATTGACAGTTTTGTGCTTGAGTGCCTCCAAGTGCTGTTTACTGTAACTTCAGCAGCTCCATGCACGTGAACAAAAGTGGCAATCTGACGCGGTGCGTCAAAAAAAAAAAAACAAGCATGAGGTGTTTTTTTTTTTAAATGACGATTTTGCGCCTGCCGTTTTGCGTGTTGATGTGCACGATAACATTGGCGCCCTTTATTTAGTCACGAGGCATTAAACGTTGACGGAAAACGCAAGCAAAAAACGTCTCGGTGTGCACGGGCCTTAATGGTTTCGTCGCTGCACAGTGAAGTAAATCTCACAGGTCCACAGTCCAGGAGAATAGGGACTATGCAGCATCTATTGTTGACATATTGCTTTGTTTAGGAAAACAAGGACTTGCACTGAGAGGGCACGATGAGAGAGACACTTCTGTAAATAGTGGGAACTTTTTGGAACTGTGCGACTGGTTTGCCAGGCGTGACAAGGCTTTCTGTATTCAATAAACTGCCTAATTCAATCTAATGAGCCTTGACAGACAATTTTTTTTTTATAATTTAATTAAAAATTATTTTTTATTACCGATCTAGTGGATGAAGCACGCAGTTTTAAAGAGGAACAAATGGCTGTGTGTGTGTGAAATACACTGAATGGAGATAAAGGAAAGCTTTTATTGACTGTTCTGAAAGAGTCGATGTGACAGGAATTTATGGACACGTAAAGCACTTTCTGGACGATTGTGGAATATACACCTTACCCATCATTGCTCAAAGTTATGACATGGCTATCATGTCTGGTCACGTGATTGGAGTTCAGCAGAAACTGTGTCAGGACCATCCATCTGCGATGTATATAAACTGTATGGCCCACAAACTATATTTGGTTTTGGTGGAAGCCTGCAAAGTAAATCGTACGGCAACTGTGTTTTTTCAAATCCTTGAGAATTTTTTCACGCGGAACTCACCATGCATACAAGCAGCACCTAAAGGAGCTTGGAGTTAAAGCAGTCAATTAGCGACACAAGATAAGCATGTCATTGGAAAAACATTGCAGTTGTAAAGAGTTTGATAAAAGCCCTGCTCTACACTCCTTCCAAGCTCTGTGAGCTGCCTTTTCATAGGTTTGTTGAGGCATCTCCAGCCATCTCAAGAAAGCCACGTTCTATGTATGTCTTGTGGTTTTACCATGTTCTTATGCATGATCCATGTTGCACACAAAGCACTACAAAACAAGCACACAACATTATCTCAGGCAACAAATGTCATGGAATCTACAATAAAGGGTCTTGAGAGTATGAGGACCACTGTAAAATGGAAAGAAATATGGATTGAAGTTAAAGCATTCTGTAATTTTCTTGACATTCCACACAGTGGAGATGAAGACGATCACATACACGCAAGCGAGCAGTGAAAATAATTGCTACATTGGATTCCTCAAAAGTTACCTTGGACAGAGAGTATATCAAACAGAAATCACCCAAAGCACGCAGGAGAAATGGTCTTAAAAGTTGTACTTTCCTTTTTTGGATATGCTTTTGGGTGAGTGTCATTCCTGGTTTTTCACTTAGACCATGGAAATAGCAAAGAGTTTGGATGCAGTGCTGAAATGCCACCCAGAAGGCATGCCCTTTAAATAAATATGCAACTACCCTTTCTATCACCCAAAACTGACCTGTACTGAGATTAATTTAGTACAACTGCAATCATCTCCTGAGTTTGTGAAGGAGGCACTCCTTCAAATTGGCACTGACATTGTCGGTGTGGACCGCAACCTGCAAAAGATCATTTTCAGCATTTCAACGCGTAAGGAACTGGAGCAGTGAACTATGGGCCAGGAGAGAAAGTCATATTTGAGTCTGCTGCATATTAAAAGTGACATAACCACAGGACTAGACAACAAAGACATCAACACGTATGATGCCAGGTCTGAAAGAAGGTTTTTGCTGCTAAGGTAAGCTGTAATATATATATATATATATATATATATATATATATATATATATATATATATATATATATATATATATATATGCTAAGGTAAGCTATGATATATATAGATCAGTGGGCTAGTTTAATAAAATATTTTAATGTGCATTAGGGAAACGCATATCTTAGCCTTATCTTAGATTTTGTTCACCGTCCGTCTATGGCTACAGACAAGTACTGTCACAAATAAACAGGAGACCCAAATGCAAGTGAATGCAAGATGATTAATTAACAGGGATACCAGGAATAACAACTATAGATCTCACCAGATATCGAAGGATAGCATAGACAAAGGGTGCTTCTCTCAAGGAAATCGACACGCTAAACAGCGGTAATAGTTCTTCAGAGCAACAGATCCAGAGTGAAGTCTCTCACTGATATCTCACCAGATATCGAGGGAAGGGATAGAGCAATGGTGCATTTCTCAAGGAAATCGACACGCTAAACAGCAGTAATAGTTCTTCAGAGCAACAGACAATGTGAATCTTTTATGGGTGTCATCAGTGCAAGCAGCTGAAACAACATCAAAGAAACAAGCTGTGTTTGAAAAGTCCAAAGGCAACAGACTCTATGATGACTCACCACCAGCGGATTCAGCGACAGCTGCCTAACAGGAAACAGACACAGACGTGAACACAACGAACTGACAAACACGATATACAAACACTGAACATATAAAGGCGCGCGGCCCTGCTCCGGGTGCGATGGCACCTCTGAACAAAGGTGTGAGCGGAGGGGACTGCGGCTTCAGATTCCAGACTGGGAAAAAATGGTGGCTGGTAACCTAAACTACACTGAAACGGAGTGAGGCCCGTGGCTGACACTGGTAATAAGTTATGTGCGTACTCAACCCATGTGAGCTGCTCGCTCCAGGAAGCGGGATTCTGAGAAACCAAACATCGCAATGTGCTTTCAAGATCCTGATTGGCTCTCTCTGTCTGACCGTTACTCTGGGGACGAAACCCAGACGAAAGACTAACAGTGGCCCCCAATAACCAACAAAACTCTCTCCAAAATTTGGAAACAAACTGAGGACCCCTGTCAGAAACCACGTCCGTCGGGAGGCCATGAATGCGAAAGACGTGATTAATGACCGCAACCGCTGTCTCTCTGGCTGAAGGTAATTTGGGCATAGGGATGAAATGAGCCGCCTTCGAGAACCGGTCCACCACGGTTAAAACCACGGTGTTGCCGTTCGAGGATGGAAGACTCGTAACAAAATCTAGCTAAATGTGGGACCAGGGTCTCAAAGGCACTGACAGCGGCTGAAGAAGTCCAGCAGGAGGGTGATTGGAAGTCTTAGAATCTGCACAAACAGAACAAGCCAAGACAAAATCACACACATCACGAGCCATAACTGGCCACCAGAATCGTTGTTTAACAGCAAATAATGTGCGACTCACCCCAGGATGACATGCTACCTTGGAGGAATGTCCCCACCGGATAACGTCAGACCGAATAACCGACATCCGATCGGGGGCGTTACCCCTTCCGAGGCTGCGCGAACTTTTGACTCGATCTCCCATGTCATGCTGGAAACAAAAATCTTTGGTACAATGAGATCGGGGGATGATGACCTTGCCATCTGAGGGCGAGCGCTGGGACAGGATGGCTCTGACGCGTCGACCTCCACCACAAACTGCCGGGAGGGATCAGGGGCTATAAGGATGGAGGCTGAAACGAAGCAGCTTTTCAGTTTCGAGAATACGGCTTCGGCCATGCTAGACCACCTGAACGGCGTTTTGAAAGAGGTCAAGGCGGTCAGAGGTGCAGCGAGCTGGCCGAAATTGCGAATAAATCGCCGGTAGAAATTGGCAAAGCCCAGAAACCTCTGTAGGGCCTTGGAGTTGGCCAATCTACCACAGCCTGAATCTTCTCTGGATCCATGCGCATCCCCTCGACTGACACGATATGCCCTAAAAAAGGAACAGACTGTGCATGAAAAACGCATTTCTCCGCCTTGACATAAAGACCATTCTCTAACAGCCTCTGAAGCACTCGTCTGACGTGCTGAACATGTTCCTGGAGAGAGTGAGAAAATATCAGTATGCCATCCAGGTAAACATAGATAAACTGATCTATCATATCTCTCAGCACGTCATTGACGAGTGCCTGGAAAACAGCCGGAGCGTTGGAAAGGCCGAAGGGAAGAACGGAATACTCAAAGTGCCCTCTGGGGATGTTAAACGCCGTTTTCCACTCATTCCCCCTCTTATGCGGACCAAATGAAAAGCATTGCGGAGATCTAGTTTTGTGAAAAATTTCGCCCCCTGCAGATGTTCAAAGGCTGAAGACATCAACGGCAAAGGATAAGTATTCTTAACCGTGATGTTGTTCAGCCCCCGATAGTCAATGCAGAGACAAAGGGAACCATCCTTCTTTTTCACAAAAAAAAATCCCGCCCCCGCCGGTGAAGAAGAGGGATGGATGATCTTGGCTGCTAAAGAATCAGAAATATATTTCTCCATGGCCTCACTCTCTGGGGCAGAAAGCGAGTATAATTTGCCTTTAGGTGGAGACATACCTGGTAATAGATCTATAGCACAGTCATAGGGACGATGCGGAGGAAGAGATGCAGCCCGGGACTTACTGAACACTCTCTTCAGGTCAAGGTACTTACGAGGCACGTTTGATAGATCCATCTGTTCCTCCTGAAACACAGAACGAGACACAGCAGAACAACCAGACAATAGACAAGACTCATGACAACTCTCGCTCCAAGAAAAAAATGAATTAAAACCCCAATTAATGTGAGGTTTATCACAGGTGTGGCGAGCGTCTCTGTTAAGAAAAATTTAATAGTCTCAGAATGATTACCAGAAGTAATGAGTTTGATAGCACCCGTGGAATGTGTAATGGTTGGAAGAGAAATACCGCTACGTGAGTGAACAGCAATAGGTGAGGAAAGGAATCAGGAATTTTCAGTCTGTAAGCCAGTTTAGAATCAATAAAATTTCCTTATGCTCCAGTGTCAACGAGCGCATGACAGTCATGTACATCAGAATTAATACACAGTCTTACAGACAACATAATACTGATGGAAGAAGGTTCGTTTATAATGGCCTCACCAACCCGTAATCTCTTACCCCTGACCGGATTCTTGCATTTGACTGGACTTAAAGCCACAAAATGTCCAGCGCCCCCACAGTACATACACAACCCTTCTGCTCGACGTCGACGTCTCTCCTCTCCAGAAAGACGAACTCTGCCCATCTGCATGGGTTCCGTCTCGTGGTCGAGTGAGGTGATCTCAGGAGCTGTAGATGTAAAAAGGGTTTGTGTGATCTGATGTGGTGGGTGTCGTTCTTTGTGTGCTCTTCTCTGCTGCAGTCGGGTGTCAACTCTGATGGCTAACTCAATGAGTTCATCTAAGGTCTTCTGTAAATCCATTGCGTAAATCTCATCCTTTATATAATCCGCTAGTCCATGAAAAAATATATCCCACTGTGCTTCCACATTCCATTTTCACTCTGCTGCTAGAGTACGGAATTCATTGGAGAATTCAGCAACACTCAGATTGTTCTGTCGAAGTTCAGCGAGTCTCCGAGCCGCCTGTCTGCCTGAAACTCCTAGGTCAAAAACAGTCTTTAGTTCATCAGAAAATGTCTTAAAAGAAGTGCAGCAGGAAAGTTTTCGCTCCCAGACAGTGGTACCCCAAAGAGCCGTCTTCAGTAGGTTGATAATAAATGCCACCTTACTCTCCTCGGTGGGAAATGACGAGGGTTGTAATGTGATATATAGTGAACATTTGGCTAAAAATGAACGACATAATTGAGGCTCACCCGAATAACACGCTGGTGGTGGAAGTCGCGGTTCAGTGGTGCGATGATTCTCCTCTTGTGCAGGACTTGTGGGTGCCATGGTGGGAGGAGCTTGTAAAACCGCCGCGGAACTCAGCCCAGAACCCAGTCGATGTACCTGAGCGGTGAGCTCGGAAACTTGGGTGACAAACGCCTGGATGGCCTGACTGGTGACCATCATTTGCTTGTCCTGTTGGTCTAGACTGGCAGAACTGTGCGACAAAATGCTCTGGATCTCCGAAACACTTGCTGGGTCCATAATGGTCAGTTTGTTCTGTCACAAATATACAGGAGACCCAAATGCAAGTGAATGCAAGATGATTTATTAACAGGGATAACAGGTATAACAACTAATATAGATCTCACCAGATATCGAAGGATAGGGTAGAGCAAGGGTGCTTCTCTCAAGGAAATAGACACGCTAAACAGCGGTAATAGTTCTTCAGAGCAACAGATCCAGACTGAAGTCTCTTACTGACATCTCACCAGATATCGAGGGAAAGGATAGAGCAATGGTGCATCTCTCAAGGAAATCGACACGCTAAACAGCGGTAATAGTTTTTCAGAGCAACAGACAACGTGAATCTCTTATGGGTGTCATCAGTGCAAGCAGCTGAAACAACATCAATGAAACAAGCCGTGTTTGAAAAGTACAATGGCAACAGACTCTATGATGACTCACCACCAGCGGATTCAGCGAGAGCTGCCCAACAGGAAACAGACACAGACGTAAACACAACAAACTGACAAACACGATATACAAACACTGAACATATAAAGGCGCGCGGTAACACGCAGCACCTGTGGTTAATAGATAACAGCTGAGTGAGACTGAGCAGCAGCAAGACACGTGATCGCTTAGCTGACGATTGTAAACAGACACAGCCACACGGTGAAGATACACCCAAACAAACATCCCCACATCCACACACACACATACAAGAGAAACAGACAGATTCACAATCGTGACAAGTACGTTAAATTTAATACCTAAAAGTTTCGTAAATTTAGATATTACAAATTTATAAAAATATATTTTATAATTATATATATATATATATATATATATATATATATATATATATATATATATATATATATATATATATATATTTATTTATTTTTAAGTATATTAAGCTACCTAATTCAACTGGACTTAATATTTTAATACTTTTAAACAGTTCAATGGCTTAAAACCGTTTGAATTGTTTAAACAGTTTGACTAGTAGTTTATTTATCACATGAAATAAAGTCTACTAAATTTCAGGAAAAATTTTATTCTGTGGAAATAGAATATCTAGTGCCATCCAGAGGTGGTGTGTGGATCTGTACCAACATTGAGGTACAAAGAGTCAAATGGCAATAATAAACTGTTACAAAACGATTATACAAATACACATAAAAACAAATATATATATACATATAGAAATCGCTATATACATACAGGGAGTGCAGAATTATTAGGTAAGTTGTATTTTTGAGGATTAATTTTATTATTGAACAACAACCATGTTCTCAATGAACCCAAAAACTCATTAATATCAAAGCTGAATATCTTTGGAAGTAGTTTTTAGTTTGTTTTTAGTTTTAGCCATTTTAGGAGGATATCTGTGTGTGCAGGTGACTATTACTGTGCATAATTATTAGACAACTTAACAAAAAACAAATATATACCCATTTCAATTATTTATTTTCACCAGTGAAACCAATATAACATCTCAACATTCACAAATATACATTTCTGACATTCAAAAACAAAACAAAAACAAATCAGTGATCAATATAGACAGCTTTCTTTGCACGGACACTCAAAAGCCTGCCATCCATGGATTCTGTCAGTGTTTTGATCTGTTCACCATCAACATTGCGTGCAGCAGCAACCACAGCCTCCCAGACACTGTTCAGAGAGGTGTACTGTTTTCCCTCCTTGTAAATCTCACATTTGATGATGGACCACAGGTTCTCTATGGGGTTCAGATCAGGTGAACAAGGAAGCCATGTCATTAGTTTTTCTTCTTTTAAACCCTTTCTTGCCAGCCACGCTGTGGAGTACGTGGACGCGTGTGATGGAGCATTGTCCTGCATGAAAATCATATTTTTCTTGAAGGATGCAGACTTCTTCCTGTACCACTGCTTGAAGGTGTCTTCCAGAAACTGGCAGTAGGACTGGGAGTTGAGCTTGACTCCATCCTCAACCCGAAAAGGCCCCACAAGCTCATCTTTGATGATACCAGCCCAAACCAGTACTCCACCTCCACCTTGCTGGCGTCTGAGTCGGACTGGAGCTCTCTGCCCTTTACCAATCCAGCCATGGGCCCATCAAGACTCACTCTCATTTCATTAGTCCATAAAACCTTAGAAAAATCAGTCTTGACGTTTCAGCTTGTGTGTCTTGTTCAGTGGTGGTCGTTTTTCAGTCTTTCTTACCTTGGCCATGTCTCTGAGTATTGCACACCTTGTGCTTTTGGGCACTCCAGTGATGTTGCAGCTCTGAAATATGGCAAAACTGGTGGCAAGTGGCATCTTGGCAGCTGCACGCTTGACTTTTCTCAGTTCATGGGCAGTTATTTTGTGCCTTGGTTTTTGGTTTGGTTTTTCCACACGCTTGCGACCCTGTTGACTATTTTGAATGAACGCTTGCTTTTGCGATGATCACGCTTCAGAAGCTTGGCAATTTTAAGAGTGCTGCATCCCTCTTCAAGATATCTCACTATTTTGACTTTTCGGAGCTTGTCAAGTCCTTTTTTTGACCCATTTTTCCAAAGGAAAGGAAGTTGCCTAATAATTATGCACATCTGATATAGGGTGTTGATGTCATTAGACCACACCCCTTCTCATTACAGAGATGCACATCACTTAATATGTTTAATTGGTAGTAGGCTTTCAAGCCTATACAGCTTGGAGTAAGACAACATGCAAAAAGAGGATGATGTGGTCAAAATACTCATTTGCCTAATAATTCTGCACTCCCTGTATTTGTATACATGCTTGTGTATATCAGTGACTTTTGTTCAGCATTCTTTCTATACACATAGTGGGTACATATTGGGCCAAGGAAGAATATAAAATTTATAGTGATTCAATATGCCTCCCAAAAAACACCAAGGTGGACGCTTCAGCCTAAATCAAGCCAAGCGTTACAGGGAAATTACAAGATTTTTATAAAATATGAACCTCCTTTCAACACTTTCTGAACCAGGTGGACCATGCAACAATTTTTGATGTTTGAGCTTTCAAACCCTTGTTGATGTTTTATTGTATTGTTCAGATGTCTTACATTTCAGCAACAATTAGCAAATTTGTTTAACCAGCACACACTGGAAAGTTGTGAAATGCAAGGTACAAAAATTTACTGAACATTGTTATATTTATTTATTTTTGAAATATGTACTGTTATTATTTGAATTTATGTAATTTATTTACATATTTATTTTCACATTTTTAACCATTTACCTGTAAATATTTAATTTTTTTATTTGTATGTATATATATATATATATATATATATATATATATATATATATATATATATATATATATATATATATATATATATATATATATTATAGGTGGGCATAGATTATTTTTTTTAATCTAGATTAAAATGGCTCATTTGAATTCTGCCGAAGACATTCAGAATATGTGTGCTACCCAAATAATACGTCTTTGAGAACGAGTTTCTCAAGCCGGGTGTCGCATTAAACCAGGGGCTCATCTCCTGTTTCCAAAGTGCATCACAAACTGCTTGAGAAAATGTCCTACTATGATAGTTGGTGATGAAAAAAAATGATGTTCAATAAGATGTACTTGTGTTTACTAACTGTTTATTCAGTTAAACGTGAATTTTGAACTGTAGGCCTTCATAAGCTCTAAATAGCAATTTTTGATTACATTAAACCGACTAAAGTCAAACTGAACTAAACAAAAATTAAATTAAGACATGTGGAGTATGCAGATATTAGTGGCATTATTGAAGTAAACACTGCGGTCTTTAGGACCTTTCGCCATGTTTTCAGACAAGATCCACACGCGGCTGTCAGTAAAGGACCGCACACACACATACACAAACACATCGCGAAATGTGTTTTTTTCTTACCATTTGGCGTGCATTATTAAATTCCATGACACTCTCACCAGTCCTTACTTCTTATTTGCGTCTAGTACCCCAGTTTGTCACGATGGCATGAATAAAATGTTCGTGAGTTAGTGAAACTGCCGAACTGCAGTTAGAGTCAAGCATCCTGCTGATTTGATTTAAAAGGGCACTCTTTTGTCAGACGGTTCACCGGTCAGGTATACATCCGCGCTAATATATCAAGGTGAAAGTCATCATAGCTTGCATAAAATAGACCCAGCTCCCACCCCACTTTGAGAATAGATTAACGGCGATATTTTTTTTATCGCGCGATAAGAGTCTCGCATTAACGCAGCACGTTAACGCCGATAACGGCCCAGCACTAATATATATATATATATATATATATATATATATATATATATATATAAACAGCGAATGGGCTCTCTCTCATAAACACACACAGGATTTGCACGCTGATCTTACCTTTACTTGTAAATAAAGTCTTGAGATTACTTGAATTACTTTGAAATGATCGTGTTTGTCTCATCCTTTGAAACAAGCCCTTTTGCTCCGGTATTGGTCGTCCATTATTTATTCACATTTTTATTGAAAGTCCAATTCTGAGAAATTTGAGCCGAGATATTACATTCGCAATTTTTACAGTCAGTCAGAGCAAACCATAAAATAATGGACTCCGATTGAACTTTACCTGACTTCATAGAAGAGTAACCACCAAACAAGAATAAACCTGAGCTCACATGCGCGCTCTTCTTTGCAGCAGAGCTGCTGGCTGCCTCACCTTATGTCTTTACAGTGCATCTTTATGTCAGATCCTACCATATACCAATAAATTACCTATCATATGCAAAGCGAGGACATATAATAAAAATGTCTACAATGTATAAAAACATTTATTAAAGCACTACACATTAGTAGCATACACTGGTTAAGCAAAAGGTGTGCGCTCAGCCCAGTCTGCAAGGGATTGCACAATCTAACACACAGCTTAGTGCTGCCTCACTTACTGCTTCCTACACTGTAATTGAACAGCAAATACACAATTGTGATTAGAAAAATGATTGAAATCATTTGAATCATGAAGAAATTGCATTTATAGCACAGATCAGTGGACAAATATTTATATTATCGTTAGTATTATACATCTCATAATGGCAGGTGAGGATGATGAATGATGAACCACATCCCTGGTATATATCCTATTGTAGGAATGAGGTAAGCTATAACTACTTAAGGCCATTAAATTACATCATCATTTGTTGTTAGCTGTAAAAAGTCAATGTCATTTTTAATCAAGAAGTACATTATGCAGATCCAGTACATGGCTGTCAAGATGGTTACTGAGACTCCACTGTGCGTAGTGCTGACCCGGCCTATACTGTAGAGTCTGCCACATCCTGTGGAGAACAGAACTAAAGGTTCAGATAATCCTGAAGGAGAGTGCTGCTAAAATGCAGTGTTATTAGTACAATCCTTGGTATTCCATTAGGTCATGGCTGGCCTAGTTTGAAATATCTTTCAACAAAAATGTGCTGAAAATTGTGTAATTTCCTGTTTGTCATTCATGGGTTTTTGCATTTACTTATGTATCATGGGACCCTGATCTCTGCTCCAACAACTAATATACTGATATATATATATATATATATATATATATATATATATATATATATATATATATATATATATATATATATATATATATATATATATATATATATATATATATATATATATATATATATATACGTATGTATACATACTGTATGTGTGTGGTGGTGGTTTGGTAATTCATTCAAGAATCAAGGTCCTATGTTAAGTTTGAACACTTTCCCATCATTTGTTTCTTTGTGTTTTTCTCAGGTTTTAGCAAAATAATGTAACATTTTGGGGCAAATATGCAAAATAGTAAACCAAAACTTGAAGCTAAAATAGCAAATACTTGCACAGCAACAGTATATTTTCCAGGAGCACTGACATAAGCTGGGATAAATGTGAGCCAGACAGCACAGAAAATTAGCATGCTGAAAGTGATGAACTTGGCTTCATTGAAGTTATCTGGGAGTTTTTGAGCAAAAAAAGCTAAAACAAAACACAAGGTTGATAGCAGGCCAGTATAACCCAGAACAGCCCAGAAACCAAAAGCTGAACCTAAGTTACATTCTAGTATTATTTTTTCTCTGTAATAGCTCAAATTCAGAAATGGGAAAGGAGGAGACATTGTTAACCAAAGAACACAGATGATCACCTGTATTAATGTTAAAGAAACAACACTAAGTCTCTGTTGATGAGGCCCAAACCATTTCATGACATTACTTCCTGGAAGTGTAGCCCTGAATGCCATTAATACCACTATTGTTTTCCCCAGAACACAGGAGATACAGAGGACAAAAGTGATCCCAAATGCTGTGTGACGCAACATACAGGACCACTCAGTGGGACGACCAATGAATGTAATTGAACAGAGAAAACACAGAGTCAGTGAGAAGAGCAGCAGGAAGCTCAGCTCTGAGTTGTTGGCCCTGACAATAGGTGTTTCTTTATGAAAATAAAACAGAAAAGACACGGTTGCAGTTAATAATACCCCAATGAAGGAGAAAATACAAAGTACCACACCCATGATTTCTGTATAGGAAAGGAATTCAATGACTTTAAGAACACATCTGTCTTTGCTTTCATTTGACCAGTACTCCAAACCACAAGGAAAACAGTCACTAGAATCTGTGAAAGAATTTCAAGATAAGATTATTCAAGTAGAAAATACATTTCAAATTACGTGACCAAGGTTTACACTTCATCAAACTTTTATGAGAGGTATCTCCCAACTACTATTTACCTGTGTAATTACTGATTTCTCCCTCTGCGCATGGGATGCAGTCATAACAGCAGATGGGTCTTCCTTTTTGCACAGCTTTTCTAGATCCAGGGGGACAGCTCTCACTGCACACGGACACAGGCAACTATAAAAAAATATTTTTTTAGTTGAGACCCTAGTTAATGATATTAACTTCCAATTGATTTATTTGACATCATGGAATTATTTAATACAGGTACTACACAACAGAAATCTCATATAGTGTTAGCTAAAATTATTAGAATATTATATTTTCAACAGCTAAAATTGCTTTAAGTCAGTTTTTCTAACTTACCTTTTGTTGGTCATTAGCGAATATCAGTTTACATTTACAAACATTATAATTATAATAATCGAGTAAGGTTTTGTTTGCATCAGACAGTAGTCAGTGCTCTACACAGGTAGGTTTCTTCAAGTCTCTTGGGGATGTTGCCACAGTTCTTCTGAATTTGTCTCATTGTGTTCAGTTTCATTGTGTTATTACAGACTGGTTGAGGGTGAGCTCCTTGTGCAAGCAAAAATCTTGCAAAAAAAATAAACATGTTTGGAAATGTAAACTGATATTTTCTACTGACAAAACAATGACTGGATGAATGTATTTACACAATGATTTACTGTGTATTACTATACACCCAAAACAATGTACAATCATATGAGAGGGATTCCCCTCGCCAACATCAGTGTGCAGAATCCACACGGATGATTTGACAACAGCCACAGGACAATGGCACCAGTGTGCTTACTACATAATACCAGCTGTAGGGGGTAAGGAGTGATGGTCATAGAACAGTTCAGTGGTACATGATTGGTAAAAGCAGATGTAGAATTTTTAGCCAGGAGCCTCAGGTTACACCTAATCTTTAAAAGAATTGCGATTAGATTTTAATGACCATGTCAGGACCCTGGACCTCTCATTTAAAGGACAGTGCTCAGGACAGTGTTTCTGTCACTTCACAGGGGCATTAGAACCCACACAGACAAGAGGGCTGGCATCCCCTTCTGGCCTCACCAACACCACTTTCAACAACAACCTAGTTTCCCCACGTGATCTCTCATCCTGACCAGGCTCATCCCAGGGCAACATTTATTGGGATGCACAGTAATAGGACTCACCAAAAGGCAGAAATAGCTGACTTAAAACCATTTTTGTATCTAGTGGAAATGTTTAATGTATGAACTGTGAAAGTGTTTACTGTATATTTGCAGTCATATTGACTTTACTGACTGTTGTTTGATTATTGTCCTTTTCATTATTCAAACCTTCAGTAGTTTGTTAATGTATATAATATTGATGTACTTGTCCACTGTTTCCTGCCCATAGCATGGATTCCCGATTGATTTGAAGACGTTGCTCCGAAGGCAGTGAACTGTCATAGATGCCCACAAGTTTAAACTGCAGACTTCCATCCTTAGTAGGCTGCCAGTTCACCAAGTCGTATCTTGCCACTGGATCACCACTTGCATCAAAGAAGATATTCTCATTCGTATTGACAGTGAAGTTCACGTCTCTCAAATATTCCAACACCTGGAGAGAAAATGATAGAAAATATACATAAAATCATTGTTATTAATTTATTTAGTTATTTTGCTGTAAATAATACCTTCTGTGGTGTGGGCAATTGTTTTTTGCTGCTGTTGGTGAAGGATTTGAAGTTTTTTAGAACATTATGCAAAGAATGTGCAACAGCATACACAGCAGTGTAGACTTTATTTTCGATTCGTAGTTCTGAGAAATCAGTGTATTCATTCTGAAGCTCTGCCAGTTTTTCTGAGCCAGTACATCCACCACTGCTGCTGTTCCTGAAAGAGCAGAGAAAAACTGTTTCCCAAAATTCTTTTAAAAGTTCATTGTTTAGCTCTTTATCAGGGTGCACATTCATTAGAAACTCTCGTAGGCCCACAGGTTTGGCATTTGCAATAGCAAAACCCACAGCTCCAGAGAGAAAACGATATTCCTTTGTTTCTGCAAGATTTCGAGATGTTATCCAGGACTCACTGCCAATCCACTGTATCCCTGTAATATTTTGTTGTGCCATTACTTTCAAGAGGAGCACAAAATCTCCAAATGCCATAAAAGCCACCACCACTTTTGTGGTTGCCTTCTTTATTACTTCTATTGTCTTCAGAAACTGTACTTCTGGATCTGTTTTAAATACAGCTTCTGAGTATTCAATACAAATCCCCTCTTGTTTTGCTGCTTCCTCAAATGTTGCAATGCCATTATTACCATAGTCACTGCGGCTTCTGACTGTCCCAACCCAGGTCCAGCCAAAGTGTTTGACAAGTTGAGCCAGTGCTCGACTTTGGTAATAATCGCTGGGTATTGTTCTGAAAAAGGTTCGATATCTTTTTCTGTTACTCAGGCATGAACATGTAGCAAAATGACTGATCTGAAGAACAAGAAAAAAAAACAATATATTCACTGGGAATGTTTATAAGATATATTTTTCCATATTCCATACATTAGCCTTCTGCTGGTATCAGATTTTCTTGTTGCAATTATTTTGCTGAAACTTTTATCAAAATCTACAGTAATATCAAAATGTTGGCCTGAAAAATGAAAGTGAAAAATGTTACTTTGACAGATATAATAACCAAAAAATGACCCCAGTCATTATTGCTTTTATTACTATTGCCATTAATAATAATAGTAATAATAATAATTAATGTTAGAATGCTTTCTGAAGGATCATGTGACTCTGAAGACTAGAGTAATGAAGCTAAAAATTCATCATTAAATCCACTGGAATAAATTATTAAATTAAACTACAAACTACTTTTGAACAGTTATAGTGCAATAACATTTCACAATTTTACAATTTGTTCTGTATTTTTGATTAAATAAATGCAGCATAGGTGAGCAGGAGAAGCTTATTTTAAAACATTTAAAAATTGTACTGACCCCAAACTTTTGACCGGTAGTGTACATTTTCATAGTAAACAAATGTTTTAAATAAATTCAATTGCAAACGCACGATAAAATACAATAAGTAACATTTATTATTATAATATATATATATATATATATATATATATATATATATATATATATATATATATATATATATACACATACATGTGTGTGTGTGTGTGTGTGTTAACAAATATATATTTATTTGTTGATGCATTAAAATCAAGAGTGAGAAATATATAAATACATTTTAACATGTTAAAGTTCAAAAGTAAAAAGTACAAGTGAATTTTATTATTACCTCCATTTAATCAAATGATTACGACTTTTGATTTTTAATGCACCACTAAATAGAGGATAGCATAGTGGAATACAGAAGTTTCTCATATACTGTTATATTACAGATTCAAAATGAGCATTAAAATAAAGAGTTCTTACAAGAGGTAAGCTAAATGGACCAACAACCGATGCCACGCCAATTGTGGGAGATGAGTTTGACTCTCCTACAATAGCATGAACAGCTGGTGGTGTGGAACAAGATGTATCACTCAAAGTCTCTTCATAACCATTCATCAAAGCCATGCCTGAGAAGATAGCTTGAGCTATTGAGCCACAGGAATCATACATTTTATAGCCCAATGACACACCAGGCAACAGAGAGCTGTTATTAATCTCCTCAATAGCAAAAATCAGTGTTTGAACAAATTTAAATTCACGGAGGTTCAAGCTGTGAAAAAGCAGTTTAGTTACTATATGCAAAGTCATGTTTGAGTCCAGCTATCATATCACACTTACCCGCCACATGTTGTTTGCTTTGGTTTGGAAGTGAAATTATGGCTCTTCAAAAGAGCACTTTTGTGCAGTGAGAAAATTGCCCCAATGTTAATGTTTCTTTCTTCAGAAAGTAGGGGAAGGGCAGGCTGACCAAGAAGTCTGCAGACTTGTACTAAATTGGGTACACAGATGCCATGTGTCACCAGCACCAGTAGCAGCAATAACACAGACTTCTTTGTCATGCTCACACGTACAGTATGCTTGCAGAAACCTTTGAGGCAGAACAAGGTTAGTACTGCCTTTTATGACATCTTAAAATGCCCTTCAGGGTTGGCATCCTACATCATTGACACTAATTATACCTACCAGGAAGACCATGGTGCACTTCCATTCTACAATATTTTACAGGTAGGTGCTCCATTGTATTAAGATCTGGGCCTGTATTTATCAAGCATCATTAAGTAGCAATTTAGTCTTATGTGCTGACAATTCATTTACTTCTACTTTCAAACTTAGATATAAAGCAAGTTATCACATTTATTAAAGCTAAGACTCACTCATACTCTCCCAGTTATTTAGTAGAGCTAGAGAGGTCTTTCAAGTTGTTAGTACTTGCCAGCAGGCCTGACTTCAGGTTTGAAATGTAAGATGGGCCAAGTGACATTCCAGGTGGGTCAGAATTTTTTTCCCCCTCTGTTATATTGCAGGCATTTGCTAAAATGAATTAAGTTCATTTTTTTCTCCTTAATGTACACAAAGAACCTCATATTGAGAGAAAAACACAGAATTATTGACATTTTTGCAGATTTATTAAAAAAGAAAAACTGAAATATCACATGGTCCTAAGTATTCACACTCTATTCAGACACTAATATATTTAACTCAGATGCTGTTCATTTCTTCTGATCATCCTTGAGATGGTTCTACACCTTCATTTGAGTCCAGCTGTGTTTGATTATACTGATTGAACTTGGTTGGGAAAGCCATACATCTGTCTATATGAGACCTTACAGCTCACAATGCTTGTTAGAGCAAATGAGAATCATGAGGTCAAAAGAAATGAAGACAATTTTGGCAAGGCACAGATCTGCCCAAGGTTACAAAATAAATTCTGCTGCACTTAAGGTTCCCAAGAGCACAGTGGCCTCAAGTTACTCCAGTATTCGGCAGAGAAACTTCTCCAGCTCCGTTCTTACTACACAGAAACTGCTTTCTCATCCCAACATCGATGTCCAGCCATGTCAGAAATATATTCACCGTGGATCAAGACAGTCCTACAACACTGACTCATGTCAAATACAGCCATACTGGTTGTCCAATCCTCGTGAAGCACCAAGGTCAGTGCAATCCATTGACCACAGTGTACTTTCAAATCCAGCTAAATCTGTTTTGCAATGTTTAGTGGCTAATCTGTATGAATTTGTACGATCTCATTCATACAATTTATTACAATTTGCTTATCCCCAATAACGGTTGGGTTTAGGGGTGGAATTGGGTGCCACACCTCCTTTTAAAAATCACCCATTTTGGTACGACTGAACTCATACAAATTAGCCACAACAGTGACAAAACGTAAAATAGCTACGTTTCCTTGTGAGATTAGGCTTGAAGATTGGCACATAAGTGCAGAAAAGAGATGTACCTGCAAAAGACATTGCTCAGTCTGAAATGTGTGAGTGAGTTGGGGTGGTGTGTATGGGGATGTTTTCTGTCTGATGGATGAATATTGTCTGAATACCCATTCATTTCCTATGGCGGTCACTTTTGACTGGGAACACCACAGGTGTAACAAGGTTGATTAAAACTCTCAAAATTGAATAAAAGAGGTGATCATCACTTATATGTTCAAGTGCACTGTGGAGGATAACATAAGGACTTGAGGAAATCAGATGTAAAACACAACATTTCTGAGTGTTTTAAGTTGTAAATTTTGACCCGAACACAACAGGAAGGTTAACTAAACAGCAATATTTATGTACATTATTTGCAAGAAATGAAAAAAAATGAATTAAATTAATTGTACCCTTTTACTGTTTCCACAGGTGATGCGGTGGCACAGTAGGTAGCACCTCACAGCAAGAAGGTCGCTTGTCCGAGCCTCGGCTGGGTCAGTTGGCGTTTCTGTGTGGAGTTTGCATGTTCTCCCTGTGTTCACGTGGGTTTACTCCGGGTGCTCCGGTTTCCCCCACAAGTCCAAAGACATGTGGTATAGGTGAATTGGGTAGGCTAAATTGTCTGTAGTGTATGTCTTTGAATGAGTGTGTATGGATGTTTCCTAGTGATGGGTTGCAGCTGGAAGGGCCAACGTAAAACATGTGCTGAATAAGTTGGCAGTTTATTACGCTGTGGCGACCCCAGATTACTAAAGGGACTAAGCCGAAAAGAAAATTAATGAATGAATAAAGTTACCACTTCACAATTGGTTTGATTTAATCAGTTCAGCTTATAAATTTAGAAGAAAAGTTCAAAATCTAGAGAAAAATGTACACCCTGTTTCTTTATGAAACTGTTCATAGATTTGCAACCAAAAATTTATAAATCACCTTGATCAGTGAATTTAACTGCACAGTTCCACATATGAACCGATTCCTTTGACACCATTAGGTGGAAGCTTGTTTGCTTACCAGCAATCAGTAGAAAATTAAGAAAACAATGTACATCACCACTGTATAATGGACAGAGGGCTGAGAGATGTCCATTTTGGCAGGGTAATGATTCTTCACTCAACGAATCTCCGTGATTGCCCCTGCGATTCGATTCACCACAGCTCAATTGAAACAAGGTTGCAATCCATCTCGCAAACATCAGGCCCAGAAGACGATCAATACACACAATCTGATGATATCAGCATACTGTCCTCACTAACGTTGTCATACACTATGTCTTAATCAATCTTCGGCTTAAAAGTTAAGTTACCTGCATCTCTGTGATCAGCTCCCTTTAGAAACCTTGTATCTTATTTTCTGTAGCAGGGGCTTATATTCACAGGTTTTCACTCCTAAAACCACAGAACACATTTTAGTCAATATTTGTCTAACATGAAATATTACAATATGTTTGAACTTTTGAGTCCCTGACAGTACAATTCATATTTTAGGCTAAATAAAACTATTTTCAATAAAACATTGACAAAACCTCTCATCCACACATAAAAAAAAGAATTAAAAGCCAAAACTTTAATAAACAAGTTTAACAAGAGCTCAGTAACACTAAGTTAACAAAATGCTAGCCCAATTTTAAGGTTAATGACTTTTTCGAAAACTAACCATTTATATAAAATAAATATTCAACAGAATATACATCAATTACCAATAATAATAGTGTCAGGGACAATTTTATGCAATATTTGCTTTGTTTTAGGGACTAAACTTACCTGAAAACAGTTAAAAACAGCAGCGTGATAGAAGTTTGTTGACTCTTTCAGGTGAAGTGTCATTGCCTGGAGATTTCAGTTCCCCCTGTTCTCCCTTCACAGCGCATGCGCAAATTCAGTACATAAATCATGATGTCATGATTTCGCTCTATATACTGAATCATCTCATGGTGGCTTTCAAACAATTTAAGACTTGTCGGAAAAAAATAAATGATACATTCCACAATTACCCGTGTCTTTTATCATTTTAACTCAAGGTGATGTTTGTGATGCTTTAAATGAGTTATTTACATAAACTTTCTCACTTTTATGGAGAGCATGTATTTACACCGAAAACAAGGGAAACATATTTTTAGAGACCGAGGAAAATGGTTTCCCTCTATATATTACATTCTTATGATTTATAGCACAGTAATACAATGCTGGTGATGTTGTGTCATAATTATGTCCTTTCATTTACAGACCGCTTACTTTAAGCACAAAGGGAACAGGTTTTTCCAGAGGCTGAGGAAAATGGTTTCCCTATATATATATATATATATATATATATATATATATATATATATATATATACAGGAAGTGCAGAATTAATAGGCAAATTGTATTTTTGAGGATTATTTTTATTATTGAACAGCAACCATGTTCTCAATGAACCCAAAAAACTCATTAATATCAAAGCTGAATATTTTTGGAAGTTAGTTTTTAGTTTTAGCTATTTTAGGAAGATATCTGTGTGTGCAAGTGTCTATTACTGTGCATACTTATTAGGCAACTTAACAAAAAACAAATATATACCCATTTCAATTATTTATTTTCACCAGTGAAACCAATATAACATCTCAACATTCACAAATATACATTTCTGACATTCAAAAACAAATCAGTGACTAATATAGCCACCTTTCTTTGCAAGGACACTCAAAGCCTGCCATCCATGGATTCTGTCAGTGTTTTGATCTGTTCACCATCAACATTGCGTGCAGCAGCAACCACAGCCTCCCAGACACTGTTCATAGAGGTGTACTGTTTTCCCTCCTTGTAAATCTCACATTTGATGATGGACCACAGGTTCTCTATGGGGTTCAGATCAGGTGAACAAGGACGCCATGTCATTAGTTTTTCTTCTTTTAAACCCTTTCTTGCCAGCCACGCTGTGGAGTACGTGGACGCGTGTGATGGAGCATTGTTCTGCATTAAAATCATGTTTTTCTTGAAGGATGCAGACTTCTTCCTGTACCACTGCTTGAAGGTGTCTTCCAGAAACTGGCAGTAGGACTGGGAGTTGAGCTTGACTCCATCCTCAACCCGAAAAGGCTCCACAAGCTCATCTTTGATGATACCAGCCCAAAGCAGTACTCCACCTCCACCTTACTGGCGTCTGAGTCGGACTGGAGCTCTCTGCCCTTTACCGATCCAGCCACGGGCCCATCCATCTGGCCCATTAAGACTCACTCTCATTTCATCAGTCCATAAAACCTTAGAAAAATCAGTCTTGAGATATTTCTTGGCCCAGTCTTGACGTTTCAGCTTGTGTGTCTTGTTCAGTGGTGGTCGTTTTTCAGCCTTTCTTACCTTGGCTATGTCTCTGAGTATTGCACCTCGTGCTTTTGGGCACTCCAGTGATGTTGCAGTTCTGAAATATGGCAAAACTGGTGGCAAGTGGCATCTTGGCAGCTGCACGCTTGACTTTTCTCACTTCATGGGCAGTTATTTTGCACCTTGGTTTTTCCACACGCTTCTTGCGACCCTGTTGACTATTTTGAATGAAACGCTTGATTGTTCGATGATCACGCTTCAGAAGCTTGGCAATTTTAAGAGTGCTGCATCCCTCTGCAAGATATCTCACTATTTTTGACTTTTCGGAGCCTGTCAAGTTCTTCTTTTGACCCATTTTGCCAAAGGAAGTTGCTTAATAATTATGCACACCTGATATAGGGTGTTGATGTCATTAGACCACACCCCTTCTCATTACAGAGATGCACATCACCTAATATGCTTAATTGGTAGTAGGCTTTTGAGCCTATACAGCTTGGAGTAAGACAACATGCATAAAGAGGATGATGTGGTCAAAATACTCATTTGCCTAATAATTTTGCACTCCCTATATATATATATATATATATATATATATATATATATATATATATATATATATATATATATATATAGAACATACAGAACACTTTATACTGAAAATATAGTGGTACAGACTATAATGTGTGTATCTATATCTATCTATCTATATTACATATACATTATAGTCTGTACCACTGTTTTCAGTATAAATATATATATATATATATATATATATATATATATATATATATATATATATATATATATATATATAAGTATATAAGTATAAAAATATTTACAATTATTGTTTAATTTCAGTTAATTTAATAAACAAATTTGTTCAATAAAGGTTGGCAGTCCTTTAAAAAGCACTGAATTGCTTAAATGATGTATTATTAGACATACACAAAAGCATGCACCTGGTTATGTCCAGCAAGCACCTGAAGGTCTTTAACTCATCAAGATTTTTGTCTATAAAAGGCATTTGAATTTTAACACTTCGACTCAGTATCCTTCAACACATTTTTCTGATGTAGGCTAATTTGCAATTCTCTCTCCCGTCATCTATAAGTTAAGCCACAGGTTAGTGTCAGCTTTTTAAATCATTAAATAGTGCTAGTATAAGCAGTGCAAATAAAATTAAATTATGGTTTTATTCCTAGAATGGACCCAACTCAGTTTGACATTATATTAAATTATAACTGTCAAGGTATGTATCCTTCTGGCATCTCAAAAGTGGAGAAATATGTCATTTGATAGCATGCACACCAATATGTTGTCCAGGGTAAGACTGTTTGGTTGTAATATATGCAGTTCTGTTTTATATCCATCATAGGGACACTGCAAAACAGCTTGCAGTGAAAGGTGCTGCAGGGGCAGACAGCATTTCATGCCATAGGAAGTTGGAGGTCACAGTGGCAAAGGAAAAACCACACAAGCGATTTCCAGCAGGTACTACTGGCCTGGAATGAGTGTTCACATCGAAAAGTGGACATGTTTTGGTAATAATCTTCATAATGAAATTTAATATAACCATGGTAGTTTCTACAAAAAGCAATGGAATAATTAGTTTATTTATGATCTTTATAGATCAAACCGTGTTCTGCTTGCCAGGTCAATAGACCTATCAAGCTCCAGGAGGAGTACACTCCAATAGTTGTATCTATTATATTATATCGTAATGTATACCTTTTTTTTTTTTTTTTATTCTGTTCATTCAACCATGGGAATTGGTTGGGATGGATTTGATTGGGAAGCTGTCAATGACCTCTAAAGTGCACCAATACATCTGTGTGATTACTGACTATTTCACAAAATGGGTAGAAGAACAGTCCCTTACTTCAAAATCTGCAGGGGAGTTCTCCTGGTGCATCGTCGAAACATTTTATAGATTTAGTGCACCAGTGAGAATCCTTACAGATCAAAGAAGGGAATTTGTCAATCAGGCCTGTATGGTGATCTTTGAAAACTGTGTCTGGAAAAACCACAAACATGGGACCATTATCTCGATGCTGTACTTTTCAACATCAGGACAAAAAAAAAAACATTTCGATTGATGTTTGGAAGGGAGGCAAAGTATTTCTCACAGGTTCATGTGTCTTTTGATGTAAGTTTATTCACAAATTTGTTTGCTTATATTTGTATTTTATATTTATGTCTTATTGCTTATGTTTTATCTATCCTTTAGATCAGGGGTGGGCAAACTCAGTCCTGGAATGCCGATGTCCTGCACAGTTATCGCCAACTCTAATCAAACACACCTGCTTATAGATTTCTAGTGATCTTGAAGACACTGATTAGCATGTTCAGGTGTGTTTGATTAGTGTTGGAGCAAAACTCTGCAGGACACCGGCCCTCCAGGAGCGAGTTTGCCCACCCCTGCTCTAGATCAATGATACTGTGGGAGATGTCCTGCAGGTCGAGATGGTTATGCCTGCCATACAGCTGCAGGACCAAGTATTTGAGCCCTTTATAAAAAAAAAAAAAAAAAACTCCAAGCCTCAAGACAAAGTAAAAGCCAAGAAAAGCTTCTCGGGGGGCTGTTGTGCACACTTTTGTTACTGGGGAAAGAGTGAAGAAAAGATAAAGAGGCTTAGCATAATACAATCTCCAGCCCCTTGCACAGCACTTCAACCCGTTGCACCTTCTTCAGCCCTTTGCACAAGCCCTCTAGATTTGAGCGTAGCTCCTCCAGCCCCTAACACAGCACTTAATCCCATTACACCTTCTCCAGCCCATTACATAGCACTTCATCCCATTGCACCTTTTCCAGCTTATTGCACAGTTTTAAAGTGCAAATTTGTCATTGCTATCAAATAATGCCAACCTTGCTCCTAAAGAGCTTCCATCCTGCAAAGATCAGCTCCAGCCAAGAGTTAATTGTAATTCTGAAGTAACTAAGATCCTCGTAAATTGCTTCGAAATGACCAAAATCTGGCATGGGTCATTCATTAATTCATTTTCGGCTTAGTCCCTTTATTAATCCTGGGTCGCCACTGCGGAATGAACCTCCAACTTATACAGCACGTTTTTACGCAGCGGATGCCCTTCCAGCCGCAACCCATCCCTGGGAAAGGCATGGGTCATACAAAGACTTAAAGAAGGTGTTACATTCCTTCCTCTTTTTGTCTAGGGTTGGGGAAGGAAAATAACAAAGTAAACTAAAATTTTGAATTTTAAGGAAAAAAAATTTATGAATTGTGTAAAGGTTAAATAAACTAAATTAAGGGAACAGTTCCATCCTCTGACTCAGAAATGGGAAACAACCACAAGAGTGAACTTAAATCTTTTATTCTTATCAAATCAACAATAAAGGAAGCATAAAGGCCGTCACACACTGGATGCACCGCGACACGGCGCGCACATGACAGTTGAAAGTATCGCACACCAGACGCGCACATTTGCAGGCTATTTAAAACGAAACTAATCAGATGGCTCTCTGTGGCACGACAGAAATATGAACAGTGTCCTGAGTCGTGGCTGGGCGCCGCGGACAGCCGCTGACTTGCGGCGCCGGTGTGTGTACGCTGATTGAAATCTATTTTTAGAATTCTGAAATGCATGGCGCTGCGCGTCGCAGAGCGCCGCTTCTGGTGTGCGACCTGCTTAAAGCTTCAGGAGAAGGATTAACCAAAACAACAAACAAAACAAAACTAGCTTAGGATGAGTACTAAATAACCTAATTCAAGAAAAAAAAAATAAAACAAAGGCTTTCCTCAACTCCCTTACTATGAATAAATGCAGTCAAACAAGTACAAAAATAAAAATGGCACCCTCTCCCTACAGCTTCATTTTGTAAATCAAGAAGTCAGATGAAGAAACAATACAATTACCTTTACCAAATACCAGATACCAGATACCAAACAAAGAGTATATTTAAATCATACAACTTAGAAAGGAGACACACTGCCTGTAAAGTTCCACAACACAAGAGAAACATCAAGTTTCTTCAAACAAACAGAAGGTAAATTGTGATCAATAACTTCTCACAATACACAACTGGCTAATACCCACAATGTATGCACAACCACAAGTCTGGAGCAGGAAAGAAGTGGCCCTCTCCTTGGGTTGAGTCACACTGCTCTTTTGTAGCAGCGTGTCACTGCAGCACGCTTACAGTGATGAGCACCACCTGGGTCTAATCAGCTCTACCTAACAGGCAGAGAGAAACACAGGAATAGTGAATAAGAAACACAACATAACCACTCTCAATGGGAAGTAAACACACAATAAACAAACAATAACTAAAATAAAATATATAATATATACATCCAAGGGATGTAACAAAGGTGTATATATATATATACGTGTATATATATATTAGTTAGGTGTATATATATTAGTTCAAGTCTGAATTATTAATAATAAAATTATATATAATAAATTATAATAATAATTCTGACTTCAACTGTATGTGTGTGTATATATATATATATATATATATATATATATATATATATATATGTGTGTGTGTGTGTGTATACAGTTGAGGTCAGAATTAATAGCCCCCCTGAATAATTAGTACCCCAGTTTATTTTTTCCACAATTTCTGTTTAACAGAGAGAAGATTTTCTCGACACATTTCTAATCATAATAATTTTAATAACTAATTTCTAAAAACTGATTTATTTTATCTTTGCCATGATGACAATAAATAATATTTGACTAGATATTCTTCAAGACACTTCTATACAGCTTAAAGTGACATTTAAAGGCTTAACTAGGTTAATTAGGTTAACTAGACAGGTTAGGGTAATTAGACAAGTTATTGTATAACGATGGTTTGTTCTGTAAACTATCAAAAAAAAATTAGCTTAAATAATTAATTAATAATTTTGTCCTATAAAATGGCTTTTAAAAAATTAAAAAACTGCTTCTATTCTAGCCAAAGTAAAACAAATAAGACTTTCTTCAGAAGAAAAAACATTATCAGACATGCTGTGAAAAAAGTAAATTCAAAGGGGGGCTAATAATTCTGACTTTAACTGTATATATATATATATATATATATATATATATATATATATATATATATATATATATATATATATATATATATATATATCCCAAATGATGTTTAACAGATCAAGGACATTTTCACTGTATGTCTTTTTTTTTCTGGACAAAGCTTTATTTGTTATTTCGGCTAGAATATATATAAATATTATTATTTATTATTTTATTATTTTTTTTTAAAACATTTTAAGGTTTATTATTAGCCCCTTCAAGCTATATATTGTTTTCAATAGTCTACAGAATAAACCATCGTTATACAATAACGTTTCCTAATTACCCTAACCTACCTAGTTAATCCTTTAAATGTCACTTTAAGCTGTACACAAGTGTCTTGAAAAATATCTAGTAAAATATTATTACTGTCATCATGGCAAAGATAAAATAAATCAGTTATTAGAAATGAGTTATTAAAACTTTTTTTAGAAATGTGTTGAGAATCTCAGATGCAGAAAAGCTAGTCCATGCCTTCATGACTTCTAGGCTGGATTACTGTAATGCTCTGTTTGCTGGTTGCCCAGCATCCTCTATTAACAAACTCCAGCTAGTGCAAAATGCAGCTGCCAGAGTTCTTACCAGGTCTAGAAAATATGATCATATCACCCTAATTTTATCCTCCTTACACTGGCTGCCTGTTAAGTTTCGTATTGAATTTAAAATATTACTCCTTACCTATAAAGCTTTAAATAATCTAGCTCCTGTTTATCTAACCAACCTCCTGTCTCGCTACAACCCAACCCGATCTTTACGATCTCAAAACTCAGGGCTTCTGGTAGTACCTAGAATATCAAAGTCGAGTAAAGGAGGTCGAGCCTTCTCATTTATGGCCCCTAAAACTCTGGAATAGCCTTCCTGATAATGTCCGAGGCTCAGACACACTCTCGCTCTTCAAAACTAGATTAAAGACCTATCTTTTTAGCAAAGCATACACTCAGTGCAGTACATAGCGGTATGACGCATGATGTGCCCCACACATGATTTTGGTTCTCGTTTATAAACACTATGAACAGCAGCTACGCTAATTATTCTCCTTATTCTGTATTTCCACCTGGGGGTACTCATATTGAGGCCCTCAGACTATGCAGTGCCACTGACGCGATCCGAGACCAGCGACGAGATGATCCCAAGGTTTTCTGGACCAGGCCGTATCCTGAGCAGCTGCTCTGGTGGTCATCGTGGAGTGAGAACATGAGACTAACTCCTGTGATGCTCCAAGGACAGACGAGTCTTCGCTGAGGTCCAGCTTCCTGCGCCTAGACTGCAGCTCTGCACAAGACGTTTGGCCATAGGGGAAATGGTCGTGCCCAACTGAGCCAGGTTTCTCTCGAGGTTTTTTTCTTCGCTTTCGCCAATTGGTGAAGTTTTTTCCTCGCCGCTGTCGCCACTGGCTTGCATGGTTCGGGATCTGTAGAGCTGCGCATCAATGGATTTTCTATTCAGTGTTTGGACTCTCAGTAGTGATTATTAACCCACACTGAACTGAGCTAAACTGAACTGAACTTAATCTCTGAAAACTGAACTGACTCTGTTTCAATTCGCTATAATCTTCCATGTGAAGCTGCTTTGACACAATCTACATAGTATAAGCGCTATACAAATAAAGATGAATTGAATTGAATTGAATCTTCTCTCTTTTATACAGAAATGGGGGGAAAAATAAATCGGAGGGCTAATAATTCAGGGGGACTAATAATTCTGACTTCAACTGTATGTTCTTGAAATTCCAAATTGAATCTACGTGCTGAATATTTTATACAACATCTCTTTAGCTAGTTTTGGAAAACATTTATATTTAGCACTTCTGTGTTGCTTTTAATCTATTTGGTTTAATTTTAGCTTGATCCAAGCAAATACGACCTGATCCTGGGCGTCATAAATGAAAACAATCACTGAACTCTTGCTGTGAGTATTGTTAATTATATCTTTAAAAAAAACTTTTGTATGTGTTCACTAACATAGTTGAATATATTTTAATTATAATTTTTTTTTTAAATGGGTAATTTTTTTTCCTCCCAAAAAGGCCCCTTATCCATTTGGAGACTCTTCAGAAAAAAAATAAAATAGGTGTCTTAAAGCAACATGTATATAAATGTTTGTTTGTTTGTTTTTTTATAAACAGACAATATTGATGATTGTTGTTTTTAAGAGCCTTTATGAGGACTAAAGGCTGCAAAGTTTCAAGGTGGACCTGTGACAGTTTCTTATCCACTGCAAAAAGACGGCACATCTTGTGGGAAAATGAGGTTCATAAACTGACTTTTGTTCATTTTTGAAATGTTACTTTTTATTTTGCAGAAAAGATCTTAAAGGATGAGGCGATCAACTTTTCTAGTTTAAAGAAGGGCATAGACAAAATAAGAGAAATGGCATACACTCTTGTGCAAGAATCAGGTAAATTGTCAAGATTAGTTACTGCAAAACCATTGATTTGTTAATTGCAGTAAGTTCAGGTATTCTATGTTTAAGATGATGTTTACATAACTCTGATCCTTGTGAGTTGCTGTTATGCTGGTGTGTCTATTTAATAAAATATTTAAAGGAACTGTGTCAGTTTTGTGGACTACGTAGTGACCAAGTGATTATAACCAAACTTCAGCATTGGTAATTAATGTTATTTTAATTTTAAACAGCACACTTGTGTTAAGGCATGCTAAAGTAGCAGAAGTTGTTGGATAATTTTAATGTGACATTTTTTTTTTCTTTTTTAAACCTATGATTTTTCAGATTGCCTGTGATGTCTGCAACCAGTGGTACCACCAATCATGTGTTGGCAACCCACCAGTATGCATAAAATATGACAGTTTGCACTAGTTGAATCCATATAACGAAAAAAAATGTTTTTATTATTTTTATATATGTGTGTGTATATATATATATAATGGTAAGTGTGCACAAACTTTTGCCACAACTTACTTTTAAATTCTGTTTAAATAAACTTATTTGGTTTCTTCAGATGTTTGTTTTCCTGTGCTTTCATTGTAAAGACTGCATGCTTTGCAAATGACAATGATCTGATGTTGACATCTAAAAAGGGCATCACTGTATTATAATCCTAAAATCTTAGACGAACACCTTCACCAAACTATTCCTCTGAATATGTTACTCTGTATTGTTACACTGTAAAGACTGCATAAATATTGCTGTATATATGAAAGAAAATATATATATATATATATACATATACATATATATATATATATATATATATATATATATATATATATATATATATATATATATATATATATATATATATATAAATAAATTTGCATTTAATATAAGAAAATTTGCAATGTGTTTAAAATGTGTATAATGTGTATAAAAGCTTGGAATTTTTATAATTGAAAAAAATTTTTTATTTTGGAAAGTCATGTAACTAACTTAAACATCTTAATGTTTAATTCAACACAACCTGTTTGTCACCCCACGCTGCTGATTCACTCCACCAGAGCAACATCATGGTGTTATGATTTATGTACTGAATTTGCACATGTGCTGTGAATGGGGGAACAGGGGAACTGAATTCTTTGGAACACCTTTTTTTCACAGCAACTCCCTCTCCGCTCCAGTGTTTGAATGAGACCCGCGCGCACATCAGTCACGCAGCATTTACATAAATAAACATGACCACTACATAAACAATTTTAATAACTTTTTATATTAAATCTTGAATTAAAAATGTATTCAGCAGTTTTGTATACAAACCTATTATCTTTCAAATGTGCTTACAGTATTTTTATAGTCTTACTCAGTCACACTTTATTTGTCCCTAAGATTCAATGTAAACAATAAATATAAATAAATGTATTTATAAAATAAAGATAATAAATAAATAAAAACAATAAATAAATAAATATTTAATATTTAAATAATAAATAAAAAACAAGGTGGTTATTTTAATTAAACAGCCTAATGCAGAACAGAATTTAGATTTTAACTTGTACTGGAAAAAATGTTTTGGAAAAAAAAATATAATAAAGCAAAGAGCAGTCTACATGGGGAAAAAAAATTAAAAAAAAAAAAAAAACTTTGTTACAATTAATTGAAATTTTGAATTGTAATAATTTTGATCAGTTTTAATGTGTTTATGTAGGGTATTTAAAGCTAATGGAACCGAAGCAATAATCATGATGTATGTGGCCTTTGATTAATTTAATGTATGAAAGCAAAAACTTACTTGTAACCCAAATATGTTGCCGTCTTGTTTTTTTATGGGCACGAGAGATAAAGTCCTAGTGCTTCATCGATCTCTGGTCGTGAACCGCGCAGAGCAGATGTTCGATGTGCTGGCACAACAGAGCACATGATCAAATTATCATGCCTATGTTTGACCGACCATAAATAGATGTTAAGAGTTAACAGGGAATACATTTTGAGCTTCAGCCGAAATCGGGCCAACGTATGTGTGCTGTCTGGGGTATGTATAACGCAGTTAATGACATTATGAGAGAGCATAATTGTTGTTGTTTTGAGATTGTAAGTAGAGCGGCCTACAAACGCTTTTCGAGAGCGTTGAAGCTGGCCTTTGCTGATGAAGCTGCAAACTATCTTCAGTAAACTTTCTTTTTTTAATTTAATCTCTGACTCCGGCTCTTCTTCATCTGTCAGACTGGTCATTTTTTGGGCTAAAACTGTTGGTCTGCCTACAATATAGTCAGTGACACTCATACTAAACTGAACCAAATCAGTTTTAATTTAAGTAAAACTATTGTAACACATTCTATCACTACTCTCCTGCCAGCTTGATTTGCTAAATTTTTGTTCCAAAAATTTATATTTTTATAGATTTGTACTCTCTTTTCTTTATCTATGTTAAATTGCTTTGACACAATCTACATTGTAAAAAGCCCTATAGAAATAAAGATCAATTTAATCATAAAAAAGCTAATATTTTGATTTTGGCTGACATGTATGGAATGCCAAAAACTCATTGTCTTATAATGTTTTGTTAGTGATATCATACATAAATCATACAATTTGATTTGTTCAGTGATTATTTTCCCAAACTCCTCCTTTGCATGATGCTAAAACGCAGGGATTGGTCTGATAATCCAGTCTGTTGCAATTGATCTGCTGCGTGCAGCGCATGCCAGGAATGGAATGTCCATCATGGTTTAACAAGTGCAGAAATAGCAGCCATTGTACAGTATTGAGGAGATTAGGGTAACATGAGTTAGTGGGTAAACTGACCCAACCCCCTGTATCTAGGCAACCATTTATTGTATTGTCATGTGAGCAAACATTTGCAGCCACATTTTTGACAGACTGTGAAAAGGAGAAGAATTCTGGCTTGTCAAAGTACAATTTTAACATCTCACTACTAATAACTACTGCTTCTAACAAATATATCACAATATAAAACATATACATAACACATGTTGGTGATGTACCAGTGTTTAAAATATGCAAATTGCTTATTAACATATTTGTCTGAATTTTTGACCAAGCTAGGTGAGCCACATGCTCTGGGGTAAATTGAGCAGTGGTTTATCTCGTTCTGGTGTGATATGCTGAAAACTCTACCTTATTCTTAAACATTTACAATAGTCTTCAAACTGATGCTAAGTACTTTCTACTAGCCAGTAGCAGTAGTACAGATTTTGACTTGCCTTGTCAAAAATTTCTCTGGAACCATTCATTCATTCATTTTCTTGTCGGCTTAGTCCCTTTATTAATTCGGGGTCGCCACAGCGGAATGAACCGCCAACTTATCCAGCACGATTTTACGCAGCAGATGCCCTTCCAGCCGCAACCCATCTCTGGGAAACATCCACACACTCATTCACACTCATACACTACGGACAATTTAGCCTACCCAATTCACCTGTACCGCATGTCTTTGGACTGTGGGGGAAACCGGAGCACCCGGAGGAAACCCACGCGAACGTAGGGAGAACATGCAAACTCCACACAGAATCGCCAACTGACCCAGCCCAGCCGAGGTTCGAACCTGCGACCCAGCGACTTTCTTGCTGTGAGGCAACAGCACTACCTACTGCGTTAAAAATAATTACATTTTTGTTGTCATACTGAGGAAGAGGTGAATGATTCATGTTAGTATTTGATAATATCAAAAATAAAACTTAACATAATAATAAAATATGGGGCGATGCAGTGGCGCAGTAGGTAGTGCTCCAAGAATGTCGCTGGTTCGAGCCTCAGCTGGGTCAGTTGGCGTTTCTGTGTGGCGTTTGCATGTTCTCCCTGCGTTCGCTTGAGTTTCCTCCGGGTGCTCTGGATTCCCCACAGTCCAAAGACATGCGGTACAGGTGAATTGGGTTGGCTAAATTGTCCGTTGTGAATGAGTGTGTGTGGATGTTTCCCAGAGATGGGTTGCGGCAGGAAGGGCATCCGCTCCGTAAAAACATAATGGATAAGTTGGCGGTTCATTCTGCTGTGGCGACCCCAGATTAATAAAGGGACTAAGGGAATGAATGAATGAATAATAAAACATGTTTGCTGCAGTCATGTGTAAATGGAGTAAAATGGGGGGTTGTTCTGTCCAGTCCAATGATTGTAAGGCTCAATCACTTTTTTTTTTTTTTTTTTTGTGGAAATGTGACCAAAATATGTTTTTAAAAATTACTTTAAGCCTCTTCTTTAGGCAGTAAGAAAAAAAAAAAACACTTTCACTCAGTTGTCACAGTGAAACTAAGGATACATTCCGAGTGACTTGTGACTAGTTAATTAAAAAAAAAAAAGGTTAATGTAAAAAAGTGCTTTTTCTTTTTCTTAACATGCCTCTGTT
This sequence comes from Danio kyathit, assembly GCA_903798195.1. Taxonomy (NCBI): domain Eukaryota; kingdom Metazoa; phylum Chordata; class Actinopteri; order Cypriniformes; family Danionidae; genus Danio; species Danio kyathit. The sequence goes on from LR812536.1 coordinate 42,962,652, forward strand.
ATATCTGCCCTTTCCTAAACAATTGATGAATTTATATTATCTATTATGTTTCTTGATTTTTTATTTGTTTTTTATTTATTTCATTAGTTGTATTTACTTGGGACAAAATTTATTTATTTGTAATTGTATATACTTACAACTGCAAAAAAATGCTTTTAAAAAATGTTTAATAAATAAGTCACAAAATCTTTCTATAGTATCTGTTTTATAATGGGGTGGCATCTTTTTTGAAAACAAAAAAGTGATTTTATTACTATTTCTTCATCATACTCTTTTTGTCATTTCTCTCTGGTTTCAGTAATACAACATAACATTTAGGAGCAAATATACACATTAAAAGACCAAAGGCAGAAGCTAGAATAGCAAATACATGGACAGCAACCATATACTTTCCACTTGAGCTCACGTAGACTGGAATGAAGGTTATCCACACAGCAAAAAATATAAGCATGCTGAATGTGATGAATTTAGCCTCATTAAAGTTGTCTGGCAGTTTTCTGGCCAAAAATGCCAAGAAGAAGCACAAGGAAGATAGGAAGCCAATATATCCGAGAACACACCAAAATCCAACTTCAGATCCTACAGAACATTCAACAATTATAGTTGCACTCAGGAACTTGCTGTTATATGAAGCAAGAGGGGGCTTAGTTGTTAACCATATGATGCAAATAAGTGCTTGCACACATGTGCACAGGATAACACTTGATCTTTGTTTAACAGGACCAAACCACTTCATGACATTATTGCCAGGGATGGTGGCCCTGAAAGCCATCAAAACGACTACAGTTTTTGCCAAGATGCATGAAATACAGAGCGTAAGGTGATTCCAAAAGCTGGATAGCGAATTTGGCACAGCCAATCAGTAGGCTTCCCTAAAAATGTTAGGCCAATCAAAAAACAAGCACAGAGGAACAAGAGGAGAAGGAAACTTAACTCAATATTGTTTCCTCGTATGACTGGAGTCTTCCTAAACATTACAAACACACAGAGCACTGCTAATGCTGCACAGGCCCCGAATGCTGAGAATGCCCAAAGAATTATTCCCAAGGGCTCCTGAAAGGACAAAAACTCTAAAGTTTTGGGGATGCACTGGTCTTGGGCTTGGTTAGGCCATGTGTCCTTTGAACATGTCAGGCAATCAATTGAGTCTGTGGAAACATTGGAGAAAGTGGGACCATAAAATAGCAATTTTCCCTTCTTCTCAGAATGCCATTAAGAGAGAAGCTGTCAGGAAATTCACACCTGTCTGATTACTGATCTCTCCTTCAGCACATGATATACAGTCAAAGCAGCAGACTGGCTTTCCTTTTTGCCTGGCCTTCCTGGAGCCTGGCAGACAGCTTTTACTGCACAATGATTCTGGTGCCTAATGATCACAATGGAACAAGTAGTAGAAAAACACTACACTGTGAAACATATGAAAGTGCATTTAACTCTTTATTAGAGAAATATTTTGTGTATGTAAATGAATGAAATGACCAATGGCGCAAATGTTGTAAATCTACAAAAAAGTGTATACAGTATATTAGAACATGACTAAGGCATTAAATGTTGCATTCAATTGTCACAGATCCATTTAATATTATCAAATAGAGTTCTTTTTAATTCCACCAAAAATGTTAGGTAAAGCTTAAGGAAAAGCAAACATAGCCACCAACATCTGGTGATTCGTGGGATGGAACACACCTTGTCCCCTCTGTGCCACATAATTACTGACTCATCTATCACTAGGTCCTTGTCATCTTTGAAGGATGCATCATAGATTCCCACCCTGACAAGCTGAAGGGAGCCATCAGATTCTCTTTGCCAGTTCATCAGATCGTAGGACGCAATAGGATCCCCATTCTTATCAAATCGGACCTCTTCTCCGAGTGTTGTGAAGTTGGTTCGTTTCATATAGTACAAAAGCTTAGGTGAATTTTGGGAGAAAATCAAAGCATCAAACATATAAATGTTGTCTAGTTGTAATAATTAATGAAACTGCCAGAGAATGTATGTAATGTAAAATGGAAGTAATACGCACCTGCCATGGCAAAATTTGATGCAGACTCCCACATGTCCCATTCTGAAATGGGCCCTTTCCTGGGTCACATGTGCTCATGTCATGCAGTGCATGTGCTATGAGATACACAGCTTTGTAAACATTGTAGGAGACTCTGAGTTGTGACACATCAGAATAAAGAGTATACACGTCATCCAGAGTTTCACTACCATTGCAGGCTGGCCAGTTGTGAGATGCTTCTTCATGTACATGAGTGTTCAAGGACCCATTTAGTCTGCAATGGAAAGTCTCTTCCCAAAATTCAGTAAAAAAAGGAGAGGTCTGAGCAACAGAACTACTTACTGATCTTAGATAACTGCCAAGGTGCGGGATATCAGCTCTCCGTATGGCAAAGCCCAATGTTCCCTTTAACAGATCACCAAAATCATCCCAGAGGACTTTTGATGTGGCCCAAGCCTCACTGGCTATCCACTGCAGATGTGTGACATTTTGCCGTCTGCATTCTTTTAGAACACCATAAAGATAAGAGTCCACAGAGAAATTTAGTATGACTCTAGCAGAAGATGATTTTAAAATCTTCACAAGTTCCTCAACTGTATTTTGAGTAAGCGCAACAGGATAAATGTGAACATAGGCAGGACAAATATTATATTTTTCTGACTCTTTCAAGAAGAGCTGGATGGCAAATCGAGCATAGTCTGTATCCACACCGATAACCCCAACCCATGTCCACTTAAAATAATTAACAAGTTTTACTAAAGCTTTAATCTGAAATAGATCACTTGGCATTGTCCGCATGAATGCTGGAAACTCCCTTTTGTTACTGAGACAAGAGCAGGATGCAAAGTAGCTCACCTGGAAAATTAAAAACACATATTTAAGATTAGTAGTGCAATATAGATAATTAAAAGTCACACCATGTACCAGACGTAAATGTATTATTAATAATATTACACCATGAATAGAGCAAATCAAAATGTTCCTTGTATAACACATTCTGTGTGGGGAAAAAGCTAACATGTGCACAAATATGTTGTTTGTCTGTTTATATTTGACCATAAGTTAGGTTGATAATTATTAGAATATGAATAAAGATCACAATATGCATTAATAAGCTGAATGTAATGTAACTATTTAATGAATAAAGATAACAATAAAGCTTTTCATTTACTAAGGGTATTTGGAAGGTGCCAAGAGTTCTCAGAACAGCCATGGACACGCCTGATGATGCCTCTCCCACGATTACAGGGCTCGGCTGCTTTTGAGTATCTTCACAGCTCTGTCCACTTCCCTTCTCTGGCTGTCCATTGACCAGGAGAAGAGACCTCTTCACAGACACTGGTATATCATCACCGCTGTCCCTGATGTGGTAGCCCAGAGACAGGTTTGGTAAAAGATCTTGTCGTTGGTTTATTTCTCTCACAGCAAAGATCATCGTCTGCATCCACCTTAGGGCTCGAGGGGTAAAGCTGCACAAACATTGCACATCTGTGGTAAATGCTTTAATAAAACAAAAAACTACTTCATTGTATATATATATATATATATATATATATATATATATATATATATATATATATATATATATATATACACACACACACAAAAATTTTATCATGACGCACAATTTATATTGAATTAACTTGGGTTTGGTAGTAAAAGAAAAAAACTGTGGTATTGTGCTGGAATGCAAAGGAAAAATCCCTCCCAAAACTAACTCTCCATCCTGGTAAAAGTTGTAAGTATCATCATCTCCTTGATAGATACACTTATATTTGTTGTTAGATTGACAATGCACCCCAATATACAGTAGAAGACACAATGTAAGGAAAGTTGCATAAATTTGTGCCATCGCTGATACTGAGCAAAGGTTCTGATGGCTACAACCTGTGACACATATATATATAAGTGCAGCTCAAGGGATGGCCTTACTTTAACATTGAATCACATAAACCAATAGCATTTAGAACTCATGCAGTCAATCTTTTATGTGATGTGTCAAGCTTATTTGTCCCTATGGCAATGCACACCTGATTCACAATCAATCATGAGACCACCCTTAAGATCACCCTTGCAGTTCAAGCTATTTCAAAAATTAAGCCTTTTTTGTGTAATTGTGAAAAATGTAAAAAATATATATTAAATTCATCCACAATTATTTTTACCCTAATGTCATTATTCTTACATCATCACCTTAGAATTATAAGGTTCTATCTGACATTTTTGTCAAAATTGAGTTATTCACATAACTCAAGTGTAGTAGTGTTATGTATGTTTGTGAATGAGTGTGTATGGGTGTTTCCCAGCGATGGGTTGCAGCTGGAAGGCATCCGCTGTGCAAAACATATGCTGGATAAGTTGGCGGTTCATCCTGCTGTGGCAACCCCTGATTAATAAAAGGACTAAGCCGAAAAGAAAATGAATGAATGAATTTAATTTGTGAAGTGCAAAGATTTGTTTTAAAACTGTTTCTAAATTCAGTTCTAATTTCCAGCCAATTAATAAATCAACAATACATTTCCAAAACCCAACAGGTGGACAAATCTAATCTTGTTTTTATTAAAACAAATATATATGCATATAACCCCCCCACCCCCTCCCACGGATGACGCATGGAGGTAGTGGTTTTTAAAGTTATTTCACGAGTTCGCACTTACAGAAGTTTAAGAATTAAAGCATATTTGGCAAGCTGTCCAGGGAGAGGGCTCTGAGCTCGGGGAAGACGCCCCCAACTCGTGTTATTCCCCGTATCGGGGAACAGATAGGAGTTGGGGTTCGAGCGAAGTGTCTGGCCCGGCCCCAGAACGCTCCCCCCGGGTAAATAAAGTTTAAGAAGTGAGGTGTTGGGGTGGTGGAGGGATGCTAAAGTCGTGAGATGATGCAGGTAGGACAATTTTGGTATTTATAGGGGTTTGGTCAAATACTAATTGGATAATAGAATGATTGTCAATGACGTAAAGAAATTCTGAAACGTCTGCGCGTGCTCCTCCCGAAATTTGTTTATAAAACATCACTTCACGAGTTCGCACTTACAGAAGTTTAAGAATTAAAGCATATTTGGCGTGCTGTCCAGGGAGAGGGCTCTGAGCTCGGGGAAGACGCCCCCAACTCGTGTTATTCCCCGTATCGGGGAACAGATAGGAGTTGGGGTTCGAGCGAAGTGTCTGGCCCGGCCCCAGAACGCTCCCCAATGTGCAATTTGATTACGGGACAGCAGCCAGACAATATGCTAGCCCCCCAAAATTTGCTAGACTTTAAAATTTGGAGGGGTGCTGTTGAGTTAGCGGTAGTGTGCTGAAAGGTGTGTGTTGGCCGTGGTGCATGATAAGGTGTGCGTCTCCCGTAGGAGCAGTCACTGCACTTGCAGTGGTGCATAATAATAAGGTGTGCGTCTCCCGTGGGAGCGGTCACTGCACTTGCAGTGGTGCATAATGATAAGGTGTGCGTCTCCCGTGGGAGCGGTCACTGCACTTGCAGTGGTGCATAATAATAAAGTGTGCGTCTCCCGTGGGAGCAGTCACTGCACTTGCAGTGGTGCATAATAATAAGGTGTGCGTCTCCAGTGGGAGCGGTCACTGCACTTGCAGTGGTGCATAATAAGGTGTGCGTCTCCCGTGGAGCGGTCACTGCACTTGCAGTGGTGCATAATGATAAGGTGTGCGTCTCCCGTGGGAGCGGTCACTGCACTTGCAGTGGTGCATAATAATAATGTGTGCGTCTCCCGTGGGAGCGGTCACTGCACTTGCAGTGGTGCATAATAATAAAGTGTGCGTCTCCCGTGGGAGCAGTCACTGCACTTGCAGTGGTGCATAATGATAAGGTGTGCGTCTCCAGTGGGAGCGGTCACTGCACTTGCAGTGGTGCATAATAAGGTGTGCATCTCCCGTGGGAGCGGTCACTGCACTTGCAGTGGTGCATAATGATAAGGTGTGCGTCTCCCGTGGGAGCGGTCACTGCACTTGCAGTGGTGCATAATAATAAGGTGTGCGTCTCCCGTGGGAGCTGTCACTGCACTTGCAGTGGTGCATAATAAGGTGTGCGTCTCCCGTGGGAGCAGTCACTGCACTTGCAGTGATGCATAATAATAAGGTGTGCGTCTCCCGTGGGAGCGGTCACTGCACTTGCAGTGGTGCATAATGATAAGGTGTGCGTCTCCCGTGGGAGCTGTCACTGCACTTGCAGTGGTGCATAATGAGGTGTGCGTCTCCCGTGGGAGCGGTCACTGCACTTGCGGTGGTGGATAATAAGTTGTGCGTCTCCTGTGGGAGCTGTCACTGCACTTGCAGTGACGTCTCCCGTGGGAGCTGTCACTGCACTTGCAGTGGTGCATAATAATAATAAGGTGTGCGTCTCCCGAGGGAGCGATTACTGCACTTGCAGTGTTGCATTATAGGGTGTGAAACTCCAGTAGGAGCGGTTACTGTACTAGCCGCCCTATAAAGATGTAGTATAAAATATGTTTTCAACGGAGGTGCCTTATAACTTGTCAATGACGACATGAGTTAACGTTGGTTAATAAGGGTTTGATGAGCTTTTCTGATGTGGGAGCGATCGGATCGTATGTAGCACTTAAAGGCCTCTGAGGACCAGCGTCCGAGAGTTTGGATCTGCTGCTCGGAGAGACCATTGTGTGCTGCGGTGGTGGCTGCTCCTATCCTAAAGGAATGGCTGGAGAAATTATCGGCTGGAAAACCGGACTTAATTAGGACAGATTTTAGATGTTTCTGGAACCAAAAACGAGTGACTGGGCGATTGCTATCGTCTGTAAAAAGAGGGTCTGATGGGGAGGTGGTTTGTAATTCCCTGATTTGTGAGAAGGCTAACAAGTGTTTGGTAAGGACTGATGGGTGATGGGAGGTTGAAAACATAAATATGATGACCTCTTTTTGCCTGGTCTGTTTTGCTTTGTTTAATGAAAAAAGAAATGGTTTCGTTATCCAATATTGCTAGATCGGAAACGGTGGGATGAATGTTTGGGTTAAATCCGGATGTAATGGTGAGTTCGGAACACCTCAAAAACCCGAAAAAAGCTAGAATAAACATAGCGTCGAGTGTACGTGCTGTGTGAATTGATTCGTATCCTTTGCGAAGAGTAGATATGCATTTTGTGAGTGTTTTCAGTGTTATAGGTTGTCGGGTATCTTGACGTGTGGGGTGGGTTCTCTGAATGCCTTTGAAGAGCAGTGCTGTCTGTGAGTTAGCTATGTGAGGTGCAGGGGAGCCGTAAATGAGTTTGTGGAAAAATTGAATTCCACTCAAATAGCCTTTGATGGAATTAACTTGGAATTTTTTGATGATAGTGAGGTAAGATATGTAAGAAGAGATGGTGAGTAGGGAAAAATCGGGAAATGGTATGTTATGACAAACGTGGAATGCTTTAAAGCTTTTCCATGCTGTTAAATAAGACTGAATGGTTCTAGGCGCCACAGCTTGGAGGATGAAGTCGAGGGAGGCTCCAAGCAGGTTTTTTAAAGGATGATCTATGGGAATATCAGCTCTGAATAAGGAGGAACTTGGATTGGGAACTGTTCCGCCTCTGGTGCCAATTTTCTGAATTTCTGTAAGGCAAAACGAGAGAGAGAGTCAGCAATTTGATTTTTGGACCCAGGAATGTGCTTTGCATTTAATATAAACTGGTCACATGCTGAGATCCAAGTTAGACGTCTTAGCAGCGGTATTAAAGCGGGAGAATTTGAACGGCCTTTATTTATACAGTGAACTGTTGCTTCATTGTCACAGTGAATAATAATGCAGGAGGCGGACCATTCTTTACCCCATAGGGATGCGGCGACAACTAGTGGGGTAAAGCTCGAATAGCGCCGAGGATTTTAGAGGTTTGCGGCAGATCTAACAGCTGGGGCGGCCAAGTGGACGCGAACCAGCGTCCCTGGTAATAGCCTCCGAAACCGACTGAAGGGGCAGCGTCGGTGAATAATTTAATATCTGATGGGGAGGATATTAGGTCGCTATAAAAGAAAGAGAGACCGTTCCATTGTTGGAGGAATAATATCCATAAACGGAGCTCGTTTAAGCTGTCGTCTTTGATGGATATTTGATCATCTAAGCCGTGAGCGGAGGACGCGAGAATTAATAGGTGAGAAATAAACGAACGACCTTGGGGAATTATGCGCATTGCGTAATTCAGATGGCCGAGGATTGAAAAAAGCTCGCGTTAGAACAGGTGGGATTGTCTAATAGGGTGGAGGCTACCAGGATCGTTCGATCAATTTTTTCTTTTGGAAGGGACGCTTGGAATTTGTTGGAGTCTAAATTAATGCCCAAGAATTCGATTGAAGTGCTTGGACCAGCGGTTTTTTCCTCGGCTAAGGGAATCCCGAGTTCAGCAAAAACCTTTTGAACTGTCAAGAGGTGCGCTGCTGGGATAGCGTCGGGCGGTGATATGATTAGAAAATCATCTAGTAGGTGGATTACATGCGGGATTTCGTAATTATTGGAAAGGATCCAGCAGATTGCTTCTGATAGCATGTCAAAAATCTTTGGGCTGCTTCTGCAACCGAAAGCTAGGCGGACAGAAAAATAATATTTTTCTCGCCAAAGAATGCCAAACAGATGCCAAAAGTCAGGGTGGATAGGCATGACTTTGAAGGCGGAAGTTATGTCAACTTTAGCCATCCATGCGCCGCGACCCGCGATTTTGATTAGTGAAATAGCTTGGTCGATGTCGTGATAGTTAATAGAGAATTCTTCGAGAGGGATGAGGCTATTGATGCTAGGAAACGGAGAGTTATGTGGAGAAGAAAGGTCGAATATTATCGCTTTTTATCTGAGAACTTTCTAGTGGCTACTCCGATAGGACTAACGCGGAAAACGCTGAATGGAGGGGCAGAGAACGGGCCGATCATGAAATTTCATCTACTTCCTTTTGATTAAAAGGTCGACGACGTCGGGTTCGGCGAAAGCGGACTGAAGGTTTGGACAAATGAGACTATTGGTAGGGAGACTAAGAACGCCTGGATGAAAACCTGATGTCAGACCCGTTAATAGAAATTCGGTGAAATTACAATCAGGATGAAAGAACAATTCTGATCTTAGGTGAGAAACATTGACAGGAGTCGATAGGTACTTTCTAGCATTTTTATTAACAGATTTTTGCACTGGACATACGGTGCGGGCATGGGCACCGCCGCAAAAATTACAGATATGCAAGAAACGGCATTTCTGTCTCCAGCACCTGCCTGTGTTAAAAATAGCACAGGGAGTGACAGGGGCTGGGACAGGAGGGCGGCGACCGGGGAAAGAGGGGTGCTATGTTGGGTTTGAAGGGACGTAACTAGTAGATTTGGGCTGGGATGTTTCGGGAAGGGGAGGAGTGATTGGATTTATGAATGGGCATGATTCGGTGGGGTGGGTGATGGATCGGCAGACCGCACAAGATATATTGCGGCAACCCAGAAAAACTTTATTGTGGAGATCATTGTCTATGGCTCCCCAATAAGTAGTCTGGTTCCACTGTGTAATGCGTATGGCGCATTTAGCTGAGAAAAGGCGATGATAGGTATAGAAATGGGAACCTCCGTATGAGAGCGCGAGCTCAGCGATTACCGCGAGATAATCATTGAGCTCGCGCCTCCTGTGTGGGAAAACTGAACATATGATATCGGTGTATCGTGAAAAAGCTATGGTGAATTCAGAAAATGAAAGGATGCGGGACTGAATGTTGGTGGAGTTTTTTAGAGTTACGGAAATTCGCCGCAATCTATCTGGCGGTCTGCCGATGCGGGTGAAATGGGTGAAAGGAGAGAAAAAAGATCAACATCCGCACCTGATAAGATTTGACTCCTGATGTTATTGGAGACAGGTGGAGGATCCATTGCGAGGGCATTGGGTGGGACGGGTAGAGACGTGGCTGTGGACAGAGAAAAAGATTTAGTGTGAGAGAAAGACTGTGGAAAGTTGGAGGCTAAAGCCGTTTGCGGAGGCATGCTCGCGCTACTGACTGCCCCCGGATCATGGGTGGAAGGGAAAGAAAAGAGAAGAGGAGCAGCCGGCGTTAGAGACATCAGCGGAGGCGGCCTCACGCTGGAGCTGACGCCGGGGCCCGAGAAAACCTGGGGAAGAAGGGGAGGAATAAGTGGAGCTGGAATTTGAGCTGCAAGCGGAGGCGGCCTCACGCTGGAGCTGACGCCGGGGCCTGAGAAAACCTGGGGAACAAGAGGAGGAATTAGTGGAGCTGGGATTTGTGCTACTAGCGGAGGCGGCCTCACGCTCGCACTGGTCATGGGAACTTGAAGGGGAAGGGAAAACAGGTTAGGGTTTTGGGCCTGCACTTCTTGGAGCGACCTTTCGCTTGAATTGGATGGAGGGGCAGCGGGGCCAAGGATGCAGTCGGGAAAAGGATTCTGATGCCGCTAGCGGAGGCAAGCTCACGCTAAACTGGCGGCTAGTGGAGGCTTGTGGAGGGACTGCGTTGCATCCGACTTCCGGGGATTGAGGAATGACGTCATCAGGTCCTGGGGCTCGTCCCAGACTCGCTGAAGGCCTGCTGCGGTGTTTGGATCTGGAGGGCTGGTTTGGGTCCGGAATTTGGTAAGGCGTGCTTCGGACCTGGCTGGATTTTCTTGGAGCTTTGGATGGTGGAGTGATGGAAGGGATGGGTGCTCCGGATTGCAGGGAGTTAAACATCAGCAGGAGATCCGCCTTGGTGGTTCGGCGTGGAACGCTGACTCCTGCTCTCTCTAATGCTTGGCGGAGGTCGGAGACGGTGCTTTTCCCTGTGACCGGGACGGAGGACAGGGCTGAGGCAAATGAAGAGGCTGGAGAGGACTGCCGTCTAGGAGATGGAGATGGTGAGCCCCGTCTTGATCGAGCAGCCGCTTTTCGGGCTGAACGGCGGCCTCGAGGCGGAGCCGCGGCTGAATTGGTGTGCCCTGCGGGGGCTGCGGTGCTCTGGGTGCCGGCAGGAGATCTAGGGGGAGCCTCGGCAAGGAAGGCGTCATCTTCTGCGAAGAGATTAATCTCTGACATAATTCAGCGGCGATTGTTTGATGCTAAAGTCGTGAGATGATGCAGGTAGGACAATTTGGTATTTATAGGGGTTTGGTCAAATACTAATTGGATAATAGAATGATTGTCAATGACGTAAAGAAATTCTGAAACGTCTGCGCGTGCTCCTCCCGAAATTTGTTTATAAAACATCACGTAGAAAATAATAATTTTTGTAACATTTTAATTCTGTATTTTTTTTCATATGTAAAGAAAAAGCAAAACGTAAAAGTATTGCTGTACATCCTCTGTGTATTAAGCATGTGTAAGGCCCATTGTGTTTGACAAGTACTGCACATTTATGACAAGTTAGCTGCACTTGCTTACTGCAGCCTAATTTATCTATGGGTATAAAAAAGTAATCAACCAACCATAGCTGCCATTTCATAAGACATGACGCAATTTATGAGTCTCATCGAATTATGGCCACTGTTCCAGATTATCATCCCATCATGACCACTAAGCCATAATGTCATATATGAGCAATATGACACTCGTAGCAGTGCGATGTGGCTATATATCGGCACTGGTGGGAGGCATGTGTTTATACAACAGTTCGATGGCATAATCGTGTATATAAAAAAAAAAATCAAACATGGAGAGTCTCAAAATTCTTTTGTATGAGGAACTAATTTCTTCCGTCATTGATTCACATCTGCAGCTGACGTCAGAACAGCAGAAACCATTGCCAGTTCACAAACGTCACTTTAGAGCTAGTATTTGAATAGTTTTCTAGCTTAATGTCTAAAGTAATTATAAAACAGGTAATTTTTGCTCACATTTTAAGATTATAAGGCTGAACGGCATGAAATACCATCAATCTACAGAGATTTCCCACTATTTCTCTATTGTAATCAGGATATCACAATAATTAACTCCAAAAAAGCTAAAGCAAAGCAAACACTGCTTGTTTCTGTTTCATAAATACAGCACTGTAAAATACAAAAGAGAGAGATTGACTTAGAATGTAACTTAATTGATTTATAATAATTTGTTCAGCTGTAGTTTGAAACAAACACTGAGAAACAGTTTTTCTTACCTACGGACTTATTATGCGGTCTCTGTCTCCATTTTGTGGCGGAACGTCAACCGTCACTTTCTTTGGTCTACTCAGACTGGCTGATGGCAGTCAGATGCTCCGAAATTCATTCATTAATTTTCTTTTCGGCTTAGTCCCTTTATTAATCCGGGGTCGCCACAGCGGAATGAACTGCCAACTTATCCAGCACATGTTTTACACAGCGGATGCCTTTCCAGCTGCAACCCATCACTGGGAAACATCCATACACACTCATTCACAATCATACACTACGGACAATTTAGTCTACCCAATTCACCTATACCACGTCTTTGGCCTGTGGGGGAAACAGGAGCACCCAGAGGAAACCCACGCGAATGCAGGAAGAACATGCAAACTCCACACAGAAACGCCAACTGACCCAGCCAAGGTTCGAACCAGCACCCTTTTTGCTCTGAGGCAACAGCACTACCTACTGCGACACTGCATCGCCACTCGGAAATTATAAATATTTTACAATAGGCACTATCCTTATAAATAAACTGCATAGTTGCAATCTAAACAACTACATTCTCGACTAAAAAAACTCAAAAGTACATTATGTTGCCCAAGAGCAGCAATATTTGTCAAACTGTAGAGTGTCCTCTGCTTGTCCCTGCAGGAGTAATACACAAGGGTGAAGAGGTGGTACAAATGCTGTTAGTTGCAGAATATCGCACGGCTATCAGCCTATCACATTCAAGAACCAGACAGAACTGTTGTTTATATATATATATATATATATATATATATATATATATATATATATATATATATATATATATATATATATATATATATACAGTGTTTCCTCTAGGATTTTTTCCAGCAGTGGCGGCAGGACTTTTTTTTTTACACAGATCTGCCAACTATTTCAAAGACAAATATTACACGCAGTATTACAAGTCGAGATATCATTCATGTAATACAAGCATGCAAATCTCTTTGCTTGCGCGCCGATTTCCTCTGTTCGAGCACAGAACTTCTTGCACGCACTCAAATTTACACGTTCAAGTGCAGATCTTCTTGTGCGCTCTCCTGTAAGTACTGCTGAAGCGCGATTTAGTGCGTTTTTGTGCGTTTTCCGACATTAACGCGTCCTGAAGTAAAGTGAAACGGCATTAAACTCCAGCAAGATAAAGTCATTGTATGCAAAGCCATTGACCTTTATCAATAAAGTATACTTATGGAAACTGTGTTCATCTTAACTGAAAGCTACACGGTGTTTGCTAGACTCACGCACCTGTCAGTCAGTCTGTCAGAGAGTCAGTCAGCATGTCACCTTGAACAAATAGCGCACAGCACTACTACGGTTACAGAAAAGTTTGCGCGGTTTACCTCTAATATGTTTTGGTGCGATTATAATCCACTATAAAAAACACGACTAAATGTTTTTAAATAAGAAGCTGTAATGTAGCCGTGGCGGGATGAATTTTGGCGTGGCGGCCCGCCACGGATGAATGAATGTAGCGGAAACCTTGATATATATACGCTCAAAAAAATGAAATATGGCTTTTGTCGGTCCAAAGAATTTAATTATGTTCAAATTACTTAATTCACTTTCATTTGTGCATTCAAATTTAAAGAGTTGTGTTGAAATAACTGGAGAAAATGTTGTTTTTTTTTTCAAATTTACACAGCTCAGTTATTTAAAATGAATGTAATAAGAGTTATGTTGATTATCTAGTACTGCATTTTGGTAAGTAGGGGAATATATCTGCACATGCGAAAGTCAACGATCGCTCTTCAGCTCATTTAGATCGGCGCCATTTTACGAGAAGCAAAGACGGAGGTTATGGCACAAAAAGAAAACGCGTTTTCCCCTATGTGGACAGACACTTTTGATTTATATTGAGGCTGTGACAACATTTGAATTATTACTCACTTGTAATACCGTGGTGCGTGTGGTAATGTTAACATGAAGTTATAATACTCCTCATGTCTTGTCTCTTCTATCTTTTCTTAGCTGAATATTTAGGTTTTTTTGCATTTATATGGTATTTTATACTTGTTGAACTTTGATATATGTTACATCGCCCATATAAAGTTAGATAAAGAAGAGTTTCTCTATTTTAGCCGATTGCAGGGCACTCAAGTCTTACAGCAAGTCTTTGCTGTTCCCGAGTAAATGACATGACTGGTTTGTCAATCCACTAACTTGTGTGAGTAATTAAAGGCGTACTATTATTAGGCACGGTTGTCGAAGTGCGGTTGTTCTCCTCCCCTCTCCCTAGACGGCTTGCACTGCATCCGAGCTGGTTCAGTTTAACAGTGGAGATTGCTTTCTCTTTGCTCGCGCGCTGATTTCCTCTGTTCGTGGACAAAACTGCTCACGAGCTCTCAAATATACACTGCTTCCGCGCAAAACTTCTCGTGTGCACTCAAATATCATAGATAAAATTAAGAGGATGACAATGAAAATGCCCTCCAAAATTTCATCAACAATCTGGAAGACTAGTTCACTTTATTGTAGGTGCCATGATAAAATGGGATTGATAGTGATATTTATTTGAAGAGTGAACACTACAGTAGGCTATAATTGTCAGGATCGGGGGTTGGGGAAAAGGGAACGAGGACTCAGTTACAGAAAAATGGGTTTTATTTATAATAAAGTTAAATAAAAAGGCAAAACAAACAACCCCGAGGGGGAAAACATTAACAAAACATACAAACAATACTTCACTGGGCAGACTGGCAGGGATCAGGACTGGACAAACAGGATAAGGCTACAGACGTCAGGACACGGAGAGAAAAGATGACGAACTGGCACAGGACAGCAGACATGAGGAGAATATAAGCAGAAGTATATTAAAAGAAACAGGTGAACCTAATAAACTAATAATGGGTTAACAAGGAGGGTGGGACTAGACAATAGACGGGAGAGCACATGACACAAAGAGACAACACAAGCCATGCGCTCACATAAAATGAGACTAGAGCAACAAGCCAATGAGAGAACCTATTAACTGCATGTTCATACGACAACACAAGCACGCGGTGCATGTAAACATGCACCACATGCTAAACACAACACCAACAGAAGACTGAACAGGAGACACGAGCACACGATAGATGAAAACATCTTACCGTGCGCTCACACATAAGCAACGCGCATGTTTCATACCAGCGTCAACCGAAACCAAAATCAACCAGACTGAGACGCTGAGAATGAAACAGCGCGATGCAGATGGAACAAAACACAAACACGAGTACAAGAGCGCGCGCGGCACAAGCACGCACAGGCCACGCGCATCCGCATCAAGCTTGAGCGCACACGGTCTGCGCGCACTCACGACGGCGCACACACAGAGACACACACAATGAGCTAGTAAACTCGAGAAAACTCGAGCCGAGCACTACAGGACAGGACAAGACAGAGCTAGTGTCCAGACTCTGCCACCAAAACAATAATTTACAAGACCAGAGTGACAGAACCCTGACAAAAATACCTTATCAAGTTTTTCCCTATTTTCTATCACAGTTACATTTCTGCTTGCGTTAGGTATATTTTTGTTTAAATGTTTTTTTTTCATTTGATTAGTATGGTGCACCTTTTGGATGTTTAATAAATGTTTTTAAAATAAAATTTATTCTTCACATTCAACGTCTATTATCTGTGTCTTTAAATGTTTGAAACTTGAAATATCTCATATAACATGCAGCCAAAAATGGTATGGTTTATTAGATTAAAAATTTAATATGTAAGTCTATTTTTAGTATTCTGGTTATTGTTAATAAATAGAGTACCAATTTAAATCATATCAAAAAGCATGAAAGGAAGACTGAACGCGAGACTTAAGTTGTGACTGCATATAATCTCATTGAGGGAGCAGTGTATTGAGAGCGCACAAGAAAATTTGTGTGCAAGCAGCGTATATTTTAGAGCTCGCAAGCAGTTTTGTCCACGAACAGAGGAAATAGGTGTGCAAGCAAAGAGATTTCGCTCGCATTACATGAATGCGCTCTTGACTTGTAATACTGCACTCACAACATTTGTCAGTGAAATAACGCCATAATATGGTCTCTTAAAAGGGACGCCGTGTTTTCAGTTTCATGCTCAGGTGTGCTTTGCACTCACACAAGAGTAGCGCACCAAAGCTCAGTTGAACCATGCTCTGGCACACCTTTTCCAACCAGGCCAGGGACTGCCAACTGGCCCGCCTGAGCACGATTCGGAGCACTCACACTTGTCAAACAAACCGGGAAACACGCCCGTGCACGGTTCAGATAGCATAGTGTAAGTACGCCCTATATATAAATATTTATTACATTATGACATCTTTATTAAAGCATTAAGCACAACATAAACATGATTAAACCTCTGAATGCACAGTAAGTTAATATTTGAAGTGGATGTTTCCTTTCATCAAAGTTGTCCTAAAACTATTTAACAACACCCATTCTTGTAGAGAACAATTTTGAATATTTGTACTAATTCACTTAAAGGGTGACTATTTTATGTTAAAATTAACGGTACAACTTCATAGTGAAAAAATCCCCTATTCACAAGTTTAATGTTTCTCTCGCTGTACTTTTAAAAAGCGGTTTAATAGTTTTGAATGCAATTGTAAATATTTAAAAATTTGATCTTTATATTGCAGTTAAAAAGGTTACCGCCCCATCCATACCCCCAAAAAATTATCACCCTGAATTGATTTCAAAACTTGAGAGCCCTGCGATTTGTTCCGTACAAGTACAGCATTTTTAATAACTTAAATAATTAATTTTATTCAAACCTGTAAAAACAAAACAAATGGCAATAAGCATATTTGACAATTACTAATTGTCATCTAACACATTTTATCTTTTAAATTTGGTAGTTCGCAATATATATATATATATATATATATATATATATATATATATATATATATATATATATATATATATATATATATTGTTATTCTTTGGTGACATTCTTTTTCTTCCTTACAGATTTTGAAGAGTAGCCTGTAGAGTCCTAGATGTGGCAGTGCAGAGATTGTATCCAGATCAAAGCTTTTGAAACACATCAGACTGGAACATGGACATTATGGCCACAGACACACATATCCATGTGCATATTCTAACTGTTCATGCACTTTTAAAATATGGAATGCACTGCAGTCTCACTTATCCAGAGCACATGTCAGTGAGCAGCTACATCAAAAATCAAAATTCTAGACAAAGTACAGTGATAAATTGTCATGTTTGTGCTGTTACTGACATTCCTTCAGTAAATGATTATTTTCTCCACATAAATAAACACTTGCGCAGTCATGAGACAGTTGTATGTTTAAGGACTGCTCATTTAAAACAAATGTATATGGCACATTCAAATCACATAAAAGCCGAAAGCATTGTCAATGTTCAGTAGCAGATTTTAAGGAAGGAATAGTGAAAACACGAGAGGTTTTAGAAACATCTAATGACACTCCTTATAATTAAGAAAGCGAAACATCTGTGTTAGAAGATAATTATCCTTGTAGTGATACGGATGAGGTTTCAGAGAACTTGCCAAAGTTGGTAGAGCTTAAATTTGCCTCCTTGCTTTTAAACCTGGAAAATCATTACCATGTTCCAGGCTCAGCTGTAGATGAGTTGGGTGGGGACTTGCATTATTTGCTGAGTGGCGCCTCTCTCCCTTTGTCTCACAAAAACATTGTAGAGACCTTACAAAGGCACAGAATTGACAATGATGCATTACTAGTCAAAGACCTTGTAACATCTTTAAATACAACAAACCCTTTACTCTGCTATAAAACCTGGTGGTACCCTAGCCTCTGCATTTAAGCGCAAACAATATTACAGGGACAATTTTAAAATTGTAGACCCTGTAGAGTATGTTCTTGAGGCCAAAGGACTTTTCAGTATATCCAGCCTGATCTCACGAGGAAACGTAAGTATTTTACGTTTTGTCAGTTTAGTGGCTAATTCGTACGAGTTCAGTCGTACGAAAATGTACGATTTTAAAAAGGAGGCGTGGCACCCAACCTCACCCCTAACCCCAACCGTCATTGGGTGATGGGCAAATCGTACTAATTTGTACGAATTAGATCGTACGAATTCATACGAATTAGCCACTAATCAAAAAGTTACGAATTGCCGTGAGATAGCATTGGTATATCCCAATACTGGAATCCTTACAGAATCTGCTTTGTCAGAATGACTTGCTTGACAAAATGGTTGAGAGTCATAGCTCTCAACACTTAAGAGATGCTCAAGAATATAGGTCAATTCGGGATGGTCTGTATTTAAAGCAAATGATTTCTTCTCAGAGGAACCGAGGATATCTGTGTGCTTATACGTTGATGACTTTGAAATTTGCAACCCTCTTGGGACGTCAAGAAAAAAGCATAAGTTATGTGCAATCTAATGGATTTTGGGTAATGTACCATCAATGTTTTTTATTTTATGCAAAACCGAAGACGTGAATTCAATTCACCTTTATTTGTATAGCGCTTATACAATGTAGATTGTGTCAAAGCAGCTTCACATATAAGATTATAGTAAATTGAAACAGAGTCAGTTCAAATTTCAGAGTTTAAGTTCAGTTCAGTTCAGTTTAGCTCAGTTCAGTGTGGGTTAATAATTACTACTGAGAGTCCAAACACTGAAGAGCAAATCCATCGATGCGTAGCTCTACAGATCCCGAACCATGCAACCCAGTAGCGACAGCGGCAAGGAAAAAACTTAATAAATTGGCAAAAGTGAAGATATAAAAAACCTTGAGAGATACCAGGCTCAATTGGGCACGACTATTTCTTCTATGGCCAAACGTCTTGTGCAGAGCTGCAGTCTAGGCGCCGGAGGCTGGAGAATGCTGGACCTCAGCGAAGACTCGTCTGTCCTTGGAGCGTCACAGGAATCAGTCTCATGCTCTCCACTCCTCCATGACCACCACAGCAGCTGCTCAGGATGCGGCCTGGTCCAGGATTATGAAAACCTTGGGAATATCTCGTCGCTGGTCTTGGATCGCATCAGTGGCGCTGTATAGTCTGAGGGCCTCAGGATGAGTATCCCCAGGTGGAAATAGAGAATAATTAGCATAGCTGCTGTTTATAGTGTTGTAAGAAATCAATCTATGTTAAAAGATCGATTAGGAATTATTAGCTCATATCAATGACTCGGATCTTGAAGATTCGAATCATTGATTCGACTCAATTGAGTCGGATTGAATCAGATCAAAGATTCAAACTTTATCTGAAGTTTGTCCCGCAAATAGAGACATCACATGTTACTAATCTTGTCTATATTATTTCCGTGGCCAATAGTAATAACATAACACAGAATAGGGTTAAATTTTAGCAAGGTAACACGATTTATAGCTTGAGGCAATGACTTAGAAGCACATAAACAAGAACACAGTTCTTACAAAGGAGAACAAAGATTTATTGAGCTACACTATTCAATACATGAGGCTAATCTACGTAATAATCAAAACAACAAACAAACGCACACACGTTCATACACACACACACACACACACACACACACAGGCAGTTCAGAGGATGCAAAATGAGTTGACAAACAGTCCCGAATCATCTAGTATTTCGTACTAGATCTTAGAATCACCTGAGAAACCACGAAAGCAGAGATTTGACTCGTCTTTAGCTGCTTAAAATCATATGCACCAGATCAGAAAGAGACAACAGTTGTTGTGTACTTGCGAGTTTGTTGAAGTCTTCTTGACTGGATTTTCCCTCGCCGGGTTGGCTTGAGGAAACACGTGGTGCTTCTGATAGGTTGGCTTCGGTGACGTCTCCGGGATTCACTCGGGCGTAAGTGGAGCTGGTTGTCGTGGGTTACCGGGATAACCGACTGCGTAGAGAGTCAGTTCGCAGAAGTACGTTCGGTTTCGGGGGCTCCCGAGACTTACGAAGTTTGGATGAAGAGTTTGTGGTGACCCAATCGCGTGGTGGCGATTGGGGCGGAGAAGCAACAGCGGGCGGACACCAACTTGATGCTAAAGGGCCCAGATTTGACGCTGCCGGGAGTTTTTAAACGCCTCGATCTGACCCATCCCTCAGGACGCTATCGTCCAATGAACGGCAAGATGAAGGGCGGGGCCACGCCCCGTACCAGTGTAATCAGGTTTAATAATTAACCGACTGCAAGAGACTTCACGTGGTAAAATCTCTGGTAAAATTGTAACTATCTGACATCAAATGTTACAAGACGAATACAGTTCGTATTACAAAATTCTCATTTACAGCAATGTATTGCAAATAAAAAGAGGTTTCGTTTAAGTCCAAACATAAAGCATTTCAGACACATACAGATTATTTTAGGCTGTCATAAGGGTAAAAATCACACATTATGAACCTGGTTGGTTGGAATAACACAGCACATCAATACCTATAAATGTCATTCAAAATATTAAATTTTGCCTTGGTTATAACATTTATAAGAGAATTGTATTTCTTAAGTCTCTGAATTCTTTTCTTTTGGGATCTCTTTTGTCTCTGAGAAACTCTGTCCATCTGTCAGGATGTGGAATGTCCCAGAGGGCGAACAAATGGCCACGAGATCGGCCATGCCAAAGTCTCGTGATGGAGGTCTTGAAAGACGTTTTTGTCTAGTTGGTTAACGATTAACCAAAATTGCGGCCGCATCTCTGTCCAACTTAGGCTAGAGTATTGGGGGAAGAGAGTCGAATGAACTGGCGCCCTGTCATGCTGATCCTACAAGCCCCGGAGTGAATGAAGCAATTTGCGCTCAAAATTCCAAGCCTGATTCGAACTGGTCTTAATTCAGTGAGTTCCTTCATCTCCCCCTTTGCCAGGTGATGTTCCCGGTGTGAACATCGGCAGGCACTAGAACAAACAGGCAGAAGCAGGGAGAACAGGCAAACACAAGACACATCATCACTAACTGAATCTTGGTGTAGGTTTTAGGTGCGTTGGAATGCTCAGGTTAACAACACTCATGGTGTAGAAGAGCATAGTTCAGTTTTATCAGAATTTAGGCTTTTACGACTAACCAAGGTATTGAAGGCTCAACGAAGTTGTATAGGCGTTATCTCAATCTGTAAAGAATTCAATCTTTGGTTAGCGTCATCGCATCTAAGCATGCACGTGGGGATGTGGGGTGTGTACTTTTGAACAACTTTTGGATGGCCTTTACTCGCTCGTGGCGGAAGAAGGCAGGTGTCAAAGTCAACATATAACCTACGATGCTGTTTTAACGAGAGTCGAACCAATAAATTTCAATCTTTACCCTCAATCCTCTTTTCGGTTCTGGATTGAAGATGAAGAAATGTGGTTAACAAAGCTTTTGAGTTTTCGCCTAAAACGTGTCGTCAGACAGGTGTTACAACGTTAAATTATTACAGTGATCGCACCTTCAAGGCATTGATCCGTGAGGCTTGGTGAAAGGAGTCAATCCTAATTCTGAGCTCTGGGCTTAAAACATCATCTGTGGGGGTTCCCTGATGAGGCAAGAATTGAAAGACAAAGAGTAAGAAAGAAGAAACTGAGACATAAGGACATTGAGTGAAGTTAGAACAACAAACAAGTGTCACATATGTGTAATGGCTCCTCTCTACTAGTGACTGATCCTAGAAGTGCAGTGGAGGAGAGAGAGTGTATGTATTGGGTTTAGGAAACATAGCTAAGGCTAGGTGTCTTCCTAAAATAGCACAAATGAAAAAAACAGGTTAGCGTTATGTCAAGAGTTTAGGATAGTGGGTCTGTGTCAGCAGGTTGGTTCCTCCCCCTTTCTGGTCACTTGGAGTTGAGGGACTGGAGTTGGCATGGCACAGGTAGGATTGGGATTGATTCTGAGTTCAGCGGGGTGGCAAACGACCAAGACAGCACTCTTAAGCATTAGAGGGAGTTCGTCCACAAGTGTTTGTGTGATGCAGTGATGACCTGAGGCATCAGGTGTTGAGTTAGTGTCTAACTCTGGTGTTCAGGTACAGTCTATTGCATGTTTGAAGTTATGGTGCTTACAGGTCTCTGTAAGTGAGGTGTAGAAGTGCTGCTTCGTGAGGTCATTGCTTGTCAGGCAGAATCAGGTTTTTCTTTCCTTTCCCACTTCCGATCCTCTTCCCTTCGTTGGAAGAACTCTTTCAGGATCATTTTCATCAGTTCTTGAGGGTCAAAACATGGTGATGTTTTCCCTTCTGGGGATTCAGTTCGAGCTCGATCAGCGTGGAATCTTTGTGAGTTCTTCTTGAGCTGGTCGTGTCAAGGTGATGGTGTTTTACCTTAGAGGTATCACTGGATTCCCACTAGCTTGTCCCCCTTTGGTTTGCAAATGATGTGGACCTGTTCCACGATCTCTCCCGGTGACGTTCAGGTGAGTGTTGTCGTCCAGGCGGTCCATCCCAGTGGCTGTCCCACTGTTTAGGTCTGGTGTCAGCATGACGGTCTCGTTGTCTGTTGTAAGACGACACATTCCACTCACTGGGAGGTAGTTGACTTTGAGTGTTGAAGTCATAAACAGCAGGGATTTTGGCACTCTTTCCTGGAGTCGTCTTTTGTCTGACGTTGGCTTTATGTGCCAAATCTCGTAACTGCTGAGTGTTCATTGTGTGGGGGCATGTAACAACCCCAAGATGGTGGCTTACTCCAGGATGGAGGTTTCTCAGGAAGAGAATTTTGAAGTTCAGGTCCACTTTCATCGCAGGTTCATTGCGGGTGCCGAAGTAGGCTCGTCTGAGTCTGCTGTAGAAGGTTTAAGAAGACTCATGGCGACCTTGTTCCGTCTCCAGGCCAGCTGCAAGTCCTTGTTCAGATTCTGGGTCATCAAACTCTCGGATGAGGGCTTCTCGGAGCAGAAGGTAGTCAGTCTTTGTGTGAGCAGGCTGACGATCAAGGAAACTGCGTACTTCAGGGCTGGAGGTTGCTCGGAGCAAATAAAGTCTATCTTTGTCAGTGACATTGGGTCACACTTCCAGGTGAAAGTCAATGTCTTGCAGATAGGCATGAACATCTTGGCTGCCTGGCAAATTCGGCGTGAACTTGCCCAGGTTCTTGACTAGCTTGTCAAGGTCTCTGAGGTCAAGGCCACCTAGTGATACGTGGCTGGCTGGAACAGAGGGAGCTGGTGAGGGCTTTAGCAGTGACCCCTCAGCTTTCTCATTGTGTGACAGTTCATATGCGTGCTTAAGTTCATCTTTAATGCTGTTGGACTCTTCTTTGATGTAGTCCAGCTGCTGTGTGAGGCGTCTGATCTCCTGTCTTGCTTCAAGCAGGTGAGCTTTGAGGGCTTCGTTTCTGCTGTTCTTGTCTTTAGAGTCAGCATTGGCCTCTTCTAGTAGCTGTTTGACGTACTCAAGCTTGTTAGCGACATCAGCATGGTCGGCTTTGGCTTGTTCCATTTCTTGGGAGGTTGCGTCTAGAGTCTTTTGAAGTTTATCGATCTCCTCTTTGGCAGCTTGATCAGTCTCATCTGGCTGTTCCGGTCGTTCCTGAGTCTCCAGTTCTAGCTGGTTGATGCGGGTTTGCACGCATGTCAGCTGGTGCTTGAGCTGGGCGGAATGCCGGTCACTCAGTTTGAGAGTGGCGATGAGAATGTGACTCAAGGTACCTGTGATCTTGGCTAGGTCTTTGTGATTGTAGCTTTTGCTTGGGTCTTGCTTCATGAGGCTGTTTAGGTTCTCATCCAGCTGGTCCTGTGTTAGGTGCTGTAGCATTTCGGCGGCGTTAGGGACGAGGCTGTCCGTTGCAACACTTAGCCATGTTTCTAAGTCTTTCCAGTGGCCAACAGGGTCTTTGGGGAGAGCCATGCTTTGCCGCGGTGAGGGGGAAGACCTAAAACTGACACTGACACAGACCTAGGGGAGAGAGAGAGAGAGAGAGGGAGAAACAAAAACAAAACACATGCCAAACAAAAGTGTCTGGGTGTAATATCAAGTGTGAGCTACTGTTGAGGGTGGAATAAACAGGTGGGTGTTGTTCTCTGTGACTGTGATCCTCTGGGGGCGTGCGTCTAACTTGTAGTCTCTGTGGGGACAGTCAGTAACACACACAGTTAGGACAGCTAGAGAACAGAGGAAGAGAAGAAGACTGATAAGGGGTAGAATGATAATTGGCTGCTTCCAGGCTCCTAGAGAGAACGTTTCCTTCAGCTTTGTCAAGCGTGAGGTGAACGGATGCTTCTAGGCTGGAAGTTGGAAATGGGGAGCTCTAAACACCAGGACTGTGATTGTTATTTAATTTCCTCCGAGGTGAAAGAAAGTGCAATAACAATGACAGTATTGGTTTCTTACTCGTTAGGATTGACACCATACACCAAGTAGACCACTTTGGATGCAAATCTAGAATCAAATTTGAAAACGCCTGTCTTCCGGTTGACCCGTTTTGTCCTTGATTGGGTATTGTCCTATGGCGAGAAAGGGTAGAGAGAGTCAGATCATTTAAACGTAAAATGTTTAAGTCTTACAAACATCTTGTTAAATGTTTCAAACGTTCTCTGCTTTCATGATTCCCACAGGTACAATCCCAAAATGGCAGAGGTAGTCAACTCAGGAAAAGACAGTTAAAAGAAAGAGTAGAAAGTGGAGCGAGTTTTCAAATTACAAAGTTGACAAATCGGTGGCGCTGTTGAGTCAATACATCAAAAGGGTTGGTTTATTGTGTTATCAAGATAATTAATTAGCCTAAGTGGAGAGGAAAATCCTATTTTTCCTTCGGGGTTTGGCTAGTTGGAGGCTACTGCGCTGGTAGGTTAAGTTTAATGATGACTTGAGTTCAGTTATAGCCACTCATAGACTACACTGTCCCATTGCATCAACCAACCACCAGGGGGAGCACTGTCCTGTGAGGTAATTTAAAACCTGAAGGATAATAAAAAAATTAAAAAGTAGAATAAAAGACTTGATTGCGAATTAGTTTAAAACCAATTCAAATTAGTAATGACATCAAGTGATTCAGAAATCTGATTTTATCCATAAACTTGATTAGGAGCTGCTATAATTAAATTAATCAATAATGGTTATAGAAAAGGGAAACCAAACACCAATTAACTATTAATGAAATTAAAATTTCCAAATAGTAATAATGTTGGTTGAGACTAACACTCAGTGATGCTGTCATTAAGGTCATAAACACAATTATGATTTAATTAATCCGCCAGCATTCCTGTAAATCATAGTTATGAGAATAAATCAATTTCTAAATCAGTGATGATAGGGAATGCGTAATATTCCTAATGTCATTAAATTTGATCAAAAGTGTTTATTTAAAATTAATCAATAACTGTTATTGATATAGGGCAACCAGTCCTTAATAAACTATTAAATGAAATTAAAATTCCAGAATAGTGATTGTGTTGGTAAAGTCCCAGAAACAATAAATGTTATTAAATTAATCATAAAACACTGTGCTTATAAATCAACTTCAAATATCAACAGTCATAGGAAATGGTTGTTCCTATAATGTTGAAAAGTTTCAGAAAAGCAATAAATCAGTAATTAAGCATTAATTTGATGATTGAGCAATCAAAAGCATTAAGTTATAGTATTGTAGAACAAACTATAATTCATTGCTAATAAACCAACAACTCATGAGCATTTGTATGGATCAAACAGGCCAGGATAAGCGGGAAAACATTTGACACATGTGATTAAACCAGCGATGAGATCGCATTCAATGAGGGTTTATCAAATCTGCATTAGTCAAAGCATTTTCCAAGAAAGGGGGGAAACTGAGAAATAAGGCAAATAGCCTATAAAGCAGGACAATCGAGACTAGAATTCCCGCTAACGTGAGTTAGGTTGTCACCTCAAACACACTGCATTCATGACCGCAAGTGCGCTAAACACTCAACCACACACATCAATGCAACAGCGAGAGCTTCAGTTAGCTTAGCTTAGCCTTATGCTAATGTCTACAGCAGATTCACGTGCGGGGGACTGCGCATGCGCACATGAAAGTTACTTCGGAAAGTCTCTCAGGACTTCCGTTGCTATGGCAATATACACAGAGCGAACGAATTCATGAACACACATTAACACGCATCATGTCACATTGGAAATGGCTACACATTTCACAAGAATGGAGCACTATTGCGACCACGGCGGGTCAGCGCTCTGTGTCAAGACTTTTCACAGTCAAAGACACGCGTGGATTAAACCACACAAATTGCTTGATCAAGATAAATTCTCCCGTGAAAATACTCTCAACAGCTCTTCTCGAGCGCAGTTTCACTAACTCTGGCATCAGTGAATTTAAATGGCAAAAAGACAGTTAGCTACTCTGTACTTAATTTGACCAGGGAGAAATGCACAGTTAGACTTTAAAGCTGGGACATGCACCTTTAAATCTACTGTGGAAGGCCTTTTAGGAGAAAATAATAAGGAACTCGCTTATTGTTTCTCTGTTTGTGCCCCTTTCAGCGTCATTGTCTCGTGGACAACTATTTACTGCAGTTCGCTTTCTCAGAAGCGCTCGAGATGCATTCGTGCGTTTAGACACGCTGGGTACCACAATGAATCGAACAGTAACACAACACCTTTGATTCTCTGTCTCTGATCTATTCTTCCGGACAAAATAGAAAAGATAAAACACTGTTTTTGTGCTTAAAAGTCAGTTCAGCTATGCCCAGAAATCCTCCACCATTATGTAAGAAATCAATCTACGTTAAAAGATCGATTAGAAATTATTAGCTCATATCAATGACTCGGATCTTGAAGATTCGAATCATTGATTCGACTCAATTGAGTCGGATTGAATCAGATCAAAGATTCAAACTTTATCTGAAGTTTGTCCCGCAAATAGAGACATCACATGTTACTAATCTTGTCTATATTATTTCCGTGGCCAACAGTAATAACATAACACAGAATAGGGTTAAATTTTAGCAAGGTAACACGATTTATAGCTTGAGGCAATGACTTAGAAGCACATAAACAAGAACACAGTTCTTACAAAGGAGAACAAAGATTTATTGAGCTACACTTTTCGATACATAAGGCTAATCTACATAATAATCAAAACAACAAACAAACGCGCACACACACACACACACGTTCACACACACACACACACACACACACACACACACACACACACACACACACACACACACACACACACACACACACACACACAGGCAGTTCAGAGGATGCAAAATGAGTTGACCAACAGTCCCGAATCATCTAGTATTTCGTACTAGATCTTAGAATCACCTGAGAAACCATGAAAGCAGAGATTTGACTCGTCTTTAGCTGCTTAAAATCATATGCACCAGATCAGAAAGAGACAACAGTTATTGTGTACTTGCGAGTTTGTTGAAGTCTTCTTGACTGGATTTTCCCTCGCCGGGTTGGCTTGAGGAAACACGTGGTGCTCCTGATAGGTTGGCTTCGGTGACGTCTCCGGGATTTACTCGGGTGTGGTGGCGATTGGGGGCAGAGAAGCAACAGCGGGCGGACACCGGCTTGATGCTAAAGGGCGCAGATTTGACGCTGCCGGGAGTTGTTAAACGGCTTGATTTGACCCAGCCCCCAGGACGCTATCGTCCAATGAACGGCAAGATGAAGGGCGGGGCCACGCCCCGTACCAGTGTAATCAGGTTTAATAATTAACCGACTGCAAGAGACTTCACGTGGTAAAATCTCTGGTAAAATTGTAACTATCTGACATCAAATGTTACAAGACAAAATTCTCATTTACAGCAATGTATTGCAAATAAAAAGAGGTTTCGTTTAAGTCCAAACATAAAGCATTTCAGACACATACAGATCATTTTAGCCTGTCATAAGGGTAAAAATCACACATTATGAACCTGGTTGGTTGGAATAACACAGCACATCAATACCTATAAATGTCATTCAAAATATCAAATTTTGCCTTGGTTATAATATTTATAAGAGATATAAGAGAATGTATTTCTTAAGTCTCTGAATTATTTTCTTTTGGGATCTCTTTTGTCTCTGAGAAACTCTGTCCATCTGTCAGGATGTGGAATGTCCCAGAGGGCGAACAAATGGCCACGACATCAGCCATGCCAAAGTCTCGTGATGGAGGTCTTGAAAGACGTTTTTTTCTAGTTGGTTAACGATTAACCAAAATTGCGGCCGCATCTCTGTCCAACTTAGGCTAGAGTATTGGGGGAAGAGAGTCGAATGAATTGGCGGCCTGTCATGCTGATCGTAAAAGCCCCGGAGCGAATGAAGCAATTTGCGCTCAAAATTCCAAGCCTGATTCGAACTGGTCTTAATTCAGTGAGTTCCTTCAGTGTATATAAACGAGATGCAAAAAACCTGCGTGGGGCACATCATGCGTCATACCGCTAAGTGATGCACTGAGTGTATGCTTTGCTAAAAAGATAGGTTTTTAATCTAGTTTTGAACTGTGAGAGCGTGTCTGAGCCTCGGACATCATAAGGAAGGCTATTCCAGAGTTTAGGGGCCATAAATGAGAAGGCTCGACCTCCTTTACTCGACTTTGCTATTCTAGGTACTACAAGAAGTCCTGAGTTTTGGGATCTTAAAAAGCGGGTTGGATTGTAGCGAGACAGGAGGTTGGTTAGATAAACAGGAGCTAGATTATTTAAAGCTTTACAGGTAAGGAGCAATATTTTATAATCAATACGAAACTTAACAGGCAGCCAGTGTAAGGAGGATAAAATTGGGGTGATATGATCATATTTTCTAGACCTGGTAAGAACTCTGGCAGCTGCATTTTGCACTAGCTGAAGTTTGTTAATACGTAGAGAATGCTGGGCAACCAGCGAACAGAGCATTACAGTAGTCCAGCCTAGAAATCATAAAAGCATCTTTTCTGCATCTGATATGAATAGCATACTTCGTAACTTAGCAATATTTCTCAGATGAAAGAATGCAGTTTTTGTGACATGGCATATATGATTTTCAAAAGTTAAATTGCTGTCTAATATGACACCCAGATCTTTTATATTAGAGCTAACGCTAACTTTGTATCCGTCTAATTGCAGGTTGAGTTGTGAGATCTGCTGTGTACAGGATTTAGGCCCAATAAGTAATAATTATGTTTTGTCTGAGTTTAAGAGAAGAAAATTGTTTGTCATCCAGTCTTTAACATCTTTAATACACTCAGTTAGCTTAGACAGTTCAGACGTCTCATCAGGTTTAGTTGAAATATATAATTGAGTATCATCTGCATAGAAGTGAAAGCTGATCCCTTGTCTTCTAATAATGTCTCCTGGGGGTAGCATGTATATTGTAAACAGCAAAGGGCCTAAAACTGATCCTTGAGGCACCCAGTACTTTACTGGCCTGACTTGTGAAAGCTGTCCATTAATTTTGTTGGAATTGGGTCTAACATATATGTAGCTGATTTAGAACAATTTATAACTTTATCTAGCTCTTCCTGTTCTATGATTTTGAAGCATTGTAGGTTATTTTGATTCAGTGGAATGTTTACTGGATCTGGAGTATAAGGCGGTGCAGAAAGTTTAGCATCTTCTATTTTCTGTTTAAAGCCTTCTATTTTATCACTGAAAAAGTTCATGAAGTCATCACTACTAGTTTCCGGTGGGAGATTTTGTTCCAAAGATGACCGATTATTTAATTTAGCAATGGTGCTAAATAAAAATCTAGGATTGTTATGATTATTTTCTATCAGTTTGCGGAGGTGCTTAGCCCTGGCAGATTTGTACGCAATTTTAAAAACCTCTAAATATTTTTTTTTCCATTTACGTTCCAGGGCATGGGTTGCTATTTTGAGAGCGCAAGTATGATTATTGTGCCATGGTGTAGTTTTATTCTCTCTAACCTTTTTTAATTTGATGGGTGCCACCGTATTTAGTGTGCTAGTAAAGATGACATCCATACTACTGGTTACTACATCAAGGTCATTTGCGTTTGGGGGTGCATTTCAAAATAGAGAAAGATCAGGTAAGTTATTTGTGAATTCATCTTTGGTGGACGGAACGATAGTTCTACCTGGTCGGTATATCGGTGCTAATTTCAGGTAAACGCAGCTTATATAGTAAGAGGTAATGGTCTGTAATATCATCACTTTGTGGTATAATGTCTACATCAAAGACCTCAATTCCATAAGACAAAATTAGATTTAATGTATGCTTTAAGCGATGGGTTGGGCCAACAGTGTTTTGTTTTATCCCAAGTGAATGTAGTAGATCCATAAAGGCGAGCCCTAATGTATCATTAGCGTAATCTACGTGAATGTTAAAGTCTCCTACAATCAGTATTTTATCAGTTTTAACTAGTAAGTCAGAAATAAAATCAGAAAACTCTTTTAGAAAATTGACATAGGGTCCTGAGGGTCTATATATGGTGATTCAAGCGAGAGATAACATAGGTTTTTGCATAATATCCGGAAGGAGTTAAACATAAGTCAATTTCTCTGATTAACATTAAGAAAATCACTAAAGATTTATGCAACTCCACCACCACGACCAGTTTGACGAGCCTCATGCTTATATGCAAATCCTGGAGGTGTTGCTTTATTTAAACTGATATAGTAATTTTGTTTCAGCCAGGTTTCAGTGAGACAGAGTGCATTAAGATTGTTATCTGTTATTATTTCATTTATGATAAGTGCTTTAGGTGCTAGTGACCTGATGTTTGGGAGACCAAGCTTTACGAAGTTTGTATTATCACTTTTTATTGGTTTTTCAGGTTTTATTCCTAATAGTTTTTTACTAGAGCATACAGTATGTTTATTTCTTGATCTAATAACACAAGGAATAGACACAGTCTCTATGGGGTTAGCTAGACATGTATTACTGTTATTTAAGTGGGACGAACAAGAGTCTATATGGCTAAAATATGAATTTTGTGAATTTTCACTTACTAGTCAGACAGAACGAAGCGCCCTAGAGATGTTGTCCGACAGGAGTTCAGCTCAAGCTCGACTGAGGTGCAGCCCGTCAGCACTGAAAAGCCTAGGACGCTGCCAGAAAAGATTGCAGTTACTGGCAAAGAACAATTTCTGTTCATTACACCATGTTAATAGCCATTTATTCAGAGCAAAAAGTCTACTGAACCTTTCATTTCCCCGGCAGTAGGTAGGACACGGTCCAGAAACGATGAACTTCGTGGCGGGCGAGGTGTGTTTAACCATCTCGATCAGGCTCCTGAAGTCCCTCCTCAGGATCTCCGACTGGCGGAGCCCGGTGTCGTTCGTCCCCACGTGGAGGATGACGGCACCGATGCTCTCGCCAGCGGTCAGGATAGTAGGTATCTGTGCAGAAATATTCTTAACGTGAGCACCAGGAAAGCAAAAGGTGCGTATTTGTTACCTGAAATGGAAGTAGCACGGACATGGCAGACGATGGAGTCACCGATTATAGCCGGAGAGGGGCGAAGCGGTTCTCCGTGGAGATCTCGAACACGGGAGGAGGAGACGTTCTGTTGTTTAAAATGTATTAAGGGTTTGTTCACCCTAAGTAGT
This sequence comes from Danio kyathit, assembly GCA_903798195.1. Classification (NCBI taxonomy): domain Eukaryota; kingdom Metazoa; phylum Chordata; class Actinopteri; order Cypriniformes; family Danionidae; genus Danio; species Danio kyathit. The sequence goes on from LR812536.1 coordinate 42,994,042, forward strand.
AGAGAATGTGGAGGTATTTTATAATAAAAATGCAAATTGCGAATCTAAACGACAGAAAGAGCTCCAAACACACACAGCGAGGCTGTTGTAACAGCAGCAGTGACGTCACTCGAGCATGCGCCCCCTGAAGACGTACGGATTTGAGAAAATCTTGTGACCTCTTTTGGAAGATCTCCAAACTTTGGAACAGCAACTACTGGGAACTTTTCTTTAAGGAACCATACAATGTGTTGTGGCTGATAATTTTGCTGCACATTCTATGGCTGGATTTGTTGAAAATTTTTCAGGTGAGTACTGTTGTCGTTTTTGTACAGCTTCTCGTGCAAATTCTCAGACCACTGAAGTGAAGGGAGGTGAATTCAAACTTCGGACTGCAGAAGACCACAAAGGGCATGTGAAACTTGCTACAGAGAAAGAGGTAAATGTCATGGGTGTAAAAAAGCCATGTGTTTTCAGTGAAAACCTTAGCTACTGTAATGTTACAATGGGCTACCCTCCTGATTTGGCTCATGATCTTTTTGAAGGTATAGTACCAGTTGAGCTAGCAGAGTGCTTTGCTGTACTTATTTCAAAGAAGATATTGTCTCTTGATGGGCTCAACGAACTCATCCGTAATTTTCCATACAAGTGGAGTGATAAAACAAATTGACCTCAGTTGGTGCGGCAGACATTTGCAAGCAGAAGATCAGTGGGTGGCAATGCACATGAAAATGTCTTTTACATTACTGACATTAATTATTGGGCATTTGGTACCTGCAGATGAACTTGTGTGGCTTTTGATTTTAGACTTTTGAAGAATATTGTTGAACTGGTTGTTTCTTCAGCCCATACAAATGAGACCATTGCATTTTTGGAATGCAAGATCTCAGAGCACCGTCAGAAATATCAGGAGCTCTTCCCACTTAAACAACTGCTTCCAAAGCACCACTTCCTGGAGCACTATCCAGAACTGATTCGCTGCTTTGGTCCTTTAATTTTTCTTTGGACATTGCATTTCGAAGCAAAACATAGCTACTTCAAAAAAGTAGTTAGGCAAACAAATTGCTTCAAGAACATTACCCCAACTTTGGCAAGTAAACACCAATTGATGATGGGCTATAACCACCACATAGCTAGCCCTGAAAAAAATACCTTACAGGTCACACGTGTCTCTGCTTTTATGGTTGAGGTCATGAAAGAGAATGTTGTGCATTGCCTTAATTCAAGGTATCCTGGTATCACCACTGTCAGTGTTGCACAGCATGTCTCTTGGGATAGCATTATGTACTGAAATGGCATGATAATTGCCCACGGATCTCTTTGTGGCCTCCAGAATTTAAAGAAATTTCTCAGATTTGTATAATTGAAGACAAACTGGCTTACATTGCCAAAAAAAATGTGTGCATGGTATAGGGAACACTTCAGGGCCTTTGAATTGATACCAACTCAAGAAATTTGCTTAATTTCATACTCTAACTCGAAAGACCCATACCCCCTTGCTGATTATATGGTTGCAGGAGTTCGAATGATTACTCTAAAAAGACAAATACTTACAGACAAGGAGTAATAGCCAGCCACTGAAGTTCTGTGCGACAATCTGGTGTATTAATCCATTTCAGCACTGTTGTCATACATGGTACTATATGTTCCAAGGTTTCCGCTACATTCATTCATCCGTGGCGGGCCGCCACGCCAAAATTCATCCCGCCACGGCTACATTTCTTCTTATTTAAAACATTTACCCACATAGTAAACGGACTTGGCCCAAATGTGGCCTCATTATGACACTGCTGGCGTGTTGACGGCACTGGCATGCATAATGTCAGCCGAATGTGGGCCATGCATGGCAATGATGGCACTGCATGCATGAAGGCAGACTACATTTGGGCCAGTTGTGGATGGGAGGAGTGTGGCCCAGATCAGTGTAGCGATTGTTCACATTGTTTAGGTAACATTAGGCTGGGTTATGGCTCAGTTTTTGGGGTTTCTGGTTAAAGGGTGGTGTTGAAATGGTTAGCTTATAGCTGAGAATCTGTACCAATAATAAACCTGTTTTGGGCCTGTTCAGGGCCAGTTAAGGGTAATAAATTGGCTGAGATTCGGGCCGGTTATGGCCCATGTGTGGCCCTTGTCTTTAATCCAGTTATGGGCCACTTATGGACCGTCATTCTTTGCGGTACTTGGGCCAAGGGAAAAGTTATTGAGTGGCCCGGAGCTGGACCAGAAAACATTTGCTATGTGGGTGGGTTATGGCTCAGTTTTTGGGGTTTCTGGTTAAAGGGTGGTGTTGGTATGGTTAATGTAGCTGCACTGGTCTAAATAAAATGATAGCCACGCTTCATACTGATGTCTTTGCTCTTTATTTGTTTCTCTCTCTCTCTCTTTTGCAGTAGACACCGTGAAAACTACAAGAAATAAAACATATAACATTTAAAATATGCATTTCTCAGAGTCCTTTTCACAGTCTCTCGATCAAAATGTCCGCTGGTATGCATATGAACATGTGCGACAACTAAATCCAGTAACATCAGATTTTACACACAACATCATTCATGTAAACTCACATAATACAACACTATTCACAAAATGTAGCAGAATTAAATATAAATTACCGTGTGCGCCCTCTTAGACCATGCAGATTAATGAACTCTTTCTCACGCTCTGTGTCGTTAGCTTCTCTCTGCCACCATGTCAGTTTGACCCATAATGCAATGGTCCCGCACTTCACGTAACTCAAAACATGTGATCTGTTATGCTCCAATAGCAACTCTTTCTTTTTAAAGCCTATAACTTCCAACAATTTCAAGGGTGCATATTCTCTACTTTGCATTATATTGCATATTATGGAGTTTATAACAGAAATTAATATACAAATTATAACAAATTAATTTGAGTTTATAACAAAAACACAAATATACACAACTTAGTGAAAAACATGTCCCTGACATTTACAGTTAACTTATAGCTGAGAATCTGTACCAATAATAAACCTGTTTTGGCCCTGTTCAGGGCCAGTTAAGGGTAATAAATTGGCTGAGATTCGGGCCGGTTATGGCCCATGTGTGGCCCTTGTCTTTAATTCAGTTATGGGCCACTTCAGGACCGTCATTCTTCGCTGTACTTGGGCCGAGGGAAAAGTTATTGAGTGGCCCGGAGCTGGGCCAGAAAACATTTGCTATGTGGGTAGTCGTGTTTTTTATAGCGGATTATAATCGCACCAAAACATATTAGAGGTAAACAGCGCAAACTTTTCTGTAACCGTAGTGCTGTGCGCTATTTGTTCAAGGTGACATGCTGACTGACTCTCTGACAGACTGACTGACAGGTGCGTGAGTCTAGCAAACACCGCGTAGCTTTCAGTTAAGATGAACACAGTTTCCATAAGTATACTTTATTGATAAAGGTCAATGGCTCTGCATACAATGACTTTATCTTGCTGGAGTTTATAGCTGTTTCATTTTACTTCAGGACGCGTTGATGTCGGAAAACGCACAAAAACGCACTAAATCGCGCTTCAGCAGCGCTTACTGGAGAGCGCACTAGAAGATCTGCACTTGAACGTGTAAATTTGAGTGCGTGCAAGAATTTCTGCGCTCGAACAGAGGAAATCGGCGCGCAAGCAAAGAGATTTGCATGCTCGTATTACATGAATGCTATCTCGACTTGTTATACTGCGTGTAATATTTGTCTTTAAAATAGTTGGCAGATCTGTGTAAAAAAAAAAGTCCTGCCGCCACTGCTGGAAAAAATCCTAGAGGAAACACTGTGTTCTACTCCTTTTATGCTATTTACACTTCAAAGCAGAAATAAAAACTATTAAATTAGATTTTAAAACTTCATACAAAGATAAGACTATCACTCTGTACTATGATTTTGTGCACAAAAAACTACACTTTCAAAGGAATAGATCACCATGACATGAAAATGCTGTCATCATTTACTCACCCTTCACCCTTCAAACCTCTTAGATTTTCTTTCTGCTGTTGGACACAAAATTATATATTTTGATGAAAACCGAAAACCTGCAACCATTGACTTCCATTGTATTTGTTTTCCTTCTATGGAATTCATTGGTTACAGGATTTTAGCTTTCTTTAAAGTATCTTCTTTTGTGTTCAACAGAAGAAAGCAAATCATACAGGTTTGAAATCACTTTAGGGTGAGTAAATTTACATTTTTGGTGAACTTTCCCTTTAGCCCAATAGTAGTAGTTTAAGGCAACGGATTTCCACTTTTTTTTTTTTTTTTAGTCAACAGTTTTTTTTTTAAGTCAACAGTTGTGTTAAAAGTGTAGGTTTTTATGTACAAGGCTTTGTATGGAGTTTCAAAAATCAAATTTAATTTATTAGTTTTCAGTTGTTTTGTTTAATGCAATTACTAAATAATTGGTTTGCTGACATTCTACTCATATTCATCCCTCCTCTCTCTTCCAGACAAGTTTGACACAATGGCAACATCTGCCAAACTCCTAGTATTTTTGGAGAAAATAATTGTGAAAGGTTAAATCTCCTCAGACTCATTGAATGATCTCAAAAAAGAAATTCACAACTTGGTGTGTTTGAAAAATTTCGACTTTAGCTCAAAGATCCAGATTTTTCATGAATTTGTCAACCTCAGTACAACCTTGGACTTACAAGACAGAGCTACACTTAAAAAATTTTTTTGCCTTCATCTACAAGTACCTCTTCTTCATCTGTGCCAGAACGAAACAAGACCTGTTCAGTATCTTCCTGTGATACAGACATAATTTCATTTCATACAACTGCAAAAGGCTCAATTTGCTCTTCAAACTGATGGTACTGTCCTGAGTGCCAATTCCAAGCTAAAGTCTGACATTTTGGATGCTTTAGCCTCAGAAATATTAAAGTTCAAGGCATACCCTTCAAGTGCAGATCTTGATGATGTAGCTGCTTTTTGATACAGAAGCATCCATGCCTAAAGGAAAGAGGCTCTGTGAGTGGCTATTGAGGCTGGAAAATTAGTCTAAAATATAAGATGGCAAACTACAGAACAAAATTGAGAAACATAGGATGTTCTGAGCTAAACATCAATTCCCATAAGCGAAAAGCATCCGTTGAAGTCCTAACCAATTGAAAAACAAAGAAAAGCTGAGGTTAATTACTGTCCAGATTACTCAATAGGTGAAACAAAAGAAACACTTGAAAATCTAGGAATTACACTATCTGAGGTGACTAAAAGAAATAATGAGCAAGTTATCAAGGGGCTGATGGACAGAACATTTGCTCAACGACGGCATGAGGTGGTAGAAGATTCACCTTTCGTTGCTGAATTCAAGAACAGATGGCCAGGACTCTTTACTGAACGAGAGGTGTTTATTTAATGTCATGTAAACCGATTAATTACTTGGATAGTTTTATAATTCTAAACTATGTTTTAAAGTACATCAGGTTTATGTTAATTTTTGTAAATGTGTTTGTTATCTGTAAGTGTTGGTAAAGGAATTATATGATGATGTTCTGTCAAAACTCTATCAGCATCCTTATTTGACTTCTCTTTTTTCTTCTTTATTGGGGGAAATTGCACTAGGTATCTGCAGAATTCAGCAGGATTACAACAATTCCTTTGGTGTCCAAATTCATGGGTCAGCTTGATCATTTCTCCACCCAGCTCCTCACAATTTTACATAAAAAGACAGCAGTCAGATAATCTGTGTAAGGCTACTTAAAATAATAGATGTACAGGAAAAAGTGTTCATTTTCATTTCATTTCGATTAGAGCATTACCATTGAAAAGAAGCGTGAGTGCATCCTGAAAGCCTTCTACCTAAATGAAGATCCTTCAATCCTAGTGAAGGAGTACGCAGTAAGTATTTTTAGGAAACATTTTGTATTTTTTTTCTAAAACCAATCACTACTTTCACCCCTGATATGTTGGCAATTGTTTTATTTTGTGCTTGACATTTTTAGGACACTGAACATGATAAAGCACAAATCTCGATGAGCAACACAACTCTCGGAATGTATGCCTTCAAACATGAAGGGGCAGGGGTTGCAGAGCCATACCAAGATGTTGGCGTCATCATCGAAGGCGTTTAAGCTCAATGTAGCCAATGCATGTTCGATGATCATTGGTCTAATTTATGCATTAAACTTGGCTTACCTCAAGTATCTGAGATGTACTTTTGAATTGTTTCAAAAGGTTTTCATGGAACTCGATGCCAACAAGCTATCAAACAAGGTCCAGGTGTTAAAAAATAAACACCTTTCATAGGCACTGTAACCTTTAGAGGCAAGAGCTAAGAAGCAACCTATGTTTTTGTTTTAATGTTTAATGTCGCACTGCCTGTTGCAATACATGTTTTTCAGTGCTGGCCAGGTGATGTCTTTAAAAACCTTCACTTCATCTTTTGCTTTCAAATGTTAATCTTCATTTGAATACCTGCAATATTGTTAGGTGTTTTTTCAGTTTTAAGAAGGTATGTATTACTAAATAAGATTATTTTTTCCAAGTTTATTTTTGTAAATTGTTTTTTTTTAAGACAGAATGCTTTTATTTTATGTGCAATATATTTTTTTAACTTGTAATAAGTAAAGATACACCTTAAAAAACAAAACTGAAGGTTTTGGTGAACATGTCTTATTCTAATAAGATAAGATAATTGTTTTGATGTTTTTAAACAATAGTTATTCATTCATTCATTCATTTTCTTGTCGGCTTTGTCCCTTGCGGGGTCGCCACAGCGGAATGAACCGCCAACTTATCCAGCATGATTTTACGCAGCGGATGCCCTTCCAGCCTCAACCCATCTCTGGGAACTTCCACACACACATTCATACACTATGGACAATTTAGCTTACCCAATTCACCTGTACTGCATGTCTTTGGACTGTGGGGGAAACCAGAGCACCCGGAGGAAACCCACGCAAACGCAGGGAGAACATGCAAGCTCCACACAGAAACGCTGACTGACCCAGCCCAGCCGAGGTTCGAACCTGCGACCCAGCGACGTTCTTGCTGTGAGGCAACAGCACTACCTACTGCGCCACTGCGTTGCCAACAATAGTTATCTTTCTACAGTTGCAATCAGAATTATTGATTTTTTTTTACTTTTTAAAATATTTCCCAAATAATGTTTAACACAACAAGGAAATTTTCACAGTATGTCTGATAATATTTTTTTCTTCTGGAGAAAGTCTTATTTGTTTTATTTCGGCTAGAATAAAAGCAGTTTTTTATTTTTTAAAAACCTTATTAAGGTCAAAATTATAAGCCCTCTTTATGCTATATATATTTTTAGATAGTCTACAGAACAAACCATTGTTATACAATAACTTGCCTAATTACCCTAACCTGCCTAGTTAACCTAATTAACCTAGTTAAGCCTTTAAATGCCACTTTAAGCTGTATAGAAGTGTCTTGAAAAATATCTAGTAAAATATTATGTACTGTCATCATGGCAAAGATTAAATAAATCAGTTATTAGAGATAAGTTATTATATTATAAAAACTATTATGATTAGAAATGTGTTAAGAAAATCTCTCTGTTAAACAGAAATTGGGAAAAAAATAAACAGGGGGGCTAATAATTCTGACTTAATGGCTCATTTGAATTCTGCAGAAGGCATTAGAATATGTGTGCTACCCAAATAGTAAGTCTTTAAGAACGGTATCTCAAGCCAGATGGCACATTAGACCAGGGGCTCATCTGCGGTTTCCAAAATGCATCAAAACTGCTTGAGAAACTGTTCTACTATGATAATTGTGATGAAAATAAATTATGTTCAATGCGTTTACTAACTGTTTATTCAGTTAAACATGCATTTTGAACTGTAGGCCTAAATAAGCTCGAAACAGCGATGACCTTAATCTGACTAAAGTCATAACTGAACAGAACAGAAAATGGAATTAAGACATGTGGAGTATGCATATATTAGTGGCATTATTGAAGTAAACACCGCAGTCTTTAGGACCTTTCACCATATTTTCCGACAAGATCCACACGCGGCTGTCAGTAAAGGACCAATATTACACACACACACATTGCGAACTGCGGACGTTTTTTTTTTCTTTCCATTTTCCGTGCGTTATTAAATTCCATAACACTCTCACCAGTCCTTACTCCTTATTTGCGTCTAATACCCCAGTTTGTCATGAGGGCATGAATGAATTGTTCGTGAGTTAAAGTGAAACTGCCGAACTGCAGTTAGCGTCAGGCATCCTGCTGATTTGATTCAGAAGGGCACTCTTTTGTCAGATGGCTCACCAGTCAGGTATACATCCGCGCTAATATATCAAGGTGAAAGTCATCATAGCTTGCGTAGAATAGACACAGCTCCCAACTCAACTTTGAGAATAGATTAACGGCGTTTTTTTTTTTATCACGCGATAAGAGTCTCTCGTTAACGCAGCACGTTAACGCCGATAACGGCCCACATATGGACATACATATGGTAAGATATATTTATATCTTACCATATGTCTTACTGCTCATAACATAGTGCTAGGTGACGAAGTCTGAAGCTAAAGACTCCAATGGCACATCTTATTTACTGAGACGTTTCACAGGACATTTCACAGGAACATTGCAGATAGAAAAAAAGCAAGGGAAAGCCCCTCTTTTTCCATTGTCTACACACACACAAATACTTGAAGTTAGAAATCAAAACTCACTCCTAAATGTATATATTTGTGTTTGTTTGCAATCTAAATATTCATTTCTACAGCAAAAGTAGTTAAAATATTATATGCATGCACCAATAGACGTCTTATGGTGTTATGTAATGTAGAAATGCATAGATCCTGCTTAATGCTTATAGTCAATGAAGCATTTCTTTTTCATGATCTAATGACGTGACTGCTCGTCAGGTCCGGATGATGTAAAACCTGTCCGAAAGTACGTGCAAATGATGAGGGCATGCCCTATGAGTCACGCCTCTGATTGCCATTTTGTCTACCTGGGATTTATGAGGAAATATTGTCTGACGCTCACGGTATTAATAATATATCTATTATTATTCGACCAGGCCTAGTAGGGCTGCATGGTGTTAGACAAATCTGCCATTGCAATATTTTTTTTTTGCTGTGATATATATTAAAGTTTAAATATAATTTCACCTTGTAATTTGATATGTCTCTGTTTGGAAAGATATGAAATATAATATGAAAAATAATTAGATCGACTGGGGCAGTCAAGCCTTTTTCTATTCAGTGCATCTGCATAAAATATAATAAATTACATGCATATACAAAAATGACAGAGCAAAAATAAACGTTTTATAAACAGGCCTATACGGTTTTCTGGGGATTCGAACAATATTGAAATATATAAATTGAACAATCAAATATAAAATAGCATGGTTACTGTATGAATAATTTTCTACAATAATATAAAATAATATTTAAAAATGTCTTTATCCTTTGTTCAGCCCTAATGCTTAGGTATACCCAGATTTTCTTTTTTACCTTTAACCCCCCAAAAAATTATCTTTTAACCCTCTGGGGTTGGCAAACGCATATGCAGTCTTTTTTTATCATATTGATAAGACAAACACAGATTATTCATAATTAATACAAAATGATATGTTTTTGTAAAATACTAAAACAGACATGGAGCATTTTCTCTGTCTTCTGTTAGCATGACTAGCAAACCCACAGCTGAATCTTTGTAAATATTTGCTTCACAGACATGAGACATACCTGCATACAGCCTGAAATGTGCACTAAGGCTGCGATTACTTGAGCAAAAATATAGTGTTAAATAAGAAGTGATGAAATGCTATTTCAAACTGATTTAAAGTCATTATTTTTCTTGTGAATGTAATTTATTTATTACTGTAAGTGCCTTTCATCATTATGTCTTCAGTGTCTCAAAATCATTCAGTAAATAATACTTTACTAGATATTTTTCAAGACACTTCTATACAGCTTAAAGTGACATTTAAAGGCTTAACTAGGTTAATTAGGTTAACCAGACAGGATATGGTAATTAGACAATTTATTAGTTTATAATTTATTAATGCAGGTCTTTGTCTTCTCAGGTGTGAATTGCATTGATTTTTTTCACTGAAATTTTTTTTTAGAAAACTTTAATTAATATTACACTATTGGTCAAAAATGTGGGCTCAGTATAGGATTTTTAAATGTTTAAAATAAGTTTATCTTGCTCACCAAGGTTGCATTTATTTAATGAAAAATACAATATAAATGGTAAAATTGTGAAATGTTATTGCACTATAAAAAAACTGTTAAAAATAGTTTATAATTTAATATTTTATTCCAGTGATTTATATGAATAAAGATGAATTTTCAGCTTCATTACTCCAGTCTTCAGAGTCACATGATCCTTAGAAATTAATATTTAATATTATTAATATTATTATTATTGGTAATAGTATTAAAGCAATAATGACTACATAACGAACATTTACATTTAATAAACGTCGCCTTGATGACCAAAATAATATTCTTTAAAAATGTTTGCTTTTTTAACTGACCCCAAACTTTTGACCGGTAGTGTATATTTTCTTTAAGCACGTAAGCAAGATGACTTGTACATAATTTTGACTACAAGATCCATGAACAAATATTCTGTAAGTGTTGGGAGTTATTTTAGTGATTTCAAATTTTTAGTTTTTCACTAACCATGCAGAAATGTTTCTTTCTCAAAAACACAATCATGTACATACATTTTGCTAACATATTATTGTAGCCCAGTTTATGCTCTGTATAGAGTGTTGTTAGACTTTAGCCATGTACATTCTTATAGGCAACTGAAAAAAGCACAAATATCAGGGCATGTTAGAACTGGTAGGCCCCAAAACGCCCTCAGACCCCAGAGGGTTAATATTTTCAAACTCGCTAAGAGTTTAAGTGCAAAGTCCACAAGTGTGATCATTTGGAGAGGGTACTAAAATATTCAAAATTTACAAACTGAATCAAACTTAGTCAAAAATGGGGGATCCTCAACACTCAAGAGCTCACTACTGATGTCAAACGCAAGTTAATAATGCAAAATTTTAGATTCATCAAGGAAAATCATTTAGGTCTTGACTGTCACCTGTTTTGTGAAGAACATTATCTTCAATAGGTGTAGCTGTTTAAGCCAACTGTATATAACACTGACGTGCTATATTATGTTCCAAATAGCTATTATTTTAAAAATGTTGTTTTGGAACATAATATATAATGCTCAAGCATTTTCCCTGCTGCTGTAGCACATGTTATGGTGACATATAGGGTTTTTCTTGAAACATAAACACTTATTCCGTTACCTGTTTTTATTTATTTATTCGTATTTGTCAACACAAATACTTACATTTTGTGTTTATTCATTTATGTTATAAACAAAGCTATATGGTACTGTATATGTTGTTTTTTAATTTTTTTTCACATTTGAATGATCATTAATGAGCCTCTCAGGTTATCAGTAAAGGAAAAGATATCTTTCAAAATAAATAAACATTCATCAATAAGTGTGTTTTATTTTAAATACTTAAGTACATCATAAATCAAGTACCTTTGTTCTTTAACCCCCTGTAAAATAAAAAAGGATTTACTTGTTTACATGTATTCAACCAGTGAGTTTCAATGTATTACAGTTTGATCGCTTGTTGCCAAAGTGCAATTAAGACTGTATGTCACACTGCCACCTATTGTTCAAAAGTGAGAAACCAATAAATCTATAAAAGTATAGTGATTTTTTTTTTTTTTTTTTTTAGAAATAAAAATGTCTTCAGTAATGTATTGTTGCAGGTGGTCTGATACTCCCTGATGGTTGATTTTAAAATTAATTGATCATTATCTGAGCAGATAATTTTAGTACATGTGAAACACTGCTCATTGAAGCCTCACCAAGCCTCTGCAGAAGCCTTTTTGAACTTTTATTATAATTATAATTATTATGTTTTTAATTAGAAACCTCAGAGGCTAGCCTTTGATTTCCCCATGACATGTTTTCTAGTATTTCTCTCTGGTTTAATGAGAATAATGAAACATTTTGGTGCAAATATACATAATAATAATCCAAAGGCAGATGACAAAATGGCAAAAATCTCCACCGCAACAGTGTACTTGCCAGGTGAACTAATATATGCAGGTATAAATGTTACCCAAACAGCACAAAATATGAGCATACTGAATGAGATGAATTTGGCCTCATTAAAATTGTCAGGAAGTTTTCTTCCTAAAAAAGCTAAAATCAAACAGATTGTTGACAGAAGGCCAACATATCCTAAAGCTGCATAAAATCCAGCATCCGAGCCTGTGTTGCATTCTAAAATGATCTTTTTATGGTCATACCTGAGGGCCTTGTCAGGAAATGGTGGCTTTATTATAAGCCATAAAGCACAGATCACTATTTGAATTGCAGTGCATGAGAACACGATGGCTCTTTGTTGTACTGGCCCAAACTTACCAGACAATTTATTTCCTGGTAACGTGGCTCTGAAAGCTGTGACAACTACTATGGTCTTCCCCAAAACACAAGAAATGCAGAGAGCAAAAGTAAGCCCAAAAGCTGTATGGCGTAGCATACATGACCACTCTGTTGGCTCACCAATGAATGTAAGAGGACAAAGGAAACAAAAGAACAGTGAGGCAAGTAATAGTGAGCTCAGCTCTGAGTTGTTAGCTTTCACTATAGGTGTTTCTCTATGGTGTATGAAGACAATCATAGTTGCAACAGTAAGACTGGCTCCAAATAGCGATAGAGCAGTCAGAATGATTCCCATTGTTTCTGTATAGGACAGAAACTCTGTTGTTTTCACAAGACACTTGTCCCGTCTCTCATTTGACCAGTATTCTTCAGGACAAAGAGTGCAGTCCGCTGCTCCTATTAAAGAATTACAAATATAACATTTTTTAAAAATCATCAACTTGGAATTATAAGGTTCTATCTGCGTTCTGAATGATTTTGAGATATTGAGCTTCAAAGTTTTTGCATTCCATAGCAAACAGTATGTGTGTAACATTTGTTTTTTAAATAAAAAGTCTCAAAATGTAAACAACTTATATAAAAAACCATCCCATAATGTAAATAAGTTGTCATTTAATAAGAGTATGTCAATAACTCAATTTTGAAAAAACTGTCAGATAAAACCTTATAATTCTAAGGTGACGAAATATTCAAATATAGCTTTAAAATGTGTATAAATCATACAGGTGGATAACAGTACCGGTTGTATTTGATATTGAACCATCAGCACATGGAACGCAGTCAAAGCAGCAAACAGGCCGACCTTTGATTTGTGCTTTCCTTGTGCCTTTTGGGCAGGTGTCTGAGCACACTGCTTTGGGAATCTGTCAAGTGATCATGTGTTAGCCAATTTATGATACATTAAAATGAATAAGGATGCTTTAATTGGTTAGGTACCAAATTTCCTGTGTTCCAGTGGACATTATCCTCTTTAATTGCAAGTTTATATGTTCCATCTGTAGATTTGCTGAAATAGCCCACAGTCACATGTTGCACCTCTCCCTGATTTAGCTGCCAGTTTATGAGCTCATATGATGCAGGTGGGTCTCCATTCTCATCAAAGAACACATTTTCTCCATATTCATCTATAAAATTCACTCTTTCCAACTGATCGCTGACCTATGAAGGAAGTATAATTTAATGGGTAACGTTTGAAGTATGCTTAAAAAATAAATGAACCAACTTGCTCACCAGTTTAGGTGTTATCTGTGATACATTTAGGCACATTTTCAAAAGATTGGTATCCTTTTGGCAATAAAGCACTTTGTGAATTGCATGTGCAATTGCATACACAGCTTGATACACATTATATGTCACTCTTACTTGTGTTACATCAAAAAATTTGTCTGTAAAGGTTAGTTTTTCTTGTCCTGTACACATTTGGCCATTGAGTGTGCTATTTGCAGATGGCTCACAGTTCAGACATGGTTTACAGCCAACAACTGTTTCCCAGAAATCACTGACGAAAGCCGATTGTGTAGGAGAGTGGGGACTGATGTTTTCCAGGTAAGGTCTTAGTTTTAACATAGCCATCTTTCGTACCACAAATCCTACGGTGCCTCCAAATGACTTGAACATTTCAGGGGTAGATGGTCTTGCTGCCGTTACCCAGGCTTCACTTGCAATCCACTGGATTCCTGTGATGTTCCGGTTCACAACTTCTTTCATTAGAGGATAGAGATCTCCCTCTGGCACAAATGCCAGGATGACTTTTACTGTCGATTCTTTGATCATTTCTACCACTTCAATGATTTTACTTTGGGGATATGTTCTTAATATTGTGCCGACAAATGCAATGCAAACTCCCATTTTTTCCACTTCCTTCGTGAAAGCTGAAATCCCATTTCTCCCATAATCATTGTCAGACTGCAAAGCTCCAATCCAAGTCCATCCAAACCGTTTTACCAGAGAGGCCAAGGCTTTTGCTTGGTAGTAGTCACTTGGAATTGTACGGAAAAACGATGGATATTTTTTTCTATCACTGAGACATGCACATGTTGAAAAATAACTTACCTAAAATTTATTGCAAAGAGGAAGCATAAATGATGAAATGAACTGATTTCATTTCATTTTCAGGAACACCAATGCAAATATGCTGCTAGAATGATTGACATTACCATCGGCACTCTAAATGGTCCAAGCATTCCGGCAACAGCTAAAGACTGTGAAGATCCTGATTCAGCAACAAGAGCTGTAAGCGGAAGGTGACACTGAGATGTAAATTCCTGCTCCTTCTGCTCACTCACCAGTGAGAATACTGCTCGTAAAACGTTTGTGGGCGAAGCACAAGAATCCATTATTTTATAGCCCAAAGAAATGTTAGGAAGCAACTCCTCATTTTTATTTATTTCATCCACTGCAAACATCATCGATTGAATCCAACGAAATGCACGTAGGTCAAATCTGTGCGGTAAACATGAAAAGAACAATAATGCTCTTAACAGTGCCAATGATTCCATTTTTGAATCAATTCACAACTTACCCCGTGCACTTAATCCTTTGCATGTTTCTCTCAAAAGAGGCAATTATATTTTCTTGTTTATTAAAAATGGGGAAAATTCCTCCAATCATAATGTCCCCTACTTTAAAAATGTTAGGCATTTCAAATGTTCTAAGTAGCTGACACGTTGAGCTTGTTTGTACATAGAGCAGAAAGCAAAATAACAAAATGTTAAAGTTTTTCATGACTGAGAAATGGCTCAGAAATATCTCTGTTATATACAGAACCCTTGTGCATTGTGAATTTCTGCCCATTATTAAAGAAGATTTTCCCTAGTGAATTGGTAGAGTAATAGGGCACATAATTATCATTCTGTATGTGAATAGCAACAGTGAACATGCAATAATGAAGTACTTTATAATTATATATACATACATATAATTTATCTACATACAGACTTCCTTTAAACAGACAACTGACCTTTTGTGAAAAGTTGCCCAGTGAGGTGTTTGAAAACAGTTTTGAAAAAAGCAAAGTTTCTGGTGTACCTGGTGCATTGTATTGTATCAGTATCAGTACTAGTAAATCTTTCAGCTGAATGTAGCTGTACTGTATATAGAAAATTTATGATGTCATTTTCTAGCCAACATATTTGGATACAAAATAAAAGAGTATGTTTATTAGGTGCCAGCTATTTCTGTACAAATATCTATCTATCTATCTATCTATCTATCTATCTATCTATCTATCTATCTATCTATCTATCTATCTATCTATCTAGTAATTTAGTTAGTTGCCAGTTAGTTGCTTAGTTTTACTGGCTGCTTTGTGACGTTATCAAAATTTCCTGGCCCACTACACTATGATTTATATGTAATTTTATCTTGTCAGTTTCACTACAAACACACTACAGTTCAATTTCAGAGCCAGAGTCAGAGATTCAATTAAAAAAAGAAAGCTTACTGATGATAGTTTGCAGTTTCATCAGCAGAAGCCAGCTTCAGCACTCACAAATGAGTTTGTAGGCCGCTCTGCTTACAATCTCAAAACAACAACAATTATACATAATGTCATTAACTGCGTCATACATATAGGTGTTTGAGCCTGATTGGTTAAAACACAGATAGACTTAAAAAAGTTCCATGTTCATGTGTACAATATCCCATTATCTCAAGCATACAGACATCAGACAGCCACCTCAGAGCTGACCCCTGAAATGTGAAATAATCCAAAAAGGAATGAACACACACAAAGTACAATCTGTTTCTTACCCAAGGCTGAGTGTACTCTCAGCAGTCAAAACTGGTTAAAAACCAGTAAAATCTACATTCAAACCAATAGCTTGCATACAAACTTTTAATTTTAAAAGATTTAACAAATAAAATGACAAATAACTCAGAAAACAGTTGTTTCCAATTCTTCAAGAGTCCAGGTCCACTCAAGAGGCCTCCATGACCACTAACCTGGCTGGGTAGATCCTGAGGAAACAAATCTTTTGGCATACAGAAAAGCAATCTATGCCATCAGTGGTAAATAAATATATTACAAATCTTACATGTGTTTGTCTGAATAACTGCTAAAACATGTCTTGTATTTTTAAAATTGTTGTATTTATTTATGTTTTTCTTTTCATTTTATTTATTTATTTATTCATTTTGACCCATGTGTTTAAACTTAATGTAGTAATACAACACATAAGAAAAAAAGTGCTTAGTGCTAAGTAAAGGTATACAATCTCAAGTATAAAATATAAACAAAACATAAAATAAATACTGACACCAAATTTGTTTATTCTCATTCTATTGACAACAACATCCAATCAAAATTAAAAACATAAAAAATGCAAAGGTGAGGGGAAAAACTTTCTATTTTGAATGCCAAAAGTCTTTATTACAATGTGAAAATATACTGTATTTATAATAATGATCATGATAATAGTAGTAATAAAAATAATACTAGAATTGTAGATTTCTTAAAGAAAATGTGAGTGGGGTTTGTGTGGCAAATCAATGGGGTTAAAATGCACCACTGTACTGCCCGGTAGCAGTGTCTGTGGAGAAATGGCTAAATTCATGTGTTTATGTAGTTGCTAGGGTATTGTAAATGGTTGCTATGCTGTAGCAACGCCTTTTAATAGGTGAAAAAAAACAGATTCTCAGTCATCAGAGATACGTGCCGAAGTTTAATTTTTTTTTACAGTAATAGTAATACAAGTTGCTAGCATGATGGTAAAACGATTAGCATGTAGCTAGCATGATGATTATCGTGTTAGCATAATGCTAATAACATGCTAATAGTTGCTAGCATGATTAGCATGTTGCTAACATGATGTTAATCGCGTTAGCTTAATAATAGTTTTTCTCAGTCACTTTGGTGCATTTTTCACAACACTATTTACATTTGCACAACAGTTAATGCATTTCTCAAAACAATTAGTCATTTGTGCACATCATAGTACCAGTTTCTCTTTCCTTTCAACAAATTGCAAATGCTTTTGGACATGCGTCAATAGCTTTCATACAACTCTCTGCTGTTTATAACATTATCATTCGCTTATGTCATGTCAGTCAAAATTAACTAAACTTGTGAATGCTGAACAGTCATTCCATATAAAACTAATAGTCCTCATTTCATTACTTGAGTCATTACATACAAAAATGTTGAACAAGTTGTCAAAATCTGTCAAGCTAAATTTATTTTAAAAATGTTAAATCTTTTTTTTCTGAAAATGTCTTCTAAATTGAATAATTTGATGAATGATTTACAGTGCATGTTGTAGGTTCAGTTCCAATATGTACTGCAATATTGTTTACAGTTGTGCTCAGCTCTACCCAAAGGAAGTATATGTTTGTTGTAAATAAGGGTGTATTTATTCTTTTGCACAGTGCTGTGAATAAATTAGAATTGCAAAGAGCAAATGCAGTAAAAATGTGAAACACACATATTCAGTGTCTTGTACTCAGATACCTTACTAAATGCAGTGATGTCTAACTTTACTGTAGTTTATAAATGGCTATGTAAATAGTATATAGTGCTGTCTGGGGCATTTTCAGGAAGTGTCACCAAAATCTGACTTTTTTGGATTGGAGAAAATGTACAGAGTAAACTGTCATAATGAAAACATGACAAAGCCATTTGACTATCATGTTCATAA
The DNA here is from genome assembly GCA_903798195.1 of Danio kyathit. Taxonomy (NCBI): domain Eukaryota; kingdom Metazoa; phylum Chordata; class Actinopteri; order Cypriniformes; family Danionidae; genus Danio; species Danio kyathit. The sequence goes on from LR812536.1 coordinate 43,012,048, forward strand.
ACAATGGTGTCAGGACTTTTCTTTTTGATGACACTGACACTTTCATTGACATGATTACTTGCTTTTGAGGAATGAGCTATCCATTTTGAGCAAGTGACACGCTTTTGCAGGTTATCAACTAAGTTTTGCAGTTTGCACTAATTGTTTTGAGAAATGCATTAACTGTTGTGCAAATGTAAATAGTGTTGTGAGAAATGCACCAAAGCGACTGAGAAAAACTGTAATATCTTGCTAATTTAGTTGCTAGCATGATGCTAATCACGTTAGCATTATGCTCATATGATAATCGAGTTGCTAGCATGATTAGCATGTTTTTAACATGATGCTAATCGTGTTAGCTTTATAATAATATCATGTTAATCTAGTTGCTAGCATGATGCTAATCACGTTAGCATTATGCTCATATGATAATCGAGTTGTCTATTAGAAGGAATGCGTCAATAGAGCCGCCATTTTAGTACAGGGTAGCGCTCCTTTGAAATGAATGCAGGACCAAGGTGAAGTGGAGGACTGTGGCCATCCAAAGCCAGAGAAATACACATATACACGTATATCTATGATCGGTACTTTTCCCCGGTGGTCCGTATGCAAATATTTTTTTAAATTACGAAATATATATAAATAAATACATCACTTTTCTACATTGATGGATGTGACCGCACGGGCATTCCTGACAAAGAGTGAGTGTTTGTGTGCATGGAAATGCATTACCCTCCTTCCCTGTTTAATTTGATCTACTCCATGTCCTGAAACACACCCCCTCTCCTGCTTTCACTTCTCAATTCTGACGGAGGGAGCGATTCGTTGGTGAATGAATCTCCGTTATGAATGACTCGTTCACTTAGCCGACAATAATACAAGTTTCTGGCAGCGCAGCGTCTTCTTGTCATATTTCATAACATTTTCTTATTTTATACATCAAAACTAGCATAAGCTTAGAATTTAGTGCGAGTTGGTGCTACTTTGCCTTATGGTCACTGCAGTAAGAGACTGTATTATCATCAATAACATGACTTGTTAAGCACAAAAGTTTATAACATACAAAAACATAAAAAAACTATCAATGAAATGTGATGACTTTGTGCTTTGTTTTCTTTGTTTGCTCCTTACTACACCCGTACACAGCGCTTAAGTCCAGCATCTTCACATTGGCACACTGTCTTGACTAGTGCGGTTGAATGACGTTTGTCCTAGGAGCACTGAACCAATGTGGCGGCGCTATTGACGCATGCTCAGGGTCCCTATGTGATATCTAGTGTATATATCTATGGCATGTAGTTAGCTTGATGATAATCAAGTTAACATTACGCTAATCGAGTTGCTAGCATGATTCGCATGTAGCTAACACAATGCTAACATGATTACCAAGAAGCTAGCTTGGATAGCAAATAGCTAGCATGATATGGGCAATATAAACGGTTGCTAGGGTACTCTGCTTTGTTACTATGGGTGTGGTTACAAAGTGTTCATAGATATGGCTGGTTGCCTGAGTGAAATGAGCCCACCCCCATATCTGTATGACACTGCTATGCAAAGATATGCATCTTATCCTATTATAATGGCAGTCTATGGGATCAGTTTGGGGGCGTGGCTAGAGTGCCTCATTATTATATTGAGACCCTGATTGGTTGGCCAAGTCAAATGAGCCCACCCCCACATCTGTATGACACTCCTATGTAATGTTATTGTTGTGACATTTATAATGGAAGACAATGGGATCAATGTATTTCAATGGGACGCCCCATTTAAGTCAATGAGGCAGTTATTAGGGGTCTTTAAATGGTTTGAGGGGCGTGGCTTGAGAGCTTCATTATCGTACTGAGACACTGATTGGTTGCCTGAGTCAGATAAGCCCTCTTAAGTCTGTATAATACTGCTATGTAATGCCAGTTTTGTGTGGTAGAATGGGCTTCTAGGAAATAAATGGGAGTCAAGGGCAATGTTAAGTCAATGGGACCACTTTGGGACGTCCTAGCACCCCAGGGGTACAACTTATACCCCCTTTCGGTGTATGTTCCCACTTAGGCTGCAACCCCCTACAGATGTTGTAAATCCCATATTTCTGTGAAATTCACACTCGGCGCAGTGATTTGTCAAAGTTCGGCTCAATGTTAAGTCTATGGGAGATTTGGGACGTCCTAGCTCCTCAGGGGTACAACATTTACCCCCTTTCGGGGTATGTTCTAACCCGGGCTGTAACCCTTTCGAGATGTCGTGAATCCCATATTTCTACGAAATTCAGTCTTGGCGCTATGATGCGTTTTGGGAATAGTTTGTACGGGGCTCTGCCGTGCTCTAGAAATTGAATGGATGTCAATGGGGCAATGTTAAGTCAATGGGAAACATTGGGACGTCCTAGAGCCCCAGAGGTGCAACATTTACCCCCTTGTGTGGTATGTTCTTACTCAGGCAGCAACCCTTTCGAGATGTCATGAATCCCATATTTCTACGAAATTCACTCTTGGCGCTATGATGTGTCAAAGTTTGTCCCCATGTAATGTCAATGGGATTTCCCGACCCCTTATAAAAGTCATAGCACACCATTCTCGATGAAACCGCACAATTTGACCCCACTTTCAAGGGTCTGGGGCAAAAACTGCGGGACAAGTTATGCACCGAAAAAACACACGGAAGAATAAAAAAAATAATCATAAGAAAGGAGAATAGCAAGAGTGGACTTTGCCTATGGCAAACCCCACTAATTAATGTAAAAATGAAATAACTAATAAAAAACAATAATAACTCAAATAGAAAAAATCACCTCATTGTAAAAAATACTTTCTTCGTTCATTTTCTTTTCGGCTTAGTCCCTTTATTAATCCGGGGTCACCACAGCGGAATGAACCACCAAATTATCCAGCACATGTTTTACACAGCGTATGCCCTTCCAGCTGCAACCCATCTCTGGGAAACATCCATACACACTCACTCACACTCATACACCATGGACAATTTAGCCTACCCAATTCACCTGTCCTGCATGTCTTTGGACTGTGGGGGAAACCGGAGCACCCAGAGCAAACTCCACACAAAAACGCCAACTGACCCAACTGAGGCTCGAACAAGCTACTTTCTTGATGTGAGGCGATAGCACTACCTACTGCGACACTGCGTCGCCTACTTTCTTCATAAGTGATATAATTAAATATTATACTTTTTTTTATTTCTGGGTTATTTGCTTGATGAATTGATAAATTAGAGTGTTTGTGGTCTGATATATTATCCACCTAATAAAAATGTGTTATATATAAAATCCGTTGTTACATTTTAAAAACATTTTTAAGGGAAATATTATATTAGGACCCCTAAGAAATTGTTTTTGTCAGTTAATTATTTTCTTTTAATAAAGACTAAAAGTTCACTGGAGAGCTAATCATTTTTTCCTCAATTGAATGTACATATTAAGTTTGTAAAATGCATAAACCTTTGCAACATGTGCAATACAGAATTGCCCTGGTATTGTCCTCAGTTCCATAATATAAGATAACGTTCCTGTATGCATGAATGGTTTCCTGTATTTAGACGCTTAACTTGAAACATTTGCATTTCACAAATTAGAATTTTGGCGACGCAGTGGCGTGCAGAAGGTACTCCGGTTTCCCCCGCAGTCCAAAGACATGCGGTACAGGTGAATTGGGTAGGCTAAATTGTCCGTAGTGTATGAGTGTGAATGGGTGTGTGTGGATGTTTCCCAGAGATGGGTTGTGGCTGGAAGGGCATCCGCTGCGTAAAAACGTGCTGGATAAGTTGGCGGTTCATTCTGCTGTGGCGACCCCAGATTAATAAAGGGACTTAGGCGAAAAGAAAATGAAAGAAATTAGAATAATTTTTATTATTTTTAAATCACTTTTAAAGGAGGGGTGCTGGCGAGTGGTGTTTTATGACATTTTATATCTCCTTCAAGCTGACTCTTTACTGATTTTTTGCTTAACTCATCCATCAAAAATCTATATTGAAATCACTGCAACTGTAATCGAGTGCAGCAGTGTGTTCAAAGCCCAATTATTTTCTATACTGAATGCAAGCACAACAGGGCAAAGATGACAACACCATGAGTGATTTAGTTTCCTCAGCCACTGCCAGCACCATTCTCGCAGCCATTGAGACTCAAGGCAACAATTAAAGTGGCTCATTGAGGACACCAAGTTGTCTATTAATTTTCACTTTTGCATGTTCTCCCCCTGAGTTTCCTCTGGATGCTCCACTTTTTCCCCCACAATCCAAAGACATGCACTATAGGCAGTGTTGGGGAGTAACGGAATACATGTACCGGCGGTACGTATTTAGAATACTATTTATGAGTAACTGTATTCCGTTACAGTTACTATTTTTAAACAGGGTATTTAGAATACAGTTACTTTCCTAATACCATTGGAATACTTAGGGCGATGCGTGTCTGGCCCATAATAATATTACTAAATTGCCGCCGAAACCATAGAAATAGAAGCTACACTCCCGACTGCTATCACCAGCGTTAACTCAGTGAGACTCACGCAAATGACCCTGTTCTCACGCTCTCACGCCACACCTCCATTTTCTCACGCAGCAAAAAGGACGATCGCAAACACCGAACAACCGGACAACAACCATGATTTTCAAATAAACTGCTTTTTTTGCCGTCATTGTTCGTGAATTCGCTGCTTGATGTTTCGTTTGCGCTTTCAGAGGTTTCATTTACGCTTCTTAAATTTACGTTTGCTTTTCTGACACAAATGTGGGCGGGACACCTTAGCCAAAGTTGGCAGCCCTGGTTAACTTAGAGTGTACAAATATGAAGGATTCAGACCAGGGGCTCGAGCCGCAACCGAAGCAACTTTCTAGCAGAAGTAAAGGAAAAAATGCATTCACGTCTTGGAAGTTCAAGCATTTTTTTTCTTTAAAGAATGAGAGGGGTGAGCGAAACCTGACAGTGCAGTGCAATCTCTTTTTCTGTGCAGACTGTGAAATACAAAGGGTAAGCAAAATGCATATTACATACATATACTGTATATTACAGACAGTAATGCTGTCTATGTTCAAGCACTTTTTATCTTTATTATAGAAACAGAAATTGAATTTGTTGACACTTTGATAAAAAAACATTATTTAATAAACATAATTATATTGTTTTATTTATTTATCTGTCAATAATGGGCATCAGAGGCCCTCTGTTTTCCTGCAGAAATTGCTACCAACGCATAGTGTGACATTTAATAGACTTGAAGGCTGTTTTTAAGGGCAAGTATTCCAAGTATTTAGAATACAGTACCAGGATTAAGCAAAGTAACGGAATACGTTACAAAATACATTTTAAAGCAGGTATTCTGTATTCTGTAACTAAAAACATTTACAAAGTATTCTCCCCAACACTGACTATAGGTGAATTGAATAGACTAAATAGGCCGTAGTGTATGTGTGTGAATGAGTGTGTATGCGTGTTTTCCAGTACTTGGTTGCAGCTGGAAGGGCATCCGCTGCGTAAAATGTATGCTGGAATAGTTGGTGGTTTATTCTGCTGTGACGAACCCTGATAATCAGGGACTAAGCCGAAGGAAAATGATTGAATAAATGAATTTTAAAAATCAGAGCAGGGTCATACTACAGTACAGAGTTTGTTACTGGACTGATTTCCACACTGTTCGGATGGATGCCATATCGAGGAAGCATGTCAATATGTGGACTCCAGATCTAACAAATAACTTTTTAATAATCCTGATTATTTTATTGTACTACCGCATTGGACTGATAAGGTGAATTGTTAAGTTATTCATTCAAGTTTAACTCTTTATTTTTTCTGCATTTGAGAGAATTTTGTTTGACACGTAAACTCCATATCTAACATGGTTTACTTTTTTTTTATATAATTATTTTTTCAGGGTTTATATATATATATATATATATATTTACAGGAAAGGATCCTGATGATCCTGATTTATTGTATTGTAGTCCCACATTGAACTGATAAGGCAAATTGTTGAGTTATTCATATAAGTTTGTCTTGGTATTTTTCCTGAGTTTAACACCATTTCTATCAACACCAAGGGAGAGCTATTCAGACATTTATTTCACTCTCTATAGCTGACTAAGTCTTTTTTGCTCGACTACCTTCCTGGGGTTTTCCTGGGCTAACTGTATTTCAGTGTCTATAACATTATTGGTAATGCTTATATTTAATGACAAAGGTTGATATATTCTTCTGTTGAGGGGGCAAATGTCAAATTTATATCTTGGAATGTTAGAGTTATGGGACACCAGATGCAAAGCAAAAAGAAGCGAAGGGTTTGCACATCTAAAGTCTCTCTCTCTCTCTCTCTCTCTGCTAATATATCTTTTATTTTATTTTTTACAAGAGACCTACATTAGACCAACTGAGCAGAGACGTTTTGGTGAAATTGGATTGCACAAGCCAGGAGTGTTGCCATCCTACTTCGAAAATCTTTCCAATTCCATTTGTCTACCGTTATCTTAGTTCCTTCTGCAAGATATATATTAGTATGTTGTCACACAAAGTAATTTCCAGTCACATTTGTAAATATATACGAAGCAAAAGAAGATTACTGAATTGTTTACAGATCCCAGCTCTACAAATGTAATAATCAGCAAAGATTTAATTGTTATCTTGATGCTTATCTGGACCGCTCCTTCACACAGGTTCCTAACATATTATACTCTGTAAGTAATTTTAATAATTTATGCAATTGTCTTTTTTTGTGTGTGTTTTATCTTCCTCTTTTGTTTTTTATATCTTGGGCATTCATATATTTTTTTATAGTATGGCCCTTTTTATTATTATTATTCAATATGTTTTTTTCTGATGTTATGCACAGTTGTTGTGACAAACCAAATAAAAGACAATGTGAGAAAAACCATTTTAAATAAGTGTATTTGTTTCCATATACACTTGTATTTGCATTGCTCTGAGTGATATTCTTGTTGTTCCAGCTATAATTGCATGTATGTCTAACACTGAGTAACAGCCCATAGTACATGGCAAGTCAAGAACAGTCAGAATGAAACTGAGCCTCAAGTGATCAAAACTAGGGGAAACAACTGTTGCAGAGAGCACATCATATTCTAAGATATTTTTTTCCTGGTAACAGTTCAAGTAAAATGAATGAGACCAGATTAAAAACCAAACAACAAAAACAAGTATCTGAGTTAAGGCAAGAACACTCAGTCTGTGTGGCAATGGTCCAAACCACTTATTAATTATGTCACTCCCTGAAAATGTAGCCTTAAAGGCCATTAAGACCACTATTGTTTTCCCCAGAACACAGGAGATGCAGAGAACAAAAGTGATCCCAAATGCTGTGTGGTGAAGTTTGCAGGAACATCCAGTTGATTGTCCAGTTACAGTAAGTGGACTCAAAGAGCACCATGACATCGTAAAAAACAGAAGAAATCTCTGATTTGAGTTCCTGGATCTCTGGGTAAAAACATATCTTTGAGTATAGCTCACAGCTGTCACAACTGCAGTCTGACTGATTAAAAACAGAGAAGCAGTGGTTAGCAGAACTCTCATAATCCACTGGTGAACCAGACCCTTGTAGAGTAGAGTGCAGATGTGCCATTGTAGTAGACTTATTTCTACAAGTACAAATAGAATTGAAAAGACATTAAGGTGGTTATAATGACATGTCATAATATGCCAAATGTGATCTATGAACAGTAAAAACTGTACATAAACCAAGGCAAAAATATCTGAAGTCACCTTTCGGTTTCCACATGTCTGTGCAGGTGTGCATATTTAATATGGAGGAGCTATTAGCCATTCGGTTTAACTCCCTGAGTTTCTCCAGTGAAACACTCCATATGAACTGCCAATGAAAATGAAACAGTTGTAATTTAGAACTGCAATTATATACAGAATCTAAAATCTTAAAAGACTTGTTTGTATTCTGATAATTTATATATGATATATTCGTTTCTTGGAGAATATTCATGGAGCAGAAATCCATACCTGGTAAACAACACTGTGATATGTGCATTTACAATCACGGCTTCCCCTCATGAGAGAGATCATACACAAACGGTTGTGTGACAGGATAAGCTGGCAATGCAAAGTAGTAAACACACAGATCAATGAAGGTATTGTCCAATCTTCTGTCTGTTTAATGAAGGTACCATTGAGAACTTTCACTACTGGTCTTGACAGTTTTACAGAAGCTTTACACCAGATAGTGAGTTTCTGGGCATTATATGATTCAGTAAAGTTAGCTGGCGTTAACCAGGCCCCATTTCTTATGCGCAGTCTGTCTGTAACATTCACCTGGTCCTCTGCAGCTATGTAAATGTGAACTGTGAAGCATACACACTCCATTCCTCTATTGCGATTTTTCACATTCAGTTCACACATAATGTAAAGTCCATATGTCCAGGAACTTCCTGAAAAGTCTCCATCTTTCAGATTTTCCATATTCAGTTCACAAATTATTTGACGTCCTTTTGTCCAGGAACTTCCTGAAAAGTTTCCATTTTTCAGATGTGTATTCATCAGTAAGAAATACACATGGCAGTGCTTAAAACAACTGTGCGAAGGCTGATTGAAATCCTAGACACAAAAAAAAGAATCAGAAGAAGAAAACAATTACATTTGCTTTTAATCTTAAACATTAGCATATGTGGCTGCACATTTCAAACATTGTTAGGATTTACTCTAATAAAACAGTTTTACAGCACTCACCTTACAGCCCAGGAAGGTCTGATTGGGCTCTAGTTTGTTCTGCCCACCCAGAAACCGCATATCCAGGACTTCACAAAGGCAGAGTTTTAGGTGTCTTGAAATAATAACCTGCATTGAAATCACTTCACGTTCTTCCTCAGAAAGAATCATCATGCGTGTAAACTGACCTTTCTCTACAAGGCAGCTATAAGACAAACAGAGTATCTCACATTTTCCTACAACTTTCTTAGTAACACTTTAAGTTAAAATCACATATTCACCAATCTGATAAAATCAGTAGTTTTAGTACAACATTATACAGTATCAATATAACAAAAAATACATTTGTGTTGAATCAAAATGGCAGAAAAGTGCAATTGTGAATACAAATGAGTAAATGAACTTGAAACAAATCATACCTACCCATCGCATGCCAATGGTACATATTTTGTAGTACATGTCAAGGTTTTTTTGTCTTTAACAGCTCTGTTCTGTGAATGCTCACTTTGTCTCTCATCATCTCTTAGGTTAAATGATCTACAGCAAGGATTCAGTGCTCCAGTCAGAAGAGCAAGTAAAACCACAGTAGTTGCTCTCATCTCAGAGGCTGTGCTAGTGTAGGGTTTCTTTTCTAGACAGAGAAAGGCTAGCTAGACTAGCTTTATACACTCCTAGTGACACGGGAGTAAGGTACAGTTGATGTGAAACACAAGGCCCAATTCTCAGAGGTAAACATTACATTGCACAAACACTTTCAACTAATATTTGATTTCAGTTCCTTTGTTTTGCTACTGAAAATATATAAATACATGTATTGATTTATTTACATGCTATAATTGGTAGTGCACGTAGCTTCAATTTGGATAAATGTTAAAATAAAAAGACAAATTGTTTAACAACAAAAAAACAGTTTTTAATGTTTATATATGATTTATGGGATTTAATTACATTAGACTCTACTTTTTCACACAAAGAAATGTATTTAAAGATCAATATATAAAGATCAAGGGGCTGTATTGTTTTATACACTGATGTTGGTGTATGACTTGACCAATTGAAAAAAAAAAGAAAAAAAAAGGCAGGTTAAAAACTCAATCATCAACTCAATACTCAAACATTGCACATTGATGCTAATGTGCAGGCAATCCAAGCTAGAATGCAGTTGTTATTAGAATGTTATTATTAATAATAATAATTAAAAGAATTAGACTTTAGAGCTGGAGTAATTTGGTCAAATGGGGCATCTGTAATGGATGTTAACTCTGGACAGGCCTACCTAAAGGTAATGAGTGCTTTATAGATTTAATCCTTAAATCATTGATAATAAATTGTAATATATATATATATATATATATATATATATATATATATATATATATATATATATATATATATATATATATATATATATATATATATATATATATATAATTTGCTTTGATAAATTAGATAGAATTAGATATATAGTAATAAATTAAGAATTAAGAATGACAGAAAGTACATTAGTAGTCTTACACCCCATTTTATTTCCACAGGAGGGAGAATTTCTGTGGCATTTATTTACAAGGCACAACTTTTCAGTGATCCATTTAATGTCTGGGCTTACCTTGGCATTCAATAAATAGGGCAATATATGTGACAAAAAGAATACCACAACTTTGAAAGTCTGTAATAAAAGAAACATGATGGAACCTTGAGTAATTAATCAATCTGAAGAGTACTTAATAAACTTCAGAGCTTCCTTAAATTGAAGAAAAATCTTAGCTCTCCTTTTCTTCTTTGCAGAGTTCTCAATTTTCAAAGTTATGGTATTCTTTCTGAATTACCCTGCATATATATATATACGCATACAGTTGAAGTTAGAATTATTAGCCCCCTTTGAATTTTTCTTTTCTTTTTTAAATATTTTACAATATGATTTTTTTTTTCGTCTGGAGAAAGTCTTTTTTTTTTGTTTTATTTTGGCTAGAATAAAAGCAGTTTTTAATTTTTTTAAACCATTTTAAGGTCAAAATAATTAGCCCCTTTAAGCTAGATTTTTTTTCGATAGTCAAAAGAACAAACCATTATAATACATTAACTTGCCTAATTACCCTAACCCTTTTACCATAACCAGCCTTTAAATGTCACTTTAAGCTGAATAGAAGTGTTTTGAAAATTATCTAGTGAAGTATTATTTACTGTCATCATGACAAAGATCAAATAAATCAGTTATAAGAAATGAGTGATTAAAACTATAATGTTTAGAAATGTGTTGAAAAAATCTTCTCTTTAAAAATTGGGGGAAAAAATAAACAGGGGGGCTAATACAGTTAAGGTCAGAATTGTTAGCTCCCCTTTGATTTTTTTTGTTCTTTTTTAAATATTTCCCAAATGATGTTTAACAGAGCAAGGAAATTTTCACAGTATGTCTAATAATATTTTTTTCTTCTGGAGAAAGCGTTATTTGTTTTATTTTAGCTAGAATAAAAGCAATTAAAATAAAAATATTTATGAACCATTTTAAGGTCAATATTATTAGCTCCTTTAAGCTAATTCTTTTTCCGACTGTCTTCAGAACAAACCACTGTTATACAATAACTTGCCTAATTACTCTAACCTGCCTAGTTAACCCAATTAACCTAGTTAAGCCTTTAAATGTCACTTTAAGCTGTATAGAAGTGTCTTGAAAAATATCTAGTAAAATATTATTTACTGTCATCATGGCAAAGATAAAATAAATCAGTTATTAGAAATGAGTTATTAAAACTATTATGTTTAGAAATGTGTTGAAAAAAAAATCCTCTCTCCGATAAACAGAACATGGGTAAAAAAACAAACATATTAAAATGTTATGAGTTGCTTCCAAGCACATCTACAACTAGCCCAAACATCGATCAAACTGAAAACAAGCCATAGCTAGAATGCTATAGGAAAAAGAAAATAATCATTTATTGTTTATCTAAGTCTTTTGTCTATGATTAGATCAATTCACCTCTTCTGACATGTCTTCAAATTTAAGTCGTTCATTCACGTTACACAGATAGTCCCATATAAGCTTAACCAACTCACAGTCTGAGCCAGGAGGACCCATGAGTAGTTCACATTTTGAGTCTTTGTGTTTTTGAGTCGCTCGTTCAACATTTGACAGCATGTAAAGAGACAAATGATTCAAACCAGAGGATTCGAGAGATAAACGGATCAAATTTTATGGCTCTGACTACATATAATTGGCTTCTGTCTTTCACGTGATGAATGAACGACTTAAACCAGACAGAATATGTGAAAATAGCAACTAATCTTCTACCCCAATCTGCACAAATCTGCGCATTCGCGAATGAACGAATCACTTCCTGTGAAGTCTCATCATTCACAAATCAATCAATAAAAGATGCGTTCAAACAAACAAATCGTTCAAGAATGACCCATCAACAGTAGGAGGGGGTTGGGACCCCATATAGTATCTCTGGGGGGCCCAAAATGTGCGCGGGCCCTAAGAATCATCCTAACTCACTCCTAACCCAGTGTGGCGACCAATGAAGGTGAGTGAACAGAAGAAAAACAGTCAGTGAGAAATAGAGCTGAAAATCTTTTCCTGGACCCGGTGGGACCCGACGGGTTTGGGTGGGTTCAGGTTTAATTTCTATCACTTTAGACGGGGTCGGGTCGGCTTGGCTTGCGCAGTAAATGATTACTGTAGTCATGTGATGCATTTCAATTAGCGTAAGAAAGTAATCAAATCATTTGTTACAACATTAAAATCCATCCCTGCAAAGGAACGGTCATTCTAGCCGCCAAGGTATTTCGGCGGTCACTCATACACAGCGTATTACGGTAGAGCGCTAAACAGCAATGTATGTACAGCAAGCTGACAGGGAAGATGACGAGGTCACTCGCTACATTGAAACTGCTGTCATGGAAAATTAAATGGATGTTCTTGGCGGGTAGAAAATGAACAAACAATCCTACCCAAAACTTGCAAAATTAGCCAGATCAGAACTATGGATCTCGGCCTGTAGCAGCAGCAGTGAAAGGGTGTTCGGTGCTGCAGGACGCACTATCCTGAGCGCAGGACTGCACTAAAGCCATTTACAGTGGATTCAATAATGTTCCTCTACAAAAACATGTAGCCTAATCTTGGTGAGAAAATGATTTTTAAACTATAAATAAATATTAATTAAACCATAAAATCATAATGTAGACAGAGTATACAGGCTAATGCTGGCATTAGGCTATTATTTTAACATTCAGCTTCAGCATCGCCTTAAGGCCAGATTGTGAAGAGAAGTGGCGAAACAAATCCTGCAGAGCCTTTATCTTAATTTCCTTATTGCCAAATACCCGTCATAATTTAGAATTTATTTTCATTTAATTTGTTAAGAAAGACTTCTTTTCATTGGTGTGTTGGCCAATTTAAAGACTAAGTCTATGTACCTAGACCTATTTAGAGTGCTGAGATGTTACAGAGGACTTGTTTTATTTCTTTGTTCCAACTTCCAAGTGGCCTATGTTTGTTACGAATAAATTATGTTAAAACATATAAATGACTCATTCTTGAAAAAAGGCAAAAGAGCTGTGTGCATGTGCACATTTCAATAATGTCGGGCTATAAACGGGTTCAGGCTTTCAAAAAGCTTTCAATGAAAATGTACCTGTCAGGCTCAGGCCAAATTCTATCTGGCCTAATTTTTATGGCCCGATTACAGCTGTAGTGAGAAGAGGAGCAGAGATGCTCAGTTGTTGACTTTTACTATTTGTTAACCTGTACTACAAATATAAACATAACTAGAAATGCTCCAAATAGCCCAAACATTATCTAAATCAGGGGTGTCCAAACTCGGTCCTAGAAGGCCGGTGTCCTACATATTTTAGTTCCAACCCCAATCAAACACACCTGACCTAGCTAATCAAGCTCTTTTTAGGTATACTAGAAACTTCCAGGGAGGTGTGTTGAAGGAAGTTGGACCTAAACTATGCAGGACACTGGCCCACCAGGACCGATTTTCAACACCCCTGATCTAAATAATACTCATGATTTTGGTGAATAAAAGAAATTCAAATGTCTTTATGATCGAGTCATCTCCACTGAAACTGTACCAGTATCCAAACGGCACTTCACACAGTCAAATGCATCTGATCTGGATGGAATGAGTAAGCCTACTTTTTCAATAAAGTTTCCCCAAGTTTTTCATAAACACCACTTTATAAATATATTTGCTCATTTATACGATATATTATATGAAATAACTGTAAAGTGTTTTTTTTGTTGTTGTTGTTGGATCCTCTTTTAATGAACTGCAAATGTCAAAAGAGCAATTAAGCAAGTATTACATATTGTGTACTTTATCTTTCCTGGAGGGCATGTAACAGAGTCAAAACAGCAGATGAGCCTTCTTATTTGGATTGCTTTTCTAATACCTAAGGGATAGCTTTCACTGCTCCAGGACACAGGCACCTGTCACACATCGGGGAAAAGACACTTGAATAACACCAGAATAAATAATGCTGTGTGACATGTTTGCACATGTTTACACATGTTTGTCATATGGATATTTGCTGTTATGATGCTTCACTGTATATATAATAAGCACTTGGGGAATTAGTTTAGAGTAGACGGTAATTTGAAAAGAGACTCTTACAGTCATCAGATGTCCTCCCCAGACAATGTTGACATTGTTTATTGTAAATTGTAGCCAACAGGGCTGAGTTGCATCATAGTAGCCAAATGTTGCTACCCCAATAGTCCCTTTGGTGACCTTTTGTACCAATTTGCATCTTGCCATTGCATCACATTTGCTATCAAGAAAAAAAAAACAATGTGAAATAATGCAACCTATTTAGTGCAGTATATTTACAGCATTATTATTGTTATATATTATGTTCTATTTCCCAGTAAATTTCCTATTTCATCTTCTAGCGTCTAAACAATAGTGGCATTAATGAATGGGCCTTTTTGCTGTTGACGTGGCAGTGGATTGTGTAGTGCATGAGCAATTGCATACACAGCCTAGACAGTATTGGAGAATCTCAGATCAGACACATTTGAGAAAGGATTTGAGGATTTGAGCTCTGTGGACAGTGAATCAAAGTAAATTGTGGCCTTAGCTATCTGCAGGTGAATCAACTGTGATCCAGGCATCACATCCAATCCACTGCAGCCATGTAATATTCTGTCTACAGAACTCATCCAGCCTGTACTCTGATAATGTCTATTACATTTGCTAAACATTTTTGAACTTCTGCTTTCAAAAGACACAGATTGGCTGCTCTTAATACCGTTTCTACAATAATTATTACTTATATATGGCATCACGGTGGCGCAGTGAGTAGCACAATCGCCTCACAGCAAGAAGGTCGCTGTTTCGAGCCTTGGCTGGGTCAATTGGCATTTCTGTGTGGAATTTGCATGTTTTCCCCGCGTGGGCTTTCTCCGGGTGCTCTGGTTTCCCCCACAAGTCCAAAGACGTGGTATAGGTGAATTGGGTAGGCCAAATTGTCCGTAGTGTATGTGTGTGAATAAGTGTGTATGAATGTTTCCTATTGATAGGTTGCAGTTAGAAGGACATCTGCTGGGTAAAACATATGCTGGATAAGTTGGCGGTTCATTCTGCTGTGGCGACCCCAGATTAATAAAGGCACTAAGCCGGAAAGAAAATGAATGAATATATACACATTAATGCCACTTTATTAGGTACACCTTGCTGGTACCGGGTTTGACCCTCTTTTGCCTTCAGAACTGCCTTAATCCTTCATGACATAAATTCAACAAGCTATTAGAAATATTTCTCAGAGGTCAATTGAATGCATGTTTTTTAGCATAACTAATATTGAATTAAAATAAAAAGTGTATGCATGTAAAACAATATAATTTGTACAAAACAAAAAATATTTTTTTGCTTAAAAACTGCTGTACATATTCAAACAACTAGATATTTATTTACCCTTGCAAGACGTTCGATCACTTAGTCAGTTAAAACAAGGGATAGTTATGATGTTTGACCAACAGTTTTGACCAACAAGATTTAGTCACAAGCTTTTTTTTAATATTCATTGGTGTATATGTAAATGTATATTATTTATATTTATATATATATATATATATATATATATATATATATATATATATATATATATATATATATATATATATATATATATATTTTTTTTTTTTTTTTTTTAACCCTCCAAAACAGGACCCACTGGAGTGTAAGGCCTGAAAAGGCATATGGTCTGCACAGGTTGAGCCACACCTGTGCACATGCCTCAGAATAACCTTTTATGTGAATTCAAGACATACTGTAGCCCGCCACCATGCTTCTGCAGCCAAAACAAAAGGCCAGAAGACAAATTGTTTTATTAAACAGAAGTTAAATATTCACAGTTTCGAATAATGTCTTATTCTCTCAGATTCACTTTCATTTGTTTTATCAAGTCATATGGCCACAATGAGCCAGGACGGGCTTTCCAAACTTTCTATTATCAGCACTGAAAACCAGCACACGTCAGATGGGCATTTCAGATATTGTGAACTTTGTGAAAAAAAAAAGTTTGATGAAAGGGATGTTATGGACATTTTTAAAGGTGAAATGCTTATTTGACTCCTTCAGAAGCTTTTTATGGACAGTTTAAATGTTTTTTTTTTTTTTGTTTTTTTTTACCTTCCTGTTGTGTTTAGACATAAATATTGTGTTTTACTGATTGCCTCAAGATATCCTCCACACTATGCACTTAAACATATAAAAGTGATGAGTGTTTTTCACTGACACATTTCATAAAAAAACAATGTATTTTGCAGGTACACATCTCTTTCTCATGCTTATGTGCTTATCCTCCTACGTGAACCAACTTCCTGATGAAACAATTTATCATATCTTCACACAGACTAGAAAGGTGTCTTTATGTGAAACCATCTCTCTCCCACGCATCTGTGCCTCTCCCCCTCATGAACCACAACTTCCAGACTAATCAATGTATCATCACACAGAACCTATCAATTTATCATATTCACACAGACGCTATATATATATATATATATATATATATATATATATATATATATATATACATACATACATTTGAAGTCAGAATTATTAGCCCCCCTTTGATTTGTTTTTTCTTTTTTAAATATTTCCTAAATGATGTTTAACAGAGCAAGGATATTTTCACAGTATGTCTGATAATATTTTTTCTTCTGGAGAAAGTTTTATTTGTTTTATTTCGGCTAGAATAAAAGCAGTTTTTAACAAAATTATTAGCCCCTTTAAGCAATATTTTTTTTCCGATAGTCTACAGAACAAACCCTAGTTATACAATAAATTGCCTAATTACTCTAACCTGCCTAGTTAACCTAATTACCCTAGTTAAGCCTTTAAATGTCACTTTAAGCTGTATAGAAGTGTCATGGAAAATATCTAGTAAAATATTATTTACTGTCATCATGGCAAAGATAAAATAAATCAGTAATTAAAAGTGCTGATGATTGTGATAGTAAGTGTTGTATTGTCGTCTTTCAGGTTGCATCTCAGCTTTAATGCGCTTTTTAAATAAATAAATAAATAAAGCAACTGCTTGCCATCGCAACAGCAATAAGATCCAATGGACAGCCGATAGCTTTCACTCCAAAATGGCGGAATCGCGGGGCTGTTGCTGGGTGCTGCTGTTGCAATGGACTGTTCTATTTAGTGTGATTGGTGATTCTAAGCTCTTTGACTGAGTGAAGCCTGCAGCCACTGCTCTTTTGTGTCACTTTTTAAAAAATGCTAAAAGTAGCCAAATGAATGTTAAAAATTGCAAAATTTGTTGCTAGGTGCTTTTTGAAAAATAAAGTTGCTAGGGTAGTATGAAAAGTTGCTAAATCTAGCAACAAAATTGCTAAGTTGGTAACACTGATGCATAAGTGTGCGTCTTGCGTGTGTTGAGTATGTAAGTTATCTGAAAGGCACATGATCGCTCACGTCACGTTCCGCTGCAGATTGATTGGTGTAACGTCTTGTATACAAAGCGTCACTGACAATCCTGTATACAGCGCTAAAACATTAAGTTATGCAGAAATTATTCAAATATAGTTAAAATATCGATACTTTAAAAAATTATCTATACCAAATAAAAGCTTCTGAGTATCGATATATCAATACTCGAGCATCGATGTGCACATCCCTACTGCACTTCTACAAGTGATGTCACTGGGGGTTGGGGTTTGGGGTGGGGTAGATGTACTCATTAAAACAGCTTATAGGAGGAGGAGCTGAAGCTCAAGCTCCCCCTCATTGAAGGTGAGCTCCACCCAAAGTGGCTCTGCAGTGCCAATTTGATTTGACCGTTTATTCTTTTCTTGTTCTAAGTGAGAGTTTCAGAACTTGTCTGAGTTTATTACGTCTGAGAGATTACTGCAAATTCACTACTCATCTATAATGATATACTGTATTCAAACAGCAATACATTTAGTTAAATTGACATGCTTGCATAAGTGCAAATATAAATACCCCATTTATTTACCATAGGCTGTTAAACCGAAATGGTAGAACGTGATGACGTCAGTAATATGCAAATTAGCGTATGACATAATCTAGCGACTTTTCGGGCAGAGCCTTTTCGTTGAAAATAGTTGGCAACAGTGTCTGCAGCAGGCTATCACACACCTTATGTAGGCTAGTTTATGAAGATTACTATGAGAAAGGCATAAATGACTTTGCAGATCAGACAGGGAGTGAATTTAACATGACGGATGCTGCCCAGTTTACACGGTAATAGGACACATTTTGCTCGATTGGATAGCAGGTAAACAAGAGAGACACATTTCGGTTAAAAAATATGCTGTTAAAATGCTTAAGGTTAGAGTATTTTGTCCACTTCAGATCATACTGCACAAGTTTTTTCTGGCCTTTCAATCTAATACTGCCCAAAAATGTGCTTTATAGTAAAGATTTGTACATTTAGTACTAAAATAATCAAATACGTTATAAAAACTTTATGCATTGAGATTTATTTCCAATGAGTTTTTATTTATTGAATACATAATTTATGCTGTTGTACAGCTGTTATTTTTATTGACAAAAATCTATCTATTTTGGACAGAATTTAGTGCAAAATGTAAGACATATAAAGATATACATGCCTACAAAATTATTTTAAGAATGTATGAACATGAATGGCAGCTATGAGGTGCTGTGTAGGATTTAAAGGGCACCTATTTTACCCCTTTTTTAAGATGCAATATTAATATTATGGTTCTTCTGAGTGTGCCAGTTTAGGTTCAGTTCAAAACACAATTCAGATTTTTTTTATTATGATGTGCTAAAAAGTGCGATTTTGGGGGCGTGTACACAGTTTGTTGTTTTAGGGGCGTGTTGCTTCACATGAAAATTAGTTTCGACTTCCCGCCCAACTTAACAAGGGGGCGGAGCCGAGAGCTCCCCTCTTTGTGTATGGCAACAGACACGTAGACAGAGAGAAGCAACATGAGTGAGAGGACCAGCATTCAGCCGTACATGTATGACTCGGACACAGACCAAGCAGAGAGTACAAAATCATTTGTGTCTTTGTATAGTTTTACAGCCAACTGTTTGCTAGTTTAAAGCTCTGAGCTTGTAGCCTACACCGAGAGTAATAACCAAGCACACTGAATTAAATTTGACTGAAGGGCATCACACACCGGATGCACCACAACAGGGCGCGCACATGGCAGTTGAAAGTATCTCACACTTGCAGCGCCGGTGTGTGTCACCTGATAGAAACTTATGTTTAGAATTCAGAAATGCATGCCGATTCGTGGCGCGACGCTGTTTGTCGCCAAACGGCGCTTCTGGTGTACGACCTGCTTGAGGCTAAAGGGCGTCATACACTGGATGCGTCGCTCAGAGCCACGACACGGCACACCAGGCGCGCACATTCGCATGTTATTTAAAATGAAACTATTCAGATAACGCTGTGTGGCACGGCAGAAATGTGAACAGTGTCATGAGCAGGGCCAGCGCGTCCATAGAGGCGATAGTGAGCGAACCCCCCCGGTCCTCACTTTTATCCGCGACACCCTCCCGGTCCTCACTTTCATCCGCGACAACGCGAAATGCATGTCGCTGCGCGTCAATAGTCTGAATTGTGTTTTGAACTGAACCTAAACTGGCACACTCAAAAGAACCATAATATTAATATTACATCTTAAAAAAGGGGTAAAATAGGCAAACATACTAAATCAAATTCATAAAAAATCATAAAAAAAGATAATGCTAAGGAATGCTTCTGAAAAACTGAATGTTTATTATGCAATTAAATTATTAGACAGCTATGGGTTTAATAAATATAAGGTTGCATAAGTTATTATTTAGAATAAAATATGTTTGTTTAATATTAGTTTTTAATGTTTGATTCATTATTGGTGACTATTCGTCATGGGTTACGATACATACTTATGTCCAGTAGGGGGCAGGAATGCACTTAAGTGGGTTTTCCTTTCACAAATAAACAGGCTGATGCACTAAAACACGCTGTAAAAATATAAGTAGTAGTATTAAACAGAAAAGGAGTGTCCACAGGATATACAGTATATAGCTTTTCTGTGAGGGTTTACTTGACCAACATGATCAACAGAGACTTTTAATCAGGTTTTTTTTTTTTTTGTATATGCTGAATAATTAACAATCAAAATGAAACCAAAATCTTGCAATTATCAATGACATCCACATTGTAAAAACATAAAAAAAGCATATTAATTAAAATAATTAAAAAAACTAACCAAGAAGGGTACAGGCTACAATAACATTTGAAGAGTTCAGGTGCAAAAACCTCAGGTGCAAGTGCCATCTAGAAATTACTTCGACAATGAGCATTTTTCTCTGCCTCTTATGTTTGTTTCAGTTATTTCATGTTAAAATCGATGAAAAAACCTGTTCTTTGCCTTAAAAGTGAAATGACTGAATCAAGACATAGAGCCTGAGAATAATGCTAATTTTAGAAGAAAGTTTCAGATGGTACTTTTTTTTTTTTTTTTTTGCATCTGAACTGCTCATTTGCAATAGAAAAGAGTTTAGTTGTTTGAGTATACAGTTTTTATAGTTCTGGTTGCTTCTCAACTTGAACGTCCTTTAAGGGTTCTATCTGTCCATTTATATTTGTGTAAGTAATTACCTAATTAAATTAAAAGGTTTAAAATAAAAATATTTCTTATATATTTTATATAGTTTATATAGTTTTATATAGACTAATATTTTATATTATTTTATATAACATATGTTTATAATTTAACAGATTTAATACCTCTATTAAAGGTATTAATAGAGCCTATTTCATAAGCTTTGAAATAACCTGATTCGTGAAAAATATGTTTGTGAATTTGATTTAGTATGTTTGCGCGAGTGTTATTTGGGTGTTTATACATGTATTGAGTTTAGGCATTGGGGCTATATGCCAGTATAGGTGTGTTTGCATGCAGTGAGATTTTGTATGCGTGCGTGTTGTTGTAGGTGTATATGCAATGATCGAGTTTATATGTATGTGCGAGTGTGTAAAGGTTGGTTTATATGTATGTACGTGTAAATGTGGGTGTATGCATAAGTCAAGTTTTTATGTATATGCGCAAGTTTCATATATGTTGTTTTGAATATCCAATAGTATAGGTGTATATGCGAGTAATTTATAGGTGTAAATGCACGTGCTTTATGATTGTGTTGATTTAAACACAAAGTACGCAAAGTTTGATTTAAATCCTACACGGTGCCTCATAGGCAGCTGTTGTTTTTGATCTAACAGCTGCAAAACTACATGCTGAACGCTGTAAATTTGCGTCAGGATGATGATAGATAGACCGACATTTATAGCAATGTTGGGCAATATTACAGGGTGTGATGTTGCTTGGCTGCCTACTTTCATAAAATTGGAAACAAACATTTCTATATTAATGTATCAACAGGATGTGAGGTCTACTTACCTACATATCCTCACTCATTATACTTCGGTTTAACAACCAGAACTTCTCAATAAAGAAATTTTCTACACATGAATCACTGGGCCTGTTGTATGTCACATGACAATCTTGACGTGTTGCTATTAGAACCTTCAAGAGAAGCATTTTAAATAACGATCACCATAAAAACTTACACAGGGGGGTAAGCTGGAGTATTTAGAACTTAAGCGTGAAAGGGTTAAACTGGTTTACTAAAAAGGTTTTTGACTAGTATGTAAAGTACATTTTAATTTTTTAAACATTTCACATATTCTTGATTTTTTTTTCAGGTCTTGTCTCAGACAAAATTATGTGGACTTGGACTTGTCTTGGACTCTTTGCTCTCAGTCTTGACTTAACTCGTAACTCTGTCTCGAAACTTAACTCTAACTCAGACCTCTTTGAACTTGGTGTAGACTAGAATGAGCTGGTCTTATCTACAACACTAGGCCCTAAATAAAAATATGCATTAGAAACATACTCCTTGTTCTTTGGTTGAGGAGAGAATGTGTTAGGCTTAGTAATCACTGCCTTATAGCCTGTGAAAAAGCAAGAACACATTCAATATTTAGAGCTCCATCTTTAATAAATTCAGGCTGCAAAATGAAATTCAGTTCTGCCTTAATCAACACAGCCATGAGCAGTAGTAACTCCATAATAAGCATTGTGAGTCACAGACTTTCAATGACCAAACACATTTAACCTTTCTATAGACCAGGGCTATTCAATTAGTTTGTCACGGGGGCCAGTTCATGAAAAGCATCCCAAACAAAGGGCCAAAGAGATATGACTTGCAATATAAATGATGACACAACTGCATTTAAGAGCCAATTATGTATTTTTGCTTCTTTAGACACCCATGTTGTATTTGTCTAAATTAAAATGTTAATATATTGTATTTTGAAACTATGTAATATCACTGCATTGTACAATAAGTTTTTTTTAACAAACATTCAAATTTTGTATTTCACAGCACAACAAAATCAGTGTATTGCTGAAGTAGGCTTCTTCTACATTCAGATACGTTCATATGTTCTGTTTTGAACTGCATAACAATAATGGATGCAACAATTATAGATTTTGGTTGTACGATTATATAGTCTGAATAATAATCAGGGTTTCACAGTTATCACGTCTAATGTAAATTTAAGCTTTATATTAACAAGATTTAGATCTGGACATCCCTTACTAATATTAAAAAACCTTTAAAAGGAATTTTCATTAGTAATAGTTTTTATGCTGAAGGTTGTTCTATGCTTATAGGGCTACACAATTTAATTATGTGTGTGTTTATAGAGAGGAACGGGAGAAAATAATATAATAATTATTGTTATGAAGGTCGGGGCCAATATTTAGATTAACTGTTGTTATCATCGTTCATACATACATAATCATTTTAATAATAGTTCGTCCAACATGTCTTTTGTTTACATTGCACTGAAAACTAAGCACAACTCTCACCGTTACAGCATGAGATGTTTTCTACTGCGTGCGCCCAGACAGCCGCAAGCGCCCGTATATTGGCATATATTCTTACGACATAACAAACTTGCGCGCGGGAAAGACGTGATATGGGAACGGCCCGCGGCTATACTTATTACAGTGTGCGTGCGTATTAGCTTCGGTGGACACGTTTGGAACTTTAAACTAGCGCACAGTTGGCAACTTGGCGTAACTTTGTTCAGCAGTTTCGTTTCGTGCGGCAGAACAGAAATGCAGAAATGCTGCTTAGAGAAGCCTTTACGATTAATTAAACATGACGAATTAAAGCGCAGTTAATAGTGAAATCGGTTAATCGTTGCATCCCTAATAACGATATCAGTGCATTGTACAAAAAAACATTTCTACAAACATATTCAAATGTATTCGGCTGCTCTCACCACTGTCAGGTGACTCACGCTCTGCGCAGCTCATGCTGTATTGAACAGACGCACGTCACTTCATAACTATAGCGGCCGTTTTTTGACTGAACTAAATTTATTCTTGATGTCTTGGTCACACTATTTGGAGGGCCAGAACAAATTGCCTCAGGGGCCGAGTTTGGCCCGCGGGCCGCCAATTGAATAGCCCTGCTATAGACAATTGTGCTATAGTGTCATTTATTGTAAACCTACTAGAGGCCGCTGCGCCAATCTCAATGTCCTTCTATTGCGAGTCCATGAGCAAAGCCAATTGGCTTGCCGTGTTGTGTGCACAATATAAAATTGTCTGATCCACCCCCCTTCTTTAAACTCAACCAATAGTGTTTTTAAAAGCAAACTTAGAAGAGAAAATACTTTTTTTGCATACTTTTACCATGGTTTCACACTGCTTTTTTTTTGACTGATTTTGTAACAACAGTGAACTATTTTTTTGTTATAAGATCTGGTTTTGTGGTGGCTGTACTTTAAAATTAAATTAATATAATCTTAATTCAAGTGATGAAAGATTTTGAGATTCTAACAGTAAACAGAGGTGTTGTAAGGTCACACCAGCTTGTTATAAATGCTTGAAAATGAATTAGTTGAAAATGTCAATTAGAAACTTAAAAGTAATCAAAAAGTAATCAGATGTAATTAGTTACTTTACTTTTATAAAGTAATCGAAAAGTAGTGTAACTTATTACATTTTAAATAGAGTAATTTGTAATCTGTAATCTATTACATTTCCTAAGTAACTATCCCAACACTGTGCATGAATTCCAATGAGCCTGGGTTCATTATATTAGCCTGTATTATAATAAGCAGGTGACCCTCTCTGTAAAAGCCCAGCTGAAGACTTTTTTTTTTTTTTTTTTGGATTTGCTATTTTTGTCATAAAAACAATCTACACAATGTAAAAAACATTCTCTAAAAACAATATAACCCTGATATCTTTAAATATTTGCTTAATTTCAGACTCAATTGAAATAATTGAAAGAAAAGCTTATATTTAAAACTTCCAGACATCTGAATCATAATTATCATGACTAAGTGTCACATAGCAAATTAAAGTGGATATTATTCCATTTTCAGTGATATATGACACATGTATTCTTAACTTTTTCTAAAATGGGTCTAACTGTTATGATGTTATAGTCCAAAAGGTATTAAAAAAAACAACTAAGCATTGGGTGTGGTAAAGCAACTTTATTTGTAAAATCAAAAATCAGTAGAAAATTTACCTGAATATATACATATAACATAAATGTGATATTGATAAATATACAAAATATGAAATACAAAGCACTTTCTGGGTTATTAGATAATTTCATTATAGTGAAAGTGCATGGTGTGTGAAGTTAGTTTATGTTGAAGTATTTAATAACTAAGAGTTGTACAAAATTCATACAGATATACAGGGGTTGGAAAATAAAACAGAAATGCCTGGTTTTAGGGTGCAGGGCCTTCTTTTGTGGCCGATACAGAATCAATTTGTCTTGAGAACGACAAGTTCAAGTTCTGCATTTTGACCAGGAGGATTCATGCTGGCCATGCAGCAGTCTGGGTGGTATGCTTCTGTGGGAAAGACAGTGAAAGTGGACTCTTCAGATTACAATACATGTTTCACATTGTCCACAGCCCATTATTTTCCCTGCTGGCACCACTGAAACCGATATTTGGCTATAGCAGTCCGGCTATGTATATTGACCCTGCAGAGTTCTCGACAAACTGTTTTGGTGGAAACAGGAGAGTTGAGGTGCACATTTAATTCTGCAGTGAGTTGGGCAGCTGTGGTTTTTTTTTTTTTTTTATACAATCCAGGTTAGCACCTGGACATTCCCTCATGTCTTTGCTTGTCTCTTGTCTTTGTCCAACCCTGCCCACTGTAGTGCCTGGACCATCTGATATGTCCGGTACTTTAAGAATTAGCTCATAAGTTCAAATTAATTCAAAATAATTATCAGGGATTCGAATCAGAAGATTCGAACGACTGCCTCACAGTCAGAAATAGTTTAACACTTACACTTACGTTTGGTCCACCCTAATAGAAGTAAGCAGCGTAACTTTAACTTTAGTAAATCTGTGTTATATTATTACATGGCCAACAATAATAATATAATACAGGGGTTTACTATTTACACAAGCAAGGTAGCAAGACCATATAGCTGAGGCAGTAACTTAGAAACACAAACCACTGACAAGGATCTTAAAATGAAACACATTTATTAAGCTACACACACAAACATACAGATACACACACAAACAGTTCCGGAACGAGTGAATGACTGAGGTTGAACAACTAAGAGTCCCAAACGTCTCGCACTTGCAGAGACATTTCTTAGCATTGCAACCTGAGAAAACAACCAAGCAGAGAATCTGACTAAGGTTTACTGTTTAAACTTGATTAACACCAGCTTTAGCAAGGAATGAACCGTTGGTTTGTGTTTACTTGCTTTTGATGAGCAGTCTCACTCGTCACCTGGTTGAGGGAAACCTCGGCGAGGCAGATAGGTTGCAGCGCGTTGTTGTGGTTTAGATGTCCTTCGTTAGAGAGGGGTTTTCCTTCGTCTCATGAAGCGTGGGACTCGTTGTCCCGGTGATGGAGAGTTTGACGTAAGCATGCAGAAAGTTTGCTGGACAGGAATTCCTCCTGTGAACTGCTTCTCGGCAGAATTACGAGACTTAGGAAGTCAGAGTTCAGAGAAATTGAATGACTGACCCTACTGCTGGATGAGACGGCGTCCGAGTGTTGATGGGAAAGCAGTTATATGAGCAGAACAGGGTCAGACTGAGTTTGTGTGAGTCATGACGTACACAGAAGCAGCTTGAGCTCCTGTGCCTTTACTGGGTGATTCTTCCAAGAGCGATGTTCGGCAGGCATGTTCAGTTTTATCATTCAAACCAATGTTCTCTGGAGCCTTATAGCTCCGGTTTGACACAAAACATCACAGACTTTATCAAATACAGTTAATTACATGCGTTAAACACGCTACAACGTTTCATTTACATGCAATACTATAGTAAATACACTTGCTTACATACATTGTAAAACATACACAACTATTAGCAAGAAACATTAAAGCAAATACAAACTTTTAAACGTGAAATGTCCAAAAATCGCGCGGGCTTTTTGTGCAGAGACAATAACTCCCCGAACAGGAAAAGAGGCGGGAGGCCGCACACCCGGAGATACACACATGTGTCTTTCTTCCTTTACTTTCCACAGTTTCCAGAAGGTGTAAGATTTAATTGACGTAGTCATGTGAGTACCAGATGGCCAGAATTTCCTGATGGGCCATTACTTAGTAACTGGGGGTGACAACACGTTCTTTGTTTTATAAAGGGGGAAGAAGAGTGTATTGGAATTAAGCTTTGGGCGATACTTAATTAAGAAGAAGACAAGGGGGTACAACAAGGCTTTCATGACTGCTCATTATTAACTCCGCAATAAACATGGCGAGTTACTACACCACTGTGATTCTCTGGCTGCTGGTGTCCTCTGTCAGGCTGCTATTGGGGAGACGTCTACACCCTGTATCTCTGGTCTGCAGGGCCTCTTCCAAAGCCTTCACCTCATCCTGCCTGGCCTAACATTCCCTGCTCAGTCTCCTAGCCTCCTCAGCCCCATCTAGGACACTCCAGCACCATCTGTTTCCCTCACACACTGAACTGTTCTCCACCTAACCCCTATTTTTACATCACTTTGTCAAACCCCCCTAAACTCATTCTGCATTTGGGTCCTCCTTCCTCAATTCATGGCATAATGAACTAGCCAAAACCTGGACCCAGCAGAATGAGCCTCAAAGCTCCATTCCTCATTGTTCCGGAGAGACTGGCAGTGCTGTGACAGCAGTGGTGGGGGATGCCTTTACAACCCTGGTCAGCAAGCTGCTACCCATCCACCCTCTCATCCTAATCCAGTCAAGACCAAGACTATTCTCCCTTTCCTACTCTGAGGCCATGGGCTGCCAGAGAGCCAGTTGTTTACCTCAGTTAATTATGATTTCTGAATGTCCTCCCATTATCCTCAGAACTGTAAATCTCTCACTGCCCCTCTGTCTATTGACCCTGTTCCTGTGTTTCAGCCTACTTTGCATGTTCCTGTCTCTGAGTCTGCTGTGTTTCCAGCCATTTCACCAAATCCTCTAAGTTTTCTGCAGATACTACAGGGACGTTGAAGTGTGCAGATTTTACCCATCATAAGCAAAGGAATAGAAAGCATGCCCTACAGTCAGCTGTTCCCCAACTCCCTAGTTCTTGTGTCCCCACTGATTGAAATGTTATCAAACCTTCCCTACTATCTGTTTCTGTTATGTCCATCGATATCTGTCATGTTAAGACTAAAAATCTGACCAGTCATATTCTGTCTACAGAGGTCATTTCTGAGTCACCTGCTGTATCTGACATCCCAGAAGCTATTCCTAAGCAGCCTGCTCACAAGGCTTTGGCCATGGAGGCCATCCAATCTCCACTCTGGTCCCTAAATCTGTTACTGTTGCCCCTGATCACAGTCCCATCTCCACTCCTGTCCCAGTGCACAATCTAGTCTCAACTCCATCCCCATAGTCCATCATGGCAGCCCTGGAAGGCTCTTTAGATTCAGATTGTGAGTCCGTTCGTGCACTCTCGGAGGGCACCCCTAGATGTGTTCCATACTCCATGCCTTGGCTCAAGTCTCCCCCATTGTCTCTTTGTCTTTTTCTGTCATAGACACTAGGGGGCATCCATTTGGGGAGAGGTACGGTCATGAGTCTATGTTACATGTCTTGTCTGTGTTGTCCTTATGTTTATCTTGTGTTTGAGCACATGGCTTAGCCTGTGTTGGTGTCTGCCATGTGCTCCTCTGTTCCTCCCTCCTTGTTTCCAGCTGCCATGCCCCCTTGTTTGGC
Organism: Danio kyathit; assembly: GCA_903798195.1. Classification (NCBI taxonomy): domain Eukaryota; kingdom Metazoa; phylum Chordata; class Actinopteri; order Cypriniformes; family Danionidae; genus Danio; species Danio kyathit. The sequence continues at coordinate 43,040,395 of LR812536.1, forward strand.
ACTGATTTAGTTCTTGTTAGTCTCAGTGTCATCACCTGGTCCTCATGTTCTTTCCTCCCTATATATTGTTCTCTCTTCCCTCATGTCTTTGCTAGTCTATTGTTACATGTTACTTTTTGCTGCTTGTTGCTTCTCTTTGTGTGTGTGTGTGTGTGTGTGTGTTCCTGAGTCTTTAGTGTCTCTGTCCTGTCTACTGTAATCCCTGGCTGCTGGTGTCCTCCATCAGGCTGCTACTGGGGAGATGACTACACTCAGTATCTCTGGTCTGCAGGGCCTCTTCTAAGGTCTTCAACTTGTCCTGCCTGGCCTGACCTCTGCTCAATCTCTTAGCCTGCTGGCATTCTGTGACTTCTGACTGCCCCATCTAGGACACTTCAGCACCACCCCTTTCATCTATTTGCTCCATCCAGGGCTCTCCAGCACTACCCCATCCCTCACCCATTGAACTGTTCTCTACCTAACCCCTACTTTTACATTACTCTGTCAATTATGCACTCATTCTGCATTTGAGTCCTCCTTCCTCAATCCATGACACGATCATGTTAACTCTGTAATAAATCAACTCTTTTGAACTGAACAAAGAAATCGTCCTGCACTCTGAAGGGAGTGAATTTTCTGATGGATATCTGCTCCAGGATAGAGTAACGCATATCTTTTCTTATGTCTTTATGGTCATTAATAAAGTTGAATGTATAAGAGCTTTCCATACACTCCCAAAGTGTGAAGGGGAATGTCCTGGTTGCCAATGTAACCCACATTCCTCGAAGAGGGAACAGAGACTTGTGTCTCCTCTGCCACAGCAGCTGGGACTCCAGCTGATAGCTGAGTGTTCTCAGCTAGCTCTTCAGTGGCTAAAAATCTAACTGCTCACTACGGATGCGCTGGATATATACTCTACTAATGATTAATCACCGGTCCCTGCGGAGCCAAGCTCTGCCAACTCACTGGCATTCATTGGCCCCTTTTCTTACAATTCAGAGTGATTGGACATCTAGCAAACTCACAAGTGTGAAGACACACATCTCACTTCTGTCTTCGGGGAACGTGGGTTACGTTGGTACCAGGACGTTTTTTTTGTGTGTGTAAAAACCTATTTTTTTAAAAATATATATTTTATTTATAAAAATATATTTTATTTATATAAAATAAAAATCTAAAAAAGATAAAATGTGTAATTGTGTAATGTGTAAAATGTGTAATACAAATACTACTATATAGACAAAATACACTTGTTTAAAAAACAATTATTATTTTGATTAAAAATTACATTTTGTTGCATGGGGTCTTCAGAGACCCCATGGACCATGGGATGCACGGTAATCTGATCTGATACCAAGTATTTCAAGGCAAGTATTGTCCATAACGATACCGATACTTGAATAAAATATTTTTACAATTATTTTGTAAATCACTTTTAGTATTGTTATAAAATAAAATACAACAGACATAATTCCTTCTTAAGTTTATTCATTCATTCATTCATTCATTTTCTTGTCGGCTTTGTCCCTTGCGGGGTCGCCACAGTGGAATGAACCACCAACTTATCCAGCACGATTTTTAACGCAGCGGATGCCCTTCCAGCCGCAACCTATCTCTGGGAATTTCCACACACACACTTCTTAAGTTTATAACAATTACAAAACATTATTAGTTAAAAAGATTTAACTATATAACACCATATATATATATATATATATATATATATATATATATATATATATATATATATATATATATATATATATATATATATATATATCAAATATATATATATATACAACAACATTGCACAAACCTTGTTTAATTACAAAAAAAATCTGCATTGCTTCCCTTTAATATATTTTTAATGAAACAAATGACTGTTGATACTCTCCTTTTAAGCCTGTTTTTTTCTTTTATCAATGGCATACACGTGTCACAAAAAGTCTCATCATTATTAACTAGAGCAAAATAACTCCAGATTATGCTTCTTTTTCATACAGCCATGATGACCACAGCCCTGCGCTCAAGTTTAAAACCGTAAAATCAATCCTTTTGATACATTGCCAGCATTGAAAATATCGGTAGTTTAGAATCGATCTCCCCACCCCTAGCATACATTGTGTCAGGATCGCACAATGGTTAAAGAAAAATATACACACACACACACACACACACACACACACACACACATACAGTATATATATATATATATATATATATATATATATATATATATATATATATATATATATATATATATATATATATATATACATATATACAGTTGAAGTCAGAAATAATAGCCCCCCTGTTTAATTTTTCCCCAATTTCTGTTTAATGGAGAGATTTTTTCAACACATTTCTAAACATAATAGTTTTAATAACTCATTTCTAATAACTGATTTCTTTTCTCTTTGCCATGATGACAGTAAATAATATTTTACTAGATATTTTTCAAGACACGTCTATACAGCTTATAGTGACATGTAAAGGCTTAACTAGGTTAATTAGGTTAACAAGGGAGGTTAGGGGCTAATAATTTTGTCCTTAAAATGGTGTTTAAAAAATTAAAAACTGCTTTTATTCTAGCCGAAACAAAACAAATAAGACTTTATCCAGAAGAAAAAATATTATCAGACATACTGTAAAAATTTCCTTGCTTTGTTAAACATAATTTGGGAAATATTTAAAAAAGAAAAAAACATCAAAGGGGGGCTATAATTATGACTTCAACTGTATATATATATATATATGTACGTACGTGTGTGTGTGTGTGTGTGTGTGTGTGTGTGTGTGTGTGTGTGTGTGTGTGTGTGTGTGGTCTGTTGCATGGTACAACTTTGACAAATTTAATTAGTATTTGAATGGATTGTACTGTAATATGATTGCTTCATTATACTAAATGTTTGTATCTCTGTATGTATTCATTTTTAATTGATAGATTAATTAATTTATTTTTTATGATTTACTCATCATGTGCTTCTTTGTGTTTTCTTCTGGTCTGAGTAAAATTATGAAACATTTTGGAGCAAATATGCAAAACAGCGAACCAAAACTTGAAGCTAAAATAGCAAATATCTCCACAGCTACAGTAAATTTTCCAGGAGAACTGACATAAGCTGGTATAAACGTGATCCACACAGCACAGAATATGAGCATACTGAAAGTGATGAACTTGGCTTCATTGAAGTTGTCAGGCAACTTTCGAGCCAGAAAAGCCAGAATGAAACACAATATAGCCAGTAAGCCAATATAACCAAGAACAGCCCAAAAGCCAAACGCTGAACCTAAATTACATTCTAGAATTATTCTCTCTTGGTAATAATTCATGTTCATATATGGGAAAGGAGGAGATATTGTTAACCAAATCACACAGATTACAACCTGTAACAGAGTGAATGTAATTACACTGAGTCTTTGCTGTAAGGGCCCAAACCATTTCATGACATTACTTCCTGGGAGTGTAGCTTTGAAGGCCATTAACACCACTAATGTTTTCCCCAGAACACAGGAAATACAGAGGACAAAGGTGATCCCAAACGCTGTGTGACGCAACATACAAGACCACTCAGTGGGTCGACCAATGAAAGTGAGTGAACAGAGGAAACAAAGAGTCAGTGAGAAGAGCAGCAGGAAGCTCAGCTCAGAGTTGTTGGCTTTTACTATTGGTGTGTCCTTATGCACAAAGAAAATGATAGCAATACCCAAAGTAAAAGACACACCCAATAAAGAAAATAGCATTAAAACAATTCCCATCACATCCTCAAATGATAAGAATTCAACAAGTTTTGGGACACATGTATCTCTCCAATTGTTAGACCAAAATTCTGGAGGACACTTGAGACACATCACTGAATCTGAAAAATTAAAAACAAAAATATATATATATTTTTTTTTTTTTTTACATTGTACACTGCTGCTTATTAATGCCGTTATTTTGTCATTAATTTTGTCATTTTGTACTGTACCTGTCTTATTACTTATTTCCCCTTCTGCACATTGAATACAGTCATAACAGCAAAGAGGTTTTCCTTTTTTCACAGCCTTCCTAGTGCCCATGGGACAGCTTTCACTGCACACAGACACAGGCACCTGTAAAATAAAATTGTGTACCATAAAAATGCATCCTTACTGTTTACAGATGTGTAAGATATGTATCAAATGCTCCCAAACTTTACCTGATGTTGATTCTTGGCCCACATTATGCTGATGTTATTAAACGAAAGTTGAAATTCTGGTTGTAAGGACGCATCATAGAAACCCACTTTAACAAACTTTGTTGCCCCTTCTTCCCCCTGCTGCCAGTTCAAGAGATCATACCTTGCTGCCGGATCTCCATTTTTATCAAAGAATACCTTTTCACCAGTTTCAGTGAAGAAACTCACTTCCCTCAAGGCTTGAAGTACCTGTAAATTACAAACACGTACAATAAAAAAAAAAAAACACAGAAAAAAAACTAAACTAAATTTGTGGGCAATAACATGAAATTTCCCTATCTACAATATGTATACTACCTGCCATGTATTATTGATTTTTTCCAGACATTCTCTTTGATTTGTGTCCCATTTTGAACAGCTGACTGAACTGTTCAGAGCATGTGCAATGGCAAACACAGCCTTGTAAACATTATTGGGTATTTGTAATTCCGTAACATCTGTGTACTGGTTCTGCACATTGTTTAAACTTTCATTTCCGGTGCACATGCTCTTGCTTTCAGAACTTTGTTCTGTGGAAAGTCTACATAGAAATATTGATTCCCACAACTCTTTATACAGATTTATGTTGGAAGATGGATTGATTTCAGTTAGAAATTCCTTTAGACCTTGTATTTCAGATTTTGGTATGGCAAAACCCATAGACCCTCTAAGAATGTGTTGCCATTTACCAGTAGCAATGTTCATATCAGAGATCCAGGATTCACTACCAATCCATTGTAGCCCAGTGATGTTCTGTTTAGCTAATTCCCCTAAAAGAACTTCCATGTCTGCATATGATACAAAGGCAACAATCACTTTTGAGCTTGATTTCTTTACAATGTCTACGATTCTTAAAATCTCCTCCCTGGGATGAGTCCTGAAGAAAGCTTCAGAAAATTCTACACAGACTCCAAATTCTGTAGCTGCTTTGATAAAAGTGTTCATGCCATTGTTTCCATAGTCATTATCACTGCAAAGAGCCCCTACCCAGGTCCAGCCAAAATACTTGACCAGTTTGGCCAGTGCTCTGCTCTGGTAATAATCACTGGGTATAGTCCTAAAAAATGAGGGGTGTTTCTTTTTGTCACTGAGGCAGGCACATGTTGCAAAGTGACTAATCTTTGGGGAAACAAAAGAAGAAAATACATTTTAAGTTAGACTTTTTTTCTTTACATTTTTAAATACAAAATATTGTCATATACTTTGTGTTTTAAACATGGCAGATATTGTAGCTTACCACTGGTAAATGCAGCAGTCCAACAGTGGCAGAGATTGCAATGGTAGGAGTAGAGTATGTTTCTGCAATTATAGCTTGCACTGTTTTAGGTCTTTGACAGGATAACTGAGAAGCATTTGCCCCATTAACTAATGACAGAGAGGCTCTGAGAGCCATATCTGTGGATCCACATGAATCATAGATTCTGTAACCCAAACTGAGACCAGGAAGAATATCAGCTCTCTTGTTGATTTCCTCAATCGCATATATCATTGTCTGTGCATTTTGAAATTCTCCCAGACTCAAACTACAAAAAAATGAGATGAATATATTAAGGAAACTATGCAACTAAAATGTTAAAACAAGCATGCATTATTATTTTAATATATGAATGTCATGTCAATCACATAGGGCAAGTATCCTAGCATCATGTCATTTGTTTTTGTTTGTTTAGTTATTTCATAATAATAATAATTATTATTATTATAAGTTTATCTGTCAAAATTATGTCTCCTTATACACTCACCTCTTGCATTTTGGCTGTTCTGGTTTTGATGTGAATGTGGGCAAAATTTCCTCCCAGCTAGTGTGGATGGAGAAAATGCCTCCGATTGTCACATCACCATCTTTGCTAAGCTGAGGTATGTTAGGAGGCCCCAATAACTTGCATAGAGGGTTGGCTGCTCTAACTAGTGTGAAAAAAAGCCATGTGTGTAAGAAAAACATTCTAAACTGCTAACAGGTAGCTGAAACGCTGCCACTGTCTTATATAACAGCGGTTGGGTCCCCAGTTACATGTTGTGGGTGTTGGTATGTGTCAGTGGTGGAGGTAACGAATTACATTTAATCATGTTACTGTAATTAAGTACATTTTTGGTACAATTTTGAGTATAATTTTATTTTAAGTCTGCAATTTTACTTGTACTCGAGTACAAATTCAGCTGAGTAAAGTACTTGGTTACTTTTAAAATCACAATTCGTTACAGAGTACTGTAATTAAATTAATATTTCAACCACTGACTTCGGTAGCCAATAAAAAAAAAAATCTCATCTGAACGGACCCTATATATATATATATATATATATATATATATATATATATATATTTTTATTTTTTTATTTTTTTTGCCAGAGACATGCCGGATAGAAAAATGGAAGGGTTGCATAGCCAAATACCAGCGAATGATACGACTGTTAGTATCTTTCATTTCTTGGAGCCACTGTAGAGCTTTATGATCTGTCTTTAGTATGAACTCCCATCCTAGCAGATAGTACTTTAATAAGTCAAAATCCCACTTCACAGCTAAGCATTCCTTTTCCAGAGCTTACGATTCAGGAAGGCAACTGGGCATTGAGCGTCGGTGTCACAAATATACACAGGAGACCCAAATGCAAGTGAATGCAAGATGATTTATTAATAGAGATAACAAGAGTCACAACTGGTATTGATCTCACCAGATATAGAGGAATTGTGTAGAGCAAGGGTGCTTCTCACAAGGAATCCAACACGCTAAACAGCGATAATAGTTCATCCGAGAAACAGATCCGAAGTGAAGTCTCTCACTGATATCTTACCATATATCGAGGGAAGGGGAGGTAGTGCTATGGAGCAACTCTCAAGGAAATCGACACGCTGCCAGCGGTAATAGTTCATCAGAGCAGCGGATCCGTGATGAAGTTTCTCACTGATATGTTTGTCGTCAGTGCAGGCAGTTGCAACAGCATCAATGAAATGGAGACGTGCATAAAGTCCAAATATAACAAACTTATGACGATTCACCACCAGCAGATATAGCGAGAGTGCCTAACAGAAGCAGACACAGAGGTACACAAACAACAGACTGACAAACGCTATCTACAAACACTGAACATATAAAGGCGCGTGGTAATGCGCAACAGCTGTGGTTGATAGAAAACAGCTGAGTGAGATGAGTAGCAACAAGACACGTGATAACTCAGCTGATGAATGTAAACACACACACCACGCGGTGAAGATATACCCAAACAAACACACCCACTTCCCACACACACACACACACACATGCAGGAAGAGCAGATAGATCCACAACCGTGGCAGTCGGGGCTACCCTGCAACAATACAGCTCCAAGGCCCCAATCTTAAAGATCTGTTTCCAAGACAAAAGATTGATGGAAATCAGGGTTGTGCAACACAGAATCTTTACTCAAGACCCTTCTAATATTGCTGCAATTATTAGAACTTCTTGAGCCCACCATGTCAGTGAATACTGCAGCCTGGCTGCATAAGTTGGGAATGAATCTGTGGTGAAATTTAGCCATACCCAGAAAGAATCTTAACTCCTTGCGAGTCTGTGGCTCCAAACCTTTTCCACCTGGGGTCTGAGCACCCCCGTTGCCAATGACAACCCCCAGATACTCAGTCTCCGCCTTTGTGATGGCACACTTTTATGGATTGACCGTCAGACCACCTGCCTGAAAATGTGCAAAACTTCCCAGATGTGCAACAAATGTTGCTCCCACACATAAATGTAAACCACAATATCATCAATATAAGCAACTGTAAATGTTAGTCCTTTCAGTACCTGGTCTATGTGTCTTTGAAAACCAAAGGCCAGAACCTTGAAATGGAATAGACTCCAGGGGGTTATAAATGCAGTCAGTTCTCTGGACTACTTAGTCAACGGGATCTGCCAGTAACCATTTGAAAGATCAATAGTTGTTAACAACTTTGGAGTAACCGGTCAATCTGTGAGATCACTGATCCATGGAGTAGCGTAAGGATCAATTTGTCACAGAGTTGAGGTAACGGAAATCTATACGAAATCTAATGGGGCAATCCTTTTTTAGAACAAGGGCCACTGGGTGTCACCACTAACTTTTAGATGGCTCTATAATGCCTAGCATCAGATTCACCTCCTCTTTCTCCTGTCGCTGACTGGAGCTGATATAATTCACCAGTCATCCTCTTCTTTAACTTGCTTGAACATCAAGCTGTGGCTAGACTTTTCAGGATGAGGAAACCATTGTTTAAGCAGATGTATATGCATAATGTGTGTAAATCAATCTTGGTCAGTGCAACTTCATATGTGGTAGGGCCCAGTTTACTTTTTATTTCATATGGCCCCTGCCACTTTAATAGTAGCTTACTCTCATGACTGGGCAGAATCACCAGTACCTTTTGGGTTCAAACAGTCACTCCCGAGCTGATTGATCATACCAGGTTTTCTGGCATGTTTGAGCCTCTACCAAATGAGGTTGAGCTTGTACAGTTCCCTCATTTGCACCACATAAGACACCACATTCTTTGACTCACATCTTCTTGGGTTTTCCTCCCAAACCTCTCGGGGTAATGCTAGGGGACCTCTGACTTCATGCTCCTAGAGCAACTCACATGGGGGAAAACTGAGGATTGTGGCATTTCCCAGTATGCAAACAAAATATATGAAAGCCATTGCTCTCAATCTGCGCCAGAGCCACCAACAAACTTGCATAACATTTAATAACAAGTGTGATTAAATCTTTTGGTTAGCCCATCAGCCTTGTCTGGGTGATAAGAAGTGGTTCTCAAGCTCTTGATTTTTATAGACCTGTTTCTGAAGGGTTGAGAAAAAATTAGTTCCTTGGTCTGTTAGAATTTCACTTGGAAAACTAACTGTAGAAACAGTTGCACTAAAAAGGTAGCCACATACTTGGCCTTGATAGACTTTGAAGGAAAAACTTCAGGATACCTGGTGACATAATTAGTTACTACAAGCATAAAGCAGTTACCAGAATTACTTTTTTCCAGCATTTTAACATTGTCCATTACTAATCATTCAAATCGAATGCTTATGAGTGAAAGTGGTTGGCAAGGGACCTAACCAGGGCCATGAGAAGACACTTTCTGATATTCAGGGCAGTATAGCCTGAGTTTGAATAAAGTAGCGAGGAAACAGAAACCTTTTTTGTGTCTTATTTTAACCAAATATAAAGAATGAACAAAATAAATACAATCGATGAATCAATTTAACTGAACCAATGAATAAACTAAATAAATGCTTATATATGGATGTATGTGTGTGTATATACAGTACATGCATGCCTCACTCTTATTAATGTGTGGCCACAGCATGGGTCTTCACAAACACCAAGTAATTGGATTTAACTGTTATGGGCATGTTTTATAGCTGTAAAGAATTGATGAATCTGCAAATGTGCAAACACAAATAGTTTACAATTGGAAAGGGTCACAAGATTACATGGTCATCAGTTAAACCATAACACCGGCCCTAACACACATCAACACTTTACTTTACACCAGCACATTACCAACAACTTTTAATCATGCCTGGGTGACCTTGCTGCTCAAAAAAACTTAAAAAGTTAAAAATAACAGGGTTTCTCTCCTTCTATTTATTGCCAAAACACTGGACAGGGTTGATTTCAACCAGAATGCCACATTTTAACACAACCAGCTAGATGCATTGGATACCGGTCAAGGCTTGTATCATGTTCAAATCATTGATGCTTGCTTATGGAACAGGTACTGGCACTGAACCTCTTACTTTCACCTGTTCCTGAATGTCTACATCCTGTCCAGAAGCCTTCAGCTGAAAAATGAGAGTCACCTTGTGGTACCACCGCAGATAGGCTATAAGTCATCTTACAAAACCTTTCCATTTAATGTTCCACACTGGTGGAACAATCTTCCTATTTCCACTTGGATTGCTGATTCACTAGTATAACTCAAATGACAACTAAAAACCCATCTCTTCTACTATCACCTGAACCCCTGTGAACAAAATCAGGACCCCCCTCTTACATTACCACATGACAACCCCAAACAGTGTGCCTCACAGGTGAGTGGGCTTTTCTCTCTCTAAACCCCCTCCCCTTACTTTAGTACCTAATTCTCTGAGCACTAACAATTCCTTTGTATGATTATCACTTCGTGTGTGTATTGCAATGTATCCTCTTATTAAATGCCTCCTCAATTTTAAGTTGCTTTAGACAAAAGCATCTGCTAAATGACTAAATGTATATTTCCATTGTCTGCATGTTCTCATTCTTTTTGATGTGAGTACATGGTTTGAGTGTTTGTCTCTTCGTGCCATGTGCTTTCCTTTCTATTGTCTAGTCTACCCCACCTTGTTACCATCATTAGTTTATTCAATTCATCTATTTTTCTTGATTTGCTCTTCTATAAAGCTTCCTTGTGTTTGTTGTCCTGTGCAAATTCGTCATCAATTCGTCCCTTATATTGCTGTTTCTCCGGTCCTCCCTTGTCCAGCCAAGCCCAGTTATTGAAATTCCCCCCTCTAGGTAGTTTCTGTTGCATTTTATTTTATATTTTATTTAATTATTATCCATTTTGATGCTGCATTTGTGTCCTCATTTCTTTCCCTCACCATCCCTGACAGATTCGGCTTTTCTTTTCTTTGCTTTTTCCATTGCAAGTCTGTATGCATAAGTCCAGTGTGTAATGCAGTTTTCATCCCAACAGTTTTTCTACAAGTCTAAATTCTGTTGCGGTCTGTGCAGTGACTCAGCAAATAAACAATACATCTGACACTTTGGATGCCACACTCCCCTGTCCTGCCTTTTTTATTGTGGTTTTGAATGTTTATACAGGTCATTCAGCCAAGCCATTTGATGAGGCATGATATGGAGAAGTGATATGTGTGCTTATGAAGTCACTGAACTCTGCACCCACAAAACAGGAAGTATTGTTCAAAACTAACATCTCAGGCAATCCCTGATTTGTAAAACTCAATTTCAACTCCCAATGAGGCAGTGGAAACAGAATACACATCACATTTGATCTTCTGATCCTGTCTCTGAGGCCATGTCAGGAACACCTAATCAAGGTGCTATTATTCTTTCTTACAACACTTGTGGCACTGCTCTCACAAAAAAACAACTGCCATGCTGTTTATGCTCACCACCTTATCTGTAGCAGTTCAGACATGGCTCAATTAGCAACCATTTGCCCTTTGCCTTCAATTTCAGCACAGTGTGTGTTGAATCTCTTGCGTGCATAATCACGGATGCTTTATTTTGACCTGTAACTCCAGCACATCTTTATTCATAGTCTCTATAGCTTGTGCGAGCTTCAGCGCTTTTTTAAAAGTTAGGTCTGGTTCTGCCAATAACTGCCGCTGTATTCCATCTGCCTCAACTCCACACCTGTTAGGCTACAGAGCATTTCTTTCAACTTGTTTCTGTAATTGCAATGTTGAGCGAGTTCCTGAAGCACCATGACATAATTCGTCTCAGGTTCTTTTGGCTGTCTGTTCTGAGAATTAAATTTAAAACTCTGCACAATCTTACTCAGTTTGGGGATATAGTGGTTTTAAACAGCTCCACCAACTCACAGAGACCCAGATTATCTGTCACGATCACCAGCGATCTTCTCCCCTTAGATCGCTGGTTTACATGCACAAACACCCATGGACTACAAATCCACCATCATATGAACTACAACTCCATACATGCACTCCAATCACACACACATGTTACTCATCTCCACTGATTGCACACACACCACCGGAGGCTTGTCAAGACTGATTGCACACAACACATAAGCAGCACACACACTCATTTCAGTGCCGAGTCTTGTATTCTGTTCCAGTTGCAATTCAAAGCGTTTCCTTGTTTTGTCTTTGCCGTGTTTCACCCTCGCCTTGATTCTCTGTTTCTGCCTGTCTGCTGCCATCCCTGTGACCTGTTGCCTGTTATATTGACTACGACTCTGGATTGTCCTCATACATCTGTTTGCTCCTGTACTGATCACTGCTTGTCTGACCATCCCTTAATAAAGACCTGCATTTAGATCCGCATCCTGTTGTCAGCATCCATCCTTGGTTACATTATCAGAGCTAAGGAAATTTCTCAAGACTATATGTTAAGACTATATGATTGTCTCTTAAACAAAGCAGAATAGCCTGTTTCTTTCCAGCATCTTTAACCCCCCACCCCCCATATATATATATATATATATATATATATATATATATATATATATATATATATATATATATATATATATATATATGTATGTATATATATATGTATGTTTTTTTTTTTAATCCTGATTAAATGCTTGCAATTCTACAATTTATTTTATCTTTAATTAGCAAAACCAATCCCTTTTTCTATACAATCTATGAATTATTGTCAAACTTATCAATAAATGTGAATACATCCATTGAAAATGTGGCTTATTTCTGGGTTTGAATCAAAGTGCTGCCATGCTTCTCTTCACTTTAATGGATATTTTGTAAATTACCACAGGCAATTCCTTACTGCCTTTTGACTGGATGACAAAAGTCCAATATCATGGATAGTAGGCTTTAAACCAGGAACCAAAAAACAAAACAAAAAATGACCTGACATGTAATGTCAATTGAAATGGATGCAGGAACCAAAACGGTTATGAAAATAATATTTTATTTAAGAGCAGTTGTTTGAAAGGTTATGCACACAAAAAAGTGAGTGTCATTTAACTATTTCAAATTGCAATGCTTGATCTATTTTTATTTGCTTATTGAACTTATGGCTACCCTCTTGTGGGCATAATAGTCAATACAGTTTTTTTTCTGTAATGTTAACTATTGTTAAGCTGGTGTAATAAACAAAACAAAACAAGAAAGTCACGAATAAACACATTTAAATGGCTGCTTTGTTGAGGTAAATGTAAGTATGCATTTGTGCATGTATGTTTATTTTATTTAGTTTTTTATTATTATAATTGATTATTTTAGGATTTACTCATCATATGTTTCTTTGTGTTTTCTTCTGGTCTGAGTAAAATTATGAAACATTTTGGAGCAAATATGCAAAACAGCAAAGCAAAACTTGAAGCTAAAATAGCAAATATCTCCACAGCTACAGTAAATTTTCCAGGAGAACTGACATAAGCTGGTATAAACGTGATCCACACAGCACAGAATATGAGCATACTGAAAGTGATGAACTTGGCTTCATTGAATTTATCAGGCAACTTTCGAGCCAGAAAAGCCAGAATGAAACACAATATAGCCAGTAAGCCAATATAACCAAGAACGGCCCAAAAGCCAAACGCTGAACCTAAATTACATTCTAGAATTATTCTCTCTTGGTAATAATTCATGTTCATATATGGGAAAGGAGGAGATATTGTTAACCAAATCACACAGATTACAACCTGTAACAGAGTGAAGGTAATTACACTGAGTCTTTGCTGTAAGGGCCCAAACCATTTCATGACATTACTTCCTGGGAGTGTAGCTTTGAAGGCCATTAACACCACTATTGTTTTCCCCAGAACACAGGAAATACAGAGGACAAAGGTGATCCCAAACGCTGTGTGACGCAACATACAAGACCACTCAGTGGGTCGACCAATGAAAGTGAGTGAACAGAGGAAACAAAGAGTCAATGAGAAGAGCAGCAGGAAGCTCAGCTCAGAGTTGTTGGCTTTTACTATTGGTGTGTCCTTATGCACAAAGAAAATGATAGCAATACCCAAAGTAAAAGACACACCCAATAAAGAAAATAGCATTAAAACAATTCCCATCACATCCTCAAATGATAAGAACTCAACAAGTTTTGGGACACATGTATCTCTCCAATTGTTGGACCAAAATTCTGGAGGACACTTGAGACACGTCACTGAATCTGAGAATTAAATACAAAAACAAACAAATAAATTAAAAATTATATATATATATATATATATATATATATATATATATATATATATATATATATATATATATATATATATATATATATATATATATATATATTAGTTATAATTTTTTACACTGTACACTGATGCTTATTAATGCCAGTTTTGTCATTTTGTACTGTACCTGTCTTATTACTTATTTCCCCTTCTGCACATTGAATACAGTCATAGCAGCAAAGAGGTTTTCCTTTTTTCACAGCTTTCCTAGTGCCCATGGGACAGCTTTCACTGCACACAGACAAAGGCACCTGTAAAATAAAATGTTGTACCATAAAAATGCATCCTTACTGTTTACAGATGTGTAAGATATGTATCAAATGCTCCCAAACTTTACCTGATGTTGATTCTTGGCCCACATTATGCTGATGTTATTAAACGAAAGTTGAAATTCTGGTTGTAAGGACGCATCATAGAAACCCACTTTAACAAACTTTGTTGCCCCTTCTTCCCCCTGCTGCCAGTTCAAGAGATCATACCTTGCTGCCGGATCTCCATTTTTATCAAAGAATACCTTTTCACCAGTTTCAGTGAAGAAACTCACTTCCCTCAAGGCTTGAAGTACCTGTAAATTACAAACACGTACAACTGAAAAAAAAAAAAAAAAAAAAAAACTAAACTAAATTTGTGGGCAACTAACATGAAATTTCCCTATCTACAATATGTATACTACCTGCCATGTATTATTGATTTTTTCCAGACATTCTCTTTGATTTGTGTCCCATTTTGAACAGCTGACTGATCTGTTCAGAGCATGTGCAATGGCAAACACGGCCTTGTAAACATTATTGGGTATTTGTAATTCCGTAACATCTGTGTACTGGTTCTGCACATTGTTTAAACTTTCATTTCCGGTGCACATGCTCTTGCTTTCAGAACTTTGTTCTGTGGAAAGTCTACATAGAAATATTGATTCCCACAACTCTTTATACAGATTTATGTTGGAAGATGGATTGATTTTAGTTAGAAATTCCTTTAGACCTTGTATTTCAGATTTTGGTATGGCAAAACCCATAGACCCTCTAAGAATGTGTTGCCATTTACCAGTAGCAATGTTCATATCAGAGATCCAGGATTCACTACCAATCCATTGTAGCCCAGTAATGTTCTGTTTAGCTAATTCCCCTAAAAGAACTTCCATGTCTGAGTATGATACAAAGGCAACAATCACTTTTGAGCTTGATTTCTTTACAATTTCCACAATTCTTAATATTTCCTCCCTGGGATGAGTCCTGAAGAAAGCTTCAGAAAATTCTACACAGACTCCAAATTCTGTAGCTGCTTTGATAAAAGTGTTCATGCCATTGTTTCCATAGTCATTATCACTGCAAAGAGCCCCTACCCAGGTCCAGCCAAAATACTTGACCAGTTTGGCCAGTGCTCTGCTCTGGTAATAATCACTGGGAATAGTCCTGAAAAATGAGGGGTGTTTCTTTTTGTCACTGAGGCAGGCACATGTTGCAAAGTGACTAATCTTTGGGGTAAAAAAAGAAAGACAAAAAAATAAGAAAATAAAATATTTTTTTTTTTAATTCATCTGTTTGTTATTTATCTTTACCACTATATTGCAAAAAAAATGTCACAAATGCTTAGTTTGTGATTTAAACAATAAGATGGAAGATACTGCAGCTACTTACCACTGGTAAATGCAGCGGTCCAACAGTGGCAGAGATGGCAATGGTAGGAGTAGAGGATGTTTCTGCAATGATTGCTTGGACTGTTTTTGGTGTTTGACAGGATAACTGTGAGGCATTTTCCCCATTAACTAATGACAGAGAGGCTCTGAGAGCCATTTCGATGGATCCACATGAATCATAGATTCTGTAACCCAAACTAAGACCAGGAAGAATATCAGCTCTCTTGTTGATTTCCTCGATTGCATATATCATTGTCTGTGCATTTTGAAATTCTCTGAGACTTAAACTACAAAAAGAAAGAAATAGAATGAAGGCATGCAAATATTCAATAAAAAAAACTATACAATGAAAAGGTTAAAGCAAATGTACACTTGTATTTTAAAATATGAATGTCAAAGAAGTACATAGAGTAAGACATGTATTCTAACATCATGTGTCCTTTTTTAACCTCATTTTCACTTTTTTCTGTCAAACGTGTCTCCATATACTGTACACTCACCTCTTGCATTTAGGCTGTTCTGGTTTTGATGTAAATGTGGGCATAATTTCTTCCCAGCTGTTGTGGAAAGAGAAAATGCCCCCGATTGTCACATCACCGTCTTTGCTAAGCTGAGGTTTGTTAGGAGGCCCCAGTAACTTGCATGGAGGGTTGGCTGCTCTCACTAGTGTGAAAAAAAGCCAGGTGTGTAAGAAAACCATTCTAAGGTCCTAACAGGTAGCTTAACCTCTGCTACTGTCTTATATAACAGCTGTTGGGTCCCTGTACACTGATTTCCTTGTTGTGGGTGTTGGTTACTGAATATCACATTTTCTGCCTTTAAAGGGATAGTTCAGCCAAAAGTGAAAATGTACTCTCTATTTGCTCACCCTCCAGTAGTCCCAAGTCTTTAAGATTCTGTTAAATTCAAAAGAAGATATTTGAAGAAAGATAAAAACTATAAACATTAATTTCCATAGTAGGAAAAACAAATACTATTGAAGTCAATAGTTACAGGTTTGTATACAACCTTTTGTATGTATACAAAATTATCTAAATTATTAGCCCCCCTTTAAATTCTTTTAAAAATACTTCCCAAATTATGTTTAACAGAGAAATTTTCACAGTATGTCTGATAATATTTTTTTTTTTCTGGAGAAATTCTTATTTTTTTTATTTCGACTAAGTTAAAAGCAATTTTAAAAAAATTTGAAAACCATTTTAAGGTCAAAATTATTACCCCTTTAAGCAAATTTTTTTCAATAGTCTACAGAACAAACCATCATTATTTAATAACTTGCCTAATTACCCTAACCTGCCAAGTTAAATTAATTAACTTAGTTAAGCCTTTAAATGTCACTTGTAGTTGAATACTAGCATCTTGAAAAATATCTAGTAAAATATTATGTACTGTCATCATGGCAAAGATAAAATATATTATTATGTTATTAGAAATGCATTATTAAAACTATTATGTTTAAAAATGTGTTGAAAAAAATATCTCAGTCAAACAGAAATTGGGGAGAAAATAAACAGGGGGGCTAATAATTCTGACTTCAACTGTATATATATATATATATATATATATATATATATATATATATATATATATATACTATTATAAAAGTACTATAAAATAAAAACTATAACTATTATAAAGTAATAGTCCCCCTCCGCTCCGCTGTTTGCATATGTGCCTCCCACTTGTTAAGGGACCAAAAGTAATGGGACAGAATAATAATCATAAATCAAACTTCCACTTTTTAATACTTGCTTGCAAATCCTTTGCAGTCAATTAAAGCCAGAGGTCTGGAATGCATAGACATCACCAGATGCTGGGTTTCATCCCTGGTGATGCTCTGGCAGGCCTGTACTGCAACTGTCTTTAGGTCCTGCTTGTTCTTGGGGTATTTTCCCTTCAGTTTTGTCTTCAACAAGTGAAATGCATGCTCAATGGGATTCTGGTTAGGGGACTGACTTGGCCATTGCATAATATTCCACTTATTTCCCCTCAAAAACTCTTTGGTTGCTTTTGAAGTATGCTTTGGGTCATTGCCAATCTGCACTGTGAAGCACCATCCAAGGAGTTCAGAACCATTTGGCTGAATAGGAGCAGATAATACTGCCCAAAAGACAGAATTCATCCTGCTGCTTTTGTCAACAGTCAATTCATCAATAAATAAAAGAGAACCAGTTTCATTGGCAGCCATGCATGCCCACGTCATGACATTACCACCTTCATGCTTCGCTGTTTAGGATCCTGAGCAGTTTCTTTCCTTTATCATACTCTTCTCTTCCCATCACGCTCGTACAAGTTGATCTTGGTCTCATCTGTCTATAGGAAGTTGCTCCAGAACTGTGAAGGCTTTTTTAGAACTCTAATCTGGCTTTCCTGTTTTTGAGGTTCACCAAAAGTTTACATATTGTGGTGAACCCTCTGTATTCACTCTGGTAAAGTCTTTTTTCACTCTCATTGTTGACTTTGACACACATACAACTACCTCCTGGAGAGTGTTCTTGATCTGTTCAACTGTTGTGAAGGGTTTTTTTCTACACCAGGAAAATAATTACTTGGTCGTCCACCACAGTTGTTTGCGTAGTCCTCTGGGCCTTTTGGTGTTGCTGAGCTCACTGGTGGGTTCTTTCTTTTTAAGAATGTTCCAAACAGTTGTTTTGGCCACTCCTAATGTTTTGCTATGTCTCAGATGGGTTTGTTTAGCTATTTCAGCCTAATGATGGCTTTCTTGACTGATAAGGGACAGCTCTTTGGATCTCATCTTGAGAGTTGACAGCAACAACAGATTCAAATCCAAATAGCACACTTGAAATTAACTCTGTACCTTATACCTGCTTGTTATAATTGGGATAATGAGGGAAACACACACCTGGCCATGGAACAGCTGAGAAGCCAATTGTCCCATTACTTTTGGTCCCTTAACAAGTGGGAGGTACATATGCAAACTGTTGTAATTCCAGTTATAGCCTAGTTTGTTTCATTTAAAATCCACTGTGTTGGTGTATGGAGCCAAAAATATTAGAATTGTGTCCTTGTCCCAATATTTATGGACCTGACTGATGGATCTCAAATATTTAATTACAGAATGTAAGATGGCTGTGTAATGAAGAGTGTTAAGACCAAGCAGGTGCAAAAAAATTGCAACTCAATTCAGAACAAGTTTCAAATCAAAATTTGTGGTTATTACAGTCAGCCATGGTAAGCACAAAGTATTTATGAATTTGCTACACTAACCATAGTCTCACTGGTTATAGTTGTAGTGCCTGGACCATCTAATATGTCCGGTACTTTAAGAATTAGCTCATAAATTCGAATTAATTCAAATTAATTCTCGGGAATTCAAATCAGAAGATTTGAGCGACTGGCTCACAGTCAGAAACACGTACACTTAAGTCATCTATTGGTCCACCCTAATAAAAGTAAGCAGCGTAACTTTATCTTTAGTAAATCTATGTTATATTATTACGTGGCCAACAATAATATAAAAACAGAGTTTCACAAGCAAGGTAGCAAGACCATATAGCTGAGGCAGTAACTTAGAAACACATAAAACTCCGACAAGGATCTTAAAATGCAACACAAGTTTATTAAGCTACACACACAGTAAACTACTCTACATAAAACAGACAAACATACAGGTACACACACAAACAGTTCTGAAATGAGTTGGATGACTGAGGATGAAGTGTCCCAAACATCTCGCACTTGCTAAGTTCTTAGCATTGCAACCTGAGAAAACCACCAAGCAGAGAATCTGACTAGGATTTACTGTTAAACTCAATTAACACCAGCTTCAGCAAGGAGTGAAAAGTTGGTTTGTGTTTATTTGCGTTTTAATGACCAGTCTAACTCGTTAGCTGGTTGAGGGGAATCCCGGCGAAGCCGTTTGGTTGCAGCGTGTTGACGTAGTTGGGATGTTCTTTGTTGGAGAGGGATTTTCCTTCGTCTTTTGGAGCGTGAGACTCGTTGTCCCGGTGACAGAGAGTGAGACGTCAGCAAGCGGGAAGTTTGCTGAAGGGGGATTCCTCCAGTGGCTTGCTCCTTGGCAGAATTACGAAACTTAGGAAGTCAGAGTTCAGAGAAGTTGAATGACTGACCCTACTGCTGGATGAGACGGCGTCCGAGGGTTCACAGGAAAGCAGTTATACGAGCAGGACAGGGTCAGACTGAGTTCATGCGAGTCGCGAACGTACACAGAAGCAGCTGAGCTCCTGTGAACAGGGTTTTGTTGCCGTGGTGATGTTACGGCGGACAGACGCAGGCATTACGGGGTTATTCTTCCGAGAGCGATGTCCGGCAGGCGTGTTGTAAAGACGGGAAGCGTGCAACGCAAAGTTTGTGCGTAGAAACCCCTTGTGAAACCATAAAAGTTTAAACTCTTGGGGTTATATAGTGGGCAGGGTTTAGCCCAACCCACTCTGTGATTATCCAATGGCCATGGCTACAGAGCGAGACCAGGCCTCTTTTCTCCCTGGTTGTCTACACCCAGGGAAGGGGAAATCAGTGGTCATGCGTTGGAAATAAAACTACACTTACTGTTATCAAAAATTCAATGAAAGTCTGTAATTAACTACTATTTGCATATACAGTTTTATCATTCAAACCAATGTTTCCTGAAGCCTTATAGCTCCAGTTTGAAACCAAACATCACAGCCTTTATCAAATGCAGTTAATTACATGCATTACAAACACTACGACGCTTCAATTTCATGCACACTATAGTGAATACACTTGCTTACATACATAGTAAAACGTACACAACTATTAGCAACAAAACATTAAAGCAAAACACACTTTTAAACGTGAAATGTCCGAAAATCACGTGGGCCTTTTGTTCAAGGACAATAACTGGGTTATTTTCCCCGGACAGGAAAAGAGGCGGGAGGCCGCACACCCAGAGATACACAAATGTGTCTTTCTTCCTTTGGGTGTAGAATTCAATTATCATAGTCATGTGGATGGTAAATGGCCCAAAGAGGCGCGGATAAATTAATTTGTAAATGGGGTTACAACACGTCTTTGTTTTATAAAAGGAAGAAGAGTGTGTATTGGAATTAGGCTTCGGGCGATACTCAATTAAGGAGGAGACAAGGAGGAGCAAGAGCCTTTTCTGACTGCTGATTTTTAACTCCGCTTAGAAACATGGCTGAGTTCCTACATAGTTATACAGGTTATGTGGTTATACAGATCTGAATTTGGGAGGTCTGAGGTTGAGCTGGTGGGGGGAGTAGCTAAATTTAGCTGTTGGGACAGAGCAGCAATTCAGAAATTATGGCAAGGTGACGCCTGAACAGGGAAAAGCCGGAGGTATGAGGAATCCGGGCAGTGCTGTTGGGATGATGGGCAACTGTGGTGATGAAGCAGGAATGAGCCAAGGTGGAGCAGAGAAGTTGGAGAGCTGAGGTGAAGTGTACAGGCAGGGGGCGGAGATGAATGGACTACATGACTGGAAGATGCTGGAGACAGGAAGTCCCACATAATGACATGGGCTGAGAGTGAGCAGGGGAAAACGATGGCAGGGCTGTAAGAATGACAGCCACAGCACGTGCACAGGCAGCTCAGGAACATGTATGTGTAGCAGAGTAAAGACTGGATGTTTAATGATGAGGAACAGACTGATATAGAAAAGTGGTTGGACAGAATCAATGGGGGCACATGAGAGTAACTGCTTGATAAGAACTGGAGGGAAAGTAACAGTCCTTAAATCTCCTCATTGAAATGGTCTCAGTAATCCACTAAACTCCCTTAACGAGCATTGTTGTCAGGTCACACACCTGGTCATCAAATGAACTGCAGAGTTCCTACTCCAGTGCATTGATCAACTTTATTAGTTGATGACAATGTGACATGCAGCTCTCTGGCTGATGTTCTGAGCAGTGGGGTATTGACTGGCTGTTCTCTGGTTCAGAAATGAGGCTAGTGCCAATTTAAACAAAGAACCACAGAAACTCTTCTGGGAAACCTCCCCAAACGTATGCAGTCTGCAGGCAGTTGAGCCATGGATAGTAGTACAATTGGAGTATGTGATCTGGGCGCATGCAGGATGGAGTGTAATGTACACAGATAAAAGAATATGAAGACTAATAACTTTATTATATTCACTATAAAGCAAAACATAAACCACACATAACTGAAGTAACTGATAGATAATTAACTCAATGGCAAACAGGTTATAGAAATTCAATTGTGCTGGTAATGGAAAACTTTGTTAACACAAGAGCTATCTTTAAGGGAATAATAAAAAAAAAAAACTTTAATTTTCTTCCTCAATATCTCATTTCACATTTGTTATTTCTATAATGAAACATGAGTGTAAAAAGCCAACCATCCATTCATTCACTTTCCTTTGGTTTAGTCCCTTATTCATCAGGGGTCACACCACAACAAAATTAAGTGCCAACTTATTCAGCATATGTTTTACAGAGTAGATACCCTTCCAGCTGCAACCCAGTACTGGGAAACATCCATACACACTCATTCACACACATACACTACGGCCAATTAAGTTTATTCAATTCACCAATATTGCATGTCTTTGGACTGTGGGGGAAACTGGAGCACCCAGAGGAAACCCATGTCAACACGGGGAGAACATGCAAACTCCACACAGTAATGCCAACTGACCCAGCCAGGACTCAAACCAGTAACCTTCTTGTTGTGAGATGACAGTGCTAACTGAGCCACCGTGTCACCCTCAAAAGCAACCAGAGTAAGTGATTCATAATACCAGACCCAAAGGACATGAAGATGCAATAAAAGGCAGCACTATCATTGTTGCGCTTCAGAGGTTTCTGCCCTGCATATATATTAGCATGGCAAAGAAGACTGTATCACTGCCAGTACTGCTGCTGATAGTGTATGGCATCTGCTTGTCAGCTTTGGCACAAGTCTGCAGACTGCTGAGTCAGCCTGCACTTCCTCTACTTTCTGCAGAAAGAGACATTAACATTGGGGCAATATTCTCAATCCACATTAGTGCTCTGCTAAAGATGCATTCTTTTACTTTCAAGCCAGAGCCAACTGCATGCATCAGGTTTGTAATATGATATAATAATATAAAATGACTGATTTGTTGATTCTTTGTACAGTTTAATGCAAATAATGCTTTATTTTTACAGCTTAAGTTTGCGTGAGTTTAAATTTGCTCAGACACTGATTTTTGCCATTGAAGAGATTAATAACAACACACAGCTATTGCCTGGTGTGTCTTTGGGCTATAAGATATATGACTCATGTGGCTCAATAGCTCAGGCTATATTCTCAGGCATGGCTTTGATGAATGGTTATGAAGAAACTTTGAGTGATACATCCTGCTCTAGACCACCGGCTGTTAATGCCATTGTAGGAGAGTCCAACTCCTCTCCCACTATAGCCTTGGCTTCTATAGCTGGTCCATTCAGTTTACCTGTTGTAAGAACCCTTGCTTATTGGCTTGTTATCTTGTTGAAATAAGGAATAACAAGTGTTTTTTTTTTCATTAGTTGCACATTTTTTAATACAATTATGTATATTGTATTTACCATATAACTTTATACTGTATATATGACTTATGAATAAATAAGTGAATAAAATATTCTGTTTCCCCTCTTGCAGATCAGTCATTTTGCCACATGTGCATGCTTGAGTAACAGAAAAAGGTATGCATCCTTCTTCAGAACTATCCCCAGTGATTATTACCAAAGCAGAGCACTGGCTCAGCTTGTGAAGCACTTTGGCTGGACCTGGGTTGGGACAGTCAGGAGTCGCAGTGATTATGGCAATAATGGAATCGCAACATTCGAGGAAGCAGCAAAAAAAGAGGGGATTTGTATTGAATATTCAGAGGCCATATTAAGAACTGATCCACAAGATCAATTTCTGAAGACACTAGAAGTGATAAAGAAGGGAACTGCCAGGGTTGTGCTAGCTTTTGTTGCATTAAGAGATTTTTACCCCCTTTTAAATGAAATTGCGCAACACAACATTACAGGGCTGCAGTGGGTTGGCAGTGAATCTTGGATAACATCTCGAACTGTTGCAGAAACAAAGGAATATGCTTTCCTTTCTGGAGCTGTGGGTTTTTCTATAGCAAATGTCAAACTTGTGGGCCTACAAGATTTTCTAGTAAATGTGCACCCTGATCATGAACCAAAAAATAAACTTTTAAAAGAATTCTGGGAAACAACATTTCAGTGCTCTTTTAGTAACAGTGGACGTGTTGGGTGTACTGGCTCAGAGAAACTAGCAGACTTACAAAATGAATATACTGATGCCACAGAGCTACGAATAGCCAATAAAGTGTACACAGCAGTGTACGCTGTTGCACATACACTACACAATGTATTTCAAGACTACAAATCCTCCAACAGTAGCAAATTCAAACAACCCACACCTCAAATGGTGGGTGAAATAATAGATGGATTCAGGGATGAATGAATGAATTTGTAATAATAATCCTAATATTTGCCCTCAGGTACTGAACTACATGAAAGATGTAAGATTCACTGTCAAAACAGGTGAAGAAATATTTTTTGATGCAAGCGGTGATCCAGTGGCGAGATATGATCTTGTGAACTGGCAGCCTTCTGGGGAGGGAAGTCTGCAATTTAAACATGTGGGCATCTATGACAGCTCACTGCCTTCAGACAAATGTCTTCAGGTCAATCAGGAACATGTGCTATGGGCAGATAATACTAGACAGGTATTATTTTCTACTGTATCAAAAATAGTCAGGTAATGAGAAATTTTCTAAACAATCATTTTGGCATATTTGTTTTAAAATATATGAAAGCAGAGAGTCATAAAGTTCCAGAAAATACAACAATGTCAATATATTAAATTTAAATATTTAATCATATTCTTTTGGGCCTTTTATATGACAGCTTATTTTTCCATAGTTGCCTGTATCCGTGTGCAGTGAGAGCTGCCCCCATGGAACTAGGAAGGCTGTGCAAAAAGGAAGACCTGTCTGCTGTTATGACTGTATTCCATGTGCAGATGGAGAAATCAGTAACAACACTGGTAGAAAATCTCATGCTGGTTAACTCTCAAAATAGTACTATGAAGTAAACGTAATCGTCTGTTCCTCACACTGTTCCCTTTTCCTCCCCTCACAGACTCTAGTGACTGCTCTCCTTGTGATGTGGAATACTGGTCAGATGAAAGAAAAGAAAAATGTGTATTAAAAGTGATCGAATTCCTTTCTTATACTGAAATCATGGGGATGGTGCTTTGTATATTCTCCTTCATTGGGTTGTTATTAACAGCAATGATATCTTTTCTGTTCTACCTTCATAAAGAAACACCTATTGTCAGAGCCAACAACTCGGAGTTGAGCTTCTTGCTGCTCTTCTCACTCTCACTGTGTTTTCTCTGTTCACTCACTTTCATTGGTCGCCCCACTGAGTGGTCCTGTATGTTGCGTCACACAGCGTTTGGGATCACTTTTGTCCTCTGTATTTCCTGTGTTCTAGGGAAAACAATAGTGGTGTTAATGGCCTTCAGGGCTACACTTCCGGGAAGTAATGTCATGAAATGGTTTGGGCCTACACAACAACGACTCAGTGTTGTTTTCTTAACATTAATACAGGTGATTATCTGTGTTGTTTGGTTAACTGTATCTCCTCCATTTCCATATAAGAATTTGAGCTATTACAGGGAAAAGATCATCCTAGAATGTAACTTGGGTTCAGCTTTGGGGTTCTGGGCCGTTCTGGGTTATACTGGCCTGCTATCTGTCTTGTGTTTTATTTTAGCTTTTCTTGCTCGTAAACTCCCTGATAACTTCAATGAAGCCAAGTTCATCACATTTAGTATGCTCATATTTTGTGCTGTCTGGCTCACATTCATTCCAGCTTATGTCAGCTCTCCTGGAAAATTCACAGTAGCAGTGGAGATATTTGCCATCTTATCTTCAAGTTTTGGTTTACTATTTTGCATATTTGCTCCAAAATGTTACATAATTTTACTCAAACCAGAAAAGAACACAAAGAAACAAATGATGGGAAAGTCATCTACTAAAACTCTTTAAAATCACATAAGTATGTAACTGAACAACATATCAGTTTAAAGCAACATGCAACCAGTCCAAATTAAACAATATAAACATGTCTGTAAACTAAATAAAAAAAAAGTACAAAGTGCAAAGTTCAAACAACGTTGCAGTTCTATTTTGGTCATTGTTTCTGTATGCATGATTAGATAATTATTACAAATTAAAAAGAAAACCTTCAAACAAACACAGTTACCATTAGAATGTAATTTTCTTTGTCTAGGGGTTAGCTTTCTTATTATAACACATAATACTTGTTTGTTGTTTTCTTTCTTTAATTAAACTAAGGTTTCTTGCAGAGGGCACTTTGAAACCATGTAAACATTTCATAACACAATAGATTTAGTATGATTTGATACATTCAACCAACCTTTCCATTTAGAGATTTGTTTTATATATATACGACATAGCGGTGTCATGGTTCGGTATGTTTTCGATACTGCAAAAAAAAAAAAAAGAAAAAAAGCCAGAGGATTTCTCTGATTGCAATCTTTCTAATGTATTAAAACTAACATCATAAAAGCATGATCTCTCTTCTTTTTTTTTTTTACTTTGAACAGTGATATAAAGCTTAACTTCTGGGGGGTTTTCTCAGCAGCAAATAAAACAAACCCTTCTTTATACTCAAAACCAAAAAGCTACTTAAAAATAAATATAATATTTTAGTAGTTAAACAAATAAAAAGAAAATAACAATTTAGTTTTTATATGGAACTCAGTTTCAATCAATTTTTAAGTAATTTTTTTTTTTTTCAAAAAGTGTCCACCTTTTCTTCAGACAGCACAGATCTGCTTGATTTGACTGTCACCTGCCATTTCAGTGGATCTGATAGCAGGAATTATTATCTGACTGAAATGGGCTTATGAAGGAATAATGTAACGAGGCTCTATTACATTTAACATTTTCTTAAAACCCGAAATTTCCACTACCAATTAAGGTCTCATATCCACAGCTATAAATGTACCGATCGCCTCTGTGATTTGTTTTGCCCTGTTCGAATCTGTAGAAATTGCCTATCCCAATGCTGCGTGGATAGTTGCATGTAGTGTGCGTGTCTAGTTTTCGTCTAATTCCAGTTAGTGATTCCTTGATGTCAGTAGCTATGTTTCCATCCACCTATTTTTTTGCGCATTAAAACCGGTTGATGGAAATGACATGATGCGCATAAATTTTGAAAATGCGCATAAAAAACATATGCGCATAACTGAGTAGGTTAACCTTTTTTCGATAAGAAAAGATGTGCATAAACTACGATGGAAACACTTTTATCGCACAAATTCCAGTGTGCGCATTAAAAAAAGGTCATGTTATTTTGTAATGAGAGATCATGTGATGATAAAAATTTGTGTAAATGGACAAACCAGCAGGCTGCACATTATAAACCATCTGAAATGTTGTTTTTGTCATTCTAAAACGCCTTACTGTTTAAGTATTAGTGTTATTATATTATTAATGACCTCCAGAATCAAGAGCGTCTGTGCTCCGTGTCTGACACCTTCAAACGCCACCGCGCGTTCATTGCGTGTCAGGATTGCCGTCTGAGGCGCAAGTCATTTATTACATGAAGAAAAGATTGACGCAGCTTCTCCTACTGTAGCAAATTCAGTTTTTACTGTTGATATTTGCCGCCAGTTAATCAGGAAGTGACGGTTTTGTTCGCTTTGACTCGTTGGATGGAAACGCAGCTTTATTAGCACGTCTTTTATGCGATAATCCAGTTTTGCGCATAAAAAGTTTATTCGCATTTTTGGATAAAAACATAGTGTTTTTTTATCCACCACTCTCTTGCCATCACCCTCATAACTTGCAGGGAAACCAAAGTGCTCCCAAACGCCAGACACGCTGTTGGTTATAGGAGGATTACATTAATGTTAGCCTACTAGCCATTTTGCGAGCTAGTGCAGCATGTGCCTGACTGGAGTAGTGTTTGGAGGTGGGCAGGGAAGGCAGCATGTTGCCTGTCACATCCAGGGTCACGTCATTCGGGATGCCGTGTTGAGCGTTGTTGCACTGAACACATTATATTCTGTAGACTTATTCTCTTTTATCTTTTTAGAAATTTGTCGGTTTGTATATTTATATATAGTATTCAGACGCTCTTAAATTTTTACTCTTTGTTATATTGCAGCTATTTCATTTAGCCATCTCATTTCAATTTGTTGACATGCGTGCAGATTTATAAAAAAAATAAATAAACTGAAATATATTATTGTCCAAAGTATTCAGACCCTTTAGTCAGTATTGATCTAATACAGCCATAAGTTTTTTGGGGGGAGAGATGCAACAAGTTTTTCACACCTGGATTTGGGGATCCTCTTCCATTTCTTTTTGCAGTTCCTCTCCAGTTTTGTCAGGTTGGATGGTAAACGTTAATGGACAGCCATTTTTAGATCTCTCCAGAGATGCTCAACTGTGTTTAAGTCAGGGCTCTGTCTGGCCCATTTGGTCACGGAGTTGTTGTGAATTCACTTCTTCATTATTTTAGCTTTGTGCTTAGGGTTATTGTCTTGTTAAAAGGTAAACCTTCGGCCCAGTCTGAGGTCCTAAGAAGGGTTCTGGTCATCCCAAACTTCTTCTATTTAAGGATTATTGAGGCCAATGTGCTCTTAGAAACCTTAAGTGCAGCAGAATTTTTTGTAACCATGGCCAAATCAGTGCCTTGCCACAATTCTGTCTCTTAGCTCTTTGGGCAGTTCCTTTGACAAAATGATTTGCATTTGCTCTGATGTGCATTGTGAGCTGTAAGGTCTTATATAGACAGGTGTGTGGCTTTCCTAATCAAGTCTTATCAGAATAATCAAATACAGCTGGACTCAAATGAAGTGTAGAACTATCTCAGGGATGATCTGAAGAAATGGACAGCACCTGAGTTAAATATATAGCAATAGTTAAATATAAATATATATATATATATATATATATATATATATATATATATATATATATATATATATATATATATATATATATATATATATATATATATATAAATAGCAAAGGGTCTGAGTACGTAGGACCATGTGATATTTCAGTTTTTCTTTTTTAATAAATCTAAAAAAAAATGTTCTGAACACAATTCTGTGTGTTTCTGTCAATATGGGGTCCAAACAGGGGCGGACTGGGACAGCATTTTCAACTGGGAAAAAGTAACTGTTATTCGGGCCACATAGGATGGATATAGGATGTGAAGAGCCGGGGGGATGGAGATCGGTAAGTGAAGAGCGGGTTGGGGGGGGGTTGGCGATCGGTAAGTGAAGAGCGTGGTGGTGCGCGGCCCCTGTGTGTGAACATAAACAAAGAAAAAAAAATTACTTAAATGATTTTAGCAATTGGCTGCAATATAACAAAGGGTAAACAAAATAAAATAAGGGAGTCTTAAGACTTTCCGTACCCAGTGTGACAACAGCAAAGCCATAAAAATGACTCCCTCTCCTTAATCAAAACTTCTCACGGGCTGAACAGTTTCTGCTTGTTGAGAGAGGAAATTTTAACAGATGCCATCATGGGAGACGGCGAGCACTATGACAGCAGCAAACACGCTTAGTCCTCCTCTCTCACTGGGCACCCTGACCAGCATTTCCCTCAGCAAGGACCTCAGACCCTTGGGCACTGAACTCACTGCCCTGCACATCCCAATACACTTTTCCTTTGCTCCACTCCCAAATAAACAGCTCTACAGGGATTTGAACTGATTATCTGTGTCCATGTGATCGCTCACCTGCGCCAATATATAGGGCTTGGACAATGACACTGAAATGCCTGCTTTTAGACCACAATAACTCATCAGTATAGTGTAGGGCCTCCTTTTGCAAGCAATATAGCATCAATTCGTCTTGGGTATGACAGATACAAGTCCTGCACAGTGGCCAGATGGATTTTGAGCTATTCTTCCTGCAGAATAGTGGCCAGGTCACTAAGTGAGGCTGGTGGAGGCAAACGGTTTCTGGCTTGCTCCTCCAAAACACCCCAAAGTGGCTCACTAATATTTAGATCTGGTGACTGTGCAGGGCATGGGAGATGTTCAACTTCACTTTCATGTACATCAAACCACACTGTCACCAGTCGTGCTGTGTGTATTGGTGCATTATCATGCTGATATACGGCACCGCCTTCAGGATACAATGTTTGAACCATTGAGAACACATGGTCCACCAGAATGGTTCAGTAGTCCTTGGCAGTTATGCACCTATCTAGCACAAGTATTGGGTCTAGGAAATGCCGTGCAACCCAACCCTTGCAAAAATCAGTTCACCAATTATGATGACAACAGACCTAAGGTCAAAGGTTAGTAGTAGGATAATGGAATATTATTTGCAAAATGCACATGCGCATTATTCCGACTAGTAGTACTACATCAGTGAAAAAAAAAAAAAAAGAAATTATATATATATATATATATATATATATATATATATATATATATATATATATATATATATATATATATATAAATTTATTCTTGAGTCATACATACATTCCTGAGTCATAGACAAATATTACAGTGCATCCAGAAAGTATTCATAGCACTTCACTTTTTCCACATTTTTTCATATTCATCAAGACTTGAGGCAGTAATTGCTGCCAAAGGTGTATCAACAAATTATTGAGCAGAGGCTGTGAATACTTACTGTATGTACATGTGATTTTTCAGGTTTTTAAATTTTTAATAAATTTGCAACAATTTAAAAAAATCTTTTTTCACATTGTCATTATGGGGTACTGTGTGTATAATTTTAAGTAAATAATTACATTTAATCAATTTTGGAATAAGGCCGTAAAATAAAAAAAATTCGGAAAAAGTGAAGCGCTATGAATACTTTCTGGATACACTGTATATCTATCTGTCTGTCTGTCTACACAGACAGACAGACATATAGATAGAATGGTCCCTTCAGCATGTCAGGGTGGAACACCTCCTTAAACGTCCAAATGTGTCACTGCCCATAGAGGTTTAGTACCTCTCATCACTATAAATAACAGAAAGCATTGCAAGTTCAACCTATTGCAATCATCCCTGGTACAGCTCTGAGCAGTGTCTGTATGGAGCCATTTTTTGCACTCATACACGTAGTAATGACCATCATTACTTTTACCAAGGCTAATGAAACTGCCTGTACTCTTCAAGGACAGCCTGTATACCCTCAGTTATGGAAAGATGGAGACATCATAATTGGAGGTGTTTTCTCCTTCCATAGCAGCTGGGAGATCAGAAAACTTACATATTCTGTTACACCACCACCGCTGAAGTGCATCAGGTATATCAAATAAATTGGTTAATTTTTGAGCATAACTGTTTTAGACAAATATAAGGGTTGCACAATATATCGTGTGAGCTGCAATATCACAATGTGTGCGTCCGCAATAGTCACATCGCATGATATGCAATGTTGAGTTGGGATTGTAATTGACCAGAAACCACAGGTCAAAACTGCAGGAGTGTCTGCAAAATTTAACCATGATAGAGTAAAAGTTTGTCATCTGTGTTTTAAGGCCTGTGACAGTGAGAGCATTTTAAGAGACTTTAAAGCATTTTAATAGTGCATAAAAAAGTTTAACAAAGATAAATTTTAATAAATAATTTATATGATGAAGACAATGCATTGTTATTTTTCATTTGATTATTCAATTTCTGCAACCAAATACTGTTAGACTCTCTCCAGAAAACCATAAACCACCGTTTAATTCGCTTATACATTTGCTCAAATGTGTTTATTTATGACTGTAGTTTGTTTATTATATGTAATTAATAAATTACATAAAAATACATTTATATTTCAGTTCCCTAAAATCACCCTAATCAATGCAAATTAATTAAATCTTTTATAAATAGAGCTATTTAAGTCATCTGGTGAAGTTGTATTTATATCGCAATATATAATCACAAAGAAAAAAAATAATCGCAATGTCAAATTTTTCCAATATTGTGCAGCCCTATAAATTATGTATATGTCATATGTTTGGATGCTTATCTAACTATCTATCTGTTTATTTAATTATTCATTCATTTATCCATTTATACAAGCCTAAATTATAGAGACTTCCAGTATGTGCAATCCATGCTTTTTGCTGTGGAGGAAATCAATAACAGTTCCACTCTGATACCTGGGGTCTCATTAGGCTACAGGATATATGATACATGTGGTTCAATGGCAATGGCTGTCAGAGTGACTATGGCTCTTGTTAATGCACATGAGAACACAACGTCCGATGGACCCTGCAAAAAGCAGGCATATGTCCAAACCATACTAGGAGACACAACCTCATCGGCATGCATGGCGATGGCAAAAACTATTGGACCATTCAACTTTCCCATGGTATAATTTCTTCTTATATAACATTAAAATGATAACATCTATAAACTAGGGAGTTTCAGAAAATGTAACAACTTATGATAACTTGACAATAAGTTTATATAAACTTATTTATACTAGTAAAGCTTTTAATTCTCTCTTAGATCAGTCACTATGCCACCTGTGAATGTCTCAGTGACAAAGTCAAATACCCCTCATTTCTTCGAACTATAACGAGCGATTACTACCAGAGCAGAGCACTGGCAGAACTGGTAAGACACTTTGGCTGGACCTGGGTGGGAGCCATAAGAACAGATGATGATTATGGTAATAATGGGATGGCCACTTTCACCAAAGTGGCTGAACAGATGGGAATCTGTTTGGAATATTCTCTCCCATTTTTCAGAACATATGCTGAAGATAAAGTAATGAGGATAATTGAACAGATTAAAAGCTCTACTTCACGAGTGATTGTGGCATTTCTGGTGCACTGGGACTTGGAAGTTCTGCTGCATAAATTTGTTGAATATAATATTACTGGATACCAGTGGGTAGGTACAGAGGGATGGATCTCTGATTCAGTCATTGCCACTATGGATACGCATCACATTTTACAAGGAGCTGTTGGTCTAGCAATACCCAAAACAGAAGTGACAGGTCTGAAGGAATATATTTTAAACATTAAACAATTGAAATCCTCGGGAAGTGCCATATTTTCAGAGCTCTGGGAATCACTGTATCAGTGTAAATACCCCAACAAGGATGATTCAGTGTCCATGAATGCATGCACAGGCAATGAAGAACTGTCCCAGATGCAAAACAGTTTTACAGACATGTCACTAATGCCTATATTCAGCAACGTGTACAAAGGAGTGTATGCTGTTGCTCATACTCTTCATGAACTTTTGGGCTGCAAGGAAAAATGTGCCTCAAAGAAACAGCTTGATCCTATAACTGTGGGTATATCTAGACTAAGAATGCTAAAAAAATACAGGATGTTTTAGGTTGACTGCTACTATTAAAATCAATTTTACCCCACCCATCAGTTTTTGAAGCACCTCCGAAAGGTACGTTTCAAAACCAAAGACGGTGAGGATGTATACTTTGATGAGAATGGTGAGGCAGTTGCACGATATGAGGTAATAAATTGGCACCCGAGTAATGAAAAACATGATCAGTTTGTCACTGTTGGGCTTTACGATGCTTCTCTTCCTGTGAAAGATCGTTTGGCAGTGAATGTGGCTTCAATTGTATGGTCAAATAATGCAACAAAGGTGAGGATAAAACAATGAAAAAAATTGTGTGTGATGATGAAGAATCTTAGAAGTCTATGAAATAGGCAATAACATGCTAATAATGTCCAAGCTGAAATTTCTGTTGCAGGTCCCAATATCTGTGTGCAGTGAGAGCTGCTCACCTGGCACTAGAAAAGCAATTAAAAAAGGAAAGTTTATATGTTGTTACGACTGCATATCATGTGCAGATGGAGAGATCAGTAACACTACAGGTAAAATAATAAAATGGTCAATTAAATAAATTATTATTATTATTGTTAGGTCAGAACTAAATCTAATACTAGTACACTTTATCCATTACATCTAATTTAGATTCAGTAGCATGTCTGCGGTGCCATCAAGAATTTTGGTCAAATCTGCAAAAGGATGTATGTGTTGAGAAGGAGACTGAATTTTTGTCTTTTGAAGAGATTATGGGAATCTTACTTACAACGATTTCCATTGTTGGTGCATTTGTAACAATGATAATCGCAGTCATATTCTTCAGGTATAAAAATACCCCAATAGTGAAAGCCAACAATTCAGAATTGAGCTTCTTGCTCCTGTTTTCACTTATGTGTTGTTTTCTCTGTTCACTCACTTTCATTGGTCAGCCCACTGAGTGGTCTTGTATGTTGCGTCACACAGCGTTTGGGATCACTTTTGTCCTCTGTATTTCCTGTGTTCTGGGGAAAACAATAGTGGTGTTAATGGCCTTCAAAGCTACACTTCCAGGAAGTAATGTCATGAAATGGTTTGGGCCTCCTCAACAGAGACTCAGTGTTCTTGGGTTCACACTCATACAAGTGCTTATTTGTGTGCTTTGGTTAACAATTTCTCCACCATTCCCCTTTAAAAATTTTAATTACTTTAAGGAAAAGATCATTTTAGAATGTCATGTAGGTTCATCAATAGGGTTCTGGGCTGTTCTGGGTTACATAGGATTTCTGGCTCTTTTGTGTTTCATTTTGGCTTTTCTGGCACGTAAATTGCCTGACAAGTTTAATGAGGCCAAATTCATCACATTCAGTATGCTCATATTCTGTGCTGTATGGATTGGTTTTATTCCAGCTTATGTAAGCTCACCCGGGAAGTTTACTGTGGCAGTAGAGATATTTGCTATTTTAGCTTCAAGTTTTGGTTTACTGTTCTGCATTTTTCTCCCAAAATGCTATGTGATTTTATTTAAACCGAACAAGAATTCCAAAAAGCACATAATGGGCAAATTAACTTCAAACTGAATGACTGACATCCTCTGAGAAATTAATTTAATATAACATTTTTTATTACTATTATTATTATAAATTAAGCTCAGTTAAAATACATTTGTTAATGTAAATGTCATTTTACAGAGCCCCGTTTCACATAAGATAACATAAAATACATTTGGGCATTTAACAATACTGTATAATAACATCCTGTGTGTGTGTGTGTGTGTGTGTGTGTGTGTGTGTGTGTGTGTGTGTGTGTGTGTGTGTGTGTGTGTGTGTGTGTGTGTGTGTGAGTGAAAGAGTTTAACTCTATTATAAAAACAATACATATGTAAATAAATAATAATTCTTATCATTACTACAAAAAAAGGCAAGGACAATTTAGTGACCATAAAAAAATAAGAAAATAAGGGGACATATAGCTTTTCATTTCCATCAATGTTAAAGGCTGATAATAAAATGTTGCTTAGAGAAGAATTAACTGATTGGTGCTGTCCGTCTCCTGAGAGAACTGATGCCTTTGTGATGTTTGGGCTTCACCCTGTATAAATATGGTGTTCAACAACAGACAGAAACCTGACCTGCCATGCTGATTCTTCAGCTGCTTTTGATGGTCCTCTTAACCCAGGCAGCACAGCCTGACTGCACACCACTGGGCCACAGGGTGCTGCCTGAACTGGAGAAAGATGGAGACTTAATAATCGGAGGTATATTTTCTTTTCGCACTGGACAAGATGGCTACCCAGATTCCTTTACAAAAATGCCCCAAATACGCCCTTGCAAAGAGTATGTATGTGCTAGTACTTTCCCCCATGAATTTTATTGTAATCAATATGTATAAATACATAAGAAATAAAAAAAAAAACATTTCAAGATGATATTGAGTAAAAAAAAACAGCATGCCTGACAAAATACGCTTTTATAAGTTTCAGTTTTAGGGAATTCAAGTTTGCCCACACATTAATGTTTGCAGTAGATGAGATAAATAGAGACGCATATATTCTGCCTGGTATTAAAATGGGATACAGAATTTTCAATGACTGTGGATCCAGCAACATACTAGGAGCTGCAATGACATTGGTAAATGGTCTAGAGCTGTCAGAAACAGGAGCAAACTGCTCTAAACCTCAAACCGTGCAAGCCATCATTGGACATTCTGGATCAACACCAACTATGAGCTTTGCAAAAATAGTTGGACGATTTCATATACCAGTGGTAAGCTGTGTTTTTTCATAGTTAAATTTGATGTATACTTTCACTTATAAACATGGCAAATACATATATAATTTTCTCCTTGTTAGATCAGTCATTTTGCTACATGTGCTTGCTTGAGCAACAGAAAGGAATATCCCTCCTTTTTCAGAACTATTCCCAATGATTACTATCAAAGCAGAGCACTGGCCCAGCTGGTCAGACATTTTGGATGGACATGGGTGGGGGCGTTAAGCAATAAAAATGATTATGGTATAGATGGGATAACCACTTTTATCAAGGCTGCTAATGAGGAAGGCGTTTGCATTGAATACTTTGAAGCCTTTGAAAGTACAAGTCAATACAATGAAATACTGAGAATTGTGAACATCATAAGAAGCTCTACATCTAAGGTAATAATGGCCTTCATGTCACACAGAGAGATCAAATTATTAGTGGATGAGCTCTACAAGCAGAACGTCACAGGACTGCAGTGGATTGGAAGTGATGCCTGGATCACAGATGACTCTCTAGCAGATATCTATGGTCACACTTTACTTACTGGCTCTATTGGATTTGCTGTCCGCAATGCTCAAATACCTGGACTGGGTCCTTTTCTACAGAAAGTTAATCCCTCTCAATTTCCTAACAGCATATTTGTAAAAGATTTTTGGGAGCATGTCTTTGACTGTTCATTCACTACAAGTGAATTAACAAAAAGGTGTGACGGATCTGAAAACTTGAGAGATGTGCAGAACTCTTTCACAGATTTGAGTGACCTAAGGTTCTCAAACAATATATATAAAGCTGTTTATGCAGTAGCTCATGCGATTAATAATCTTCTCTTATGTGAGGAAAACCAAAGCTCCAGTTCTAACACCTGTCTGAAATTTACAGAAATAAAGCCTTGGCAGGTAAGACCAGGAAATTATGTCAGAATTGCATAAAATATACTGTGTTCATTTAGCTTGCTCAACTGAACTTTTTATTTCATTTGCATACGTAAGCTTTTAAACTCCTTGCAAAGTGTAAATTTCACTACACCTGGGGGAGAAAGTGTCTTCTTTGATAGCAATGGGGATTCACCAGCAAGATATGAGCTGATCAATCTTCAAAGTGCTGATAGAGGCAAAATAGATGTGGAAACTATTGGCTACTATGATGCCTCTTGCCTAAAGATCACGGTTCTCCATGAATAATGTTAAGGTGGTATGGAGAGAAGGGGGAGATCAGGTACAGCTTTTTTCTATTTTTTTTCTTTTTTGTACTCACATGTGAGAAAATACCATAATAATACATATAATATTATTGAACTGTTTTGCAGGTGCCTGTATCTGTGTGCAGTACTAGCTGTCCCTCGGGCACCAGGAAAGCAATGCAGAAAGGAAGACCTGTCTGTTGTTATGACTGTATACTGTGCCCACCAGGAGAGATTAGTAACAAAACTGGTACAATATTTGAAAGCCTTGCATTTTGTCAATACTCGTTTGCAATTTTAGATTAATAAGTATCTGATTTTCTTCTTTCTAGATTCAGTTGATTGCCTCAAATGCCCTGTGACACAGTGGTCAAATACGAGAGGAGATGCCTGTATCCCAAAAGAAATTGAATTCTTGTCATATGATGAAATAATGGGGATAATTTTGGCGTTGTTTTCTTTAATTGGGGCATTTTTTACAATAGTAGTCACACTTATTTTCTATATTTACAGAAGCACACCTATAGTAAGAGCTAATAATTCAGAGCTGAGCTTCCTGCTGCTCTTTTCACTCACTCTGTGTTTCCTCTGTTCACTCACTTTCATTGGTCGCCCCACTGAGTGGTCTTGTATGTTGCGTCACACAGCATTTGGGATCACTTTTGTCCTCTGTATCTCATGTGTTCTGGGGAAAACAATAGTGGTGTTAATGGCCTTCAAAGCTACACTTCCAGGAAGTAATGTGATGAAATGGTTTGGTCCTCTTCAACAAAGACTCAGTGTTGTTAGCTTTACTCTTATACAGGTCTTTATATGTGCACTTTGGTTAATATTATCACCACCATTTCCATATATGAACATGAAGCATTACCAAGAAAAAGTTCTTTTAGAATGCAGTTTAGGTTCAGCTACTGGTTTCTGGGCTGTATTGGGCTATATTGGTCTTCTGGCTGTCCTTTGCTTTCTTTTGGCTTTTCTTGGACGAAAACTGCCTGACAACTTCAACGAGGCTAAATTATCACTTTCAGTATGCTCATATTTTGTGCTGTATGGATCACATTTATCCCAGCTATATCAGTTCTCCTGGAAAATTTATCGTAGCTGTGGAAATATTTGCTATTTTGGTGTCATCCTTTGGATTACTTTTCTGTATTTTCTTGCCAAAGTGCTATGTAATTTTGCTGAGACCAGAAATGAACACTAAAAAGCATGTCATGGCAAAGATAAATACATAGTCATGAATAATATGTAAAGAGAACAATCCAATTCAAAGAACACAAGGAGAAAACAAAACTGAAATACTATATTTATAAACTGAACTTGCTAAAATAATACATTGTGATTTGTTTATTACAAAAGGAAAATAGCTAAGATATAATTAAACATGTTTTGTGCTATATATAAATTTATTGTTAGACATTACACTACAAATAAATATCTGTGCGATACATTATAAAAAGCTGTGTTATTAGCATAGAGCAGATTTGAGAACAATTTGAGATTTAACCAGATGTTTATGTTAAATTTTCATACTCACAAAACACTTCTAATACAATAATCCTAAAAGAAAAATAACAATAGGCTTAATTATTACAACACAAGAAAAAAATTGTAATTCTTCTTTAACAGAGCAAATTGCATCATTGTAACAGTGATTGAAAAAGAAATTTGTCACCATCTTTTACAATTTTTGACAAAAAATTATATATATTCACACACACACACATACACACACACACCACATGCCCCTAATTCTTCAATTTTACTAATCTTGCTTATAAATTGTCTTTTATTTATTCACCTGCAATAAAACATTTTTAATCTGACATTTCATCTCATGTTTTTGTGTATATTGACACCCAACAATGCCCAATAAAACTCTCAACCATAAAGATTTCATTAAACTGACTGAACAAAAAAGATAACAAACAAATAACTGACAGTCTCATACCCTCCATAAAACAATGAAAAACTTTTTTTTCCAAAGGAGGTTTATAAAAACTTTCCATACAGCTTGTATGTCCTGCTCCAACCCTAGTTTGTCTCTACAAACAGTATCAACTGTTTCTTTTATTTTTGCATTTAAAACTTTTGTAAAAAATGTTTTACTGTTAGCCATATTACTCGCTAAAACTTCTGAACTCAATAAATCTCTATCTGCATCCTTAAAATCAGGAAAAATATGAATAGGAATGTGGTATTTGTTGTTGGGAACTAATCAATAAATCATATTTTTTTCTTTAAAAATGCTACATATTCTGTCGGCGCAATAGCCTAGTGGATTGCGCGCCGACATATGGTACAATAGCATGTCAGGGCGTCCCGAGTTTTGAATCCCGGCTCGAGGACATTTCCCTACCCTACCCCCTGCTCTCTCTCCAAGTTCGCTTCCTGCCTAAATACTGTCCTATCTAATAAAGGCAAAAAAGGTAAAAAATAAATTAAAAAAAACAAATGCTACATATTCTTAAGACCCCACTATAAAAAGGAGTCCACACAGTTGAATGTCCATTAAAAAATCTAATTTGTCTAACGCCAGGCCAGCAGTTTGTCTCAAAACAAATGTATTAATCTTTGTCCCCTTCCCCTCTGGAGATATATAATACACTCTGCAGCACCCAAATGAAACAGTCTAGAAAAAGTTTACTATAAAAGCTTGCTATTCTGCCCCTACTAGGATGACTGCTAAAGTGCTTGAGCTTGACTACCCTACTGGAAAATCCAGCTAATACCAGCTTAAGCTGGTAGCTGGTTCAAGCTGGTTATTAGCTGGTTTTAGCTGGTGGACCAGCTTGCCTAAGCTGGTGAACCAGCTTGGATTTGCTGGCTGAGCTGCTGGACCAGCTTGGATGAGCTGGTGCAGACCTGGCCAAATTGGTAAACCAGCTTGGATTAGCTGACTGAGCTGGTGAACCAGTTTGGATGAGCTGGTGGACCAGCTTGGATAAGCTGCTGGAGACCTGGCTGAGCTGGTGGAACAGCTTGAATGAGCTGGTGGAGACCTGGTTTAGCTGGTGGACCAGTTTGGATGAGCTGACTGAGCTGGTGAACCTGCACCTGCAATTGTTTTGATATTTGGAAACACATTAATTGTGTGTTTTTTATTATTATAATGGTTGTAAAACAATCCTCAGACATTTTAGACTATTGCATTTAAAGTGGAGCTAAAGTTCCGCTGGGTTTTGGGTGTGTGTTTGAACAGAAATATACACATAATAATAATAATAATATCTAATAAATATGTCGATCTTGGTGGGTTTTTCTTTTAATCACAACACATTGTCTTAAATAAGCATAAACAGTAAGGAAAGAAATTGAATTATTTCATTATAGAAGTGAGCATTTTTAAAGTTACAACTCTGTTATTTAATGTGATCAAATGAAAACTTTAAAAGATAGATTCATTCCCTGTTTTTTAATCAGAATGTTGAAACTATACTGGTTAATGGCTTGATTCAATTTCTTTATAATAGCTAATCATTTCAATAGGCTAAACTGTTTGCTATATTATTTGCAGCTTTTTCTAATGTATACTATTTATTCTATCCTTTGTAAATGATAATAATAATAATAAGAATAATAATAAAAACATATTACTGACTGTTTCAAGTGATGGACAGATTTAGTAATTTGGTGAATTTCTTTTTTATGGGAATTCTTTTTTACATCCCAATGTTGACAGGTATTGTAGTGTTTCACAATGGTGTCAAATCTGGAGTCACATTCCCCTTTTCCTCTCAAAGTTTTTGCCTTGTGGAAACTCCCAGCTGAGATCTTAAGATGTTAACCCATTTAAGCCCACCGACAACTATAAGTTCATAGCTGTCATTTTACTTTTATAAAGAATTTTCTACATTTTATCTGTTTAATGTCTTAATGGCACGCAAGCAAACGACCAAATAAAAGATTAATATTTCCTTCCTGTCACGTGAGGTTTTTAATTTAATACCCCTTATTCCAGGATGCAAAATGGAGGCAAACCCTCCCAAATAAAGGCAATTTTCATGTTACTAAAATATTTTTGGTTAACAAATATATATCATCATAATCATCAAGGTCTGTAAATTCACCCAAACAAAATTAATCTTTCAAGAGATTTATAGTATTTTGTATACTTTATCAAAAGTCCAAGTGGCAACTACAGTACAGCCAGATGAAGAGTAAAGTGATTTTAGCAATTGTTGCTGCAGTTGCATGTTTAATAAACATAGCGGTTTAATCTCCGCCTCAACTTCTGCTCTTCATTTCACATGCTCCTCTAGCCTATAACAGAATTACATCTTTGACAAATGACGTCACCCACACGAACCCAGAGTTGCGTTTTGGGTGTAGGCACCATTTGTGGGGTATCTGAGTCAACGTTATCTGTTAGTGCATACTGTATATATAGTTCTGTCTGGTTCTTGAATCTGCTTGGCTGCACTCGTCCAGCCTCTTCACCCTTCTGTATTACTCTGCCCACATACAGCAACAAGCAGAAGACACTCTACAGTTTGACAAATATTGCACCTGTTGGGCAACATAATGTACTTTTGAGAATTTTTTTAGTTGAGTGCACTCAATGTAGCTAGTGACATTACTATGACGGGGTGAGGGGGGGGGGGGGGGTGTTAGGTGAAATTAAAAACCTCAGATTGCAGAACACCAGGTCTCCATTCAGACCCCTCTCTCTCTTTTTGACAATGTACTCTGCTTTGCGTAGTACAGTTCTGGTTAGAGATGTCAAAAGTACTGACTTTAGTATGAAGTGGTTCTGAAATGAGAAAAACGTCTATTGGCCACTTGCCTTTTGAGCCTGCTGTGTGGACCCGTGAACAACACTGATTGGCCATCGTGTCCATGCATCCAGCAGCTATTACTGTGAATAGCTACAATGATCACTTGACACTAATATCTGTTAAGCATGTGTACACAATGGTCGATCTGCTATTTCAAAAATTCACCCAACAGCACTCAAATGTTAACAGGAAATGCCTTTTTTAAACGACAAATTCTGTACTTTTGACATCCCTATTTCTGATCACCATCTATTAAAATTGATCTGTATGGAGATAAAAGCATCAGATAAAATGGTACAGCGTTGTTGAGATTCTATCAGAGATAAATTTATGCAATATTGTTAGGACTGTGCAATTAATTAAGAAAGTAATCGAAATCGACATTCAGAAACTATAATTGATCAAATTTTTGCAGGTTGATTTTTTTTTTTGATTTCTTTCCCTACAGCATGTGGAGTCATGTGGCCTTGTGTTTATACTTCTGCGTTGAGCGCATGCATATGGTAATGTACTTAAGTTTTTATTCATGGACTGTGATTGGCTTACATTTTAATTATTTTTTTTAATTATAAATGAAAAGCTTATTTAAATATAGACTTTATTGTGGTTTTCTACTGCTAAGGTGTAAATAAATAAATATTTAATAAATATTATAAATATATAATAAATATTTGTAACTTTTAATTTTCTTGCTGAGTGCATGTGCAAGAATTTTGTTCTGAATTACATCACCTGTGAACGACAAAATAAAGGAAACTGAACTGAAATGCAAGTGGAAAATGTTGGTATCTCACATTTTTATAATTTAAGCACCAACGCATATCAAAGTTTGGTACTTTTTGGCAACTGCACCACAAAGTTGACTGTCAAAACATCTAGAAAGTCTATTACAGCTACAGAACATTTAACATCTTAAGATCTCAGCTGAGAGTACAAACAAGGCAAAACCTCCTTTGAGAGAAAGACGAGAATGTGATATCATATGTGACACCATTGAGAAATACTACAGCAGTGACAGAACAAAGACCCTGAGTAAGAGGATCAACAAGCATCTAGAAATGGACATGCAGTTTGAGACCTTCCAACCAAAGCTGATCACAGTATCTTCTGCAAAATGGACAAAGTAATTTCAAATCAACAACCAGTTGTCAGTGGAAGAATGAAGAAACATCTAGGAAGACATTGACACTCAGTCATAAATCATCTTTGAACAGAAAGGGTTTTATTACTATTATTGCCAAAAACTTACCCCATCATACAATCACTTATGTGAACGCACAATTTGTTCAACAGACAATCCTGTTTCTAAAGAGGAATCCAAACATCCCTAATGAATGTGAGAAGCTAATCAAAACTGTAGCTAATAATAGTTTTAGCTAGTAGTTCGTGCTTCCAATTACTTCAGCTAAAAAGCAAGATACTCAAATGACCATCTTTAACCATAATTAAGATTAGTCTCTCTTATATGCATTTGGAAAGTCACAAATGTACGTCTTATCACCTGTTTTTAAAACTATACATTTCTGCTCCAGCCTGTCTGCTGAAACTAGACACACTGGTGAAGAAAGGATTTCACTTACAAGTCTGATATGTGACACAAACCCATAACCTTGTGATAAAGGAAAGGAGGCAGCTGTATGAAGCTTTTTGACAAGGACGGCAATCTCTGTACCCCTTTCTGAATGAAAGGATACAATATTTTGTATTTCTCCATAAACACCATCACTCATCTTTGCAAAACATTCTTTGCGTCTCTTACTAAGGCTGTAGTTTTTGCTGGTGTAAATCAATCCTTTGTGCACCATTCTTCTGTGCACTACCATTTCACCTGGTGCATGTTGCTGTGCAGAAATGAAAGCTTGTTTTTCATCTTCAGTAGTCTCTGTCACTCTGCCGCTATACAGAACAGTAGTGTCTTGGAATTTTGTGAAACTCTTTACTCTTTGATGGTTTGTCTTGTCAAAACAGAACTCCTTTACTTGCTCACTAACTGCATACCTTGTAGTAAAGAGTGGTATTGCTCTGTACAAAAGAAATTTGTTGGCAATTTGCTGAGCCACACACTTTGTTCCATGCACTAGTTTTAACAAACCCCCATTTGCAGTTTCAAAGACAAATGCTGAATGCCCAGAGTGCCCCCCACAATTTCACAGATTTTGCAAGGTAAGTTAGCAAGTGCACATTGAATGTCATAGATGCCTCACCATACAGCAACTGAAACATTGTCACAAACTCAAAAAGCATGTTATCTGCTTTGTTGATGTCTTGAATGGTAATGTTCTCATTCAGAAGAAGAAATACTGCTGACCAGAAGGCCTAGGTCAGGGGTGCTCAACCTTATTCCTGGCGATCGACCTACCTGCAGTTTTTAGTTGCAGCCCTTATCAAACACACCTGCCTGTAATTATCAAGTGCTCCTCACGTTCTAAATAATTGGTTCAGGTTGTGTTTGATCAGGGTTGGAGCTGAAATCAGCTGGAAGGTCGATCGCCAGGAACAGGGTTGAGCACCCCTGGCCTAGGTGCTTCAAATAACTTGTCCTAAGGACACCATTCAGGACTGGCAAGCTGTAAAACAGAAGCCATGCTTGCCATTCTGAAGCTTTCCAGTACTTGAATTCTGCAAGAGGTCTGGGTAGACGTGTTATTAGTTGTGGTGGCTTAATGTCCTTAATCCTGTTTTCTAGCACCCTCATAGTGTTGGGACTCCCAATATAGGATGGTTGATCACTGTTATTCAAAAGAAGCTCTGTGAGCTGTCTAATGACACAAAGACAGCATGCATGTAGTCTGGAACAAAGCCCCACACTATATCAAAATATGGCATGTTTATGAGTGGTGATGGACCTTTCACTCCTCTGACACTTCTATTTTGTGCTACTGCTTGCTCCATATCAGTCAACATGTTATTTGCTGCCCTGTCAGGATACTCTGTGTCAGTCACAGTGTACTTCCCCTGTTTCTCTACAAAAGTGCCAGGATGTAAACAGAAGCCACACCCGAATTATCCATTAAATTGTGTAGTGTTTTGCATGGCTGGTCTTGCCTTTGAGTCAACACAACAACATATACCGACAATTTTGCTGTGGACAAATTGTGCATTTTTTTTCCAAGACACACCTTAGGATGCCAGTGTTTTGGCTTGATCAACAAAGGGTC
This sequence comes from Danio kyathit, assembly GCA_903798195.1. Classification (NCBI taxonomy): domain Eukaryota; kingdom Metazoa; phylum Chordata; class Actinopteri; order Cypriniformes; family Danionidae; genus Danio; species Danio kyathit. The sequence continues at coordinate 43,085,235 of LR812536.1, forward strand.
TGAGAAAAATCGACATTACTGGCTTTTGAGTACCAAACCAAAGACCTGCAAGCACTACATTCTGAAACCTCATTTTGGGAGGGAGCTCATTTAAATGCATGTGTATGAGCCATATAGAAAATTTGGACGACTTGTACACAGGTGAGCCATCAGAATTGAAATTTAATAAAAAATTGTTGGGATCTGATAGAATTCCACCTGGTCTTGACAACTTTTTATACATTTCACCATCATATATGTCTGATATGACGTGGTCATTCTGTGGCCTTTGGTGTCGGTAGCTTATGCTGTTTTGAATCTGGGAAGTTTCAAGTAGCGCCTGAATTTGAGGTGCAATTGGTATGTTGATGAAAAAGCTTGCACTTTTCAACGAACTGATTTCAATAGGGGAACTACATAATGCACATTGTGCAATGTTTTTGTTGTGTATGTCTGCCTGTGTGCCAATGTATGCAGGTTTTGCAGTAAAAGTGAAACTCCACAATGTCTGAATTGTTTTGAAAGACCTTATTAAACAAATACTTTGATCTGGGTAACACCTCTTTGCTAAACAAGGCATTTATGAGTTGTAATAAATCATGATGCATTACCATGAGCATTGCCTCAGCCTTTGTCATTGTACCAGCTGCCATTGTTACATAATCCATATCTGTGTCAGTGTTCTGACTAAATGAATCATCTTCTGGAATATCTGGAAATTCCGAATCAACTCCAGAAACACTGCCTTCAGATAAGGAACCACAACTAAATTGATGTATCATGTCACTCGGTTGCAACTCAGATGTTAGCAGAAAGTGACCAGATGGAGACATGAGCTACAAAAAAAAAACATTCTTGAGTGCATGTGTCTACAAACAATGACTAAAAACAATTTATGACTGACAGCTTATGCAATATGATGGTATATATAGGCCATGCAAAAGAGGATGCCTACAGGAGTGGGGACAGGTTTTTGTACAATCAAGCCAGGAACACATTGACAAAGGAGATTGGTGTGGCTAAGAAGAGCTATGCCAAAAAGCTGCAAAACCAGTTTTCTGCCAACGACCCTGCATCAGTGTGGAAAGACCTGAAAGACCTTACCAACTTCAAAACACCACCCCCCAGCATCGACAGCAACAAACACCTTGCAAACGAGCTGAATACGTTCTACTGTAGATTTGACACCTCCGACCAGCTGACCAGACACCTCACACCTGCCCGGACCATCTCCCTACACAGCCATCAACACCTCCAGCCATCTCCCTTTCCCCCCCTGCACTTCAGATCAGTGAGGATAATGTGCGTCAGATCTTCAGTAAACAGAAGAGACGGAAAGCACCAGGTCCAGACGGTGTTTCACCAGCCTGTCTGAGAACCTGCGCCGACCAGCTGGCTCCTATTTTCACACAGATCTTCAACAGATCACTGGAACAGCGCAAAGTTCCATCCTGCTTCAAATGCTCCACCATCATCCCAATAGCAAAGAAACCAAAGACCAAAGGACTCAATGACTACAGACCTGTTGCCCTAACATCTGTGGCCATGAAGTCATTCGAAAGACTGGTGCTAGCATATCTGAAGGACATCACTGGACATTTGCTGGACCCCCTGCAGTTTGCCTATAGAGCAAACCGGTCTGTGGATGATGCAGTCAACATGGGACTGCATTATACCCTACAACATCTGGACAAACCAGGGAACTACGCAAGGATACTGTTTGTGGACTTCAGTTTTGCCTTTAACACCATCGTCCCATCACTGCTCGAGAACAAACTGACCCAGCTGTCTGTTCCCAGCTCGGTCTGTCAATGAATCACCAGCTTTCTGACAGATAGACAACAGCTAGTGAGAATGGGCAAAATCACATCCGACAGCCGCACCATCAGCACTGGTGCCCCACAGGGATGCGTTCTCTCCCCGCTGCTCTTCTCCCTGTACACCAACGACTGCATTGCAAAAGACCCCTCTATTATGCTCTTAAAGTTTGCTGACTACTGTTATCGGCCTCATCCGGAACGGTGACGAGTCTGCATACAGACAGGAGGTGGAGCGGCTGGCTTTATGGTGCAGATACAACAACCTGGAGCTGAATACGCTCAAAACAGTGGAGATGATAGTGGACTTTAGAAGAAACCCCCCTGCACTCCCCCCACTCACCATCATGAACAACATTGTGGCTGCAGTCGAGTTATTCAGGTTCCTGGGCACCACCATCTCTCAGGATCTGAAGTGGGACATTTACATAGACTCTATTGTGAAGAAAGCCCAGCAGAGACTGTACTTCCTTCGTCAGCTGAGGAAGTTCAACCTGCCACAGGAGCTGCTTGTACAGTTCTACTCAGCTGTCATCCAATCCATCCTCTGCACTTCAATCACCGTCTGATTCGGCTCAGTTGCCAAAACTGACCTCCGTAGACTACAGCGAATAGTCCGGACTGCTGAACGAATCACTGGCACTACCCTTCCTACACTTCAAGAACTGTACTCTTCCAGAGTGAGTAAAAGGCCTCGCAAAATCACTCTGGACGACTCGCACCCAGCACACTACCTGTTCGAACTGTTACCGTCTGGTCGGCGCTACAGAGCACCAAGCACAAAAACAGCCAGACACAGGAAAAGTTTCTTTCCTCAGGCCATCTATCTCATGAACAGTTAAATATTCCCCTACTGGGTAATAAACGTTCAATGCTTTCTCATACGCACTTGTACACAGCAACTTATAACAATATACAATGCAATACTTTCTCCATTCGCATTGGTACTCAGCACCTTATAACCTGTATATTTACAACATATCTGTACATACAATTCAACATTCAGATATTTTTTACTTACTGTATCTCTTTTTAATGTTTATCGCCTTTTTCTTTTCTCATATTTAATTTTGTGTTGTCACTTGTCACTCTATGTACACTGGAAGCTTCTGTAGCCAAAACAAATTCCTTGTGTGGCAATAAAACTGATTCTGAAGTAATTTATTTGCAATGCAATACTACTGGTTAAATCTGAGTGATATGTTAAATTGTGACGTATGGAATACTGTTTCCGGGTCCAAGCCGCTACTCATTTGAATTGAGAAAATATTAGTTTATGACTTTTTAGTCATATCACACATTCTTTACATAATATAACATTGTAATAAAACATTATATTAACAACATAATAACACATTATATTATCATGTATATATATATATATACTGTATGTGTGTGTGTGTGTGTGGTGTGTGTGTGTGTATATATATTATATATATATATATAATATATATATATATATATATATTCATTTTCTTTTCGGCTTAGTCCATTTATTACAGTTTTTCTCAGTCACTTTGGTTAATTTCTCACAACACTATTTACATTTGCACAACAGTTAATGCATTTCTCAAAAACAATTAGTGCAAACTGCAAACCTATTGGATAACCTGCAAAACCGCGTCACTTGCTCAAAATGGATAGCTCATTCCTCAAAAGCAAGTATTCATGTCAATGAAAGTGTCAGTGTCATCAAGATGAAAAGTCCTGACACCATTGTTTATGAACAAGATAGTCAAATGGCTTTGTCATGTTTTCATTATGACAGTTTACTCTGTACATTTTTTCCAATGCAAAAAAGTCAGATTTTGGTGACACTTCCTGAAAATGCCCCAGACAGCACTATATGCTAATTGCACAGCCATTTGAAAGTAAAGTTAGACATCACTGCATTTAGTAAGTTGTCTGAGTACAAGACACTGAATGTTTTACATTTTTACTGCATTTGCTCTTTGCAATTCTAATTTATTCACAGCATTGTGCAAAAGAATAAATACACCCTTATTTACAACAAACATAAACTTCCTTTGGGTACACTGTTAGACCTTACCAGGTTTTTTTTTACAGTAGAATACTGGCAACACTGTTGCCAGTTAGTCACTGTAAGATATATTTTACAGTGAGTAACTGGCAACAGTGTTGCCAGTAAATTACTGTAACCAAACCATTACAGTGAGTAGCTGGCAACAGTGTTGCCAGTTAATTACTGTAACCAAACCATTACAGTGAGTAGCTGGCAACAGTGTTGCCAGTAATTACTGTAATAGAGCAGTAGCGGTAACTAACTGGAAACTGCTTACCAGTTAATTACTGTACGTTACAACTTACAGCATCTATACTGCATACACATTAATAGTATGCCATATATAGTTATTGTAGTGTTCCTAAAATTAATCAGTTTTCTTAACTTATTAAAAATAGAAAGCATATAAATTCCTCAGACAAATGTATTTTATTGTTTTTGGCAGCAAACAAATATACAACAGAAGTCTAACAAATTAAAGCAGCATATATCATCAGTACATTTTCTATTTACAATGAAACAAAAAGGTTAAATTAATAGACAACAGCTGAAGTGTATATAGCACAGGTGTCAAACATTTACATATCATCTTACATGCGAAATTCGTACGGTGCTGCAAAAAGGAGTGGGATTAAACAGGATAATTAGAGATTAATAAAGCGAACGATTGGTCCATATTTTAAATTTTTGTCCAGATAGGTCATGTTTTGATCTTCGATTGGTCTCACGCAATCACATGATGTGATTTCGCAGGTCAGAGTTCACCAAGCTTGAACTTACCAACGTCTGCAGCATTCGCATGTGTATGAATGGAAATCTATGGGGCGAATAGTGCAGTGTGACCACAGCTTTAAAGGTGCTGTATGTAAGTTTTTGATTCTTCTAAAGCATAAAAATACCATAATATGTTTGCAGATATTTAAGAAACATCCCAAGTGAACATACTTGTTTAACTGAAAAACAATGCTGAAGTCAGATATTCTGCTTTGAAAATGGTTTTTCCGTGCCGGAACGCTGTCTTTGTTTAAGTAAAGTTAACCTGCAGAATGCCAGTTTAGCCAATTATATTTCAGCACTCCGGGTTGCCTTGTTGGAAAACAGCGTATTTCATTCATTCATTCAGAAAGACTCTGAAAGCATGCGTCCGTGACCAAAAAGAACAGTATGGGAGACAGATTCAGTTCCACATGAGGTTATTAATTAGCAAATGACATAAATATTACGAACGTAAACATTAGGTGAGCAGGTTACATTGTAACCGCGTGTCCTAACAACACGCTGTGACGAGAGAGGCAGTGATCAGCTATTTGGCTGTTTGCACCAGACGAAACACGACAGAAATTTAAATACAGCCTTTCAGAAGCACAGAATATGCACTCACTCACGGTTTAGAATCTATTTAATACATGTTAACCCACTTTAACATCATTAAATGTAGATGCTGAATCACTCATATGTGTTCAGTTCTAAAGTTTAATTTCACATGCTTTATTGTATTTTCCAGATCTGAGGTGAACTTTCTGCTTTCAGTATATGGCAACAAATGCCATGTAAAATGCATTCAAACTAGCATTGTTAGCATTTAGCACTGAATAAAGCACACAAGGCTTACCTGAGGTGATCTAGCTGTCATAGGTTTCTGTTGTTCAGCTGTGAGAAATAGAAGCCATTTCTAATATATCAATTCGAGGTGTTGGTTAGGACAAAAACTCCTTTTAATATGGAAAATATTCCCTCTATCGCGTGTCGTTGCTTTTATTTAGAACACAGTTTTAAATCACTCGCTCCTGTACTCAATCTGGCATCCCAGCGTACTTTTATTATGATCCAGGAGTGCAATACCTAGTTCAACCACTGGGTGTCAAACTTACATACTGCACCTTTAATAAATAACCTACTATACGTTAAAAGAATTAACGTATGCTATGTTTTTTTTTTTTTCACAAGCTTTGGAGATGTAACATAAATTACACTTTTAAAAAATAGTCACCTATAGCTTTTGTCATGAGGCTGTGTTCAAAATGACATCAAAGTTTTCAAAGTGCACTGCAAAGGGAGCACAATTGTAAACATGAAGATTGCTAAAACTGAACTGTAAAAATACTCTGAAAGCAAATTACACCTAAGAGAGATGACCTTAATGCTTTTTTATTTTTAATAATTCAAACTTTGAATGTTAGAATGTTCTAAATGAATAGGGCATAGGGGGGATAAGTGGGAATAGAACACAGCCATTACAAATTCTGTATTAGAAAATATAAACTCATCAGAAATAAAGGAAATAAACCGCAATGCATACATTTTTTATAAAGTATTTGATTGTTTTAGTCCTAAATGTACACATTTTTACAAAAAGCACTATTTTCGCGGTATTAGAATGAAAGACCAGAGAAAGCCCGTGCAGTATGATCGGAAGTGGACAAAAGGCTTAAGCATTTAAACAGCATGTTTTTGACTGGAATGTGTCTCGTTTATCTGTGATCCGAACGAGCAAAAGTTGTCTTATTACCGTGTAAACAGGGCAGCATCAGTCATGTTAAATTCGTCGACTCCCTCTGTCACTGCGCAGTAATCCTAGCCTTTCTCATAGTAATCTTCATGAACTAGGGCTAGGCCATGTACGGTGCGCGATAGGCTGGAAGAAGAAAAGAGACTGACTGCATCAAAAATGCGCTCATATTAATGCGCAATGATAAGAAATAATATAGATCGCGCCACCAAACACATAAAAACGAAAGTAACGACTGTGGTTTAAAAAATTTAAGAAGTAGAAAGTACAGATATTTGAGTAAAAATGTAAGAAGTAAAAGTAAAAAGTAGTCAAAAAAATTAGTAGTGGAGTAAAGTACTGATACCCGAAAAAACTACTTAAGTACAGTAACGAAGTATTTGTACTTCGTTACTTCCCATCTTTGATAATCAGTGGACACAAACAGTTTCATTCTTTGCTCAGTAGCAGACTTTACACTTTACTCTCCATCCCAGTTTGCACTATTTAACGAATGCAATTGCACTAAATCTACTACAGCCATTATACTGTTGTTGCACATAAGCACTAGGCACTTTATTTTGCACAATAAGCAAAAAACTTAAAACCTTCTACACATTGTTTACATGTTTACATACTCCACAATCAGTATTATATATTATTTACATTCATTTCATAATTCATTTCATAATTATACTTCCATCACTTTTGTGTATATGTGTATGTATGTGTACGTCGTGTATGATGTGCATGTTAAGTGTATAACTTCACTGTGGACAGCAAAGTAAGAATTTCATTGTACAGGGAAACGTGTTTCCTTACTGTGCACATGACAATAAACAATTGAAATTGAAATTGAAATTAAGCTAATGTTACATCAACTTAGTTCACGTCATGCAGTCGCTAAGGTATATAACCGTATACTGCACTCATATTATGACTGAGTCATTATCTATGATAACTGTTAACTTTAATAACTGTTATGATTAAACATATAAAGCTTAATAACTTACTTAATCTCCTTACCTTGATGTTGCTTTCTCTCTGTCTCCTCTCCGAATGAGCTGGCAAACTCCTCCCAGAGGGGCGCGTCCACAGCGTGAGCATATTATTATCCAATCAAATGGCAGCCCGCGTTTTTTCAACAGTCACACCCATTTAGGTCACATTGTGTAAAAATCAGCATTTACAAATGCTGCCTTTAGGAGGAAAAATCTGATTTACATATTTAAAAGGACATTCAAAAAAAAAGAGATTGTTCATGAGGCTTAAATATATGAATATACGTCGTTTGAATTACAAGGACATGTCCTATGTCCTTACAATTCAAAATGTCCCTCCAATGTCCGTATGTAAACAGTTGAACTGACCTTGTAATCCACCAAAACCAACACACACACACACACACACACACACACACACACACACACACACACACAGACACATATATATATATACACACATGTGTGTGTGTGTACGTGTTTTTGTGACATATCAGGAGACCTGTATAATGACATAGGTATGACACAGGTATTACAAAAAGCAGGTGAAATATGAGGACATTGGTGACGTCCTCACTTCTCAAAAAGCTTATAAATCACACAGGATGACTTTTTTCAGGGAATAAAGCTGTACACTGTCTCCTGTGATGGTTGGGTTTAGGGGTAGGGTGGGGTGAGGGCAATTCAATATACGGTTTGAACAGTATAAAATGAATGAAGCCTATGTAATGTACCCACTTTTCACAAAAACAAACAAATTTGTTTGTGTGTGTGTGTGTTTTATATATATATATATATATATATATATATATATATAATATATATATATATATATATATATATATATATATATATATATTATAGGTGGGCATAGATTAATTTTTTTAATCTAGATTAATTTCAAAATTAATCTAGATTAAAATGGCTCATTTGAATTCTGCCGAAGGCATTCAGAATATGTGTGCTACCCAAATAATTAGTCTTTGAGAAGGGGTTTCTCAAGCCAGGTGACGCATTAGACCAGGGGCTCATCTCCTGTTTCCAAAATGCATCACAAACTGCTTGAGAAACTGTTCTACTATGATAATTGGTGATGAAAATAAATGATGTTCTATAAGATGTACTTGTGTTTACTAACTGTTTATTTAGTTAAACATGAATGTTGAACTGTAGGCCTACATAAGCTCCAAACAGCTATTTTATACTTGCTTTTGATGTACGTACATACAGAAATTGCTGCTTCGCAAAGGCAAGTTCACAGAGCCCTGACGTGTGTCAAGCATTGAGTATAATTACATGGGCAACACTACTTTAATACGATTTTAATATGATTAAAACAATACTCTGATTAAGAGTCTACCATGTAAACAGCGATTTTTGATTACTTAATGCGACTAAAGTCATAACTGAACTAAACAGAAATGGAATTGAGACGTGGAGTATGCAGATATTAGTGGCAATACTGACAAACTATTCCCGTCATGTAGGACTTTTCGCCATATTTTCCGACAAGATCCACACAGGCAGCTGTCAGTAAAGAACCGCACAGACACACAGACGCACACACACAAACACACACACACAAACATGGCGAAATGCGGAAGTTTTTTTTCTTCTCATTTGGCGTGCGTTATTAAATTCCATAACTCTGTCACCTGTCCTTACTCATTTATTTGCGTCTAATACCCCAGTTTGTCACGAAGGCATGAATTAAATGTTCGTGAGTTCAAGTGAAACTGCTGAACTGCAGTTAGAGTCAGGCATCCTGCTGATTTGATTTAGAAGGGCACTTCTTTCCCAGACGGCTCACCGGTCAGGTATACATCCACGCTAAACTATCAAGGTGAAAGTCATCATAGCTTGCGTAGAATAGACCCAGCTCCCACCCTACTTTGAGAATAGATTAACGGCGATATTTTTTTTATCGCGCGATAAGAGTCTCGCGTTAACGCAGCACCATATATATATATATATTAAGGGTGTAACGATACGCGTATTCGTATTGAACCGTTCGGTACGAGGCTTTCGATTCGGTACGCATTACAAACCGAACGATTCAGACAAATTTCTAAAAAGATAAAAGAGAGTAAGTGTACAGAATATAATGTTTTCAGCGCAACAACGCTCAACAAGGCATCCCAAATGACGTGACCCTGGACGTGACAGGCAACATGCTGCCTTCCCCGCCCACCTCCACACTACTCCAGTCAGGCACACACTGCAGTAGCTCGCTAAATGGCTAACATTAATGTAATCCTCCTATAACCAACAGCGGGTCTGGTGTTTAGGTTCACTTTGGTTTCCCTGTTTTGAGGGTGACGGCAAGAGAGTGGTGGACAAAAAAACACTATGTTGTTGGATTATCGCAAAAAAGACGTGCGAATAAAGCTGCGTTTCCATCCAACGAGTCAAAGCAAACAAAACTGTCACTTCCTGATTAACTGGCACCAAATATCAACAGTAAAAACTGAATGTACAGCAGTAGAAGTTTCGTCAATCTTTTCTTTATCTAATAAATGACTTGCGCCTCGGAAGGCAATCCTGACACACAGTGAACGCACAGTGGCGTTTGAAGGTGTCAGACGCGGAGCACAAGACGCTCTTGATTCTGGATGTCACTAATATTATAATAACACTAATACTTAAACGATAAGGCGTTTTAGAATGACAAAAACAACATTTCAGATGGTTTATAATGTGCAGCTTGCTGATTTGTCCATTTACACACATTTTTATCATCACATGATCTCTTATAACAAAATAACATGACCTTTTTTTAATGCGCACACTGGAATTTGTGCTGTAAAAGTGTTTCCATCGTAGTTTATGTGCATTTCTTATCAAATAAAAAGTTTATCCTACTCAGTTATGCGCATTTTCAAAATTTATGTGCATCATGTCGTTTCCATCAACCAGTTTTTTATGCACATATCCAAAATGCACATAAAAATAAGTGGATGTAAACATAGCTACTGACATCACGGACTCACTAACTGGAATTTGACGAAAACTAGACACGAGCACTACATGCAACTCTCCCCGCAGCATTCAGACAGGCAATTTCTTCAGATTCGAACAGGGCAAAACAAATCACCAAGGCGATCGGTACATTTATAGCTGTGGATATGAGACCTTAATTGGAAATTTGGAAATTTCGGGTTTTAAGAAAATGTTAAATGTAATAGAGCCTCGTTACATTATTCCTTCATAAGCCCATTTCAGTCAGATAATAATTCCTGCTATCAGATCCACTGAAATGGCAGGTGACAGTCAAATCAAGCAGATCTGTGCTGTCTGAAGAAAAGGTGGACACTTTCTGAAAATAAAAAAATTACTTAAAAATTTATTGAATTTGAGTTCCATATTAAAACTAAATTGTTCTTTTCTTTTTATTTGTTTAACTACTAAAATATTATATTTATTTTTATAAGCAGCTTTTTGGTTTTGAGTATGAAGAAGGATTTGTTTTATTTGCTGCTAAGCAGAAACCCCAGAAGTATAGCTTTATATCAATTCAATTCAATTCATCTTTATTTGTATAGCGCTTATACAATGTAGATTGTGTCAAAGCAGCTTCACATGGAAGATTATAGTGAATTGAAACAGTGTCAGTTCAGTTTTCAGAGATTAAGTTCAGTTCAGTTTAGCTCAGTTCAGTGTGGGTTAATAATCACTACTGAGAGTCCAAACACTGAAGAGCAAATCCATCGATGCGCAGCTCTACAGATCCCGAACCATGCAAGCCAGTGGCGACAGCGGCGAGGAAAAAACTTCACCAATTGGCGAAAGCGAAGAAAAAAACCTCGAGAGAAACCTGGCTCAGTTGGGCACGACCATTTCCCCTATGGCCAAACGTCTTGTGCAGAGCTGCAGTCTAGGCGCAGGAAGCTGGACCTCAGCGAAGACTCGTCTGTCCTTGGAGCGTCACAGGAGTCAGTCTCAAGATCTCACTCCACGATGACCACCACAGCAGCTGCTCAGGATACGGCCTGGTCCAGAAAACCTTGGGATCATCTCGTCGCTGGTCTCGGATCGCGTCAGTGGTACTGCATAGTCTGAGGGCCTCAAGATGAGAACCCCCAGGTGGAAATACAGAATAAGGAGAATAATTAGCGTAGCTGCTGTTCATACCAAAAAATCCAAATCATACCACAAAAGCAAAATCATGTGTGGGGCACATCATGCGTCATAGCGTTATGTACTGCACTGAGTGCATGCTTTGCTAAAAAGATAGGTCTTTAATCTAGTTTTGAAGAGCGAGAGTGTGTCTGAGCCTCGGACATTATCAGGAAGGCTATTCCAGAGTTTAGGGGCTATAAATGAGAAGGCTTGACCTCCTTTACTCGACTTTGATATTCTAGGTACTACCAGAAGCCCTAAGTTTTGAGATCGTAAAGAGCGGGTTGAATTGTAGCGAGACAGGAGGTTGGTTAGATAAACAGGAGCTAGATTATTTAAAGCTTTATAGGTAAGGAGTAATATTTTCAATTCAATCCGAAACTTAACAGGCAGCCAGTGTAAGGAGGATAAAATTGGGGTGATATGATCATATTTTCTAGTCCTGTTAAGAACTCTGGCAGCTGCATTTTGTACTAGCTGAAGTTTGTTAATAGAGGATGCTGGGCAGCCAGCAAACAAAGCATTACAGTAGTCTAGCCTAGAAGTCATGAAAGCATGGACTAGCTTTTCTGCATCTGATATAGGTAGCATACTTCGCAATTTAGCGATATTTCTTAGATGAAAGAAGGCCGTTTTTGTGACATGGGATATATGATTTTCGAAAGTTAAACTGCTGTCTAATATGACACCCAGATATCTTATAGTAGAGCTAACGCTAACTTTGTATCCCTCTAGTTGCAGATCGAGTTGTGAGAACTGCTGTGTACAGGATGTAGTCCCGATAAGTAATAATTCTGTTTTGTCTGAGTTTAAGAGAAGAAAATTGTTGGTCATCCAGTCTTTAACATCTTTAATACACTAAGTTAGCTTAGACAGTTCAGACATCTCATCAGGTTTAGTTGAAATGTATAATTGAGTATCGTCTGCATAGCAGTGAAAGTTGATCCCGTGTTTTCTAATAATGTCTCCCAGGGGAAGCATGTATATTGTAAACAGCAAAGGGCCTAAAACTGATCCTTGAGGGACGCCGTACTTTACTGGCCTTACTTGTGAAAGCTGTCCATTATTTTTCACAAACTGGTAACGATCAGCTAAGTATGACCTAAACCATTGAAGGGCCTGACATTGGACACCTGTAGAATTTAAGCGGTCTATAAGAATATTGTGGTCAATGGTGTCAAATGCGGCGCTAAGATCAAGTAAAACTAATAGTGAGACGCACCCTTGGTCAGCAGCTAAGAGTAAATCATTGGTTATTTTTACTAATGCAGTTTCTGTACTGTGATGAGGCCTGAAACCTGACTGAAACACTTCAAAAATATTGTTTGTCTGCAGAAAGGAGCATAATTGGGTAGAAACAACTTTTTCTAGTATTTTAGACATAAACGGAAGATTTGAAATAGGCCTATAGTTAGCTAAGTTGCTCGGGTCCAGTTGTGGCTTCTTAATAATAGGCTTAATAACAGCTAGCTTGTAAGGATTTGGAACATGGCCTAAAGATAAAGAAGAGTTGATAACATTAAGGAGAGGTTCTCCTATAACAGGTAGCAATTCTTTCAGTAATTTTGTTGGAATTGGATCTAACATACATGTAGCTGATTTAGAACTATTTATAACTTTATCTAGCTCTTCTTGTTCTATGGTTTTGAAGCATTGTAGGTTATTTTGATTCAGTGGAGAATTTACTGGATCTGGAGTTTTAGGCGGTGCAGAAAGTTTAACATCTTCTATTTTCTGTCTAAAGTCTTCTATTTTATCACTGAAAAAATTCATGAAGTCATCACTACCGATTTGCGGTGAGACATTTTGTTCCAAAGATGATCGATTATTTGTTAGTTTAGCAATGGTGCTAAATAAAAATCTAGGATTGTTATGATTATTTTCAATCAGTTTGCGGAGGTGCTCGGCCCTGGCAGATTTAAGAGCCCTCCTATAGCTGGACATACTGTCTTTGTACGCAATTCTAAAAACCTCTAAATTAGTTTTTTCCATTTACGTTCCAGAGCACAGGTTGCTGTTTTGAGAGCGCGAGTAAGATTATTGTACCATGGTGGAGTTTTATTCTCTAGCCTTTTTTAATTTGATGGGTGCCACAGTATTTAGTGTGTTAGTAAATATGGCATTCATATTGCTGGTTACTACATCAAGGTCATTTGCGTTTGCGGGTGTATTTCGTAATAAAGAAAGATCAGGTAAGTTATTTATGAATTCATCTTTGGTGGATGGAACAATAGTCCTACCAGGGCGGTATATTGGTGCAGATCTGCTAATTTCAGGTAAGCGCAGCTTATAGAGCAAGAGGTAGTGGTCCGTAACATCATCACTTTGTGGTATAATGTCTACATCAAAGACCTCAATTCCATAAGACAATATTAGATCTAATGTATGCTTTAAGCGATGAATAGGACCGAGAGCATTTTGTTTTATCCCAAGTGAGTGTAATCCCAGCTAACAGGGAACGTTCCCAGAACGTTCACTAACGTTCTTTAAAAGTTGTGTAAATGTTAGCACAAAACATTATCAATAGAACGTTTTTAAAACGTTCTTAAAACATTGTTAATGTTCCTGTAACGTTATTTTAAAAACATGCTTAGAACAAAGTTTTTGGAACGTTTTTAAAACGTTATCTGTACTTGATGAACGTTCTCATAATGTTGAAAGAAAACATTCTTAGAACAATGTTCTCCTAACGTCTTCAGAATGTTATTTGTACTTGATGAACGTTGTCATAATGTTGAAAGAAAACGTTCTTTGAATAATGTTCTCCTAACGTCTTTAGGATGTTATTTGTACTTGATGAACGTTGTCATAATGTTGAAAGAAAACATTCTTAGAACAATGTTCTCCTAACGTCTTCAGGAGGTTATTTGTGCTTGATGAACGTTCTCATAATGTTGAAAGAAAACATTCTTAGAACAATGTTCTCCTAACGTCTTCAGGACGTTATTTGTGCTTGATGAACGTTCTCATAATGTTGAATGAAAACATTCTTAGAACAATGTTCTCCTAACGTCTTCAGAACGTTATCTGTCCTTGATGAACGTTTTCATAATGTTGAAAGAAAACATTCTTAGAACAATGTTCTCCTAACGTCTTCAGGACGTTATTTGTGCTTGATGAACATTTTCATAATGTTGAAAGAAAACATTCTTAGAACAATGTTCTCCTAACGTCTTCAGGACGTTATTTGTGCTTGATGAACGTTCTCATAATGTTGAAAGAAAACATTCTTAGAACAATGTTCTCATAACGTCTTCGGGATGTACTTGATTAATGTTCTCATAATTGAAAGAAAACATTAGAACAATGTTTTCGTAACGTCTTCAAAACATTATCTGTACTTGATGAACATTCTCATAATGTTGAAAGAAAACGTTCTTAGAACAATGTTCTCGGGACATATAAAGGGAAAAATTAAAAATGAGAGAAAATTGCAGAGAGGGGAAAATAAATAAGAATAAATTATTAAGGAAAAAGAAAAGAAGAAAGAAAAATATTCACAACATAGACAGAGCAAAGATTCATTCATTCATTTTCCTTCGGCTTAGTCCCTTATCAGGCATTGCCAGGGCGGAATAAATTGCCAATTTATCCAGCATATGTTTTGCACAGCGGATGTCCTTCCAGCTGCAACTCATTACTGGGAAACACCCATACACGCTTACATTCACCCACATACACTATGGCCAATTTAGTTTTCCCCTATAGCACATGTCTTTGGACTGTGGGGTAAACCGGAGCAAACAGAGGAAACTCACGGCAACACAGGGAGAACATTCTCATTCATTCTTTTTATTTTAGTCCCTTTATTAATCTGGGGTCGCCACAGCAGAATGAACCGCCGATTTATCCAGCAAATGTTTCACGCAGTGGATGCCCTTCCAGCTGCAACCCATCACTGGGAAACATCCACACACACTTATTCACACACATACACAACAATTTAGCTTACCCAATTCACCTATAGCGCATGTGTTTGGACTTGTAGGGGAAACCGGAGCACCTGGAGGAAACCCATGCAAACACGGGGAGAACATGCAAACTCCACACAGAATTGCCAACTGACCCAGCCAAGGCTCGAACCAGTGACCTTCTTGCTGTGAGGCGACAGTGCTAACCACTGAGCCACCATGTCACCACAAAGCAAAGATTATGAAGGGGAAAGAGGGAAAGAATAGGATAATGAGGATAATGGAAAAAAATGTTATATAAATATATATTTTTAACTCTATCCTTACACTTTTCCTATACATACAATAAATTATAATGATAATAGTACAAGTATTGATGATAATAATAATAACAACAAAAACAGCAGTAATAAAAATAGTTATGATTATAACAGTACAATATTAATAATGAAACAACATGGACTCAGTTCAGGAAGTTTGAAATATAATAAGATGTTGAACGCTGTAAAAAATTTCCGACCACGCAAACTCAACATTTTTTAGTGACTGTTTACATCTAAATTTTTCAATTGAGGCAATTGGAAAAACAAACAAACAAACAAACAAACAAAAAAAATCATTAACAATGCCCTGTCATATTTGGCCCAATTGAAAAAAAAATTGTGACCAGACACTAAAAAAATGCAGTCAAAATGTTTTTTACAATGAAGAAATTGATTCCAGATGTTGGTAAATATGGACATATTCTTATACGTGAATATAATTTTTTTTTCTATAGTAAGCAGAATAATTGAAATAGTGGGATTCTACAGCCCAAAATGGAAAAAAGGGTTTGAGTCACAGTTGACATGAAAAGCACACTGCAAATTAGCTTTCTCTAGACAAGTAAATGTCGCAACATGTATAAGTTACTGTTTTTAATATGTGGTCACTGTTGCATCAATATGTTTAAGATAGGTACAGTACATTTTAAAGCAAACCACTGCAGCATTTGTAAAGGCTGTCAATATTCAACTAGTCAGTCAGTAGAGATCTGAGTGTACAATCTTCCACACCAGTGTTCTGATGAGGGGAATAAAACAGGACAGAAAATAAACAATTGCTTCCAAATTATTATGTTTTTGTATTATTATTTGAAAATACATACAAGCACAGAGAGCAGCACAAAATAAAATGCAAAGGCAGTTTATATTCTCTTTAAAACAAAAAGGGAGAAAAAAGTTTACAAGAAGCAAAATAATAATCATCAATAATTTTCTTTTCGGCTTAGTCCCTTTATTAATCTGGGGTCGCCACAGCAGAATGAACCGTCAACTTATCCAGCACATGTTTTACGCAGTGGATGCCCTTCCAGCTGCAACCAATCTCTGGGAAACATCCATACACACCCATTCACACGTATACACTACAGACAATTTTGGCCTACCCAATTCACTTCTACATGTCTTTGGACTGTGGGGGAAACCGGAGCACCCGGAGGAAACCTACGCGAACGCAAGGAAAACATGCAAACTCCACACAGAAACACCAAATGACCCAGCCGAGGCTCGAACCAGCGACCTTCTTGCTGTGAGGCGACAGCACTACCTACTGTGCCACTGCGTCGCCCATAGTTAAATGTATCATACTGTATATATTACACAGTATAATACATTTTACTGTAGTATTATACTGTATATATTATAGTTTTTATAGTGTGTGTGTATATGTGCACACATATCATTCAACACACATATTCAAAAGAGCACATGCTGTATGTTTACAACTTCTCTTTATTCTCATTCATAGGAAGACAGGATTTGGATAGAGTCAGAAATGGTATGTTGATGACTTATTTTCTTTTTGTAAATGAGGTGATTAATAATGTCTGCAAAACAAAAATACAACACTCTCTGGAAAAGAGTGAAAAGAGATCAGCAGAAATTGGATTTGTTGCATTTAGATGACATGGAGATAGACACCAGCTCAACTAGTCTGGAAAGCTTTAGTGAACAATTTCACCAACCACAGCCCATTGAGGAAACCCAGCATGAATCTGAGTGTGATGTAAATATGCAGGGGGCTCATGCAAGTTTAAATTCGAATTCTGATTCGAATTCTGATAATGCAGACTCGGATGGCAGCCATTCTTTAGGAGTTAAACTTGCAGAGTGGGCCAATGAATTTCAGGTTAAACATAATGCAGTGGATGGCCTTCTTAAAATTCTTGGTGAGCGTCACCCAGAACTTCCAAGAACTGCTAGGACTTTACTTGGAACATGTGAAAATGTCAATTTAGACATGAAATCTGGGATGCAATATTTCTACTTTGGATGCAAAGAACAGCTGTGTAAACATCTAAATTTTTACCCCACTGATGTTGTCACTCAGTTAGACTGTCTGGACATTTCTTTGAATATTGATGGCTTGCCTCTATTCAAAAGCAGCAGTCAGTCACTGTGGCCAGTTTTGTGCAAAATCAATTTGGCTCCTTCCACTGTCTTTCCTCTTGCTCTCTGTTTAGGTGTCTCAAAGCCTACAGATCTTAATTTTTTGACAGATGTTGTACATGGCCTCAGGGACATTTTAATGAATGGACTAGAGACTGACAGGGGTAACTTGCGAGTTAATCTTCGCTGTATCAGTTGTGACGCACCGGCAAAAGCACTTGTCAAATGCACAAAGCAGTTTTGTGGTTATTTTGGTTGTGATAAGTGCACACAGAAAGGCTTCTGGGATGGCAAGCGAGTTATATACCCTGAGACGAATGTTTTCCTGAGAACAGATGCATCTTTCCGTGAGCAGGTTCAGGAGGAGCACCACCGGTCATCTGAGGTGTCTCCTTTTTGCATGCTTCCAATAAACATGGTTCAACAATTCCCTGCAGATTACATGCATCAGTGCTGTCTTGGAGTGATGCGAAAGCTGATTGTTTTGTGGTTGCGTGTGTGACGGCCTGAAAGGTTGGCCGCACAGTTATGTGCAACAGTGTGCGTATATGCTTTCTCTCTCTCACACACACACACACACACACACACACACACACGCGCATACACGTATACACACACGCGCATACACAAACATATACACACATCCATGCAAACATGACATGTTTCAACATACCATTATAGTTTCTTTGTATTCATTTATAATAATCACAATGCACAATGGTCTCTTTCCTGTTCTTTATTTTTACAAAACATACATTTTTGTTACTTCGTTAATAATTTGGAGTGCACACAAATTAGTTTCGTTGTATAATTAATGTTTGTTTCTTTTGAGTTACCGAGCGGTGCGCTGGAGGCAGGAAGTGGCGGCCGGGTGGCTTCCGGGGTGACAAAGATTGGAGTCCGGGCAGGAACACGGACTTTATCCAAAATTGGTTCCGCCTGATTAAACCAACAGCTTTAGTGATGTGGGGCGGGAAGAGATTTTAGATATCCTCCTTGTTTAAATATCTTTGATTTAATTTAGTCGTTTTTTGTTTTATATTGGTTATTGTTTGATTTATTATTTTTGTGGTAATGTTATTATGGTATTTATTCTGTTTTGTGTTGTATGTAGTAATGTGAAAATTAGTTTTTTCCCCTTTGTAATTTAAATGAGCTCATCCTTTCCTTTATAAGCCTGGCTGTTCTTCATTGTGGAGGTCATTTTGTGTTGGTTGGTTATGTTGGCCTCATGCCCCTTTATTTTTCATTTTGTTTAACCATGTTATTTTGAGGACTTATGTCCTATCTGTTGAGAATAAAATCTCAATTGGAGGATTTTTGGCTTGTGTTCTACTTCCTTTGACCCTCGGTCCCTTACAGATGGTGTCAAAAGTGGGACCATGAGTTTGGTTTAGAACACAAGCCAGTTTATTTGCCCCTCGTGGCAGTTTTTTTTCTCTCTCTCCCCCCCCCCCCCCCCCCCCCCCTTTCCATTATGAGTCGTGTAACAAAGAAAAAAAACCCAGCTGTGCATCAAGGAGAAGATAATGAGGATGAGGAGGTCCAAGTGGTGGCTGAAGAGGCTGTTGGAGGAAAACCGACAGGGGTAACTGAAGTATCAGTGGCTGAGCTTGCAAGTTTACTTCGAGCACATATGGCCAGGACAGAGGGCCGAGAGACGGACAGACAGAGGGAGTATGTGGATCAGGAGCGGCGCTTTAAAGCTCTCCAGCACCAATTCAGTTTGTTACAGATGGAGGTTCAAGCCCGCACTTCTCCAACCGCTCATCTGCTTAGTGGTGATCAAGAGGCCTCAGGATGGTCTGATGCAAACCCGCTAAATTCAGATGGACTGCCACTGACCCAGGTACGTCAGAATAATTTTGATCAAGCTGTGGATAATATAGGCCTGCCCCCCTCTCTAATGCCAAGGCTGGAAAAGTTCAGTGAGACTGACGATGTGGAGCACTTTTTGGTCACCTTCGAACGGATTGCTGTTGCTTGTAGATGGAACAGGAGTGACTGGGTCTGGCATCTGATTCCATTGTTGACTGGTAAGGCCAGAGCAGCTTATGTTAATATGGAAGTGACTGAGTCTGCTGATTATGAAAAAGTTAAGTCTGCCATTCTGAAGAAATATGACATCAATGTTGAAACGTATCGACAAAGGTTTCGTTCTCTGGCTGTAAATCCATCCGAAAGTCCAAAGGAGCTTTATAGCCGCCTTAAAGAGCTATTTACTAAATGGATTCAACCAAAGGGGAAGACTGTAGAAGAGGTGAGTGAAGTTATTATACTCGAACAATACCTCAGAATGCTCTCCCCTGAACTACAGGTGTGGATAAGGGAACGTGACCCTGGATCAGCTTCAGAGGCAGCGTCATGGGCTGATGTTTTTGTGGCAGCTAGAGGAAGGAGTAAGCCTTGGACATTTAAGTCTGGTGGTGAGAATCGATCTCTTGGTATGGGGCAGGGCCGACAGAGGTCTGAGGGACAAGGTAAACTTTACTTGGGTAAAGCACCTGGCAATTCGAGTCTGACTTCGAGACGGCCTCCAATATGTCATATGTGTGGGCAAGAAGGGCACATCAAACCCAATTGTCCAAAGAATTCTGTACAGTTTATGCACCTGTGTTTTGTCCCCAAGAAAAACCCCATCCCAGCTGATTCAACCACTCTGAGGATGACTGTTGTGGAGACAGATGGTAAACTTTTGTCTGCTTTAATAGACACTGGCAGTGATCAGACTCTGATGGACAGGAGATTTGTGCCACCGGCTTTGATCGACCAGAGAAATCAGCTGCCCATCCGTTGTGTGCATGGAGATGAGAGGTTGCTGCCCACAGCCAGTGTCGTTATGAAGGTAAAGGGGCAAGCATACTTGTTGAAGGTGGGCGTGTCTGATAACTTGCCTTTTCCAATAATCCTGGGTCGTGATGTGCCTGTATTGTTCGAATTGTTACATCCAGCACAGGACTGTAATATGGTAGTCACCCGATCTATGGCAAAAACGAATGAAGAACATGTACATACCTTGAGTTCGTTACCTTTTTTGAGACTGAAATAGAGACCAACGTGGCAAAGAGGAGAAAGTCAAGGAGGGAGAAGATCCGGGAAAAGGTAAAATACAATGCCTTTAAACCCTTTGTTTCATGTCATTTGCCTGTGAACTTCCGGTTGCCAACAGACATCATCCAGATGCAACAGAGTGATATCAGTCTTAAGGAGTGTTGGAGTAGGTCTGAAGATGCTAAGGAGGAGGAGAAACCTGAGGATGACAAGACTGTGACGTTTGTGCGGGTCAAGGGGATACTTTATCGCCAGATTGGGCCACGGAGACAGTTGGTGGTTCCGCAGTGTGTTCGAGAGATGGTATTACATCTGAGCCACTCTGTTCCTTGGGCTGGCCACCTGGGGAAGAATAAGACTACTGCTCGAATCAAAAGGTACTTCTATTGGCCTGGCATGGAGGGAGAAGTAGCCCAATTCTGCAAAAGTTGTCCTGTCTGTCAAAAAGTCTCACTCCAGCGTCCTAGGAAAGCACCGTTACAACCTCTTCCTGTTATCAGCACTCCATTTGAAAGGCTTGGGATGGATGTTGTCGGGCCCCTTGAAAAGAGTCGAACAGGGAACCGGTTCATGTTGGTAATAACTGATTATGCCACAAGATACCCAGAAGTATTCCCCTTAAGGTCCGTAAAGGCAAAATCTGTTGCTACTTCACTGGTCCAGTTATTCTCCAGAGTTGGTTTCCCCATGGAAATCTTAACTGACCAAGGTACCAACTTTATGTCGACACTGCTGAAACAGGTTTACCGGCTTCTGGGCATTAAGAGCATGCGAACCACCCCTTATCATCCTCAAACCGATGGGTTAACCGAACGTTTTAATCAGACGTTGAAACAGATGCTCAGGAAGTTTGTAACTGAAACAGGCCAGGATTGGGACCAATGGCTGCCCTATCTTCTATTTGCTTATCGAGAAGTTCCCCAGTCTTCTACGGGTTTCTCTCCATTTGAGCTGCTATATGGTCGGGATGTTCGGGGCCCATTGGCTCTGCTCAAAGAGGTATGGGAAGGCAGTCCTGATCAGAAGGAGCCCAATGTTTTGTCCTATGTTTTGCAGATGAGGGAACGCTTCGAGAAGATGGCCAGTTTGGCCCAAACCAACCTGACAAAAGCTAAAGAACAGCAACGTCTTTGGTATGATCCTGCAGCTCGAGAGCGAAATTTACAAGTTGGCCAGAAGGTGCTTGTGATGTTGCCTACTGAGGAAAGTAAGCTGTTGGCTAAATGGCAAGGCCCTTATGAGGTTAAGAGGAAACTCAGTCCCACGACTTATGAGATCTTTACTCCTGGTAAAGCACGAGCCAGTCGAGTCTTGCATGTTAACTTGTTGAAAGAGTGGACCCCTCGAGCTGAAGGAGAGTTAAAGTCTCTGATGGTCTGTCGAGTCGGAGAGGAGGAATCAGACGATCAGTATTTGCCGGAGCCAAATGTGGGAGATCTTGAACTGGATCATCTGTCTGAGGTACAGCAGTTGCAAGTGAGAGCAGTTTGCACTTCTAATGTGTTTTCAGAATTCCCAGGCTTTACCAAACTAATCCAGCATGATGTAATACTAAAACCTGATGCGGCTGTGAGACGTCGAAGTTACAGAGTGCCTGAGCGTCTCCAGGAGAAGTTGAAGGAAGAAGTGGAGATGATGTTACATCTAGGAATTATTGAGCCATCTTACAGTGAGTGGTGTCATCCGGTTGTCCTCGTGCCCAAGAAAGACGGGAGTATTCGATTCTGTATCGACTTCAGGTATCTGAATTCCGTTTCTCAATTTGACTCCTATCCTACTCCACGCATTAGTGATCTGATCGATAGGTTGGGACAAGCCCAATATATAACAACAATGGATCTTTCTAAAGGCTATTGGCAAATCGCCCTGACCTTGTCTTCTAGGCCGCTGACTGCGTTTAGAACACCGTGGGGCCTATTTCATTTTAAGGTGCTACCCTTTGGATTGCATGGAGCTGGTGCGACATTCCAGAGATTGATGGATAAGGTATTGCATGGATTGACCTTTGCTGCTGCCTATATTGATGATATTGTTGTGTACAGCAGGACCTGGGATGAACATGTGCAAAATCTTAAAGAGGTGATGAGGCGTCTTCAGAGTGCAGGATTGACTGTTAATCCGAAGAAATGTGCTGTGGCCAAGAGAGAAACCGAATATCTTGGGTATGTCATAGGTCAGGGGATGGTGCGGCCACAAGTAGGGAAGATCCAGGCTCTGGAGAAGTGTCCTGTGCCACAAACACGCAAGGATTTACGATCTTTTTTAGGTATGGCAGGATTTTACCATCGCTTTATACCCAATTTCTCCAGTAGAGCTGCCACGTTGACCGATATGGTGGGGACTCGTTGCCCGAATCAGTTGCAGTGGACAGAGGAGAAATTAAAGGCTTTCCGAGACATCCAGGGAGCTCTAACGACCAATGCTGTACTTTATAATCCTGACTTTAACCTGCCATTTGTGGTACAGACTGATGCCTCAGAGAGGGGCCTAGGGGCTGTGCTCTTGCAGGGTATGCCTGAAGCCAGACGACCAGTTGCCTTTATCAGCCGGAAGTTGTTCCCAAGGGAGATGCGCTACTCTACAGTTGAAAAGGAGTGTTTGGCCGTGAAGTGGGCCTTGGATTCTTTCCGATACTATCTGTTGGGTGGAGAGTTCATCTTGCAGACCGATCACAAGGCGTTGCAGTGGTTGGAGAAAATGAAGGACACAAATGGGCGGATTACGAGATGGTATCTAGCAATGCAGCCATTCTGTTTCAAAGTGCAACACGTGCCAGGGAAAACCAATGTTACTGCTGACTACCTGTCCCGCTGCTCTAGTGAGGTCTTGGAAGAGGGGGAGAGTGTGACGGCCTGAAAGGTTGGCCGCACAGTTATGTGCAACAGTGTGCGTATATGCTTTCTCTCTCTCACACACACACACACACACACACACACACACGCGCATACACGTATACACACACGCGCATACACAAACATATACACACATCCATGCAAACATGACATGTTTCAACATACCATTATAGTTTCTTTGTATTCATTTATAATAATCACAATGCACAATGGTCTCTTTCCTGTTCTTTATTTTTACAAAACATACATTTTTGTTACTTCGTTAATAATTTGGAGTGCACACAAATTAGTTTCGTTGTATAATTAATGTTTGTTTCTTTTGAGTTACCGAGCGGTGCGCTGGAGGCAGGAAGTGGCGGCCGGGTGGCTTCCGGGGTGACAAAGATTGGAGTCCGGGCAGGAACACGGACTTTATCCAAAATTGGTTCCGCCTGATTAAACCAACAGCTTTAGTGATGTGGGGCGGGAAGAGATTTTAGATATCCTCCTTGTTTAAATATCTTTGATTTAATTTAGTCGTTTTTTGTTTTATATTGGTTATTGTTTGATTTATTATTTTTGTGGTAATGTTATTATGGTATTTATTCTGTTTTGTGTTGTATGTAGTAATGTGAAAATTAGTTTTTTCCCCTTTGTAATTTAAATGAGCTCATCCTTTCCTTTATAAGCCTGGCTGTTCTTCATTGTGGAGGTCGAGCAATGGCGGCATCAAGTGGAGGAGGAGCTGTACAGGCGGTTGGCAACGACTGGATTGAGAATGGTCAGGAGTGGGGAGACGGAAATGACGGATCAGGAAGTGAAATTGAGGAGATGGAGGGTAGTGAGAGTTGCGAGCCGTGGACAAGTTGTAGAGGTAAAAAGCGGAAAAAGAAAAACAAACTAGATAGTGACGAAGAGATGAGATCCAGTGTAGCGGAAAGAAACGGAGATTATAAAGTGTTTGTTAGACTAATACAGGAAGGGGCCACATTTGAGGATTGGAGTCCTATACAACTAACCAAAGCTCTGTATAAAGAAATCGGGGAGGTAAGATATGCTAAAAAATTGAGGAATGGATGCTTAATGGTTTCGTGTAAGGATGAGATTCAACAAAAAAAAGCAATTAAAGTAAATAAAATAAATGGTAAAAAAGTAAAATGCTCAGAGGGCTTTGATAGAAAAATGATACGAGGAGTAATCACAGGCATACCGGTCAGTGAATCAATAAACAATGTGATTAAAGGAATAACGAATGCCAAAGTAAAAGAAGCTAAACGCTTAAAAACAAGATGGAACGGAGCTATAACTGATAGTCTATCAGTTATGTTAACATTTGATGAAACACAACTACCTGACAAAATCTTTATAGGGTACATGAGTTATGAAGTAAGAGTATACATACCGCCACCTGTTAGATGCTACAAATGCCAAAGGTTCGGTCACATTGCAGCAGTTTGTAAAGGAAAAATGAGATGCAGTAAATGTAGCGGAGAGCACGAGTATGGACAATGTGAGAAGGAAGCAAAACTAAAATGTTGCAACTGTGGTGGAGAACATAGTTCAGCATACCGAGGGTGTGAGGTAAATAAAAGAATGCAAGAGGTACAGAGAATAAAAGTCACTCAAGGAATATCGTATGCAGAAGCAACAAAGAAAGTTAGGCCTACAAGGGAGCAGACAGTACAGATAGCGACAATGAGAGAAGAAAGGAAAGACACAAGCAAGTGTAAAAAGTGTGACAAAATAAAGGAAGAAACACTGATTGTGGGTAAAAATGAGTTTGTTCTTTTTATGGCAGAGGTGATCAATTGTTCAGCACAGACAACAAGTCGCACGGAAAGGATTAAGATAATAGTTAAGTCAGCAGAGAAATATTAAAGGAGAGGATATTAAAGGAATCCCTTGGGAATCAGTGAGAGACACATTAAATGAAGAAGTTCAGCAACAACAATCACAAGCATGGGGTGGAGCTGCATAATGGTAATAATTATACTGCAGTGGAATGCGAGGAGTCTAATTTCTAATGGCCAGGAATTTAAGAAATATATAGATAATTTAAATGAAAAACCCGATATAGTATGTGTGCAAGAGTCATGGCTAATATCAAGATTGGATTTTAATATTAAAGGGTACAATGCAGTAAGAATGGATAGGAAAATAGGTAAAGGAGGGGGAATTATCACATTTATACAAAAAGGTATCCAATATAGAGAAGTAAAGAGAGGGAAGGAGTTAGAATATATTATTGTGGAGGTATGGTCAAGTGAAGGTAATATAAAAATAATAAATTTTTATAACCCATGTAGAATGTTAGAGAGGGAACAGTTGGAAGAAATATGGGAGAATATTAATGGAAAAACTATCTGGTGTGGAGATTTTAATGCCCACAGTACATTATGGGGAAACAAAAATGACAATAATGGGAGAGTAATTGAAGAATTCATAGAAGAAGAGGAGCTCGTTTGCATTAATGATGGGACAGGAACTAGATTAGATATAGCAAGAGGTACAGAATCAGCAATAGACATTACAATAGCTACAAAAGATATTGCAGATAGATGTGAATGGGAAGTATTAAGAGATAGTACAGTTGGAAGTGATCATTACCCAATCAAAACTCAAATAGGTTTAGAATGTGTAAAAGAAATTAAAGTGAGAGAGGAGAAGTGGATTTTAGATAGAGCAGATTGGGATAAGTTTAGGGAAATTAGTGAAGATCGTCTACAAAAGATTGAAGATAATTTAGATGTTGAAAGTATGTGTATAAGAGTGAGTGGTGGAATAATTGAAGCAGCAAGCATGGCAATACCTAAATCTAAACCTAAAATAATTAATAAAATTGTTCCATGGTGGACAAAGGAGTGTAAGAAAGCTATAAAGGAGAGAAATAAAGCATTTAAAAAAATGAAAAGAACACACAACTTCCAAAATCTTATTGAATACAAACAATCACAGGCAATAGTAAGGAAAACAATTAAAAAATCAAAGAAAGAATATTGGAGACAATTTTGTGAGTCTATTGGTAGAACAACACCAGTAGAGAGAGTATGGGGAATGATTAAAAAAATGAAAGGAAATGGAAAAGAATACGGATATCCAATATTGATGGATGGGCAGAGGGTTATTATTAATAATATAGAAAAAGCAGAAGTCATAGCAAAGACATTAGTTAAAGTTCACAGCACAGACAATTTAAGCCAAGAAGAGAAAAGAGGTAGGGAGGAAACTTGGGGAAGATATAAGTTTGATTTAGGGAAAGAGGACGAGGACCAGATATTAAATATAAATTTCTCAGGGACTGAGCTTAATAGGGCTTTAAAGAAATTAGGGAAAACCGCTCCAGGGAGAGATGAAATTTGTTATACAATGTTAGAAAATCTAACTGATAAGGGAAAGGAGGTATTGTTAAGATTATATAACAAAATATGGGAAGTAGGGGTTATGCCAAAGGAATGGAAGAAGGCAGTTATCATTCCCATTAAAAAGCCTGGGAAAGATCCCAAACAACCAACCAGTTATAGACCGATAGCCTTGACATCGCATATGGGAAAAACTATGGAAAGGATGATTAATGACAGATTGGTGTACTGGGTTGAAACTAAAGGAAAGCTAGGAAATTACCAAAGTGGTTTTAGGAAAGGTAGAGGCACAATGGATCCAATTTTAAGGCTGGAGGATGATATTAAAAAAGCACAGGTAAACAGGGAATCAGTTATTGCAGTATTTTTAGACATAGAGAAAGCTTATGACATGTTGTGGATAGATGGAGTGTTAATCAAACTGAGCCAGTTAGGAGTTAAGGGACGTATATTGAGATGGGTTAAAGAATTTCTTTCAGGAAGATCCATAATAGTTAAAATAAATGGTACATATAGTGGATGTTACAGTGTCGAAAATGGTACACCACAAGGGAGCATCATTAGCCCTTTTTTGTTTTCTATAATGTTTGATGGGATTTTTAAGGAGATAGAAAATCATACAGGAGTTGCATTGTTTGCAGATGATGGTGCGATTTGGAAAAGAGGGAGAAACATAACATTTATAATGAAGAAAATGCAGCAGATATTAAATACAGTACAGGATTGGACAGTTAAATGGGGATTTAGAATATCTCAAGAAAAAACCAAAGCAATGCTATTCACTAAAAAGAAAATAAGAGGGGAAATAAAATTGAGATTGGGGGGTAAAGATTTGGAGAATGTTGAATCTTTTAAATATCTGGGACTGTGGTTTGATAGGAGACTCACATGGAACATACATATTAGTAAGATGATTGACAAATGTAAGAGAGTGTTAAATATAATGAGATGCCTATGTGGTGTAGACTGGGGTGCTAGTAGAATAGCATTAAAAACAATTTATACAGGATTAATAAGATCAGTGATTGACTATGGTTGTATGGTGTATGGTTCAGCTGCTAATACAACATTAAAACAGTTAGATACAATCCAAAATCAAGCACTAAGAGTATGCTGTGGAGCCATGAAAACCACACCGATAGCAGCGTTACAAGTTGAGATGGGAGAGATGCCGTTACATCTTAGGAGAGATCAACTGGCTGTAGTTTACTGGGCAAACCTGAAAGGTCATAATGATAATCACATAGCACAAACAATTCTGATGCAGTGCCAAGAGCGAGAGAAACAGAATGTTAAAGGTTATGGATGGATAATACAAAGTAAAATAAAGGATATGGAGTTAGACACGTATACCATTTCTCCCACTGTAGTGTTTCCAACCGTTCCCACATGGCTGCTAGGTGATTTGGAAATTGATTTGGAAATAATGAAAGAAAAACAAGAAAATGAGATTGACAGTAAACGAGTGGAAAATTATATAAAGGAAAAATACAAGGAAACAACTGAAATTTACACAGACGCATCAAGAATTGGACAAACAGTAGGAGTGGCATATAGTATTCCAGAGTTAAAAATTGCAGTAGCAAAAAGAATCAGTAATAATTTAGCAGTATATACAGCAGAACTGGTGGCGATATGGTTAGCACTAAAGTGGGTTGAAGATAATAAACCAATTAAAGCAGTCATTGCATCTGATTCAAGCTCAGCACTTGTCAGTATAAAAAATTTAGTATCAGAGTCACGGCAGGACATCATTTATGAAATAGTGCAGCTAGGAAATAAACTTATAAAATCAGGAGTTATCATTTCAATTTTATGGGTACCAGCACACATAGGGGTCAGCGGGAATGAAATGGCAGATAAGCTGGCAAAACAAGCAGCACAGAAAACTACGATAGACATGGACATTAAATACAGCAAATCTGAAATCAAAAGTATGGTGAAAGCTAAAGTATTGGGAAAATGGCAACACGTATGGAATAATGGGAGCACAGGACGTCAATATTACAGCATACAGAACAAAGTTGGAAGAGGTAGGGAAACAAGGAAAAGCAAACAGGAAGAAGACACGTTCACAAGAATGAGATTTAATCACACAGCACTCAATAGTACATTACACATGATCAATAAACATGCAGATGGGAGGTGTGAATGTAATAACAACCAGGAGACCATAGAACATGTATTGATGCACTGCCCAATATATCACACAGAAAGAAATAGATTATTCACACAGTTACAGGAAAAACAAGTTGAACCAAACATAAAGAACATTTTAAAGTTGAGCACAGGTGATGTTTGTTTTAGATATCTATATAACTTCTTGAAAGACACAGGGTTGAGACACAGAATTTAGTAGAATAGGTAACAAAGGGATTTGGTTTATTTTTTAAATTTTTTGTTTTGGTGTTTTTTTTGTTTTTGTTTTTTTTTTGGGTTTGTTTCACTATAAGAAATTCTGGGTTAGTTAACTCCTGATCCACACTCCAATCCAGATGGTGGCGGTAATGCACCAAAAAGCTGGTTGCCAACCGCCATAAAAACTACAAGAAGAAGAAGAAGAAGAATTGTGGAGGTCATTTTGTGTTGGTTGGTTATGTTGGCCTCATGCCCCTTTATTTTTCATTTTGTTTAACCATGTTATTTTGAGGACTTATGTCCTATCTGTTGAGAATAAAATCTCAATTGGAGGATTTTTGGCTTGTGTTCTACTTCCTTTGACCCTCGGTCCCTTACAGCGTGGAACACTTAAAACCAGATTGTCTTCAGGTCAGGTAAGAGAGATAAGTTCCAAGCTACTTGGTTTGAGGCCATTCATGCCTGACCTGTTTGCAAGGAAGCCACGTGGTCTAGAAGAGATTGACAGATGGAAAGCTACTGAACTGAGGCAGTTTGCGCTTTACACTGGCAAAATTGTGCTGAAAGGTGTTCTGTCTGAGGAACTTTATGACCATTTCATGTTGTTCAGTGTGGCATTGGCCATACTAGTGTGCCCACAGCTAGTGAAAGAGTACAGCTCTTTCGCATCAGATTTGCTGCTTCATTTTGTAGAGGAGGGCAGAAAGTTGTACGGGGATGAGTTCCTTGTTTATAATGTGCACTCTATGATTCACCTTGCTTCTGATGCTCATGTGTATGGTGGGCTAGATGAGTGCAGTGCTTTTCCCTTTGAAAACTACCTGCACCAGCTGAAAAGGCTAGTTCGCTCTGGTAAAAACCCACTGTCACAAATTATAAAACGTCTTGGAGAAATTGACAAGCACAGAGAGGAGCTGAATGACAAGCCTGCAGCTGGAGTGAAAACACAAAAACCAAATAACGTCTTTGTTGTCAGTGACTTTCAGTGTTGTGAGGTCGTTTCTATGGTAGATGCTACAGGGGAAGTGGATAGAATGGCACTTTGTCGTGTTTATGACAAACTTGAGCCACTTTTCATGCAGCCTTGTGACTCCAGGTTAATTGGCGTTTACAAGGCCCAACTGAGTCACACTACAATGAAACAGTTGTCTCAAAGGGTATTGATCAGAAAGGCATTTTTAGTTGATGCAGAAGATGATGTCAAGATTTTCCTTACAGTGCTCCATTCATTTTGAGCAGTATAAATAAAATTTTCTCCACCTTTTACATATTAAATTGATTCATCTGAATGCTGATTGTATGGCAAGTTGTTTTGATATTTAATCTATAACCCGTACTAGTATTTATTTTCATGTTACTAGTACTTATTCATTAGATAGTGCTTTATAAAAATATACTAGTGCTTACTCATAAGACACTGGTTCTTTTTTTATTAGATACTAGTACCTATAAAATAGATACTAGTACTTATTCATTAGATACTAGTACGTATTCATTAGATACTAGTATCTAACACTGATTAGGACACTGATCTAAATATTTGTGTATATAATTGCGTATACTTTTTGTGTGCAGTACCTCACTTATCAAGGGTTTGTTGCCAAAGGGGTTTTAAGTGCATATCATTTTATTCGCACTTTTGCCCCTTTGGCACCAAACCCTTATGCTTTCCTTGTAGAGATACGCAGTGGTCAAATTTCCACAAGATGACACTGTTGATGTAGTGCCTTCCAACTGGCTTGAAGAAACAGATAAGGTATTTATAATTACTTATATATATTTTTTTACATAAGCTTAAGTTGTTCCAAACCTGTGTGTGTGACCAACCTTATCTAAACCTTTTTTTTCCAGCTAAAATCTAATATAAAGGCTTAATCTGAATATCTGTCAACAGGATATATATTGCTACTGGCCAAAAAAATTTTTTACTGCCAAAGCAAAAAGAAGAGCCACGCCAGATACAACGCTTTGGTCAAAACATGTTGCAGTGGTTTTGGTGTATACAGGTATTTAGGAAGTATATGCATTATATATTTGTTACCTATTGGGGTTGGGTGATTTCGACCAATCTGGCATCGTACGATGTCTAATGTGACACATCACGATGGCATCGTCGTCATAGGTGGCGGTGAATTAACTGTTAATGAATAATAAATTAATTCATAACGAATTAAGTATTTGTAGCCTACCGTTTCAACTACATGACCCACATGGTCTTTGTTTTACTCATAACCAAATCATAAATAAATAAAGATAAGTTACACACAAATTACCACCTGTCAATCACTGTTCCCGCAGGACTCTGGCATGAATAGGCGGAGTGATCTGTGTCGTTATAATGAGGTTTCGCTAAAATGACTAAGTACAAGCATGAAAGCGAAAGATTGAAGCAGTGTACTGACTGGCTCAGCATCGTGACGTCTATCGGCCATCTGTGATGGACGATGGCATCGTCTATCGGCCCAACCCTATTACCTATGTAGTTAGAGTATACGTTTACTTCTAAAAAATTCTTGATAATTTTCTCATTGCTACATCATTCAGGAAGTACAAATCTTTCTTTCTTGAGTGTGTGTGTATATATATATACACAGCAAAATCGCTGTTGTAAAAATAACACCAACAGTGTCAAATTTAACACCAGCAAAGTGTCTATATGTGTCCACACTAAGAGTGTAAATTTTACACTTTTGATAGTGTTAACTTTTTCACACTCTTTGAGTGTAAATTCAACACTCTTTGTTGTTAATTTTAAACCTAGTCAACACTATTTGTTGTTGTTTCTGCACTACACCAGTGTTGGTACTCAATTACAGTGTTATTTTTTAACACTCTCCTTTTAAGATCAACACCAGTGTAATATGAACATAGCATTGGTAAGTGTTGAAAATACTGATTTATAGTAGCACTTGTGTTACGTTTTGGTTCCTTCAACAAAATTAAAAGACATGACAGTTGCAGAAAAGTTTGCAAAAACTTTAATTAGGTACGCCACATTTAACATTCCCATTCAGACACAACATTTCACTGCATTTAAAAACCTTAACAGTTTGCAGTTAATTTCAATGTGAAACAAAAACACAAGGAAAAAGTTATCATCACTGTCATATGAAAACTGTCTGTCATATGGTCTATAGTACATCAAATAATTCACACAAATGAGAGTAAAATTGTTACCCACCTCCTCAAAACAGAGTGCATGTACATGAAAGTGTATCTGATGAAATGCAGTCTTTAACAAAGTACTGAAAAAGCAGTTTTAACTCATACTGCACAACCCCTTCTAGTAAATCGTGCATAATGTTAACAGCAAACTTCTCTGAAGAATGAAAAAATTAATGAACTGAGTGGACAAGTTCTCTTAAGACCAAACAGTGGTGCAAGATCGGGATCTTGTGCTAGAGCACTGCAATGTTCTGAATATATCTCTTTTGTTCAAATGATTAAATCTAGATCATCTTTACTAAATACTGACTGCAACTTTGCTTTGTCAGTTAAGCAAAACCGGCAACAGTAGGTTGCACAGAACAACTCAACCATACCAAACAGTTCATGTAAAGCTAAATTGTCACCAGTAACCTGAATGACAGAACCCTGTAACATAGTATCTGAGAAGGGTACATTAATTCCTGTTGACTCCAGAATTTTTAGATCCTCTATCAGAGGCTTTAAGATTGGTCTAAAGCCATATTTTTTTAAAGTCTTCTGAATGGAAAACGGCCACAAGATGGATGTTCATTAAAACAGGGGGGCAAGTATCTTAAAATGAAATAAACACAAACAAAGTTTGTGAATTCCTTTTTTGGATCCAAGTGGATTTGTGGTTTCAAAATAGTCGTAATATAACTGCATTTGAAGAGCATTGTCTTTTTGACCAAATAACACATGCTTTTTGGTGTAAGAACCATCATTAATGTCTTTGTAAATACCATCCTGCTGGAAAAAGTTGCAAAGTTCAGAATTCGTAAACATAGACTCAAGAGTTTGCCACATTTCAACGTTAATGAACGCCCTGGCTACAAACCATGATGAAACTTTAGATGCTGAAACAAACTTGAAGAACTTCTGTGGTGTACCTTGCAACAAAAGCATGAGAACGTTTGAGCAAGATGCTGGGGGGAAGGGGGAGTCAAACCTCAGTGTTGTGAATTCTCACTCGGATTTCCTTGACCCTTGGACTTTCCTTGGCAGTGCCCACATCAATTCCATACACCGTTGTTTGAATGAACGTGTAGAAGTTGCACAAGGCCTCATCATACGATACAGCAAAAACAAAGTGTGCCTTAAAGAGTTCATCAAAGGCTGCAACAGCTGTCTGCACCATGCAGGGAATGGCCTTTTGGTCCAGGATGATGTAAAACTTCTGAATGCTACTCCTCTTTTCTCCAACACAGAGGAGGAAGGGTTGTGTAGATCCAACTCGCTCAAGAAATGCCTTAATGCTTGTCCCCACCTGATAAGACATGATGAGAGATTTCAAACAGCGTTTCTTTTATATAACAGCTGACAGATTTTTTATGTTCAAATTCACAAATTAAAGTCTCATCCTCAGGTGTGTGACATTTGAGTAACGAACAAAAACATATATTTTTCAAAAAGGTATTAATGTACATTAACCAAAATTAATAAATGCAGTCCAAGTATTGTTCAGTGTATTTAAATGGCATGAGTAACAAATGAAATCTTATTGTAATGCATTTATGAAAACATTGTTTCCCCCTTGAATTGTAGATGTAGTAAGATTTTAATGTGAGATATAAAGAGATTTTATGTATTCTGCTCAGTTCTATATTTTGAAACCTGTATATGATGACTATGCAGATACACAGATTACGCCAACTGCTGTCAAGACTAAATGAGTAAATCTAACAAAAACTTTATTTTACCTTCATGAACTTTACAACATGATCAGCTGCTTCTGTAGCACTGATTTTCCCAGTCTTCCTTCCTTTTACAGTTGGAGGCAAGAGATGAAGGAGCAAGAGAATAGCAGCCACATCACTGTCCCATCCTAGAAGGATAGAGCACTCAGTAAACCTTATACCAGCTTAACAAAAAAAACAATAACATTTATACTTGCCATAATGAGACTCCTCCAGAGCAGACAAAAGGTCATCCACATGTGCACCATGATGCAGGTTTTTGCAGTCAGCAATTATTCTTGGCTTGTAGAATGTTGGCCATTTTGCAATAAATTTGCTTGAAATGTCATCTCCAAAAAGCATAGTGAAGTCTTGGTCAATCTATCACACAGAAAAATCAAGACGTCAATAACATACATTACAATTAAATATACAATCAACATCAAAATTTTTATATTTCTCACCAAGCCTGTTGTATCTAAAAATCGGGGAAAGTAATCAAGGATGAGTGAAGATTTGTCTGGATCATGCATCAAATTCTGTCTGTACTTGAATGTTGTCTTCATTTTATCCTTAATAACTTGTGTGTCCGTTGAATGTTTCATCATGGATACAGCTTCTGTGCATTCATCACCTGACAGCTGCTCAGTTGTTGAAGAGGTCTCACGCAAAGTCTTAGGACCATCTTGGTAAACCACCTTTGATGCCCCCCTCAATTTATTCACAGAGTTGCGCTGAACAGTTTTCAGTCTGTAGGCAATATAACCCTGGCCACTGTGTGGATCGTAGAACTGTTCCTGTCAAACATTTAGCATCTATAAGTCATCAATGTTTCAGGCTCAGGCAGTAACACATGGACACAATTTTGCTAAATATTATATTGTTTACAGAATTTCTGTGCATAACAAACAATGCACTACCCAAACTATAAAATAATATAGAATTATTTTATGACACTTACAGCTACCAATAACAGAACTCTAAGCTTGACTCATTTTACAATACTTCCACAAAATCCTGCAGATTTTTTTTAGAAGAACGTGTGCAGATAAAGGCAAAAAATCTGATAAATCATCTGCCCACTTTTATGTTGCTTTGAATAAAAGCATCTGCCGAATAACTACACTTAAACATATCTCAGTATAATAAATAATTTAAATGACTAGACATCAGATATGTGCTGAAATAAAGAGAGAGGGTATGGTCTATGTACTGTATTTACTTACATAACCAGTCGGTGAGAACTTATCCTTCAAATTGGGGAACAAAGTAATGATTCCGAGAGCATAGCTTACACGGATACTGACTGGTGGAATCCTCCTACACCACAGCATAAAAAAAAAAAGATTATGCATAGAAAACGTAAAAATACCAGTGCAGTATACTTATTTCTTTTTTTTTTGGGGGGGGGGGTGTGTGGGGGGGGGTTTGGGTCACTTACCCATGCATCTCTACCATATCAGCCACAAGGATGTTTACCAGCTTCCTTCGTGTCTTGTCAGACAGACTCTTTGTTTGTTCATACTCCTTCAATATATCAGAGCCTCCTGGTTTTGAGTGCAGCGCTGCATGAACTAGCTGTATGAATGTATATAAATATATTTATATAAAAACAGGATGAATGTAAATTAACCAATCTTTGATATACTAATGTTGGTAAGATTATTGATACAGTATCAAATTTTATCATTTAAGTATAAAACTTAAGCAACAGAGAAAAAATAACTCACATCTTTTGATACATTGCAGTCAGAAGGTTCTTTTAAGAATTGCTTTTTGCGGAATCGAGGAATCACTGTGGAATCAAAGCTTTCTGATTCTACTGATGAAAATGACGACTCGGGGCACGACGGCTCAGAGAAATCAGTCTCAGCTTCTGAAACATTATCTTAGAATCACATTCAGCACACAAAACAACATGAACATTACAAAAACAGATGCTAGCATCATGTATTGTGAAGAAAGATGCTTGAGAATGCAAACTAGATCATACATTTTTGAACATGGCAGCAGATCATGAGTTTCTTACCTGCTGTATCACAATCCAAAATTTTGAAGGACACCTTAGATGTTCTCACAAGCTCATCAAAAATATCAGCATCAACATCAACTCCTGCAGAGTCTTTAAGAACCACATTGGCTCCATGCGGCAAGTTGAACTTTGCTGAAGCTTAGAAGTAGAAAATACAATTTGATTACATGTTCAAACATACTGAAATGACAATTTAATAATTTGATATTATTTTCAAATGCAAGTAATACATAAAAATACTAATACAATATGTTTAAATAAATAACTATTCAGATCAGTAAGATAGAATTAAGGTCAAATGTATAGAAAAACACTGTACAAAGATTTGTTAACATTACTATATGCAAAAAAGTGTGATCAATATTAATTAGGATCAAGTCAATTTATAATGCTTTACAATATTGAATGTTTAATAGATAAATGTATGACTACTTAATATAAATAATAATAATTTCAAAGAAAATAACTGCTACAATAAACTTAAAATTATTCTACATTTGAAATAAAAAAAAAAATTACCTTCTTTAATGAATTCACAAAAGTCAAAACAGTCATTTTTCACTGGTATTCGGATCCATTTCGGCTTCCCTTTACACTCCACTTGAACCAGCATTTCTTCGGAATGAAGCACTCTCTCTATTAGGATAATTACAAATCAATCTGTGTACTTTTTAACCAAGCTAGCATATACAGTATATGAAATGTTTTGTCAAGCTTTTGAGATGAGACCAATATAAAAATAAAATAAAAAACAACAAGATATAACTCATAAAATAAACTTTTAAACCAACCAAGCAAGTTTTTCTTACAAGTTATTAACAGTGAGTGATGTTTTCGTCCCGATAAAGTGTTGGTTTGGTGAAATTTCTAATTGCTGATAATGCTAAATATAAAAAACTAACATCTTGTACAACAGATCATATTTATTGTCAATTAATGGTTCAATAATTCACTCATAAAACTTCATGCTTATTATAGGTGGATAATTTTTGAAAACCTATTCAAAGACATAATTTTGATGGTTGTTTGTCGCCATCCATTGGTTACACAATGCAATTGCTACAAAATTCACATCAAGTTCCATTCAACGGTGATTTTAATCTTTTACATAAACATCAGTGTTTATATCTGGACTAAACTGTTATCCTAGTACTGTTGTGTTATTTAATTGTTTGCAACTGAAAAAAAAAAGTGTAAAAACGGATCTCGATCAAACGCAGCGCTTCGAATGATATGCAAATCATTATCATTTATCATTCATGTTGCGCAGGTTTGAATTGAGACCACGATCTTTTAATGTTTAATTGTGCAGCTTTACACTGAATGCATTAATGCAGTCTAAACAAACAGTGACAGAAAACACCTTTAATAGACTAAAAAGCATTTGGTCCCACCGCAACTTTTTCAGTCATCATTATATTTTACAGGGAAGGCAAAATGCTTTCATACACGTGATTTGACGGGCGCGGGAGGGAGGCGATCTCTCTACAAATGTTATCAATGTTGGATTAACCTACGAATTCAAAAAAGTTATTAATCCGCGGGCCACATGCGTTCCGAACTGTGGGTTGTGTGCGGATCACGGATCGACCGTGATCCGTTACACACCCCTAGTTTTCCCAGACTATAAAACAGCAACTAGCGTCGTCAAATAAACACCTTAAACACGGTTCGACGAGGGTAGATTTTAAAGCTGGGAACTCACCTAGCGACTAGCTGAACAGTATTAATCTGGTCACGCGCCAGTTGAAAAATGCCTGCTAGCGCTGCATCTTCAAAAACAACGTGTGAGATGGCGCCTATACGCCGCACTTCTAGGTGTGCTAGGGTGTGTCATAGATTCATCCGCCTATTAGGCCTCTAACCCTTGTAAATTCTCCTGTGCCCTTGATATTTTATCTTTTTATAGAATTCAGTGTTTTTAAAGTTACAAACAATAAATTCCGTGTTATCTTTATGAACAACTGTGTGCTTTTAACGTGTTAAAAAGTTAGAAGGCGCAATGTAAAGAGGCATACCTACTTGACGTGGCCACAATTTAGGAATTTGTTTAATGAATTCACAATTTATTAATACACTCCTTCATTTTATGTAAATCATGGACACATAATTAATTAACGTTGGTAACCTAACGTTAATTTTAAATCAAGCAAATATGATCCGAGGTATCAAATTAGTACAAACATGTCTCCGATTTATCTTTACAAAGGAACAAATTGATCAAAGGTGTTCACGACATCCAGGCCTAATCGCGTAGGCCTTAGTAGATATAAAGATTTAATTTTGCTAAATAAGAATGTGATTTACCTGCTTTTTCTTCACCGCTGTCCCCTTCAGCCTCGAGTAGAAGAAAATGGCGGACACAGACTGTTAGTCTAACGTTAAGTAGAGGCGTGGCTTTTTACATCACATTGGGTGTAATGTGAAAATACACTTAAATTTCATACCGACACTGTCTTACAAATAACAACAGCAATGTTATTTTATTACCATGTAGTGTTAAAAAAATGTCAACACTGTTAATTTTACACCGTCCCTGCAAATTTTACACCCGTGATTTTGCTGTGTATATATATATATATATATATATATATATATATATATATATATATATATATATATATATATATATATATATATATACAGTGCTTCCTCTAGGATTTTTCCCAGCTGTGGCGCCAGGCTTTTTTTTTTACACAGATCTGCCAACTATTTCAAAGTCAAATATTACACGCAGTATTACAAGTCGAGAACGCATTCATGTAATATGAGCATGCGAATCTCTTTGATTGCGCACCGATTTCCTCTTCGTGCACTTCTTGCACGCCCTCAAATTTACATGCTCAAGTGCAGATCTTCTCGTGCGCTTTCCAATAAGCGCTGCTGAAGTGCGATTTAGTGCGTTTTCCGACATTAACGCGTCCTGAAGTAAAGTGAAATGGCTATAAACTCCAGAAAGATAAGTATAGTTATGGAAACTGTGTTCATCTTATCTGAAAAGTATGCCGTGTTTGCTGGCGCCCCACGCATCACGCACATGTCAGTCAGTCAGTCGGCATGTCACCTTAAAGGGTTGAACAAATAGCGCACAGCACTACTACGGTTACAGAAATGTTTGCACTGTTATAATTCACTTATCTTTTAATATGTTTTGGTGCAATTATAACCCGCTATAAAAAAAAACACGACTAAATGTTTTAAATGAGAAGTTGTAATGTAGCCGTAGCGGGATGAATTTTGGCGTGGCAGCCCGCCACGGATGAATGAATATAGCGGAAACCTTGATATATATATATATATAAAAAATATATATATATTCATTCATTCATTTTTTTTCGGCTTAGTCCATTTATTAATCAGTGATTGCCACAGTGGAATGAACCGCCAACTTATCCAGCACATGTTCTATGCAGGCCCTTACAGCCACAACCCAACACTGGGAAACACCCATACACACTCCTTCACACATATACACTTTGGCCAATTTAGCTTACTCAATTCACCTATACCGCATGTTTTTGGACTTGTGGGGAAAACCGGAGCACCTAGAGGAATCCTCGTGAACATGGGGCGAACATGGAAACTCCATAATGAAATGCCAACTGACCCAGCCAGAGCTCGAACCAGTGACCTTCTTGCTGTGAGGCAATTGTACTACTCACTGCGCCACCGTGATGCCATAGATAGATAGATAGATAGATAGATAGATAGATAGATAGATAGATAGATAGATAGATAGATAGATAGATAGATAGATAGATAGATAGATAGATAGATAGATGAGTTTGTGTGCTCTCCCTGTGTTGGCGAGGGTTTCCTCCGGGTGCTCCGGTTTTCCCCACAGTCCAAACACATGCTCTAAAGATTAATTAAATAAGCTAAATTGGCCATAGTGTATGTGTGAGAATGCAAGTATTTCTCAGTACTGGGTTGTGCCTGGAAGGGCATCCGCTGTGTAAAACATGCTGGATAAGTTGGCGGTTCATTCCCCTGTGGTGACCCCTGATAAATAAAGAGACTAAGCATAAGGAAAATTAATGAAAAACTACATAATTTCCAACTTTAAATACTCATCAATTTATTTATGTTTTGAACTACCCTAACTTTTTAGAGCCAG
Organism: Danio kyathit; assembly: GCA_903798195.1. Lineage (NCBI taxonomy): Eukaryota > Metazoa > Chordata > Actinopteri > Cypriniformes > Danionidae > Danio > Danio kyathit. The sequence continues at coordinate 43,125,612 of LR812536.1, forward strand.
ACTGCACAGAAAGAATCTCATAAGTGTGTATCAAAGAGAACAAAGGGGACCTTCAATTTGTTGGCCTCCATAGATGTTTACTATATGTAGAAAAAATCTGGAAAGTTTTTCCTCCAATAACCTAATTTTTTTAAAACTCAAACATGAACATTTGATGGCATATGAGTAAATTATCACAACTTTCTTATTCTGGAAGTTTACTAATCTTCTAATACTGTTTTCTTTCTGGTTAAAACAAGCTCTTGTGTTCTTTCCAGGCAGTTACGAGGAAGCCAGATTGAAGGCCAACAGGGCAACAGTATCATCAAACCTGGAGAGTGACAAAGAGACCCCACAGAGACAAGTACGATCTCCAGCTAGATATATGAGACAGCTGGATAGCGGTAAAATCTTTTCTGAAAATTTGATAAAGCATTATATATATATATATATATATATATATATATATATATATATATATATATATATATATATATATATATATATATATATATATATATATATAGTTCTTATAACTACTCAATAAATTCAATGATAATATATAATGAATCAGCAATGAATGTCATTAAAAATGAATCATTGGTGCCTATCATGCACAGGAAACTTTTGCCAGTCACGTTAAATTGTTGCACTGAATAACACATTTCTATGGACAAAATTAATTGAAAAATAAACTATTATTTTTAACCGGCCTTTATGCATTTTCAATTTAAACTCTATTTAATGTTTTATAACAGTTTTGACATATTGCAAAGCATTCATATAGATATATTCACCATGTTATACTGTATGTTTTTAGAATTCAGTTTGCACGTCTGTTTTGAAGTACAACATTGATCACCAAATGAAAATATATCTATGCTGAACTCTAACACACACTCTGGTGCGTAAAATCCTTACAATGTATTAGCCAGTGGCTAATAGACATTATGAAGTTGCCCAGAGTGAATATTTTGTCACATGTGACAGTGTTTGGCAATTTACAAGTATGATACTTTTTAACATTAACATTTTATACTGTTAACTAGATGATGACGAAGACTCACGGCCACCAAAAAGACAGATTTTAACCACACCAAAATGTAAGTAAATTGTTCAGAATCTTTTAGTTACATGGTTACAAATCTGTGCTCAATGTTCAAGAATTATTTGTTACCCTGGCTGTAAAAACTGCGGTAAAGTATTTTTTTATGATTTACTTTTTTCTATATACAAAAAAACATTCTTCATATTGTAAATAACATTTCTCTGAAAATGTAACATTGATGTCTTTGTTACTGACTGATTAAGACCATGTCAAAGATTGAAATCATAGTGCAATCAATTCATTAAACTGTTGTATTTATCACATAGTTAAATTTTAAGACTAGTTGCACAGAGAGGGTCCCATATATTTAAATGTTTTTACTTGTGTTTCAGTCACCCCAAGGAGAGAATTTTTTGAAGAAAGACAGTGTGAGTTTACTTGATCTTTCTTGTTAGCAAACCAATTCAGAAAAGAGAATCTATTGATAATTACTGTTTTTTTGTCACTTAATTTTTTGTTAGTAAATACTCCAAGCTGTAGCAACACGCAAATGAGTGAGTGCCACACCAATTTTTTTTATTTTGATAACAAAAATAACAAATAATTGTCACATTTTTGGAATATTATTTTTCAGGTTTTCTACCAGAAACTGATAGGGAAAACAAAAATGTAGGTGGGATAAAATATTCAAAGGATTTAAATAATTTTCACACTTAGATACTATTATTCACGTTTTTGTTGCTGGTGTGTTTTTTCACCTTCTTTGTTTATAGGTGTATAGGTATCGGTGTATAAACAGGGGAGGGTGTGATTTTAGAATAATAATCAAATAATGCTCATTTTGCTTGAAAATACCTATTCCTATTGTATATGTTATAAATTCTGGGAAAGAGAATCAGAACCGACAAAAATCTGCATCTAAAGCAGGGTTCAACACTAAGAATCTTTTCTACTGGCCCGATCGGGCCAGTGGTTGAGATTTTTACTTGCCCTGCCAAAATTTTCACTGGCCCCACCCAAAAAAATATTGTTAATAGCTATTTCTTAGCCACATACAGTATTTTAAATAATGTTTTAAAAGCCAAACATAATTGTAATACCTACGCTTTTTATTCAGCATAACTTTTTTATAATACAACTGACAATTTAAAAAAATTCAATTGTGATGGAACTAATTTGATAGTGTGTGTGTATTTATATATATAAATAATTTAAATAATTAGATAAATAATTAATCATTTAATATTAATTATAATATGTAATTATATAATTCAGACTTTAATTAATAATATATAATATTTGAATTATAAAAATATTATAAATCTTAATTATAATAATAGGAATATAATTAATTATATAATATTTCAGATATTATTTAATAATTCAGATTTCACAAACTTCTGATTTCTTCTTTTTCAGCTGGTGTGGCTGAAGAAGATGCTCCTGCATCAGCCAGTGAAACCAATTTGTGTGAGTATAAGTTATAGAAATGTTTTCTTTCCTTCAAATGTTTGTGGCCACTAAGATTTGCTATTGTTTTTGAAAGAAGTCTCTTCTGCTCAAGTTTCAATTGTTTAGTCAAAAATACAGTAAAGCAGTAATATTGTTAAATACTATTACAGATTACAATACAGAAACTAAACATTATTGTTGCTTAAACCTTCAGAAATTATTCTGATATTGTCACAAAGTAACAATGTTGTTGTATGTTATTGATTTTTACAATGTATAAAAGACTGTATAACAGTCATGCTATAGTTTTATACAATGCGTAACAAAGTCCTGCTGTTGTGTTTTTCTCAGTCTGTGTCCTTCTGGTCTGTAACAGTCAATAGCCCCTTTCACAAACACAAACTTTGTCTGTATGTGTGAACAGGCCCTTTTTGAAAATACCAGTAAATTCGTTTTGGCAGTTATCTGGAAAGAGAAGTTGTAACATTACTGGTGATTTGCTGCGCTGTGTAAACACAGAAGAAGTATTGCCGGAAAGAGCACGTTCACGTCTAGAAAACGCTGACGTGAGATGTCTACTCCAGCCAATCAGAACACTCAGACACATTCACATCCGTGAGGTTTATGAGAATAAACGTCTTGGTATCTTTTTCCAGACACATTTAACTGCTAGATGTTAGTCAGATAACATTTCTATGTTCCTTCTTAACGCCAACTATGGAAAAAATTATCGATAAAATGCTTACGATAAACCGCTGTTTGTTTACCTTCAAGCTGTACTTGAGGCATGTGCACGTGAAGTGCAGAAGTGCTCCGCTGAGCGCCAGCACACACACATATGTACATCTCGACATGTGAAAGTGTTCCTCCATATGTTTTCATCAAAGTTGTTCACAATACTGATCCATCCACAGAATTTGTAATGTTGTCAAATGTGTAAACAAATAGCTGCGGTTAATGCGTCTGCCTTTGGATGTCTCTGGGAAAAGCTGCATTAATGCTAAAGCTTTAAATAAAAAGTGAAACCATCAAGCCGGATCCCTATTAGGGATGTCCGGATCCGATATTGATATCGGAAATCGGTCCGATATCAGTCCAAATAAACTTTATCGGACTGCGTTAAAAATCTCCCGATATAAGCAGTCTGTTCCACTCTAAACTCCGTTACAGCTATTTTATCCAGCACCGTCCAGAGCCAGCGTGCAAAGCCCACGTGATCACAACACTGCTTGCTGGCAAAGTCCCTTAAAGATTTAGCATGCTCTTCACGCTAAGTTATGGTGTATTACGATAGAAATCGATTGTGACGGTAGCACACGCTAATGCTATCAACAACGGCACATCTATACTGGTTTATTTACTTCATGTCATGTGATCTTTACATTGTTTTGTATACGCTGCTAAGAAATGCAAGACACCGAATGGCGGCGTATCGCACATTGTGCGAGCCTCATAGAAAACGTTTACAATTCGGTAATGGCATATCATGGTGCATCCAGTGTGATCGATACCCAATTCAACACCTGCGCTTCCCACACAAAAGACTTAACCTCAGTGGCCCGGTTCTGTGTGCGTGAGAAACGAACACCGCCACAGACTCGCATGCTCTGCTGCTGCAGACCCACAGAGATGCGACCTGTTCACTAAACCTTTAACTAAATAGACTGATCCAGCTCATTATATACTGTGCTTTCGCTTTCTATAGCTGCGTTTTTGCATTACTTTATATGCGCGCGCGTGCGAAAGAGAGAGAGAGGGAGCGAGCAGATTTGACCTGTCAGTGGTGCACATGGATAGTAGGAGTCAAATAGTGGATTTCTATATTTTTATTAATTGTTTTTTTACTTGAACTCACTGAAAAGAAACAGTGTCATGTAACAGGTGTTAAATGATAAAAAATTTTGTTTTTAATTGTCTGTTAAATAAGAATAAGAAATCATTCTGTTGCTGAGGGCCATTTTGGTTTAAAAGAAAGAATGGTATTCCCATATTTAACTCTTCTTTTAAAAGCTCAGAAAGATAAAGTGCTCAGATAAACAGTGTCAGCTTTGCACATGAGTTTGTAGTTCTGTCTTTCTTTACATTGTCATACTTTTCCCATGTGGGAAGTAGGGTGGAATCTGTGCAATATATTATGCAAATAAAATTTATTTTGATAAATAAAATTATTTTTAAAAGTCACATTATTTTATGTGATGTGGAGAAAAGTATATCTATGTTAAAGATAAAATGTACAATATATATTATTATAAAATAGATAATGTTTTGTTTAGGAGCATTGATACAGCCATACTCATCTTATGATACAAACACAGATTAAATAGATCTGATCATGTGAATGTTTGCACTAACCATACAGCACATTTTTATTAACTTAATAACTTATAACAATAACTCCTTATTTCTGCTGCCCAGTGTGAAAGAGATTTTTCAGCTCGAAACTGGATTGAAAAATTCATCAAAAAGCTGCCTAGGCATGTCCACAACTGAAGACTTGATTCAGATCAGTTTAGAGAGGCCTTCATTAGAGCAATATGATCCCAGACCTGCTGCGGACCTCTAGCTAAACTCCATACAGCTTAAATTATAATTATTAAACACTATTTAAGCTGTTGTTGCAGTAAAATAAAACCTAGTGTACTTATTGTTTTCAAATGAATGACACTACTTTGTTTACAGATCTCCTCGTGTACATTTATTAGGCAAAAACACTATTTATTTGATACATTTTCACTGTGCTCCTAAAATTCTTTAATGTGCTCCTAAATTTTTCCACTTAGGAGCGCATGTCCTCCTCCTGAAAAAAGTTAGCATCAAGCCCTGGAAATGCTTATCTTCTTAAAAAAAAATCTAATGTATGATCTAGCCATTCATACATTACTCTCAACGAAATAGGTAAAAGTAAAGTATTCATGATTTGTGCTGATTATTATATCGGATTTGTATCGATATCGGTTAGTACTGAAGGCTGCAATATCGGTATCGTATCGGAAGTTAAAATGTTGTATCGGGACATCCCTAATCCTTATTACATTTACAAATACAATCGCAGCCACTTTGAGCTCATTTCTGGTTAATGATGTCAGAATTTACCTGTATTTTGGAATGGATGTGTAAATGGTCTTTTCTGGAAAAATTCCGTAACGTCCTTGCCTGTGCTTTTTTGAATTTACCAGTAAAGTTGTTCCGGTAATTTTCCGGATATTTACTGGTATCACTGTGTGAAAGGGGCTTATAACTTAAGTGTAATGACTTATTTACAGTAATTTTCTTTGTTTTCAGTGTGATATAATAAATAGATGTAGATTGCAATCTAGTTTAAGGACTAAATGACTATAATTTTTTGGAAGTCGACTTTTATGTTATTAAAGTCTGTCACTGGTAATGTCATCAATAAAACACAAGATGCAAATGTTTTGCAACATGCCACAATTTGTGATTTATTTGCGGGGGAAAAAATATGCACATGCTGTTTACAGCTCATTCATTACAAAAAAAAGTTTAACCAATTACATTACCAATGACTAATTTTAATGCAAAACAAATGCATTGTCAACACTTTCATTTGGTTAATAACACAACAGCATGGGCTATTTTTTGTGCTGCATAAATGCAGTCAGCACATTGATCACTGTACATTCTACTAAAAATGTAACAATAAAAATATTTTAGAGCCAAAATAATGCATATGTCGTCACCACATAGAACACCAATTTATGGCAGTTAACTTTATAACAACATAACGCACAAAATGTCAGTGTCCTCCTCAGACACAGATTGCTGCTAGTGCAAGTCATGTCTACCTGGGATGATATTTACACATTTTATGAAATTTGCTTTACCTTCCAGCTGCACTACATGGTTTCTGTGCGTTTCAGAGTTCATTTACAAAATATCTTAGGGCCTACGCTTCACAGTGGACAACACCTAATAACATCACTTTTTTTAGTGTTACGTAAATGTGATTGACTAGAGTATTTGCATGGACCAATCTAACTGGCTGACACCTGTTTGATAATTTGCAGTTCACTCAAAGTTCATGTGAATCATTGACGCTAACCTAAAAAAATAACATTAAAATTAATTTCAATAATCCGAGGGCAGTTCATTGTTTAAGCTACCATGTAGTTCAGGTCTAAAACCATGTAATCTGCACAGCACAACTAGTCAATCAAAAAGTGTCTAGAGCATTAAAGTCGACTAGTCTGTGCAACCCCTAGTCTAGTGACATCTATATATTTTTATTTTATTTTGAGAATAAACATACTTAATAATATAACTACCTGAAACTATGCCCAGATGTTTTAGAATTGTGAAATTTGAACTTTAATAAGTTTTTTAAAAAAATTAAGAAATTATTGATTAAGAAATTATAATGTACAGCAATAAATGTAGATACATTTCTGACAGATATTTTTGACCTTCTCTTTTGGATGTTGACATTTCAGACAAAACTGAGTTGAAGAAACTGGAGCGGGCCATGTCCATTCGTTTGGATAAAATGGACCAAAAACTGTCCACAATCGAAACACTTCTACGAAGTGTGGCCCTGCCAAGCATCATGTCAGAGTTTTTGCTTCAGCCCTGTTCAACATTGCAGGAGCTGCAGGACTTGTGCACAAAAATAAAAGATCCTGAATACATGAAAAAAACTGAAAGTACATTTAACCTCAGATTATACAATTTGATGTACTTTATTTTAAAACACTACTTTCTTGTTATTGTTTTATTTTGTATTTCTTAATTTACTTCAAGTATGCACAGGGCTTGACGGTTACTTTTTTCAGGAGTAGCACATGTGCTCCTAAGTTGAAAAACTTAGGAGCACATTAAAGAATTTTAGGAGCGCAGTGAAAATATATAAAATAAATAGTGTTTTTGCCTAATAAATGTACACGAGGTGCTGAGAGATTGAGATGCACTGGCCAAAGTTTGCGCATAAAATAATGCAAAAACAAATACAATTAATATCGAAAGTGAAAGCAGAATCTCAGACATGTCGGGGTAAAAGAGGATGTATTGTCACCCCAAATAATGAGCTGGATCAGTCTATTTAGTAAAAGGCTTTTCATTTCCACGTCTCCTCGCTGCTACCAAAGTCAGAACAGAAGTTCTGTATCCAGGGCTTCTCTGTGGGTCTGCATGCAGAGCATGAGTCTGTGGCAGAGTGTTCTCAGTTTCTCGCGAACAGAACCGGGCCGCCCAGGTAAAGTCTGTGTGGGAAGCGCTGATGTTCAATTAGGCCTCACACTAGATGTGCCATGATATGCCACGCATGGCCGAATAGTAGACGTTTTCTATTAAGCTCACACGCTGTGCAACATGCCGACATTCGGTACCATACGTTGCTTAGCAACGTATATAAAAAAGACCGATTGGCGTAAAGTAAATAAACCTGTAGAGAGGTGCTGTTGTTGATAGCGTCAGCATGTTCTACAGTCACAATAGATTTTCAACGTAAAACACCATAAGTTAGTGTAAAGAGCATGTTGTTTTACCGTGGCCGAGTGAATTAAGTCATCAGTCGAGCTTATTAAAAAAGAAACACATGTGCGACTAAATAAATTTTCCAGTTCGCACACGTCTATTTTTAGTCGCAAGTTTGAGCGAAATGGTCACACTGTCGAGCTCTGATGCAAAAGGCAAAGTGCACATAAATATGCACACCAACATGTAAGTTTGCAAACTATGGAAGTAATTGTTGTCTGAGTTATAATGCTGTGTTCACACCAGACGCGGAACATGCAGATAAATTCGCGTGAACATTTGAGTTTACTCGCGCGTCAAATCCACTTTATTCACGTGTCAAATTCACTTCAGAACAGACGCGGATTCGAGTCATGGGCAGGGCTTCTGTCTACCTGGTGACTGTAGCTTTGTTGCTAAAAGGCTAACATGGATTTTATTGATAAAATAACTGTTTATGTGCTTTATGAAGGCTGAAAAACAGCATCGATTCGTTTGGAGCAGTGTCTGAGTCCACTAGATCATTTCAGAGGTGCACCCAGCTCTGTGAGCTCATAAAATCCTCCAGAAACTATACCTGGATGATAGAAGCATTCAGCTGTGCTTCTGACTGAGCCGAGCCCAGTTTGATGAACTGTTGTCAGGGTAGGCAAGAGGATTTTCCCCCGGGACACCAGCAGCAGGCGCTACGTCATAATCACGCCCCCACAAGAGAAAGCTCCTGATTGTTTAACGCGGCGCGAATGTCCGCAGAAGTTCAGACGCTCAATCGCGCCACAGGATGTCTATTCGCGCGTTTGCATTGGCTTAACATGTAAATCACTCGAGCTTGACGCTTCTTCCGCGTCTTGTGTGAATGCAGCATAAAAGTTGGGTTGGGTATCAATTGAATTTATCAATTGTAGATATATATTGTTTATCAATTCTGATTATGTTTGATTCCAATAAGAAAGAAAATTTAAAAAAATGTCAACCATGGAAATGGGACTTTTGTTTGTTCAAGAGTGTTTTTAATTGCACATAAATATCAGAAATGAAACATAATACAAATAGTTTTTTTAAAGTTTGAAAGCACTGCATTAACTTTTCCGAAATAAAATATAAATGCCCCTTTACACAATGTAAGCATATCTGTTCTGTTACAGTTTTTTCTCATCTATTTATGTTCACAAGACAAAAAAGGGCTGTGTTTATGATGCTATACTGACAGGCTTCTGCATACTGGTTGATTAATATAAAATAAGTCAGATATGGATCAGAACAATGTTTTCTGCAGTGAAAATGGACAGAATAATTGAAGGACTAATACAAAGCAGCCCAATGTCTTATCATTCTGGCACCTGAATTGTTTTAAAATGCAAATATTTGGTGTTTGGGAAAATTGGAACCAGTTTTAAAATGTAATTGGTTTTTGATACCCAACCATATGTATGAGTGGATTGAACAGAAATAAACATTTAGCCAACCAACTAATTAATAAGTTATAATTGCTTATACAGGTCCATTACTTGAGCCTTTTTGGGGGCAGTACCCCTGGGGAGGCCATCAGAAGGGCACTGCGTGCCATCGGAGAAAACAAAATTTGGGCCCAATACAGCTTGAAAGGCAGAAAGGGGAAAAAAACCTTTCATGACCTGGAGATTTGCAGTGTCATAATTCGTAAGTATTACATTTTGTAAACACCCAGCTACATGAGTCTACAGGTAATATAATCCAGGGTTTACTCTCCATTAAACTATTTTACTTTTTGGTATTCAGGCATACAGTATTCACAGCAACAATAATTATGTGACGATACATCTTCCTATTGGTATTTTGCCCAAAAATGCAGTGTAGTCAGTCACATCATGCATTTGTGGCAGCTTTCATGTGGTTTGATGCTAAAATATGTTAACCCTGTTTACACCCGTGTTTGGCAATTATGTATAATTAAGATGCAACTTGGGACTAATGTTTATTAAATATATTGTTAGATAAATATTTTTATGAGGTTTCAATATATTTTGTTTTCCAAAGATTTTTACTGAAGTGGTAATGCAAGGTGTTGTAAATTATTTTTAGAAGCTTGTCAAAAGATGCACACAAAAACTTCAACGAAGGTCTTGGAAGAGTGCATTGCGGACACATTAAAATACGCACCCCATCGAGATGCAAAAGTGAGTACCATTCAATAATTAGCCTATGAAACTTGTCTCGTTATCTCGTTCTTATTCACTCATTCACTGTCTTTCTCACTTTCTTTCTCACTCTCACTTTCGTGAAGAGAGAATGTTTTTTGTAAAAAAGTTAGGAAAAACATGAGGGATGAGTTTGTTAAAGCCAAAAGAGGTTATGGCAAAAGTCGAGGTACACAATTACAGAATATGTTTTTCCACCAGTCATAGGTTTGACACTGATGTATATATTACAATTTTTGAATTTAAAACAATTTAATAGTTACAAAACTATAATTAATCAACAAAGTATTTCTTTGGTAACAATAAGAAATCAATTTACAATATACTGATGCTCTGTTTTTCTAGGCTTTATTGGACCATTATTGCCTTTTTAGCATATAAGTAGAGGACAGAAACTAGCAGTAATGTGTGAACTGTGGAGCTGACTAAATCTAAAAAGCCTTAAGTATTTTTTAGCAAGTGTACTTTTTTCATTTTATTCTTGCCATAATAAAAAATATATTTGTAGAGCAACTCATGTTCTGTTGTCAATAATATTTTATTAAACTTTAATAGGTAAACTGTCCGAGATATGAACAAAAGCAAGTAATGCATCAAAGTTAGATTATACAAATCCTTACATTCATTAAAATAATTTATTAAAATAATTTAAAATAATTCATTTAAAAATCTTTAATAATATTAATGATATGACGTAGTTCCGGAAACTTTCTATTTCTCTCTTTATCTGTCTGTTTCTTTTGACCGCCCCCTGTCGTTTTAAAGAATATCACTACGGAGAACGCATCAAGTATAAAAACATTGTCCGTTTTGTGAGGTGCGCGTGCAGTCAGTGGACATCTGTAGCGCCAGGCGAAAGTATAAATCAAGCTTCCCTTCCACTTCCACTCTCTCACTCAAACGGTAACTCTCTTTGCACTCTCTTGCTCTCTCACTGTTTCTCACTCATTCACTCTCTCTCTCTCACTAACTTTGTCTTACTTTTTACTCTTTTTCTCTTTTCTATGTGTTCAGTTCAGCTTGTACTTCATGTCTCATTTCTTCAGTTCAGTCTGAATGTAGTTGTGTTGCACTCAAAACCTGAAATGTTAATGTGTGTAGGAATGCCAACATTGCAATAAAACTGACTCTGACATTTTTTGTGATTTTTTTTTTTCTTCATCTTTTTCCGGAAAAAGAAGATGGCCATGGCAACACCGGATGGACAGAACACAGCCTGATGCTTCAAAGCTCCAAGGGCATAGATTTAGTTTGAATCATTCTTACATTAGTTACAATTCAAGTAATTTTGTTTTGTTACCTGTTACAAAACAGTGTAAGATGGCTTTAGGCTTTAACCTCTCCAGTATGTCAGATCCTGAGAGCTGATATGACATTTCATGAGATAAGGACTGTTCTATTCAAATCACTGTTGACAATCCAAACGCATACTGAAGAACCAGGACTCCGTCTTTCCAGGGGGTAATGCGAGAAAGTTCCCCCCTCTCATTTCACCTCAAGCCCCCTTCTTGACCTTTAAGCTACCTTTCTCCATAATACACAGTCCACATAAAATGCTCAAGGTTTTAATATGATGTATGTTATAGCACTGTATTCATGTTTGGTATCATTTTAAATGTCTCTGTGTGATTGGTAAAGTGGTCTTAATTTCACTATGATATTTCATTTTTATATGTTGATTTGGTTTTTGACTTTGATATAATCTTTGCCAGATGTTTCCCCCCTCTCTAGAGATGATTAACATCTCAAAGTAACCAGGCAAGAGTCTCTGTGACGCTTCTATTGTCTTGAATTTATGACTGTTTGTTCTGAGTGGGTATAAAAGGACAGGTGTAAAACTGCTCGGGGGAACTCTTGTAGTCAAGACCCCCATTGCAGGCACGCTTTTGTGCTGCAATGTATTTCTCTGGTCAGGTATGCATCTTTAATTCTGTAATCTATATTTGAGTTAATGGATGTTATATTGTTACAGATATCATCTTTGAATTGGCTTGATGATTGTTTTATTATATAATTGGCATTATACAATTTTACCTGACGAATAAAATGTTAAGTTTTGACTCATTCTGAATTCTCCTGAAATCTTTTATATCCAGTAGATTACGTGAAGCCATTTTCGCTACCTTTATGATCGGCATAATTTTGGAAGTTATTAGACCTATAGATTACACGCAGTATCGCACGCGGTATCATAGAGATCTTTTAATTCCTTAACCACTGGAACTAGCAAGTACGGATCTTGAATTAAGTGAGATGTTTCTTTTGGCATGTGTTAGTATTGTACAACCAGCCTAATTAAATATTAATTCATCCCGTATCCTCTGACTAATTTCAGAGTGCCGGAATACTGCTCGTGAGAAGACACGCAAAACCCGGGGCGTGGAACTCTGTGCGGCGATTGGCCACTAATGAACGTATAAATTGAAGAGTATGGGAACAGATAGATTAAAACTCTAAATTAAGTCATAAATGATTATTGTGATCCGTTCCTATAATTAGAAATACAGTCTAAATATTAAGATCACTTAAAAATGGAGTCAGATAAAGTTCGGAGCTAGAAAATGAATATAAATAAACTTTAATAAATAACAGAATTCTTTTCAGAAGCACTGGAAAAGGCTTACATGCATTTAACCTTCAACCATGCTGTTAGTTTCGTCATTGGGCTAATAGATGGACTTTTACAACAGTTTTGATATTTTAGTTGTATTTTAAATAGACACAAACATATGCAACCTAATAAAGCATATTCTTTCATTTATTCATTTTCCTTCAGGTTAGTCCCTAAATTATCAGGGGGCGCCACAGCAAAATTAACTGCCAGCTACTCTAGCATGTTTTATGCAGCAGATGCCCTTCCAGCTGCACTAATAAAGCATCTAAAACTTAAAATATTTACACAATTTAGGTGATTACAAATTATTCTTCTACAGGTTGTACAAGTAATTTAGGAGATTTTTACATGCCAATGTGTCATTACTTTGATAGTTGTTTTTTAGGATGTTTTTTTTAATTAAGTTACAAACATGAAAATAAGGCTTTCAGGCTCACATCATATTAATACGTTCATAGAAAAATAACTTGTATTTCTAATTTTGATGTTAAAACAAGTGTATTCTTAATAGGAAATATGTATCATCATCTTTTATTCACCTATTATTTTTACAAAAAAATTACAGAAACTTATTTTGCGGTATTAGATTGAAATAACAGAGAAAGCCTTTATAGTACACCGTGGACAAAATACCCTAACCCTAAGCATTTACATTACAGATTTGAACAGGTAATTCTTTGTAATGTACATTGTTACATGTTATTAGAATAGTTGTCGAGTTCAGGGAATTTCAGAAAAAAAATATTCTAACCTTAAATTAACAATAAAGAAAGTGGCCATTTTAATGTTTTTGGAATATTCCAAATAAATGTTAAAAAAAAAAAGTGGAAAGAAATGTTCAATGTTTTTCTAACAATAAAATAAAGTTAGCAACATTAAGCAAACTGAACATTCTTGGAACGTTTCAAATAAACGTTTTTAGAACGATATATGTTAAGTGAAATGTTGGTTTTTAGAACATTGTAAGAACATTATGCTAACCATAAAAACGTTCTAGCAACATTAAGCAAACTGGACATTTCAACGTCCTAGGAACATTCCAAATAAACGCCTTTAGAACATTATATTTCGGTGGTAATTTAGTTTTTGAAAACGTTGTAAGAACGTTATGCTAACTATTTAAAAACGTTCCAGTAACATTAAGCAAACTGGACATTTCAACGTTCTTGGAACGTTCCAAATAAACGTTCTCAGAACATTATATTTTGGTGGTAATTTGGGTTTTAAGAACGTTGTAAGAACGTTACGCTAACCATTAAAAAACGTTCCGGTAACATTAAGCAAACTGGACATTTCAACTTTCTTGGAACGTTTCAAATAAACGTTCTCAGAACATTATATTTTGGTGGTATTTTGGGTTTTAAGAACGTTGTAAGAACGTTATGTTAACCATTAAAAAACGTTCCAGTAACATTAAGCAAACTGGACATTTCAACGTTCTTGAAACGTTTCAAATAAACGTTCTCAGAACATTAAATTTTGGTGGTATTTTGGGTTTTAAGAACGTTGTAAGAACATTATGCTAACCATTAAAAAACGTTCCAGTAACATTAAGCAAACTGGACATTTTAACGTTCTTGGAACGTTTCAAGTAAACGTTCTCAGAACATTACATTTTGGTGGTATTTTGGGTTTTAAGAACGTTGTAAGAACGTTATGCTAACCATTATAAAACGTTCCAGTAACATTAAGCAAACTGGACATTTCAACGTTCTTGGAACGTTTCAAATAAACGTTCTCAGAACATTATATTTTGGTGGTATTTTGGGTTATGAGAACGTTGTAAGAACGTTATGCTAACCATTAAAAAACGTTCTGGTAACATTAAGCAAACTGGACATTTCAACATTTTCGGAACGTTACAGACAAAGTTAGGAGAACGTTCTCACAACATAAATTTGTTAGCTGGGATAGATCCATAAAGGCAAGCCCTAGTGTATCATTGGAGTCATCTACGTGGATGTTAAAGTCTCCTACAATTAGTATTTTATCAGTTTTAACTAGCAAGTCAGAAATAAAGTCAGAAAACTCTTTTAGAAAATTGACATAGGGTCCTGGGGGTCTATATATGGTGATTACAGCGAGAGATAACATAGATTTTTGCATAATATCCGGTAGCATAACATTAAGATCTAATAATTCAAAGGAGTTAAACATAAGTCCCTTTCTCTGATTAACATTAAGAATATCACTAAAGATTGAAGCAACTCCACCACCACGACCAGTATGACGAGCTTCATGCTTATATGTGAATCCTGGAGGAGTTGCTTCATTTAAGCTAATATAGTCATTTTGTTTCAGCCAGGTTTCAGTGAGACAGAGTGCATTTAGATTGTTATCTGTTATTATTTCATTAATGATAAGTGTTTTAGGTGCTAGTGACCTGATGTTTAGGAGACCAAGCTTTACGAAGTTTGTATTTTCACTTTTTATTGGATTTTCAGCTTTTATTCTTAATAGATTTTTTCTAGAGCACACAGTACATTTAATTGTTGATCCAATAGCACAAGGAACAGACACAGTCTCTATGGGGTAAGCTAGACATGTGTTACTGGTCGAACAAGAGTCTATATGGATAAAATGTGAATTTTGTGAATTTTTACTTACTAGTCAGACAGAGCGAAGCATCTTAGAGATGTTGTCCGACAACAGTTCAGCTCCAGCTCGACTAGGGTGCAGGCCATCTGGCCGGAAAAGCCTAGGACGCTCCCAGAAAATTGTTATTGGCAAAGAGGAGTTTCTGTTTATTACACCATGTTAATAGCCATTCATTCAGAGCAAAAAGTCTACTGAACCTTTCATTTCCTCGGTGGTAGGTAGGAAGCGGTCCAGAAACGTTGATCTGCGTGGCGGGCGAGGTGCGTCGAACCGTCTCGATGAGGCTCCTGAAGTCCCTCTTCAGGATCTCCGACTGGCGGAGCCCGGTGTCGTTCGTCCCCACATGGAGGACGACGGCACCGAGGCTCTCGCCAGCGCTCAGGATACTCGGAATCTGTGTAGAAATATTCTTAACGCGAGCACCAGGAAAGCAAAATGTGCGTACTTTATCACCTGAAGTGGAAGCAGGGCGGATGTGGCAGACGATGGAGTCTCCGATGATAGCCACATCGTGACCCGTCTCGCGGAGAGGGGCGAAGCGGTTCTCCGTGGAGAGCTCGAACACGGGAGGAGGAGAGTCTATGCCCTGGGGTTTCCTTAGCACCCTACGCGTCTGCACCCAGGGGCCGTGGTAGCCGGGTGTCGGCGTGAACGACCCCTGGGCGAACCGCGTCAGAGGCGCGCTGGGCCTGGACAGAGGAACACGCGGGGTTGAGGTAGACGGAGTGTCACGGCTGTATTGTGCACTTACCTCAGATGAGCGAACTGGAGCGCGGGGCACATCGAGCAAGGCCCTTTGTGCCCTGAGTTCCTGTCGCTTCATCTGCAGAAGACGGATGCGTTCTTCCAGCCGTTCCAGCTCCATGTCCAGCGCCTCCATCGATGTCTCTCCTGCACACAAAGACAGAGACACAAGCGACATCGTACAGGGTAACGAGCAAAGCCAGTAAGTGAGAAAATTAGGGGATGAAAGCAGTCGGTAGCTTTAGCTGACTAGCGGTGCTAGCAGGCTAAAGCTACAAACATCAGGCGGATGCTCGAGACACTGAACGTTTTAGATTAGATTTATTTGTATAAAGCCCTAAATGTTGTATAAAATGTATTTAGGGTTTGTTCCCCCTAAGTATGAAAATAGATAGTCAAAGTTTTGTTCTGCTAAAGAGAGTTTTGAGAGTTAGTTTGAAGCGAAGAGGAGAATATGTCTGAGGAGAACTGATACTTACATGACCTGGATGAGGAGTACTTGGTATTTTGTAATGGTGAGTTTTTATTACATTGTTTACATCTCAGTTCTTCTGTGAAGCCTGCTTGTATGTGTGAATGTCTTTCCGGTAGCGATAATCTTTCCGTAATGTTTGGCATTATCATATGTTTGCCATTTATCTGAATGGCTGCTGTAAGCTAAGCTATCTGTAAAAATTATCCTATCAATAAAAGGGCATCAGAGTAAATCGTGTTTGCTACTCAAAGGGGGAAATACAGTTCCCCTTCGGGAGGGGAACTTCAATGCTATGTGGAAAAACTTCCACTATGGGTATTTCGTCAGAATCCAATCATCTGAAAGAGTATAAAAACGGGCCAATGAAATGCCAATGAGTTGGCGGCGTCAGCGTGCACAGCTGTCTTGAATGACAATCAGCCTGGCATAAAAGGCTAGCATGTGCTCAGCAACGACATCCTTTTCGCTTTCAGAGCCTTTCACGAGCTTCTGAGAGAGTCTATGAGGGTATCTCCAACCTGTGTCTACAGAGAGAGATCGAGAAGCAGCTTCTCCCGGTCCAGAGCGTGTATACGCAGTGGCAGATGGTCGAGCTGGGTTGTTCTCCCTTGCCTGGCGTCCTTTGGGTCCGGTCCTCCAAGAGCGGTATGTATATAGGAAGCAAGTTTCCTAAAAGAGCAAGGCGGTTGTGCAGCGCGTCTTTTTCAAGACGTCGCTCCGACCGTGCGTTTCTGGTTGCGGTGGTTTCCTGTCCCCGGATGATGGGCACGAGCACTGCGTTTCATGTCTGGGGGTCCAGCATGTTGATGCGGTGCTCGCGGGCAGTGCATGCCATCATTGTGATGTCATGTCTGCTGCGCAGTTAAGATCGCGGCTCGCTCTTGCAAAAGAGCGACCCACCCCAGTTGTCCCCCGCACTGCGGTTGGCACTCGGGCAGATCTGAGGGTTTCAGTGGGAGTAAATCCGCCGCCCTCGGGCTCGCGGACCTCTCGCTCCTCCACGCGCTCCATCCAAGCTTCAGGTGAGAGAAGCGCTCCATCCTCGGGTGGTCGCCCTCTCACTTGATGACACCGAGGATCAGATGTCCATCGCTGCATCGGAGGATGGGCTGTCATTGTCTGATGAGGATGCGAACCCGCTCGCTTCCCTCCCTCCGGGGTGGAGAGCACGGTGTTGGCATCTAAAAGCAGACATGATGGCCGTGCTTTCCCGGGCTGTTTCGGCCGTGGGTCTGGTGATGGTTTATCCCCCAGCCCCGCGGCCGGACCGACTAGATGGGTGTTATGTGGAGGATATAAGAAGGCAAGACCTTCTAAGCCTTCCGTCCCCTTCTTCCCGGAAAGTGCGCAGTAAGCTCACGCAGTCTTGGAGGGCACTTTTTTCTGCCCGATCTGCGTGCGCTTTCATCCTCACCATCCTTGGAGGGTTGGTTGTCATTGTCTGATGAGGATTCGAACCTGCTCTCTTCCTCCGGGATGATGGGCGTGGCGTCGAATCCAGAAGCAGACTTTGCAGCCGTGCTTCCCAGGCTGTTTCGGCCGTGGGTCTGGAGATGGTTTATCCCCCAGCCCCGCGGACGGACCGACTAGAGGGGTGTGATGTGGAGGAGATAAAGAAGGCAAGACCTTCTAAGCCTCCACGTCCCCTTCTTCCTGGATGTGCACAGGAAGCCCACGCCTCCCTAGCGCAGGCGCTGGCCCAGCTGCGCGGGGATGGTTCCGACCCAGGACTGAGCATGAGCTCCGCACAGCTATCGGCTGAAGTCGGCTGTGTGTGCCCCAGGGAAGGACGATGGTCACATTAGTGGCCCAGGAACGCCACCACGGGCTAAACCTGGTGATCTGCGTGATGCTGACAAAGTTCGCTTTCTTAGCTCACCCATATCCCAGGCTGGCCTGTTCGGCGACACCGTCAGTGAATTCGCCCAGGAATTCACGCTGGTGAGCGAGCAGTCGGAGGAGATGGGTAATACCATCTCTCGGCGGGATCGTAAAACCGCTCCTCCCCGCCGAGCCATCCACATCCACTGCTTCACGCCAAGAGCGCCCGCCTGCGGCTTTGCTCGGTCGCCCCCGCCTGCGCCTCTGGCCAAGCGGCTGCGCCGAGCATCTCGCAGGCAACCAGCGCTCCCCGCCCCAGGGCGCCGCTAAGTTCGGTAAACGAACCGCGAAGCGTCCCTGAGACGGGCCATCTGGAGAGGAGGAAATTTGCTCTTTCCCCGCTGGAGGGCGGGGCTCTTCTTCTAAACAGCGTTAAAAAACGCTATCAAAACCTCAGAGAAAGAGCATTTTTTCCCTTCCCCGGATGTGACAGCCCGAACACTGCCAGTCTGGGACGCTATGCTTTCCAGCTCGCAGGATCGGTGCACTTCGCCAGTGGCTCGCGGAGCGAGAGAGAACGGTCTCCTTTCTCTCCCCCTCCCAGCCCCACCTCCGGAGTACGGGTGCGAGACAAGAGTGAAGCTTTTGCCTCCTGCTCTCCTGTGGGACCCCAGTGCTTCCCGGTTGAGCCCACCCACTCCGCGCTGCCCCACCGCTGGTACGTCAGCGATCGTGCGGACGAAGCCACTTGCGAGGGCTCTGCCTGCCTGGTTAGCGCGGGCCAGCCCATCGCAATGGCTCATCCGCGCGATCAGACTTGGCTACGCGATTCAGTTCGCGAAAAGGCCTCCCAAGTTCACGGGTGTGTATTTCACCAGGGTCAGCCCTGCGTCCGCCCCTGTCTTGCGAGAGGAGATTGCTGTCCTCCTGGCGAAGGATGCAATCGAACCGGTCCCTCCAGCCGGGATGGAGAGCGGGTTTACAGCCCGCACTTCATCGTACCCAAAAAGAGCGGTGGGCTACGGCCAATCCTTGATCTGCGCTTTTTGAACCGCTGGCTTCACAAGCTGCCGTTCAGAAAGCTTACGCAGAAGCGCACCCTCCGGAGCGTTCGTCCTCGGGATTGGTCTGCAGCAGTAGACCTGAAGGACGCGTACTTTCATGTCTCCATACTTCCACGCCACCGTCAGTTTCCTGCGGTTTGCGTCTGAAGTCGAGCCTGGCGGTACAAGTCCTCCCCTTTTGGCTCTCTCTGTCTCCGCGGGTTTTCACCAAGCTCGCGGAGGGTGCCCCAGCTTCGGCTTGCGGGCATCCGCATACTCAATTATTTCAAGCGACTGGCTGATTTCAGCGCGCTCGCGGGATTAATTGATTACGCACAGAGACAGGGTGTTTCGGCACTTCGACCAATTGGGGTTTCAGGTCAACCGAGAAAAGAGCAGCCTCGCCCCCGTGCAGAGCAACTCTTTTCTCGAGTTGGAGCTGGACTCGATCACCATGACGGCGCGCCTCCCCCGAGAGCGCGCCGGGCTGATGCTGGCCTGTCTGAGAGAGTTCGACAGGAAAATGTGGTCCCACTGATATTATTTCAGAGGCTCCTGGAGCATATGACATCCGCAGCCGCGGTCTCGCCGCTCGGATGCTCCATATGAGACCACTTCAGCATTTGCTTCACGATCGGGTCCCTAGACGCGCATGGCACGCGAGCGCGCACCGGGTGACTGTCACTCCGCTGTGTCGCCGCGCCCTCAGCCTCTGGATGGACCCTGTGTTCTACAGGCCCGCGGGCCTCTAGAACAAGCGTCCAGGCATGTCGTCGTTTGACGGATGCTTCCAGTTCACGCTGGGGGGCCGTGTGTTGCGGGCATGCAGCTGTGGTTCCGTGGTAGGAAACTGGTTGCATTGGCATCTTAACTGCCTGGAGCTGTTGGCAGTGTATCTCACGCTGCACCGTTTTTTACCGGTGTTAGAAGGGAAACACGTGCTGGTCAGGACGAACAGCATGGTGGCGATGGTGTATATCAACCGCAAGGGAGATATTCGCTGTCGCCGCATGTCTCAGCTCGCTCGCCGTCTGCTCCCCCGGAGTCATACGCGGCGCAATCGCTGCATTCCATTTTTCCCCGCCGAGCTCAACCGTGCAGCCGCTGCGCTCTCACGGCAGTTCGCCTGGGAGAATGGAGGCTCCACCCCCGACTGTCCAGCTGTTATGGGTGCGTTCTGCGCACTGGCTACACAGCTGGCCCCGGGGCGTGCGTAATACGCATTTCTCCAGTGAGCCTACTCGCACAGATGCTGTGTAAAGTCAGGGAGGACGAGGAACAGGTCTATGCATTGCGCCTCTCAGGCCCAATCAAACCTGTATTCTAGCTCTCTCCTCGTGATGGCCCCTCCCTGGCATGTCCCATGGAAGAAACTTCTTCTTTGGGGACAGGCACCGTTTGGCACCCGCGCCCAGTTCTATGGACATCACGTGTGGCCCATAGATGGAGCTCGGAGGACTTAGGTGACCTACCGTTAGGTGGTTAACACCATCACTCAGGCCTAGAGCACCCTCTATGAGGCATGCCTATGCCCTGATGTGGAGTCTATTCGCTGTGTGATGTACTTCTCTCCGAGAAGGAAACCCCAAACATGCCAGATCAGTGTGATGCTATCCTCCTTCAGTTGGCTGGAGCCAAGGCTGTCCCCTCCGCACTGAGGGGTTGGCGTGGCGATCATCCCCGCTCTGAGGATGCGGCGATGGCGGCGCGCTGGGAAAGCATCGCCTCATCATCCAGTCCCCAGAGGCGCGAGACGTGGATATATATCCTGTCCCCTCTCTTACCCATTTGAAGATCTCTCTTAGGAGAGGTCTGCTCGATCACTCGACTCAGTATCTATATGATTTCTGTCCAGGTAGACAGCTCTGCTGGTCGCGTTGGCATCGGTCAAATGGCATTTTCGGTCAGCGAAATGTGCCAGCGTTTTGGGCCGGCCCACTCTCACGTTTACCTGAGACCCCGGCCCACCTAGGTGCCCTAGGTTCCTACAGCGCTCGTTTAGACTATGTAGTGAACCTGCAAGCGCTGCCCACGGAGGAGGCAGACCCAGCCCCTTTATTGCGGTGTCCTGTTCGCGCTTGCGTATTATAATGGACCGTACTCAGAGCTTAGATCCTCTGAGCAGCTCTTATATGTTACGGTGATTGGCAGATGGGAAGTGCCATATCTAAACAGAGGTTGGCCCACTGAACAGTGAATGCCATCTCCCTCGCTCATCGAGCTAGGGCGAGCCGTGTCCCCCACTCGGAGCGCGCTCCACTCGGAGCGCGCATCCTTTTGGGCGTTAGCACGCGGCGCCTCTCTAACAGACATTGTAGAGCTGCGGGCTGGGCGACACCTGAGCATTTGTGAGATTTATCTTCGAGTGAACTGATTTCCTCACGAGCGGTGAATGAGGAAATTCGGTTAGGTGTTGTAAAACGCTTGCTGCGCCTTTCTCTCTAACACAGAGATACGTGCGCTTTTCTCGCTTTGTCAGTTGAGTTCCCCACTCGGCGAACCCTGCAGAGTTCCTCCGAGGCCCCCAGCATCTGACTCAGCTGAGCAGTCAAATGTTGGCCCATTACGTTGTAGGTATGCCCGCTGGTCATCCCGCGTTCTGGGTATAGGTGCCTGCTATGTGCGATCCCCGCTGGCGATCCCATACGCTCACTCAGCCACGATGTAGTCCCCCCTCCTAGGCGGGCTCGTGTCTTCCCTCCCCGCTAACCACCTCTTCATATGTGCACTCCCCCTTCTCAGGGCTAGTCCATATGCTATTTTGCCACCAGGTCTCCCCCTCCGGGCAGCAGGTGGCCTCCGCAGCGTCCTCCCTATCGGGACTGAACGCTTTCCCAACGTACTGTCGTATTTAAAAATTCCTAGAAACTACTAGGTGTATTTTACGACTCCCCGAAAAATATATCTTAACCAGAAAAGGTAAGTAAGGTAAGTAAGGGCCAGGGGACACATTGGAGGACTGTGTCTCCAGCGATGCACGTGCGCTCGTACTGCTGCGTGGCGCGCCCCTCACTGGAGACATGGTAAGGTTCTTTCGTTGTGGCGCTTTCCATAAATTTCCCCATAGTGGAAGTTTTTCCACATAGCATTGAAGTTCCCCTCCCAAAGGGGAACGCTCTGGTTACTAAAGTAACCCTCGTTCCCCGAGGGGGGGAACGGAAATGCTATGTTCCTTCGCCACAACGATTGTCCCTTAGCTGTTGAGTGTGAAAGCCTCTTTAGCTAGAAAAGGATGTCGTTGCTGAGCACATGCTAGCCTTTTATGCCAGGCTGATTGTCATTCAAGACAGCTGTGCACGCTGACGCCGCCAACTCATTGGCATTTCATTGGCCCGTTTTTATACTCTTTCAGATGATTGGATTCTGACGAAATACCCATAGTGGAAGTTTTTCCACATAGCATTTCCGTTCCCCCCCTCGGGGAACGAGGGTTACTTTAGTAACCAGAGCGTTGTTTACAATAAAATCCTAATTCTGTTTTTTTTTTTTTTTTTTTTGTCACGTAGCTGAATCTGCTGGAGTGGATTACAAGCAGCAGACAGGAGCAAAGTGAGAGAGCATAACAACAACTCTTCTAAGACTTTTTTGTTGCATATGGACATATTTCACACAATGTACTTCTTGTGCTCAAATAAATCATTCATAATATATGCTTCTGTCTACTGTTTTACAATTAAAAATTTGTGGTATGTGAAAAGACTAAAAGAGTTGTGTTAGAAACCCCAGTACATCAGACTGCTTCTCCACAAACAAGGAGAGGGAGAAAATCACAAGACATTGTCTCAGAAAAATAATTCCAGAAATTTCATTTTGCATGATTTTGACATCAAATTCAAAACATATACTCAGGAGATATGTAGCTTTTGACCTATTACTTTTATGTGTTGCTCCAGGACTGATTTCACACATTTGTTTATAAAATAATAAAATGTTTATCAATTTTTTTTACATTACTTAAGCATCTCTAACTTTTTATTATTTTTAGCATTATAAACTCTAGATGATGGATAATAAAGCCCAGAGTGTCTTCTTTTCAAAGATACATAAACTGTAAATGTAGACCAAATTATTCAGCAACTGTAAAGGTTTCAGTTTGGGATGATTGTTTTTGAGAAAGTGCCTCTGACGGTGAGGGAAAGGAGGACACCGATATAGTCTCAGAAAACATTTTACAGAAATCTCATTTTGCATGCTATCTTCATCAAATTTGAAATATACACTCATGAGACACTTTGCTTTCAAGTCATATTTTTTATAGGACATTACATTAATGTTTTCCTGTGTTTGTATATGGAAAAACAAATGTTGAACACAATACAATTTTTTTTTTCTCATAACTTCATAATGTATAACTTTTTATATTTTTTAACATATAACTTCCCCTTTTACCACAGTAAAGCTCAAAGTGTCTTCTTTCCAATGATACCCAGTTTGTGTTTGTAGCTTACTGGAGTCAGGAACTGTTACTGTTTAAAGTTAGGTAGGTGTAAATCCTTAAAATTGAGTGAATCTTAATTGCGTGTATATTAAGTGCATTTGAAATGTAACTCTGCATAGCATTTTAGTATGCAAGTATTTCTGGTCGATAAGCGCCACCTAACGGCAAAGAATGAATTAACTTTTGATTCAACCTGTCAAATGTTTTTTGTAGGTGTTTAGTGCAGCATAATCATCATACACTAGTCATACAATTAATATTTGAACTCATATTTCGAAATGATTACTTTGTGTGAATTATGATTACTGTGCAGTGGCTTGAATATTACTAATATTACTAATTGAATATTACTACGCGAAATGAGCACCTTATTCATATTTTCTTTTTTTCTTTTTCTGTTTATAACCAGTGGCGGTTCCCCCTCTGGCCCCCCTAAATTTGGACGCAGATCGCACCAACAACTTTGGCTGCAATGCACAATTTGTCCTGTGGTGGCAGTAATGAGTGTTTTTGTCCCACACTTAAAACACTACGAAGAAGTGAGATCGCCTGAGGCGGTAACGTTAAACCAGGCCGCATGAAGAAGATAGAGCTACAAGCATCATTTTTCCCTCTTCGTCAGAAATTGAGCCCCTTCGCTTATAGAGCTTCTGGCACCCGATAAGGCCTTTGCCGGATGATGGTGCCAGGTGGAGTCACAATGTCATGATGGATGATTGACATTCGGCCCGGTTTTTCACAGAACACATCCTTGAACTGACCAACCAGGGCTTGGAGCTCCCCCTTCTGGGCTGCTAAAAGCTGTTCTCCTATGTGAACCACTGGTGTATTTTCTACGAGGGTCATCAGGGGGCCCTGTGTTGCTACCCACCGCTTCATGAGGTTGATGTGGTATAGCTGTTCTTCCCTTCTGCGTCCCGGCTGACGTACCCGATAATTTACCGGCCCGACCTTCTCAACCACCGTGTATGGACCTTTCCATGATGCCAGGAACTTTGATGTGGTTGTGGGTATCAGGATCATTACTTTGTCGCCCGGATTAAACTCTCTTGTTTGGGCGGGCCGGTTATACAGTCGTTGTTGGGCGCGCTGGGCTTCAAGGAGATGGTCTCGGACGATGGGCATGACTCTGTCTATCCGTTCCACTCATGTCCCGTACGTGTTCGATCACCGATCGATGGGGTGCTGGTTCCTGTTCCCAAGCCTGTTGGGCTACATCAAGTAAACCGCGGGGTTGGCGGCCGAACAACAGCTCGAACGGAGTGAAACCTGTGGATGCTTGGGGTACCTCTCTGATGCCAAACAACACGTACGGGATCATGATGTCCCAGTCGCGCCCATCCTCTGCCACCACTCGTCGGAGCATCCGCTTTAAGGTCTGGTTGAAGCGTTCAACGAGGCCATCGGTTTGATGATGATACACGGATGTTTTTAGTTGTTTTACCTTTAGGAGGTGGCAGAGGTCGGCCATCAGCCGGGACATGAAGGGGGTGCCCTGATCGGTTAGTATTTCCGCCGGGATTCCCAATCAGCTACACAGCAAGAACAGCTCTTTGGCGATTGCGGCTGATGTGGCTTTCTTCAGTGGGATCGCTTCGGGGTAACGGGTGGCATAATCCCGGATTACAAGGATGTGTTCATGCTCCCGGGCCGACTTCGGCAAAGGCCCTATCAGGTCCATACCAATGCGGGTGAAGGGTACATCAATGATGGGTAACGGTATTAGAGGGCTGGGGGGGGGATGTTTTCTGGCAGGTGTTACAGGCTTGGCAGTACCTTTTTACGTCTCCTTCCAGCCCTGGCCAGTGAAAACGATCTCGGATTCTCTTTGTGGTATTACCGGCTCCTAGATGACCTGCCATGGGGTGAGTATGTGCCAGCTCTAGTATGGTCTCCCTCTTACATCTCGGGACCACCAACAGAGTTTTATTTTCCCCCCGCCTCTCTGTGACACAGTACAGCAGACCGCTCATAAATATGAAGTGTGGGAGGGGGTGAGGAGTGGGGAATCGGTCCTTCCCATCTACAGCTCTTACTTGGGGCCAGCAATGCTTTAATGTTTGGTCTTCTCGCTGGGACCTACCAAAGTCGCCTCCTGTAGTAATCTGTCGAAAAAGATCAAAGTATAGGTTAGGCGAAATTGTAGACTCACCCCCTCTGTCGCTTTCGGTGGCCAGCAAAGCTGGCTGGCGGTCCCGTCGAGCCCAGGGTTTTGGCTGTCTTCTAGGACATGGCGTTGTGGTGTTGCGATGCACCAAGAGCTCATCAAACCCCGGCCAGTCCCGACCTAGGAGGAGAGGTACTGGGAGGTCTGGAACCACCCCCACCTCGATGGGCCAACTGCCAACTTTAGCTGTGATTGTTACCCTCTGAGCTGGAACATAGCGGGTATCTCCGTGCACGCAGGTAATCGGAATTCAGGCTTTGCTTTCTCTTTTGCATTTAATTATACCAGGATGCACCAGGGTTATGGCACTGCCCGTGTCTAATGTGGCTGTCATCGTTTTTCCATCGAGTGAAACTTTTCGGGAAGGAGCTTCGGGGGGAATGGTTCGATGCACAGCGCATCGGGTGGGGGGCTCTGTGGGCATCGGCTCGTCCATCGGGCTGGGAACCGCCGGTCTGCTGACTGGTCTGGATGTACCCTCCACTGGTCGCCATGATGGGTGCACCCTCCGGGGTGGCAGAGCCGCTCTCTCTCCCGCATCGCGAGCCACATGCGCTTCGGCCAACTCAACCGCTTCCACCAGGGCGGCCAAGGATCCGGGTTTTCGCATACTGGTAAGCGTGCGTAAACGTCGAGGTAAGGCTCGAAATAATTTTTCAATAACCACGTTCTCAGCGACCTGGACGCCGGAGGGGTCCACCCCTAATAGCCAGAGTCGGCCAAGGCGTGAAAGCTATGCAGCTTGGGCTCGAACCAGAGTTTTCTCATCATATGTCCAACTAGAAAACTGCTGGGCAGCGCTGATAGCGGAGAGCCCCACTCTGGCTAATATCTCTTTTTTTAACGCTAAATAGTCTTCATTCTTCGGGGCTTCCAGGGAATAATATGCTCGTTGAGCTTCTCCGGATAAGAACGGGGCTAATATGCTCGCCCATTGTTCTTTTTCCCATTTTTCTCTCTCGGCTATTACCTCAAAGGTGTGGAGGTAGGCATCAATATCGTCCAGGTCGCTGAGTTTAGTTAAGTGCTGGTGGGCATTTATCTTCATCTCAGGAAGAGGTACCCTTCCGGCCGCCTGGAGGAGCTGATGTTCCAACCTCTCCTGTCGAGCGGAGAGCTGCTCGGAGATCTTCTGCTGTCTGGTGGTAATTTCCGCTAGGTGGCGTATGACCTCCTCCATAGACATGGTGTCTCGCAGTAGCGCACGAAGAAGAGCGGGAGTGAGAGAGAGCGGTTGCCGAATCTGTAAACAGAAGATGGATGAGTTAGAAGCGTGTTTCCTTTTGCACAGGGTAAGTCTGTTTGTTTATTTTATTCCACTCTAAACTGCCCGCATTCTCCACCAGTTGTGGCGAGTTAGAGGGAATAAAAAACACTCGGTCAGAGGGTTTGTATCAGACTTTTCCCTGGAGGGTGATTTATTTACAATGTGCAGTGTGAAAGTGAGGATAAGGGGCAGAAGGGCTCTTCTGGCCGGGAAGCGTGCAGGTGATCCGGGGAGAAGAGGTGAGGCCGTGCAGGAAAGTGTAGTGGTTCTACCATCAGCTGCTTGAGTCCACTGGAGGAAAGAGAGAGACAGAGATTAGCGTGGAGTCATTGGTTGAAATGAAGCTCATTCGTCGATGTCCTTGGGTGGCTTATATCTCTGCCTCTTGATGATCTCCAGGTGGCTTGGATCTCTCGTGATGAGAAGCAGCTGTGGTGAATTTGGGACCATGGCGACGTGGCTTTGGTATACTTGCCACAATATATACACACACACACACACACACATACACACACACACACATTTTTTTTCTGTGAGCTTTACATTTTGTGTAGCCTAAAAATGTCATCCTCTTCCCACTTGTAGTTGAAATGAAGAGAAATAACTCAAAGGACATAATGTCCTTCTTTAATAAAAAAAGGAAAGATAATCATAATAATGAGATGGAGGAAAGTTTAGAGCAGGGAGCCCAGCAAGGTGACTGTGTTGTGAAAAGAGTCAGCAGTCCAGAATATAGAGAGCAGGCAGACAGCCATCTGGAGAGTGAGAGCATTGAACATCTAGAGCAAGGAGAAAAAACAAATGAGGCTACTGACAGTGAGACTGGATATAACTTTGAGGCAGAGTGTGAGGGAGAGGAACCCTGTGCATCTACAAGCACTTCATTTGAACTGTCAGTTTTGTCATGTAGCTTAAAGTTAAGTTACAATAGGCTGTCTTTTTGCAATTAATTTTTTTTTCTCAAATCATTTGAGCTTTACTAATATCCATGAATTTTTTACAGATATCTCCAGGAGTAGAAATCATCCACCTGTGCAGCCAATCTTAACAACATATCCAAAGACACTGATGGGGGACAGGAAGAGGAGCTTCAAAGCAGAGTGGTACAAGATTCATCCATGGCTTGAGTACTCTAGAATATCGGACACTACATATTGTTATGCCTGTCGGCATTTCAGCCCTCCCAATAGCCCAGTGTCAGTTTTTGATAGCTCAACTGGTTTTAAACACTGGAAAGCAACTTACAAGGAAGGGGGATTTGCAATTCATGCAAAATCAGAGCGCCACAAGCAAGCCATGGTTGCATGGAAAGACTATGAGGCAGCTGTGAAAACCAACAAAACTTTGCTAAATGTTTTAAACAAAGAACATGACAAGCAAATTTAAGAAAAACAGGGACTACATGAAAACTGTAGCTGAAGTACTACTGCTTACAGCCACACAGAACATTGCTCAGAGAGGACATGATGAGTCAGCAGAGTCACACAACAGGGGCAACTTCATTGCAATCTTGGAAACCATTGCAAAACATGACAAAACTGTAAAAGAGGTTGAATTCTATCCAGAATGCGAAATACACCAGCAAAGCCATTCAGAATGAGGTTCTTAGTTGTTTAGCAGACATGGTCAGATCAAAAATTATAGAAGAAGTAAAACAGAGTGAAGTCTCTTCAGCATTTTGGCTGATGAAACACAAGACATAAAAAAAGAAGAAGCAGATATCCTTGGTACTGAGGTACTATTATAGTGGAGCTGTCCATAAAAGTTTCATTCATTTTGAATCAGCTGATCGTGTAGATGCAGCAGGGCTCACTGAAAAGATAATCCACATGCTAGAAAGCCATGGTCTAGAATACAAAGAAAATTTAATCGGGCAAGCTTATGATGGTGCATCTGTTATAAGCGGCAGGCATGCAGGTGTACAGGCACGAATCAAAGAAGTGGCAAAACATGCCTTTTATGTTCACTGCAATGCCCACTGTCTAAATTTGGTGCTTGTTGACACTGTCTAAGCAATCCCTGAGGCCGACAGATTTTTCTCGCTGCAGGAGAGGCTTTATGTGTTCATGTCTGGGTCATATGTTCATAAAAAATGGCTTGCTGTGCAGAGTGAAATGTTTGAAGGTGCTCCTAGAGAACTTCAGAGATTAAGCGATACTCGGTGGGCATGTAGCTATATTTCACTGCGTAATACATTAGATAGGTTGCCTGCAATTAAGAGAGTTTTGCAAGAAGTAGCTGAGGAAAACAATGGTGACAGATGTGTTGAAGCACATGGTCTGCTTGCACAGTTAGACTTGAAATTTGTTGTGTATCTTGTTACACTATGTAAAATCTTTGGAGAAGCAAGACTGCTCTCAGATCTGTTGCAGTCGTCATCACTTGATCTAGCAAAGGCTGTTGATTTAATACAAGCCTTGACTCAGTCCTTGCTTGACTACAGAAATGAGTCATTTTTTGATGGACTTTGGAGTGATGTGATTAATGTGGCTGAAGAGTGTAATATTTCACTACAGTTAAATGAAAAACGGCAGACACGGCCAAGTTCACATTTTACTGAATATTGTGTTCTCTCTACAACAGGTGAGAGAAAGGCAGATGTAACGAAAGGTGGTTTTTGGTCGTCCTTTTTTTACTCAGTGATTGACCAAATGCTCTCTGAGCTAAACAGACGGTTCTTTACCCATAACTGTGACATCATGAACGGCATTCAAGCACTAAATCCAAGAAGTGATGCCTTTCTCAAAGAGGATGTCCTGTTTTCTTTAGGTAGAATGTACAGCACAAATATTGAGAATCTGGGGCATGAAATACATCAATTTAAAAGAATGTTAAACAGGAAAATCGAACAAGGTATGCAAAGACCCTCAAGTATTGTGGAATTGGCATCATTTATGGAACCTTATAGAGAGGTTTTTTTTGAGCTATTTAAACTTTGCAAAATTAGTGTTGCAATTCCAATCAGCACAGCTTCTTGTAAAAGGAGCTTCTCGACACTAAAACTGGTAAAGACACATCACAGATCCACTATGGCAGATGACAGAGTGAGCAACTTGGGCATTCTGAGTATTGAATCCAAACGTGCAAAACTATTAAATCTCGAAGAGTTTGTTGACATTTTTGCAAGGAATCACAAAAACCGCAGAATACAGCTTTTGCAAGTGCATGATATCACAGATTATAAGATAAATGCTTAAGTTGACATGTGTAAATGGTCTGTTACACAGTTTAAGTCAAACTGAACCCTCCTGTGAAATTTGAATGATCATTCCCAACTGTTTCTTTATGGAGATATTTCTTTCAACACAATTTTAAATGTAATACTTTTACTTACTAATTTGTAATAGCTACTTTTTTGTCTTTCCCATGGTGACAGTGCATAATATTTTACTAGTTATTTTGCAAGATACAAGTATTCAGATTGAAGTGTAATTTAAAGATTTAACTAGTAAAACATTATTAACTAGGCAAGTTAGGATAATTAGTCAAGTTATTCTATAAAAAATAATTAAAGGTCAGTATTAGTCCCCTTAAGAGATAATATAGTGTGCTCAGCATAATTGAGTACAGCCCATTTTCCTCCATTTCTCTGTGAATATAGGTACTGTATTTTGGTGAATTTAAACAAAAACGATTTATTAAACAAATATATTTATTCAAATAATATTTTAGGCACCAAACATGTTTAGAAATTAAAAGATAATACTATTAAAGTCAAGCTAAATATTCCAAAGAAAATTACAACCTACAAAATTTCAACACAATTTTTCAATTTTTTTTTTGCTGCTTCCTCTTTTTTACATTTGATTTAATATGCTTCTATAACATAAATTTAGGTGTGCTAGTTCTTGGACCAGTATCGTAAGTTATTTTGTTAGATGAGCTCCAGATTTGGCTTCAGTGCTCAGTCTGCTGACTAATCTAATGTATATGCACAAATGTAATATTGTATAGATTCCTATTAAAAATATTAATTTAAAAGATAAATTTGTGAGGGGTGTGCTTATATATGTTGAGCATTGCATAATAAGATTATATAATATATAGTATTATAAAATATCTTTTTTTTTATTTTATTTTTTTATTAAAAGCTGTGTTTATTCAAGGCAAAAAGAGACATAAATATTATTATGACTCCAGAATAATTACTTTTGTTTTATAGGAAATACTGTGAAAAGTTCCTTGGTTTGTTAAAGAGTTTATGTGTGCAAAAATGTGCCTTGATGTACTTGAAAGTTACAAATGTTATCCCACTACAATACAAAATTGTTTTTCAAATAAATTAACATGGATGATCAATTTGAACTATTTCATTAGCTTGTTTATGAAGACTGCAGAGTGATGCGTGAAAATGACTTTGAATAATACTTCAAGTAGTTTGTGATGTATGTTAAAGTGTGCACCCTAAAAGTACAACTGGCCCCTGCTTGGCCCCCCCAGTTACTTTGGTCTAGAACCGCCACTGTTTATAACTTAATAAAGAAGAAAGTAATTTAGTATCAAAATTTGATAAACTTTGACTAAAAAAAATGTTTATTGTAGCTTTCAAATCTTGAATGATACTGTCTGCTTTATTTGGCCTTGTGACAAAGCAAATGATTTAGAACTCTAAAAATTAAAATATTTTTTTAATAATTATTATTTTTCGTAAAATTATTTTTTGGTACTTCCCTCATGCCTTGTTAAATCAACATATTAGAGATAATAGATTTTGAAGTGCTTACTATATCAATATTATGCATGTCCATTATAATGATACATTGAATTATTGGTACATACACACAGTCATACAGTACATAATGATGAAATGCAAATTGTATTAGTCATTATGTTAAGATTATTTCACACCTACATATCAGCACAACGTTGTTATTATATTATTATAACATAACATTTCTTACAGAGCAAAGTAATAGTTGCACTAAATTTAAATGAGTCTGAATTTAGGGAGGTGTTGAGGGAACATTTCCATGACCTTCCAGAAAACTATGAATTTTGCAAAGTTGCTGGAAACCGAAAGGTCATACCACTCCAACTTTCAGTGTTGTGCCCAGCTGAAATCAAATCAAGAAATGTTCTTGGGCGGTCAGCTCTGTACATTAGGCCACTGGTAGGCAACATTTTACCCCTTATTTTGCAATCAGATTTGTACATTTTCATGTTCATATCAGTGCTGAAAATATGTTTTGTGGTTGTTAGAATATTTCAGACCAAACAACTTCAGATGCCCCTGGCCAATCACCTCTTTCGCCAAACCCAGCTACATCCCCAGGGCACAACCACACATTTGCATCAAGCCCCTCAGCTCCCGCAACACCACAAAACATGTCCTCACCAACTCAAAGCTCCTCTGAAGTTGATGTTGGTGTAAATTCTGAGATTTTGATTTTATTAAATTATCTGTTAGATTGGAAATAACAAATATCTTTGTTTTGCAGCAATATCAACAAACACATAAACACAAACATTGTTTTGAGGAGTCTAGGTGAGACATGATTTCATTTAATTTTTTAATTAACTTTCAGCACCTTTGGGTCCGACCCATTTATGGACATCATGTTAATTTTACACTGATTTTGCTGTGAATGTATTACATGGAGACTGATGGAGATTCAGAGGTTTCAGAAAATGACATGCTGGATTCTCCTCCCAGACACTACAGTCCTGATGCATGTCTAACTCAAACCTTGAAGAATGTTTTAAAAATGAATATAAAGCAACCCTTTTTCTTTTCATTTTTACAGTTGCAAAAAGACATTGTGGACATTTTAGAGGAATTAAGGAGGGACAACTTAGACCTGACCCCCCCATGTGACTGTTGTGGCCCGCAGGAGAAGAGTATTACACAGTGCATGTGTTGCTCTCCAAAACTCATACTTTGAATGGCATAAATTGCCAAACATTGAATTTGTGGATGAGATGGCAGAAGACCATGGAGGACCACAAAGAGAGTTTTTCAGGTGATTACAGATGTTAAATTTTTAAAACCAAAACAGTAATAATACTTTCATCATTTAGGCCGTATGTATTTTATTTATAAATTGTTTTTATTATTATTATTTTGTTAAGAATCCTCATAAGCGAAGTTCAGACATCCCTTGGAATATTTGAAGGCAACCCAGAAAACCTGCTCTTTGCGTATAATCAGGATGCGCTGCAGCAAAACAAGTATTATTATTATAGATGTCTTAACCAGCATCTTTTCTAAAAGGCCATAGATCTAAGCAAGTTCGACATAGAAACTTTCCATGACACAGACGAGCAACGTCGACTGAAAAAGGTATTAATGTAAATGTGTGCATACTGACAAGAACATTTTGTTATGCGTTTATAAATGCGTTTACTCATTAAATGTGTTTATCTCTTTTAACAAAATTAGATTTTACAGTGCATTACAACAGCAGAACTCTTTGAGCTTAAAAGGGACCATGGGGACTGGATTGCTGAATGTGGCATTCCCAATATATATTCTGCATCACTTGCTGATTTTCCAGCGATTTACCAGCAAGTAGTCACCCACTACATGTACCACAGGTTGGGTATTTTTATGTATTGTCAAGTGCAAATTCTTAAGACATTGCCTTTTGAATATATACAGTTGAAGTCAGAATTATTAGCCCTTCTGAATTATTTGCTCCCTGTATATTTTTTTCCTAGTTTATGTTAACAGGATTTTTTTTCAACACATTTATAAACATAATAGTTTAAATAACTCATTTCTTATAACATAAAAATATTGGTAATAATTTCAATCTTTGCCATGATGACAGCACATAATATTTGACTAGATATTCTTCAAGACACTAGTATTCAGCTTAAAGTGACATTTAAAGGCTTAACTAGGTTAATTAGGGTAAAGTTAGAGTAATTAGGCAAGTCATTGTATAATGATGGTTTGTTCTGTAGACAATCCAAAACAAATATTGCTGAAGGGGGCTAATAATTTTGACCTTAAAATGGCTTCAAAACTATTAAAAACTGCTTTTATTCTAGCTAAAATAAAACAAATAAAACTTTTTCCAGAAGAAAAATGATTATAGGTAATACTGTGAAAAATTCCTTGCTCTTTTAAACATCATTTGGGAAATTTGACAAAACAAAAATCAAAGGAGGGTGAATAATTTAAATGTTGCCAGCATGATTCAACAATTCATTACTGGAATGAATGCTTGTGGCCAGATGTGGCAAGCTGTGAAACAACACAGTGAAGTTTTTGCACCTCTGTTTATTCACACAACTGCCAAGATGTCACGCAATGAATTTCGCCAGTTGTTTGATATTAAATGGTGCCCACAAGGCAACAGAAGAGATCAGGAGGTAGACACAATCTTTCTTTGGGAGTGGTGGTTGATGGCAATTGAAAGCGAGTAATCTGTGTAAAATGCATTATGAAATTGTTGCAGTGTGGTGTTTAACTAAGGGATTAATGAAACATTCTTTAATTTCCTGTGTTCACAGATGTTGAGATTGATGTCGCTTTGGAGGACATTTTAATATGTGTAACTGGTGCCGATTCTGTTCCCCCAATGGGGTTTCCTCACAAATGTGAAATTCAATTTTATGACCAGGAACCTTGAAGTCAGCGGCTTCCATTTACCTCCACATGTGCCCTCATTTTGAGCCTTCCAAGAAGCATGGCAAAAGAGGATGCATTTAATGATATGATGAAAATGGCAATAAAGGGGTCTGAGGGCTTTGGAAAGGTGTAGGTTAGGTGTATGTTAGGTAGGCATCATTTTTGTATATTTGTGCACTTTTATAAATTTCGATTAGCTATGGACAGAGGTTCATTGGTTTGTTAATTCCCATACTCCAAAGAGTTCTGGCTTTCCTGAGACAATAAGACACATATGGCAAATGTCCTTATCCCTTTCGTGTTTTTGTGTGTCTGGGAGGATGGGGGGTGTGGTGGTTGGGGCTTAAAATAAATTTAGTTTGACTTGAGAAAAAGACAAGACTCTTTGTTTACTCATTATTGGGTTAGTTGGACCACATTGTTATCAAGGCTGTAATTTAAAGTTTATCCTCCATCTTCAGGTATGTATATTTTGAGCAGATGGTGAGAGTTAAGGCTCTCTGGGATAGCCTACTTGATTCATATTGATATGATTTATAAATGATCATCTGTCACTCCACTATTCTTGACTGTTTGGTGCCATCTTGCGACTAAATAACTAGAAATGCAGATTGGTGTAGGCTGAATATAGCTGTTTTTCTTTCTCTAATGTGTATGTTTAAGGAGTTAGAAAATAATTTCAGAGAAATCTTTTATTAGTTGTTCAAGAATTTTATTTTTTTAATTAATTAATTTTTTTGTGAGAGGTACATAGTGTACAACATAGGCGGCTTTTGCAGAATAAGGCCCTTCAGTCTTATAAAAAAGGAGCTGACAAACCTGTCCAGTTTTATACTGCGAAAACCCAACAATCCAGAAGATGCAGGTAATCCCTTACTCTATTAGAGACATTAGTTACATCTTAATATTCTGTTGTCAATTCTGATATTTGGGATTTCAATTTAATGTAAGTAGAGCAATATAAACCAAGCTTGTTAGATTCAAATAATGTAGTGTAAAACATTGTGAAACACCAATATCTGCATTGTCCATTAATAAAAAAAAGTAAAACATTTGTTGAAGTAATAGAATTAATAAGGTACAATTTTACACATTATATTTATCTTTTTAAAAAATTGCTTATATTAGCAAATAAAACACAAGGTACTGTAAGCCTACTGGGCAAAAGGCGACGTCTCAGACACTTTTACAAGCTGTCATTCATTAATTCTCACCATATACCTAAGGTCTTGACCTCTTTTTCTTCTCCTCTTTATCCTCATAGCATCCATGGGCTAAAAGAACGTCATCTTAACTTTGTCTTTCGTGAAACGCAGTTGCCGTTTAATGTATAGTGAATCGGACTCATTAGCCTCTCTGCGCAAAAAAAAAACCCCAAAATAAATGTATGCTGCACTTCTGACTGTACAGTGTTTTCTTTTTCTTATAATGCACAGAGTTTTGAGGTAAGGGACGTCTTCATTTGCTATTCACTGACAGTCAGACAGGCTCATCCAGTTCATCAAACTCAATTTTTTAAAATCTAAATCTGAAGCGGAATAAAATGGTGTAGCCTATCAGCGCGCTGCTACATTGAAAACATATGATTCGATTCACGGCTTCTGATTGGTTCTCTGGACATAGCGGCTTTTGCTGTCAAAGGCAAGTGGCGTTTAGAGGCTTTTGCAAACAAAATATTATTTCTGAATGGGCTGACGCTGGGAATTCGATGATTTGAAGCAAAAATATTTGTAGAATGTGTACTACGTGCCTAAAGCGTTTGCTCAATGTCATTATTTCATTTTTGTCGGAAGTGGTGTTTAGCTATCGGCTTGAACCCTTCAAATATAACTGGTCAAATATAACACATGAAAATGTTTATTACTAATCTGCAACCTGTAGCCAATATTTCAAATGTTACTTTTATTGAAAAGTATATATGTTTTAACAAATATTTCCACGCTCAGCCAAAACAAATAAGCCTGAAGGCAATTTGGAAACGGGAGAACACTAAATTATTTACCGTTTAAATCATTTAGCTAAAAAAAAAAAATCAAAAAACATTTTGATGAGTATATTCGTAGAACTATCCAATAAAATCCAAACGGTTTGCAACAGTTGGTTATGATCAGATCCGCTGATTTTTTTTTTTGATCAAATGAAAACGCAGGCTTTCACACTATGAGAGCGAAAACGTTTCTGGATATACAGCTGTTATAGCAGCTGCGTTGAAGACGAAGTTTGACTGTAGAAAAAAACTCAACCTTTAAAACAAGATTTTTATATTTAAAATAGGCCTAAGAAAACTATAGGCTAGATGTTTAGTTTTTCTGTTCCCCTTCGGGAGGGGAACTTTAATGCTATGTGGAAACTTCCACTATGGGGATTTCTTTCAGAAAGCCAATCATCTGAAAGAGTATGTAAACGGGCCAATGAAATGTCAATGAGTTGGTAGCTTCAGCTTGCGCACCTGATGCTCGTTGCAATTAATTTGCTATAAGAGCACAGTGCAAGCAAAGCCAAAGCATAATTTTCACTTCAGAGACTTCAACAGCCTTCTGAGAGAGTCGATGAGGGTTCCTCCAGCTGAGTTTCAGACAGAGAGTGAACGAGAGCGATCTCCCGGTCTAGAGTGTGTGACACGCAGCGGCAGATGGTCGAGCTGGGTTTCTGCCTTGCCTGGCGTCCTTTGGGTCTGGTCCTCCAGAGCGGTATGTATTGTTGCGAATTTCCTAAAAGAGCAACACGGTCGTGCAGCGCGTCTTTTTCAAGACGTCGCTCCGACTGTGCGTTTCTAGTTGCGGTGGTTTCCTGTTCTCGGATGATGGGCACGAGCACTGCGTTTCATGTCTGGGGGTCCAGCATGTTAATGCGGTGCTCGCGGGCAGTGCATGCCATCACTCATTGGCATGTCTGTTGCGCAGTT
Source organism: Danio kyathit (assembly GCA_903798195.1). Lineage (NCBI taxonomy): Eukaryota > Metazoa > Chordata > Actinopteri > Cypriniformes > Danionidae > Danio > Danio kyathit. The sequence continues at coordinate 43,163,382 of LR812536.1, forward strand.
AAGATCGCGGTTAGCTCTTGCAAAAGGGCCACCCACCCCAGTTGTCCCCCGCGCTGCGAGGGGCACTCGGGCAGATCTGAGGGTTACAGTGAGAGTAAATCTGCCGCCCTCGGGCTTGTAGACCTCTCACTCCTCCACGCACTCCATCCAAGCTTCGAGTGAGAGAAGCGCTCCATCCTCGGATGGCCGCCCTCTCACTTGATGACACCAAGGCTCAGATGTCCACCGCTGCATCGGAGGTTGGGCTGTCATGATATGATGAAGGATTTCCCCCCCTTCGCTTCCTCCTCACGGGAGCGAGCGCAGCGGCGGCCGATCTTGAAACAGACATGATAACCGTGCTTTCCCGGGCTGTTTCGGTCGTGGGTTTGGAGATGGTTTATCCCCCAGCCCCGCGGCCGGACCGACTAGATGGGTGTATGTGGAGGATTAAAAGGCAAGACCTTCTAGCCTCCCATCCCTTTCTTCCTGGAAGTGCACAGTGGGCTCACGCAGTCTTGAGGGCACCTTTCTCTGCCTGATCTGCGTGCGCCTCCGCCTCACCACTCTTGATGGTGGAGCAGCCAGGGAGTACGAGTCGATTCCCCAGATTGAGAGTGCCATCACGGGCCAGCAGTTTTATTGCCAAGTGTGTTTCACACACACAAGGAATTTGTTTTAGCAACAGAAGCTTCCAGTATACATAAAGTGACAAGTGACAACACAAAATTAAATATGAGAAAAGAAAAAGGCGATAAACATTAAACAAAGATGCAGTAAGTAAAAAATACAAAAAATATCTGGATGTTGAATTGCATGTACAGATTTGTTGTAAATATACAGGTTATAAGGTGCTGAGTATTAATGCGAATGGAGAAAGAATTGCATTGTATATTGTTATAAGGTGCTGTGTACAAGTGCGTATGAGAAAGTATTGCACATTTATTGCACAGTAGGGGAATATTTAACTGTTCATGAGATAGATGGCCTGAGGAAAGAAACTTTTCCTGTGTCTGGCTGTTTTTGTGCTTGGTGCTCTGTAGCTCCGACCAGACGGTAACAGTTCGAACAGGTAGTGTGCTGGGTGCGAGGCGTCCAGAGTGATTTTGCAAGCCCTTTTACTCACTCTGAGTACAGAGTGAGTAAGAGTACAGTTCTTGAAGTGTAGGAAGGGTAGTGCCAGTGATTCGTTCAGCAGTCCGGACTATTCGCTGTAGTCTACGGAGGTCAGTTTTGGCAGCTGAGCTGAACCAGATGGTGATTGAACTGCAGAGGATGGATTGGATGACAGCTGAGTAGAACTCTACGAGCAGCTCCTGTGGCAGGTTGAACTTCCTCAGCTGACGAAGGAAGTACAGTCTCTGCTGGGGTTTCTTCACAATAGAGTCTATGTGCATGTCCCACTTCAGATCCTGAGAGATGGTGGTGCCCAGGAACCTGAATGACTCTACTCCAGCCACAGTGCTGTTCATGGTGGTGAGTGGGGGGAGTGCAGGGGGGTTTCTCCTAAAGTCCACTATCATCTCCACTGTTTTGAGCGTGTTAAGCTCCAGGTTGTTGTATCTGCACCATAAACCCAGCCGCTCCACCTCCTGTCTGTATGCAGACTCGTCACCGTTCCGGATGAGGCCGATAACAGTAGTGTCATCCGCAAACTTCAAGAGCTTAATGGAGGGGTCTTTTGTGGTGCAGTCGTTGGTGTACAGGGAGAAGAGCAGTGGGGAGAGAACGCATCCCTGGGGGGCACCAGGGCTGATGGTGCGGCTGTCGGATGTGATTTTGCCCATTCTGACTAGCTGTTGTCTATCTGTCAGAAAGCTGGTGATCCATTGACAGATAGAGCTGGGGACATACAGCTTGGTATTGTTGATGTCGATGCTGGGGGGGGTGGTGTTTTAAAGTTGGTAATGTCTTTCAGGCCTTTCCACACTGATGCAGGGTCGTTGGCAAAAAATGGGTTTTGCAGCTTTTTGGCATAGCTCTTCTTAGTTACACCAATCTCCTTTGTCAGTGTGTTCCTGGCTTGATTATGCAGGCATTTGCATTTGTGGAATATATATATATATATATATATATATATATATATATATATATATATATATATATATATCTGTGTGTGTGTGTGTGCGCGAGCGCGCATCACGCCTCTCAGCGCGCATTACCAAACGCATTTCCCTTTTATGTCATTTCATGCAGTCGTAATTCATATAATAGAAAGTCTTAAAGAACACAAGCAGTTAAACAGCTCTGAGTAGGATAATTGGGAGATGTATTGGGCCCGCTTAAATATTATAGCATTTTTCTCATGGAAAGAGCGAATATTAAGTTCACTATCTGTAATGACGCACAGAAATGGATAAATCACAGGCAGTTTCAGTAGTAAAGTTTGTGCAAAGTGCAACATACAAAATTCAAACACATGTGCAAAGCACTTTGTTGCAGATTGTGTCAAAAATATCAATATTTTCATACCACATAATCTTGCTTTCGCTTTGCTCTCTCGCGCGCTTTCTTCTCTTGACGCGCATAAACAAAATTGACCTGTATAAACAATATCGAGATGTTAGTAACTGAACTAAACAATATCTTTGATTCGATTAATTAAATAAGACAGCCGTGTCAAGTGCTGTCGATTGCCGATTTTTCCATTTAAATCTCTCAAATTATTATTTGTGATCTCCCTGTTATTAGACTTTTTAACTGACAAGGAAAAAACGTCTAAAACATATAAACACTAGATCTTAAACTGTTACTGTTTACTGTTGTGCTTAACAGTAGTGCAATACAATATTGACAATTCAGGATTCAATAATGAATATTGAATAAATATTGAGAATTCAAGATGTTTCAGCGAGCAGGTCGCCGCACACACATTGATCGCTATGGGAAAGCACGCTAAACACCATGAGCATAGATTAAAACATGTTATATGTTTTATATGCGAAATAAACACTAATTCTTTTTTTTTTTTTTTGATAAGCTATAAATGGTAATTAGCTATCTACCACTAACAAGAATATTAGTTAGTAAAAATACTAATGTCCATAATGGCTCTGGTGCATTAAATAATAATTAATAATAATATTAAGATTTTTTAAATAACACAAAATATATGATCTCGAAGTTGGACATTCCAGCATTGTGAAAACACTAGTTACAGTTACAGCACCTTACAAAGTCGCACGTAAGAAGAAAAACCACAATCAGTAAATAGGCCTGCACTTTCAAAATGCTATACAGCAGAGTCTACGAGAGAGCAAATATGCCTGTCGGCTACACAAATAATAATAATAATAATATCAACAACAACAACAAAAACCTGCAGTAAAATAATGCACCATAAAGAAAACTGTGTATCAGTTTATACTAGCTATAGCCTGAATTATTAAATATTAAAATATAACATTGACCCTGGCGCTCAACATATCTGCTCACAGTTTAATATTCAGTTGGTGTATGAATTTTTTTACGGTGTTAATAAAGTTTTTCCCCATGTTTTTATTATAATGTTTATTATTAGTTTTAATAGAACAAGAATCCAGGAAATAAACTGCATTTTAAAGTCAATGAAACTACTAAATTTAGCTATAAGATTTATTTTGCAAATTTTAATTTATGGCCCTTAGCATTTTTATGGTTTTAATGTGGCCCCCCTTTGACCTCTAAACTTGAAAACTCCTGCCTTACAACCTACCTTTCATTAAACCTTCAAAAGTCCTAGGGGCACACATAAAGACAACTTTTTCAGAAACTTATCCCTGCAAGACCATCACTAGTTGCACAAAAGGTACAAAGGGCAGTTGAAAAAAAGGATAACAGATTAACTTTTTTGGTGCATATATTAAACAGAAAAACTATATAAATATAAAAGCTCCGTGATTCTTTTTTTTACGGATATGCAGGCAACGATTACATCTGATACGAACCATACACGGCCTATATTATTATGGACTGATAAAGATTTGTGAGAAGCCTGTAGTTTTTACCCTGTTATTATGGTTCTCTCTTAAATGAGTAGCCTATGATGGCTGTTAACAGTTTTATTATTATTTTATTTATTTTATTTGCCTTTTACAAACATCGCCTAATATAGACCAAACTCAATTCCACTAAACTCTCACAGACTGAGAAATGTCCAATAAACAATAAATAAAATACTAACTTAAGCCTAAATTAATCTATAATGATAGGGCCTAAAAGGATATTGCTAAACGAATGATAATTCTACCTGCTTTAATAAGCATCGCAGGTTAATCAGTCAGTTGCCAGCTACCTTATAAAAGTAAAAAAAAAATCCAAACGCAAAAAAATTTTACAGGTTCGGATCTTGGATTCGAACCCCTGTCCGTAAAGCAATAAAGCACACACATGTACGTAGTCCACTCGCCTACCGAGGAACACAGCATAAGTGGGCAATCCAGCAAATTTCACAGATATAAACATGATCACGGACTACAGTCCACATTATCTATGTGCAGATATGATAAAGGAATAATGTGGATAATATGCACGAGCAGCACTGTGGCATACATAACATACCTCGCAACAATTTTATACATAACACACCTTGCTACAATGTTTGAATAAGAAGACCCTGAACGTGGATCGTCATTCAGATCGATACTCTACTACACAGGTCTTTCCACCTACTTCATGGGCTGAAATTTGAAATAATGAGAGGGGCTGATTATAATATTACACTAAACGGCGTTCTTGGCTGTATCAAAAAACGCAGTTTTTGCACTGCAAAACGCCGTAATTACGGGGTTTGCAATGCAAAACGCCGCCAATTTCGTCGTCTTTTTGTCTTACACGCCAAAAATACCGGCGTTTTGGGGGTGACACGCGTTTGGTAATAGGCGAAGTTTGACTTATTTGGCTTTCCATATGCAAGGCAATGTCACTGCTGTATTTTGCATTCATGATGTTTAAAGTTTGTGCTTGATTATCTTTCATGGCGGTTTTAATGAGTACATTTTATGCACACTATTTCATTTTAGTTAGAATATTAGAAACTGTAGAAATATACTATAAAAATATAAAAACTGAGGGGGTTTCCAAGGCTTTGTGTCATTTAGGTTTGACCCATGCTATGGATTGAAATGGTATACTACATATCTAACCTTTTTTATATTTTGTTCAAAATAATTAAACCTTAAATACACAAGCCAAAACTGACAATTCCAAAAATAAACTTTGATAACGTTACTGATTTAAAGAAAAAAGCCTCTAGCGGAAATGCACTATACAAATGTTAATTTAATTTACATTGCCTTACAAAATTGAGACTAACTTATGGCAGTTTATATGTTGTTCCAAATGAAAAGATCATTTAAACGATCATCGTAAAAGACATTTTAAAGTGTCATTTACAAGAGAGAAAAAATAGGCTGTCGCATAAGGATCCACAACACTGATCAGAGAGCACATACAATGTATGAACATGTACAGATGTGTTTGTACTGTATGTACAGATGTGCCAAAAAATTCAAACTGATTAACATGACTTACAACACTTATTTTAATGAAGCTTTTAGAAGGAAAAATCCTCCATTTAAGATACACTTTAGATGTTCAGATAATTGTTCCAGCACTGTTGTAAAAGCTGACCGCAATGAATGAAACATATACAAAGCTGCCCTGTGTGTGCCCAAATGAATCTGCAGACAATTCAAAATCAAGCAGAACAGTTTGTATAAGTTGCTGACAAATTTTGGCTTTTTTTCCATGTCATAACAAAATAAAACATGTTATGCGATCATAAGGTAAAAAATACAATGGAGTCTGATGCAAATTCAAGGGACTTAATTTTAACTCAAAGGGATCATTCAGCAAAAAAGAAAATTTCCCTCATCATTTACTCATACTCAAGTAGTTATAAAGTTCTATGTTTCTTTCTTCATTTCAACAAAACAAAAATATTCTGAAGAATGTTGGAGAAAAAAAAAACAGCCACTGACATCCATAGTAAAGGAATAAATAATAAAAATAATAAAAATGTGTGTCTATGTCCTGGTATAACGAACATACTGTATTTACTCATCTGAATATAATTATATATAATTCATTAATAAATAATACATATACATATATATATACATACCAAGTATACAGTTTTGATCAGTTAGCAGGCTTTCACTCATTGCATCTTTGATGCACCTGCTGTAAAGCTCTGACAAGGCACCTTTATTTAGCCTGTAGCCTATATATAATAGTTTAGATGTTTTTTTTACATATAATGTTTCATTACTTTAAATGTATTTAATTTTTTAGATTTATAGTTTGCAACGCAGTGGCGCAGTAGGTAGTGCTGTTGCCTCACAGCAAGAACGTCGCTGGGTCGCAGGTTCGAACCTCAGCTAGGCTGGGTCAGTTGGCGTTTCTGTGTGGAGTTTGCATGTTCTCCCTGTGTTCGCGTGGGTTTCCTCCGGGTGCTCCGGTTTCCCCCACAGTCCAAAGACATGCAGTACAGGTGAATTGGGTAAGTTCAATTGTCCGTAGTGTATGAGTGTGTGGATGTTCCCAGAGATGGGTTGCGGCTGGAAGGGCATCCGCTGCGTAAAATCGTGCTGGATAAGTTGGCGGTTCATTCCGCTGTGGCGACCCCGCAAGGGACAAAGCCGACAAGAAAATGAATGAATGAATTAATTAATATTTATAGTTTATATAAAACATAAAACTATTATAGTTATATAAACGCTTTGCTCTGATCATGCAAAGACCATAATGCATTGCACATTCGTTTTATTCTTCAGTAGATCTGTAAATGATGTATTTTATAAACTGATCGTTTATAAGGACTAAGCTATTTATAGCTGTAATTCTCCGAATGGAAAAGGCTTGATTAAAGTCCTGTCGTTTTAAAGTTTGTCTACAATTTAAGCAGATGAAAGAGAACTTAATTTAGCATAGGCGAAGTGTGCTGATTTCTGTGCGCACTGCATATTTTACCGAAAGCACTTACCTTTCTTATTATTTCATGCAATAGTAAATGCATAACAGAAAATGCAAACAGTTGGCAGCACCGAATAGTCACATATTATGCAATATTTATGTGCAATATGGAACTGGAACTGCTGTAGCACTTTAACATATTTTTTCACAAAGAGCAAATGTCAAGTTCACCATTAGTGCAACGCACAGACAGCGAACTCATCTGTTAGTCTGAACTACTAGACATTATTTATTATGAATTATAAGTATGTTTAATTAGTTCCTTTGAAAATTTGTTCATTAATCCAGCATTTTGAAATGCCTCGAACCTCTTGTTGTGTGAGAAAACGCATGAGAAATAGGAATTACGGCTGACCGTATTGTATAGGCTTATTGCACTCAAACGTCTATCGGTTCGGATTTGAAATGAGTATAGGCTACCTGGAAATGTTGCTCGTGCACAGCCACCTATCCTTTTGTATTTTATTTAAACCCACTTATTTAAAATATTCTGCATAGCCTGCCATGGGTTAGGCCTATAGAAATATATAGCCTAATCAAAATCAATCAAATAATAGAAAATAAAAAAATAATAGATATTGTAGCCTACAATAAAAATAACAGCAACAAAATAATAAGAAAAAATAATAAAATAGGCCTACTTTGGCATTGCAAAAAATAGTATTAATTATCAAATAAATGATAACAATAGGCTAATATCATTATATATATATATATATATATATATATATATATATATATATATATATATATATATATATATATATATATATATATATATATATATATATATGAGGAAATAAAATAAAAACAAATTGTATCCTTTGTTATAGCCCCAGGGTCCAATGTGTTCTTATTCGGGTCCTAACAACTATTAAAAAAACTAAAGAATAAAAAAACTGTAAGTAAACAATATTAATTATTATTATTAGCCTATTATTATTATTATTATTATTATTATTATTATTAGGTTTACAATAGCTCTGAAACAATAATGCAAACCAGGTGCTTCTCGGAAATGGTTATGCTCAGCATCAGGTGCACAGCAGCAAGAAGTCTGGCGGCGAACTATAAGCATATATTATTATTATTTTTTATTTTTTTTGTCAGCGAACTATGACCTTATTTTAATGACAAATGTCTAATAATACTGCTAATTTACATTTTTTATTAAATTTATGCATACGCAATGAATGTAAGCCTGATAACTGATCAAATGACAGAATATGTAAACTTAGTTTTTAAGCAGTACCAGCACTGTTAGTTTGCCTAAAACAGTGCTGGTATTGCTCGATCTTAGTGCTGCATTTGACACTGTCGATCACAGCATACTTCTGGATAGGCTGGAAAATTGGGTTGGGCTGTCTGGGACGGTCCTCAAATGGTTCAGATCTTATCTTGAAGGGAGAGGTTACTATGTCAGTATAGGTGACCATAGGTCAAGGTGGACACCCATTACATGTGGAGTCCCACAAGGCTCGATTCCGGCACCTCTCCTGTTCAACCTTTATATGATCCCTCTGAGCCAAATAATGAGAAAGCTGTTTAGCTGTGCCTTTACTGAATGAGCACTGTGCTACGTCCGACAAATCGCATTATTATGTTTTTATCTTCTTTTTCATTCTTTTACAACCTGTTTTAACATATTTTTATCTGTTTTTTTATTATCTGTTTTTATTTTTTCTTACACTTGTCTTTTTTATTCCTGTTTATGTAAAGCACTTTGAATTGCCACTGTGTATGAAATGTGTTATATAAATAAACTTGCCTTGCCTTAAGCCTGGGTGCTGGTCCGCAAAGGACTATCATGTTGAGGGGACATCACAAGCTCAGATTTGGTTGACCAATCAGAGGAAATTGTCTGTTTCAGCACCGCCTGCATGTGTATAATGAATTTTAAAGTAGTTTATCCGTTTTCCTACCCTAAACCAAAAAATGAAAATCCAACCAAAAAATAGTTTTCATTTTTTGTGAGCAAACAAAAAAACAAAAAATATGGCAGTTTTCTTAGTTTACCTTGTTTTGTTTGAAAACAGACATGAAAGATACCCTGACTGTAATCGCACCTGTGTAGAATTTGTATCGTTTTAATTATAGCGATTCCGGTTCTGATTCTGCTTATCAAATCCAGTTATTATCAATTCTCTGTTCTGATTCCAATTTTTTTTTTTTTTTTTTTTGGTAGGGGACAAAAAAAGAGAAAATACATTTTTTTTTAAATTATCTATTATTCTAGCCACCATTGTATCTTGCTTTTTGTATTAAAAACATTAATGCCTTAACCCTTAAAATGAAATATCCACAATACTCTAAAAAAACAAACAAACATACAAACAAACAAACACTAAAATTACAAGAACTGCTGAAATCTGCTGCTTTTTGCCTTGTGTTGTCTAGAATTTTGTCTCCACTGGTTGCCCTTTGTGTCAAAAATAGTTGGCTTCACTAAACTTCTAAAATAAAGCTGTTAAATTTAATTCAAGTCTTCAAATCTATTTACCATTAAGAAACAACCATATCTTCATCACAAACTGTGAATGTCAAGGTTTTCCCTTATCAGTGTGTAGTATTTCATCAGTGTTTACTCGGTGAGCAACAAACTTTTTTGATTACAGTAAAGGGTGGATTTTAAATGCTAAAGGTTAACAAGGTACAAATGTTAGCAAGACAGTATTTATAAAAGTTAAAACAGAAGATTTGGTAGCACTTTAAAATAACTACACAATATCATTTATTAAAAAAGTTAATCATTTATTAAATAGCAAATAGTTAATTCATTATTTGTTGTATAAGCATTAACTCTACATTAATAATGTTCGTATTAGTTAATAAATACAGCTACAAATGCTGTATTCTTGACTTATAAGCACATGTATAATCTGCTTAATGATTGCGTTTTCATGCTATGTTAATGATTCATTTTACATTACAAGTATTGCATTATTTACAAACCGGTCATATAAAATATTGGTAAAGCTGCATTATTAAACAATTAATAAACTCCAAATTCCATTCCAATCTTATTTTAAAAATAAAATAACTGTAAAGTTTAAACTTTACTGAATATCAGGGGTGTCAAAATATAACCTAAAACTGGACAAAACAACAATATAATAATATAATGATTTAACAATATATTATGATACAACATGTGAATGTTTTTCAGCGATGTTTAAACTGTACCATAACTTCATTTGTTAAGATTGCAAAGATTTATTTTTCATTTGATACAGCTTCATTTGTATATCTTCAAATAAATAGAAATTAATAAGGATTATTTTTTTTCTAAGAATATAACTGAGGCTTTAATTGTCATTTACAAAGCATATATAGTACATATAATGGTTCATAGTATGCAGTTATAAAGTGTTACTGCAGATTTTTATTGTGTTTTGAAGTGATCGTGTGTCAGTAGTTTTTGTGATGTAAAAATTGTTTTATAGCTGATGGGTCAAAATTACCCCAAAGGACAACCGTTGTACATATGTGGGGACTCGATGCAGACACCAATAACTGAGTCAACACCTGTGATCAGAATCACCTTGATCGAGAGCCGTTTTTGGTCTCTGACCAAAATCAGAAGGTCAGGCCACATTTTTGCAGTAGAGCAGGAAGCGGATGCCTTGAGGCTATCGGACTCGTGTAGTGTCATCGGACCCACTATCCTGACCAAGTTAACTCAAGACGAACGGGTAACTGATCACGAGAACACAATTTTCTTAACAAAGAGCTCGTGTTTGACCTCAGGAAATGGGGTTTTCCAGCCCCATGCAAGACAGAAAATTGACTGACTTTGCTCCAAAACAGAGATTCAAAGTTCTCTCTGAAATTTAAACTATCACCAAACATTAAAGTTCATCAGATCATCCTCAAAACGATGATAGCGGACTTTTAATGAAATGTAATGTTATTGCTCTTGTATAACACCTGAATCCTGTATATGTTAAGAATGCATTAATCATGGATAACCCATTATGCTTTGAGTTATTACAAACGTACCATTACGTGTATGTTATTTGAGATGAATGAGTGAAATCCTTTCCCTTTCTTTCATTCCTTTTTAATTATAGATATGTAAAATGTATCGTTCATATTATAAATGTATGCTTAATGCTATTTGTCTGAGCACCATGGCTCATGTGAGTGAGTCACGCCAAGTGCACGTGACGACATGGGATTGTCACGCAGATCCACGGACAATGCCTTATTGATCCAGCTCTACGAGGGGCTGGAAACATTGGGTGATAAAACCCATCTCCCAAGACATTCTCTAGGCTAGGCGAGGGCGAGAGCAGAACGGCAGAAAGGCAGCGAAGCAGCAGCAGCTGTCCAGGACAACTCTTCTCCGGGTCCAGTCCAGCTGGACTTGGACATTAAGATGGGTTGAGACCAGCCTCAAACTTCCCCATCTTCCGTTTACTCTTCTTTCTTTTCTTTCCGTCGAGAGTCTAGTTAAGTTGCGTCGCGAAACCCGTCAACACGACAACAGTTTGGCCGTCTCCAACTACTGGACTTCACTTCACTTCAGCCTCAGAGACGTCACTTCAACGACCAAACCAACCACCAGCGATCTCTAATGGGAATCCCGCTCCACGGAGGGATTTCACCACATCACTACGGAACGCAAGTACATCTCCAGATCCATTGCTGAACTGGTGTATGATCTGCTAATCATGTTAAATGATAGATAACCCTGTCTAAGACACAGTAAAGGTTGAATTGATTATTTGGTTCGCTTGGTTAGGTTTTACACCTTGAGGTTTTACATCACATCTCTCCTAAACTCTTCTTTCCTTCTATTCCTTGTCTGCAACCAGTATGAATGCGTGTGTGTATGTGTGTTTTTGTTAGTTTTGTTTGTAGTCAATAAAGTCTCTTTTGTATTGAATGGAAAGTGACCTGTGTATACTTTTAAGCTAATGCCTTATACCTTGATCTTGGTACCCTGCTTAAATATTAAAGTGTTTTACTTTAGTTCGAATAGTAATATTAATTTTTGAGTCAACAGCCCTGTCTGTTCAAACGAGCGCTGGACGAGTCGTTTGTTCAGTTCAAGAGAGTCGATTCTTTTGGAGCCGCTTTAAGTTTTGTTAAATTCCCTTTGAGCTAATTTAAAGTTAACGCACTACATAATTGTGTATTACGTGTGCGAGGCCCTACACATAAATGTGTATAACCTTCATGAAAATATGACAACAGAAAATGATTCATCTTTTCTAATGTTGAGGTCATTTTAGAAAAAAGATTACGAAAAAAACATTGTTTAGGTTATTTGTTTTCTGCTGTTAAAATGGTGTCAGTGTCATTTTTTTACCCTCAAGTCAAAAGGAGGGTTAATGCAAAGAAGAAAAAAAGTGTCAAATATGTAAAGTATTTACTTTAGCAAAATAAAAAAAATGTTTCGGACAAAATTAAGTGTCAAATTTAAGAGTTTAAGTACATGATAGCAGCTGTTGGGTGCAAGTTTGTGCCAAGACGATGGAGCAACATTTTAAGTGCTGGGAAATATTGCAGAGCTTTGTTACCTGGCTTCTTTCCTGCTGAGAATGAGCATTTTTAGATAAAAAAAATTTGAAAGTTATTTTGTATAAATGTATATATGATGTGCAATCTATTTACCAGCGTGAAGCTAAAAGAGGTTATTGGATACTTTTTTACTTGTGTACATGTTTGAGGCCATCTTTCTTTACTTTTACTTGAGTACAAAAGTATAATCAGTACTTCAAATTTTACTTGTCATTTTAAACATGAGTACTTGTACTTAAGGATGCATGTACTTTTGTCATCTCTGATATTAAGTATGAATATATTACCCTAGAAAATGGAGCCATATAAATTTTTGGTTCAGGGTTCTCACATTTGATTCAACAACAAAAAAAAAAAAAAGGCACCAATGTTTTTTTTTTTTTAAGCCTATATTTATTTTAATTAATTCCAAGTGATTTTGTTAGTTATATATATATATATATATATATATATATATATATATATATATATATATATATATATATATATATATATATATATATATATATAAAATCATGATTTTATTCTAAGCAAAAAATAAAAGTATATAATTTTATCCAACTTTGCAGCTCTAGTTGAAATGTTCATACCCTTAACTGTCACACACTTTAAGCCTTATATTGCACATTGAATATGGCATTATGTAATAAGTTATCACGTGATACTAAATCACATGCTGAAAAATCTAATTACCACTGTTAGCCAAAAAATAAAAATAAATAAATAAAATAAAATACCTGATGTCTGTGGAAGATACTGGTTGCCGAAGAGTGTCTGGATGAAGGGACCACAGCTATCAGAACAGAATTCTGCATGAGACAGGTGAGGACATTTTATTGTAAATAAACATTAATTCCAAAAAATAAATCAACTCTCTAGTATGACCACTCATTAATTAATGTATCCATGAATTAAATGTAAGAATTTAGTACATTTCATGCATTTTCACAACATTGCCAAAGAAGGGGGAAACATACTTATGAGAAACTCAATCAAAAACACCTAAAAAAAAAAAAATACAATACAAAATCAACAAATAATATTTTTCCTGATATCAGAAATTTGCGCCCCTAAAATTATTCAAATTACTTAGACATTAAATATAAAAATCACATAAAATGATAACATTTTATATTAAACAAATAAATAATTAATACTGCTTGGGATGAATGTCCACTTAACATTTAAGAAAAAAATAAACAGTAAACATTTATTTGGTAAATGTAATAGTAGTAAAATGTAGCATGTTTCAAGGGTCATTGTAATAATGACATTCTGATATTATGTACAGTGAGCAGTGACTTTCCACACATCTACCAAAAATGTGACAGAACAGCTAACAGTTTAACAGTAGTAATGAAATACTTAGAGTATGTGGTGTCAATTATGGCGTGTTGTTGTAATTTTTTTTTAAATATTTATTTTTATGGATAAACAGATTATCCATTAGTGTAAAACTAGGGCATAATAATAAAAATAATAATATAATATATAATACTAATATTAAAATAGTAATAATACAAACCTCAACAATAACAATAGGGTTTCAGCGCTTCACACTTGAACCCCTAATAATAATAATAATAATAATAATAATAATATTAAATAATAAATGCATATATTTAAATTAATTAATTTCTAACAATTATGGACATTTATATTATACAGGACATTTCCGGTAACCCTGCCTAAGTCTGGGTGGCACGTCGTGAGGCCATTACGTCACATCACCAACGGCAGTTTGTAAACAGATGACAGTGCACCCTCAACGTTTATTTTTTACAATAGTTGGCTTTTTAGCTCAAGAATAATCTGTAAATACAACAATTTGTACTTACAGTGTAACAATCCTGTTCATTCGTGGTTAATTGTTTGTTTACATATTTACGTTTTTTTCGTTGTAGTTTATTCGGTTTTAAGCTTAAGGTTCGTTTGTCGGTTGTTGGTAAGTAGTAGTTTTATTAAAGTCAGCCTTCCGACACCGTAAGATTATTTATTTGAGTATGTGCCATCCATTCAAGGACTTTTTTTTTTGCTGTAAAACCATGATTATTGGTGCATTGATTAAAAATATGTAACTCAACGTTACCTGAAATGCTTAAAATGGAATTCTATTAACAAAAACAGAACTATGACTACCATGGCATAACTACATTAACTAACGTTAATTTTATTAAATATGTATGTACTTATTTATCTGTAGTAAACCATGGTTAAGTATCTAAAGGGTTAACTGACGTGGCCCAAACGCAGGTCGGAGTGGGAAAATACTTATTGGTCCAACAGCGATGAGAAAAGTAATGCGTGAACTCTGTTAAATGCTTAAGGACGAAACTAATTACTGTCTTTATTAACATGCCATAATCACCCGACTCACTCGAAGGAGTAGGGACATGCAAAGTTTGCACAACTTGTAAAAGCAACCATATAAATGTATAAATATATGACATTTTCTCTGCAATACTGCATTCCCTGCTTTAACATTACCCCAAGTTAAAACCACACACATTTACTATGTAGGATAATTATGCCATGACACAAAAAGTAAATTGTTTTACCTATGAAAGCCTGTGATTCCGTGAAGCTCGTGGTGGTGGTGGTGGTTAATCTTCTTAACATTGGTGTTTGGCATACAAATTTATATAAAGGCATATTACTGCCACCTGTTGATAAGGATCTGCTTTAAAGTCATGATCACAAACTAATCTCGAGCCACCTAAGTTCTATTATATAAACCAGTGTCAATAACGATTTAAATATCAAATTAAATCTAAATCAAATTAAATATATCATCCTGTAGCCATTTGCCCAAAACATTAAACAAATAAATCTCCTGGTAACATTCCTCAAGTTCAGCTAACAGTAACAAACCTTTGAATAATATAGAACAATTTTCCTGTTTTTTTTAAAGAGCCCCTAATATACATTAAATAGGGTCATATTTTCATTGTCTTAAAATCTGCATTTATTTTTACCTAATTTTCCCAGCGACTCCCATATGAATCGTTCAGTGATTCATTTGTTCCCAAACCCCTCCTTAGCGCGAAGCTAATCTGCGCTGATTGGACCGATGACAGCCTGTTGCAATTGGTCGACAGCGTTCAGCACGAGACAGAGTGAAATGCCCAGCACAGCTTATCAACAATATAGAAGTGGTCAGAGTGCATACACGCTTCATATTAGTGTAAGGCGTGGATATCGGCAGTGGGTGAATGTAAATACAGACGATGAACTTGAAAATACTGACGACTAACTGCAAGAACTGGGGAGGAAATCGACACGAGTCTCCTAGCCTGTCACACTCTACCTCAGTGTTGCCAGATGTAGCTGACTGATTCCAGCCCAAAATCTATCAAAAACCCGCCAAAATGCAAAAAATCCCGCCCACTCATCTGGAAAACACGGTTGTGACAGTCGCGAAAAACACGACAAGTGTTTATACCCGCACACGAGTTAAAAACAGTCCAATTGAACGGGAAACCGCCCAATCTGGCAACTCTGCTCTACCTGCTCTTTTTTCACACACACACAGACAGACACACACACACACACACACACACACAAACATTACCCTGCTCCTCAGAGGACACAACACAAAAAGAAAAGTCCTTAACAAAAACATTCAAAAATAGAATACATAAGAATGTACATTAAAGAAAAAACTTCACATTAGTTACTGACACCACAGAATACAGTACCCGGTGTTATTAGGGCCGGCGCCTCCATAGAATAGTGAGGGCGGCGTCCGTGAACTCCCCCGGTTCTCCCTTTCATCTGCGACACGCACCCCCTCCCTCCCGGTCCTCACTTCCCCCCCCAAGGGTTAGGGGGGCAGGTTTAAATTTGCGAGTCAGCGCGCAACAATTATGTTTCGTGTCTACGTCACGCCGAAACGGCTTAAGAATCGTTATCAAGACGATTCGTTTAAACCACTATGAGTCGACTCTTTTATAGATGAATCAATAGTTTTAAACACTGTCCACTTTCAGATTTAAGCCTTAGCTGGATATTTCACTTCACTTAGAGCTGTGTTACACACTGGGTGCTCAACCCTGTTCCTGGCGATCAACCTTCCAGCTGATTTCAGCTCCAACCCTGATCAAACACACCTGAACCAATTATTTAGACCGTGAGGAGCACTTGATAATTACAGGCAGGTGTGTTGGATAAGGGCTGCAACTGAAAACTGCAGGAAGGTCGATCGCCAGGAATAGGGTTGAGCACCCCTGCACTACATAGAAGGTCATTTTCATCCTCATTCCATAATCCATATTTAGAATAACATTAGCAACAATTGTTAAGAGATTTTTTTACCTGCATGGTTTAAAATACACAACCCTCCCTAGATCACTGGTTTCAAACCTCACAACTCAACCCATATCTTAGTAGAACACAAAACTTAAAAAATAAATAAATAAATAAACACCTTAGCCATAGGTTGGTCTTACCTTCTTTCAAATTTTGTTCTTACGACAATTTGTCTCCTGACAGTAAAGGGATAGTTCACCCAGAAATGAAAATGAACTCACCATTTACTCTCCCTCAAGTTGTTTAAATCTTTTTGTTGAACACAGAAAAAGATATTTTGAAAAAAGCTGAAGACCTGTAACCATAGACTTCTATAGCAGGAAAACAAATACTATAAAAGTCAATGGTTACAGGTTTCCAGCTTTCTTCAAACTATCTTTTTTTGTAATCAACAGAAGAAATAACATCATACAGGTTAAAATAAAGTGAATGGTGAGTAAATGGTTATAGAATTATAATTTTTAGGAGAACTGTCACTTTAAATTTTGGGCAAGATAAAAACAATACTTTAAATTTAAAAGAATAGCAGAATATAGGCATTCTTAAAGAGTTTAGTTCTAATTTAATTAAACAAACATTACTCTATAAAAGTGATTACACACATTTATTTAGCTTTGTTATAATGTTTCTAGGCATGATAAGAACGCCAAAACTGACATTAACAATTTATCTCTTTTCTAATTACAGAGTTTTCTTGACAACTACATAAACAGCTCACACACTCAATGTAATTGGTCATCAAGAAAGTAGTTCCAAATTCCAATCTTGGGGACCCATAACACTGCATATTCTGAATGTTTCTCATCTATTATTCTCCATTTAATTTAACAAGCTTAATTTTTACAATAAGTTCAATTACATGTAAAAGCTATATCCAGACTGTGTGATGTAAGGGTTCACCAATACTGAATTTGAAAAGCACTGTACATAGTTGGGTTCGCAGGTTAGGGCAATGCATTTTTTTTTGTGTATGTTAATATTTCAGAGCCATGGATTGCAAAAAAACAGTATTACTGGACACTGCAGAGAAAAGCCAAAGCCAAGGTGGACAAACAGCTTCAATCAATGGATATGTCATCAGCATCACCGTTGAGGGATGAGTATGATGGCACAGACACAAGCAGCAATGTTGAAGATGGTACTGACTTCATGGACTGTTTGTCTCATGTCGATGCACCTGAATGCAGCAACACCATGGCAAGTGCATCATTCATTAGTCTATCTGACTCTGATGCAGATACTGAACTGCATTCAAGTTCTCTCAATGATGACTTGGCAAGTTGGGCAACAGAAAACAAAATAACACACGTGGCACTAAATTCCTTACTCAGCATCCTTCAAAATCATAATCTGAGTCTTCCAAAAGATGCAAGGACGCTATTAGGAACAGTGCCTTCAAACAAAACACAAATACAAAATAAGGCTGGTGGCCAGTACTATCATTTTGGTTTACTGGAATCCATTTCAGGGGTCCTCTATGACAACAAGGACATTTTGAGGAACACAACAGATTTGAAGCTCCAGGTGAGCATTAATGGTCTTCCTCTATACAAGAGTTCATCAACTCAATTCTGGCCGATTCTTGGAAGAGTACAAAACTTGGTGCAGGAGGAGTCTGTAACAATAGGGTTATTTTGCGGTGACAGCAAACCAAGCTCCCTGGATGAATACCTTGAAGAATTTATCTCTTAAATCAAAGAGTTAAGTAATGGCTTTGAATTTGAAGGACTGACATTAACGTTCAAGCTTACTTCTATGATCTGTGATGCACCTGCACATGCATTTATAAAAAAAGTGAAAGGCCATGCAGGGTACCATGGATGTGAAAAGTGCATACAGGATGGTGTGCACCTGGAGAACAGGATGACATTTCCTAAAACTGACATGCCTCTAAGGAATGATGAGAGCTTTAGAAATAAGACTGACATAGACCACCACCATGGCACCTCACCTCTGGAGGAAACCTCCCTGGACATGGTTTCTGGATTCCCCCTTGACTACATGCACCTTGTGTGCCTTGGTGTCATGAGCCAGCTTCTACACCTTTGGCTTCGACTGGACCCTCTAACTTGCAGGCTGTCAGGATTTCAAGCATCTGTGCTGTCAGAACGGTTGGTCAGTGCCCAGAAGAATGTGCCTGTGGAATTTGCACGCAAGCCAAGAGCAGTGAGAGAAATAGATCGATGGAAGGCAACCGAGTTCAGGCAATTCTTACTCTGCACAGGCCCTGTGATGCTAAAAGATCTGCTCACCACCGAGGCATACAAAAACTTCCTGCTGCTTTTTGTGGGAATCTTCATCCTTTGCAATGACAGCCTAATTGGTGATCACATTGACTATGCCAATGATATTCTCCGACTTTTTGTCACACACTTTGGACAGCTATACGGTCCCAAATTCCTATCACATAACGTCCACTGTCTCGTGCATCTCACAGAAGATGGAAAGCACCATGGTGTCCTTGACAACTTCAGTGCGTTCATAAATGAGAATCACCTTAACAAGCTGAAGAGACTTCTACGGAAACCTTCATGTCCGCTAAGCCAAGTCGTGAGAAGGTTCTCAGAACTGCAAACCTGCATCAAAAAAAGAGACAAAAACAACCTACCAGTGCTCAGAAAACCACATGCTGCTGGCCCTCTACCAGAGTCATTCGTTGCAGCTTCTCAGTTCAAAGAAATACAAACAGAGTCATACACTCTGAAACTGGACCAGGCAAACTGTTTTGTCTACATTGACGGAAAGGTTGCAAAGATAGAAAACATCATTTCAGAAAAAGATGACATTTACGTGGCCTACACTACCTTCAGCAAACATTAACTCTTTTTTGAGTATCCCCTTCCATCCTCCACACTTGGCATCCACCTAGTTGATGTCATCTTAGGACCAATCCAGCTCTGCAAGATTGAGAACATTGAGACGAAAGCTTTCTTAGTCTCTTGCGGCAGTTGTTTTGTTTCAGTTCCACTTTTACACACACAATAATTTCCTATACCATTTTTTTTTTACCTTTTTGTCTTTTTAATGTATACTGTATAGTGCAGTGTGTATAATTATTATGCAAGATGATATTTATTCAAGTGCATTTTGCCAATTCCAAACCTCGCTCACAACTATAAAGTGAAAAAACGCTTTGATCAAATGTGCATTTATTAAACAAGTTATTAAAATTGACGAATATTAAAAAGGATGCAATGCTAATCCAATAATAAAAAAAAAAATGCTATGTTAAACGATAACCTCTAAAACAATGGTTCAAAAATAGTTATGTTTTTATAGTCATTACTTCACACAATTTCTAGTATTGCATTAGGTAACACTTTATTTTGATGGTCCATTTGAGTATTAGTAGACTGTCTGCTTAATATCTGTTGATACTGCTCCTTCAACAGACATTTAACTGACCAAAAGAAACTTTGCAAGTACATGTCAACTTACACTAACTCTAACCCCAACCTAACAGTCTACTTATAATCTACTAAGAATTAGTTGGCATGTAGATGCAATGTAACTTAAATTCAACAAACGGACCATCAAAAAAAAGTGTGACCTTGCATTGGTATTGCCTCCTTGTCACTGGCATTTAATAATTAACTTTTTAGTTGGAATTACATTTATGTCTTATTTTATCTGTAAAACACATCTGAACTTAAATGCGTTTTTCACTTACAGTCTTGACAGACAATCATATAACAATTATAAATTATAAATACAAAAATAGTAGTGGTTATTAAGATTGATGTTTGGAATTGATAAATGTGCTTAAAAATACGATCTGAATTTCAACTTGCATAATAATTTTGCACACATTGTAGTTTGTGTATTTGCACATAAACATTGTGGAGCTCTAGGTTCTTGCAGTTTAAAAAAACAAAACAAATGTACCTCATAGTTGAGTTCCTTTACGAAGGGAGTACCGGATCTGTAGGAAGTCTTGGTACTCAGAGGGTCACTCATGGTGGGCTCCATACAAAGAGATGGACAGGAATTGAAGAGTGTCCGGTTAATGGAGGCACCACAACCAGATAAATGTTGGACCAAGCATTAGGCTAAAATTCTACATGAGTTGGGTAAGCAGGATGAGATACATTGTAAATAAACATTACACAAAGGATTAAATTAATAATTTATGATGTTCCATAGACTAATGCTTTCGTGAATTTAGTTACATACTTTGTTTCTTTCAGCATCTTTTGACAAGATTTCCCAAAAAAGGGAAAACAGGCTTGCTACACTTCTGATATCTCTAAATCTGAAATATCTGCAAAAAGAATTCCCAAGTAAGTTGCCAAAATACATATTTTACTGTAAAAGTAGATCAATTTAAAAGCTAGAAAAACAGCAATATTCAGTATTTTTAAGTAACAAAGATAAATATATTTAATTATAATCTTGAATTCAGCATTAGTTTTCACATCACAATCACTCTTAGAAATCAGGTATGTTTAGTTTCAAATGTATCAACTGTTTTTTTTTTTTTGTGACAAACAAATAAACAATTATGCCAGATTTAAACAAGCAACAGGTTTTGATACTATTACTATTATATTTTGGTCTTTTAATAACTTTCCTAAGAATGATGTCAGAAGTCTTTTCTCAAAGACTTGTTAGAGGAAATTACACCGTACTTATTTTTAAGTTTGTTTTTCTTACATTTGCCAAAAAACCATTGTTATAATCTAATCCTGCTTTGTAAAATTAACTAATACCCTGATTTTGCTTATAGAAAAAGAATATACACATCCGATGATGAGCGTATTGATACCCCCCACAAAAAAAGAAAATAAGTAAAGACAAAAGTCTACCAACACCAAAAGTCCTGCCCGCACCAAAAGCTTCAACACCTCCAAAACAGATAATTCAATTCAATTCATCTTTATTTGTATAGCGCTTATACAATATAGATTGTGTCAAAGCAGCTTCACATGGAAGATTATAGTGAATTGAAACCGTGTCAGTTCAATTTTCAGAGATTAAGTTCAGTTCAGTTTAGCTCAGTTCAGTGTGGGTTAATAATCACTACTGAGAGTCTAAACACTGAAGAGTAAATCCATCGATACGCAGCTCTACAGATCCCGAACCATGCAAGCCAGTGGCGACAGCGGCGAGGAAAAAAACTTCACCGATTGGCGAAAGTGAAGATTTAAAAAACCTCGAGAGAAACCAGGCTCAGATGGGCACGACCATTTCTCCTGTGGCCAAACGTCTTGTGCAGAGCTGCAGTCTAGGCGCAGCAAGGTGGACCTCGGCGAAGACTCGTCTGTCCTTGGAGCATCACAGGAATCAGTCTCATGCTCTCACTCCATGATGACCACCACAGCGGTTGCTCAGGATACGGCCTGGTCCAGAAAACCTTAGAATCATCTCGTCACTGGTCTTGGATCGCATCAGTGGCACTGCATAATCTGAGGGCCTCGGGATGAGTACCCCCAGGTGGAAATACAGAATAAAGAGAATAATTAGCTGTTCATAGTGTATATAAACAAGGAGCAAAATCCTGTGTGGGGCACATCATGCGTCATATCTCTATGTGCTGCACTGAGTGTACGCTTTGCTTAAAAGATAGGTCTTTAATCTAGTTTTGAAGAGTGAGAGTGTGTCTGAGCCTCGGACATTATCAGGAAGGCTATTCCAGAGTTTAGGGGCCATAAATGAGAAGGCTCGACCTCCTTTACTTGATTTTGCTATTCTAGGTGCTACTAGAAGCCCTGAGTTTTGAGATCTTAAAGAGCGGGTTGGATTGTAGCGAGACAGGAGGTTGGTTAGATAAACAGGAGCTAGATTATTTAAAGCTTTATAGGTAAGGAGTAATATTTTAAATTCAATACGAAACTTAACAGGCAGCCAGTGTAAGGAGGATAAAATTGGGGTGATATGATCATATTTTCTAGATCTGGTAAGACCTCTGGCAGCTGCATTTTGTACTAGCTGAAGTTTGTTAATGGAGGATGCTGGGCAGCCAGCAAACAGAGCATTACAGTAGTCTAGCCTAGAAGTCATGAAAGCATGGACTGGCTTTTCTGCGTCTGATATAGATAGCATACTTCGCAATTTAGATGAAAGAAGGCAGTTTTTGTGACATGGGATATATGATTTTCAAAAGTGAAATTGCTGTCTAATATGACACCCAGATCTTTTATAGTAGAGCTTATGCTAACTTTGTATCCCTCTAATTGCAGGTCGAGTTGTGAGATCTGCTGTGTACAGGATTTAGGCCCGATAAGTAATGATTCTGTTTTGTCTGAGTTTAAGAGAAGAAAATTGTTGGTCATCCAGTCTTTAACATCTTTAATACACTCAGTTAGCTTAGACAGTTCAGACATCTCATCAGGTTTAGTTGAAATGTATAATTGAGTATCGTCTGCATAGCAGTGAAAGCTGATCCCGTGTTTTCTAATAATGTCTCCCAGGGGAAGCATGTATATTGTAAACAGCAAAGGGCCTAAAACTGATCCTTGAGGCACCCCGTACTTTACTGGCCTTACTTGTGAAGGCTGTTTCATTAATATTCACAAACTGGTAACGATCAGCTAAGTATGACCTAAACCATTGAAGGGCCTGACCTTGGACACCTGTAGAATTTAAGCGAATTTTAAGATAAGTGCAAAAGGTAAAAATTCACCACTTTGATCACTGCCAGACATAAGTGTGTGTGTGTGTGTAATTACTGAACAGGTTTTTTTCAGTAATTTTTTCACCTCTAGTACGACCTCAGCTAACATCACGTGAAACAGTAAACAATTTCAGCACTAGTAAGTTTTAATTAGTAAAACTGATATTTGATTTTTTAAGTACTTTGCTCTTTGATCACTCAGAATGTTCTTTAATCACAGAAAAATAAATGTAATGCGCAAGCTCTGGTGGCATGTTGCTTTACCATAATTTTTTTTCCTTTTCAGCTGAACCCAGTTCTACTGTTCTTTTAACATTTTGCAAAAAAACCACTGTTATGACATTCGTAACTTGAAGATTACATTCTAAGCAAGAGGCACAAATAATTTTTTTATTTGCTAATTAGAAGCAACAGCCCCCTTAAGCTTTAAAAATCTGTGTAGTACAATGTAATCTTTTTATATGAGGCAGACATAACATCTATATATCAATTGTTTTAACAGCATTTGTTTATGACCACCAAAAGGCTACGAAAAAGCAACAGCAGGCCTGTTTTGAGGACCCTCTCCATGTGTCAAGGTAACTGGCTCTTCATGAATACTACAAACTGTAATAGAACAGCATTCATGACAACTCAAAAAGCTGATTCCATGCAGAGTAGGGAGAAATGGATGACGAGAATGCAGATGGTGATGCTAATTCTGACCTTAATCTGGACATGGAGTACAAGGAAGAGGAAGATAACTCCTCTTTCACAACCCAGCAGTTGAGACCCACTAGTGCAGGTGGCGTAACCATTTACGAGGTCTGTAAAAGTTAAATTTAGCTTCGCCCGCTGCTTAAGATGCGGAGGGAGCAGAGAGGGACTTTTATAACGAGAAAAGGTTACCACCTGCTCAACCCACAGCTAGACAACTTCTGTCAGCTGTGCCCATGTAACCTTGCTGGGATCGAACCGGCGACCTTCCGCATGGGAGTCGGTTGCTCTAACAAGGAGGCTAAAGACCATGGCCTCTAGGGTCAGATGCAAGAGCACATTTAGAGGTCAGAGGAGTGAGGTTTACCTGCACAGCATTTCACTAGCTGGCCTCTGCTACACCCGCATGCATGAAAGAGATGGCTCGTTCCCTTTTAAAACCAAACTACCCACAAAGGGTGTTCTAAGCTGGAGATTAATGGGATTGGAGAACTGGGGCTGGCCAGACCCCCAGCAGTAGAGTTGTTAGTGGCCTCTCATCTCCTTCCAAATCGATGGTCTACTTCTGCCTCCTCTCTGATTGCAATGCCAGCAAGTCGAAATATGAATGGTGAACAATCTAATCTTCTCGCGGCACAGTTCAGAGCTGCGGCCGTGTAATGGGCTTGGCAGTTTCAGGTGAAAGCATGTTATGGCTAAACCTGTCAGGGTTAGATGACGCACAGAAAGCGGACGTGATGGGCGCAGCTTATGACCCCACCAACGGTCTGTTTGGAAGATGAGGGAAACCAGCACCCTCAAGAAACAAGAGGTTGAAACATTCAACCTTTGTCTACCACATAGACAACAACAGCGTCCTCCTCAGCCAGCTGGATAGGGCTTTGCTGCAGCTGCGGCAGCGAGAGGAAGGCCGATAGTGGCAAAGAGCACAAGACCAGCTTCCAGCGGACAGCAAGCTGGCCAGCGCCCAAGATCAAATGGATCTGGGCCATGGGGAAAACATTACTTCACGGTTGCGGCAACTAGAAATCGACCGCCCCACCCCGAGGAATGCATACAACCTGACACAAAAGCGTTCAAAGCTTGCAAAGAAAGTAAGAAAAATGTACTGCCATATTCTAAGTTCAATGAGGGCCATTTTGCCAAGTTCTCCATGAAACCACCCTAATTCAATAGAATACTGGTGTCTATGGCCGAAGAAGATGAGATAGACTATCTGTTGAGCAAACGAGCAATCAGAACAGTCACAAAAGAGGTAAGCTGTCAAGGCTTTTATTCTTGGTACTTCGTGATTCCGAAAAAAGGGAGCACAGTTCTTTGTCCGATCTTAGATCTAGGGATGTTAAACAAGTACTTAAGAGTATAATCATTCAAAATGCTGACACACAAATTGCTTTGTCGATTGATTCGCCCAAACAACTGGTTCATAACGATCGATCTGTCAGCCACGTGTTTTTACATAGACGTTTATCCGTCTCGAGATTTGCATACTGAGGCATGGCGTACGAGTTCCAAACTATTCCGTTCAGACTTTCATTAGCTCAGAGGGTTTTCAGCAAATGTGTGGAAGCTGCTCCTTTCCCATTGCGAAACAAAGAAATATAAATATTGTCTTACATAGACGATTATCTGATTTGCTCCTCATCGAAAGAGAAAGCAATCAGGGATGCAGACACAGTATTAACCCATTTATGCAATTTGGGGTTCAAAATAAACTGGGGAAAAAAAAACGTTTAGAGCCCTCTTAGTGCACACAATATCTGGGACTCAGATTAAATTCCCTCTCCTACTGCATCACGCTGACAGAGAGGAGAATCATGTTTTTCTCACAATGTCTTTTCAGTTTTCAGAAGGGGAGAGTGGTCCTATTCAGAGTATGCATACAAATGCTGGGCCTAATGGCATCAGTAATTTTGGTAGTTCATCTGGGACTTCTCAGAATGAGAGATTTTCAGCGATGGGCTACACATCTACGGCTATGCTCACGACGACATCTCAGTCAGAGCGCTCCAACATTGGAAAATCCCCATGTTCCTGTGTTGACGCTTGCCTGTGTGATGATTTTAAATAAAGTTGTATTTGTATCCAACTCCTGTTGGCACATCAAAAAAAGACAACAATAGATGGACACGAGAGTTATGTGGAATACAAATATTACATGATTAAAAAAAATTTCATCTGTTTCTTCAATTTATCCTTACAGGTTGATCACTCAGTCTTAGCAGGTGTAAAACATCTGCATTGACTCCTCAGATGTCCACATCTGCGCTGACTCCACAGACGTTTACATCTCCATTGTCTCAAATCAACGTCTACACCTATACTGACTCCACAGGCGTCCACATCTGCATTATGTCCTTAGACATCAACATCTGCACTTACTGACCACAGACATTTATTCACTAAACTCATCAATCACCACCTGATGTGTGTTGAATTATTTTCTGATGTTGTGTCAGATTTGGAAACATATTAGCATTTAATGACAGTAGTAGATTTTGACTTTTTATAAATCATTCATTCATTCATTTTCTTTTCGGCTTAGTTCCTTCATTAATCCAGGGTCACCACAGTGGAATGAACCGCCAACTTATCCAGCACGATTTTACGCAGCGGACGCCCTTCCAGCTGCAACCCATCTCTGGGAACATCCACAATCTCATTCACACTCATACACTACGGACAATTTAGCTTACCCAATTCACCTGTACGGCATGTGTTTGGACTGTGGGGGAAACCGGAGCACCCGGAGGAAACCCACGCGAACGCAGGGAGAACATGCAAACTCCACACAGAAACGCCAACTGACCCAGCCGAGGCTCGAACCAGCGACCTTCTTGCTGTGAGGCGACAGCACTGTAGTGCTGTCGCCTCACAGCAAGAAGGTCTGCAGTAGCGCCACTGCGTCGCCCTTTTATAGATCATTATAAATATAATTCTTTATTTGAAAGTTTTATATACATTTATTGATTCCCTTTCAGCAAAAAAGGAATACAAACAGGTCTATAGTAATCATTTAATAAGTCATAGTTTTATGACTATTATATGTCTGTTTTTTTTTACAGTGAAGAAATATAAATGGTTGTTTTTTCAATTTTCTTAATTCAAGTAAAATGTTTTCCAGCTACAGTGTTTAATAACAAAAATACTGTAACATAAATGGTATAATACGCTTTACTACAGTATAGTAAAGCACTATAGCATGTGTCTATATAAATTATATTTTTATGAGGAAGGAATGCGTAGATTTGTTTAGTGGTGCATTTGCCAATATATGCACATTTTACATAGGCATGTTAAGTAATAATACAGTATTAGTATAGATGTAGCTATAATCTCCACCTGAATCTCCACCTTTTAAAAATGAGTTTTCAGTCCATCTCATGATATATATTACGTTTTCGCACGATTGGACTGGACTCCCAGCAGTGACCAGAGCGAGCAACAGGTCATCTTCAAGGTAAGTACAATTACTTGTATATTGCCAT
Source organism: Danio kyathit (assembly GCA_903798195.1). Lineage (NCBI taxonomy): Eukaryota > Metazoa > Chordata > Actinopteri > Cypriniformes > Danionidae > Danio > Danio kyathit. Next base: position 43,190,946 of record LR812536.1, read on the forward strand.
CCACATTTCCCATCTGAAAATGTAACGACTGCTAGAATTAAACTCTGTGTAGTCAGTGATATTGATGAATACTCTCGATTGACTAACAGATGAAATACGTGCAAGATGTATATATATATATATATATATATATATATATATATATATATATATATATATAAGAATACATGATGTGTTCAAAAGTACTACACAGCCGAGATGTGCACTACACAACTGTATCCTCCATCGCGTCTGCACCCAGACTCTGTTGGAGGACCGACAGCTAACGTTAGTCTGTTAATATCAGAGACTAAACAAAGTTTAATGCTAGCAGTCGTTACATTATCAGATGGGAAATGTGGATGGCAATATACAAGTTATTATTCGGTTTCAGTTAACTTATCTCAAAGGAGACCTGTTGCTCGCCATAGCTCGCTCCTCACTGAAAGGAGTCAGTAAAGTCCAATCGCACGAATCTGTAATGGGCGGGGCCAACCGGTGACCTCAATCAAGATTGACCAATAGAATAAGGTCTTTCATCTCGGAGGGAAGATCCCGCCCACTGAGCTGCACAGTTTTCAACTTGCAAAACTTTTCAACTCAAAAGCAAAGACTTTAGATCCGCAAAAACTGAAACAAAACCGAAAGCAAAATGAATGAGCACACAATGAATTAATCTGGTGGTAACTGCATAAAATGGTAGTAATTCATTTTTTGCAGTGCAATTTATTTTTTATCAAGGACATTTTTTTTATTAAATCTTTTTTTATTATTTGAAATCTTTTATTCTTTATTTGCATTGTACCAAATTTTGGTCAAAAACTTCATATGTTTGTTTGAATAATAAAGACACAAAATTAACCCCGGCATACTTGGGTTCAAAACTTTTCAACCTGCAAGCAAAACATTTCAACCCACAAGCAAAGATTCTAGAAGTGCAATAAATGACAGCAGAACAGACAGCAAAATTAATGAGTGTGCAATTAAAATTGTGGGAACTGCATAATAGAACAATAGTTTATTTTTTACAATCCAACATATTTTATTATCATTGACATAAGTTTTTAATTAAACTTTTTTTAATTTGAAATCTTTTATTTTTTTATTACTACATACTTAATGTTTCCCTAAAACTAAATATTTTTGATTGAATAATAAAGAAACAAAACTGACTCCATAATTTTCCTGCATGTTTTTTTTATCACAACATTATGAGAGACACAGTATCACACCTGTTCCCCTTCGGAAGGGGAACTTCAATGCTATGTGGAAACTTCCACTATGGGGGATTTCATTCAGAAAGCCAATCATCTGAAAGAGTATGTAAACGGGCCAATGAAATGCCAATGAGTTGGCAGCTTCAGCTTGCGCACCTGATGCTCGTTGCAATTAACTTGCTATAAGAGTACATGTGCGAGCAAAGCCAAAGCATCATTTTCACTTCAGAGACTTCAACAGCCTTCTGAGAGAGTCGATGAGGGTTCCTCCAGCTGAGTTTCAGACAGAGAGTGAACGAGAGCGATCTCCCGGTCCAGAGTGTGTGACACGCAGCGGCAGATGGTCGAGCTGGGTTTCTCCCTTGCCTGGCGTCCTTTGGGTTCGGTCCTCCAGAGCGGTATGTTCATTCATTCATTCATTTTCTTGTCGGCTTTGTCCCTTGCGGGGTCGCCACAGCGGAATGAACCGCCAACTTATCCAGCACGATTTTACGCAGCGGATGCCCTTCCAGCCGCAACCCATCTCTGGGAACTTCCACACACACATTCACACTTATACACTATGGACAATTTTAGCTTACCCAATTCACCTGTACTGCATGTCTTTGGACTGTGGGGGAAACCGGAGCACCCGGAGGAAACCCACGCGAACCCAGGGAGAACATGCAAACTCCACACAGAAACGCCAACTGACCCAGCCCAGCCGAGGTTCGAACCTGCGACCCAGCGACGTTCTTGCTGTGAGGCAACAGCACTACCTACTGCGCCACTGGGTTGCCCAGAGCGGTATGTATTGTTGCGAATTTCCTAAAAGAGCAACACGGTCGTGGAGCGCGTCTTTTTCAAGACGTCGCTCCGACTGTGCGTTTCTGGATGCGGTGGTTTCCTGTCCTCGGATGATGGGCACGAGCACTGCGTTTCATGTCTGGGGGTCCAGCATGTTAATGCGGTGCTCGTGCGCAGTGCATGCCATCACTGCGGTGGTATGTCTGTTGCGCAGTTAAGATCGCGGCTCGCTCTTGCAAAAGAGCCACCCACCCCAGTTGTCCCCCGCTCCGCAGCGGGCACTCGGGCAGATCTGAGGGTTACAGTGGGAGTAAATCTGCCGCCCTCGGGCTTGTGGACCTCTCACTCCTCCACGCGCTCCATCCAAGCTTTGAGTGAGAGAAGCGCTCCATCCTCGGATGGCCGCCCTTTAACTTGATGACACCGAGGCTCAGATGTCCACCGCTGCATCGGAGGTTGGGCTGTCATGGTCTGATGAAGGATCCAACCCCCCAACCCCCCCCCCCCCCCCGTTCCCTCCCATTGGGAGCGAGCGCGGCGGCGGCCGATCTTGAAACAGACATGATAACCGTGCTTTCCCGGGCTGTTTCGGTCGTGAGTCTGGAGATGGTTTATCCCCCAGCCCCGCGGCCGGACTGACTAGATGGGTGTATGTGGAGGATTAAAAGGCAATACCTTCTAGCCTCCCATCCCTCTCTTCCCGGAAGTGCACAGTGGGCTCACGCAGTCTTGATGGCACCTTTCTCTGCCTGATCTGCGTGCGCCTCCGCCTCACCGCTCTTGATGGTGGAGCAGCCAGGGAGTACGAGTCGATTCCCCAGATTGAGAGTGCCATCACGGGCCCGCGTGGTGCCTCCTTCTGCTGGAATTAGCCTCATCTCCCGTCCAAGGCGTGTTGGTTTTCTGCCTCCCGAGCCAGAGCCCACACAGCCGCGGGCCAGACTGCTTCCACCCTGCACGCCAGGGTCCATGCGCGCGCGCTGGCCCAACTGCACGAGGGTGGTTCTGACCCAGGCTTGTTACAAGCCCCGCACCGCACCCGACTGAGCTCCACGGATCTCAAGTCCGCTGCGTGTGCCCCGGGAAAGACGATGGCCACGTTAGTGGTCCAGGACCGCCACCTCGGGCTAAACCTGGCAAAAATATGCGCGGAGTCGACAAAGTTCACTTTCTTGACTCCCCCATATACCAGTCTGGCCCGTTCTGCGACACCGTTGGTGAATTCACCCAGGAATTCACGGCGGTGCAGTCGGATACGATGGGCCATCCTTCGGCAGGGATGTAAGACCGCTCCCCTCCCGCCGAACCATCCACATCCACTGCTTGTCGCCGAGAGCGCCCGTCTTCGAGTGCTGCTCCGCCCCCGCCTGCGCCTCCGGCCAGCGGCAGCGCCGAGCACCTCGCAGGCAACCAGGGCACCGTTAAGTCCGGATAACGGACCGCGAAGCGCTCTTGAGACGGCCATCTGGAGAAGAGGGAACTTGCTCTCTCCCCGGTGGGGGGCCGGGCTCCTCAGAGAGAGAGCATCTTTCCTTTCCCTGGATGTGACAGCCCGAATACTGCCAGTCTGGGACGCGATAAAAAGCCTTCCAGCTCGCAGGATCGGCGCACTTCGCCAGTGGCTCACGGGGTCTGGGAGGACGGTCTCCTTTCTCTCACACCTCCAGCCCTCTCCTCCGGAGTCTGTGCAAGGAGAGTAAATCTCTCACCTCCAGCTCTTCCGCGGGACCCCAGCGCTCCCCGGATCAGCACTCCCACTCCGCGCTGCCCCACTGCTGGTACGTCAGCGATTGTAGCGATGCAGTCATTAGTGAGGGCTCTGCCTGCCTGGTTAGCGCAGCCCAGCCCTTTGCGGTGGCTCATACGCACGATCAGACTCGGCTACGCGATGCGATTCGCGAAACGGCCTCCCAAGTTCACGGGGTGTATGTCACCAGGGTCAGCCCTGTGCCCGCCCCTGTCTTGTGAGAGAAGGTTGCTGTCCTCCTGGCGAAGGATGCAATCTAACCGATCCCTCCAGCCGAGATGGAGAGCGGGTTTACAGCCTGTACTTCATCGTACCCAAAAGAGCGGTGGGTTACGGCCAATCCTAGATCTGCGCGTTTTGAACCGCTGTCTGCACAAGCTGCCGTTCAAAATGCTTATGCAGAAGCGCATCCTCCTGTGCGTTCGTCCTCGGGATTGGTCTGCAGCATAGACCTGAAGGACGCGTACTTCATGTCTCCATACTCCACGACACCGTCACTTTTCTGCGGTCTGCGTCGAGCGAGCCTGACAGTACAAGTTCTCCCCTTCGGGCTCTCTCTGTATCCGCGGGTCTTCACCAAGCTCGCGGAGGGTGCCCTAGCGCCCCTTCGGCTCGCGGCATCCGCATACTCTATTATCTCGGCGACTGGCTGTTTTTAGCCCTCTCGCGGGAGTAATTGACTATGTACAGAGACAAGGTGCTCCAGCAACTCCACCTATTGGGGTTTCAGGTCAACCGAGAAAAGAGCAAACTCGCCCCCGTGCAGAGGATCTCTTTTCTCGGGTTGGAGCTGGACTCGGTCACCATGACAGCGCGCCTCTCCGGAGAGCGCGCTCGGCTAATGCTGAACTGTCTGTGAGAGTTCGACAGCAAAATAGTGGTTCCACTGAAATCTTTCAGAGGCTCCTGGAACATATGACATCCGCAGCCGATGTACGCGCTCGGATAACTCCATATGAGACCACTTCGGCACTGGCTTCACGATCGAGTCCCCGGACGCGCATGGCACGCGGACACACACCGAGTGACTGTCACTGCGCTGTGTCGCCGCGCCCTCAGCCCCTGGAACGACCCCTCGTTCCTACAGGCCTGAGTGCCTCTAGGACAGGCGTCCAGACATATTGTCGTTTTGACAGATGCTTCCAGCACTGGCTGGGGGGCCGTGTGTTGCGGGCATGCAGCTGAAAAAACCCAGTTGCATTGGCAAATCAATCGCCTAGAGCTGTTGGCAGTGTTTCTCGCTCTCCGCCGTTTTTTACCGGTGCTGGAGCGACAACACGTACTGGTCAGGACGAACAGTACGGCAGCGGGGGCGTATATCAACCGTGTGGGGGTATCTGCTCTCGCAGCATGTCTCAGCTCGCTCGCCGTCTGCTCCCCCGGAGTCATACGCGGCGCAATCGCTGCATTCCATTTTTTCCCCACCGAGCTCAACCGTGCAGCCCATTCGCTCTCACGGCAGTTTCGCCTGGGAAAATGGAGACTCCACCCCCGACTGTCCAGCTGTTCGGTGCTGCGCCTTTTTTCTCTCTAACTCAGAGATTCGTGCGCTCTCGCTTGAGTTCCCCACTTGGCGAACCCTGCAAAGTCCACTGGCTACACAGCTGGCCTCGGGGCATGCATAATACGCATTTCTCCAGTGAGCCTACTCGCACAGATACTGTGTAAAGTCAGGGAGGTCGAGGAACAGCTCTCGTATTGCGCCTCTCTGGCCCAATCGGACCTGCTTTCAACTCTCTCCTCGTGATGGCCCCTCCCTGGCACATCCCCTGGGAACAGGGGACAGGCACCGTTTGGCATCCGCGCCCAGATCTATGCTTCACGTACGGTTCATAGATGGATCGCGGAGGACTTAGGTGACTTACCGATTAGGTGGTTAACACTGTCACTCAGGCTGAGCACCCTCTACGAGGCACGCCCACGCCTGAAGTGGAGTCTATTCGCTGTGTGGTAACCTTTTTCCCCGAGAAGGAACCCCGAACATGCCAGATCAGAGTGATGCTATCCTCCTTCAGTTGACTGGAGCTAGGCTGTCCCCTCTGCTCTGAGGGGTTGGCGTTACGATCATCCCCGCTCTAAGGATGCGGCGATGGCGGCGCGCTGGGAAGTATCGTCTCATCATCCAGTTCCCAGAGGCGCGAGACATGAATATTAATTTTCCTGTTTCCCTCTCATACCCACTTGGAGATCTCTCTTAGGAGAGGTCTGCTCGATCACTCGACTCGGTATCTTTAAGATTTCTGTCCAGGTAGACAGCTCTGCTGGTCGCGTTTGCATCGGCCAAATGGGTGGGTATCTGGAGGCATTTTCGGTCAGCGAAATGTGCCAACGTTTTGGGTCGGCCCACTCTCATGTTTACCTGAGACCCCGGCCCACCTAGGTGCCCTAGGTTCCTACAGCGTTCTTTCAGCCACGTAGTGAACCTGCAAGCGCTGCCCACGGAGGAGGCAGACCCAGCCCCTTTATTTGGTCCTTCGCACTTTGCTATTACACGGACCGTACTCAGCTCTTTATCTGTTATGGTGATCGGCAGACGGGAAGTGCCGTCTCCAAACAGAGGTTGGAACATACCCACTGAACTCTGAATGCCATCTCCCTCGCTCATCTGAGCCAGGGCGAGCCGCGTCCCCCAAGAGTGAGAGCGCGCTCCTCGAAGCGCGCATCCTTTTGGGCGTTAGGACGCGGCGCCTCTCTAACCGACACTGTAGAGCTTCGGGCTGGGCGACACCTATTAGAAGATTTATTAATCTTGAGGGGAGCCGATTTTCTCACGCGGTGAATGAGAAATTCGGTTAGGTATTGTAAAACGCTTGCTGCGCCATTCTCTCTAACCCAGAGATACGTGCGCTTTTTCGATCTGTCAGAAAAGTTCCCCGCTGGCGAACCCTGCAGATATTCCTCCGAGGCCCCCAGCACCTGACTCAGCGGAGGAGTCAGGCACTGGCCCGTTACGTTGCTGGTCTGCCCGATGGTCAGCCCGCGTTCTGGGTATAGGTGCCTGCTATGTGCGATCCCCACTAGGCGATCCCATATGCTTATACTGCCACGGTGCAGTCCCCCCTCACAGGCGGACCCGTGTCTTCCCTCACCGCTAACCATCTAATTTTCATAGGCTTACTCCCCCTTCTCAGGGTTAGTTCATATGCTATTTGCCCCAGTCTCCCCACTTGGGTAGCAGGTGGCCTCCGCAGCGTCCTCCCTATCGGGACTGCACGCATTCCCAACGTACTGTCGTATTAAATTCCTAGAAATTATTCTAGACGCATTTGCGGCTCCAGAAAAATATATCTAAATCCGTAAATCTTCTGTTGAAGTGGGATAAGTAAGGGCCAGGGAACACGTTGGAAGACCGCGCCTCTGGTGACGCAGGTGCGCTCACGCTCTTTTGCCTGGCAAACCTCTCATCGGGGGCGAAGGTAAGGTTCAATCATTATGGCGTTTTCCAAACATTTCCCCATAGTGGAAGTTTCCACATAGCATTGAAGTTCCCCTTCCGAAGGGGAACGCTCTGGTTCAGTGTTGCCAACTTAGCGACTTTGTCGCTAGATTTAGCGACTTTTCAGACCACCCTAGCGACAAATTTTCAAAAAAGCGACTAGCGACAAATCTAGCGACTTTTTTGTTTGTTACTGGAGATGTTTATAGACTGTTATTTGTCCATTACTGTACCGTCCCTACTCTTCTCAATGAGCTCTGGGTGATGCCCCTCCCCTGCCTCAGAGCACTGACAGGCGACCCAGTTCTCGCACAGCAGCCTCTCCCACCTGCAGCCTGACAGCAGATCACTCTTCTGTGTACTGACGCCAAATGATTTAGCACCGGCAGTGTGAAGGTATTTCCCTTGTACAGTCAAACCGATCTGCTTCTCCTTTATTTTAACAATTTATTTTGACCGATTATTTTTTTCTTGTTCACAATCAGAGATATTTTAAGTGAGTTTCAGGCTTTGGCTTTGCTCGCACATGTACTCTTATAGCAAGTTAATTGCAACGAGCATCAGGTGCGCAAGCTGAAGCTGCCAACTCATTGGCATTTCATTGGCCCGTTTACATACTCTTTCAGATGATTGGCTTTCTGAATGAAATCCCCCATAGTGGAAGTTTCCACATAGCATTTCCGTTCCCCCCCTCGGGGAACGAGGGTTACTTTAGTAACCAGAGCGTTCTTTACCTTTTTGATCCTTTAACTAAACGTCAAGGCCAACTTCGCACATTTGTAAATCCAATTTCAATAACCAATTTAGTAATTCCATCCATATTATATAATGCAAAATGCAAAAATTTAATCATGAATTTCACTTTAAACTGATACATTTAGCAACATACTGTCTTTAAAACTGTATACATTTATAAAGAAACTTATAAAACTATGTATAAGCCTATTCTCCTTAAATATTAAAGTTCTTGTTATCAATTATTGCTGCTGATATTGTAAAATTAATATTAATATTGTTAATAGAAGACATTTGACAATTTAACATTTTACATCTAAATTTGTTTTTAATTTCATTTTATAGTACTCCATTTTCATATTTTTAAGGTTTGTAATTATATATTACAAATAAATAAAAGAAAAAGAGAAAAAAAGAAAAAGGTGAACGTTTATATGTACTCATCTTGGTAAGAAGGTTCAATGCTGTAATTGTCAATTTTCATTCATTTTCAGTTTTGATTTAATTGCAACAGTTTGTAAAATATTAAATTTAATTGTGCATGGCCCATTTATCTTGTTTTTGTGGAGCATCTTTGTTAATGTGAGTTAATTTCCAATCCTGTTCTCTTACTTAATCGTACACAGACCAGGTGGAAGAAAAAGTAAAATAAATAAATAATAATAAAAATAAATAAATAAATATAAATATATATATATATATATATATTTATTTATGAACGATGATGAATCTTTCTTCTTAGCAGTTGTGAAAGCAGCAAACCTTTCATTTCGGCATATTTTCTGCATGTGTTCGTTCTACACACATGTATGTACCTACTGACATGCAGTACGTAGTACGCCTGCGCTCATTGTTTGATGTTTGAATTGGTTCGTGGGATCCAATGAAAATCTATCACTGGCTCAAACGGACGAGCGCTAGAGAGCGGTAAACAGAACGGACATTGCTTCATGACTTCTGGAACTGAGTTTACAGAAGATTCGCAGATTTTTACTTCATTTTAAGGACTATCACGAGGAGCCTAAGGTATGAATAATTTTAATGTGTTCCAATTATTACCCTGGCAGCTGTGTTCCATTCATATTTCTTTGCATTTAGCGATTTATTAGCAAATTAGTTGTTCTAAAAGTTACAGTAGGAAGAGTTAGGTGTTAGGTGTGGCTTTGTGTGCGCTAATGCAGAGTAACGTTAAGTGAAATTGATTTATTTTAGGCTTATGTTGTTAAATCTGCTGCTAACTTGCATGCATGTGACATTTTAGCTGAACTAGCATTAATGCCAACACTGAAATATAACTTTAAATTAACTATTTATTCCCAAGATGTGATGAGAAAGATGTCAGTGGGGAGGATGCTGGGATGTATAGCGAGGTGAAAACTGATGCTATACGTAATGACGACACCAAGATGGATGACGATGGATATCCTCAAACAGCTACGGTGGACTGGCAAAAAGGAAAGAAGCCAAAACATGGCTGGCCAGTATACATGGCCTGTGTTAAATTTGTGAGCAGTAAGTAGACCTATATATTGCATTTTTACAGTATCTGAAATAATGTGATAAGATGTTTAATTTAAGTTATTATCACAGTTGTGTAATTACATTAATACACACAGGAAAATTAAATGCAGAAAATTTTATTTTTCTTTACTGACATACTATAGTTTGCCCAAAAATGAAAATTGTCATAATTTACTCACCATTTACTTGTTTCTTACCTATCTTGAGAGTTTTTCTTTTGTTTAACACAAAATAAGATATTTTGAAAAATGTTAGAAACCTCTAACCACTATACTTTGATATTATTTTTTAGACAGAAGCTAAGGGTTACAGGTTTCCAACATTATTTAAAGATATTTTCGTTTTCTTTTCTTTTTTAATTCAACAGAATAATGAAACTCAATGTTTGGAACCACTTGAGAAGGAGTAAAGATAGTGAGTAAATTTTCATTTTTGGGTAAAACATGCATTTAATCTGCTCTCTCCTCTCAATATGAACTACTTTTCACACAATCGAGTTCATACTAATGCTAAGACTAAGGAACTTCTGGGGGTGGAGTCTAATGAAAGGAACAAGCCATTTCCAAAGAAAAGGCCCTCGGTCGCACTATCAAGATACACAGATTTCGATGAAACTGATGTTGAGGATACACCAGTAAGACATTTTCTGTTCAACCTCCACTAAATAAAATTAATGCAACTAAGAACACACCATAAACTTAATTTCAGAATCTAAATGGGATTTGCAATATGTGTATATATATATATATATATATATATATATATATATATATATATATATATATATATATATATATATATATATATATATATATATATATCAGTAGAGAAAAACAAGCTATGAAAAAGAAACACACACACACAATCTTTCTTGCACACACTGTTTCTGTCTCTGTTGATTTTTTGCAAGGACTGGAAGATCTAACATGTCATAACTGATTAAAATTTGGTCAAATATTGCTCTTAAAAGAGCAAAACTTTTTTTTTACTGTTTTAAATGCACCTTGCGGTTCTTTGCCTCCACCCATTTAAAATCTTTAACACATGGCAATACGTTGATTATCCCTAACATATATACCTTGTTGATGTTATCCTGACTTGCTTCATTTCTCGTTTCATTGTATAGCCTGTTCACTTACATTAGTCACAGACATTAGTCTTGTCTCAACAATTTTCATACTTTGCAAATGTCTGCAAAATGTTGCAAGATTCTCAAATCTGACTTACAAGATCAACTTTCTTGCAATGATTTTTAATGATCCTGAAGACATCAATTAGCATGCTCATTTCTGTTTAATCATGGTTAGGGCTAAATTTTGAGAGAAAGTGGATCTTGTGAGTCAGATTTGAGGATCCCTGCTCTAGATCTTATTGGAAAATATTTTTAATACACTTGCACTCGATTTATGTTAGGTCAAGAAATCTGAGAACAATGCTCATAAAAGGCATGTCTTGCAACTATTTTACATTGTTGTTGTGAATCATAAAATCAGTTATTTTTTCTGTCTTTGCAGTTTAGACATTTCAATTATTAACTGTAATTTTGTTTTTTTATATGATTTAATTTGGTAAGTAAATTTGAAAGAATACGTAAAAACCTGGTAATGATGATAATAATAATAATAATTGTTAAATGTATTTTTATCAAGTATATGACAATAAACCTTAAACTTACCCAACTTTTTTTTTATTACAAGGCTTTTTTTTTTATTCACCACTGGTGCCAAATTTATCAGTTTGCATGCCGTACACATAGGAGGTGGTTGTGTATGTAAATTGTTATAGGATTGTTCAATTGTATCTTACTTTGTTTTTATTTTGTTCCTAGAGCTACCAAATCTGATCACTGAAGTGAAGGTGGCTCTAAGTTCTTCCTTTTCATCAACATCATCTGTCAGCTCTGACTGATAGTGGACCAGGTTTGCCACAGCCCTCTCCAAAGCTATGCCCCACAACCCTCCCTTCAACAAAAGTATTATCCACTGAACAGGTAGTGTACTAAATTTTGTCAATGAATACTGCACTTATAAATGAACCATTTGGTTATCAGCTGTATAAAGCTATTACAGGCCTTGGCAACACTGGATAATAAGTACTTTTTTTAAAAACAGGTTGAAATTTCTCCGGGATCAAATGTATTCATCGACAAACTGGCATGGGCTGTGGCTCAGAATGCAAACTCGTCAAGCTCTTGACAAAAGCAAAGTTGATGCCATATACAGTAAGTTTCAAATCATTGGAACATTGTAATCATAATTAAATATTAATTTTGGTTTCCATTGATGTTGAGTGGTCTAACTTAATATTTAGTGATTAACTGTGGGCCACTTTGTTTTCTAACAAGAGCAATCTTTTGTCCTTCATTCATTTGTCTCCCAGCAGCAACATTGCCAAGGTGGCCTCATGTGGTGCCCTCCAGCACTAGTGCAGACATCAGTGCCAAACTTACTGAAATTAGAGGGGAAAAAGAAAACACAAAAACATCCAGAAACCCTAATGCTCTTTGATGATTGATGGTTTTGCTTTGTGTATTGTTTATGCTAAGAAATTTTTCATATGTTTGCTATCATTCTAAATAACTCCATGTGGAAATAATTTCATTCTCAAGAGAATTTAAATAAATTGTCCCATTGCAAATTTGTGTGTCATTGACTGAAACTATATTTGAATAATAGATGCAGAAATATCTTAATATTGACTGAGTTCACATATGAAAATTATATGTACATTTATTTTGCTGTAATATAAGGAATTAGTTGAAAAATAATAAAGTTTGCACATAATTTCCCCACAAAAACAATATATAATACATATAAAAAAAGTCACAAAATGTAAGTAAATCCTATATTATTTTGATTGGATTCAATGTAATGTTGTGTGACAATTGTAGGGCCTCGCACACGTAATACACAATTATGTAGTGCGTTAACTTTAAATTAGCTCAAAGGGAATATAACAGAATTTAAAGCGGCTCCAAAAGAATCGACTCTCTTGAACTGAACAAACGACTCGTCCAGCGCTCGTTTGAACAGACAGGGCTGTTGACTCAAAAATGAATATTACTATTCGAACTAAAGTAAAACACTTTAATATTTAAGCAGGGTAACAAGACCTAGGTATAAGACATTAGCTTAAAAGTATACACAGGTCACTTTCCTTTCAATACAAAAGAGACTTTATTGACTACGAACAAACTAACAAAAACACACACACACACGCATTCATACTGGTTGCAGACAAGGAAGAGAAGGAAAGAAGAGTTTAGGAGAGATGTGATGTAAAACCTCAAGATGTAAAACCTAACCAAGCGAACCAAATAATCAATTCAACCTTTACTGTTGCTTAGACAGGGTTATCTATCATTTAACATGATTAGCAGATCATACACCAGTTCAGCAATGGATCTGGAGATGTACTTGCGTTCCTTAGTGATGTGGGGAAGTCCTTCTGTGGAGCTAAATTCCCATTTGAGATCGCTGGTGGTTGGTTTGGTCGTTGAAGTGACGTCTCTGAGGCTGAAGTGAAGTGAAGTCCAGTAGTTTAAGTTGGAGTCGGCCAAACTGTTGTCGTGCTGACGGGTTTCGCGACGCAACTTAACTAGACTCCCGACGGAAAGAAAAGAAAGAAGAGTAAACGGGAGATGGGGAAGTTTGAGGCTGGTCTCAACCCATCTTAATGTCCAAGTCCAGCTGGACTGGACCCGGAGAAGAGTTGGAAGTGGAGCATCTCCACTTCTCAACAGCTGCTGCTGCTTCGCTGCCTTTCTGCCGTTCTTTTGCCTCGCCTAGCCTAGAGAATGTTTGGTGAGATGGGTTTTATCACCAATGTTTCGACCCCTAATAGAGCTGGATGAATAAGGCATTGTCTGTGGACCTGCATGACAATCCCATGTCGTCACATGCACTTTGGCGTGACTTACTCACATGAGCCATGGTGCTCAGACATATAGCATTAACCATACAATTTTAATATGAACATGATACATTTTACCTATCTATAATTAAAAAGGAATGAAAGAAAGGGAAAGGATTTCACTCATTCATCTCAAATAACATACACATAATGGTACGTTTGTAATAACTCAAAGCATAATGGGTTATCCATGATTAATGCATTCTTAACATATACAGGATTCAGGTGTCATACAAGAGCAATAACATTACATTTCATTAAAAGTCCGCTATCATCGTTTTGAGGATGATCTGATGAACTTTAATGTTTGATGATAGTTTAAAATTTCAGAGAGGATTTTGATTCTCTGTTTTGGAGCAAAGTCAGTCAATTTTCTGTCTTGCATGGGGGCTGGAAAACCCCATTTCCTGAGGTCAAACACGAGCTCTTTGTTAAGAAAATTGTGTTCTCATGATCAGTTACCCGTTCGTCTTGAGTTAACTTGGTCAGGATAGTGGGTCCGATGACCCTTCACGAGTCCGATAGCCTCAAGGCATCCGCTTCCTGCTCTACTGCAAAAATGTGGCCTGACCTTCTGATTTTGGTCAGAGACCAAAAACGGCTCTCGATCAAGGTGATTCTGATCACAGGTGTCGACTCAGTTATAGGTGTCTGCATCGAGTCCCCACACAATGTTCATGTTTAATTAAAGTCTATTTGGACTATCGGATTAAAACTTATTTGGACTGTATTGTTTGGTTACATTTTGCTTTGTTTGTGCCTTAAGAGTTTGACTGTTAAAGAAAAAACTCAAACTGAAAAAAGGGATTTCTTATGTTATCTTGTAACTTATTTTATACATTTGGTACAGGAAATGGTATTGTCCAGGAATCATTACCCAATTCAAAATATTGCATAGTTTTTTTTTTAACATTTTTTAATGATACCCAGACAGATGTCACTAGGGTTGCCACCTGTCCCTACAAATACAGAATTGTCCCGTATTTGAGAATTAAATTGCGTGTCCCGTTTTGAATCAATACGGGACGGGTTTTGTCCCCCATATTTTTTATCTTTTGTTTTAAGTAGCTTTTCGTGGAAATCATTCCACATGCATTATATGAAGATGCCCATTTCCTACTTTTAATTGGGTAATACTTGATGTCATCGTTAGTTTGATTGGTCTTTGTCCAGTGAGGAGGGTGTGTCTTTTAAGCAGAGTCTGTCAAGTAGCCTAATGGCAGATGCTTCTCCAGGTAACCCTCTGCGTCTTAAAGTTTTAGAGTTTAAACGCAAGCGGCTGCAAAAGTACCAAAGAGAGTGGGAGTAAACAAATACCTGGCTGCAGAGTGCTAGAAATTGTTATCAAGCAACTGCACGATTTGGCGGAAAGCAGCATTCCCATAAAGAAAATAATTGAGTAAATTGCAACTTTCCATGTTTTTAAATTAGAAATAGGCTATTGGAAAACTTTTCTAGCTGATGTTTGTAGCTAGTTTATGTATGTGCTGTTTCCATGTTTGGATAAGTGTTACTGCAAATAATGACAAATATTTTAGCCAAAATCTGTTATCAATACCACTCTTTAAAATTAGGTTGATTAGTATTTTCTCCTCTCCTCTAGGTTACAGCAGCTGAGTTAACACCGGTGTACCACACTATTAAACATAACATCAGCTATATCAGTGCTGCAGAGTTGTAAAAGAGAAAGACTGACTGCATCTGATCTGTTTACACAGATTTCAATAAAAGACAGTTTATTTTAATGTACAAGTGTTCATACTTTCCTGAAAACATATTTTAAGTTGTGATTTACCAACACTGCCATGCTATTGGGCCTGTGATTGGGGATATGGCCCTGCTGCAGTATGCGTCCCTTATTTTTTTTGTATTAAAAGTGGTAACCCTAGATGTCACACACCTTTGTAAAATCTAAAGTCAATCTTTATTGCATTATATTCCATAGGTGACAGATAAAATAATGGTAAAAGCCCCCTTTTGTGGGTAAAGTGACAAATTAAAATTACAATATCTCTCGAATTAAACAATAGTTATGGTTACAAGCATAGTGCTGTGAAAGTTCCTCTTCTGAAGATCTTCTTCTGCCTTAGTCTGTTCAAACGTCAAGTTAAAGACATTTTAAGTGCATTTGTAAAGTAAAATATTATGAAGGGTGTATTTTCATCATTTGTAAAAATAGAAAATGGTAACAAGAATAAATTTAATGGTAAAGATTAGGGATCAACTTGATGGAGCTCCAAGCACAAACCAAAC
The DNA here is from genome assembly GCA_903798195.1 of Danio kyathit. Lineage (NCBI taxonomy): Eukaryota > Metazoa > Chordata > Actinopteri > Cypriniformes > Danionidae > Danio > Danio kyathit. The sequence continues at coordinate 43,206,532 of LR812536.1, forward strand.
ACAATTATAAGAAAGCTTTTGCACTTGTAAACAGCAGTAAGTTTTGTGATGTATAAATGATTTTACAGCTGGTGGGTCAAATTGACCCCTGAGACAATCTTTGTACATCTTCATAAAAATAATACTACTAATAATAATAAAAATCTAGGAAAAATAGATAGACAGATAAAATGATGGCGATATATTAAATATAAAATAAATATCATAAATACAGTCCTGACAGGGTAAATGTTAGAGTTATAACAACTGCAGATGTGCTTAACATATAATATTTGTTTACAAGCAAGATGCATGCTGATATTAACTGTAAGAAAGAAAGACATTCAAGAAATTGGCATGTAATTTCTATTTGCTGTTAATTGCAAAAAATCAACATCATTTGTAAACAGCAAGTACATAACCAAGGCCCAGAACAATGCTGTGATGGAGATGGTCACTGTCAGTCCACTGTGTCTAGTGCTGACCCGTCCTAGCCTGGAAAACCTGCCATACCCTGTGGAGAGCAGAACTAATGGGTCAGACAGCCCTGAATATAGTACTGCTGCTGTAGGTATCATTGATTGTGAAATCATGTTTAATTAAACCATTTAAAATGTTTTTTTTATAGCCTATCCAGGCTGTAAAGCTTTTAAGTTACTACATTTATGTTTTAATTATAAAGGTAGGTTTATTTCATTTTTAATAGTTAATTTATGTGTTGCTTACATTGTACTAATTTGTCCAATGGCAAGCAAATAATTTTATAAATTAAATGTATTGTTTACCCTGTTTGTGGTGAAAGGTTTGGTGGTATGGGTAGGATTAAGGTTGTGTGGTGTAAGGGATGAATCCACAGTGTAATTTTAAGTGTAAAATACAGAAATTAAAGATGTACACGCATAAAGAGGCACAGAGAGAGAGAATATTTGTTAATTTTTTAAAGGTATAATTCAACCAAATATTTTCCTCCAATTGGTTCTAAGCCTTTATAGGTTTCTTTATTCTGTTGAACACTACAGAGGATATTTTAAGGCAAGCTAAAAAGTGTTAACCATTACTTTCCATATTAGGAAAAAAAAAAAAACAAATGCCAGAAGAAATACATTTAATAGAGGTCTGGAAAAATTGAAAGATGAGTAAATGATGACATAATTTTCAGTTTTAGGTGACTTTTAACCAGTTCTCTGATTATCTTTGATTTCAAACTGCTTTAAAGTTTACCCATCATTTGTTTCTTTGTGTTTTTCTCTGGTTTAAGCAAAATAATGTAACACTTTGGAGCAAATATGCAAAATAGTAAACCAAAACTTGAAACTAAAATGGCAAAGATCTCCACAGCTACTGTATACTTTCCAGGAGAACTTACATATGCTGGGATAAATGTAAGCCAGACAGCACAGAATATGAGCATACTAAATGTAATGAACTTGGCTTCGTTGAAGTTATCCGGGAGTTTTCGAGCAAGAAAAGCCAAAACAAAACACAAGATTGATAGCAGGCCAGTATAACCCAGAACAGCCCAGAAACCGAACGCTGAACCTAAGTTACATTCTAGGATGATCTTTTCTCTGTAATAGCTCAAATTCATATATGGGAAAGGAGGAGATATTGTTAACCATAGCAAACAGACAATAACCTGTACTAATGTTAAGGAAACAACACTGAGTCTTTGCTGAAGAGGCCCAAACCATTTCATGACATTACTGCCTGGAAGTGTAGCTCTGAATGCCATTAACACCACTATTGTTTTCCCTAGAACACAGGAAATACAGAGGACAAAAGTGATCCCAAATGCTGTGTGACGCAGCATACAGGACCACTCAGTGGGGCGACCAATGAAAGTGAGTGAACAGAGAAAACATAGTGAGAGTGAGAAGAGCAGCAAGAAGCTCAGCTCTGAGTTGTTGGCTCTGACAATAGGTGTTTCTTTATGAAGATAGAACAGAAAAGTTACCATTACTGTTAATAACAACCCAATGAAGGAGACAATACAAAGAGTTATGCCCATGATTTCTGCATAGGAAAGGAATTCAACCACTTTTAATATACATCTGTCTTTCCTTTCATTTGACCAGTACTCCAAATCACATGAAAAGCAGTCACTAGAATCTGTGAAAGAATTTTAAGAAAAGATTATTGGAATCTAGAGTGGATCAGGAATCACGTGGCCTGTGTACATACTCCACTTTATAATACTTTTATCACAATTATTTCACTTGTATAATTTTACCTGTGCTGTTACTGATTTCTCCCTCTGCACATGGAATACAGTCATAACAGCAGACTGGGCGTCCTTTTTGTACAGCCTTTCTAGTTCCTGGGAGACAGCTCTCAGTGCACACGGACAATGGTAACTGCAATGAAATTTAAGTAACAAGTCAAGAAGTTGTCCAAATTTGCCGGATATCTTTATGAAAAAATTATAGTATTGATGTACCAGCCCACTTTTCCCTGCCCACAGCATGATTTGCTGATTGACTTGTAGACGTCGGTCTGAAGCCAGTGAACTGTCATAGATGCCCACGTGCTTAAACTGCAGACTTCCATCCTCAGCAGTCTGCCAGTTCACAAGGTCATATCTTGCCACTGGATCACCACTTGCATCAAAGAAGATGTTCTCACCTGTTTTTATAGTGAAACTCAAATTTCTCATATACTGCAATACCTAAAGGGTCAAAAACATAATTGTTTTAATTATTTCTGCAGTAATTTTTTAAAATAGTTTTTTACAGTAAACTTTTTATGTAATTATTTACTCATGTATCTATGTATTCATTCATTGCCTTTTGTGGTGTAGGTAGCTCTCTTTTGCTGTTGTTGGAGGCTTTTACATCTTTAAAAACATTATGCAGTGTGTGTGCAACTGCATACACTGCAGCATACGCTTTGTGTTCTATCCGTAGCTCTGATACATCAGTATATTCATTCTTCAACTCTCCAAGTTTTTCAGAGCCAGTACATACAGTACTGTCACGGTTACTAAAAGAACACTGAAAAGCCGTTTCCCAAAATTCTTTTAAAAGCTTGTTTTTTGGTTCTTGATCTGGGTGCACATTCACCAGGAACTCTTGTAAACCTACAAGTTTGGCATTTACAATGGCAAAACCCACAGATCCAGAAAGGAAACTGTATTCCTTTGTTTCTGCAAGATTTCGAGATGTTATCCAAGATTCACTGCCAACCCACTGCAGTCCTGTGATGTTGTTTTCTGCAATTACTTTTACAAGGGGAGCAAAATCTCCGAATGAAATAAAGGCTACCACCACCTTGGATGTGCCCTTTTTGATCACTTCCACTGTCTTTCGAAACTGTTCTTGTGGATCAGTTCTTAAAATGGCCTCTGAGTACTCAATGCAAATCCCTTCTTGTTTTGCTGCATCCTCAAATGCTGTGATGCCATTATTACCATAGTCACTGCGACTCCTGACTGTCCCAACCCAGGTCCAGCCAAAGTGCTTGACAAGCTGAGCCAGTGCTCTGCTTTGGTAATAGTCACTCGGTATAGTTCTGAAGAAGGAGGGATATCTTTTCCTGTTACTCAGACATGCACATGTTGCAAAATGACTGATCTGCAAGAAGAAGAAAAGAAAAGCAAAATAATTTATACTGAAAAATCAAACAAACAGTATATCATCCCCCATTTGTTCTACCTTCCCCACATACATATATTTCAGGTGTATGCTTCAGTAGTTTGTCATGTATATCTGCTACTTGTTATCATGCTGATGTCAAATATGATTTCTTACAACGGGTATGTTGAATGGACCAACTAAAGAAGCCAAGGCCGTTGTGGGAGTGGATGATGATTCTCCAACTATAGCCTGAACAGCAGGTGGTCGAGAGCAGGATGTATCACTCAAAGTATTTTGATAGCCATTTATCAAAGCCATGCCTGAGACAAGAGTTGGAGAAATAGCATTACAGGCATCATAGATTTTATAGCCCAAAGAAACACCAGGCAACAACTGTGTGTTGTTATTTATTTCCTCAATAGCAAAAATAAATGTCTGGGCAAATTTAAATTCACGCAAGTTCAACCTGTGAAATTAAAGTGAGTCATATAAAACTGCAAAAAAAATAATAAAAGTTGCTTTTAAAAAATGTTATATTGTTTGATGTAATTTAATTATTAATAGCATCATACAGACCTGACACATGTTGTTGGCTCTGGTTTGGAAGTAAAAGGATACAGCTTTAGTAAAGCATTCCTATGAATTGAGAAAATTGCTCCAATGTTGATGTCTCTTTCTGCAGAAAGTACAGGGAAAGCAATTTGACCAAGCAGACCACATATTTGCACTGTTGCTGGCAGAAAAGAACCATGTAATAACAGCAGAAGTAGCAGCAGTGACAGAGTATTTGCCATGCCAATAGTGTACATGAAGCGCAGGATCCTCTGAGGCAAAACTGAAATAGTGCTGCATTTTATTGTTAAAATGCCCTGTGGGAATGGCATGGAGAATCATGTAATGTTTTGAGTTTGACCATTTCATCAAGCTTTAATCACACAAAAAAAAAAATCAATTTTATATCTCTCATACCTCTGTATACATAGCAATAATAAAAAACTTTTAAATATATACAAAGCTGTGTCTTTTTGTTTTTCATCATAATTTAATGACTTTTATGTTGTGGGATGTGATTTTCCTTGTTTAAACTGCTCAATCGCATGATGATCAGAAAAGTTTGGTCAAGACAGGTATGTTGCAAATGTGCTGATCTGGTGGTAATATATCAGTAGATGACATGGTTTTGATGCAGCATTAAATAAAGCCACAAACATTTTGTTTTTCAATTGAATTCATAAACAGTATTGTGTAAAATAAAATAAAAAAAATACAGACAAGCATGGTGTTTTGTGGAGTTTGAAACTACAATGTAACGTTGACCCTTTTTCTCATTACTTATTAATGTGATTATTTGAATAAGTATTTACTTTGAAATGATTTTGACTAATAAATCAAGTTAATACATTGTTTAATATAATATAAGAATTTTTCTATTTGTATAATTAAATGTTAATACTGTCCAAAGTGATTTTGATATTATTGTTATTATGTGTATATTCTGTTTAAAGTAATTTTCCTTTTTATTCAAGATAGACTTTGTGTGTAGTAAGAATATAGCAGTCTGAATGCTGTTTATATCAGTTTTTAACTAGTTTGATAAGACAGTTGAGAGTACGAAGAAACAACCTTGGGTTGTCTCTTGCATGTGTATATGCATCCAATGGGTCAGTTCTACAGTTCTGAGACCAGCTCTTAATTGTCTACTGGTGTCTTGACCCAAGCGTCCTGTCGCCATCCCTATTTGGATTCAGATACGACCCCGCATTGATGTAAATATTGAATTAGAATTGTCTATCTTTGTTAACCAATCGGAACATTCTACCTGAATCCCACCCTTTCTAGTCTTGTGTAGAGAGTATAATTTTTATTGATTTGTGAGTGTAAGCAGAGTGGCCTAGGAGTGTTGAAGTTGGCTTCTGCTGATGAAACTGCAAACTGAAAAATCTTCAGTAAACTTTATTTATTTGAATCTCTGACTCTGGGTCTTCTTTATCTGACAGACTAGTCATTCTTTGGGTTAAAACTGTAAATTATCCCTACAAATGTAAATAATTATCTGTTATATTCAACAATCCTGACATGCAAGCAAAATCCGTTGTGTACCATATTCATTAAATGAAAACACTTTTGAAATGACGCTAAAGGAGGCGAGTATATATAATTTTGCTTGATTCGATTGCATCTTGTGTCCTTCACTCAAAGCCTGAAGGAGTGGAGCCAGGGCCTAATTTGTGCCAGAACAAGCCGGATCCGGATCTGGCACCTAATTTTACTGATCCCCCTCCTCACGCGACAATGAAAAAAAAAATGCTTTGCAGACTTGTAGCTTGCATAAACTTAATTTACAAACACATGTAATTAATGACAATGATGCCAATAACTTTGAGATTATTTTAAACAGAGTAGGCCAACAACGTCTAAAACAAAACAGGCTATAATTATAGGCTATAAATAATAGCAAGGGTTCAAATTCACCTTTTGACGAAAAAAAAGATGAACCAATCTGTGATGAACAGATAAATTGATAACAGCCGGCGGAAGAAGCAGCACGAGGAGACGAGCAAACAAGCAGCAGAGATGGAGAAAGCCAAAAACGGGGGCAATATGGACCAAAGCAAATAAAAAAAATAAAAAATTGAATATCCATATTCAGTGCTGAAAATAGCTTATGAACTGACTCATTCAAATTAGTTGATTAAGCAAATTAATTTAAAACTGTCAGGCAACTGAAAATTTTGTCATAGTGAAAACAGTTTAATAGCTTAGGCCTCTTTGAATCTGTGAACATTTCACTTTATTTTTATTTATATTATTATTTTATTTATACAAACCTGTGTGTTTTGTATCTTCCACTGCTGTATCCAGGGGCATTACAAAGCGCTATTTGAAAACGCTCTTGTGGCCTGCGCGTGCACAATGACTAGAGAGATCCAACTGCGCATCATGTTTATATTATTTTATTAATCCATGTTAATAAACTTTTTTTTGACAACACAATTAAGTCCATTCCATTAATCCAAGAAACAGACAAAGAAACATTTAATTCAGAAAATAAAAAAAATTACAAAATGCTGCTTTTATTATCAAGTTATCCTTGTTGGTTTATTTAAACAAACCACAGGAATACTTTTTTTATTAATAAACGAGAGCCCATAGTCTATACATTTAAGTTTAGCAATATTTAAAAACGGACATTTCACGTTTAAAAGTGTGTTTTACTTTAATGTTTAATTGCTAATAGTTTTGTACGTTTTACTATGTATGTAAGCAAGTGTTTTTACCATAGTGTTACATGTAAATGTATAGTTGCAGCTTGTGTCACGCACGTAATTAACTGTATTTGATAAAGGCCATGATGTTTGATGTCAAAATGGAGCCATAAGGCTCCAGGAAACATTGGTTTGAATGATAAAACTTTATCTGCAAATAGTAGTTAATTACAGAGCTTCACATTAAATTTGTGATAACACTAAGTGAAGTTTTATTTCCAACACGTGACCACTGATTTCCCCCTCCCTGGGCGTAGACAAACAGAGAAGAGAGGCGTGGTCTCGCTCAAGAGCCACGGCTATTGGACAATCACTGAGTAGGCTGGCCTAAGTCCTGCCCACTATAAAACCCCAAAACTTGCAAATTTTATTGCTTTCGCTTGGTTTTCACGAGGGGTTTCTATGCACAAACTTTGCGTTGCACACTTCCTGCCTTTACTACACGCCTGCCGGACACCTCTCGGAAGAATCACCCCGTAAGGCCTGCTTCTGTGTATGTTCGCGACTCGCATGAACTCAGTCTGACCCTGTCCTGCTTGTATAACTGCTTCCCCGTGAACTCAGTCTGACCCTGTCCTGCTTGTATAACTGCTTCCCCGTGAACACAAACTTTGCGTTGCACACTTCCTGCCTTTACTACACGCCTGCCGGACACCTCTCGGAAGAATCACCCCGTAAGGCCTGCTTCTGTGTATGTTCGTGACTCGCATGAACTCAGTCTGACCCTGTCCTGCTTGTATAACTGCTTCCCCGTGAACACTCGGACACAGTCTCATCCAGCAGTACGGTCAGTCATTCAACTTCTCTGAACTCTGACTTCTTAAGTCTCCCAATTTTGCCAAGGAGCAAGCCGCTGGAGGAATCCCCACTCAGCAAACTTCCTGCTTGCTGACGTCAAACTCTCCATCACCGGTACAACGAGTCCCACGCTCCAGAAGACGAAGGAAAATCCCTCCCCAACAAAGGACATCTCAACTACGTCAACGCGCTGCAACCAATCCCCGGGGTTCCCCTCAACCAGCTGATGAGTGTGACTGGTCATCAAAATGCAAGTAACACAAGCCAACTTTTCACTCCTTGCTGAAGCTGGTGTTAATTGAGTTTAACAGTAAATCCTAGTCAGATTCTCTGCTTGGTGGTTTTCTCAGGTTGCAATGCTAAGAACTTAGCATGTGCGAGATGTTTGGTCATTCAACTCATCCCAGAACTGTGTGTGTGTGTATCTTTGTGTTTGTCTGTTGTACGTAGAGTAGTTTACTGTGTGTGTGTAGCTTAATAAACTTGTGTTTCATTTTAAGATCCTTGTCTGTGTTTTTATGTGTTTCTAAGTTACTGCCTCAGTTACATGGTCTAGCTACCTTGCTTGTAAAATCCGTTGTATATTGTTATTGTTGGGCAAATAATAATATAACATAGATTTACTCAAGATAACGTTACGTTGCTTCCATTAGGGTGGACCAATAGATGACATAAGTGTACTTGATAATCTATTTCTGACTGTGAGCCAGTCGTTTGAATCTTCTGATTCGAATCCCCGAGAATTAATTTCAATTAATTCGAACATATGAGCTAATTCTTAAAGTACCGGACATATTAGATGGTCTAGGCGCTACAGTATTAATGGCGGAAGTGGGAAGAGCCGGCGTGATGCGCGCTCTGCCTGGAGAATTGTATGGATTACCTATCGAGACAATATTTGCTTTCAAAATGAGTTGGAAAGTTCACCCTCCAAGCTTTATGCAGGTATGTCTGTCATGTGTATGTCTCATGTATTCGTGGAGATTCCGCTGTATTTTCTGACCATAGTTGTCACATCCTTGGTCTGATCTTGCTCTCTGTCTTCCAGGAGCGTCGCTAGACCCAATTTACTGGGGCACGTGCCCCAGTAAAAATCGCCAGTGCCCCAGTAAATGCTTTGAGATATGATTTACTTTATACGCAAGTGTATGTATTAACCCCCAGGGGTCTAAGGGTGTTTTGGGGCCCTGGAGAAGTTTTGACATCCACTGACATTTGTGTTGTTTTCAGTATCTTAAAAACATATTAATGGCTAATGTGGGATAACACTGTAAACAGCACAAGCTGGGCTACAATAATACCTAAGCAGCATGTATGTATGTGTTTGTGTTTTTGAGTAAGAAACGTTTATGCGTGGTTAGTGAAAAACAAAAATTTTGAAGTCACTGAAACAAGGCCATGAAACACTTGTTCACAAGACTTTTGAGAACTGGATCTTGTAGCCTAATGTTTTTGCTTCAAAATGATGTGAGAATCTTCTTGTTTACATGCTCACAGAAAACAATATATTGAATTAAAATTTCTAAGTCACTTTCTGGGTGAAAATGGTCTATGCGAGAAGACGTGAACTATAATTACTAATGCAGTGAGTCACACCTGAGAAGACAAAGACCTGCATAATGAGCTGCATAATAAGCCATCAGACAGGTATGTGACTAAGAGGGAAGAGTTTCAAAAAAGAATCTGAGGGAAAAATAAGTTTATATATTTTTTTGATTGCAGTTTATTTAAAATATATTTAACTATCACACAAAATAACTCGAGGTACACGTGTGAGAGTCAGTACACTGTATAACATATAGTAAATCTACTGATAACGTTACTTATAAATACACTTTACATATAACTTAAGGCATGCATTTAAATATACACATGAAACATTGTGTACAGAAGACACATTCAGGGCAAAATCAACAATGTAAATTTGAAGAGTGTAAGATAATAAAGGGTGTAAGGTTTGTAAAAGCCCAGTGTGAGCATCACATGGTCTTAGCTGTACAGGTAGGAATCTCAGAGCCTGTGGAGCCATGTCAGCATCAGTCTCTCTTTACCGCTGTTGTTTTCACATCTGGAAAAATAAAAGTAAGCAAGCTGATTACATAAACTACATTATTAACATTTTTGTGATGTTCACTGATACTAGCACTAATTTACCTAATAAACAGTTACCACACAGGAATTATAAACTGAACAGCTGTTTTGTAAACAACTGTCAGTATATTTTTCACAATAGCTTAGCATATGCATACTTGATGGGAGAACAGGATGCAAATAACAAAGAGACTATATTTTAACACTATCAACCACAAATAAGTTTACCGTACTCACATATACTATATACACGTTATAGGATGCACTTTGTATAGCAATGAAACTATAAGTGGTCTGTAAGGACATATTTTTTTATAAATCATGAAGGTAAGAATAAAAGACTTACTCGACAGGAATTCTATCCTCCACTGGGTCTAGACTCTAGACGTTCTTCAAAATGTATGCGCTCGTCATCAGAGTTGCGCTCTTCCTCTGAGGAGAAATTAAAATTCTTCGTCGCTGTTCAGTACCGTGCTTTTTCACTTGTGTAGCAGCCTAGCAGGCCATCATTTAAACGAAAGTAAGTAACTATAATAAAGCTTGTTGTTTTATGTCATGTCTTGGGAAGCGTGTACTTTATTACCTGGCTCACCTCTACCTGGTTCATTTCCATATGAATTGCGCGCTTACTGAGGGCGGGATCACGTTCGCTGTAATGAGGCGACAGGAGAATCCGTACAGTCCTTACTTTTATACGGATTACATAAAAAGGGATTATTTGTTTTCGACTAGAATTGGTTAATGCAAAACTAGACATATTAAGCTTTCTATTGATATCTCTCTCATGCCTCTTTGTTGAGTATTTGCTGAGTTTCAGTTCATTTTATTGACGTGTTTTTCTGACACAGTCTGCCTGCTGCGTGCGTGTCATGCATACAATTGTAATAACAATGCCTTGTGGGCGTGGTAGCATTAACTTAACATCAGCATTTAAAAGTAGACATTTCAAGCTTTCTATAGATATATGTCTCATGTCTGTGTGTTTTGTTTTAGCAGTTTCAGTAGATTTTACTGACGCGTTTCTAAAAACAGTTTGCAGAGACAGAAAAGAGAAAATGCCTACACTGTTTATTATCCTTATTTTGCAAAAGCACACACGTTTGTTGTCATTGTGAGTGTACACAATAAAAACTAGACACTTAACAGATTCAATTAATGTATTGACCTTATTTGTACGATCAAAATTAAAAGTGTAATTTAAGTTCTTTTCAGCATTATGACTTGATTACGCTTCAAAACGCGTATACGCGGGCTTCGACCACTGGGGGTTAAAAGGGGGAATCCCGGAATAAAGACGTCAAATCAAATCAAATCACTTTTATTGTCACATCATCAGCAGCATGTGTGCTATGATGAGTGAAAAGCTTAGGTGGTGGCTCCAGACAGTGCAAAATACAGATAGTGCAAATACAACGACAGTGCAAAATGCAGACAGTGCAATATACAACAACATACTCACAAAAAAACAAGGCAATGTAAAATTGACAATGTTGACAGCGATACATACGATGGATAGGTCTACACATAGTTGTGGGCAGTATTGTTGTAAGTATGGATTTGTTAAAGTGCAGTGCATGCTACCTCTTGATGGTGTGCAGTGCGGGGTATGGAAGAGTTTGTGTGGGGTGTGTTAAGTGTTCATCAGCCTGATAGTCTGAGGGAAGAAACTTTCCTTCAGTCGGCTGGTGCGTGACCGGATGCTGCGGAACCGTCTGCCTGAGGGTAGCAGAGAGAAAAGTCTATGGCTTGGGTGGAGTTGCTGATGATTATCTTGGCTTTCCTCATGCACCTCCTGGTATAGATGTCCTGGAGGGAGGGAAGCTCACCTCCTACTACGCGTCCAGCAGTTCGCACAATCCTATGTAGACCTTTGCAATTGCTGCTGGTGCTGTTTCCGTACCAGGTGGTGATGCAGCCAGTCAGGATGCTCTCCTCAGTGCAGGTGTAGAACGAGCAAAGGATGTGGGGGCTCATTCCAAACCTCCTGAGATGCCTGAGGAAGAAGAGGCGTTGTTGTGCCTTCCTCAGCACTGCGTCTGTGTGGGCAGTCCATGTCAGATCCTCAGCGATGTGTACTCCAAGAAACTTGAAAGTGCTGACTCCACTGGTGTCCTGTTGATGGTGATGGGAGTGTGTTCTTTCTTCTCTCTCCTGAAATCCACCACCAGCTCCTTGGTTTTGCTGATGTTGAGTGAGAGGTGGTTTTCCTGACACCACTGTGTCAGAGCATGCACCTCCTCTCTGTAGGCCGTCTCATCATTATCGGTGGATAGGCCCACCACCGTTGTGTCATCAGCAAATTTAATAATGACATTGGAGCTGTGTTTGGATGTACAGTCATGTGTGTACAGGGAGTACAGGAGTGGGCTGCCCTGTGGAGCACCAGTGTTGAGGATCAGTGTGGATGAGGTGATGTTGTTCATTCTGACCACCTGGCGTCTGCTTGACAGGAAGTCCAGGATCCAGTTGCACAGAGAGCTGTGTAGGCCCAGAGCCTGGAGCTTCACCACCAGCTTGGCAGACATAGAGACGTTATTCTCTATGTGCAACCGAACCAACGCTGAAAGCAGCATAGTTTAATCAAAAAGCAAACTGACACATCTCTGCATGTGCGCAGAAAACAACACCCAGGCCGCGCCCCTCACACACCGCTCCTGCTACGCGCTGCTCTTCTCCCGGTGCGAGTCCCAGGTGTTAACATGCACGCCGCGCACGCATGCTCACGCGCCGCTCATATGTTGTGAAACAACGGCACGCAGTGAGTTTTGCAAGTCGACAAAACTAAAGTTTAAACAATATTTAAACTTATCATACTAAGCATGCCTTCTGATAGATTTCTTTGTTTGAAGCACAAAGGAGGGATGCAGTCAGGGAGGTAAAACCTTAATAAACCAAATTCTCTGTCATGTGTCAAGTCTAAGACTCTAAGATAAATTATTATTCATGCAAAAGATTTTTTTTAAATGATCTTAGCTAGGGGTGTCAAAATTAATTGTTTCTTCGGTGCACCGCGATGCAGACGCGGACAATTTGGTATCGGTTCAGTAATAATCATAACCGGTTATTATGTACTGACGTCATTTATTTCACATGCGCTATGTCGCCGTAGCTTACTATGGCAAGGGAGGCACCGCAAGCGCGAGTATTTACAACGCTCTAACTACGTAAAAACTCTGAAACTGTGCACAATTTCACTGCGTGTGTGTTTGCTGAACTGTGTTTCACTGACACTTACAGCAAAAGCCCCTATTTCACGGCGATTAAGAGAATGAAAGAAATCTCCATTTCTCTTTCTCTCTCACTGTGGCCCATGAGTGCATCTGTGAAGAGCGCCAGCGTGTAAGAACCAATCACAGCCCTTTCTGTTGAGCGCGTGACCAATCAAAGGGGTGTAAGAAATAACTTGGTAGACAAGGCTCAGGAAGCGAGCGGGATATTTATATTTGTTTATTTGCTATAGATCATTTTAAATGTGGTTATGTCATTGGCCCATGAACATTTCCTGCTTGACGTTAAACTATTTCCTAACTGTAACAAGAGGCAATTCAATCATAACTTGATTTTAAATCATCCGTCAACACTATTTATTAATATGTGGACCATTTTGGATTCTCAGAAGCAATGGAAATTAAAAATGTAAAACAGGAAATACGTTAGGACCATTGTTTTTGTTTACATCCCTCAAAATGGTATATAAATGCTTGTGTTGTTTAAAGGTACAGTTTATATATCCGACTGTTTGTATTAAAGGACAAAATTGTTTTACAAATAGTATATAAATATAAATATATTTATGCATTTTAATACAAGAATTGCTGTGCTGTGAATAAAATATAAAACTGTGTATGGAAAGAATCGTCAATGCACCGTGATGCACCGAGATATCGAATTGAACCGAATCGATGGCATGATAATCGTAACCAAACCGAACCGTGAGACCAGTGTAGGTTCACACCTCTAATCTTAGCATATCACTCCATTGTGCCTTTACATTATTTTCCAGTTACAATTAGGATTATTTAGAATAATAATTGTATAATAACAATAATAATTATATATATATATATATATATATATATATATATATATATATATATATATATATATATATCTTTTTGTTTTTTAAAGGGGGGGGGGGGGGGGGGTGCCCCAGTAGAGCTTTATGTCTAGCAACGCCCCTGCTGTCTTTCCATTTCTGTTTACATGTGGCGAATGCACGTGAATGTTTATTTTGATCGCTCTCTGTATCGCTCCTCCCTCTCATTACCCCATTTTCCATCTAATATGATTAATTTCTACTCACCTGCATTCTAGTAGTGATTCCTCTCCTGCCCTATTTATTCTTCTCTTGTGTGTAGTCCTGTGCTAGATTGTTGTTTGCGAGTGTGCCTACGTCAGGCGACTCTCGTCTCGTCTCACCTCCAGTTGTCTATCTCTTGTCCTGTCTTGTTGTGCTGCTCCACGCCAAAATACTCGTTTTTGCTTTTTCCTTAACCTCCTCTGTTCACAGGCCGGACTGCTTCTACTTCACAGAGCCTACCGGCTTCATTCGACTGCCGGCTTCCCCACACAGCCACGTTTCAGCACGCCCCCTGCCGGGTAACACAGATATAAACTCTATTTTTTGTATCCATTTTTTGGCTCACCCTGGCTGTCTTTTTGATTTCTCCTTTTGAAGACTTTGATCGGTGTGCCACCCTTTTGGATGTGTCCAAAGTCAGGACACGGCTTCCATTGTGGATAACTCTTCGGTGCCCTCTTCTGGGAGTTTTTAGGCAGCTTTTTGTTTGATTTATTACCTTATTTTCCTTCTATGCAGAGACTCCCAGCTGGATTTAGATTTTTCCCTTCAAGGGTTACTTTTTGAACATTTAATAAACTTTCCTTAACCTGCTATTGTGTCCGCCTGTGTTCCCTGACAGAACAATCTAGCCTGATTTGGGAACTTCAGTCTGGGAAACTCAAGCTGCCTGTTGTACCTCATTTGAAGATTTCAGACAAGAGATGGTGAGATTATTTGATAGATCTGCTCAGGGGCAGGAGGCCTCGGACCAGTTGGCCCGTTTACGCCAGGAAGGCCGGTCAGTCACAGAATATGCCATCCAATTTAAGACCTTGGCGGCTTCTTGCGACTGGAATCAAGGGGCCTGCATGTCCATGTTTCGAGGAGGACTTGAGGAGATCCAGGATGAGTTGGCCACCATCGACCTACCTCAAGATTTTGACGACCTGATCAGTATGGCTCTGCGGGTAGAAGGACGTCTCATATATGTGGTCCTCATATTGATTGGTCGAGTAATTCAGTTATGTCTTGTAGTCAGCATTGTCTTGCTTCGTGTTTGGGTCCTACTGCTTTTCTCGTGTCTGTGTGTCCTGTCTTACAGGTGGAAGCTGCTGATCTGACTGGGGTGCCGGCGGAGTATCTCGACCTGCGCCGGTTGTTCAGCAGGTCTCGAGTCACTGCTCTGCCTCCGCATCGTCCTTACAATTGTACCATAGAACTGCTCCCAGGCACTTCTCCGCCCAAGGGTCGTTTGTTTTCCTTTTCTGGTCCTGAGAGAGAGGCCATGGATAGCTATATCAATGAATCACTCAAAGCCGGTCTCATCCGACCCTCCTCTTCCACTGTGGGCGCCGGATTCTTCTTTGTCAAAAAGAAGGATGGCTCCATGCGACCCTGTATTGATTATTGAGGGCTTAACAACATCACTATTAAGAACAGGTACCCCCTAGATCTTATGTCTTCTGCCTTTGAACTCTTGCAGGGAGCCAAGGTCTTTACCAAACTTGACCTCCGGAATGCTTACCATCTTCTTCGCATACGTGAGGGGGTTGAATGGAAGACCTACGGGACACTTCGAGTACCGGGTCTTACCATTCGGTCTGACCAATGCCCGGCGGTCTTTTAGGCCTTGGTTAATGATGTGTTGACAGACATGGTAAATCGTTTTGTTTTTGTGTACCTTGATGATATCTTAATAATCTTTCCATCTTTACAGGTACACACTCAACATGTCCGCCAGTCGCTACAACAGTTGCTGGAGAATCAGCTTTATGTTAAGGCGGAGAAGTGCGTTTTCCATGTCCAGTCGGTTTCGTTCCTGAGATTCATTATTTCTGCTGGAGAAATCCAGGCAGACCCCTGTAAGGTAAGAGCCGTTGCAGAGTGGCCAATTCCAGATTCTCGTAAGGCTCTGCAGCGATTCCTGGGGTTTTCCAACTTTTATCGGCGATTTATCAAGAATTTTGATCAGATCGCTGCACCCTTAACGGCACTCACCTCTCCCAAGGTACCGTTCAAATGGAAGGTTAAAGCTCAGGAGGCCTTTGATAAAGTCCCGTTTTGTCTCTGCTCCTGTCCTGTCTATTCCAGATCCTGAACAGCAGTTTATTGTTGAGGTGGATGCCTCGGATGTCAGAGTAGGCGTGGTCCTGTCTCAGCGGTCATGCCTGGATGGAAAAGTGCACCCTTGTGCCTTCTTTTCCCATCGCCTGAACCCTTCTGAGCGAAATTACAACATAGGCAATTGTTGGCAGTCAGGTTGTCCCTGGGGGAGTGGTGTCACTGGTTAGAAGGTGCAGCTCAGCCTTTCCTGGTCTGGACGGATCATAAGAACCTGGAATATATCCATTCAGCCAGGAGGCTGAGTTCCCGATAGGCTTGCTGGGCCCTCTTCTTCTGGCGATTAAATTTTACCTTGTCTTACAGACCTGGGTCCAAAAATATCAAGCCAGATGCTCTCTCTCGCCTGTTTGAGGCCCTAGGGGAGAGGGAGCCACCTGACACCATCTTACCTACGGAGATGGTGTTGGCATGGTGTTTTTGAAGTTGCAGCCACTGACCTAGATGAGCTCACAGAGACTGTAACATCATACATCAGTTTCTGTGAGGAGTTATGCATCCCTACCAGGACCTACTTATCATTTAACAATGATAAACCATGGTTTACACCAAACTTAGACAGCTTCGTCATGCAAAAGAGGATGCCTACAGGAGTGGGGACAGGATTTTGTACAATCAGGCCAGGAACACACTGACAAAGGAGATTGGTGTGGCTAAGAAGAGCTATGCCAAAAAGCTGCAAAACCAGTTTTCTGACAACGACCCTGCAGCAGTGTGGAAAGGCCTGAAAGACATCACTAATTATAAAACACCATCTCCCAGTATCGACAGCAACAAACATCTTGCAAACGAGCTGAATACGTTCTACTGCAGATTTGACACCTCTGACCAGACACCTCACACCCGCCCGGACCATCTCCCTACACAGCCATCAACACCTCCAGCCATCTCCCTCTCCCCCCCTGCACTTCAGATCAGTGAGGATAATGGGAGTCAGATCCTCAGTAAACACCCATCAACACATCCAGCCATCTCCCTCTCCCCCCTGCACTTCAGATCAGTGAGGATAATGGGCGTCAGATCCTCAGTAAACAGCCATCAACACCTCCAGCCGTCTCCCTCTCCCCCCCTGCACTTCAGATCAGTGAGGATAATGGGCGTCAGATCCTCAGTAAACAGCCATCAACACCTCCAGCCATCTCCCTCTCCACCCTGGCACTTCAGATCAGTGAGGATAATGTGCGTCAGATCTTCAGAAAACAAAAGAGATGAAAAGCACCAGGTCCAGACGGTGTTTCCTCAGCCTGTCTGAGAACATGCGCCGATCAGCTGGCTCCTATTTTCACACAGATCCTAAACAGATCACTGGAACAGCGCAAAGTTCCATCCTGCTTCAAATGCTCCACCATCATCCCAATACCAAAGATCACAGGACTCAATGACTACAGACCTGTCGCCTTAACATCTGTGGCCATGAAGTCATTCGAAAGACTGGTGCTAGCTTATCTGAAGGACATCACTGGACCTTTCCTGGACCCCCTGCAATTTGCCTATAGAGCAAACCTGTCTGTGGATGATGCAGTCAACATGGGACTGCATTATACCCTACAACATCTGGACAAACCAGGGAACTACACAAGGATACTGTTTGTGGACTTCAGTTCTGCCATTAACACCATCGTCCCATCACTGCTCGAGAACAAACTGACCCAGCTGTCTGTCCCTAGCTCTGTCTGTCAATGGATCACCAGCTTTCTGACAGATAGACAACAGCTAGTCAGAATGGGCAAAATCACATCCGACAGCCGCACCATCTGCACTGGTGCCACCCAGGGATGTGTTCTCTCCCCACTGCTCTTCTCCCTGTACACCAACGACTGCACCGCAAAAGACCCCTCCATTAAGCTCTTGAAGTTTGCGGATGACACTACTGTCGGCCTCATCCGGAACGGCGGCGAGTGTGCATACAGACAGGGGGTGGAGCGACTGGCTTTATGGTGCAGATACAACAACCTGGAGCTGAACACGCTCAAAACAGTGGAGATGATAGTGGACTTTAGGAGAAACCCCCCTGCACTCCCCCCACTCACCATCATGAACAGCACTGTGGCTGCAGTAGAGTCATTCAGGTCCCTGGGCACCACCATCTCTTGGGATCTGAAGTGGGACATTCACATAGACTCTATTGTGAAGAAAGCCCAGCAGAGACTGTACTTCCTTCGTCAGCTGAGGAAGTTCAACCTGCCACAGGAGCTGCTCGTACAGTTCTACTCAGCTGTCATCCAATCCATCCTCTGCACTTCAATCACCGTCTGGTTCAGCTCAGCTGCCAAAACTGACCTCCATAGACTACAGCGAATAGTCTGGACTGCTGAACGAATCACTGGCACTGCCCTTCCTACACTTCAAGAACTGTACTCTTCCAGAGTGAGTAAAAGGGCTCACAAAATCACTCTGGACGACTTACACCCAGCACACTATCTGTTCGAACTGTTGCCATCTGGTCGGCGCTACAGAGCACCAAGCACAAAAACAGCCAGACACAGGAAAAGTTTTTTTCCTCAGGCCATCTACCTCATGAACAGTTAAATATTCCCCTACTGTGCAATAAATGTGCAATACTTTCTCATACGCACTTGTACACAGCACCATATAACAATATACAATGCAACACTTTCTCACACGCACCTTACAACCTGTATATTTATAACAAATCTGTACATACAATTCAACATCCAGATCTTTTTGACTAACTGCATCTCTGTTTAATGTTTATCACCTTTTTCTTTTCTCATATTTAATTTTGTGTTGTCACTTGTCACTTTATGTACACTGGAAGCTTCTGTTGCCAAAACAAATTCCTTGTGTGTGTGAAGCACACTTGGCAATAAAACTGATTCTGATTCTGATCTCTCGCTTGGGACATTGAAAGACGGGTTAAGGAAGCCAGGCGGACAAGTCCAGGACCAGAAAGGGTTCCAGCGGGTTGTTTCTTTGTTCCAACCAAGATGCGCTCTGAAGTAATCCAGTGGGGTCATTCCTCTAAGTTGACCTGTCACCCAGGAGTCAGGAGATCGCAGGCTGCCATCTGTCAACGATTCTGGTGGCCTTCCATGGCCAAGGACGTCAGGCAGTTTGTGGCCGCCTGCTCGGTTTGCGCTCGGAACAAGAATTCCAATGCGCCCCCCATTGGTCTGCTCCGTCCCCTTCCCATCCCTTCCTGGCCCTGGTCATATTTGGCCCTTAATTTTGTCACCGGCCTACCAGAAACTAAAGGCAACACAGTCATTCTCACGGTGGTGGACCGCTTCTCCAAATCGGCCCATTTTATTCCCCTTCACAAACTCCCTTCAGCCAAGGAGACGGCTCAAGTGGTGATTGATCACATTTTCCGGATTCATGGTCTTCCGGTCAATGTGGTTTCTGATAGGGGCCTCAGTTTATCTCCCTTTTTTGGAGGGAATTTTGTTGACAGTTCGGGGCCTCTACGAATCTGTCTTAGAATGGGCAGTCCGAGCGGGCAAACCAGGATTTGGAACGTACTCTCCACTGCCTGACATCCCACAATCCTGGCTCTTGGTGTCAACAATTACCCTGGATTGAGTATGCCCATAATACCCTTCCTTCATCTGCCACAGGTATGTCCCCATTTCAATGCTCCATAGGGTTCCAGCCCCCTGTGTTTCCCACGCAGGAACCCGAAGCTGCAGTCCCGTCTGCCCTTGCTTTCATCCAGCGGTGTCGACGCACCTGGAGGAGAGCCAGGGAAGCATTGGTCCAGGCTAATAGATGGACCAAAGCAGCGGCTGATCATCACCGGACTCCTGCTCCTCGTTACAGATGTGGTCAAAGAGTGTGGATTTCTACCATCGATCTGCCTCTCAGGGTAGCGTCACGCAAATTGGCACCCAGGTTCATGGGCCCATACGGGATCACCAAGGTCTTGAGTCCAGTGGCTATACGGCTCAAGCTTCCTCCTACGCTTGGTCGGGTACACCCTACCTTTCATGTGTCTAGGGTTAAGCCTGTATTGTAGGGCTATGGTCCGGAGAGGACCTTGGTCCCAGCTCGGGATGTTCTGTATCCGGCGCTGGTTGAGGACTTCCGTTGGCGACAAGGTAGGCCCCTCCATGGTGCGCCTGGTGGTGCTCGTGGGGGGGGGGGGGGGGGGGGGTACTGTCACATCCTTGGTCTGATCTTGCTGTCTGTCTTCATTTCTGTTTACATGTGGCAAATGCACGTGAATGTTTATTTTGATCTCTCTCTGTATCGCTCCTCCCTCTCATTACCCTATTTTCCATCTAATATGATTAATTTCCACTCACCTGCATTCTATTAGTGATTCCTCTCCTGCCCTATTTATTCCCCTCTTGTGTGTAGTCCTGTGCTAGATTGTTGTTTGCGAGTGCGCCTACGTCAGGCCACTCTCGTCTCGTCTCGCCTCCAGTTGTCTATCTCTTGTCCTGTCTTGTTGTGCTGCTCCATGCCAAAATACTTGTCTTTGCATTTTGCTTTTTCCTTAACTTCCTCTGTTCACAGGCCGGACTGCTTTTACTTCACGGAGCCTACCGGCTTCATTTGACTGCCGCCTTCCTCTCGCTCTCTGAAGCATCACTTTCGCATTCCCCACACGGCCACGTTTCAGCACACCTGCTATTGTGTCCGCCTGTGTTCCCTAACAATAGTTTACAAGGAGCCCGTCTCACGTGGACTATTGTAATAACAAAGCCTCGTGGGCGTGGTCGCATTAAAAATAATGAGCTCAGACAGAGAAACTAGACATAGCGTTGGTCTCATATTGATTACTTTATCAAGCAATATTTGTTTTCAACATGCTTTTCCTGCATTTAAATTAGACACTTCAAGCTTTCTATAGATATGTGTCTCATGTCTATGTGTTTAGTTTTCGCGGAGTTTCAGTGCATATTACTGACGCTTTTGTAAAAACAGTTCACGGAGAGAGAAAAGAAAAAGTGCCTACACTGTTTTCTATCCTTATTTTGCAAAAACACACTTTTGTTGTTATTGTTAGTGTACACAAAAAAAAACTAGTCACCTAACCGATTCGATTGATGTATTGCTCATATCTACACGATCAAAGCTGAAAGTGTAAGTAAATTTTTTTTTTTGCCATTTTTATGTGAAAATGTTTCAAAACGCGTATACGCGGTCTTCGACTCCTGGGGGTTAAAGTGCTCTGAAGTCTTAGTGTAAAGAAACAATAACTCCAGTTTCCCTTCATATGGGAACTTCAACGTGTGTCTTCCAGACATATGGGAGTGCATCAGATACCTATCACTCTGAAGAGTAAGAAAACGGGCCAATTAATGCCAAATGAGTTGGCAGAGCTCAGCTCCACAGCTGATCCTGATTAGTCATTAGGGCTATATCAGTACCTGCTGTGGAGTGAGCCACTAGAATTGTTGCTTCAGAGCCTCTCACGAGACTGAAGAACCCTTTCTGCTTAGCTGACTTCCAAGAAAAAAGCTAAATTACTCACCAATATGGGAGAAGACATTGCAGTGGCGATCAGTCTGGGCTTTCTGTCCCCTGGGCGTTTCGCTGGTGTCCCAAAAAGTCCTCCGCATTTCTCAGTAACTTAGATGCACTCCGTAGGTAGCGTCAGAAAGCCGTGTGTGTCTAGACTATCCTGTCGCAAAAGGAGGTGAAAATCCTACATGACAGTAAAAGTTTGATTGTGGTGTTTACATGTTTATACTCGGAGAGCAGCATTTACAGCGGATCTTTCAGTTTTTGACTATGGCATGTCTTTAAAAACCGAAAGAGCACTGTTGATGATACGAAGTAACTTTGCCATCTGAATGAACAAACAAAGGGCACTGCTCTCACACACACTTACCAAATCTGTAGACACAGGACAATCAATACAAACTGTTTTTTTTTTTAAGGAGACGAGTGGCAAATCCGGATTTCACTATTTCCAGATGCGAAAAGCTCTCGGGTAAAAATGTTCCTTAAAAACGCATCCTGTCGCGTGCAATGTATTTCACACGTGAGTCCAGCTGCGCTCTCATAGCGGGGAAATGAAAACAAAACCTTTGTTGCAGCACAATAATAAACGCAGCACAATAATAAATGCAACACTGATGACCCATGTCTCCAAAATATCGGTCTTTGACTTGTTTTAGCAACACAACGTGGCATCTCTCTGTCGTCTGAACACTGTAACAGGTAAAACAGTCTTCATGGCTTCATGATCGAGTTCCCAGATGGGCATGGCTCGCACCGGGTGCACATCACTCTGCTGTGTCACCGCACCCTCAGTCTCTGGATGGATCTTGCTTTTCTACGGGCCAGTGTGCCCCAAGGGCAAGTATCCAGGCATGTTGTCGTATCGACGAATGTCTCCAGCACGTGCTGGGGGGCCGAGTGCAACGAGCATGCAGCTGCGGCTTCGTGGACTGGACCCCGTATGCATTGGCATCAACTGCCTGGAGCAGTTTGCAGTGTATCTCGCTCTCCGCTGCTTTTCACCAGTGCTGATGCAGAAACACGTGCTGGTCAGGACAGACAGCATGGCAACGGTGGCTTATATCAACTGTATGGGAGGTATACGTTCATGTCTCTGCTCCTCTAGAGTCATACGTGGCTGATATCGCTGCATGCCATTCGTATTCCGGGTGAGCTCAACCATGCAGCCGATGTGCTCTCATGGCAGCTAGCGTCCTGAGAAGAATGAAGACTCCACCCCGGTTCATTGCAGCCTGGTTCATTGGGAGTGCTTCGGGGAGGCCAAGGTCGACCTGTTTTCTCCTAAAAATGCCCATTGCCAGCTGTTTTATTCCCTGACCAATATACGCAAATATGCGTTTCCCCCAGTGAGCTTAATCACACTGACTCTGTTCAAAGTCAGGGAGGACGAGGAGCAGGTCTTGTTTGTTGCGACTCTCTGGCCAAACCGGACCTAGGTTCCCGAAATCACACTCATCGCAACGGCCCCTCCTTGGCGCATTCCTCTGAGAGAGGACCTCCTCTCCCAGAGAAGGGGCACCCGCGCCCAGATCTCTGGAACCTCCAAGTGTGGTCCATAGATGGAGCAAGGAAGACTTGGGTGACTTACCGGCTACGATAGTTAACATCATCACTCAGGCTAGAGCAGCCTCTACAATGCATGGCTATGCCCTGAAGTGGAGTCTATTCTCTAAAGGGTGCACTTCTCACCGAGAAGACTTGCCAGAGTAGCATTGTGTTATCCTTCCTTCAGGATAAACTGGAGCATAAGTCACCCTCCACACTGAAGGTTTACATGGCTGCTATCTCTGCTCATCATGACGTGGTGGATGGCAACATGCTTGCCAAGCATAATCTAATCATCTGATTCCTCAGAGGTGCGCAGCGATTAAATCCATCTCGCCCCCCTCTCATGCCCTCCTGGGATCTCTCTGTAGTCCTGGCGGGTATGCAGAGAGAAACCTATAACCTATATATTCTCTATAAACGAGAACCAAAATCATGTGTGGGGCACATCATGCGCTATGTACTGCACTGAGTGTATGCTTTGCTAAAAAGATAGGTCTTTAATCTAGTTTTAAAGAGCGAGAGTGTGTGTGAGCCTCGGACATTGTCAGGAAGGCTATTCCAGGGTTTAGGGGCCATAAATGAGAAGGCTCGGCCTCCTTTACTCGACTTTGATATTCTAGGTACTACCAGAAGCCCTGAGTTTTGAGATCGTAAAGAGCAGGTTGGGTTGTAGCGAGACAGGAGTTTGGTTAGATTTACAGGAGCTAGATTATTTAAAGCTTTATAGGTAAGGAGTAATATTTTAAAATACAATACAAAACTTAACAGGCAGCCAGTGTAAGGAGGATAAAATTGGGGTGATATGATCATATTTTCTAGATCTGGTAAGGACTCTGGCATCTGCATTTTGCACTAGCTGGAGTTTGTTAATAGAGGATGCTGGGCAACCAGAGCATTACAGTAGTCCAGCCTAGAAGTCATGAAAGCATGAACTAGCTTTTCTGCATTTGAGATGGATAGCATACTTCGCAATTTAGCAATATTTCTCAGATGAAAGAAAGCAGTTTTTGTGACATGGGATATATGATTTTTAAAAGTTAAATTGCTGTCTAATATGACACCCAGATCTTTTATAGTAGAGTTAACGCTAACTTTGTATCCCTCTAGTTGCAGGTCCAGTTGTGAGAACTGCTGTGTACAGGATTTAGGCCCAATAACTAATAATTCTGTTTTGTCTGAGTTTAAGTGAAGAAAATTGTTGGTCATCCAGTCTTTAACATCTTTGATACACTCGGTTAGCTTCAGACAGTTCAGACATCTCAGTAGGTTTAGTTGAAATGTATAATTGAGTATCGTCTGCATAGCAATGAAAGCTGATCCCATGTTTTCTAATAATGTCCCCCAGGGGAAGCATGTATATTGTAAACAGCAAGGGGCCTAAAACTGATCCCTGAGGGACCCCGTACTTTACTGGCCTGACTTGTGAAAGCTGTCCATTAATATTCAGAAATTGGTAACGGTTTGCTAAGTATGACCTAAACCATTCAAGAGCTTGTTTTTGGACACCTGTAGAATTTAAGCGGTCTATGAGAATATTGTGGTCAATGGTGTCAAATGCAGCGATAAGATCAAGTAGAACTAATAGTGAGATGCACCCTTGGTCAGCAGCTAAGAGTAAATCGTTTGGTTATTTTTACTAATGCGGTTTCTGTACTGTGATGAGGCCTGAAATCTGACTGAAACACTTCAAAAATGTTGCTTGTCTGCAGAAAGGAGCATAATTGGGTAAAAACAACTTTTTCTGGTATTTTAGACATAAACGGAAGATTTGAAATAGGCCTATAATTAGCTAAGTTGCTCGGGTCCAGTTGTGGTTTCTTAATAATAGGTTTAATAACAGCTAGCTTGTAAGGATTTGGAACATGGCCTAAAGATAAAGAAGAGTTGATAACATTAAGGAAAGGTTCTCCTATAATAGGTATCAATTCTTTCAGTAATTTTGTTGGAATTGGTTCTAACATACATGTAGCTGATTTAGAGCTATTTATAACTTTATCTAGCTCTTCCTGTTCTATGGTTTTGAAGCATTGTAAGTTATTTTGATTCAGTTGAATGTTTACTGGATCTAGAGAATAAGATGGTGCAGAAAGTTTAACATCTTCTATTTTCTGTCTAAAGCGTTCTATTTTATCACTGAAAAAAATCATGAAGTCATCACTACTAATTTGCGGTGGGACATTTTGTTCCAAAGATGATCGATTATTTGTTAGTTTAGCAATGGTGTTAAATAAAAATCTCGGATTGTTATGATTATTTTCAATAAGTTTGCGGAGGTGCTCGGCCCTGGCAGATTTAAGAGCCCTCCTATAGCTGGACATACTGTCTTTGTACGCAATTCTAAAAACCTCTAAATTAGTTTTTTTCCATTTACGTTCCAGAGCACGGGTTGCTGTTTTGAGAGCGTGAGTATGAATATTGTACCATGGTGCAGTTTTATTCTCTCTAGCCTTTTTTAATTTGATGGGTGCCACTGTATTAAGTGTGATAGTAAAGATGGCATCCATACTGCTGGTTACTACGTCAAGGTCATTTGCGTTTGCGGGTGTATTTCGAAATAAAGAAAGATCAGGTAAGTTATTTATGAATTCATCCTTGGTGGACGGAACGATAGTCCTACCAGGGCGGTATATTGGTGCAGATCTGCTAATTTCAGGTAAACGCAGCTTATATAGCAAGAGGTAGTGGTCTGTAACATCATCACTTTGTGGTATAATGTCTACATCAAAGACTTCAATTTCATAAGACAATATTAGATCTAATGTATGCTTTAAGCGATGGGTTGGACCAACAGCATTTTGTTTTATCCCAAGTGAATGTAGTAGATCCATAAAGGCGAGCCCTAGTGTATCATTTGTGTCATCTACGTGGATGTAAAAGTCTCCTACATTTAATATTTTATCAGTTTTAACTAGTAAGTCAGAAATAAAATCAGAAAACTATTTTAGAAAATTGACATAGGGTCCTGGGGGTCTATATATGGTGATTATAGCGAGAGATAACATAGGTTTTTGCATAATATCCGGTAGCATAACATTAAGAGCTAATACCTCAAAGGAGTTAAACATAATTCCATTTCTCTGATTAACATTAAGAATATCACTAAAGATTGCTGCAACTCCACCACCACTGTCACGATCACCAGCGATCTTCTCCCCTTAGATCGCTGATTTACATGCACAAACTCTATGGACTACAAATCCACCATATAATGGACTACATCTCCACACATGCACTCCACTCTCACACACATGTTACTCATCTCCACTGATTGCACACACACCACCGGAGGCTTGTCAAGACTGATTGCACACAGTACATAAGCAGCACACACACTCATTCCATTGCCGAGTCTTGTTACCTGTTTACAGTGTCAATTCAAAGCGTTTCCTTGTCTTGTTTTTGCCGTGTT
This sequence comes from Danio kyathit, assembly GCA_903798195.1. Lineage (NCBI taxonomy): Eukaryota > Metazoa > Chordata > Actinopteri > Cypriniformes > Danionidae > Danio > Danio kyathit. The sequence goes on from LR812536.1 coordinate 43,233,031, forward strand.
TTGACCTTCGCCTTGTTTATCTGTTTCTCCCTGTCTGCTGTCATCCTTGTGATCATTTGCCTGCTTTATTGACGACGATTCTGGATTTCCCTCATACACCTGATTGCTCCTGTGTTGATCATTGCTTGCCTGACCATCCCTTTAATAAAAGCCTGCATTTGGATCCACATCCTGTTGTCAGCGTGCTATCCACGGTTACAGAAGACTCGGCCACTCATGGATCCAGCAGAAAGGATCAATCCAGTAAGTGCTCTTTGTGCCATATTCCAAGATGGTCGCCCTGTGGAAAAATATGTGGAGGAATTCCTTCAGTTCAGCCACCTCCTTTCCCAGAGTGAGACTGCCGTTAAAGACTTGTTTTGGAGTGGTTTAGACGACAACATTATGTTAAGCCTTCCCGAAGTGGACACAAACTGGACTCTGGCTCAATATTTAGATTTTGTATTGAGTTTTTGTGGATCACCTTTCACCGTTGGAGAAATAGAGGAGGATATTCCTAAATGTTTTTTGGGGGAGGGCTGTGTACAGCAAGACCCGCTGGCAACGGGGTTTGCTGGACAGTCCACTACAACGATCATGCTGGCATCACCTATACTCCTGTCCCCGGTTCACCAGCCTAGACCACAGCCAGCCACAAAATGACCACCTCCAGTCCTCCAGCTAACAAAACGGCCACTTCCAGTCCTCATGTTCACAAGATGACCGCCTTCAGTCATCCAACTCACAAGATGGCCGCCTCCAGTCCTCCAGCTAATAAAACGGCCACTTCCAGTCCTCATGTTCACAAGATGGCCACCTTCAGTCCTCATGTTCACAAGATGACTGCCTTTAGTCATCCAACTCACAAGATGGCCGCCTCCAGTCCTCCAGCTAACAAAATGGCCACTTCCAGTCCTCATGTTCACAAGATGGCCACTTCCAGTTCCCCAGCTCACAAAATGGCCGTCACCAGCCCTCCAGCTCATGCATGGGTAAGCGCCAATCTGCCACCAGCTCACAAGATGGCTTCATGTTCCGAGTCTGTTCCTGCCATAGTTCCTGTTCCTGAAATGCCATCACCTGAGCCACCAGAATGGCCACCACCACCCGAGTTGCCAGAGCTACTGCCACCACCAGAGCTGTTCCTACCAGAGTTGCCACCGCCACCTCCAGAGCTGCCATATCCTCCAGAGCTGCCAGATCCTCAGTCACTGCCAGCGCTACCAGATCCTCAATCACTGCCAGAGCTGCCAGATCCTCAGTCATTGCCAGAGCTGCCAGATCCTCAGTCACTGCCAGAGCTGCCAGATCCTCAGTCACTGCCAGAGCTGCCAGAGTCGCCGCCGCCAGAGCTGCCAGAGTCGCCGCCGCCAGAGTCGCCGCTGCCAGAACCCTTTGTATTCCCCGAATGGCGGAAGCCAGATATCTCTGAATCCCTCGAAAGGGTGGCGCCAGAAACCTTTGAATCCCTCGAATGGCGGGACGCCAGAAACCTCTGAATCCCTCGAATGGCGGGCGCCAGAAACCTCTGAATCCCTCGAATGGCGGGCGCCAGAAACCTCTGAATCCCTCGAATGGCGGGCGCCAGAAACCTCTGAGTCCCTCGAATGGCGGGCGCCAGATATCTCTGAATCCCTCGAATTGCGAGCGCCAGAAACCTCTGAATCCCTCGATTGGCGGGCGCCAGATACCTCTGAATCCCTCGAACGGCAAGCATCAGATCCTCTGGAATTCCCTGAATGGTGGGCGCCAGACTCTCCTGAGTCCCACGAAAGGCAAGAGCAGTCACCTGATTCCCACGAAAGGCCAGAGCAGTCACCTGATTCCCGCGAAAGGCCAGAGCAGTCACCTGAGTCCCACAAAAGGTCAGAGCCGCCACCTAAATCTCACGAAAGGTCAGAGCCGTCACCTGAGTTCCACGAAAGGCCAGAACCATCATCCGAGTTTCACACAGGACCGGAATTACCACCTGAGTTTCAGGAAGGGCTGCCAGAGCCGTGTGATTTGCCAGAGTCGTGTGATGTTCTAGAGACATGTGAGTTCCCAGTACCGCCAGAGCCGTGTGACGTCCCAAAGCCTCCTGACCCAGTGGGGTTATATGAACTGCCAGTGCTCCTTGAACCTAAGCCTCCTGACCCACTGGGGTTATATGAACTGCCAGTGCTCCTTGAACCTAAGCCTCCTGACCCACTGGGGTTAGATGAACTACCAGTGCCTCCTGAACCCAAGCCTCCAGACCTACTGGAGTTAAATGAACTGCCAGTATTTCCTGAACCCAAGCCTCCTGACCCACTGGGGTTATATGAACTGCCAGTGCTCCTTGCACCCAAGCCTCCTGACCCACTGGGGTTATATGAACTGCCAGTGCCTCCTGAACCCAAGCCTCCAGACCCACTGGGGTTATCTGAAACGCCAGTGTCCCCTGAACCAAAGCCTCCTGACCCATGGGGGTTATATGAACTGCCTGTGCCTGCTGAACCTAAGCCCCCAGGCCTTTTGCAACTCCACACTCCAGGCCTTCAGCAGCTTCACTCTTCAGGCCTTACGCAGCTCCAACTCCACGCTCCAGGCCCTCCACAGCTCCACGCTCCAGGCCCTCAGCAGCTTCACTTTTCAGGCCTTACGCAGCTCCAGCTCCACGCTCCAGGCCCTCCACAGCTCCACGCTCCAGGCCCTCAGCAGCTTCACTCTTCAGGCCTCACACAGCTCCAACTCCACGCTCCAGGCCCTCCGCAGCTCCACTCTCCGGGCCTTCCGCAGCTCCACTCTCCGGGCCTTCTGCAGCTCCACGCTCCAGGCCCTCCGGGCCTACTGCTGCTTCATGCTTCAGACACGCCTTAGCTGTATGGTCCTGGCCCTCCATCCCTCCCCCTGTTCCGCCTCCACTCCACCTCCCGCCTGAACTGTGATAGGAGTGTCTGGAAGCCACTCCTTAGAGGGGGGGCTCTGTCACGATCACCAGCGATCTTCTCCCCTTAGATCGCTGATTTACATGCACAAACTCTATGGACTACAAATCCACCATATAATGGACTACATCTCCACACATGCACTCCACTCTCACACACATGTTAATCATCTCCACTGATTGCACACACACCACCGGAGGCTTGTCAAGACTGATTGCACACAGTACATAAGCAGCACACACACTCATTCCATTGCCGAGTCTTGTTACCTGTTTACAGTGTCAATTCAAAGCGTTTCCTTGTCTTGTTTTTGCCGTGTTTTGACCTTCACCTTGTTTATCTGTTTCTCCCTCTCTGCTGCCATCCTTGTAATCATTTGCCTGCTTTATTGACGACGATTCTGGATTTCCCTCATACACCTGATTGCTCCTGTGTTGATCATTGCTTGCCTGACCATCCCTTTAATGAAAGCCTGCATTTGGATCCACATCCTGTTGTCAGCGTGCTATCCACGGTTACAACCACGACCGGTTTGACGAGCCTCATGCTTATATGCAAATCCAGGAGGAGTTGCTTCATTTAAGCTAATATAGTCATTTTGTTTCAGCCAGGTTTTAGTAAGACAGAGTGCATTTAGATTGTTATCTGTTATTATTTCATTTATGATAAGCGTTTTAGGTGCTAGTGACCTTATGTTTAGGAGACCAAGCTTTACGAAGTTTGTATTATCATGTTTTATTGGATTTTCAGCTTTAATTCTTAATAGATTTTTTCTAGAGCACACAGTATGTTTAATTGTTGATCTAATAACACGAGGAACAGACACAGTCTCTATGGGGTAAGCTAGACATGTATTACTGTAATTTAAGTGGGACGAACAAGAGTCTATATGGATAAAATGTGAATTTTTACTTACTAGTCAGACAGAACGAAGTATCTTAGAGATGTTGTCCGACAGCAGTTCAGCTCCAACTCGACTAGGGTGCAGGCCGTCCGGATGGAAAAGCCTAGGACGCTCCCAGAAGAGATTCCAGTTATTGGCAAAGAGCAGTTTCTGTTCATTACACCATGTTAATAGCCATTCATTCAGAGCAAAAAGTCTACTGAACCTTTCATTTCCTCAGCGGTGGGTAGGAAGCAGTCCAGAAACGATGATCTGCGTGGTGGGCGAGGTGTGTCGAACCGTCTCGATGAGGCTCCTGAAGTCCCTCTTCAGGAACTCCGACTGGCGGAGCCCGGTGTCGTTCATCCCCACATGGAGGACAACGGCACCGAGGCTCTCGCCAGCGCTCCGGATACTCGGAATCTGTGTAGAAATATTCTTAACGCGAGCACCAGGAAAGCAGAATGTGCGTACTTTATTACCTGAAGTGGAAGCAGGATGGACGTGGCGGACGATGGAGTCACCAATGATAGCCACATTGTGACCCGTTTCGCGGAGAGGGGCGAAGCGGTTCTCCGTAGAGATCTCGAACGCGGGAGGAGACTCTCTGCCCCGGGGGTTCCTGATCACCCTATGCGGCTGCACCCAGGGGCCGCGGTAGCCGAGTGTCGGCGTAAACGACCCCTGGGCGAGCCGCGTCCCAGAGGAACACGAGGGGTTGAGGTAGACGGAGTGTCACGGCTGTATTGTGCATTTACCTCAGGTGAGCGAGCTGCAGCCCGGGGCACACCGAGCAAGGCTCTCTGCGCCCTGAGCGGCGTCCGCTTCACCTGCAGAAGACGGATGCGTTCTTCCAACTGTTCCAGCTCCATGTCCAGCGCCTCCATCGATGTCTCTCCTGCACACAAGGACGAAGACACAATCGACATCGTACAGGGTAACGAGCCAAGCCAGTAAGTGAGAAAATTAGGGAATGCTAGCAGGCTAAGCTACAAACAACAGGCGGATGCTCGAGAGACAGAACGTTTTAAAGTAGATTTATTTGTATAAAGTGTTAGATGTTATATAAAATGTATTTAGGGTTTGTTCCCCCTAAGTAGTATTTAGCAAATGTGGTATTTGATAATAAAAATGCAAATTGCGAATCTATGCAACAGAGCGAGCTCCAAACAGCAGCAGCTAACGTAACAGCGGCAGTGACGTCACTCGAGCATCCAAGAGAGTCTGGGATTTAAAGGCATTTTCGGTCAGTGAATCGTGCCTGGAATTCGGGCCGGAATACCCTCACGTCATCCTGAGACCCTGGCATGGCTATGTGCCCAAGGTTCCTACCACCCCATTTAGAGATCAGGTGGTGAACCTGCAAGCACTGCCTTCGGAGGAGGCAGACCCAGCCCATTCACTGCTTTGTTCCGTTCACGATTTACACCTTTACGTGGAACGAACGCAAAACTTAAGATCTTGTGAACAGCTCTTTATCTGTTATGGTGGTCGGCAAAAGGAAAGTGCCGTATCAACACAGAAGTTGGCCCACTGGATAGTTGATGCCATCGACCTTGCTTATCAATGCCAGGGCGAGCCCCCTCATTAGGGCTAGTCAATATGCTTTATTACCATCAAGTCTCCCCTTTGTCTCCGCAGTGTCCCCCTCCCTTCAGGGACTGGCACGCTTTCCGAATGTACTGTCGTATTTTTAAAAAAATCCCTAGACTTTATTTGCTAGGTAAAAGCACATTTACGACCACCGATCTAATACTATTATTATTCCCATATAATGGTAATTTTATGGGCCTAGGTGGCGTTGGAAGGTTGCGCTTTTGGTGATCAGTGCTTTTGGTCAGTGCACTCTCGTACACTTGACAAACTGCACATCAGGAGCATGATGGGCTTAGCTGCTGTGGCATTTTCCATACACTCCCATATGTCTGAAAGACACAAGTTGGAGTTCCCATATATAGGTCGTCAGATGCACTCCCATATGTCTGGAAGACACGTCTCCGTTCCCTATGCGGGGAATGTGGGTTATGTATGTAACCAGGACAATCCACAGTATTAACAAATAGTGCTTGAAGGATCCCAATTACTGCAAAAGGGTCCTGCAAGTATTGCAAAGACTGTCAGTGGTTTCTCAAGGAACCCCTTATTGAGAGAAAGAGCTTTGAGGTACTTGAAATACATTTCCTTGAGTACCCAACAGGGTATTTGAAGCACCTTTGCTTTTTACTGCACAAATTGCATGCATTCTATCATTTCTGCTCAAACTTGCTTTGCAGCTCTAACTGCTGGACAATCATATCTTGTTAAGTGTATAACCTGTGTGTTAACATATTGTGCTAACATATTGTCAGAGATGGATTTTTGCCCCTTAGATAAACCGATTATCCTCCATATGTAAACACATCAACTGGATTGTTGTTGACTTATTATGGGTGCATATTAGTAATGGGCGATATAAACGATATGCGATATAAACGATACAAAATTGGCCTACGATAGAGATTCTAATTCTATTGCACTATCGCGATAATGCATGTTTGATGACGCAATCTACCTGCGAAATTAAGAGCAACGATCATCTTGAATAAACAACAGTGCGACCATTTCGCTCGCATTTGCTACAAAAAATAATAAGCTCGATTGATAACTTAATTCACTCGGCCACTGTAAAACAACATGCTCTTCACACTAACTTATGGTGTATTACGTTGGAAATCTATTGTGACTGTAGCACATGCTGACGCTCTCAACAACAGCATTAAGCAATGCATGGCACCGAATGGCGACGTGTCACACAACTTGCGAGCCTCATGCATGGCATATCGAGGCTTGTCACACAGATTCCCACACAGCGCTTCCCACACAGATTTTACCTGGGCGGCCGATATATTATTGGGGCGGCCCAGTTCTGTGTTGGCAAGAAACTGAGAACACTCTGCCACAGACTCACAAGCTCTGCATGCAGACCCACAGAGACGCGCTGGATACAGAAGAGCGCGAAGACTAAATAGACTGATCCAGCTCATTATTTGGGGTGACAATACATTTTCCCTGGACATGTCCAAGAATCTGCTTTCGCTTTCGATATTAATTGTATTCATTTTTGCATTACTTTATAAGCAAACTTTATCTGGTGCGTCTCAATATCTCAGCAGCAACAACACTACAGCAGACAGAGAGAGAGGGAGAGAGAGAGAAAGAGCAGATCAAGACACCAGTTTTAATTTCATTAGGAGAAAAAAAATGTTTAAGATCAAATGCGTTACCTTAGGCTGCAGGTTAGAAATATGTTTTTATTTAAAGTATCTGCAATACACAATTTTATTTGACTAATTTAATACTGGAAGTAATTTCAGTACAGTGTAAGTTCCTTAACTAAAGACCTTTTTTTTTGTTCTCTGCAACTTGGCATTTAGGAACCAAGGACTTAAAAGAAAAGTCTTTCTTTCTAAAGACACTACATTTAGTTTATTATCTGCAACATTGTGTTGTTTAATTACAGTTTTGCTTTTGCACAATAAATGTTCTCAAAACGACATGCAACGTTTCTTTATTTCTTAAAAAAATAGCAGTTTGGCTTTCCTAAGGGTCTATGTAACCTGTTCTGAAATGGTTCTATTATAATTTATATATCGCAATATATATCGTTATCGCAAGAGGCTGCAATGTATATCGCAATATGGATTTTAGGCCATATCGCCCATCCCTAGTGCATATAATAATGTTATGTATTCTCTCTGTAAATTAATCTCACACTTTAAATGTACGGTCCATGAATGGCAAATAATTTAACTTACACTTAGAAAATAGCACTAATGTAAGGTACATTTTTATTTTGCAGGGTATAAGGTGGAACAATATTCACAAGATAATCATGCATTTCACATACTAACCATGCATAATCTTTGTTTCCCAAAAATACAAGCATATACTTCAATGTTGTTCATATAGTTTTGTTGCAGTTTATGCTGAATACAGAAATTTACATGCTATACAGCTACATGTTAGCCAAGAGCATGTTGTAAGCAGAAGAAATAACCTCAAACGTCAGGGTGTTACAAACATCCCATGTACCCCAAAGCCACACCATAGGCCATACTCAATCATTCAATGCTTTCTAGAATACCCCCTGAAGAACATAGCATATTTCCTTTTAAATTACAAAATTGGTTCCTACTTAAGTTTTTTTGTCTTGTTTCTAGTACAAATATCTTAAAATTCATTAATCAAGAAGCACTGTTTAGACAATTTAAAAATACTGTCCTGCTTTTTAGAAATAATATGTCAAAATTAAGTGATTTTGTTTACTCATTGGCAGATTATTGAGATTATTGTTTGCTTCTTGATTTATGCTTCTTGATTTAAGAATGTGTAGGTAATTCGACTGGAAACCAGGCAAAAGCTCTAATTAAAAAAAGCATTTTTGCAGTGTTTGTGTCTGTCTGTGTGTGTGTGTGCGCGCGCATTTGTGTGGATTAAGAGCAACATCACACTCTTCATATTACATAATTCAAAACATGTTTCATTTATGTTTCTTATAAGGCTCTTGGGGGTCCTTTACCTATCAAATGTTTTTTAGAATTCTTGTCCGGTTTTAATAAAATAACATAGCATTTAGGAATGAATATGCAGAATAAAAGTCCATACGTGGAGGCTAAAATGGCAAAAATCTCCACTGCTACAGTGAATTTTCCAGGCGAACTAACATAAGCTGGTATAAAAGCTACCCAAACTGCACAGAATATGAGCATACTAAATGTGATGAATTTGGCTTCATTAAAGTTATCAGGGAGTTTTCGTGCCAGGAAGGCCAAAAAGAAACATAGAATAGCGAGTAATCCAACATAACCTAACACAGCCCAAAAACCTAATACTGATCCAACATTACACTCTAGAATGATCTTTTCTTTAAAGTACTTCACATTTTTAAAAGGAAAGGGGGGTGATATTGTTAACCAAAGCACACAAATAAGAACTTGAATAAGAGTAAAGGCAAAAACACTGAGTCTCTGTTGAGGAGGACCAAACCATTTCATCACATTACTTCCTGGAAGTGTAGCTTTGAAGGCCATTAACACCACTATTGTTTTCCCCAGAACACAGGAAATACAGAGGACAAAAGTGATCCCAAATGCTGTGTGTCTTAACATACAGGACCACTCAGTGGGGCGACCAATAAAAGTGAGTGAACAGAGAAAAACACAACATCAGTGAAAAGAGGAGCAAGAAGCTCAGTTCTGAATTGTTGGCTTTCACTATTGGTGTATTTTTGTACTTGAAAAATATAACTGCAATTAACATTGTTAAAATTGCACCAGCCACTGAAATAGTTGTGAGCAAAAGTCCCATGATCTCCTCATAAGACAGAAATTCTGTTTGCTTCTTAATACACTGATCCTTTTGCAGATTTGACCAGAAGTCTTGATGACACCGAAGACATGTTACTGAATCTGTTAATGGATATAAATAGTAATGCCAATTATTAACAAAATCACAGTTTTCGGTTTTATTCAGTTTTCATTGTAAAAAAAAAAATCACATATTGTAACACTTTGAAATCCCAGCTTTATAAGCTACCATTTACAGTATAAAAATAAGTTATTCTCAAGGCCATGTGGTCAAAAAACTAAAAGAAAGAGGCAGCTTGATCTTATTAATAGAAGCATTATTTTCATTAAAGAGATATGCCTATGTGTAATTTTTGGTGAAATGTAATTTTGAAGGCTGTCTTCCACAAATGTGTACTTTTACTTTAGACTCCACTGATTGTTAAATATGGGTATTCTAAAGTTATGTTACATGCATTCAGCCTGTGTTGCAGTGCAAGAACATGTATAGTTAAAAAAAAAAAAGGATGCACGAGTATTGAGATTCTGCTGTGCCTTGTGGTGGAATCATAAACTGATAAAACCTGAAGCATGCCGTTTGCAGCATTGTGAAAAAGATACTGTAAACTCTGGAGAAATGAACAAAGTTAAACTGTGATGGACAGTAACACACCAACAAGCAGCTTCAGATACTTCAGAGAGGCACACACAAGGCAGGTATCCATCAGATATACACACATTTCAGTCAAATACCACTGCAAACACTTGCTTTCCTGCCAATTAAAAAAAACTTTGTGAACTGTTTGGTACAAATGCATACCGAACCATTTTTTTCATGAACATTTCCATCCCTAATTATATATATATATATATATATATATATATATATATATATATATATATATATATATATATATATATATATTAGGGGTGTAACGGTTCACAAAAATCATGGTTCGGTATGTTTTCGATACATCAAAAAAAAAAAAAAAAAGCCAGAGGATTTCTCTGATTGAAATCTTTTTATTGTATGAAAACTAACATCATAAAAGCATGATCTCTCTTCTTTTTTTTTTACTTTAAACTAGGGATGTCAGTTTCTACAAAATCCCGTGATCAATGATCATTTAAATTAACGATCAATTAATCTATTAATCGCTCATTCTTATAAACGATCCGTTTAAATCTAGGCTACCAGCCTGTGTTGCGGCTACTGAAGAATGAGCCGAATATGCAATGCATTATGATTCTTGCTTAATCGTCACAACGAAAAAATCCCAAACTAGGCTACAGGCTGAGTAGCCACGTCAGAGGTGAATGCGGCACACGCTTCTGTTACAGCTTCCGTGAGGAACGAAAGCGAAAGCAACTAAACACTGTTATGCCATAAAATTATTTCATTTTTAACAATCAATTAAATTACACAGCGGTTTTATATCAAAAGTTAATAATAATATAAATATACTACATTTTGATGGTAAAATAATGATTTAAACGACGGCTGTTATTTCTTTCAGCATTCAAACATTAAATAACTAATGCATCAAGTGAAATAAAAACGAATATGAAACAACACATAGCAGGATTTAATGCATATAAAGGACTATTATATTTAGCAAAATGCTGCTCTTTTTATCTTTGTATTTTTTTATCATTTTATTTTTGTTATTTTTAATATTTTTTTGTCTTCATAATTAAAGCTATCGACAAATTCTGCTTGACATTTTAGGAAATATTTTGCGTAGCTACCCAGTATATATTAAAGATCACGAGAACAAAAAAAACAAACACAAAAACATGTTACATGGCCCCATAAATGTCCAACTTATATTTAACTGAATCGTATAAATGATGAAAATTGCTCATTTTATTTTTATAAAACATTTGTTATTTTTTTAAGTAAAAACAATATCGACATTTAAGAATCATTTTATTAATTCATTCATTCCTTTCACTTGTTTATTGGCGCATATATAGGCTATAATTTAAATCAAACAACAGTAAATTGGACCTCTACAATGCCACTAAGCTTTCAAACAAAAGTCTAAAAAATTAAAGAAAGATTGGACTTTATCCGGTGACGGCCGACACTGAGCTCAGTAAAATGTTTTTTGATAAGTTATTAATAATCTGTTCAATAATTCGTTAAAGCCAAAATGAATGGTAATTTAATATAGGCTATTTAAAAAAAATTATAGCCTATATAATAAATATAGGCCTAACATATTTTTAAATTAAATAAAATAGGCTAGTCTATTTTCTGAAAAATGCGCCTGTCTGTGTTTATCATTCCATCAAATTAATTTGATCGCAGCACCTGTTATTCCAGAACAGAACATTTGAGCTGGTTTGAGTTCTTTTCATTTTCTTTTTTCTGTAGTTTCATTTTTACAAATAATTTTATTTAATTTGTTTGTTAATTAAATTTTGTTATTTAGCCTATTTTTTATGCAAGAAAGTTGCAAATTAATTGCACTGCTGCTGAGAGAGAGAGAGAGCGCAATGGAAATAATAAAATTTCCGCATGCTGATTTATGTGAAATTGCGAATACATGACTATAATTGCATTGCAATTTTAAAAATTATTGTATTTTTTCCTTTAGGAGGGAAAGTCTATTTCAATTCATGCTAAAGACACGTGGTGCTGAAGTCCGTAAGTGCCGGTCATGTTGATGTGAACAGCTGAAGCTGTCAAATTATTAGTTTAGCCTATTTATTATTAATGATGATGATTAAAAATAATAATAATGCTATTTATTTTATTCAATAATGTAATTAAAACATGTAATATAGCCTATCTACATTAATGCGAAACAAGCTAAATATCGTCTTTAAAGTCGTCATAGGTCTCAGCTCTCTCATATCTTTGCCTACATCCTCCTCAATACACGATATCCTCTATTAAATCAAGTAATTTCACCACAATGTTGCAGGACAGGCTTAACAAAATTCACAGCACTGAACATGTTCCCAGACTGAAAGTGATTGATGATGAGAAAACTCAGAAACCTGTGAGAACGGAGATGTTCACCGCATATAGCCGCGAGGAGCGATTTTTTTTTTAATGAAAGCATATTTGTGCCAGTCTGTCAAGATTGCTTAATACACCTTAATATTTTAGAGTAAATAGTTAAAGTTTGCATCACCAATAATTGATCTTACCCATGCGTGACCCACTTAAATACCTAAATATCATGCAACCTATTTTTTGATTAGCTACCTGACTCGCGGATTAACGGCAGCACATGTGGATATAACCGAGATCTGCTTGATTTGACCGTCAACTGCCATTTCAGTGGATCTGAAAGCAGGCATTATTATCTGACTGAAATAGGCTTATGAAGGAATAATGAAACGACGTTCTATTACATTTAACATTTTCTTAAAACCCGAAATTTTCACTACCGATTAAGGTCTACAGGGAAACCAAAGTACTCTGTCACGTCATGACAGACGTGACAAAGTTGACAAAGTTGCCTGTCACGTCATGGGATGCCTTGTTGAGCATTGTTGCACTGAAAACATTATATTATGTACACTTATCCTCTTTTATCTTTTTAGATATTAGTCTGAATCGTTCAGTTCGTATGCGTACCGAACCGAAAGCCTCGTACCGAACGATTCGATACGAATACGTGTATCGTTACACCCTTAATATATATATATATATATATATATATATATATATATATATATATATATATATATATATATATATATATATAATTTATTAGCCACCCTGTGAATTTATTTTACTTTTTCAAACATTTTCCAAGTGATGTTTAACAGAGCAAGAAATTTTACTTCTGGAAAGAAGTATTACTTGTTTTATTTTGGCTAGAATAAAAGCAGTTTTTAATTAAAAGAAAAAAAAAAACATTTTAGAGTCAATATTATTAGCCCCCTTAAGCAATAGTTTGTTTGTTTTTTGACTTACCTAATTAACTTTAATTAACTTGCCTAATTAACCTAGTTACACCTTTATATTAAATACACTTTAAGCTGAATAATAGTATCTTGAAAAATATCTAGTAAAATACTATGTACTGTCATCATGGCAAAGGTAAAATAAATCCGTTATTTGAAATTAGTTATTAAAACTATTTGGTTTAGAAATGTGTTGAAAAAAAATATTTCCCTCAAACAGAAATTACAGAAAGAAAATTTCAATATATCCAATAATTCTAATTTCAACTGTATGTATGTGTGTGTAGTTTTATTTTTATGAGTTTTGTGATTTAAATGTTACCTGTTGTATTACTGATCTCTCCCTCTGTGCATGATATGCAGTCATAACAGCATATAGGTTTTCCTTTCTTTACAGCTTTTCTAGTTCCATGGGGGCAGCTCTCACTGCACACAGACACTGTAACCTATGACAAAGATTTATTAATGCATGTATGTATGTATGTATGTATGTATGAACGCTTGTTGTATGTATGTATGTAAATGCACAACTGTTTTTCACCTTTGTTGAATTAACTGCCCAGAAAATTGATGACATATTGACAGCTAAACGATCCATTCCCTTAAAAGAAGCATCATAGAACCCAACAGTCACAAATTCGTAATGCTGTTTTGTACTTGGCTGCCAGTTAATTATATCATATTTTGCCACCGGATCACCATTCTCATCAAAGTAAACCTCCTCACCATCTTTGGTTTTGAAATGTACCTTTCTAATGTGCTTCAGAAACTTCAGTGAGAGAGAGAGAAAGAGAGAGAGAGAGAGAGAGAGAGAGAGAGAGAGAGAAAGAGAAAGAGAAAGAGAAAGAAAGAGAACATCAACAAAGTGTTTAATATATTTAGCAGTCATAGCAACAACAACAACAAAAATGCATCTTATTTTGTGGGGAATAATTAAGTATTATTATAGTACTTAAAGTGGTACCCACAGTTACAGGATCAGGCTGTTTCTTTAAGGCACATTTGTCTTTGCAGCCTAGAAGTTCATGAAGTGTATGAGCAACAGCATACACTCCTTTGTACACATTACTGAAAATAGGCATGAGTGACATGTCTGTGAATAGGTTTTCTACTTGTGACAACTCTTCCTTGCCTGTACATGGATTTACGGAGACTGAAATATCCTTGTTGGAATATTTACACTGAAAAAGGGCTTCCCAGAACTCTGAAAAAATGGCACCACCAGAAGACTTCAGTGGTTTTATATTTAAAATGAATTCTTGTAGACCTGTCACTTTAGTTTTGGGTATAGCCAGACCAACAGCCCCTTGTAGAATGTGATGTGTATCCATGCTGGCAATGACTGAATCAGAGATCCAGGCTTCAGTGCCTACCCACTGGTATCCAGTAATATTATATTCAACAAATTTATGCAGCAGAACCTCCAAGTCCCAGTGAGCAAGAAATCCCACAATCACTCGTGAAGTAGAGCTTTTAATCTGTTCAATTATCCTCATTACTTTATCTTCAGTATATGTTCTGAAAAATGGGAGAGAATATTCCAAACAGATTCCCATCTGTTCGGCCACCTTAGTAAAAGTTGCCATCCCACTGTTGCCGTAATCATCATCTGTTCTTAAGGCTCCCACCCAGGTCCAGCCAAAGTGTCTAACCAGTTCTGCCAGTGCTCTGCTCTGGTAGTGGTCACTTGCAATAGTTCGAAGAAATGAAGGATACTTCACTTTGTCACTAAGACACTCACAGGTGGCATAGTGACTGATCTAAGACATTAATGTACAAAAAAAAAAAAAGAAGCAACGATATAAATTTAATTATAACATATTCAGTATTGATCAGCTTCGAAAAATATTTTCATTAGAGTTCAACAGAATAAAATTCATTGCACACACTGTGAAAAAAATAGATTACATCTTATTTTTACAAATAGTTACCAATGGAAGCTTGAATGGTCCGATACTCTTCGTTATTGCCATGCAAGCTGATGAAGTTGTGTCCCCTAAAATGGCTTGAACTTCAGCATGCTTTGTGCAGGGCCCTTCAACAGATATTTTCTCATGCCCATTTGCCAGGGCCATAGCTGCTCGAACCCCAACCGCCACTGAGCCACATGTGTCATAAATCTTGTAGCCTAATGAGACCCCGGGTAGCAAAGTGGAACTGTTATTAATTTCCTCTATGGCAAAAAGCATGGATTGTGCGTACTGAAAGTCTCTGAAATTAAGACTGGTTAAAAACAAAGCAAAACTATTTTAAAAAACTGTGGAGTATTCATGTAACATTAGACATGAACAAAAGCTTCAACTGATTTACTTACCTGATGCATTTTAGTGGAGGTGGCACAAAGGTGTATGTCAGCTGCCTGACTTCCCAGCTGCTATGGAAAGAGAAAACACCTCCAACTATGATGTCCCCATCTTTCCATAATTCAGGGAGTACTGGCTCTCCTTGCAGCGTACAGGCAGTTTCATTAGCTTTAGAAAAAGTCATGATGGCTATCACCATATGCAGCAGTGCAACTAGTGGCTCCATACACCTAGTGAAACTATCATATGACAAATGTACCTTGCTCTGGTATTTCAGCTAATAGAATGCATTGGAGGTCTTTATAGGGATCTTATAATCTTTAGGGAAATGACATAGGCCATAGTAATGTGAAGGAGGTCCCACATTCTGGCCTACTGATGACACAAAATAATATGAATAAAATAAATATTATTTTAAAATATGTTTAAGCTCTGCTGATCCAAAGTTAAACTGTTTTGAAGGTTTGAAGCAATGGCAAAGCAAATGTCTGTGCAGTTGTGATTGACAGATTGATAATGGAGCAGAGTTGCAGATTTAGTTTTCCAGTGATCGCTCTGCTTATTTTTCACATTGCCTGTAACAAATGCTGCAGATAAGTGGTCATTCACAAAAACTGGCCTTAGCTGCAATCTGTGATGAACAGGAGTGTCTTTTCATCTGACTCTATTGTCCCTTGAGAGCAATATTTTTCTAAACTGCAACTTACAAAGATCAGTAAGGATTTGTCAGCATAAAACACAGGTAAAAAGCTTCTGAAGCCACTCGAAAAAGTAGAATAGTTATTTATAGTAGCAAATATATTAGTGCTGGGCCGTTATCGGCGTTAACGTGCTGCGTTAATGCGAGACTCTTATCGCGCGATAAAAAAAATATCGCCGTTAATCTATTCTCAAAGTGGGGTGGGAGCTGGGTCTATTTTATGCAAGCTATGATGACTTTCACCTTGATATATTAGCGCAGATGTATACCTGACCGGTGAACCGTCTGACAAAAGAGTGCCTTTTTAAATCAAATCAGCAGGATGCTTGACTCTAACTGCAGTTCGGCAGTTTCACTAACTCACGAATATTTCATTCATGCCATCGTGACAAACTGGGGTACTAGACGCAAATAAGAAGTAAGGACTGGTGAGAGTGTCATGGAATTTAATAATGCACGCCAAATGGTAAGAAAAAACTTCCGCATTTCGCGATGTGTGTGTGTGTTTGTGTGTGCGCGGTCCTTTACTGACAGCCGCGTGTGGATCTTGTCGGAAAACATGGCGAAAGGTCCTGAAGACCGCAGTGTTTACTTCTATAATGCCACTAATATCTGCATACTCCACATGTCTTAATTCCATTTCTGTTTAGTTCAGTTTTGACTTTAGTCGGATTAAGTTAATCAAAAATTGCTATTTAGAGCTTATGAAGGCCTACAGTTCAAAATTCACATTTAACTGAATAAACAGTTAGTAAACACAAGTACATCTTATTGAACATCATTTATTTTCATCACCAATTATCATAGTAGGACATTTTCTCAAGCAGTTTGTGATGCACTTTGGAAACAGGAGATGAGCCCCTGGTTTAATGCGACACCTGGCTTGAGAAACACGTTCTCAAAGACGTATAATAACACATAACACATATTCTGAATGTCTTCGGCAGAATTCAAATGAGCCATTTTAATCTAGATTAATCTAGATTAATTTTGAGATTAATCTAGATTAATCTAGATTAAAAAAATTATCTATGCCCACCTATAATATATATATATATATATATATATATATATATATATATATATATATATATATATATATATATATATGAAGTAATTCACTGAATTAAGACCAGTTCGAATCAGGCTTGGAATTTTGAGCGCAAATTGCTTCATTCGCTCCAGGGCTTCTAACAGTAGGATAACAGGAGAGCCAATTCATTCTCTCTTCCCCCACTACCCTACGGATGGACAGAAATGCTTTTAGTAATTTCGTAAATTATCAACCAGTCCAAGACAATGGAGCCTTCAAGACCTCCATCACAAGACTTTTGGATGACCAATCATGTGATCTGGGGCCATGTGTTCGCCCCCAAGACATTCTAATTTCAGCCAGATGGACAGAATTTACTGACAAAGAGATCTCTAGAAATTAATGAATGAGACTTAAGAAAGACAATTCTTATAAATGTTATAACCAAGGCAAAATTTGATATTTTGAATGACATTTATAGGTACTGATGTGCTGTTTATTCCAACCAACCAGGTTCATAATGTGTGTTTTTTCCCCTAAAACAGGCTAAAATGATCTGTATGTGTCTGAAATGCTTCTTGTTTGTATTTAAACAAAACCTCTCTTAATTTGCAATACATTGGTGAAAAGGAGAATTTTGTAATACGAACCATATTCCTCTTGTAACATTTGATGTCAGATAGTTACAATCTAACCAAAGATTTTACTACGTGAAGTCTCTTGCAGTGGGTTAATGATTAAACCTGATTACACTGGTATGGGGCGTGGCCCCGCCCTTCATCTAGTCGGTCATTGGGTGACAGTCTTAGAGGGATGGATCAATACGTGTCCCTTAAAGCCCACTGCAGCCCCAAATCTATGCCTTTTAGCATCAAGCCGGTTTACGCCCGCTGTGCTTCGCCCCCGGTCGCCTGCCACGCTATCGGGTCACAACAAACTCTTCATCCAAACCTCTTAAGTTTCGGACCGCTGAAACTTCCGCGAACTGACTCTCTACGGAGTCCGTTACCCCGGTAACCCAGGACGATGAGCTCCACTCACGCCCGAGGGAATCCCAGCAACGTCACAGAGAAGCCACCATTGAGCGCCACGTGTTTCCTCACTCCAACCCGGGGAGGCGAAACTCCAGTCAAAGACTTCAACAACTCGCGCAAGTAACACGAACAACTGTTGCCTCTTTCTGATCTGGTGCATATGATTTTAAGCAGTTAAAAATGAGTCAATTCTCTGCTTTTGTGGTTTCTCAGGTGATTCTAAGATCTAGTACAAAATACTAGATGGTCTGGGACTGTTTGTCAACTCATTTTGCATCCTCTGAACTGCCTGTGTGTGTGTGTGTGTGTGTGTGTGAACGTGTGTGTGCGTTTGTTTGATGTTGTTTCGTTTATTACGTAGTTAGCCTCATGTATCGTAGTGTAGCCCAATAAACCTTTGTTCTCCTTTGTAAGAACTGTGTTCTTGTTTATGTGCTTCTAAGTCTTTGCCTCAAGCTGTAGATCGTGTTACCTTGCTAAAAGTTAACCCTATTCTGTGATATGTTATGACCGGTGGCCACGGAAATAATATAGACGAGATTAGTAAATGTGTTGTCTCTATTTGCGGGACACACTTCAGATAAAGTTTGAATCTTTGATCTGATTCAATCCGACTCAATTGAGTCGAATCAATGATTCGAATCTTCAAGATCCGAGTCATTGATATAAGCTGATAATTCCTAATCGATCTTATAACGTAGATTGATTTATTACATATATATATACATATATATATATATATATATATATATATATATATATATATATATATATATATATATATATATATATATATTTAGAAAACTTATGTTTTTGATGTAGTTGCCTATTTATAACTTATTTTTAATAAATTGTTAATGCTGCATATTTTTAATATTGAGCTGATAAACTGTAATAAACAGTGGTGGCTCCAGGATCTTTTTTGTTGGGGGAAAGGGGGTGGTGGGGGATGGTGCTTTAACTTCAGAGGGGCTAAAAAATTATTTGATAGTTTCAGTTATCCAAATAACATCCACATTAAGTCACCTTCATTAATTCATTTCCTTTTCGACTTAGTCCCTTTATTAATCTGGGGTCGCCACAGCAGAATGAACCGCCATCTTATCCAGCACATGTTTTACGCAGCGGATGCCCTTCCAGTTACAACCCATCACTGGGAAACATTCACAGACATACACTACAGACAATTTAGCCTCCCCAATTCACCTATACCACATGTCTTCGGACTTGTGGGGGAAACCGGAGCACCCGGAGGAAATCCACACAAACATAGGGAAAACATGCAAACCCCACACAGAAACGGCAAATGACCCAGCCGAGGCTCGAACCAGTGAACTTCATGCTGTGAGGCGAATGTGCTACCCACTGAGCCAAGGCCGGCGCCCATTGGTCGTGGTAAAGAACCAGAAAGACGCACAATGATACCAGTTCGCGGCCCACCTCAACCGGTTTTTAAATTCATGGAATGTGTCCATTTTATGCTGCTGGCACACGCCTGTCATCTACAACAACCCGTTCTCTTTAATCAAATGGTATTTTGACCAACGCACTTTAATTCAGACATTCTCCAACATAATCTCTGTCCATGTTAAGTATATTTCGTTCATACCGGACTCTGGAGGGCGCTGTCTCTTCCAGAAAGCCTAAAATAGACTAACTATAAAGTTTATATATATTTATTTTTATTTATTTTTATGTAGTTATTTAATACTGGGAGACCCTTTTTAAAAATGTGTTTACAGTTACAAATATTCTGAGAATATAAATATGCGCAAGAACAACAATGAGGGTGAAGATTAACAACTCTTTTTATTTGCTTAGATTTTTAAAGTAAAATAAATAATAATAATAAAAGTAAATAATAGTCAACCAAAATAAACATTTAACAAAGTAGTGTCATTGTAACAAAAAAATTATAAATATCATACACAAACAAACATTAACAAACAATTACAACATCAGTCCAAGACAATAACAATAAATATTAAACCCAAACAAACATTTACCACAGTAGTGCAATCTTAAAATATCAAACAAAAATAAACATGCACATAATTACCAAGGTAAACACCATTGTAACCTTACATGTAATTGTAATATGATAATAATAATAATAATAATAATAATAATAATATGATTATACATTATAAACTTACTAGAGGAAATTTAAAAACTTTCTTAAAAAAACACGTATCACACACATAGTTCTACATTTTAGGCACAGATGTCAATGTTGGGGATTGAAAGTGTCATTTTAAGAAGCTGGAGGCTCATTTCCTGGTTTTGTTTTCCTATAGCCTCGTTCCTTCATCACAGCCCTCTATTCAAGACAAAACTTAGTCTCAGTCTCTTCGCAGTTCCAGTTGCCAAAGTACTGAAGATGTCAGGGTGGCTTTCTTTCTTTTTTGCACTTTCTGCAAAGAATGAAGTCTGTCTTTCTTACGTATTTTCTTGTGGCAGTTCCAGCGAGATACCCCTCCTGTTTTCTCTTTCTGTACTGCTGAGTGGAATACGGAACAGCTTGACTGGCTGGTGGTGTCTGAGCTGATGGTGGCATTGGTGAAGTCAATGGGATGTTGAAGAGCATCACCTGTGAAGTACCAGGCACTGTAGGGGCCAGCAGGGTTGGGTCTGTTACTGTAGAAAGCTGCACAGATGGTAAAAGGAAAGAAAGACAGGTAGTGCTGATGCAATGATAGGAAGTTCTTGATGTGAAGGTGGAGCCTGAGAGATGGCTTGAGGTCATGGCCCTTCTATTCAGTTTTGCCTCCCCAGTAGTGTTTCTGTGACCTCCAATGCCTGCTGAACCTGGGAAAACATAAAACATCTGAAATGAATAAACAATTAATAATACAAAAGTAATCTACTACTATTTGAACATGATTGTGATGCAGCAGCATCACAGCTGAGATAACATAGCAACAGATCACACCCTTGTCCATGTATTATTGTTTTAATAAATTACTACTTCATTTAAATTAACACTGAATCCTGGATTAAATGGAAGACAATGTCATGAGCAAATCTATTATCATTCATAAAGGAGAAGAATACAATATTTGGACATTTGTTGCTTTGTTTCTAGACTCATCAAGGAAGCCACAGTATTATTAGGAAGTCATCTGGATCATAAATTTTAGGTTTAGTTGTAACAAACAATGCTAGTTTACTCACCACTGTGTGACTGTTCGCATTAGCACTGTTATAGCTGAATATGTAATAAAGTTCACATAGTTCCAAACCTTTATGAGTTTCTTTCCTCAGCTAAACACAAAAGATGATATTTTGAAGAAAGCTGAAAACCTGTAACCATTGACTTACATAGTAGGAAAAACAAATACTACTGAAGTCAGTTGTCACAGGTTTTCAGGTTTCTTCAAAATAAATTATTTTGTGATATCAAATGACCATTAGACAACAAAAATTTTTGATTCATAAATGTTTGTTGTTGAGTTTCGGCTCTATATTGTACAGAAACGTTATACCCATATCGTTAGTTTATTTTACAATTATAAGTCATTTTTTCTATTGGCTTCCACTATCATGTTAGGCCTAATGGGGTCGCTTTTATTTTAAACCTTACTAAATCACAGTGAAGCGTGACTGAACATTTACACAAATTGATATTTATCTATAGTAAATAATCTGTATTCTGTCATAATTGGAAATTGGCTATAACTTTAATGCTAGCATTAAATTAAACAGCAAACTGTTGGAGCACTAACATTATGTAAACACCACGTTCAGAGAGGAAAATGCTATTTAACTCGACACATTTCTTAATTAAATGATTAACTAACCACTCAATGAGTTCTAACTTTTATATTTAATATTGAATATTTAAGTAAACTCACTTTAAATGCCAAATTATCACTTACCTGAAGCAAATGACAGGGAGGAAGATGTCAAACTCGCACAGAAGTCTTGGCTACAAAGTGTGGTGTGGCAGATGTCTGCTAACGATACACCCGTGTTCAGTTTCGCGTGTTTTCCAAATGCAATCCCAAAGTCAGCCAGAAGTTGATATTTACCGATGTCAGCCATAGCTGAACCTTACTAGGATCTGATGTGTTTTTTGTTATCTGGCCCACATACTGCAAAAGGAGCTGTGAACCAGAAGAACATTCCCGCCTATTCTGAATGTATGGCAAAACATATATGGTAATTATCTGGCCCATATCTGTTCAGCCATGCCATACCTACACCACATGTGCCAGCTATCACCCACATTTGGCCCAAATGTTCTTGCTATCTGGGATGACGTTGAGTATTTCGTGTATGTGAGGATTGAATATTAACAATTTGCAGTGCCTTTTGTGAGTAAGCGCTCTAGACGTGACTGGCAATCAGGACCTTTTTTAGTGCTTTTGTATCTTTCAAAATAATATATTGTGAATAAACTTTTGTATTTTTGTAGGATACTTGTGTCTCCTGCCTGTTTCTTAAACATTAAAATAGACAAATCTGTGTGACCTTTTTATATTTCAATTTCTGGGTTTGTATCCCAGGTGGCGTAGTCAGTTGTTTCATTAAACTAAGTAGCTTGGGGGTAATTGCTGGTTGCCCACCCATCTCCATCTAAAAAAAGCGATATAACAACTAAATTAAAATCGTACAGCTAGAGTCGATCCCACCACATTCTGGCATAGTCAGCAGGGCAGGATTTTTATGCAAAAGTAGTTAATCCTCTTCATACGCTCCGCCACATTCTGGCATACTCAGCAGGATTGAGTTGTTGTTAAAATATAGTTAACTCCTCCCCTCTCTCCATCCACTCTGCCACATATGTCTTGTAGACTAGTCAACATTTTTATTTCATTTCATATTTTAATTTCATTTATATTTTTCATATTTTTTAATTTCATTTTATATTTCACATTTTATTTCATTATAATACATTTTTTTGCAATGTGGTCTTGCATATGCTATAAATAAAATACTCGCAACTAAGCAGTTGCCTTGCTACATGGTTTACTTCAGGTAATTTAGTTAAAGAAAGCAGCTGATAATATTGAGTTTGTAGTTAGTGGATCTGTTTCCTATTGATTGAGTTTACTGTAGAAAGATCATAATCAACCCAGACACCACATGTATTTTTAGACATGGTGTTTATTTAACATATTATTTTAAATGAATTGTCATGTATGTTACAATTTTTTTTTATATAAACATCAGATTAAACTAGGGTTGGGTGATAAAATGGTATCATATTTATTGATGGTACACCATTGTCAATAATGATAAAAAAAGTTGTTTGGTATGAACCAGTGCTGTTTCATTTTCTCCATAAGTAAAACTTGTATCAGACCTGCAGCAATGGCTTGTCCATTTATCATCCTCTGAAAAAATGGTTAATGGTCGCCTAGGTACCACAGATTCCAGGGGAGCACGAGCACAAAGCGCATTGAAAATGACAAAGGAAACCACGCGCTTGTGCTTTTCACGTGCTTTTAGATGCAATTTGTAAATGGACTTGGGTTGAGTTTCATCATCGCCACCTCAGGTCAGCATAACACACGTGAAAATGAGCGCCTTGGCTAGTAACAGTTATTATTATAGATATTATTATTAATTATATTATTAATTATTAAGGTTTGCCTACCATTGCATACTCTTCCTAACATTTTATTTATCAAAATTAAGAGTCTCTTTTACACTTATGTTTATTTTATTCATTAATTAATGCATTCCTTTTCTTTTCAGCTTAGTCCCTTTATTAATCAGGGGTCGCCACAGCGGAATGAACCACCTATTTTACTATAAGACATACCTAAATGGATTGTTAAAAAAATATTCAATAATTATCAATACAGAATGATATGAAACATATATATATATATATATATATATATATATATATATATATATATATATATATATATTATTTTTTTTTTTTTTTCTTTTCTTTTTTTTATCGCCCAGCCCTAGATTAAACATTAGACACATTTCCCTGGTGGGTGTGACTTTGATACAGGAATGTCATTATAATGTTTACGTTTTTATGTCATAAATATTATTGAGCCACATTGGGGTGTTTTGGAGGAGCGTGTCAGTAAATGTTTTCCTCCACTAGCATTATGTAGTGACCTGGACAATGTTCTGCAAGAACAATGGCTCAACCCCTGTATCATGTTAAATGTTAACATCCACATCCAAAAGTGTAGGTGACAAGAAATATCAATGACATATTTGTATACATGTAAAACATTAAATTAATAAGTTTAAAGCGTACGATTTAACTTATTAATATACAATAATAGTCATTTTAATCAAAAAACCCTTGAAGAAACTTTACCCATCATTTTTTTTTTAGAGTTCAAGTCTGGTTTTAGTAAAATTATGTAGCATTTAGGAATGAATATACAAAAGAGCATTCCATAACTTGATGCTAAAATAGCAAATATCTCCACGGCTACAGTGAATTTTCCTGGGGAACTGATATAGGCTGGAATAAAAGTGATCCATACAGCACAAAATATGAGCATACTAAATGTGATGAATTTGGCTTCATTAAAGTTATCAGGCAGCTTGCGGGCAAGAAAAGCTAGAATAAAACATAAGATAGCAAGAAAGCCAATATAACTGAGAACAGCCCAGAAGCCAACAGCTGAACCTGAATCACACTCAAGAATTATTTTGTCTTTATAATTGCTTGTATTTTTGTTGGGAAATGGAGGTGACGTTGTTAACCAAAGCATGCAAATTAGCAATTGTATAAGGGTAAAGACAAAAACACTTAATCTCTGTTGAAGAGGTCCAAACCATTTCATCACATTACTTCCTGGAAGTGTAGCCCTGAATGCCATTAAAACCACCAATGTTTTACCTAGAACACAGGAAATGCAGAGCACAAAAGTGATCCCAAATGCTGTGTGACGCAACATACAGGACCACTCAGTGGGCTGACCAATGAAAGTAAGAGAACACAGAAAACACAAAGTGAGCGAGAAAAGCAGCAGGAAGCTCAGCTCTGAGTTGTTGGCTCTGACTAATGGTGTGTGTCTATGGTAGAAAAAAATCAGCCCTACTGTTATTGTGAGACATCCACCACACATAGAAAATGTTACAAGTATATTACCCATTACTTCATTATATGTCAGGAATTCAATGTTTTTGAGTACACATTGTGTTCTATTCCCATTTGATTTGTACTCAAGAGGGCACGGTATGCATGTAACTGCATCTGAAAGCACAGAAAGATTCAAGAGAAAAACAACTTAATTTCAAGACAATGAAAAGCCACACCGATTTCAGGTTATCAACACAGCGACATGACAAGCATCACTGTTGATAAGAGAGGCCTATTCATCTCACTTGTGGTGTTGCTGAACTCTCCATCTGCACAGTCAATGCAATCGAAGCAGCAAATGGGTTTTCCTTTCACAAAAGCCCTTCGAGTGCCTGGAAGGCAGGTCTCACTACACACAGATAGAGGCACCTACACACAAAAACATATACATACAATTATGTTTTTTAGAAGAACTATATAAAATTATAGGTTTATGGGAGATTACTTGTTCATTTACTTTCTTGATAACTTACTTTTTTCTGGTTTCCTGCCCAGATTGCCTTAATATCATCTCTCATTTGAATCTGTTGTCCCTCTGGCTTGGATGCATCATACAAGCCAATGGATTCAAATGTTATTATTCCTTCATAGCTCATCTGCCAATTAACCAGTGTGTAACGTGCAACTGGGTCACCATGTTTGTCAAAGTGAATATTTTCTCCATTTTTGGTCGTAAAGTTCACCTGAGTTAGATAATACAGCACCTGCATAAAACAGTTTCCACCTGAATACCCATAGCCTTTG
Organism: Danio kyathit; assembly: GCA_903798195.1. Taxonomy (NCBI): domain Eukaryota; kingdom Metazoa; phylum Chordata; class Actinopteri; order Cypriniformes; family Danionidae; genus Danio; species Danio kyathit. The sequence continues at coordinate 43,258,936 of LR812536.1, forward strand.
AATAACAAAGAATAACTTTAGTAGTACACACCTGCCAAGGCTGTATTTTCCCTTTCTCTGCACATGTCTTTTTGTGGAATGGCCCCTTTCCTTTCTCACAAGTCAGCAGTTCTTCAACAGCATGAGCAACGGCGTAGACTGCATTGTAGACATTGTTAAGAAGACTAGCATCAGACACATCTGTAAAACGTGTATTTGTATTTGCTAAGGACTCCTCTCCATTGCATATCTTGGATGCATTGTTCGTGTTTGGATTTAAAGTGCAGTCAAACACACTTTCCCAAAGTTCAACCAGTCCTTTGTTGCCTGGTCTCAAAGAAGGCTGGCTACTTGTTATAAACTCCTTTAACCCAGGAATGTATGCATTTGGCACAGCAAAACCTATTGCCCCCCCTACCACAGCATAGTTAATCGGAGTCGCTAGAAATCTGTACGTGATCCAACCCTCACTTCCAACCCACTGATAACCAGTTACATTTTGGTAATAAAGCTCTTTAATCAGGATGTCCAAATCATTGCCATCTGCAAAAGCCACTATGACTTTGGATGTTGATTTTTTAATTATGTCTGTAACCTCCAAAAACTTCTCTCTTGAATTTGTTCTGTAAATAGACACAGAGTATTCGACACAGATACCCTCTTTCTCAGCTGCTTCTAGAAAAGTGGCCATTCCGTTGTTACCATAATCTCCCATGCTTCTTACAGCTCCAACCCACTTCCAGCCAAAATGGGTGACCAGTTTAACCAGTGCTCTGCTCTGGTAGTAATCACTTGGAATGGTCCTGAAGAAAGATGGATATTGCTGTCTATTACTGAGACATGCACAAGTAGCTGAATGGCTAAGCTGAAAAAGACAAAATAAATGTTTTAAATCATTGTAAGATTTAAAAATGATTCCATCTGAAACAGATTTAAGAGAAGACACAAAAAATGTGCTTCTGATTTATGTAGATACAATAATTCAGTCTTTTAAAATGCAATTCTTCATATTCAACATCAATAGCTATATGCAAATAACAACTAAATACAATATCACAGTAATTTGTTTATTTTTAGGGTGGGTAAAATGAACTTCTAATCTAAAACTTGCAGTCCTAAATTTAAGAATAAATTAATAATAATAATGTATGTTATTAACACTGACTTACCACTGGAATTTTAAATGGACCTATGGTCCTTGCGATGTCTATGGTGGATGTTGATGTAGTTTCTCCAATCACAGCTTGCACAGCAGATGGACTTGCACAGCTTTTTTCAGTTTCCATTTGCCCATTTATCAGAGTTAATGATGCTCCAACAGAGAGAGGGATACTTGGGCAAGAGTCATAGACGCGGTACCCAAGTATAAAGCCAGGAAGTAGGTCAGTTCTGTTGTTTATTTCCTCAATGGCAAAAATCATTGTGATTGCATATTGCAGCTCCCCAGGATCAAGTCTGAAAAGGAAGTTTTTACAAAGATGTCTTTATTTACGATTATAGCAAAATCTTTATAAACAACCATTCATTTTTGAGTAGTATGAAATTAATACATTGTCACAACTTTACCCATTGCATCTGATGTTTCCTGGATTAGTTCTGAGTGTTGGATTTACCCCAACAGGATTTTGGTGGAATGAAAAAACACCCCCAATAGAGACATTACCTTCTTTTGAGAAATAAAGGAGTTCATCTGTCATATAAGCTTCACATTCAGGCTCTGCAGCACTCACAGTACAGGTGATAGTCGTCAAAACGGTTGCAAGCAACAGCATGACTCTGTAGTATATGGAAGTATATTTCTAAAGTCAAGGTTGTCTAGAGAAAATGCTTTATATGTATAAATTGACTGAGCAACACTGTGCTTCACACAACATGTTTACCATCTCTAACCAATAATAAAAGCAATTAAGATGAGTGACAGAAAAACTGTGCAATAACCATTCTTTTGCTTTGGTTTAATCTCAACCCTCTTTTTTATTTAGCTGATTAAGAAAACACAAAGGAAAATTTGTAAATATTTGTGAAGTTAAGTTGTAATATCTTAATTTATCAAATTGTGTTGCTTTTAAATAAATCTAGTTTTACTTTTGATAGAAGATTATTTAATTAGTTTGCTTTTCCTTAAGACTACACTAAAAGCCTGTGAATGGTGCCTGTGGTGCAATACTATATATTTATGAATTGATATGAGCTTTTGATGATATGTAATGGGCTACTTGCACAGCAAGTGTTTTTCAGCCACCAATTGGTTCCGGTGAAAGGTTTATTAGACTTTTTTTCATTTTCATAAGGTTCCTTTTACAGCATCAATAATTTAATTTAACCCTGTTATAAAAAGTCTACTGGTTGACAACAAGTCAATCAACAGGACTTGTCACAACACTTCTCCCATTAAAGTCAAAAACAAAGAAATCACTCCTGCAATGTGAACAGTTTTCAGTGAAAATTTGCAAAATAAGCATTTACATATTACACTCTAAGAGCCCTGTCATGTGCCATGAAAAATATTTAGTATGTTTTTAATTATTTTTACACATGTATGGTCTACCAAATGGTTGATTTGTCACTTTATGGTAAACAGAGAAAAAGGTAAGTTTTCACATGATGCATTTCTGCAGTCAGAATGGACTGTTTGCTGAGAAATATAATTTTTTAAACGTTAACAAAATAAATATGACAGAGATTATTATTTATTCATGAAAATTCTAGATAATTTATAAAAGATAATTTATTAGGTATATATATAATTTTCAACACTTTCTGAATTTTGTTTGGAGTAAATATAATGAATTTATAGAACTAACGTGTGGAAACCATAATCATCAGACAGTTACCTCTTAAATGACAAACGCTGAGGTACTAGCATTAGTAGAATTGCAAGATATATTTGTTATTTGATATAAATGATATTTTTTTGTTTTTGCAAGATTACTACATTCTGATGAAAGGCCACTATTGACCCGACTCAGGGGTCCAAATTAAGGGTACGTCGTTCGCCTTTGAGGAGGGCGGTCAAGGGAGCTGAGAGGATGCTGTAGGTCTTTATGAAACGTTTATAAAATTTGGCAAATCCTAGAAATCTCTGTAGCTCTTTCAGGGTCTTCGGTTCCTCCCACTGAGAAATGGCGTCCACTTTACTCTTCTCCATACTGACCACTTCTGTGGTAATCATGTATCCGAGGAAGGAAATTGAGGTCTTGTGGAATTCACATTTTTTGGCTTTTAGGAAGAGTTGGTTTTCCTGGAGACGTTGGAGGACTTTCTGAACATGAGACTGGTGTTCTCTTAGGTTACGGGAGTAGATTAAGATATCATCTATATATACACTATAGTGAAACGTTGGAGGAAGTCTGAAGATTTTGTTCATAAAGTTCTGGAAGATGGAAGGACTGTTAGCTATGCCATAGGGCATCACCTGGTACTCATAGAGGCGGGAAGGGGTCATTTTTGAGTAGTCGAGCTTACCAAATATGCATGCCTCTCGGAGCTCTTCCGAAGCAGCGGGGACCAGAGGTAATGTGTAGGCAAATTAAACAGTGGCAGCATTCAGTACTCTACAGTCTATACAAGGCCTAAGTCCTCCATCTTTCTTGGAGACGAAGAAGAAGCTAGAAGCGCTGGAGAGGTGAATGGTCTGATGAACCCTTGGTGGAGAGCTTCGTCCATGTAAGTTTCCATCACCTTGTGCTCAGGACGGGAAAGGGGGTATATTCTTCCGTGGGGGAGTTTGGCATTTGGCTGCAATCCCAGGACCGATGTGGGGGTAACTGTGTGGCTCGTTCCTTGCTGAAAACGTCAGTGTAGGTATGGTAAATGGAGGGAATGGAGATGGTGGAGGAGTAAAGAGAAGTTTCAATAGTGGTGGCTTGTATGAATAGTAGGTCTTGTTGCGGAGTGTGAACAGTAGGGGTAGTAATGTGACTATAATGGACACAAGCGGTACTCTATTCCAGGATTTCGCCTGTGTCCCAGTTGATGTGCGGCTGATGTTGTGCGAGCCACAGCCTGCCCAATATGACATCAACATTTGAATGGGGAAGAATGAGTAGAATCAACTTCTCTTCATGTTATGAGGGAATTGAAGGGTCAGTTCTTTGGTGCGTCGAGATATCTTGTCGTCGCCTAATGGGGAGTTCTGCATGCAGGTGATTTTGTACTGAATCTCATTACAGACGGAGGGAATACGATGTATGGTAATGAAGTTTAATGATATAAAGTTTCCAGCCACTCCAGAATCCATCAGCACATGCATGGGGAGAGTACGGGGTTAACAAATAATTTTGCTTGTATATGAGGTATATGAGACACAGAAGGAGTGAACTTAACTTTACTCACCATTAGGGGAGGTGGACGAACTGGGCAGGCAGAGATGAGGTGAGTAGATTCGCCAGTAGAATACAGGCAGAGCTGATTTCGGATCTGACGTTGGTGTTCGGAAGATTCCAAGCAGTATGCATCCGTTATAATCGGTTCCTCGGCGTCCGGAGATGGTGAAGAAGCTCTGGTCGGTGACACATGGTTAGTTGACGTAGAGATGGGACAGGCAGAGAGATGTTGTGACACACTGATGGTTTTTTTTTTACAAAAGTCTCTAAATTGGCACGGTCATCATAAATAACCATCTGCTTGCGAATCTGTGGTTTCAAACCTTTACGATACGCTGCGAGGAGGGCCACCTGATTCCAACCACTACTTGCTGTGAGTGCTCGGAACTGCAGTGTGTATTCGTGGATAGTTAGGTTTCCTTGACAAAGGTTGATTAATTCATCATGTACCGAGAGGGAAGTGAGTGGAACTGCGAATACCTCTTTAAAGTGACTGATGAAGGTTTGGGAGGTGGCCATGACCGGACTGCTGGCATTCCAGAGCATCTGCCTACGTAGAGCTCGTCCTGTAAGTAGGGAAATCATGAAAGCAACTTTTAAAATTTCATTGGGGAACTGGTGAGCATTAGCTTCCATGTAAGCTCATGGGACGAGCAAGTGGGGTGCTCATAATGACCACCGGGTTTGTAGTGGTGCTCAAGGGAGCGGAAGGCAGCGTTTGACGCATAGTGTGTACCATACCAGTGAATGGATCTGGAGAGCTTCCAGTTAGCATGGCGATAGCCTCCATAGCCGTGTGTCTGTCTTCAGGGCCGGTACACAGTCACGGTAACACACAAGGAAGATAAGGATGGTTATGTTTTAAGGGTTTTATTCAGAACAACGTAGCTGAATCAGAGTGATGAAGCAGGAGAGTGGTGTTGTCACTAGTAGCGATCTAGTCAACAGTTCACACGGTAAACATTTGAAGGTGAGCGATCTCACACACTGATCGTTTTGGGAAACATCAGAGGATAAGCAATCACACAGACAGTTCATCAGGTAAACTTCAGATCTTCAGGTAAACACCAGAATAGCTTAAGTCACTTCCTTTATTTGGTTGATTATACATCCGTAGGCGTAATGGAGAGATGGGAGAAGAATAGTGGAAGAAGGTATCGGCAGGTAACGAAGTTGGATGGTTCACATCACCTTCTGGTGATGTGAACCATCCAACTTCGATACCTGCCGATGAGTGAGAGAATGAGGTGGGTATTTATGGTGTCTGGTGATTGTGGGTGCAGGTGCAGGTGAGAGTGGTGATTGGAGCTGCAGGAATGAGCCGAAGGTGTGACAATGAGCATCTTGGCGTATTAGATACCTGCATGTACTCACATCTGTAAGTATTTTATGTAATTACATTTGTAATTACACTGTTGACCATCCCATACACCCTAACCCACCCTTAAACCTACCCATATCACCAACCATGCCCCTAACCCTACCTGTATCCCACCATCAAGAGCACTAAAGTTGTTCTGGGGTGGGAAATTGGGGGAAAACCCCAAGTGGTTGCAGAAGCAAAAACTCTTGCCCGGGAAAAGTTTGGGGAGCCCATGAAGGAAGAATACCGGTCAGCCCCAAAGAGATTCTGGAGGGGAAAGCAGTTTCACATGACACTGCCTACAGCGGAAGTGGTAAACAGTGACCTCGACTGTGGATGTTGTCGGTTGGTGGAAGAAATACTTTGAGGATCTTCTCAATCCCACTAACATGTAACAGGGAAACTGGGGTGGTGATTCCCATTTTTAAGAAGGGGGACCGAAGGGTGTATTCCAACTATAGGGGATCACAGCCTCCCTGGGAAAGTCTATGCCAGGGTACTAGAGAAGAGGATCCGGCCGATGGTTGAACCTAGGATCCAGGAGGAACAATACTGTTTTTGTCCAGGCTGTGGTACACTGCACCAGCTCTATACCTTCACCAGGGTGCTCGAGGGTTCATGGGAGTATGCCCAACCAGTCCACATGTGTTTCAAGAACTTGGAGAAGGCATGGACAGAGGGCGTGTCTGTAGTTGGGGCTGACACGATCGACATAGCAGCGTCAGCCAATGAAATTAGTCAGCAATAGGCCACTGTCTGAGCTGGTGTATTTGCATACAGCGATCTGATTGGCTGACGCTTCTGTTGGCGCTTGAAAAGTTGAGCAAGTCCCAACTTCTGCAGCGAGCAACCTCTAAAGTGGCGCCGACAGATCCACAATGCAGTTCCGCAATGCCTGACATCACCCATTCAAAGTGAATGGGAAGCGTTGAAGCTGATGCCCCATGTGAATGGGGCATAATGGAGTTAACAAGCAGCAGTTCTGAAACATCAAGGCACCTAATCTACCAAATCTAAGTATCGCCCAGAGCTTAAACATATACACATTCAAACATAGAATACACATTTCTCCCCCGGCCCATATGATAAAACAAAGAATGTTTTGTCACCACAGTTAATAACAAATGGCCACTCAACGAGTTCTGGCCATCTCTTACTCACATGACTACGGAAATTAAATTTTACACCCCAAAGAAAGAAAGATACGCTTGTTATTTTGTATTTGATCAAGTCTGTAATGTTTGGTGTCAAACTTGTGCTAAAAGACGTCAGAAGACATTGGTTTGAATGAGAAAACTTTATTAAAAGGCTTTATTGAGTTTTCTATAATTTTAGTGAAATATTATTTTCCACTCATGATCACGGATCGTTCCTTTTGTGAGTGTAGACATCCAGGGAAAAGAGAGGCATGGTTTCGCTAAGCATGCACGGCCATTGGACAGTCACAGTTTGGGCTGGATCAAATTTTGCCCCCTATAAAACTCTGAAAATGTAAAGTTTTATGGCTTTTGCTTTGACTTCACAATAGTGATGGGAAGTTTGGATCATTTTACTGACTCTGATCTTTGAGTCTCGTTTATCGAGATGAACGAATCTTTTTTCGAGTCATTTCGTTCAATTTGCTATAATATTATTAAAATGTAACAAATTGCTTCCAAACACATCTACAAATAGCCCAAATGTTGATCACACTACAAACAAGTCATAAATAGAATGCTATAAGGAGGAGAAAATAATAATTCATTGTTTACCTGCTCTTTTGTCTATGAAGGTATTTATGCCTCTTTGCTCAGCTCATTTCTTCATGCCTTCAAATTTCAGTGGTTCGTTCACATCACACTGACAGTCACATATACAATATCTCAACCAATGTACACAGTCTGAGCCGAAAGGAGCCATGATTAGTTCACCTTTCAAGTCTTCTGCTTTTTGAGTCATTCATTCATCACGTGACAGCATGTAAAGAGAGATGACTTAACCCGAGGACTCGAGAAATGAACGGATCAAATCTCTTTCCAGCTCTAAATGCATATGATTGGCTAGGCTTTAATTTTTCACATGATGAACGAATGACTCAAACCCGATAGAGGACTCGAAAAATGAACTAATCTTCTCCCGCACCACACAACGTGCGAATGAATGAATCACTTAGTTTATTCGAGTCATTCGTTCTTTTGTCACATTCACTCTTATGAAAGAAAGCATAATAGAGGAGTTATTTAATAAATCAAATTGTCTTTGTAAACGGTTTTGTAACATATGATGCTGCAGGCATTAGAAACAGAAACACTGTTTAATTGGTTTTATTGTTTTATTATTGTTTACCAGAAAAGCTTTATAACAAAACAGATTACTTTAAAATCACAATAATAAAAACAAACAAAAGAAAAACTAAATAGTGCACATCAAGCTAGGCTTTCTAATAAATAACAACAAGTAAGCTTTAAAGGGCACCTATGGTGAAAATCTACTTTTCAAGCTGTTTGGACAGACATGTGTAGGTATAGAGTGTATACCGCCATATTGGGGTGATATAAACACACCCAGTCCTTTTTTTTTCTTCAATTTACCAACATAAAAATGGTAAACCATTTGGAGCGGTTTTGAGACCGACCGCAACTTGATGTAGGAGTGCCCCCCCGCCCACCGAATTGATTGACAGCTGCGTATTAACATGTCTCCGTAGTAACGTATATAATCATATCAACAAGACAGGACGTGTGGAAAGCAACCGGGGATAAAATGTATTTTCAGTTTGCTAGGATCATCAATCATCATCAAATGTGATCAAGAGTGAGTTTTACAAGTTTAAATTGTTTTAAAACAGTGCATGTTAATGAATTACAGCCATTAACTTCAGCTTTACTTCATCACCACAACCGCGTGTCAGAACAATTATGAAAGAAGACGCTTTAATCCCGGTTTGTAGACAGGTTTATTTTGTACATTAACATAACAGATATCCATGCAGCAGTGGATATTGACCTGTATCCTGTCACATTTGCGTGCAAAAAGAGTGCAAAGCTGAATCAATGACTGTATATAATATGGACGACGCGACAGCGCCATTTTCCATTAAACGCTTTGAAGAAAAAATCGTCTCGTGACGGGCACAAACTGTCGCAAAAGACTGCTGAAATTGGAGCCAGGACATGCGCAGAAGGACTGCTTGATGGAGCCAGAGGAGGAGCTGCGGAATCGAACTTCCAACCAAACGCTTGTACATCAAATCAACCACGCCCCCCAAACTGCTCACTTGACCGCTGATGTCTGCACTATAACAAAGGCTCGCTAATGCTAATACGCTTTGTGTTTACATAGGAGCCTGCGTTTGCTGTTTTATCAACACAAATGGTTGTAATAACGTTAACAATGGTGAGGTTTTATATAATGAAGATTTAATCGCGCCAGCTCCGGGCCGCAGCGCACAGCACTTGCGGGCCGATCCGGCTCAGATGCGGCAGCGTCGGCTCGCTAGCGTCGGGCCGGTGCCTATGGACGTACTGCCCGAGTCAGTCGGGCCAGATGCGGCGGCCGTTAGCGAGTCGACGCTGCGGCATCCGAGCCGGATCGGCCCGCGAGTATTGTGCGCGAGTAGGTACAGCAGATGGAGTCGGGCCGAGGGCTCCGGCAGGCGAGAGTCTATCCGGAACTGGCCCGAGTGTATTTTGCTGTCTGGGTAGTTAAGCGTGTATCAGCAAAATGATAAAGCCCTGACCTTACCGAATAAACAGTGTTCCACCAGATCCTGTATGTCAGAAACTATAGTTTACTGTTTAGCAACTCATTTTATCATGGTAAAATAACACAGAAATGGAATAATAACACTTCAGTCTCCTGCCGAAGCTCCGACGTCTGCTTTGAGAACCTGTCAATCACAGCTGTCTATCACGATGACACGCCCAGCATTAAATTACTGCTCAAAACATACTGTTTACAAAAATGAAGATCTGCACCTATATCAGCACGATAACCAGTGCCATAATTGACCAGAACTAGCTTTCGGGACATTTTATTGCAAGAGTAATTATTTTTTTTATTTGGTCTCATGTCTCCTTCATTAACACGGAGGAGGCGGGCTTTATGACTTGTACTGCAGCCAGCCCCCAGGGGGCGATCTAACGGCCGAGACCTTCACTCAAAAGCAGGCGTGAGGCACACTTGAGCTGAATGCGCGCGCTGTCTGTGTGTGTGTGGACTTGTTGGACTTGGCTTAAGGCATGTTAGCATTCAAAAACACAAGCTCCCGAACCTTTGATAGGCTGAGTCTTTTTCTCTTTCAGATGATTTGAAGTGCTTCTTTTGTCAGTACTTGGTAGCAGGATAAAAGCTTCTGCTAAATGAGTAAATATAAATGCAATCTCTTTTTATACAAATATTAATCTCTTTTTATACAAATATTAGACCTGTACATAAAGTCTGCATAGAAAAACATTATTAAACAAAAAATGGGGTAAAAATTAACAAATACAAATCACTTGTAATTGTAGACTTTGATTAATTTATCATGTAGCCTAGCTTAGTGTTTGTTTTCTGATAGCAAGGCAGTGAATAGACAAACAATATACATATATATTTTAAAAGCATGGGTCCATTTATTTGTAAACATAACAAAAAATAAAACCACATATTCACCAGAAAAAAAAAGTAACAACAGCTTAGTGACAATAGGGCAGACCTTTTTTATTTCTAAGAAAATGCTTTTTAGCTACACATTGTTTGATGATTTTATGAAAAGTCTAAAATATGATCCATGATGCAGCGAAAAAATTTGTTTTACATATGTATTACTGACTGAGGTTCTCGTTGCAGTGTATAGTGGAGCTACAGTTTAAGATCAGAAATGCACATAGTGATATTAATAGTAATAATAATATTATTATTATAATAATTAATGATTATAATGCATCCGTCACTAAAGAGGATTTGAAACCATTTACTAATTTCTACACACAATTCTGCTGTAGCGTCAAGTCAAGTAAGAAAGATGAATGACTCAAACCCGATAGAGGACTCGAGACAAATCTGTTTCCGGCTCTAAACGCATATGATTAGCTTGCCTTTCCATGATAAACGAATGACTCAAATTCGATAGAGGACTCGAGACATGAACGGATCAAATCTGTTTCCGGCTCTAAACGCATATAATTAGCTTGCCTTTCCATGATGAACGAATGACTCAAATTCGATAAAGGACTCAAGACATGAACGGATCAAATCTCTTTCTGGCTCTAAACGCATATGATTAGCTTGCCTTTCCATGATGAACGAATGACTCAAATTCGATAGAGGACTCAAGACATGAACGGATCAAATCTCTTTCCGGCTCTAAACGCATATGATTGGCTTCTGCTTTTCCGTGATGAATGACTCAAAAGACTTGAAAAATGAGCGATACCACCTGCACAAATGTGCGCATGCGTGGATGAACGAATCACTCCCTGAGAGGACTCGTAGTTCCCGAGTCATTTTGAAGATTCAGAACTTAGCAAGTGCGAGACATTCACTCGAATTTACCAGAATTGTTTTATGTGTTTGTCTGTTTTATGTAAAGTAATTTGCTTTGTGTGCAGCTTAATAAAACTTGTGTTTCATTTTAATATTCTTTTTGGTGTTTTATGTGTTTCTATGTTACTTCCGCAGCTATATGGTTTGCTATCTTGCTCGTCAAATATTGAAAATCTTTTTTATATTATTGTTGGCCACATAAGATAACGTTATGCTGCTTACTTCTATTAGGGTGGACCAATAGATGATGTAAGTGTAAGTGTTAACCTATTTCTAACTGTGAGCCATCTGATTGAATCTTCCAATTCAAATGCCCGAAGTTTAAATTTGAATAAACTTATGAGCTAATACTTATAGTACCAGACATATTACATGGTCCAGGCACTACATTGGATACAAGTGACCGAAATGAGTTTCCTTCACAGGGTGGCAGGGCACACCCTTATAGATAGGGTGAGGAGCTCTGTTTCCCAAGAGGAGCTCAGAGTATATGGCATTCACACAGGTTCATTAACATGACACTGCAACGTGCACTTGTCTCACCGAAGATCTCACTGACGTCTTAATTTTTTTATTTATTTTTTGCTATTAAATCCATTCAATTTAAGATGAGACGTAGACGTCACAGACATCACGTAAATCACGTGTAGCAGTAAAGTTATTTATTTATTGTTTTATTAACACGTATTATAACACGCTGCTCACAGGGCTCAGTGCAGTGTGTGAGCGAGTGCACAATTTACTTGCCCTTCATACATTCCTCTCAATGGATGTGACATCAGTTTTTAACTTGTTACATGATGTCTGCGTCTACCATTTTTAAAATTACATATATATATAGAGAGAGAGATTTATTTATTTTTTTTGCAGTTTTTAGTGCGTCTGTCTTTTTGCTGGCAAACTTATATATACATGAATTTTGTGCATATTAAATATAAATATATTAATATATAATATTTAATTTTTCTTTCAAGATAGCATAAAAACATATAAAAAGTATATAACACAAATAACAAATGTCTCAGAAAGTAAAGATGGACAGAATTTAAAATCTGAGACTTTTTTCTTATATTTCAAAAATTACAAGCCTCAAAGATCATTGGTGTTTATTAAATGGTAGGTTATACAGGTACTTTATAAGGTTTTGTTTATTCATCTGACAATAGCAATAAGTTAAAGACTGATACTAGGGATTTAAAAGTGGATAGCAGCTCATAAACATTTGAATCTATTAGAATCAAGAAATCAGTATTTTTTGTCTCAGCCCTACACAGTTGTGACAATATTATTGAATATGATTTTTTTGAAAATATTTCTGTAACAAAAATAAGACTCTTACCCCTGGTTTTACAGTCAAGGCTTAAAGGGTCACGAAACCCCCTGTCTCAGCAGGGTGTTTTCACACCTCTAGTTTGAAAAAAGTCAGGAAAGTGGGCGTGTCCAGCTCTGGGAGTATTGGGGGAGGGAAAGAGGGAAGGACTTGCAAAGAAGGGCGTTTCCATTTGGGCACGCGCTGATTTCACAGGCAAAACAAACACACAGACGCAGTATGTTTGATACCGCACGGCGAATGGGAGAAAAAAATCCTCCGCATTTCTCTATGTACTCGGTAGATAGCTTCAGAAAGCCGTGTGTATATAGACTATCCTGTCACAAAATGCGGCGAAAATCCTGCACGACGGGAAGAGTTTGTGTTAACATGTTTACACTCGGAAAACAGCATTTACAGCGGATCTTTCAGTCTATAATATTGTACTGTAATATTGCAGTGATATTAACATACTGTAAACTTAGTAACTAAATCATTTTGACTGAGGTATGTCTTTAAAAACTGAAAGAGCACTGCTGACGATACAAACTAACTTTGCAATCTTGGTTAAACAAAGGGCACTGATCACACACACTTACCAAATCTGTAGACAGACAATCAAACTGGAGCTGTGTCTTTTTATTAAAAGGAGACGAGCAGCAAATCCGGATTTCATCATTTCCAGATGCGAAAAGCTCTCGGGTAAAAAATATTCTTACAAACGCGTTTCTGTCGCGTGCACTATAATCCACACGTGCTCTCTCTCTCTCCAGCAGCTCTCTCATAGAGGGAAAATGAAAACAAAACCTTCGTTGCAACACCGACGACCCGTATCTCCAAATTCTAGTTCTTTCACTTGTTTTGGCAACACAACGTGGCGTCTCTCTGCCGTCTGAACACTGTAAACAGTCTCCGGAGCTATCATGCATATTAATGAAGTTTCGCGTCATACACAATAGAGCGCGCTGATTGGTTTGAAGCACGTCTTTGTCATGAATTAATGCCGCACACTCAGATACATCACAATGTTCTCGAAAGGACAGACAGCCACTCTCCAGGCTGGATTAACACCTAAGTATCTCATGGCCGTGACGCAGCTTCAAAAATTCGTTTCAAACCGGAAGAACGAATTTGCTCAAAATAACGCAAAAACAACCAATTTTCACTTTTTAGTGCAATACATGTGTCCTAATAGTGTTTATAGCAGCGTGGGACACATATATGACTGTCAACAGTTCAAAAAATGTGTTTTGGTGTTTCGTGACCCTTTAAGCCTAGTCCTAGACTAAAATGTAAGTCTGAGCTGTTTCAACTGAAATAAAATTGCACTGATTGATTTTTAAATACAGTATATCAGTGCCTTTGTTTTGTATCAAGATGCACACCAGTAATTTTTTTTTCTAAGCATGTTTATAAAAAATGACTTAAATGTCCTAATTGAATTATGGCCTAATCCTGGCTAGTCTAAGCCCTGCTTGTGAAACCGGGCCTTTTTATGCTTTCCTTATTTAGTACTGCTAGAAAGGTGTGTCCAACACTTTAAAAATCACTTAAACTGAAAAGATCATAGCTTGTTCATGCCTAAATCCTTTTTTTTTTCCAGATTCAAAGAAGGCCTGGAGTGTTTGCAGCTTCTGGAACATGTGGAAAAGCATCCCAGTCTCTTTGGCATTAGCATCACGGTGTAGTGCACTGACATTAGCATCCCAGTGCTAATGTTTAAAGAGAAGCTACTTAAATAAATTTATTCTGTTTTTTTTCTTTTGATGTTTGTGATTATACATTATTTGTTCATGATATTATAAGTCTATAGATTGCCATAGAAACACAGTGTTCTATGAGCACATATGACTGCACATAAGCATTGACTGTTCCAACCTAAAAAAAAAAATGAAATTATTTAATCATGATCGGAGCAATCATAAACAAAATTTGTTACAGTAATAAATGCCTACTGAAGTGGTTAAGTTTTTTTTTGTAAGAAGAATATCCATATTTAAAATTAAGTGAAAACCTGAATAATCTTTTTACTTTTTAGTTTTTTTCTCAGAGGGCGCATCATCACCTCTTACTTTAAGGCAGGTTTTGACCTTTGCTTCTGGATCAACTTCCTTCCCTAGGCTGGCTTTCCCTGTTGAACCAACACTCGAGTTCCTGCATCAGCAGGATAATGAGCCAGCCAAAATATTCCCTGAAGCAAATACATATACAATTGTTTTGAGGCTACCCATGCATTGTGTATTTGATAACTTCGAGGATTACATGAAGGAGGGTATTTTACAGGCCCCCACATTTGTGGTAATGTAGTTTATTACCTCACCCATTATATATTGTTCTTTCTTATTTCTTGTGTTCTTTGTCTTTTTTTTTTTTTTTTTTTTTTTTTGCAAAATAAAAGCTAAACAGATGTACATGTATTTGTCAAAATAGTGGTGAATAAAATTCTGTATTCATAGCACCTGCTGTTTTTGTGTACACAAAAAAAATTAAATCTTGTAAGTACTCATGTCAATTTGTGATGATAAAACTGATATAATTAATATACATATAGTCCAGACTTATTCAATGACTGTCATAGTTTACATCAGGTAATGTTTCCATCCAAAAATGCAAATGAACTTTATGCGCAAAACTGGATTATGGGATAAAGGTGTGCGAATAAAGCAGCGTTTCCATCCAACGAGTCAAAGTGAACAAAATCGTCACTTCCTGATTAACTGGCACCAAATATCAATAGTAAAAACTGAATTTGCTGCAGTAGGAGAAAATGCGTGAATCTTTTCATCATCTAATAAATGACTTGCGCCTCAGAAGGCAATCCTGACACGCAGTGAACACGCGGTGGCGTTTGAAAGTGTAAGACGTGGAGCACAGATGCTCTTGATTCTGGAGGTCATTAATAATATAATAACACTAATACTTAAATGGTAAGGCATTTTAGAATGAAAACAACATTTCTGATGTTTTATAGTGTCCTCAGCCTGCTGGTTTATTCATTTACACACATTTTTATCATCACATAATCTCTTAAAACAAAATCACATGACCTTTTTTTTAATGCGCATAGTGGAATTTGTGCGGTAAAAGTGTTTCCATCGTAGTTTATGCACATCTTTTCTTATTGAATAAAAAGTTTATCCTACTCAGTTATGCACATACATTTTTTTATGCGCATTTTCAAAATGTATGCGCATAATGGCGTTTCCATCAACAGTTTTTGTGGACTCGAGTCCAGTTTTGATTGAACTTGAACTTGTCACGGACTTGTTCACAATCACGAGTCCAGTCAAGTCCACATCATTCACAACCCAAATAAAGAGATTAAAAATGAATAAATAACAGCATGAAATTATAACAAGAATTTAGCGAACTCTCTGGCTGCCAGCATTTATTTCCGCCACCGCACCGGCAGGCAGCAGTAGCACGTCTTTACCTTAAACGTGTAACCAGAAACAGCTATATCACACAATGCGTGGCTAGGTCTAGGACAATAATGTCTTCATAATCAGCAATAATTTGTCTTCTACCGACATGTTGAAAGAAAACAAAAAAAAATAAGAGCTTATTTTCTTGAATTTTATATTCATATGGTAGGGACAACGTTTATACATATTGAAGATATTGTTTTGTTGTTTATATTGATGTCAATATATCGGCAAATAACTGCCAGATTCAAAGTTTTGTGCTTTGGCTCTGAGCCAGAGAAAGATGCATTCAGCGCTTGATTTAGGCCAGGGCTTCTCAAATCCGGAATATTCAGTTTTCCAGTGTGACTCTTGTAATGACATCCCGCTCTCGTCCCATTTAATTTTCCAATACTTCCTCCTTATGTTTAATCTTTCTATGCAAAGTGAAAGTACCATTAACACAGCCGATTTCAAATGTGATAGAACTGCAAGAGCTTTATTTTGGCTTGAAACCACATTAAAATGAATATAAAAAACTTCTGCAGTCACTTTCTTTCCATTAAAGCTGTGCGTCGATCGTCACAACTTCTGAATCAGTGTAGCCTATGCATGCTGACTGAACGACGCGTTCCGTATAATAAACTCATCCCAGATCCCAGATCAGCTTCTGATTTTGGGGGGTAGGGTTTGGAGAGTATAAAGAGTGTGTAAAATTACAGTAATTAAATGATGGAATAGCAAAAATGTTGTAATAATGATCTTGCATGGAGTTGCATATTATATTAAGTCAATATAAGCACAAATGGTTTTAATGTAGTTATATTTAAAAACAGTCAGCATTTAGAATGGATAATCACTGGACTAAGTCCAGAAATTCAAGCAATATTATAATCTTTTTAAAGATAGGTTTGTGTAAAAATTAATGTTCAGGTAATATTTTGATGAGAGACATTGGAGAGATTGAATGTGCCTGTGTCCACAATGTCTTCTGTGAGAGAATAAACATTTACTGAGTGTGAGTGGCAGTATATCTGCCCTATGTTGAATATGCAAGAGAGAATCTGATAATGACAAATTTCTGATTTGAAAATAGTCCATTTATATGTAGTCAATGACAAAGTGCAAGAATATGTGCATAGCATAATTAATCATCTCATAATTTCATTTTGAAATTATTCAGAATTATGTATAGTTGTATGCTGACGTCATCACTGTCTTTTGAACTGAGGACCAGGACCTATCCTCAAAAGCTCCCCACCCTCCATTTGTTTAGAATATTTATTATAAATAAATATATTAAAAATATTTAGATTTATTTTGAATAAATAAAAGTATTATTATTATACAATTAATATTCTAAATAAATAACAGAAGTTTGTCCTAAATGTAACTGGAACACAAAGACACAACTGGAGTGATATACTAAGATCATTTAAGAAGTGTTTTGCAAGAGTATTAATTTAATGTGACAATTCCATAAAATACAAAAAAAAAAAATGTTTTATAGAATTATCTGTGGGCTGTACGGTAGCACAGTGGGTAGCGCTCTCGCCTCACAGCAAGAAGGTTGCCGTTTCGAGCCCCAGCTGGGTCAGTTGGCATTTCTGTGTGGTGTGTGGAGTTTGCATGTTCTCCCCGTGTTGACATGGGTTTCCTCCGGATGCTCCGGTTTCCCCCACAGTCCAAACACATGCGCTATAAGGGAGTTGATTAACTAAATTGGCCGTAGTGTGTGAGTGTGTATGGATGTTTCCCAGTATAGGGTTGCAGCTGGAAGGGCATCGGCTGTGTAAAACATATGCTGGATAATTTGGCGGTTCAATCTGCTGTGGCGACCCCTGATAAGGGACTAAGTCGAAAAGAAAATGAAGGAATGAATGAGAATTATCTGTTGTCTTTTTAGACCTTAATCGTGAACTGTTTTAGGCCTAATCTTACCTCCCTGACTTTTCATCCCTGCTTCATAGCCTGTTTAGTTAAAATAAGATCACCCTCATATTGTTTAAATTTTAGTTTTTTCCACTTGCAAAACTCACTGTGCCGACACTTTAGCATGAAAGGCCATTACGCAGGTTTCACAATGCATGAGCACTGTGTATTTTTTTGACGTGTCCCACAGTTGCAACAACTTCTTTCTTAGTATTTTAAATGTACAATTGCTTTATTTAAATGAAAGAATGTCCAAGACAAAGCTAATAAGTTTCTTGTTAAGTTAAAACAAATTATTGTTAAATTGGTTGCCAGGATTTTTTCTTAAAAAATACGGAAGTTTTATAGAACTGTTTAAATTTACGGAAAATAACTGTATTTCATGAACTGATACAATGTTCATTTCACAAAAATGTAAAGTCATTAAATGCATTAATGTGTTCATGTGTGATTGCAATAAGCAAACAGAGTTCACTGCATTAGTAAGAAGATGCAGTATAACATCAGATACTCTCAGTTCATCTTGAACTTGCACACAGACGCTACTATCCTCCACAATGTTGAAAAACGTTTTACTTTTTAAAAAAACGTTTTACAGTATTTTTCTGTTTTTTTCCTTGAGTTTACAGAAAAATACCGGCAGCTGTGGTTGCCAGTAAACTACTGTTTTTTTACATTTTACATTCGTAAATTCAATTTACAGAATATTTCTGTTGAAAATACATTCCACCGTCTGTATTTTTCATCAAACACATTTAACCCCTTAAATCCCAGAGAAAAATCTTCACTAGTGTCCTCACTACAGAGGGTTGAACAGTGATGACGTTAATGAGATAAGTGTCTAATTGAAGGAGGATTGATAATTATTGATGAATAACTGTTAACAAGTAGAATCACTGAAGGAAAGAAAACACAAATTACTGTCAAAACCAAAAATGAAATCAACCGAAAATAAAACTAAATAAAATAATAATTTATAAAAATAAAAATAATTACACAATAAAAATGTATTGTTCAAGATCTCAGCAGAGGATCATTGAACAACTCCACAAACATCAGGAGTTTCACTTATTACTGACCTTTGACTTTATTTCTGTTACAAGAACAAAAGCTCTTAATAAAATTGTTGCTGTTTATTTGAAGTCACCATGATGGAGGTCAGCATCTGCTTTAGTTGGGCTCTTTAACTTTTTTGTTCTGACACTAGTTTTTATTTTGGTTGCTATAATTAATTGTTAATCACACTATTTGTATAGCATGAAAAGCCAAAAGAAAATATAATAATAAGTCTGATGAGATTAACTATGATGTCAAAACCATCCTCACCTGCTTGTGCACTCATTCAATATCTTGTTAGATGTGAGAAATGAATAACATATGTAAATGAAACCAATTGCTTGACAGTAGCCAATGACTGTTTAACAGGCCTAAATACACCATTCATAATGAGAATGTTTGAACTACGGAAGAACTTAAAAACACACAGACATCAACAATTAGTCTTTGAATCTCAATAATGGTGACAAACAAAAAATAAAAAAAACAACCCAGTACAATACAAAACAATCTACTGAAATATTACACCCCGAAAGCAAAATAAAATAAAGGCAAAGAAAAAACTTGCAAGAACTTTAAGCTGCATAATATATCCATGCTGCAATGAATGCTGGGAGTTTTGTATTTTGCTAATACCCAGCATGCATTGCAACATGAATGAATTATGCATTTTTTAGCAACCAAGGTTGAGGTTCATATCCTGATTCTTGATGTCTGTGTGTCTTAAATGTGTTGCTGGAGCTCTCAAGGAATTGTGCATGACACTAGTTAAATTATTAATTCTTATTAATTCCTTGATAATTGTTTGTTGGCCCTCCATGTAGAGCTGCAATGTTGTCCCAAACAACATTAAATAAAAGCAATTTTTTTATAAATTAACTTATAAAACGCGAGAAATTATATCTGTAACAATTAAGTACATACAGTATAGTTTCTCATTGCCTTTCTTGCCATAACTGATGAGTTTCAGAAACATTAAGATAAAAGAGTAAAGGTTCAAGAGCCCAACTAAAGCAGCCTCTGATCTCCATGATGGTGAGGTCAAATGAAACATTTTCAATAAAAAAACATATAAACCTCTGTTAATAATCAAATATTCTTGCAGATATGACAGAAATGAAGTCAAACTAATCAGTGAAGCTGGTAATGCTGTTGGTGGAGTTGTTTAATCCTCTGTTTTAATTCAGTTGGTTTGGTGTGAGGCTGTGTCTGTAGTTTTATTTCTTGTTTTTTTCTTCAGTGATTGTGTTTGTTAACAGCAGGTGTTCCTCAGTGTCTGAATTCACTCATTTGTGTTCATTCTCATTGTCTAGTAGTGGACTAAACTAATTGACTAATTTAGGGACTAGTGAATGAGGGTGTATGGTGAGATTTCAGACACTGATTATTTTCTCGAATACCACGAGAAATACCTGTTACAGTTAATTTCCGTATATTGTACAGAAATTAGCTGTTAATCATTTAACATAGTTTCACTGTAGATGTTTACATGTCTGTACTGCACTTTAATAATGCGACTAAAATCGGCATACTCCTAATAATACTCTTAATAAGAGTATTGTTTTAATCGCATTAAAATCGAATTATTGGTGTCCATGTAAACGTAGTCAGTGAGAACACCTGTTTTCTGCTATCACTAACAGGCGGACCCAGATCTACAGCTTAGAAATCTGCGCTGGACTGTTTTTTCAGTCTTACTCCCACTGGGTTTTATTTCGCACCCAATCGCCCTCACTATTTATTCATTTTTTCTTTGTTCAGAACAAATTTCTTCTGACTGTTAATTCCCTGTTAAGACAAGAGCGAAGCCGAATGGTCTCTCTTTGCTGAACCTTTATGTTATGTGCAGATCTGGGTCAGTCGGCATGAATATGGTTTCCATACCTGCCAACACTCCCGTTTTTCCCGGGAGTCTCCCGTATTTCAGACCCGTCTCCCGTATTGGTCTGTCTCCCGGTAAACTCCCGGAATTCCCCCGCCCCCCGCTCCTCAGCATTTTGGTACAGTCCGGCCTGAAACTTGGCGCTTGTGCTCTTCCGGTGACGGTCGCGCGCTACAGTTTGCGCGCCCCTATCTCCCTAAAACTCTCACTCCTCCCGCTCCCCGCTCTTCAGTTTGCGCCAGTGTAGCCAACTTAGCGACAAATTTTCAAAAAAGCGACTAGCGACTTTTTTGTGTGTTACTGGCGATTTTTATAGACTGTCGTTTGTCCATTACTGTACCGTCCCTACTCTTCTCAATGAGCCTCCCCTGCAGCCTGAGAGCAGAGCACCTCTCAGCGTACCGACGGCAAATGATTTAGAACAGGTGGCAGTTTGAAGGTATTTCCCTTGTACAGTCAACCCGATCTGCTTCTCCTTTATTTTAACAATTTAATTTGACCGTTTATTCTTGTTGCACAATCAGAGATGTTTTAAGGGAGAGTTTCAGAACTTGTCTGAGTATATTACGTCTGAGAGATTACTGCAGTTCAAACAGCAATAAATTTAGTTAAATTGACAAGCTTACATAAAGCGTAGTGCGAATATAAAATTCCCCTATTTATTTACCATAGGCTGTTAAACAAACAGAAATGGTAGAACGCGATGACGTCAGTAATATGCAAATTAGCGTATGACGTAATTACCCCCCCGGCGTAATTCCGGTCTCCCGGAATTTACGAACCAAATGTTGGCAGGTATGATGGTTTCATTTTCCACACTGGGGTTAATAACAGTTCTCTGGAATTAATGTTAATAAAAATGCATTGTTGCCTTGGTAATGCAAGCGTAATTTAAACATAAGAAATGTGAGAAAGTGGCATGAGAAAAATGTCAAACGTGTGAGTCTTGTAAAATAATAAAAGTTCAACATATATACTCATATTTTCATTTTCATTTGAAGCAAGCTAACAAAACAATTACAAGGCATTTTGTAAAAATGTATCAAAAGTTTAAAATATTAATTTAACAGTTTAATTGTTAATTGAAATTGTATTTGATTTATTATTATAATTTTATTATTATTTTCAAATGTTTTACTTAGGTATCACCATGGCTCAGTGCTTAGCACTGTTGGCTCACAGCAAGAAGGTCACTGGTTCGAGTCCCGACTGGGCAAGGAGTGTTTCTGTGTGGAGTTTGCATGTTCTCCCTGTGTTGACGTGGGTTTTCTCCATGTGCTCCAGTTTCCCCCACAGACCAAACACATGTGCTATAGGTGAATTGAATTAGTTAAAATGGCCGTGGTGTATGAGTGAGTGTGTGTGTGTGTGAATGAGAGTGAATGGGTTGCGGCTGGAAGGGCATCCGCTGCGTAAAACATATGCTGGACTAGTTTTTAATAATATATATTGAATGTATGTAATTCTTACTTTTTATGTCATCCATCTGTTGTGCTTCCTTATTGGGGAGGAAGTCCTCAATGGATTATGGTATTGTATGCATTTTTTTATATCATTTGAAATGCATTTATTGCCATGGCATGGTGTTGGTAATTTAACAGAGACTGTGTTCTGTAATGAATGGTGCAGTAATGGATGGTGTCATTGATAGTATGAGAGAAAGAAAGTACAGAAGAAGGACATTTCTTTACTTTGACATTCCAATGCTTCAAAGCTCCACTCTCTCTAAATCACTCAAGTGCAAAAGAAGAGCACCACGTGACTGGCAGAGGGCGCACCGGACTAAGGAATGGAGAGCAGGAGAGCTGTTACCTCCCTCTGACCCCACAACACAATTCGCTCAGCTGAACGTGAATGCCTGATGTTCTGTAGGAAAGGTTAGATATGCACATTGTGGAGACTTAATGTGCATAAAGGGCTATAAAACTGTCTATATGCTGTGTATGTAACTGCTTAGATGTTGATTCATGTTCTTAATATACCAATGAACAACTTTAAATTTTTTCACATAAGACATAAACTAGGGCGACGCAGTGGCGCAGTAGGTAGTGCTGTCGCCTCACAACAAGAAGGTCGCTGGTTCGAGCGTTGGCTGGGTCAGTTGGCGTGTCTGTGTGGAGTTTGCATGTTCTCCCTGAGTACGCGTAGGTTTCCTCCGGGTGCTCCGGTTTCCCCCACAGTCCAAAGACATGCGGTACAGGTGAATTGGGTAGGCTAAATTGTCCGTAGTGTATGAGTGTGAATGAGTGTGTATGGATGTTTCCCAGAGATGGGTTGCGGCTGGAAGGGCATCCGCTGCGTAAAAACGTGCTGAATAAGTTGGCGGCCGATTCCGCTGTGGTGACCCCAGATTAATAAAGGGACTAAGCTGAAAAGAAATTGAATGAATGAAGTCATGAACTATGTGTTTAGCTGAGTAGCAGAATTTTTGACTGAGTGATCTGACCACAATACAGTTGGTTCTTAGTGATTTATAAACTGTTCTTAGATATAATGTGTAAAATCCAAATGATGTATGGGTATGAACGTGCATGAGCATAAATCTGTCAAATTCTCAATGATGTATGAAGTGTGCAAGACCTGATATTAGAAGTATAAAAAGCTGAGGCATACTGATCAGCTTTGCCCTTTCTGAATTCTCTATACTGGAGGTCGGTTGCCCTTTATTCTCAACGGAGGATAAAGTAAGAATTTTGATTTCTGTTATTTGTATTTTGTTTATTCTACTTTTTCACTGGATTTTATTTTATTAAGAAAAGTGTATTTTATTAATTTTCTTCACTGGAGTGGACATTGAATTCATTTTCAGAAACTCATTAAGTTACCCTGTGTGGTAAAGTATGAATCTGATTTATTTCTTGATTAAAACATTATAAAGATGATCTTTTAACTAAACTCTGGCTAAGAAATATAGCAAAGTGAGGATCCTGGTTTATCTTTGTTTAATTAGGGCGAAATAAAGGCGATCCAGCACAGTTCTCTTTTTTAAGAGGGAGGTTGTCACGGCTGCTGCTTTTTGCTGCTCGTCTCCCATGTCTGTGCTCCCTCTACAGGTATGCTGCAATGCTGCAGGGGAGTAATCAGTTTTATTGAGCACTATATCCTATATCAACGGTTTTTGCTTGGAAGGCAGTGGGAATTCACTCTTTGATTGTCCCTGGGTTAGGATGAAGACCAGAGACTTGCATGAGTTTGTTGTGGGTTTGATAGCCTAATGTTTGGTTCACAGTGGATGAAAATAAACTTTATGTGTTGCACTGTAACAACACATTTCCATTCTCTTTTTGCAGCATGGAGATCAATAATAGTTATCTCCACAACCAGGCTCTTGTGTGTTGAGCATCCTTGTTTATAGTTGCACTGACATCATACAGCGTAACAAAAAAAAGCAGTGTAAACTCAGTGGGTGAGTTTTTATATTTAGTCTTCATTATTAGTTACTATAATTTATTCTGAATCCAATTGAAAATGTGACAAAATTGATGACGTCAACATTATAATATGTCAATTATAAGTGAGGTGCCCAGTGTCCTCTTATTTGACATTTCCTATCTATTCTTGATTACACTCCGTTGGCCAGCTGCTGTAACTTCAATAGGTCTCATTTAGACATTTGGACCTGTCCTCTGTCAGTTCACTAGATTAGGTACAAATATGTCTCACCAGAAAGAGGTCTAAACAACATTTTTATTTCAGTATTAGTTAGGTATTTTATTTATTACAACTGATAATAGCTATGCAGAGCATATATGTGTATTTTGGATCTGTTTTTGTTTATTGTAAATAATTATTATAGACTATTTGGTCAAAAAAACAGTTTAAAACAGTATTGCAGTATATTGTCATGCTTATGTTTTGCAGATTTCAAGCTAAGTAAAAAGCAGTAGCAATAAAACAAAGTTTTCTTCGCTCTTTATGTTTCCAGAATGACTACAGCAATGTCTAAATCATGATTCCCTATATAGTACTTGAAGCAGCATGAGTTTATTGTGATTTACTGATTTAAGTTTTGCCCATGATATGTTTCCTTGTGTTTTGTTCTGGCTTGAATATGATAATGTAGCATTTTGGTGTAAATATACAGAACAACAAACCAAATGTAGAAGCTAAAATGGCAAATATTTCAACAGCTACTGTAAGTTTTCCAGGAGAACTGATATATGCTGGTATAAAGGTGATCCAAACAGCACAGAATATGACCATACTGAATGTAATAAATTTGGCTTCGTTGAAATTATCAGGCAGTTTTCTAGCCAGAAAAGCCAAAAAGAAACACAGCACCGATAACAATCCAATATAACCCAGCACAGCCCAGAAACCTATAGCCGAACCTAGATCACATTCAAGTATAATTTTATCTAACGAATACATGCTATTTTTATTTGGCATTGGACGGGCTAGTGCAAGCCACAGGATACATATCATCACCTGAAAAACCGTGCAACAGAAAACACTAATTCTTTGTAAAGGTAATGAACAATGAGGAACCCCTGAACCAGGCACTGTGGTCTTGAAGGCCATTACCACGGCTATTGTCCTTGTCAGAACACAAGACATACAAAGAGCAAAAGTGACCCCAAATGATGAATGACGCAACATACAGGACCACTCCGTGGGCCGACCGATGAAAGTAAGTGAACAGAGAAAGCACAGAGACAATGAAAAGAGCAATAAAAAGCTCAGTTCTGTATTGCTGGCCTTCACAAGAGGTGTGTCTATAAATTGGTAAAACACTACCGCAACTGCAATTGTTAAGAAACCCCGGTTAATGAGAATGCAGTCAAAAGAATTCCCATGTTTTCCTCAAATGAAAGGAATTCCACCTTTTTGAGAACACAGATGCTGTGGTTTTTATTTGACCAGTATTCTAATGGACATTTGATGCATTCAGCAGAATCTAAAAATACAAAAATAAAGAGATGAATAACAAATAAAAAATACATATCATTATACATGCATCATTCTCTGGATGTGGCCTTGAGGAAATATTAAAAATGCTATTAGTTGTGCACCACATCAAATGTAAATCTTGACACTAAATGGTGTTTTAAATTTGTGTTTTAATGTATAAAGTTACTAGTTGTCTCACCAGTAGTATTGCTAATTTCTCCTGATGGGCACTGCAAACATTCAAAGCAGCATACTGGTCTTCCTTTTAACACAGCTTGCCTGAATCCTGGCTGGCAGCTCTCACTGCACACTGAGATTGGTTTCTGTCATGTTACCACATTCTTACTTTGTTGCACTATTTTTTTTTTCTTATTTTGAATTTGTATTGACTTCAACATAATGCATTTACTATGTACATACCGTGGGACTGTCTCCTGCCCAAATTATATCGAATGAATTTATGACAAACTGCTGTTCACTGGATAGCGAGGCATCATATTGTCCTACAGTGATGAACTTTGTTTCCCCTGCTCCATTTTTCTGCCAGTTTACAAGCTCATATCTTGCCATAGGATCCCCATTTGTGTCAAAGTACACTGTCTCACCTGAGTCCATTGTGAAATTCACATTTTTAAGTGAATGCAGGACCTGTGATTTAATTATTATAGTTGTATTTACTTTGTTAAAATGTGTTAGATATTTGATATTCTTATCATGGTGACAAGAATCACTTACTTGGCTGGAAACCAATAAATCCATATCTCCACATCTTATGTTTTCATTTTCACCATTTGAGGTTTTGCAAGCTATTGTGTTATGCAGTGCATAAGCGATAGCATAGACTGCCTTATAAACATTATTTGAAATCCTTAACTCAGATACGTCTGTGAACGCATTACTAACATTGGTCAGATTTTCAGATCCATCACAAAATGTTGCATGCTCAAAATTAGGGCAGACTGTAGGAGAAAGACAACAACCAAACACCATCTCCCAAAATTCCCCCAGAAGAGCATTTGAAAGGTTCTGGGATGGACCAACTTTAAGTAGGAATTCTTTCAGGCCAGGAATTTTTGACTTGATAATTGTAAAGCCAATTGCACCACCAAGGATGTTTGAAACTCTTTCAGTTGCCAAGTAACTTGATGTAATCCAAGATTCACTGCCTACCCACTGTAGCCCAATAACATTTTGCCTGATAAGCTCTTCCAGCAACACATCCATTTCACCCTGTGCCAGAAATGCCATGAGAACTTTAGCAGTTCCTTTTTTTATTACTTCAACAACCTTGGCAATCTTGTCTTTGGAATTTGTCCTTGATATGGCCTCTGAATACTCAATGCACACTCCTTCTTTCTCAGCTACCTCTACAAATGTTGCCATGCCATTGTTTCCATAGTCATTGTCGCTTCTCACTGCTCCAATCCAGGTCCACCCAAAGTGTTTGACTAACTGTGCCAGTGCTCTGCTCTGGTAGTAATCACTTGGGATAGTTCTGAAGAAAGATGGAAACTGCTTTCTATTGCTCAGGCAGGCACAAGTAGCAAAATGGCTAATCTGTCAAACATGAATAATTGAAGAATTAAATTGAATTGAGAGAGAGAGAGAGAGAGAGATTTCTACCATAAAACACATATAATTTACCACAGGAATGTTGAATGGCCCTGCTGTTCTAGAGAGTACAATAGTTGAGGAAGACTCAGATTCTCCAATTATGGCTTTAACTGCTGATTTTCCAGAGCAGGTATGTTCTGCTGTCAGCTCCTGGCCATTTATCAAAGCCATTGATGACCTCATAGAGGCTAATGTGGAACCGCAGCTGTCAAATATTTGGTATCCAATTGAAATGTTTGGAAGTAAGCTTATCTTGCTGTTAATTTCTTCAATTGCAAAGATCATGGTCTGAGCAAAGTGGAGTTCTCTCAAATTAAGGCTAATTTGAGAGTGAGAGAGAGAGAGAGAGAGAGAGAGAGAGAGAGAGAGAGAGAGAGAGATTATAGAAAGTGGAAAGGCTTGTAACATGTAATGATGACTAATGTAATATTTTCCTAAATAAACACTATTACATATTAAACATTTATTACATACATTTATTGCATATGATAATTGTCATAACACTGTTACATTTATAAAACAGAAGAAGATAAGTAACAAACCTGGTGCACATTAGATGATGAGGTTTTTCTGTAAATGATGGAATTTTTACATTTATTTTGTTGTGTATTGAAAAAGCTCCTCCAATGATAATGTCCCCATCCTGGGAGAGTAGAGGGTTCTCTGGTTTGCCTATCATATTGCAATTTGACTCTACCTCCTTGGCTTTAATGCTGCAGAGCAGCAAAAACCCAAAACCAAACATCACAGTGACTCAGAGCGCCCTCCCTTACTCTTTTTGATGGTGATGTGATTGTTTATATAGTGTTTGTCAGATGTAACACTCATAATTAACATAACTATGTAATGTTTTATTTTTTTTTCTCAGAATCTATACATCCTCTGTAGTGTCAGAATAATTGCATGAATAATTGAATTGCATGTAACTTTTCTTATTTATCATTGGTTTTAGACCTTCTATATGTATGCGAGTCTGACAAAACCAATGAAATAAATAAAAAAAAAATCCTTCTTTCTTTTTTACTTTTATAAATGAAGTTTATCATGAGACAAGAAAGCACAAAATATTCAAAGATATTGCCACATTAACAAACAGCAGTCATTCACTGACAAACACTGAAGATTTCAAGTTGACAGCCAATTTAACTTTGGTGTTACAGTGTTGCTTCTCTATATGGAAAAGGTCTCTGTGATCCAATGTAAAATACACTAAAAGATCTAAATTGTAAAATAATATTATTACAAAGTATGCAAACCACTGCAATATTAGTGTGCTAATATTAGCCACACACATGCATATATATATATATATATATATATATATATATATATATATATATATATATATATATATATATATAATATATATATATATATATATATATATATATATATATCAGTTGGCGTTTCTGTGTGGAGTTTGCATGTTCTTCCTGCGTTCGCGTGGGTTTCCTCCGGGTGCTCCGGTTTCCCCACAGTCCAAAGACATGCAGTACAGGTGAATTGGGTAAGCTAAAATTGTCCGTAGTGTATGAGTGTGTGGATGTTCCCAGAGATGGGTTGCGGCTGGAAGGGTATCCGCTGCGTATAATCGTGCTGGATAAGTTGGCGGTTCATTCCGCTGTGGCGACCCCGCAAGGGACAAAGCCGACAAGAAATGAATGAATGAATATATATATATATTTATTTATTCATTCATTTATTTTCCTTAGGCTTTTTCCCTTATTTATCAGGGGTTCGAACTGCGAAATATATATATACATATATATATATATATATATTTTATTATTATTATTATTATTTTTTTTTTTAAGACTTATATGAAACCTTCCCCATCATATGTTGTTTTGTGTTTTGTTCATTTTTGAACAGAATTATGTAACATTTTGGCACAAATATACAAAATAGTAAACCAAAGCTTGAGGCCAATATGGCAAATATTTCCACAGCTACAGTAAATTTCCCAGGAGAACTAACATAAGCCGGAATAAATGTGATCCATACAGCACAGAATATGAGCATACTGAATGTTATGAATTTGGCTTCATTGAAGTTATCAGGGAGCTTACGAGCTAGAAAGGCCAAAATGAAACATAAGATAGCCAGTAGGCCAATGTAAAATAAAACTGCAGAAAAACATATTGTAGCACCCAGACTGCATTCAAGAATGATCTTTTCCTTATAATATTTCATATTTTTGTAGGGAAATGGAGGCGATATTGTTAACCAAAGCACACAGATGATAACCTGTATAAGTGTAAAGGCAAGAACACTGAGTCTTTGTTGTACAGGCCCAAACCATTTCATGATATTGCTTCCTGGAAGTGTAGCTTTGAAGGCCATTAACACCACTATTGTTTTCCCTAAAACACAGGAGATGCAGAGGACAAAAGTGATCCCAAATGTTGTGTGTCGCAACATACAGGACCACTCAGTGGGCCGACCAATGAAAGTAAGAGAACACAGAAAACACAGAGTCAGTGAGAAGAGCAGCAGGAAGCTCAACTCTGAGTTGTTGGCTTTTACTATGGGAGTATCCTTCTTGTTGTAAAAGAGAATGGCCACCAGCACAGTTAATCCTACTCCAAACAATGAGAAAAAGACTAACATTATACCCATAATTTCTGTGAATGACAAAAACTCTACAGATTTGAACACACATTTATTTTTCTCAGTGTTAGACCAGTATTCCCCTGGACACTGCTTGCAGTTAACTGAATCTGGAAGGAAAGTTGTTTATTGTGGTTAGAGGAAAGAAAAAAAAGCTTTTATGTATGAAGTCCTTTGATTAAAATTTGCATCTTAAATAATAGAAGAAGAACACAAAAAGAACAACTAATACATTTTATTTGAAACTGTGAGATGATCTGACAATTACCTGTCTCATTACTGATTTCCCCTTCTGCACACGGAATACAGTCATAACAGCAGACAGGTCTTCCTTTCTGTGCAGCCTTCCTGGTGCCAGGAGGACAGCTCTCACTGCACACAGACTTTGGCTTCTACATTAAAAAAATACATTATACAGATAATGTTATGACGTTAATGCAATGATATCATTGTGACTATTATGTGTTTGTTAAAGAGGATGACCATTCTTTCTTTTTTACTTGACAATGATGCTGTCTTATTTTTTTATTATTTATATTACTTAAGTTTCTTTAAAAACCAAGGTATTGCCATTCACCTTTATCTTTCCCCCAGCCCAGATTATGTTTTCAGTTTTAACAACAAAACGCTGGTCAGGGGGCAATGAAGCATCATAGTATCCCACTGGTTTAAATTGTATTAATCCATCAGAGTCCTGCTGCCAGTTCACAACCTCATATTGAGCAATTGTAGCACCAGTACTGTCAAACCACACACGATCCCCAAATTGTGTTGTAAAATTGACCTTCTTTAGTGCCTCAACCATCTAATGAAACACATTGAATTTGAATGAATTGTCCAACATAAATGGGTCTCATATATTGTATATCTTTTTTTTTTACCTGGTATGGTTGTATTGTGAGGTTTTTTTGACAACCTTTTTTTTCTTTGCAGTTGAGCAGACTGTGCAATGAATGAGCCACAGAGTAAACTGCTTTGTAGACATTGCTAGCATATCTCTGCTCAGGCACATCTTCATTGTCATTTTTCAGCACAAGTAGGTCCTTATAACTGCTGCAATTAATTTTTAATTGAGAAGAATTCCCCTTTAAGCATGGAAAAGCTGAGTCCCAGAATGATTTTATAACATAATCTGAAAACCCTTCAGTGTCGATTTTTCTTACTGCAAACCCCAGTGACCCTCCAAGAATATGAAAACTGTTTGGAGTGATCAAACTCTTTGCAGTTGTCCATGCTTCCACACCAATTACTTGAAAGCCTGAAATGTTCTGAATGCTTAGCTGCTCAAGTAGATTGACCATCTCAACCCGAGAAAGAAATGCAATGATTATTTTTGTGGTGCTTCTTTTCATAGTCTCAATCACTTTTTGAAGCTTTTCCGGCTCTGTTCTGTAGAATTTAACAGAGAACTCCACACAAATCCCTTCCTCTTGTGCTGTTTTAAGAAATATGGCCATTCCATTGTTTCCATAGTCATTGTCACTGTTCACAGCTCCCACCCAAGACCACCCAAAGTATTTTACAATGTATGCAAGTGCTCTGCTCTGGTGGTAATCACTAGCAATAGTCCTGAAGAATGATGGGTAATCTCTTCTATTGCTGAGACATTCACATGTGGCTGAGTGACTTATCTAGAAAGAATACAATACATTAGACCAAATTATTAATCAGTAAGTCTTGTCAAGCATAATAATCTTTGCTTCTTACCACTGGAATTTTGAAAGGTCCTGTAGTTCTGGACAGAATCACTGTGGCAGAAGACTCAGTTTCTCCTATGATAGCATGTATTGGAGATTGTCCATTGCATATGTTTCCTTCTGGAAACTCCTGATCATTCATCAGTGACATGGTTGCACTAATCGAAGAGAGTCTTGAACCACAGCTATCATAGATTTTGTAACCAATCGAAACATTAGGAAGCAAACTTTCACTTCTGTTAATCTCCTCAATGGCAAAGATCATAATTTGAGCCATCCGGAAATCTCTTAGATTAACACTGTCACAATATTTCAGATGTTATATTGATTTATACGCATAAATTCAACATACTAAGCATAGTATGCAGTAAACTCTGTTAATATTGAGTACTTATTCTGGAATGTTCCTGAAAACATTTCCCAAATACAATGTTACAAACCTGGAGCATGACAGAAGCTGGGGTTTTTGTGTAAATTCAAACGAAGGCAATATTTCTACACTGCGGATTGAAAAAATTCCTCCAATAGTTACGTCTCCAACTTTTGAAAACAACGCATACTTTGGATCTCCCATTTTTTGACAAATGGTGTCTTCTGCATTTGTAAAAGGTTCATTGAAAAGAAAAAATACAGAAAGTAAGATAAGCATCTTAATTGAATTGCACTATGAATGTCAAATGCATTGAATTGATAGAGCAGATGCTCTTTTATTGACAAAATGAATATGGTTGGATATCTGAGTGTGTAAGCAATGATGTCATAGGGCAGGAAAAGACTCATGTCATGTAACAGTGGAAAATAGTCAGACAAATTTGATGGTAGGATGGTTTCAAACTATTATAAGTTATTAATTGCTAACTATTATATATGTTGGAATATTCAGTGGTATTTAATAAGTTGTTTATTTATAAAGGGACTCTAAAATACAGTATTGTGCATTCTTTGTCTATGGAAATGTACTACTGTGCTGTAACATTTATTAAAATAATGTTCATAAATGAGTTTTCCTCAATAATAAGCACCTGTGAAACTTGAATTCCGCAATTACTTACCATATTGGATTAATCAAAGTTATTTTTGAGACAAATTTTCCAGCAAGTCTGTTTGACCAGTTTCCAAAAAGTATGTCAAGATGTCCTTTCCACAAAAGTAATCTATTACATTACTATATTACTATCATCAAGCTGAATCTCCATTACATGACTTTGACTAATGAAGCCCAATACAGCAGAGTATTTTCTTTTGTTTTATGTTTCAAAATGTGATGTACAGTAGCTAAACATAACACTATTGCTTGTTTATGTGTTTTTTTGCTTAATGTACAGTGAGATTAAATGCACAGACTGCTGCTGGGAAATGTCTTTAAGGCTTGTTTAAAAAGGATATAGGCATAAATCACTCTTATAAGATGTGACTAATATTAGACTGACCTTATACACTGCAAATTAAAATGCTGCTTACTTCAGTGACATTTTTTTAAAATATGTGAGATAAATTTAATGTGAGAAGTCAGTACAGTAGACATCCTTCATCTTTTCTCAGTGACAGGTAATCTAAGGCCTATTTTTTGCATTCTTCTGGGCAAAACCGATCATTGGCATAGGCACAAGTGACCAAAGGTTTAGTTATAGCAGCCCAGCCATGGTTATTGACCCTGTGGAGCCCCTGATGAACAGTTTTGGTGGTGAGTGGTTCTGCAGTGAGTTGGGCGGTTTTATGTTTGTTTGTTTTTTTCCTTTTTTTTTTTTTTTTGGATACAATTCAGTTTGGCACTGGACATGGATGTGGTTCATCCTTCTTAGGGGTATGCTGGCATTACCCTGGATACTGTGGCTCTTGATCAGTGTTGCCAACTTAGCAATTTTGTTGCTAGATTTAGCAACTTTTTATACTACCCTAGCAAGTTTTTTTTTTCAAAAAGCCCCTAGCAACAAATGTAGCTATACTTAAAATTAATTTACCTACTTTTAGCAATTTTTAAAAAGTGACTAAAAGAGCATGGCTGCAGGCTTCACTCAGTAGAGTAAATTGCTAGCTCAGATTGTTTTTCATAACTGTTAATTTACTGATATTTGTTAACATGTATAATTGTTGGTAATTTAGGTAGCAATAAATTCCAATAGTGCTGTAATTGTTGTCACTTTCACAAATGTTAATTTCACAAGTTAAAAAAATAAAATAAGTACACAAGCAGTGAGTGTTTAAAATAATGTAACTTCATTATCAGTGTTATATTTTTAAAAAAAAAATCTTATCAAAAAGTGTTTGTATTACAAAATAACGTTTTTGCTGAGATGGCCAGTCAATCTGAGAAAACATTAATTATTTTGTATACTACATAAAGATGTAGTTTTAAGTTGTGATTATGCAAAGACGTCATCACGCAAAGTAATATGTTAATAAAAACCTATTTATTGTGCATCTGGATGTAATGTTTTAATATAATATAATACACAGCGCCTCAGAGAGTAGAGACATTTTTTGATTTATTTGTTTTTTATTATTTGCCTTTCAAAAACATAACAATTTAGGCCAAACTCAATTCAAACATAATTTTGCATAAACTGACAGAGACATGTCAGATATACAGTGAATCAAATATAAAGCCATAAAATTACACAAAACAAAAATACAAATAAGTATAAAATAACTTAACAAAAAAGAACAGCGTACTGTAAAATAGAAACTCTAATAGGTTAAATAAAATCATATTCTTGAAACAAATCATACATTGTTTAGCCTTCTCACCCTTCATTATTTTTAAAGCTTCTACACAGGTGGCAAACTCCTTTTAAAGACAATCAGTTGAGAAGCTGTTTTCAAAATTTTGCATTTGCATTTAAAATTTTTTTTGCTGTACTTAGTTTTTTTTAACTTGTGAAATTAACATTTGTGAAAGTGACAACAATTACAGCACTATTGGAATTTATTGCTACCTAAATTACCAACAATTATACATGTTAACAAATATCAGTAAATCAAATCAAATCAAATATCAATTTACTCTACTGAGTGAAGCCTGCAGCCATGCTCTTTTGAGTCACTTTTTAAAAATTGCTAAAAGTAGGTAAATTAATGTTAAAAATTGCTACATTTGTTGCTAGGGGCTTTTTGAAAAAAAAAAAACTTGCTAGGGTAGTATGAAAAGTTGCTAAATCTAGCAACAAAATTGCTAAGTTGGCAACAATGATCAAGAGCCACGGTATCCAGGGTAATGCCAGCATACCCCCAAGAAGGATGAACCACATCCAAGTCTAGTGCCAAAAAAAAAAAAAAAAAACATAAAACCGCCCAACTCACTGCAGAACCACTCACTTACATTTTAAGAATTAAAATGTAAAATGAGTAAACAATTTCAGTTAAGTCATCATCTTTGCTGTCCAAATGTTCTCCAAATTTCACAATGTCTCAACAAATAGAAGGAAACATTGAAATATATTGCTTTATCCAGTTGTCCACATCAGACCAGAAAGGATTAACCAAATTACAATGAAGAAATAGATGTTCAACGGTTTCAATATGAGAGTAGAGACATGACAGGCTTACGTTTGTCAGATACTACATGATAATGTCACTGATATGCAAATAGTGTGTGATGTCATCTGGCAACATTTAGCTACTTTTTGGGCAGGCTTTAGCTACTTTTCATTGGAAATAATTGGCAACACTGCTCTTGATACATCACAAAGACTTGCTGTCTTGGTCACAGGTGCGCCAGCGAGATGCGCACCAACAACTTGTCCTCTTTTAAACGCTGAAATGTCACCCATGTTGTGTTCACTGCAATATTTTAAGCAAAACTATGCTATTACTCTGCTAATTAAACCTTCATACTCTGCTCTTACCGGTGGAGTGTGCAATCAATGAAGATTGGGCACCATATTCTTATCTTATAATCTCATATGTTATAATATAATGTCTTTATTTAAAATGCTGTCAAAAATAAGATATTAGCAGTAGAAGGCAAAACAAATGTTTTTTACTAAAAAGCATTTTCTCTAGACGAGTGGTCGCAAACCCATCGATCACGATTGACTGGTAGATCTTTAACACTCTCCTTATAGATCTTGAAAATTACAAAAGACAGAAGTACAAGAAATGCATAGTGATGTATCTCTCTTTATTTATCTGCTGTCTCAAAGTATTAAGGGTCTGTTTACATATTGTGTCTTTTGTGCACTTGAGTTCGTTATTTCAAATGGAGATGCATGTAATACAGTGCTCCGAGTTGAAAAACAAACAAGGCACATAATCAGTGCTAAAGGAACACACCATTAAAAAGCCACCTCTCAAATAAAAGTGGTGTGTTCAGTGTGATTGGTCTCTAAGCTCCCACAATATAAGCTCCGCTATAAACTGCCGTTTACCTTTTTATATCATTGTGAATTGATGCCGCAAAATTTTGTACAAAACTGCAGTTACAATTGCTGAATTACTTTATAATGTTTTACTTTATTTATTATTGTTGTAGGCCATAATAGTTATTATTAGTAGTAGAATTTTATTACAGCTCATTTTTAAAATGCTAATGTAGTAGGCTACCTTCTGAAGTGTCATTGATGTGTTTGTTTACAATGGATTGTCACCTAAATATTCACAACCTCAAATGTCATCCAGGTGCATCTTCACAGAGTGTCTTTGTTGCATCTATTAAAAAGTTTAAAGTAGGATACAAATAGTGCTTTTACATAGTTAAAAAAGTTCAATTAAAAGTAGTAAAATGTAGCTTTATTGGTTTAATTTTAAAAAATTTCTAAAATAATAATTTTTAAAAATTTTTTAAAGGATAGATTTTGCCTTTCAGCAAAGTTGAGGTTAGGGATTTTAGGCTTAAAAGGTTTATTACTACAGCTCTAGACATACAGTTTAAGAGAAAATGTCAGACATGTGGGCCTTTAAAGATAATAACTCTCCATGTAAATAAATTGTTAAAAAAAAGGAAGTTTGATGTACATTTATAGCATCTTTAGTTGGATTTAAAAGGCTGCCTTTTAACTACTCTGTTTTCGCTTACACACAGCGTTTAAAATAAAACGGTCATTGTCCACAGTTACATTTCCCCCTTTTTGTTTCAGAAAAAACCTTTATCTGCACTAAAAAAGTTATATATTGACTTGATATTTACTTTACTGACAGCCGCGTGTGTGGATCTTGTCGGAAAATATGACGAAAAGTTCTACATGATGATAATAGTTTGATTGCGGTGTTTACTTCAACAATGCCACTAATATATGCACACTCCACTTAATTCCATTTCTGCAACTGTCAATTATTCAATATATGCAACTGTCTTAATTCCATTTTTGTTTAGTTCAGTTATAACTTTAGTCGGATTAAGGTAATCAAAAATTGCTGTTTCGAGCTTATGTAGGCCTTCAGTTAAAAATTCATGTTTAACTGAATAAACAGTTAGTAACAAGTACATCTTATTGAACATCATTTATTTTCATCAATAATTATCATAGTAGAGCAGTTTCTCAAGCAGTTTGTGATGCATTTTGGACACAGAAGATGAGCCTCTGGTCTAATGTGCCACCTGGCTTGAGAAACCCATTCTCAAAGACTTATTATTTGGGCAGCACACATATTCTAAATGGCTTCGGCAGAATTCAAATGAGCCATTTTAATCTAGATTAATCTAAATTTAAAAAAAAATTATGCTCACCTAAAATATATATATATATATATATATATATATATATATATATATATATATATATATATATATATATATATATATATATATATATAAAACTGTGGTAATTACATAGTGGAGTGGAGCGGCATAATTTCTTTTGAAAGTCGGAGCATTGTAGTTCCAGCACCGCTCCATTATAAACAGATACAGTTTTTAATCATTTAATAAGTTCAATTAACAAATTTGTTGAGTAGTACATAAAGTATCATACAAATATAAATGTGAAATACAGGAGACTTCCAGGAAAAATGGGAGTGTTGTCAACACTGTAAAAAGTTCTTTAAGGGTGTTGTCTATAGGAATTTATTTTAAGAAGTTTATTTCTTCCAATAAATTGATTACCTTTTCTTTAATTAATTTAAGTTTTACATAAGTAAAAAATATGATGTGTTTTTGTAACTTATTATTACCCATCAAAAAATTGTGTTTCACTGACCTTCAAAATAAATTGCTTCAACAAAACTCTGTTTAAGTGTTTATATCAAGCGGCAACCTCCCGCTCTCTTTTGGGAAGCCAATACGGAAGTAGCTAAAACTGCAATTCATTGACTCGCCTCGGGGGCTGGCTCCTGGAAAACAAGACGTGAATACAATACAGGCTTAACCCTAGACACATGAAAGGTAGGGTGCACTCGACCAAGCGTAGGAGGAAGCTTGAGCTGTATGGCCACCGGACTCAGGACCTTGGTGATCCAGTATAGGCCAATGAACCTGGGTGCCAACTTGCGTGAGGCTACCCTGAGAGGCAGATCCTTGGTAGAAAGCCACACTCCTTGACCAGATCTGTAACGAGGAGCAGGAGTCTGGTGATGATCAGCTGCTGCTTTGGTCTGTCTATTAGCCTGGACCAAGGCTTCCCTGGCTCTCCTCCAGGTGCGTTGACGCCGCTGGACGAAAGCAAGGGCAGACGGAACTGCAGCTTCGGGTTCCTGCGTGGGAAACACAGGAGGTTGGAACCCTATGGAGCATTGAAATGGGGACATACCTGTGGCAGATGATGGAAGGGAATTATGGGCATACTCGACCCAGGGTAATTGTTGACACCAAGAGCCAGGATTGTGGGATGTCAGGCAGTGGAGAGTACGTTCCAAATCATGGTTTGCCCGCTCGGACTGCCCATTGTTTGAAATCCTAAAGACAGATTCGTAGAGGCCCCGATCTATTGACAGAATTCCCTCCAAAACCGGGAGACAAACTGAGGACCCCTATCAGAAACCACATTGACCGGAAGACCTCCGGCAGTCTCCTTGGCAGAGAGGAGTTTGGGAAGGGGAATAAAAAGGGCCGATTTAGAGAAGAATTATTAGAATTATTGTTCCGAGCGCAAACCGAGCAGGCGGCCACAAACTGCCTGACGTGCTTGGCAATGGATGGCCACCAGAATTGTTGACGGATGGCAGCCAGCGATCTCCTAACTCCTGGGGGACAGGTCAACTTAGAGGAATGACCCCACTGGATTATATCAGAACGCATCTTGGTTGTGAAGGGTGTGAGTACTTAACGATGCAGACACCAATAACTGAGTCGACACCTGTGATCAGAATCACCTTGATCGAGAGCCATTTTGGTCTCTGACCAAAATCAGAAGGTCAGGCCACATTTGTTGCAGTACAGAGCAGAGAGCGGAAGCCTTAAGGCTATGGGCCTCGTGACTGGTTCATCATCAGTTAAGTGTCATCAGACCCACAATCCTGATCAAGTTAACTCAAGACGAATGGGTAACTGGTCACGAGAACAATTTTCTTAACAAAGAGCTTGTGTGTGACCTCAGGAAATGGGGTTTTCAACCCCCATGCAAGACAGAGAATTGACTGACTTTGGCCAAAACAGAGAATCAAAATCCTCTCTGAATTTTATAAACTCTCACCAAACCTTAAAGTTCATCAGATCATCCTCAAAACGATGATAGCGGACTTTTAATGAAATGTCATGTTATTGCTCTTGTATGACACCTGAATCCTGTATATGTTAAGAATGCATTAATCATGGGTAACCATTATGCTTTGAGTTATCACAAACGTACCATTATGTGTATGTTATTTGAGATGAATGAGTGAAACCCTTTCCCTTTCTTTCATTCCTTTTTAATTATAGATATGTAAAATGTATCATGTTCATATTATAAATGTATGCCTAAAACTATATGTCTAAGCACCATGGCTCATGTGAGTGAGTCACGCCAAAGCTGCATGTGCTGAC
Source organism: Danio kyathit (assembly GCA_903798195.1). Taxonomy (NCBI): domain Eukaryota; kingdom Metazoa; phylum Chordata; class Actinopteri; order Cypriniformes; family Danionidae; genus Danio; species Danio kyathit. The sequence continues at coordinate 43,298,402 of LR812536.1, forward strand.
ATGGGACTGCCACGCAGATCCACAGACAATGCCTTATTGATCCAGCTCTGTTAGGGGCCGGAAACATTGGTGGTTAAAACCATCACCCCAAACTCTTTAGGCAGCAAGCAGAGTCTGAGCAGAGCAGAGTACAGTCGTCCAGGCCAACAGAGTTGCACCAGCAGCAGCTGTTGAGAAGTGGAGATGCTCCACTTCCAGGACAACTCTTCTTCAGGTCCAGTCCAGCCGGGCTTAGACACTTAGATGGGATGAGACCAGCCTCAAACTTCCCCATCTTCCATTTACTCTTCTTTCTTTTCTTTCCGTCGAGAGTCTAGTTAAGTTGCGTCGCGAAACCCGTCAACACGACAACAGTTTGGCCGTCTCCAACTTAAACTACTGGACTTCACTTCATCAGTAGCCTCAGAGACGTCACTTCAACGACCAGCCAACCACCAGCGAACTCATGTGGGAATCCAGCTCCACGGAGGGACTTCCCCACATCACTAAGGAACGCAAGTACATCTCCAGATCCATTGCTGAACTGGTGTATGATCTGCTAGTCATGTTAAATGATAGATAACCCTGTCTAAGACACAGTAAGGGTTGAATTGATTATTTAGTTCGCTTGGTTAGGTTTTTCATCTTGAGGTTTTACATCACATCTCTCCTAAACTCTTCTTTCCTTCTATTCCTCGTCTGCAACCAGTATGAATGTGTGTGTGTATGTGTGTTTTTGTTAGTTTTGTTTGTAGTCAATAAAGTCTCTTTTGTATTGAAAGCAAAGTGGCCTGTGTATCCTTATGAATCTAATGCCTTATACCTAGATCTTGTTACCCTGCTTAAATATTAAAGTGTTTTTTTTTTTTTACTTTAGTTCGAATAGCAATATTCATTGTTGAGTCAACAGCTCTGTCTGTTCAAACGAGCGCTGGACGAGTCGTTTGTTCAGTTCAAGAGAGTTGATTCTTTTGGAGCCGCTTTAAGTTCTGTTATATTCCCTTTGAGCTAATTTAAAGTTAACGCACTACATAATTGTGTATTACAAGGGACTCACTGACCAAAACCAGTTCGAATCAGGCTTGGAAATTTGAGCTCCCAAATTGCTTCCGGCTTCTAGATCTGGATAACATTTATTCGACTGTTTCCCCTAATGCTCTGGCCGCAGCTTTTCGGGAACCCTGCAGCAATTTCGTAAATAATTAACCATCTAAACAATGAGGTTTTATCAGGTTTCAGCGGGATCTCTCCTCACAAGACTTTTGAATGTGGTCATGTGTGCCCTCGGGACATTCTACATCCTGCTAGATGGACAAATTCCATAAGACATGAGACAAAGAGATCTCTGGCAATTAATGCATACAAATGAAAGACAATCTCTTAAATGTTAGAACTAGGGATGCTCAAAATAACCGTTAAACCATTAACCAAAAGCATGCGTTTGTAACCGATTAATGGTATAAGTTAAACGATTAAAAAATATTATTTTATATAATTTTAAAATGTGGCTGCATAAGGGACCGATCACAGAAAGCACTTTTTGCGAGGCGCATATTTTGAATGGTTTTAAGCGCTGCGTATGCGTCCTGCGCACCTCACATTATGCCATTGCGCGCTGTGTGCTCCCAGTTGAAATAAAAGTCAACTGAGCCGGAAAAGCGTTCTACGTCAGTCGTCTGTTTCATTCTTCAATTATGTTATGCTGCTCTCTTATATGTGCTAAATATAGCTACAAGTCACAGCACCAGTATTTATTTAGTAGAGGTCATGTTGCGAGGCTCTGGGCAAATTTTGATTTGGAGGGAAAATGACCAAAATGTAATGTTATGATTGAAAATGACTGGCGGGAAAATAAATAATATATTTCAAATCTCTGTACATAACAGAAACAAACAATGATAATGCAACAATAATAGTGCATTTTTATTATAGTGGCAGAACTTGTCAATTTGTATATTTGCATTCACTTTTAAAAATATATTTATTATCTGTTTTTTAGTCCTGTCTGTAATTCTGTTGCACTGTAGAAGCTCTGTCACCAAAACAAATTCCTCGTATGTGTGAACATACCTGGCAATAAAGCTCTTTCTGATTCTGAAGTATATTTTTGGACAGGCCTTGTCAAAAGTCAGCGGGCACTTTCACTTATATAAAATATAGCACTTAAATTATTTCATTTTTAACAATAAATTAAATTACACAGTGGTTTTATATCAAAAGTTGATAATGATATAAAACATACTACACGTTGATGGTAAAAAATAAGCTTTTAAGCGATGGCTTTTATTTGTTTCAGTATTCAAGCATTAAATATTGAATCCATCAAGTTAAATAAAAAACGAATATGAAACAACACATAGCAGGATATAAAGCATATAAAGGACTATTATATTTAGCAAAATGCTGCTCTTTTTATCTTTGTATTTTTTTCATTTTATTTCAGTTATTTTAATTATTTTTTTCTCTTCATATTTAACTAACGAGCTACAGACACATTCCCGCTTGACGTTTTAGAAAATATTTTGCGCAGCTGCCCAGTATATATTAATAATCGAGAAAAAAAAAAAACACAGAAACATGTTACATGTCCCAAATGTCCAACTTATTTAACTGAATCGTATAATGGCCTATAGCTGAAATGTTGAAAACTGCTCATTTTATTTTTATAAAACATTTGTCAAGACATATTGATTTTTTTTTTTTTTGAGTAAAAACAATACCGGCATTTAACAATCCATATTTATTTTATTTATTCATTCATTTGACTTGTTTATTGGTGCATTTATAGGCTATAATTTAAATCCAACACAATAATGAGCACCTCGAACAGTGCCACTCCGTAAAGCTTTCATGCAAAGTCCAAAAAACTGAAGAAAGATTAGACTTTCTCCGACACGCCGTAACCGTCTTTCAGGTGGTATAGCTGTCATTAAATTACAAAACAAGCATGTTGCAGTCTGGTCTTTGAATTAAAAAGTGCAATTATTTCCTCATTGTTCAAGGAGTCTGCAAGTTTGTGTTCTATGGATATAGCGATCTTAAGCGTGTCTTTATTCCGTGCGCAGCAGGAAAAAAAAGGTTTTTCAGCACTGCATGTACTCTTTGGTAAAGTTCTTAGAGTGAGTTTTGTGCTAGCAAATACAGCACGGCATGCAATAAACTCACGTTTAGTCAGGCGAAATAAACGTCTCTGCCTAGGATGTCAATTAAATTAATGAAGCTCAAGTTACGAGTAAAACAATAGGCTATTTTATTATTTTAAGATTTTAGATGACGGGTTAGTAATTATACACGGGTATTCAAGTCAATGAAATAATAACTTTGATAAATAAAATATGTTGGTAAGAATGTGGTGGGCCAGTGACTCCCTTCTCTGCCAGAGACTGCTCTGTGGTTTTAAAACTCTTTTCAAACTGTATTGTTTAGACCTGTATCAGTTTTTCATGTTAAATGTAGTGTGCGCTTCCGCTGAGCCAACTGTGGTGGCAACAGAGCCGCGACATCAACACACAGAATCTTTTGGCACAGTTCAACACGGTTGTCTAACCCTGCCGAGAACGGTGTGTAATCGTGCCGCACCGTTTCAGGCTCAGTGGAGAAACAACCCTAAACGTACCGAAGTGTTCTTAGAACGGTTTGGCTCGATAGTGGAAAAGCGGCTATTGTCTTTCATCACATGCATCGCGCGCACATGAACGGTGAGTGAGAAGAGTGAGAAGGAGGAAATAACTCATTATGACATAATCTTTAGGCTAATGACTTCTATTAAAAATGTTAAAAGGGTTTTTGTAATATAATAATAACAGCGGAGCATTAATTAAATGTATATTTTCCCTGGAGCGATCGATTTGAGGTAGCCTGATATATTTTTTTTGACGGAAGAAAAAAAAAACATGATTGGACAAACAGCCGCCGGCTTTTTAAAAAGGGTTCAGTGTTTTCGTTTTGTAATTTAAAAGTGTCATTTAGGTGAAAAATATCTAGGGCAAGACTATTTATTTTATTCTTTTTATTTAGTTTATTCTTTTTTTCTATGCTGTTGGAAACATACAGGTGCGTAAAGATGCTCTGTTATGTATGCTGCTGTTAGTATGTTAAAATAAATCAGTATTTTAAAATGCAATATTTAATGTGTCACACAAAATAGACACGTCAATTTTTTTTTTCAAATAAATATTTTTTTAATATTAATCTGATAAGAGTTAACGGTTAATATCCGGTTAATGAGCAGCGGTTGTAGGAAATGAGCATCCCTAGTTAGAACTAAGGCAGATATAACATTTTGAATAACACGCTACAGGTTTCCTCATGTGCTGTGTTTATTCCAACCAACCAGGTTAATAATATGTTGTATTACCCTTATAACAGGTTAAAATGATCTGTATGTGTCTGAAATGTTTGATATTAAACCAAACCCCTTTTTATTTGCAATACATGGGTGTAAATGAAAAACTAGTAGTACGAACAGTATTCGTCTTGTAACATTTGATGTCAGATAGTTACAATCTTCCCAGAGATTTTACCAAGTGAAGTCTCTTGCAGTCGGTTAATGTTTGACTTTGGCTACGTTGGTACGGGGCATGGCCCCGCCCTTCATGGCAACTGCTCATTGGACGACTAGAGGTACGGATCAGATCAGGTCACTTAAAAACTCACTGCAGCCCTAAAACATGGCTTTTTGGATTAGCTGGCTTGCGCTTAGCTGTGCTCTCTGCCCCCTGTCGCCTGCCCGGACACCGCGCCGCCACATGATTGGGTGACCACAAACTCTTCATTCAAACCTCTTAGGTTTCGGGATCCTCCGAAACCGAACGAACTTCCGCGAACTGACTTTCTACGCAGTCCGTTACCTCGGCAACCCAGAACAGCCTCCACTCCCGAGTGAGTGAATCCTAAAGACGTCACCGAAGCCACCCTATCAGGAGTGCCACGTGTTTCCTCAGGCCAGCCCGGCGAGGCAAACTCCAACAAGACTTCAACAAATACGCAAGTAACACGAACAAATGTTCTCTCTGTCTGATTTGGTGCCTATGATCTTAAGCAGTTAAAGATAAGTCAAATCTCTGCTTTTGTGGTTTCTCAGGTGATTCTAAGATCTAGTAAGAAGTACTAGAATTAATTTGGGACGGTTGTTAACTCATTCTTGCATCCTTTGAACTGCCTCTGTGTGACTGTGTGTGTGTGTTTGTTTGTTGTTTGTTTATTACGTAGTTAGCTTCATGTATCATAGTGTAGCTCAATAAATCTTTGTTCTCCTTTTGTAAGAACTGTGCTCTTGTTTTATGTGCTTCTAAGTCATTGCCTCAAGCTGTAGATCTTGTTACCTTGCTAAAAGTTAACCCAATTCTATGTTATGTTATTATCGTTGGCCACGAAAATAATATAAACGAGATTGGTAAAATACGATGTCTGCTATTTATTTACAAATTGTAGATGAAGTTTGAATCTTTTAATCTGATTCAATCTGACTCAATTGAGTTAAATTAATGATTCGATTTTTTGATCCGAGTCATTGATATGAGCTAATAAACCCCTGATCGATCTTATAACGTAGATTGATCTCCTACAGTTGGAACAAAAAGACATCCCGCTGGAACCCTCTTCGGTCCTGGACTTGTCCGCCTGGCTTCCTCAACCCATCTTTCAATGTCACAAGCGAGAGATGCCACTACCATCTCCTTAGGTAAGATGGTGTCAGGTGGTTGATATTTGGCATATTTGGCATCTGGCTTGATATTTTTGGAGCCAGGTCTGTAAGACAAGGTAAAATTAAATCGCCCAAAGAAGAGGGCCCAGCAAGCCTGTCGGGAACTCAGCCTCCTGGCTGAACGGATATATTCCAGGTTCTTATGATCCATCCAGACCAGGAAAGGCTAAGCTGCGTCTTCTAACCAGTGACGCCATTCCTCCAGGGCCAACCTGACTGCCAACAATTCCCTATTACCTATGTCGTAATTTCGCTCAGAAGGATTCAGGCGATGGGAAAAGAAAGCACAAGGGTGCACCTTTCCATCCAGGCGTGACCGCTGAGACAGGACTGCGATAAAAGTTGCCAAACCCCAGGAATCGCTGCAGAGCCTTACGTGAGTCTGGAGTTGGCCACTCGGCAACAGCCTTTACCTTACAGGGGTCTGCCTAGATTTCTCCAGCCGAAATAATGAATCCCATGAACGAAACCGACTGGACATGGAAAACGCACTTCTTCGCCTTAACATAAAACTGATTCTTCAGCAACCGTTGTAGCACCTGGCAGACATGTTGAGTGTGTACCTGTAAAGATGGGGAGAATATTAAGATATCATCGAGGTACACCAAGACAAAACAGTTGACCATGTCTCTCAACATATCATTAACCAGGGCCTGGAAGACCGCCGGGGCATTGGTCAGAGCGAATGGTAAGACCCGGTACTCGAAGTGTCCCGTAGATGTGTTAAAGGCAGTCTTCCACTCGTCCTCCTCACGTATGCGGATAAGATGGTAAGCATTCCGGGGGTCAAGTTTGGTGAAGACCTTGGCTCCCTGCAAGAGTTGAAAGGCAGAAGAGGTAGGGGTACCTGTTCTTAATAGTGATGTCGTTAAGCCCTCGGTAATCAATACAGGGGTGCAGGGAGCCATCCTTCTTCTTGATAAAGAAGAATCCGGCGCGCGCAGGGGAAGAGGAGAGTCGGATGAGATCGGCTTTGAGTAATTCATTGATATAGCTATCCATGGCCTTTCTCTCAGGACCAGAACGGAAAACAAACAACCCTTGGGTGGAGAAGTGCCTGGGAGCAGTTCTATGGTACAATCGTAAGGACGATGCGGAGGCAGAGCAGTGGCTTGAGACCTGCTGAACACCCAGTGCAGGTCGAGGTACTCCCGGTGCAGTGAGATGTTTTCAAATATGTCAGTGTCATTTTTTGTCTACAGGTGCACACCAGTAATGTATTTTTCTAAGGCTGTTTTTATAAATGGGGCTTAAATAGCCTAATTTAACTAAGGTCTAGTTAGGGCTGGGCGATTTTTTCGATTAATCAAATTTACGTTTTAATCGATGCGGCGCCAGGCAAAAGTATAAATCCAGCTTAGCACTCAGGGCCGGTGCGTCCATAGAGGCAACCTAGGCAGAATAGTGAGCGAGAACCCCTCGGTCCTCACTTTTATCCGCGACACCTACCCCCTCCCGGTCCTCTTTCATCCGCAACTGGAGCCAAGATATAAGCTTCCCTCACGCAGCCACTTCTCAGAAAAAATTATTCCAGACCTCTACAATGAAACCAAAGCCCAGGTAATAGCCTTATTGACCCAAGCTCACCGAGTTGCAATAACTTGTGATTTGTGGACTTCAGTCGCGACAGAATCATACGTTACAATAACGGCGCATTACATTAGCGAGGACTGGAAAATTCTGTCACATGTGCTGCAAACGAGAGCCGTATATGGATCTCACACAGGTGCTCATTTGGCAGAGCTAATGTCTCATGTTGTGGAGGAATGGCAGCTGTCAGATAAAGATGTAGTGCTTGTGACAGATAACGCGGCGAATATGATTGCTGCAGCACAATGCGGAACATTTCCTCACGTAAAATGTTTCGCACATACAGTCAATCTGGCATCCCAGCGCGCGCTTAAAGTGGCAGCGCTTTCCAGGCTTTTGGCGAGAATCCGACGAATTTCATCATTCTTCCATCGCAGCACCACAGCGAGTCATTGTTTAAAAGTGAAACAGCAATGTCTTGGCTTGAAAAATCATAAGCTAACAACTGACGTAGCAACAAGATGGAACAGTGCATATGACATGGTCGAGAGGTTCTTAGAACAGCAACCTGCAATCTGTGCCACCTTGTTGTCACCAGAAGTTAGGAAAGGAGAAGCAGATCTGTGTACTCTCACATATACAGATGTGACAAATGCAGAGGATGCTGTGAAGGCATTAAAACCAATGAAGGATGTGACAACACTGATGTCAGAAGAGCGCAATCCGACAGTGTCTCTCATTGCTCCTCTAAATGCACAACTCATCCAGAATATGTCATACACTTCAAGGGACTCGCACATGATCCATGAGATCAAAATAGCTATTAAAGCAGATCTGAAAAGGTACAATACCGTGTCGGAGAAGAGGATTCTTCACACAGCCTCTGCATTGGACCCCAAATTTAAGGGAATGCCTTTTCTCAAAGAGGAGGAGAGATTGGAAGTGTACAGAGCACTGACAGAAGAGGCTGCATCCTTGGAGGTAATTATATCTTGTTTCTTGTACAATATTTAAAAAATGTGTTATGTTTTATTGTTAATTAATAATAACAAAACTATATTATCATTGTTATTATTGCCATAATATAATATTATTGTTATTTTTTATTAAAACAGAAAAACACTTATCCCAACTAATGTTAATGTGGGCTGTTGTATTGAGTGCACAGTCAATCTTTTATTTTCAATTAATTGTTCAAACACTTTTTTCAAAAAGATTGAGTGCACACCTGGAAGGACAGAAGAGGATGAAGCACCTGAGGTAACTTTGGAAGAAGAAACTTCAATAGAGGACACCACCTCTCCTACCCCTAAACGAAAGGCCTCATCACTGCTTGTGAGTTTACTGGGTCAATCATTTGCTGACCCTGATGAAGGCACTGTAGAGCGGAAGACATCCTATGCTATTGCTAAGGAGGAAATTGATGCATACTGTAAAGCTCCATCTCTGTCTCTTACTGAGGACCCTTTGAAGTGGTGGCGTCTCCATGAGATCATGTTTCCTCTCCTCTCTCGGCTGTCAAAGAGGTACTTGTGTATCCCAGGCACAAGTGTGTCAGCAGAGAGAGTTTTCTCCACAGCAGGAGATGTGGTCACTGCTAAAAGAAGCACTCTTAAACCAGAGCATGTGGACCAGTTAGTGTTCTTGAAAAAAAAACCTTCAAATTCCCAAATGCTGAGAAGTGACTCATGTTTAGCAGTTTGTGATGTTTCAATAAGTTTCCTGTACCCAGTGCTGTGCTTTCCTATTTTTACTTTGATTTATTTCATGCTTAAATAGTTGTAAAGCATGCTCTTTTGCACTTTACCATTTTATTTTGTGTATTTCTTTCCTAAATAGTCATGTTGTCTTTTGTGGCCAGGTTTGTGCACAGAAAGACAGTTTTGTTAGATGTTTGATAATATTCAAGAACCTTGTTTTTTAGCAGGTTAAATTAAAGGATTAGTTCATATATTTGACTGTTTGTGTTTATTGACAAAATGAATATATTCATAAAATTTTTTAAAAATGCATTTGAAGTAAAATTAAAAATTAGTATATGCACCGTGATGCACCGAAATATCGAATTGAACCGAATCGATGACATAATAATCGTAACCGAACCAAACCGTGAGAGCAGTGTAGGTTCACACCCCTAACATTTACATAGACTCTATTGTGAAGAAAGCCCAGCAGAGACTGTACTTCCTTCGTCAGCTGAGGAAGTTCAACCTGCCACAGGAGCTGCTCGTACAGTTCTACTCAGCTGTCATCCAATCCATCCTCTGCACTTCAATCACCGTCTGGTTCAGCTCAGCTGCCAAAACTGACCACTGTAGACTACAGCGAATAGTCTGGACTGCTGAACGAATCACTGGCACTACCCTTCCTACACTTCAAGAACTGTACTCTTCCAGAGTGAGTAAAAGGGCTCGCAAAATCACTCTGGACGCCTCGCACCCAGCACATTATACCTGTTCGAACTGTTACCGTCTGGTCGGCGCTACAGAGCACCAAGCACAAAAACAGCCAGACACAGGAAAAGTTTCTTTCCTCAGGCCATCTACCTCATGAACAGTTAAATATTCCCCTACTGGGCAATAAACGTGAAATACTTTCTCATACGCACTTGTACACAGCACCTTATAACAATATACAATGCATTACTTTCTCCATTCGCACTGGTACACAGCACCTTATAACCTGTATATTTACAACATATCTGTACAGGCAATTCAACATCCAGATCTTTTTGACTAACTGCATCTCTGTTTAATGTTTAATGTTTATCGCCTTTTTTTCTCATATTTAATTTTGTGTTGTCACTTGTCACTTTATGTACACTGGAAGCTTCTGTAGCCAAAACAAATTCCTTGTGTGTGTGAAGCACACTTGGCAATAAAACTGATTCTGATTCTGATTAATCTTCTGATAGCGATTACTAAGTAGAAAAATCACTTCCTGCCCTCCATCTGAATTTTCCACGTTATTAATAACATCATGTGCAAATCTATTATGTTTACTTTTCCTTTTCTAGTTTGCTTTCACAAGAGGTCAACATATCTGCGCATGAGGAATTTGTAGCCCACAAACTCTTTTTAAACACATGGCAGTGTTCATCACATCACCTGTGTGTGCAGCACAAAACCCTCGTGAGTGGTAATAACCTGTATCTTATGCGTGTGCGATCATCCTCTCATTCTCCTGCTTTTTCTCATCCGAACACTTATTTTTGTCAGTCATGCTGCTTCTCGATTATATGATCACATTTGCATGCATTTTGAAAAATGTTCAGAGGCACATTTTAAACTTGAGTGTCAAACTGTCCTGAGCATCTTTCATGCTGGCCCTGGGCCATTCTGATTACCGAGCCCTGCTCTAGTTAAAAATGCATTTTAAAGACCACAAGTTAATTGGAACATTGAGCTGCAAGGTGATAAATAGTCCTAGATTCACAATTATGAGATATGAGACCTGGTGAAAAAGGCATCATCATTATATGCATAGTTCACTCAAAGATGAAAAATGTACTCAATACAAACATATCAGTAAATTAGAAGTTTTCTATATTTTGTGGTCTTTTACTATAGACATGTAAACACAAAATGCATTTATCTCAAACATAATTGTTATTTACTTTAACATTGTTAATTTTAAAGTTTTTATCAGCATCTTAAATTTTGCATCTTTTAAGCAATGTATTTCCTTGCATGTCTTTATAAATACATTTTTCAATTTTTCTAAAAAAGTTTACAGTCCTTAAATCATTGTATGGATATACTGACATCTTATCAACATCCACTTAAATAATATAATAAGGTATTAACATGTAAACATTATTAACATTTAGGGGTGCAATAATTTTAAATTATTTGACTCGTGATGTTACTTTTTCCATTATAATTGTTTATTCATTTATTTTACTTATGAAGACAGGCAAGATAATATTTTGCTTAAAAGGTGCTCTAGTTTTAAGATGCTGGGTGGTTCCATATGAATAAAAAACAATGTTTGAGATAAATGCATTTTGTGTTTACATATGGTAAAAGCAAACCAGAAATGGTTTATCGAGGGTTTTAGTCATTCATTGTGTTTTAAAGTCAAAATGTTTGCACCTTCCTTGACAGCTTTTTTTTTTTATAGCTTGAGTTAGACTTAAGAAAATTTTAGGATAATTAATAGTTTATATGTTGGAAATATTTTAGTATATCACTACACATATATGATTTTTTTGTAATGTAACAAAAATAGCATACTCTAGGGAAAAGTTATTGCAAGAAATATAGTTATCGCATTGTTTAACAACAATATCACATATAACATAATTCCCAATATTGTGCAAGCCTACTTGTGGCAGTAGACAGGATTAATACAACTTGATACAATCAAGAAACAGCAGAATTGAGAGAAAAAAGTGGTCTCACGAGATAAAGAACGCAGCTGAAAACATACAGAGAACAAAAATGAGAGGATGATCACCAGGGCTTGTGATGCACACCTCTAAGTATTTTAAAAGATTTTGCAGGTTTACATATACAAGTCAGAATTATTAGCCCCCCATTGAATTTTATTTTATTTTTAAAATATTTCCCAAATGATGTTTAACAGAGCAAGGAAAAGGAATCGCTGTATGTCCGATAATATTTTTTGTTCTGGAGAAAGTCCTATTTGTTTTATTTTAGCTAGAATAAAAGCAGTTTTTAATTTTTCAATGTCAAAATTATTAGCCCCTTTAAGCTATATATAATTTTTCGATTGTCTGCAGAACAAACCATCGGAAATGATTTGCCTAATTACCCTAGCCTGCCTAGTTAACCTAATTAACCTAGTTAAGCCTTTAAATGTCACTTTAAGCTGAATACTAGTATCTTGAAGAATATCTAGTAAAATATTATGTACTGTCATCATGGCAAAGATAAAATAAATCAGTTATTAGAAATGAGTTATTAAAACTTTTATGTTTAGAAATGTGTTGAAAAAAATCTCTCCGTTAAACAGAAAATGGGGAAAAAAATAAATGGGGGTTAATTCAGGGGGCTAATAATTCTGACTTCAACTGTATACATACAGTAGAGTGGGCAAAATTAGCATTGAACATGTCACCTTTTTTATTTTTTCAGAAAATATATTTCTAAAGATGCTGTTGACTTGACATTTCCCCTGGATGTTGGTAACAACCAACCAAAGAAATCCAAATATGCAAAGAAAACAAAACTAATTAATTTCCAAATGAAGTTATGTGTAATAAAATAAAATGACACATGAAGGGAGGTGTAGAAAGGTAGTGCAAGTCCAGATAGCAGCTGAAATCTCTCAGTAGTTCTTCAGCAACCCTCTGCCCTTCCTCAGTGTAAATGAAGATCAGATGCTTCAGTCCAACATCTACATTAGCAGGAGGATGAAGATGAAACCAAAGTGGACATTTCAGCAAGACAAAGATCCAAAACACAGCCAAGGAGACTCTCAAATGCTTTCAGAGAAGGAAAATCAAGCTGTAGACTGGCCCAGCCAATCACCTGACTACAATCCAATAGAAAATACAAAATAAAGCTCAGCTTTGATAGACAAGACCAACAGGACCATCAAGATTTTTACACTCTTTTAAAGTCTGTGAAAAAATATCCCACCTGAGCAATGCATGTGACTTCATTCTCCATATGAGAGGTGTCTTTAAGCTGTCATCACCAAAAAAAAGTCTTTTATATAAAGTAATAAATACATTTCAGTAGTTCAGCACTTTCTTCTTGTGTCATTCCATTATTATTACAAATAACTTTTATAGTTTTATTTAGCCTTATAATATATATTTTTTATTTTGTATGTTTGTATTGTTTGGGATTTTGCCAAAAAATGGTACAATTCCATGTCAACAGCTCCTTTATAAATATTATTCCCAGGAAAAAACATGGCAATGTGTTCAATACTTATTTCCTCCATTTTGTATTATAATGAATTAGTTGTAGTTTCACTGCCAGTATTCCTTATTTCATGGCATTCCTTTCAAAATAAAATGAATAAATAAATATGTGAAGGTGACATGGTGGCTTAGCACTGTCGCCTCACAGCAAGAAGGTCCCTGGTTCGAGTCCCGGCTGGGTCAGTTGGTGTTTCTGTGTGGACTTTGCATGTTCTCCCCGTTTTGGCATGGGTTTTCTTTGGGTGCTCCAGTTTCCTTCACAGTCCGCTATGTAAAAAATTATGGATAATTTGGCGGTTCATTCTGCTGTGGCTTAGTCCCTTTAATCATCAATTAAAACACGGGGAGAACATGCAAACTCCACACAGAAACGCCAACTGACCCAGCCAAGGCTTGAACCAGTGACCTTCTTGCTGTGAGACGATCGTGCTACTTACTGAACCACTGTGACGCTCTCATTTTTAAACATTCTTTTGCAAAACAGTTAGCATTTTTTTGCATTAGTTGCAATTGATAATTTTTGTTAATTATTTGTTTATTCTGTTGCATGACCTTAATCAGTCTTAACATTCATGTTACATTGTATGGGCCAAACACTGTAGATTATTGCACATATTATAGCATATATTGTGTGCAAAATCATACAAAATATGCATACCCAAAATGTCTACAAAAAAAATTTAAATAGTCAGTGATTTTTCTAAAATTGTGATTTGTGCAACTCATGGAATGTGACTGTTGTGTTTGTGAGAGAGAAAGAATCCAAGTAAAAGTTTACTTCCAAACTTCCAAAACATTTTGTTCATGACTTTACTGAAATATTGTATAGAATTTTCACTGCCATGGGTGTTCAGTTTTGCTACAATAATGCTAAATACAATCTATGTACTTATTTATTGTATTTAACAAAGGATGATTTGTTCATTGGTTAATGATTAGGCTACTCGATAATCGATTGATTGTCGATAACCCTTTCAATCTCCATGACCGATAACTTTTATTTTTGAAAATTATTCGAAACTGAATATTTTACTGGCAGTTCATTCCGCTGTGGCGACCCCAGATTAATAAAGGAATTAGGCCGAATAGAAAATAAATGAATGAATATTTAACTTTTATTTTATTTACATAATTTTATTTAACAAAGCAGGGGTGCGTTTCCGAAAACCATCGTTAGCCAACTAAGGTTATGTTCCAATGAACATTCGCAAACTGCATCGCAAACTTGGTCTGTTACCTGCAGCATATGGTTGTGTTCTATTCCCAGTTATCCCCACATGCCCTATTCATTTAATGTTCCATCATTTAAATTTGGAATGATTAAAAAAAAACATTAAAGTCATCTCTTTTAGGTGTGATTTGCTTTCAAACTTTTTTTTTTATACAGTTTTTAGCAATCTTCATATTGACAGTTGCGTTCCCTTCATAGTGCACTTTGAAAACATTCATGCCATTTTGAACACAGTCATGGCTCATGACGAAAGCTATAGGTGATCTATTATTTAAAAGCGGAATTTACATTACATCTCCAAAGCTTGTGAAAACAAAAATATATAGCATAGGTTAATGCTTTTAATTCATAGTGGGTTATTTATTGAGAAATGTATCTATATGACATGGGCCTGTTGGTTAGAACATTTCTGCAGTGGTTTGAATGTGTCAAATTGTAAGTAGACATTTAAAAAATAAACAATATCCTAATAATAATAATAAAAACAATAGTAGTAATAATAATAATAATACATTTATAATTATTGGTATAATTATTATTATTAGCCTATTAAGTATGATTTTCTTTTCTTAATATATGGCCTACTGTAAATTACAAGCATTAGCCCAGGGGTGCTCAACCCTGTTCCTGGCGATCGACCTTCCAGCTGATTTCAGCTCCAACCCTGATCAAACACACCTGAACCAATTATTTAGAACGTGAGGAGCACTTGATAATTACAGGCAGGTGTGTTTGATAAGGGCTGCTACTGAAAACTGCAGGAAGGTCGATCGGCAGGAATAGGGTTGAGCACCCCTGCATTAGCCTAACAATTTTTCAGACCTGCACAACCCTAATTTCACGTTTTCCACCACGTTGTTTAAATAGAAAATCCATTTGCGCCACTTTGTGGACTCATGGGTGTGCTGGTCTAAAATAAAGGTGTGGCGCATCATTGGCGCGTTGCTATTTTGAGAAACTGAAATAGACCGCATATTGACCAAGTAAAAACAGGGTTAAAGTCCAGAGCAGAGTGCATTAGTCACAGTGGCAGACTAAATCTGCGACATTGTTTGCTATTTCTGCAGAGAATTTTGTAAAAAAAAAAAAAAAATCTGGATTTATGCGGAATGATTTTGGGAGTATCATAACTAAAAACTTAATACATGAAATAAAAAAGTAATCCCTTTTAAACTTTTATTTAATATTTACAATGCAAATCATATGAATATTTTTATATTAGTCAATAATATTACTGAAATTAATAAAAAAACTGAATAAATATAGATTTACACACATTTACACAATTAAATAAACAATCAATGGTGGGCTAGAAATCTCCGTCTGGCCCTCATGCGCCTATGTGGCTTCAAACGCTTAATACGCACAGGATGTGCAACAATACACAAATCTCTCTCTCTCTCTCTCTCTCTCTCTCTCTCTCTCTCTCTATATATATATATATATATATATATATATATATATATATATATATATATATATATATATATTTAGGAATTAAAATGTTACATAAACTATTTTCTACATAAACGCCAATGATGAGCCTTAAAACACCTCCTTTATGGACCAGAACACCCATGAGTCCACAAAGTGGCGCAATTAAATTTGCTATTTAAACATATAGTAAAATGTGAAAATTAGGGTTGTGCTGGTCTGAAAATAGCAACAAATCGGCAACATTGCGCCTTCAAACGTTGCGCCACAATTGTTAAAGTAGAGCCCATAATCTTTAAAATAATGACATTATCATATATAATATAGACATATTAAAATTTGCAAATATGACAGGTTTTTTAATGCGGAGCATTTACGGAGCATTCATTATTTCCTCATCATCCGCCTGCACAGTTGAGCAGTGGATGGACACAAACAAAAATATAATTCATATATTTTTCTTGGGAAAAATATTTTTTTTTTAACGAATTTCGTTTAGTATAATTCATTACTAATAATAAGATAAAAACCTAATTTCAATGTATTTTTGTTGGTCAGTTTTCTACAAAATAAACCAGAATAACGAATAACGTTTGAGGTGAAGTGCTTCAAAACAAGTCCGCTGTATGTCTCAGGGCCTTAACACAACTGGTTCGTTAAATAAATAAATAAATAAATAATATAGCCTAAATAAAACTAAAGTAAAATATTCACCGTTTCAGAGAGCAGGAAAATATCAGAAAAGTGCTGAAATGCTGGTTATTTTACAAGAGTGTTTTTACAAATTTCAGAGGAAATATCTAAATATTAGAGGAAAAATAAACCTGACAACAAATCCTATCAATGTTATAGCGAATGCTCTTAAATAATGTAGCCCAGAACTAGACAAGGATGCCCACTCTCTCCCCCTCTATTCACCATATTTATCGAACCACTTGCAGCAGCTATCCGTCAAAACATCCACATTAAAGGAATTCAAACATTAAACATACACCATAAAATAAGTCTTTACGCTGATGATATATTATTATACTTACAGAATCCCCAAACATCATTACAAGAAACAATAAAACTTATTGACAGCTTCTCAAATATTTCTGAATACTCAATTAATTGGAATAAATCTGCTATACTTCCATTACACTCTGCCAGTGTGGATGTGGCATCCCAAACCCCACAAATTCCTATGTGCACCAACTACATCACATATTTGGGTATCAAAGTCTCCGCCAGGCTGCCAGAGTTGTTCGCACTCAACTATACTCCACTACTTAAAAAAATAGATGACAATCTTCAACGTTGGATGAACCTACCACTATCCATCATGGGCAGAATATCAGTAACTAAAATGTCCATACTCCCAAAAATAAACTATTTATTTTCAATGATCCCAACACAGCCCACCCGTACCTGGTTCAAATCTCTAGATTCATTTATCACAAAATTTTACTGGAAAAACAAGACCCCTAGAATTAAATTGACACCCCTACAGAAACCAAAACCGCAAGGAGGATTAGAAGCACCACATTTTTACAACTATTTTCTGGCAAATCAGCTTCAAAACATACACAAATGGATTAAACCTAACTCATCAGAATACGCATGGCAAGATATTGAACAATCTATCTGCAAAGACATTAACATTTCAGAATTACCTTTTCACAGTCAAACAATCAAAAAAAATCACTGTTTTAAAATGCCAACAATAGAAGCAACTCTGACAGCCTGGTGGAAATTTCATCAGATCACAAATTCCCCACTCACACCATCTAAATACACCCCAATCTGGAATAACCCTGATTTCCTAACTAACAAAAAGCCAGTGAACTTTTACACATGGGCAGATAAGGGAATCACACAACTTCAGCATCTTTAATAATAATAACCTGGCACCATTTTCCCAAATAGCCCAGACACACAGCATTGGGAGTAATTGCTTTTTGGAATATTTACAAATCAAATCGTCAATTAAATCAAAATTACTTGACCAATCAATCAATCTAGACCTTTCCCTTCAAATCTCAGAGTTTATCAGTATATCTTCCTCCAAAAAATTGCTCTCCCAAATATACAAAATGATCTCAAAATCAGACAACGCATTAGTTCTACCAACCGCTAAATGGGAAACAGACTTATCCATTACTCCCAATGCTGCATTCTGGACTCAAATTTGCAAAAACACATTCTCCATGACTAAAAATGCTAACTTACAACTTATACAGTATACAGTACTTCACAGATCTCATTTAACTGGGCAGAAATTATTTAAAATGGGTTTCACTTCAGAAATATGTTCACATTGCACACAAAACACACCAGACACGTATCTTCACACCTTATGGCATTGCACTTCAATTAAATCATTTTGGGAAAAGGTTACTGACTCACTCTCTAACTTAATGGGATGTCACATCCCACTGTCTCCCTCCATCTGCATATTAGGTGATACATCCACAGTAGATATAAATAATACAAATGGTCAGTTACTGCTGGTGGCCCTAGCTATCGCCAAGAAAACTATCCTCATGAACTGGAAATCAAGAAATACCATTCACATTTCATCCTGGAAAAACTTACTATCAGAATACATCTCCATTGAAGATCCCCTTTGCCTGAAGCCATTCCCCAACAACACCTTCATCAGTACACAAACAAGAGGAGAGGGGGTCAGGTAGAGGTAAAAACTGTCTCTGATATTAAATCTAATTAAGGATAAAATAAATCAAAAGGGAGGGGAGGAGGGGGGAGAAAAAAAAAAAAAAAGATGTATCTTTCCCCTTTGTACTATTTGTTTTCCTTTTTTGTCTCTCACAAATTTATTTATTCATTTTATTATTATTATTATTATTTATTATCATTATTATTATTTATTTATTTTCTTGGATCTTGGAAATGGATCGGGGGGTGGGCGGGAAGTCGTGGTGACTGTGGTATACTCGTGCTGATAATAATAATAATTCCCTGACCGGTCCAACAACAGATTAAAAAATAACTAGTATTAAAAAATAAATAAATAAATAATAAAAGCCCTCCTACTTGCATATACTTACATATACTACATTCACAGGGTAAGTGTGACGTGGGCATGGCGGCCTGGGCATTTGCACCGGACTGATCCATGCTGCACGTCATACTTTTTTAACGCATCACAAAGCAACTGACAAACACTTCACACTTCAAGCCTGATCATATAACTTCCACCTGCTCAAATTATTGTTAAAGCTGTTTTATTATTATTTTATTTATTATTTTGTATTATTCTTATTGTTGTTGTTGTCGGCGTGAGTGTATTACGGTTGTCGCGTATCCCTGCCCACCTCCTGATCTTTTATTATTATTATTATTATTATTATTATATTACTATTAATAATCCATCAAATTGTTAGTTAAATTCTTTTTAATATTATTCATTAATTTTGGTCTTTATTATTGGTATATTATCATTATTATAGTAACATTTCTTTTTCTTATTATTCTCATTGATTTGCTTGCAGCACTTTATTTTTCTATTTTTCTTTTTTTCCACTCTCCCTCTTTTTTTTTTTCCCTCCTACCTCCTATTTCCTTTTCTTGTACTTACTATTATTATTATTATTATTATTATTATTATGATTATTAATTATTATACATTTTTGTCCTCTTCCTGATTTCCCAACCTCCCCTCACATCCTCACTATTATCATTATTAGTTTTACTTTTACCTTTGTTACCATTATTATCATTACTATTCCGACTTGTTCTTCCTATATCTCCTCATTATCATTATTACAAACCATTGTCATTATTCAGGTTGCTGTAGTTGTTGTTATTGTAGTAGTAGTAGTAGTAGAGGTGGTAGTAGCAGTAGTCATTGTAGTAGTAACGACTGTATTTGTAGTTGGGATTGTTGAAGTAGTAGTTGTAGTAGTTTTTTTTTTTTTTTTTGTAGTAGTAGATGTCGTTGGTATAGTGGTACAGTACCAGAAGTAGTAAAGGTGTTGGTGTAGAAGTAGTAGTATCAGAAGTAGTAGATGTTGTTGATGTAGATGTTGTAGTAGGAGTAATTACTGTAGTAGTAGGAGACGTTGTTGTAGTAGTATTAGAAGTAGTAAATGTTGTTGATGTAGATGTTGTAGTAGTAGTGATTACTGTAGTAGTATCAGTAGTAGTAGGAGACGTTGTTGTAGTAGTATCAGAAGTAGTAGATGTTGTTGATGTAGATGTTGTAGTAGGAGTAATTACTGTAGTAGTATCAGTAGTAGTAGGAGACATTGTTGTAGTAGATGTTGTTGATGTAGATGTTGTAGTAGTAGTGACTTTTGTAGTAGTATCAGTAGTAGTAGAAGACATTGTTGTAGTAGTATCAGTTGCAGTAGATGTTGTAGTAGTAGATGTTGTTATGGCTGTAGTAGCAACAGCAATAGTAGTTGTGATATTAGTAACTTTTTGTAGTAGCAGTTGGTGTAGTACTTGTGATTTATTATTATTGTTGTTGTCAGTTATTACTGTTGTCCTTTCTCTTTACTGTCATCATTACTATCATACATTACTAGCGTTGTTGTCACTCTTTACCACTGACTGGTTTCTTTTTATTTTTTTATTTATGTCTACGACACTTGCTTCATTTATTGACTGTTATTGTCCCTTATGTATGTACTTTGAGCTGACCATGTTACCTTTACATGCACACACACACACACACATGCATACATACACACACACACACATACATATATACATGCACCTGCCAGTACCTGACTTTATTGTTGTTGTTTTTGTTTTTCGTTGTTGTTTTTATGTTTTATTTTCTCTGTTTTTGTATTATCCCAATTTGTGTACCTTTTTTGCATATTCTAATAAAAAAATAATAATAATAATTATAATAAAAATGTAGCCCTGTTGCAAGCATCACATTTTTATTGAGATTGTGTCTGTCCAGGGCCGGAGCAAAGCTCAACTGGCGCTCTAGGCAAACGACGAGAATGCCGCTCTTAAACCGAAAGTTATGCTGTCTTCAATCCGAAAAAGCCGGTGGAGGGTGGGGAGTTAGGCGGCGGGGATGGGTGTTGAGATTATGCGGGGTTTGTTGCGGACGAAAGCGAAGGGGGGAGACGCACCGTGGACGCCGCCTTGACTGCTCTGCCGTCCTATACAGGGGTGCGTTTCCCAAAACCATCGTTAGCCAACTAAGGTCGCAAGTTCCGTCGTTACAAACATAGTTCTTTGATTTGCTGTTTCCCAAATCCATCGCTCCAACGAACATTCGCAAACTGCGTCGCAAACTTGAGCTCTTGAAACGACACCTCTGGAGCTGTAGTTAAAAGCATAGTTCCTGGCTGTGTTCTATTCCCACTTATCCCCCTATGCCCTATCCATTTAGAACATTCTAACATTCAAAGCTGGAATTATTAAAAATAAAAAAGCATTAAGTTAATCTCTCTTAGGTGTAATTTGCTTTCAAAGTATTTTTACAGTTCAGTTTTAGCGATCTTCATGTTTACGATTGTGCTCCCTTCGCAGTGCACTTTGAAAACATTGATATCATTTTGAACACAGCCTCATGGTGAAAGCTGTAGGTACATTTAAAAGCGGAAATTATGTTACAGTACGTCTCCAAAGCTTGTGAAAATAAAAAAACACAGCATACGTTAAGCATACTTTTATTTTATAGTGGGTTATTTATTAAGTTTCTCTGCCGTATATGACATTGGTCTGTTGGTTAGAACTTTCTGCTGTGGTTTGCATGTGAAATTGTATTTTTTTTTAAATAAATAAACAATATCCTAAATAATAATAATGATAATAATAATAATAATCATCATCATCATCATCATCATTAATATTATTAATATTATTATTAAAGTAAATATATTTATAATAAATCGCATCATTATTTATTTATTTATATAATTTATATATGATATTAGAATAGTGTTAGCTTTTGTAAGTGATTTTATGTTTTAGAATAGAATATGTAATGTTCAACTTCTCAATAATATTAGTAAAGCAAACACAGGCCCTATATGTTCCATTTACATATATTTTAATTAATATGGAAAATGAGTGCATGTTTTTAACAAAACTAATATTGGATTTTATTTTAAACGCGTGTTTGTGTAAAACAATATCCCCCGGTTTCACAAACAAGGTTTAAGGTTAGTCAAGATTAAATTGCATGTTTGAGCTGTCGTAACTCAAAATAACTTGCAGTAAGATGTCTTAAAATACATCAGTGTAATTTTTTGTCTCCAGGTGCACACCAGTAATATATTTTTCTAAGGCCATTTTGATAAATGTGGCTTAAATAGCCTAATTCAACTAAGGCCTAGTCCTGGCTTAAGCTAAGCTCTGTTTGTGAAACTGGGCCTATAATTTGCACAAAGAAATTATGGGGTTGTTCTCTGAAGAAGTTACTCCACCCCGTTTAGAGCATCATTATGGGCGTTTTGCGTCATAACTAACGTAGTTCAAGCGATGGATCTGCGACAGAGAAACTACGGGTTTTGGGAAACACTCGTCACTACATAGTTCTTTTGCCAAACGATGCATCGCACTATGATAGTTCAGCCGCGAGTTACGTCGTAGTTTGGGAAACGCACCCCAGTGTGTTTTTAACAAGCTTTAAAGAGCGCGTGCGGTGACCGCAGTGATGCTCAGCTCTGACGAGACGCAGTTTAAAATAGTTTTGTTTTTTTACATATAGATTTTCATTGCTTTAAATTATTTTAATGTTTTTATATTTACAGTTTTTATATACAACGAACGCTTAGCTTATTGTTCGCAGTGATCGTTATGATAGGATCATGTGCATTGCATATGATTATTCAGTATACGTTACATTCTTTCGTTGCAGTGCTGTATTTTATTTATTGCATTTAGTCATTAAACAATGATATTTTGCAAAAAAATAATTGTAATTTAAAAACAAGCTTGGAAT
Organism: Danio kyathit; assembly: GCA_903798195.1. Taxonomy (NCBI): domain Eukaryota; kingdom Metazoa; phylum Chordata; class Actinopteri; order Cypriniformes; family Danionidae; genus Danio; species Danio kyathit. The sequence continues at coordinate 43,321,095 of LR812536.1, forward strand.
TCTTACCGGTGGTTGTAATATTTGAATCTCAGACAAGTGTCTGGGTCACTAATACTTCGTATTTCTGGAAAATCCGAGATTGAATTCTAGTAAATGGTGGCACTGTAGACGAATGGCTTCCCGATAGTTTCACATCACCTAAAATAATTTGTTTTTATTTATTTATTTATTGACCCTGCTAATCCAGCAAAAATATTTTTTTTTATGGTTGCATCTGAATTTTAGATTCTGTGATTGTATCTTTCTCAATTAATTAAATAAATGTTGTTCTTTAAACAGTTTAAACATTGTGATTTAAACCTGTGTTTTGACCCTAATAGTAAATTTTGTTATTATGCACATCTTTATTCTAATGAAAAATACATGTTAAAATAGAACACAAATAGACAAATGTATTTAATATTCTACAGTTTCACTTTTTGAGTAAATGGTTTTGACTATTTTAGTCAGTAATTTAAATGTTCTCTCTGTTTGTTTGTGTAGAAGGTTTGAATGAATTTATGCTCTTAACGGATATTCACAGCTGTGTATTTGTATAAATAAAAAATGATGACAGATTGTGGTGTGTTTTGTCATATATACAGAATAAATTATATTATGTATTCTTGTAAAAATGGTGATTATGTAATATGGATTGATTTAATGTTGAAAATGTTGTTTAAGCATTCATTTCAACGTTAAATCATTTAGATAGATTTTATGTTGAATATGTGTGGATTCTGTGTTGTTCCAATCGACTTAAAATCAACATCGTTTCAACATTAGATAGACAAACTAATTAGGTCGATTATATGTTGAAAATATGTGGATTCTATGTTGTTCCAATCGACTATAAATCAACATCATTTCAATGTTAGGTGGACAAACCAATTAGGTCGATTACATGTTGAAAATGTGTGGATTCTATAACGTCATTTCGATCGTCTGAATATCAACATCGATTCAACGTTGGGTAAGTAACCAATTGTGTCGATTTCAGGTTAGATTTTAATGGAGTGCCTGACGTCGTTTCAACATTACCCAATGAGCAAAACGATGTTGAATCGATATCAAAAGAAACGTAGATTTTCGGTTGAAATTATGTCATTTCGCTATCTGGGTTAGGACCATTGTTATTGTTTACGTCCTTCACAATGGTCTATATAACATTACATTTTGGAAGTAAATTGCCCAGCTCTCTCTCTCTCTCTGTGTGTGTGTGTGTTAATATGGTATAAAGTTAATATGGTATAATACAACAGGGCTAAAGGTGGAGAGGTTTAGAATTCTTTATTTATCTCACCAAGCAAACAAACAACATTAAAACACTGTAACATTGGAATAGTTGTAGCATTTAGTTGTTTTTTCCCATTATGTGTTGCTTTGTATTTTGTTCAGGCTTACACAAGATGATATAACATTTAGGAGCAAAAATGCAAAATAGTAAACCAATGCTTGATGCCAAAATGGCAAATATTTCCACAGCTACAGTTAATTTACCAGGAGAACTAAAATAAGCTGGGATAAATGTGATCCATACAGCACAGAATATGAGCATACTGAATGTGATGAATTTGGCTTCATTGAAGTTATCAGGCAGCTTACGAGCCAGAAAAGCTAGAATGAAGCACAAGGCAGCCAGTAGGCCTATATAACCAAGTACAGCCCAGAAACCTATAATGGAACCCAGACTACACTCAAGAATGATTCTTTCTTTATAATATTTCATATTTCTGTAGGGAAATGGAGGAGATATTGTTAGCCAAAGCACACAGATGATAACCTGTATAAATGTAAATACAAGAACACTGAGTCGTTGTTGTACAGGCCCAAACCATTTCATGACTTTACTTCCTGGATGTGTAGCCTTGAAGGCCATTAACACAACTATTGTTTTCCCCAGAACACATGAGATACAGAGGACAAAAGTGATCCCAAATGCTGTGTGACGCAACATACAGGACCACTCAGTGGGCCGACCAATAAAAGTAATTGAACAGAGGAAACACAGAATCAATGAGAAAAGCAGCAGGAAGCTCAACTCTGAGTTGTTGGCTTTTACTATGGGAGTATCCTTCTTGTTGTAAAACAGAATGGCCACCAGTGTTGTTAATCCTACTCCAAACAGTGAAAAAAAAAGTAACAGTACACCCATAACTTCTGTAAATGATAGAAACTCTACAGCTTTTAACACACATTTATTTTTTTTATCATTAGACCAGTATTCCCCTGGACACTGCTTGCAGTTATTTGAATCTAGAAAGGAAGTTATAAATGTAAGCGTTGAAGAAAAGTTGTGTACTATTAAATGTAAAACATAAGTAGGAAAAGAAGCAGATTACCTGTCTCAGTACTGATTTCTCCTTCTGCACATGGAATACAGTCATAACAGCAGACAGGTCTTCCTTTCTGTGAAGCTTTCCTAGTGCCTGGAGGACAGCTCTCACTGCACACAGATCTTGGCTTCTGAAAAGCCAACATGTTTGTTTATTTTAAGGTTTATTTGCTCATGTTAAGCTAACACTGTTCTCCAAGCAGGCTATTTACCTGCAACATTCCTCCAGCCCAGATTATATTTTCAGTATTGAGCAAAAAACGCTGGCCAGGGGGCAGTGAGGCATCATAGTATCCCACAGTTTTAAACTGGAATGATTCATCAGAGATCCGCTGCCAGTTCACAACTTCATATTGGGCTACTGTGGAACCAGTACTGTCAAACCACACACGATCTCCAAACTTTACAGAGAAATTTACTTTCTTCAGAGCCTCAACTACCTAATGAAAATGAGTAAATATAATAGTGTAAATTGTTTTTGAGACATTTTAACAATAATAATTCAGTTTCTGCTTTTCTTGGTTTTATCCTTACCTGCTGTGGTTGTATTGTCAAGCCTTTCTCACAACTTCCTCGTTCTTTGCACTTCAGTAGACTATGTAATGAATGAGCTACTGCGTAAACTGCTTCATAGACGTTGCTTGAATATCTGTGTTCAGTCACATCTTCCTTGTAATTTTTCAGCATGAGTAAATCATTATATCTGCTACAACTTAATGGATAATTAGAAGAATTTAACTTGGTTTGTGAGCATTGAAAGTGTTTTTCCCAAAATGTTTTTAATGCAAAATCTGAAAACCCTTCAATGTAAATTTTTCTCATAGCAAACCCCAGTGACCCTCCCAGCACACGAAAACTTTTTGAAGTGATATAATTCTCTGATGTTATCCATGATTTCACACCAATCATTTGGAGGCCTGTAATGTTCTGAATACTTAACTGATCAATAAGTAAGCCCATTTCAAGAAATGAAACAAACGCTACAATCACTTTTGCAGTGCCTTTTTTCATTGTCTCTACCACTTTCTGAAGTTTTTCTTGTTCTGTTCGATAAAATTTTACAGAGTATTCCATGCAAATCCCTTCCTCCTGGGCAATCTTCTGAAATATGGACATTCCATAGTTTCCATAGTCATTGTCACTGCTTACAGCTCCCAACCAGGTCCACCCTAAGTGCTTGACTATATGTACTAAGGCTCTACTCTGATGGTAATCACTAGCAGTAGTCCTGAAGAATGAAGGGTAATCATTCCTGTTACTTAGGCATTCACATGAAGCTGAGTGACTTATCTGTGGAGATTAAAAATCACAACAGCAAGAGTGAAACAGTCATCAGTAAATGTGTCAAACATGTCTGGTACTGCTATTTACCACTGGAATTTTAAAAGGTCCTGTAGTTCTGGTGAGAATCACTGTGGCGGAGGACTCTGAATCTCCTATAATAGCATGTATTGGAGTCTGCCCATGGCATCCATCTTCAGCATCAAATCCCTGACCATTCATTAATCCCATAATTGCACTCATGGTAGATATTCTTGAACCACATGTATCATAGATTTGATAACCAATAGTAACATTTGGGAGCAAACTTTCACTTTTGTTAATCTCCTCAATTGCAAAAATCATAATCTCTGCCAGACGAAAATCTCTTAGATTCACACTGTGAAATTAAGCATTAATCAGACATTAACAAAATTAACTGCTTGTGCAGTTTTATATATCCATGTTTATACATAAACACACACACACACACACACACACACACACATGCATATTATTTCAACATTAGCATGTTATTTGCTTTAGTGATCAGTATATGCAATTAACAAACCTTGAACATGATATAGGCTGAGGTTTTAGAGTAAATTTAAAAGAAGTTAAAATCTCTGTGCTGTGGATTGGAAAAAGTGCTCCGATGGTTATGTCTCCATTCTTGGAAATCAGAGGGTAAGTAGAGTCTCCCAATATCCGACACTGAGTGTTTCCTGCTTTTGTATAAAGCTGGTGAAAAAGCAGCAATATATAAATAAACAGAAGCATCCTAAAGGTCTAGACCCACAGTAAATATCAAATGCAAATGATCAGATGCCGCATTTGTTCCTTAATAGACACAGCTTTTTTTTTTTTTTTTTTGGTTGAATGATTGAGGGCATAACAAATAACCTCATTGGGACAAGTCAGATCAAGTAGGAGTGGATAAGAGTGAAATTAATTTGATCATTTGAGATTGTAAAACAATATTTGAGTTTTTTAAATCAAGCATTCTATGCATAATGTATATATATATAAAAGTTTTAAGGAAAGCGTATTTTTAAAAGCCTTTTAATCATCTATTAATTTATTGCATCCTGTTACATATGTGGATTAAGAACAGTGATTTATTTTTGCTAGCAATAAACACAAACTATTGATTTGCATTTTCTTTTTTTAAATCAGTTCAAGATCTAAAAATTCTAAGAATTTGTGTGCTTGCGGGTAAAAATTGCTGCATTTTAAAATCTACAAATTATTGAAATTTCTCCACCAGTAATTTAATCACCTCCAAAATAAAATAATGCGCTGTCGACGCATATGGACAGTGTGATTGGTGACTTTTCTTGTTGTCAAGTGAGAGGCTGCTATGGTATTTTAGATTTTCACAGCACCAGAACTCTTAAGAAAACTTTCTAGTCAGGCTTACAGTGCAAGACTATGCAAGACAAGGACATAAGTAGCTAGATTTTAAACATAAGTGTAAGTCACTTGAAGTCAAGTTTACTACAAGTCCACCATAATTGTATCCATGGTTGTGTAACATCCTGGTTTCTGTTTTCACTCCCTGTTGCCTTAGCTTATCTTTATGATCTTGTTAATTTGAGTTAATTGTCTTCACTCCCTTGTAGCTTGCTTAGTTAATTGTTTTCTTTGTGTATTTATACCTTGTTCTATTAGCCCCATTGACAGTAGTTTTTTTAAGTCACTCCCTTGATGTTGGTGTGTTCTTTGTTTTGTTTTGTTTTGTTCTGTTTAAATAAATCTTTTGTTAGCTCCATTTAGATCTTCACCTCTGTTTATTCCCTGCACTTAATGCCAGGGGTGACAGAACTACTGACCTCACCATGGATCTAGCAGTCAAATGCAAGCTAGTAAGTGCTTGTGGAGGAATTTATTCAGTTCAGCCACCTCTTTCCCTAGAGTGAGGCCCCAGTTATAGTATTGTTTTGGAGTGGTCTAGACTACAACATCAGCTTAATCCTGCCTGAGGAAGACATAGGGCAATAGACAAAAAGACCCTAGAGGGGCTAGAAAGGGACAGGTAAACCATGCTTGACCCACCTGTGTGTTTGCCTGTGACTCCCCGGGCATGCTTCATCAGTCTGGCCACTCAATCTTACATTCATGGAATCTCCGCCATTTGTTTGCTGCTGCCTGAGTTTCCTGATCGGCTGCCTCCTCAGCTTCGAGAATCCCTTAATGACGGGTACCAGATCCTCTAGAATCCCCGGAATGATGGATGCCAGATCCTCTTGATTCCCCTGGGCACCAGATCTATCTTTGTGAATCCCCCAAGTGGCAGGCACCAGATCCTCCTGAATCCCCCTAATGACAGGCATTAGATTCTCCTAAGTCCATATTGCTGCCAGAGCTGTGTGACTTCCCAGTGCTGCCAGAGCCGTGTGACCTCTCTATGCCTCTTGATCCAAAGCCTCCTGTCCGACTGGGTTTGTCTGACCCGCCAGTGCTTCCTGACCCAAAACCTTTCTGACCCTCTCTGACTGGAGTTGTCTGACCTGCCAGTGCCACAACCCATAACTTCCTGACCCACTGGGGTTGTCTGACCCGCCAGTGACTGCTGACATAGAGTCTCCAGACCCTCCTTAGCTTCACACTCAAGGCCCTTCTTAGGTCCGCGCTCCTGGCCATCCTCAGCTCCACGCTCACCTCCGCTGCATGGACCTGGCCCATCACATGGAACTGAATGCCATCATTATACATTGTGTGTTTCACTAGGTTAAACGCAGCACACTTCTAAGCAAATCTTGATCTATCTTCAACATAGACACTTTAAAATTCCCGTTTTATGTTGCATGGCCCATCACAATGTAAGCTCCCGGTCACAATAGCAATTAAAACATAAAAAATAAATCTGATAAATCTGTTAATCAAAACATAAATATGTGCGTGTGGGGTTGTGAATACCTCTGGTATGATTTTAGCCAACATCTCCAACATTAATATAGCAGGATCCCTATCCTTCCTGCTCCCCTCAGGGACATTCAGTATGCGTATGTTAGAGCGACGGGACCTTTTCTCCAGATTGTCCACACGCTCCATTAACAGGATATTTTGAGCTTTAAAGGAGTTGAAGGTAGATTCTGCCACCAAAATACTTTCAAAGTTTGTGACTCTGCAAGTATAGTGGCAGGACAGTGACAATGGACAAGATCCGCCCTAAGTATCCACCCTCAACATGTTGTGGGACTGTCTTGAATAACACCTCTACAACATTGTGTGAAGGTCAGAAGCAATACCTCTGGACTGGCAATTGGGGTGGTGGAGAACGGAGAGTGTGATCCAAGTATAAGGGGCATCACACTCCTTAGCCTCCCTGGAAAAGTCTATGCAAGGGTACTGGAAAAGGAGAATCTGGCCCATAGTAGAACCTCAGATTCAGGAAGAACAGTACAGATTTCGTTAAGGCAATGGACAAGACTGGAAAAGCCCTATGCCTTTATTAGGGTGCTTGAGGGTTTGTGGGAGTTCACACAACCAGTTCACATGTGCTTGGTGAACTTGAAGACATTTGATTGAATCCCTTGTTGCAGTGTGGAGTGCTCAGAGCCACTCTGTTAAAGTGTGTTTATTGTATGACCTTAGCAGGAGTTTGGTTCGCATTGCCGGAAATATGACAAACTCGTTTGCAGTGCAAAGTGGACTTCAAATTTTAAAGGGCCCTAGGTTACCACTTTTTCCAGATTTAATATAAGTCTTTTGTGTCTCCAGAATGTGTCTGTAAAGTTTCATCGCAAAACACCCATCAGATTTTTTATTATACCTTTCATAAGTTTCTATTTTGTAGCATTTAGCATCAGCTAGCGTTTTTTGTGTACTGCGCCTTTAAGGCTAGTCCTTCACGCCCACCGTTTCCACGTGCCTGGCAGCAGCTACCTCGGCTGCGTCAGACAACAGACAAACAAGAAGGAATAAGATCTTAGGTACGTTTGTGAGAAAAACTACAGTAAGAATCTTACCAATAAGTATTTGATGCATGTTGTGAAGTTGCAAGGACGAGTCACACACAATGTCGTTACAAAGTTCACACACAAATACACACACACACACACACACACATAGCGCAGACACGCACACACTCAGCGCGCGTTTAGCTTTGCACTGTTTTTGCATGCAAATGTGACAGGATACAGGTTAATATCCACTGCTGTATGGATATCTGTTATGTTAATGTACAAAATAAACCTGACGTCCACAAACCGAGATTGAAGTGTCTTCTTTTATAATTGTTCTGACATGCGGCTGTGGTGATGAAGTAAAGCTGAAGTAAATCGCTGTAATTTATTACAAACATGCACAAAAACAATTTTAAAACAATTTAAACTTGTAAAACTCACTCACATTTGATGATGATTGATGATCCTAGCAAACTGAACAGACTTTTATTTACGGTTGCTTAGTTTGCGCACGTCCTGTGGTTGGTTGGTATGATTATACACGTTACTACGGAGACATGTTAATACGCAGCTGTCAATCAATTCAGTGGGCGGGGGGACCGCACTCCTACGTCAAGTTGTGGTCGGTCTCAAAACCGTTCCAATTGGTCCACCGTTTTTATGTTGTTAAAAAGAAAAAAAAGAACTGGGTGTGTTTATATCACCCCAATATGACAGTATATACACTATACCTACACATATGCCTGTCCAAACAGCTTGAAAAGTAGATTTTGCACCATAGGTGCCCTTTAAACAAGGAGTGTGTTGGAAGTGAGGGGTCCAGAGTCATTTTGCCAGCCCTTTTGCTCACTGTAGATAAGTACAGTTCATGGAGAGTAGGGAGAGTTGTGCCAGTGATTTGATTAGTGTAAAATGCAAATTATGGCGGAGTAGAACTGTTTTACAAACTACAATGACAGTGAATTTCTCCACTGCCATTGTAGTGCTGTTAATGATGGTGACCTTTGCCTCTTGTAATAAAAGTCATCCATACTTATGGTCCAGTCCAACTTGTTATCCAGGTATGCACTAAGGTACTTATAGGACCACACCACCTCAACTGTCTCCCCACTAAAACAAACAGCCTGTCAGTGAGTACTAGATCTCTGAAAGTCCTCCACTAGCTCCTTAGCCTTTGTGATGTTCAATTGTAGACAGTTCTTATAGCTTCAATCACTCTTGGAAACACTGTTCCCCATCGGGAGGGTAATGGAAATGCTATGTGGAAACTTTGACTATGGGGAATTTATCAGAAGCCAATCATCTGAAAGAGTAATAATACAGGCCAATGAAATGCCAATGAGTTGGCAGCATCAGCGTGCAAAGCTGGCGTCAATTACAATCAATGTTGTATAAATACACCGCTCGTGCAACGCTGAGGTATCCTTTTCGCTTTCAGAGCCTTTCACAAAGCTTCTGAGAGAGTCTTATGAGGGTTTCTCTGAGTGTTCGTCACAGAGAGAGAGAACGAGAAAGCAGGCTGCTTCTCCTGTTCCAGAGTGTGCGATATGAGGCGGCACACAGTCGATCTGGGTTTCTTCCTTGCCTGACGTTCTTTGGGTCCGGTCCTCCAGAGCAGTTTGTATTTATCAAGTTTTCTAAAAGATGTCGTCAAGATGTCGTTCTGACCGTGCGTTTCTGCATGCGGTGGTTCCCTGTCTCCCTCGGAGCCAGAGCCTACACAGCCGCGGGCCAGGCTGCTTCTGCCTAGCATGCTATGGCCACCTAACAGCGCTACCAAGCGAAGGCACTGGCCCAGCTGCACGAGGGTGGTTCCGACCCAGGCTTGTTGCACGAGCTCCGCATCACAACTGACTATGCTCTGTGTACCACCAAAACGGCTGCGTGTGGCCTGGGAAGGACGATGGCCACATTAGTGGTCCAGGAACGCCACCTCTGGCTAAACCTGGCTGATATGTGTGATGTTGACAAAGTCGCTTACTTAACACACCCATATCCTAGGCTGGCCTGTTCGCCGTCACAGTCAGTGAATTCACCCAGGAATTCACGGTGGTGAAGGAGCAGTCAGACGCGTTCTATAGGCAGGATCATAAGACCGCTCCCCCGCCGAGCCTTCCACATCCACTGTATCGGGTTTCTCAGCCATAACATTTTGCCAAGATTTTCAGACATGTTCAGCCATGTTTAGTTTAGATTCTAGGCTGGTAATTTCATTTTTTAGTTTATTCAGCTTCAAGGAACTGCTTCATCCATTTTATTATGTAACTGTGATTTATCATGCATGAAAATTGCACATACAGATGCTAGATATACGAAATGCAAACAGAGAGAAGGACCTGCATGTTGCTAAGCATGTAACTCTACAAGAGTTCCAGCTCCTGTTAAAGAAAACATCCACTGAAATAATAACAATTCCTTCTCCTCTTTCCACGGACATGTTAGGTTCAGTTTAGATAATGTTTCCCATAAAAGCCTGAATTAAACTAATTAAACTTGCTTTTATAAATAACATACATTTTCAAGAAAAAAAGCAGAGTCTAAGTGCCAAAGTTGTCCTTATTGCTACAACTGCAGCAAGATGCAGTTATTGTGTCTGCCAAGATATTCTGAAGCCATCATTCTTATGTTTCCCTTATCTACAGCCTGTCTTCTTATCTTGAGATATTCCCCTGCTTCTGTGAGTCTTCTGTTTCTAAGCCTTTAAAAATTCCAATTAGTTATTTGACTGTAGCTGATCTTGTGTCAGTCTCTAACCTTGGGCCATGAACCCACCATGTCTCGGCAGGGTGTTTTCACACCTCTAGTTTGGGTTTGTATGAAAAGGGTGATTTTATTATGTGCACGCGCTGTTTTCACAGCGGCAACACGGACACAGGGGAGATAGACAGTGACTAAGTTTACATGGACATCGGTAATCAAATTAATTGTGGTAATCTGAATAAGACAATAATATGATTAAGGTGTTTATATGAGTTGCTTTTTGGATGTTCCTGATCCCGTTTTCTTGTGACCCCATTTTACATGTTATAGCATATAATTCGATTAACGTCATTTATGTAATTTCGTGTTTCATTCTTAATTTGTCAACTTAAACTGCAGTTTGGCACTTTCACTTTCATTCAGGAACATTTCATGCATGACTCCCATGACAAACAGGATATTGGATGCGAGGAACTGCTGGAAGAGTGTTGTTTTAATGAAATGTGATACTGCACGCTGAATTGGAGAAAAAAACCTCATTGCAGAGAAATGGAAACAAAACCTTTGTTGCCGCACATTTATAAATGCAACACTGACGTCCCATGTCTCCGAACAATTGTTCTTCTTCCGATTGTTTTAATTATAGTTGGCAACACAACGTGGCGTCTCTCTGCCCTCTGAACACTGTAACAGGTAAAAACAGTCTTCAAAGCTTTAATATGGATATTAATGAAGTTGCACCTCATTCACAATATAGTGTGCTGATTGGTTCGAACCAAGTCTTTCTCATGAATTAATGCTGAAAACTCAAAGACGTCACAGCATCATCTGCTGGTACAGACATCAAGTCTCTATGCTGGAATTTACACAAGGATCTCATGGCCATGATGCAGCTTCAAAATTTCTTTTCAAACCAGAACAAATTTGCTCGAAATAATACAAAAACAACCAATTTTTACTTTTTTTAGTGAAATATAATTCCTAATAGTATTTCTAGCAGCGTGGGACATATATATATATGACTGTCAACATCTCAAAAAATGTGTTTTGGTGTTTAATGACCCTTTAATCAACTGCTTAGTTTCTGATACTTTATAAAAACTGCTCTTAGTCATTCTCATATGCTTATGCACCATTATCTCAGCTTTTTCTGGCAGGTGCAACCTGTGGTGAAACTCTCCTTTCATTATTTTTTTAACCTTGAAAAACTTCTTATGACACAAAATAGTTTCATGGTCATTTTCTAACATATACTGTAGTGTGCCTTCTCATGGAAATAAGCAGACTTAAATGCATTCTATTATCATGCTCTATGTTCACACAAAATAAAGTGCTTTATACAGAAAAATTATCACTACATACATAAATCATACAAACGCTCAAACAGTAATATGTAGATACAAATAGTACATAAATATATAACCCTAGTGGCTGCCTAATAAAATTCTCTGCATTATAATGTCCTCTACGGTGCCACGGTGGGTAGCACGATCGCCTCATAGCAAGAAGGTCGCTGGTTTAGTTGGCATTTCTGTGTGGAGTTTGCATGTTCTCCCCGTGCTCTTGTGGGTTTCCTCCAGGTGCTCTGGTTTCCCCCACAAGTCCAAAAACATGCTGTATAGGTAAATTTGGTAAGCTAAATCGTCCGTAGTGTATGTGTGTGAATGAGTGTGTATGGATGATTCCCAGTGATGGGTTGCAGCTGGATAAGTTGGCGGTTCATTCCGCTGTGGCAACTTCAGATTAAAAAAGGGACTAAGCCGAAAAGAAAATGAATGAATGAATAATGTTTTCTAATGCATTTGTTGCAACAGTACACGAGTTTGGTACGCTCCTTGGTTCTGGGGTCACATTTCTGTGCGGGGTGCGGTGCAACAGGAATAATAATAAATCTCCAGTACTTGCTTTTTCTGAACAGAATTTTTATTTTTATTTTGAATAGGCAGAAGTATTCTGTCACAATCAGCTACAGAACTGAAGAGCCTCTTGTGATACAAAAGTTCAAAATAAACAATAATGAAAAATAAAACTATAATTATGAAACTGTATTAAATTTTCAAAGATTCAGCTCAGCTCACTCCAAAAAAAAAAAAAAAAAAAAAACCCAGAAAAACAACAATTGTGCATTATATTTAAGATTCCATTTGTTTTCAAAACTGATATCTATTTTAAGAAAAGGCTAGTGTTGTGCTATTCATAACAGTAGGTGTAGTCGTGTGTGTGTGTGTGTGTGTGTGTGTGTGTGTGTGTGTGTGTGTGTGTGTGTGTGTGTGTGTGTGTGTGTGTGTGTGTGTGTGTGTGTGTGTGTGTGTGGATAAGTCACTCGCTTACTCACAGACTGACTTACGAGCTCACAAAATGAGTCAGTATCTTATATTTCCATTGTTTGATGGATGTGCATGACCATTATACACTTGCGTCTTTGAAGATAAAATTATTTTAATTTCCACCCACAAAAGTGCTCATTTGTCATACATACTTGTCAATTTCCATGCAGTGGGTGGACCAATCAGAAAAACTTTAGTTAGCATGACTTAAACTTAAAAAGTTAGCATGACAATGGCAGAATGGAACAACTCCCGAAAACTGCTGTCATGTTTTCAGACACAAAAGACGCATTCTTAGTAAATGGCTCTTCAGTTGTTGCGCTGCTGTGGTCTTTTCGGTCTAGCAGTCACTGCACATTTGGACTGAATGTATTCGTCGTGGGAGAAGGTGAACTGAACTGCAAGCCTCGAACCGTAACAGTTTGGAACAAATATATGTACCGTAACACCCAATATATATTCATTCATTGATTTTTCTTCGGCCTTTTATTTATCAGGGGTTGCCACCGCCAACTTTTCCGGCATATGCTTTATGCAGCAGATGCCCTTCCAGCCACAACCCAGTACTGGAAAACAACCATAGACTCTCACATTCACTATAGCACTTAGAGAAAAGTCACATGAACACGGGGAGAACATGCAAACTCCACACAGAAATTCCAACTTGCCTAGCTGGGACTTATTCATATAGCTGGGAATTATTTTATTTTATTTAGTTTTTTTTGGATTGGCTACAAAACAAACCAATGATATCCAATGACTTAACTAATTAACCTAAATTGACTAGTTAACTTATTTAACAGGACTTGGGGGACACATTTTGTCAAATAATAAACAATAAAAAAAAAAACAATCTAGGGGAAATGTTAGTTTTTCTCAGTACTTGGATATTGTTTTTCCCATTATATGTTGCTTTGTATTTTGTTCAGGCTTAAACAGGATTATGTAACATTTAGGTGCAAATATGCAAAAAAGTAAACCAAAGCTTGAGGCTAAAATGGCAAATATCTCCACAGCTACAGTCAATTTTCCAGGAGAACTGGCATAAGCTGGAATAAATGTGATCCATACTGCACAGAATATGAGCATACTGAATGTGATGAATTTTGCTTCATTAAAGTTATCAGGCAATGTGCGAGCCAAAAAAGCCAGAATGAAGCACAAGACAGCTAGCAAACCAATATAACCCAGAACAATCCAGAAACCTATAGTAGAACCCAGACTGCACTCAAGAATGGTCTTTTCTTTATAATACTTAATGTTTTTGTTTGGAAATGGAGGAGAAATTGTTAGCCAAAGCACACATATAAGAATCTGTATAAGCGTAAAAGCAAGAACACTGAGTCGTTGTTGTACAGGACCAAACCATTTCATCATATTATTACCTGGAATTGTAGCTCTGAAAGCCATTAACACCACTATTGTTTTTCCCAGAATACACGAGATACAGAGGACAAAAGTGATCCCAAACGTTGTGTGACGCAACATACAGGACCACTCAGTGGGACGGCCAATGAAAGTGAGTGAACAGAGGAAACACAGAGTCAGTGAGAAGAGGAGCAGGAAGCTCAGCTCTGAGTTGTTGGATTTTACTATGGGAGTGTCCTTCTTGCTGTAAAACAGGAAGGTCACCAATACAGTCAGTGTTACCCCCAACAGTGAAAAAATAACTAACACTATACCCATAAGCTCTGTGAATGAAAGAAACTCCACAATCTTTAACACACATTTATTTTTCTCAGTATTAGGCCAGTATTCCTCTGGGCACTGCTTGCAATTATTCAAGTCTGAAAAGGAAGTTGCACTAATTAGAATCCGAGTAAAAAATGCATTTATGAGCAGCTAACCAGAAACTGTGAAATGAGTTGTATATTACCTGTCTGATTACTAATTTCTCCATCTGCACATGGAATACAGTCATAACAGCAGACAGGTCTTCCTTTCTGTGTAGCTTTCCTGGTGCCTGGAGGACAGCTCTCACTGCACACAGACCTCACCTTCTGCATGTAAAGAAATGATATATAAAGATTTTGTGCTCATTTTGAAAAAAAAAATGTATACTAAAAAATATCAATTTAATGTAATAGTGATTACAAAATTATTAAGCATATGATTTGGACAGAGGGTGACGCGGTGGCACAGTAGGTAGTGCTGTCGCCTCACAGCAAGAAGGTCGCTGGTTCGAGCTTCAGCTGGGTCAGTTGGCATTTCAGTGTGGAGTTTGCATGTTCTCCCCGCGTTCGCGTTGGTTTCCTCCGGGTGCTCCGGTTTCCCCCACAAGTCCAAAGACATGTGATACAGGTGAATTGGGTAAGCTAAAATTATCCTTAGTGTATGTGTGTGAATGAGAGTGTATGTGTGTTTCCCAGAGATGGGTTGCAGCTGGAAGGGCATCCGCTGCGTAAAAACGTGCTGGATAAGTTGGCGGTTCATTCCGCTGGGGTGACCCTGGATTAATAAAGGGACTAAGCCGAAAAGAAAATGAATGAATGAATGATTTGAAAAGGGTGTCACAGTGGCGCAGTGGGTAACAAAATCGCTTTACAGCAAGATGTCCCAAAGACATGCACTATAGTTGAATTGGGTAAGCTAAATTGTCCATAGTGATTGTGTTTGAATTAGATTATATGGGTGTTTCCCAGTGATGGGTTGCAGCTGGAAGGGCATCCACTGCGTAAAACATATGTTGGATAAGTTGGCGATTCATTCCGCTGTGGCGACCCCAGATTAATAAAGGGACTAAGCCAAAGAGAAAATGAATGAATAAATAATTTAAACATATGGAACTGCTTAAAAAAACATTATATAAATGTTACATATTTTACTGAAAAATATCAATTTAATGTAATAGTGAATACAAAATCTTCCAACTATAAAACATATAGAACTGCACCTTTTAACTATTGTGTAAGTTAATAAATATACGTTTGTCATTTGAATTTGTATAAATTAACTCTATTTTGAATTAACCAAATCTTGGAAGCCTAATACAACAATTCATAGACTTGAAACATGTTGAATTGTTAACTGATCAGAAAGTAACTTCATCTCTGCAAATGTCAGTTCTGCTGTTCAATTGACGCTTATTTGTATAGCACTTTTCACAATAATTATGGTTCCAAAGCAGCTTTGCAAAAAGGTGCATCTTATTACATTACAGTCAAAATTAGAAAATTAGGGTGTTGTGTATAGAGTGAACAGTGTATATAATGTTTATATGTGCTTTTTATAATTGTGTGTTCCACTTTCTGGAGATTGTCTTTCTCTTTTGAATTTGGCATAATACTACCCTCCTTTCAATTGTATTATGAATGAACAAAAGGAGATATTTTGAATTTAATACATTTAATTTTTATTGATTTTATTTAGTTTTTTCATTGTTTAAGTAGTTTTAACTACTTCTGATTAATTGAGAAATATTGTGTAGTGTTAATTACACCATGATGGCATGGTATGGAATGATAAATCGTTTTATACCAAAGAACAGTGATGTAACATAGAATCCTGTGTTCTTAATGTCTTTTTTGTGATGATGTTTAGAACAAATGTTATAGAACAAATGGGTTACTTCCATTTACCTCTTCCTGTCCTCCAGCCCAAATGATGTTTGTAGTGTTGAGCACAAACTGCTGTTCAGGGGGCAATGAAGCATCATAGTAGCCCACTGATTTAAAAAGTGTTGAACCGTATGAGTCCGGCTGTAAATTTACAACATCATATTGGGCTACAGCGGCACCCGTGCTGTCAAACCACACATGATGCCCTGTCTTTATAGTGAACTTGACCTTTTTCAAAGCCTCAACAAGCTGGCAATAAAAAGTATTAGCATTGTCACTGAGGCAGTAAAACATTGTCTTCATTTGATCTAGTTCATTTCACCAATTGTTTGTTTTACCTGCTGTGGTTGTATTGTCAGGTCTTTCACACAACCTTCTTGTTCTTTACAATTGAATAGACTGTGTAATGAATGGGCCACAGCATAAACCGCTTTGTATACGTAGCTTGCATATCTTTGTTCAGGCACATCCTCACTGATTGTTTTTAGCACAAAGAGATCCTCATATCTGCTACAGCTTAATGCATATCGAGAGGAATTAACCTCACTCTTTAAACATGGAAAAGCTTTTTTCCAAAAATCATTAATGGCATATTCTGCAAAGCCTTCCACACTGATTTTTTTTACTGCAATCCCCAAAGACCCTTTAAGCACATGAAAGCTGCTTGGAGTGATCAAACTTTTTACAGTTATCCATGATTTCACACCAATCATTTGGAGGCCTGTAATGTTCTGAATGCTTAACCGATCAACAAGTAAGCCCATTTCTGGAAGTGAAACAAAAGCAACAATTACTTTTGCTGTGCCTTTTTTAATCATATTCACTGCTTTCTGGAGATTTTCTGCCTCTGTTCGGTAGAATTTGGCATAATATTCTACACAAATCCCCACTTCCTGGGCTATTTTCAGAAATATGGACATTCCATAGTTTCCATATTCATTGTCACTGCTCACAGCTCCCACCCAAGACCAGCCTAAGTCCTTGAGTAGATAAGCAAGTGCTCTGCTCTGATGGTAATCACTAGCCATAGTCCTGAAGAATGATGGGTAGTCTTTCCTATTACTGAGACATTCACATGAGGCCGAGTGACTTATCTGCAAAAGGAAATACAGAAAACAGTGATGCCACCATCTGTGATTGTTAGAAACTCAAGAAAATGTTAAGAAAATTGTACTGCATTTTACCACTGGAATTTTAAAAGGTCCCGTAGTTCTGGACAGTATTATTGTTGCAGAAGACTCTGATTCACCTATGATTGCATGTATAGGAGACTGTCCATTACATCTCTCTCCTGCTCCAAACTCCTGACCATTCATTAGTCCCATAATTGCACTCATGGTAGACAGTCTTGAACCACATGTATCATAGATTCTATAACCAATCGAAATATTTGGTAGCAAATGTACACTTCTGTTAATCTCCTCAATGGCAAAGATCAGGATTTGTGCCAGTCGAAAATCTCTCAGGTACACACTGAAAAAAATAAATAAGGAAAGATATATAAGGCTAAATGTATACTAAATTAATTCATTTGAAAATATAATTATTTATATTGAGACTTTCCCAATAGCATATTCATGCTAGATACACCAAATTCAATTGTGGATATTATTTTAATCCTGAAAGCATTTTTGTTAAAAATAGATATTATATCTGCTCTAATAGTTGAAGTGAAACAAACCTGGAGCATGATAGAAGCTGAGGTTTGTTTTGTAAATTCAAATGAAGGCAATGTTTCTGTGCTGTGGACTGGAAAAAGGGCTCCAATGGTTATGTCTCCATCTGTGGAAAGCAGTGGATATTGAGGGTCTCCCATTATTCGGCAAAGAGTGTTTCCAGCCTTAGTGTGGAGGTGATGGAAAAGCAGGAGTGTGTAAAGAAAGAGAAGCATCTCCAAGGTTTAGCTCATTTGTGACAGCCAAATGCAAATGACCTGATACAATACTTGTGCTTTTATAGAGGTAATTACTACGGATGAATAGTTCAGAACATAGTTAGTGATAAATAAAAAAGGAGAGTTCAAGCTATATTAACAAACTCAACAAATAGCTTGACTAAACAGATTATAGTTTTGGTGTTCAGTATTCACACATTGCCATTATAAAGTTGGATTTGCAAGGAGTGTGTTGAAAACTATGGGTGTGTTCATTTCACGAAATCAAGTATACATCAGGACTGGTGTCAAACTAATTCTGGAATTATTAGTTTTGTAATACTGTTTAAAAAAAAAAGCTATATTTCAAAAGAATTTTTTAGGGATGTAGACATTTTATATGTAAATGTTATATATATATATATATATATATATATATATATATATATATATATATATATATATATATATATATATATATATATAAATTTAGGAATATAATAGGAATATAAAGGAAATACAGTTGAAGTCAGAATTATTAGCCCCCTTTGAATTTATTTTCTTTTTTAAATATTTCCCAAATGATGTTTAACAGAGCAAGGATATTTTCACAGTATGTCTGATAATATTTTACTTTCTGGAAAAAGTTTTATTTGTTTTATTTCGGCTAGAATAAAAGCAGTTCTCAATTTTTTAAGAACCATTTAAAGGTCAATATTATTAGCCCCTTTAAGCTATTTTATTTCCGATAGTCTACAGAACAAACCATCATTATACAATAACTTGCCTAATTACCCTAACCTGCCTAGTTACCCTAATTAACCTAGTTAAGCCTTTAAATGTCACTTTAAGCTGTATAGAAGTGTCTTGAAAAATATCTAGTAAAATATTATTTACTGTCATCATGACAAAGATAAAATAAATCAGTTATTAGAAATGTGTTATTAAAACTATTATGTTAAGAAATATGTTGAAAAAATCTGCTCTCTGTTAAACAGAAATTGGGGGGAAAAATAAACAGGGGGGCTAATAATTCAGGGGGGCTAATAATTCTGACTTCAACTGTAAATATTTCATTTTAAAATAATTAAGCATTTTTATGAGCCATGTCATTGTATATTTTCTCTCCAAAGAGCTTCCTATCTAACTGTCGACAAGCATATGTAACATGATAAAACAAAACTGTTGAAATGATTGCACACTTTCACTGACAGCAAATTAAACTTCTGTAATAATTAAAAAAATTATTTGTCATTTTTAAATGACAACATATCTACTTTGATAGGGCCATTTTTTATTAAACTACAAAAAATAAAACATCATGAACTATATGTTTATTTGCCTTTTCATAGGCTGTAGTAAATTTATTAACAATAAAATCAGAGGCAACCACTGGTCTGTGTAATCATAATCCACATAAAGAGGCTACATATTTTATCGAGCTTGAGCAATTGTTTATTTAAATTAGCCATTTTTTTTATTCAAAATATGATTTAAAATCAGGGCTGCATGGTGGCGCAGTGGATACCACGTTCGCCTCACAACAAGAAGGTCGCTGGCTCGAGCCTTGGCTAGGTCAGTTGGCGTTTCTGTGTGGAGTTTGCATGTTCCCCCTGTTCCTCTGGGTGCTCCGGTTTCCCACACAAGTCCAAAGACATGCGGTACAGGTGAATTGGGTAAGCTAAATTGTCTGTAGTGTATGTGTGTAAATGAGTGTGTTTGGATGTTTCCCAGTGATGGGTTGCATCTGGAAGGGCATCCACTGCGTAAAACATATGCTGGATAAGTTGGCGGTTCATTCCGCTGTGGCCACCCCAGATTAATAAAGGGACTAAGCTGAAAAGAAAATGAATGAATTAATCAATTAAAAACATTTTGGTTTGGCTTTGTAAAATGATGCTACATAAAACACCTGAAGAAATCATTTGAAAGGCTGAATAAAAATCCTAATGCATTCTCTGCCAGTAGTGGGCACTTATAGACCAGTAATCCCATTGAGAATGGTTAATTAATCTGCTGGTGCTGGTTACATTTTCAAATTCAACAAAATGATCTACACATTCCTAAAGTACAAGCATATTGAATTAAGACTATGTAAAGTACATGTATAGTCGTAGTTTTCTCTAACTTTCAGAAAAGAAATAGGCCTACAAAACAAAAAATCTACAAAACAATAAAACAAAGCTATACAAGTATTAAACAAAATATAACAATATATTATATGTTTGTTGTTGGACTTTTGAGAAATTAGAAAAAAGGGAAGTTAAAATTCAAGTATAAAGTGTAATCATATATATATATATATATATATATATATATATATATATATATATATATATATATATATGTGTGTGTGTGTGTGTGTGTGTGTGTGTGGAAGTTTGTTTATCTCTTAAAATTACTGTATTTTGTTACAGCTACATTTATTCATTCCCCTCAATTTATAGTTTTTACATGGTTGAATTAGAAATAAAATTATTCATTCCACTTAAGGAAAAATTGCTTTTACTTAAAGCTTTATTATTGTGTTTATAAAGACATTGAATTGCTTTCAAAGATTAGTTGTATTTTCCATTTATCTAAATAAAATGTTGCAATTTTTTTGTATAAGTTTCAAGTATCAAGTTTTAGATTCAGTACAAACTGCAATAATTAATTATTATAGTGTGGGGCAGGGGTGTCCAAACTCAGTCCTGGAGGGCCGGTGTCCTGCATATTTTAGTTCCAACCACAATTAAATACACATGAACCAGCTAATCAAGCTCTTTCTAGGTATACTAAAAACTTCAGGGAGGTGTATTGAGAGAAGTTGGAGCTAAACTATGCAGGACATTGGCCCTCCAGGACCGAATTTGGACATCCCTGGTGTAGGGCCTCCTTTTGTGGCCAATACAGCATAAATTAATTTTGGGAATGACATATACAAGTAGTACACAGTTGCCAGAGGGATTTTAAGCTATTCTTCTTGCAGAATAGTGGGCAGGTCAGGACATGAGGCTGGTGAAGAAAAATGTTTCCTCACTCTGTCCTCCAAAGCACCCCAAAGTGGGTTAATAATATTTAGTTCTGGTGACTGTGCAGTCACCACATGCTTCACTCTGGGCATGCAAGAGTCACAAAGACTTGCAGTTTGTCCTCTTTTGAACTGTAATATGTCACCCATACTGTTGTGTGCATTGCAATAGTTTAAGCAGACATGTGCTATTACTCTGCTAATTAGACCTTTGCACTTTGCTCTTACTAGTGGGATGTGCAATTAATGTAGCTCAGCCACCAGGCTGGTCAAACTTTGCCGTGAAACCTGTTTCATGTTTCATTGAGTGTTAGAGTTTCATTGTCTGTAGGGTGTTGACTTTTCACTGCTGTGGTTGGATCTGCCCCGGCTGATGTGATATCCCAGGTACCAGGCTGGTCAAATTTTGCCATGAAACCTCCAACACTAAATTGGCCAGTGTTTCCTTGTCTGTAGGGTGTCTAACAACTATAGGCTATAATTTATATTGTCATTTATTCATTTGTTTAATTTAATATTAACCTTACCTAATAAGACCGGTGAGCAAAATGTTTTCAGCACAAGTCTATTCTTGGTTTACTTTTGGAGACCGCCACTCAGAGATCATCCTCAATGTTTAGTTTTAAAATGCATAACATTTGCTATGGTTATGCCTTCCGTCCACACAACCCCGAAGTATTCGAGCCCCGAAAATCAAGTGTTTTGGAAATGCTGTACAGGCCATTTTGGTTTTAAAAGGCTGCTGCTGCGTGTCAGTGGGGATTGGGAAAAACAGAGACATCTGAAAACGGAGGCGCGGCTGCAGATATTCACTACCTAATTGAGGCTTTTTTTCAAAATAAAGTCAGAAAAGTTCAGTCTTCAGACTTTCGGCATGAACTCCTGCGGGAGTTGAAGCTTGTTTTAGTCACTCCTGTAGGAGTTAGAGCTGGGGATGAAGGGCCTAAACGGAAGGAAGAAAGTAGCAGAATAATCAACGCTGAAAGAAGACAGTTAATGGAGAAAACTCGACACTGAAAGAAGAACATTAGTGAAGGAATTGAAGCTGGAGGGAGAGGGGATTGGGATGTAGAAGGGTAAGGATAAGGGGATAAGGGAAGAGGTATAAAAAGGGGTAAAGTTAGCGGAAGCACTCAACGCTGGAAGGAAGTGAAGAGGGGGCAAATAAGTGCCAGAAGGGAGATAGAGGAAGAAGATCTCGACATCGGAAAGAAGAAAAGGCAAGGTAAGGCAAGGCAAATTTTATTTATAGAGCACAATTTTACACAACCGTTTTTGATCCAAAGTGCTTTACAATAAAATAAAATAAAATAAAAACTGGTATTAAAAATATAAAAAAAAAAAAATATATATATATATATATATATATATATATATATATATATATATATATATATATATATATATATATATAAGTAATACTAAAATGCAGATGAGAAATAACATGCAGGCATCACTCAAAGGCAAGAGAGTAAAAATAAGTCTTTAAATTAGATTTAAAAGCTTCCAATGAAGGACAAATCCTGATGTTCAGAGGGAGATTGTTCCAGAGCCTTGGGGCCGCAACACAGAAAGCTTGATCACCTTTTGTTTTGCAGCGAGACCGAGCGACAGATAGAAGAAATTGGTCATGGGGTCTTAACGGTTTACAAGCTGTATATGGCCTAATAAGTTCACTGACATAGGCCGGGGCAGAATTGTTCAATGCTTTATAAGTGAAAAGAAGGATTTTAAAATCAACTCTAAATTTGATAGGAAGCCAGTGCAATGAGGCAAGGACAGGGGAGATATGATGTCTTTTCTTAGTTCCTGTTATTAATCTGGCAGCTGCATTCTGGACCAACTGTAACCGTGAGAGTGTTGACTGAGGTAAACCAATGTACAAAGAGTTGCAGTAGTCTAACCTAGACTTAGATAGCAAGAACATTTGGGCCAAATGTGGGTGATAGCTTGCACATGTGGTGTAGGTATGGCATGGCTGAACAGATATGGGCCAGATTATTACCATATATGTTTTGCCATACATTCAGAATAGGCGGGAATGTTCTTCTGGTTCACAGCTCCTTTTGCAGTATGTGGGCCAGATAACAAAAAACACATAAGATCCTAGTAAGGCTCAGCTATGGCTGACATCGGTAAACATCGACTTCTGGCTGACTTTGGGATTGCATTTGGAAAACATGTGAAACTGAACACAGGTGTAACGTTAGCAGACATCTGCCACGCCACACTTCAGTTGCCAAGACTTCTGTGCGAGTTTGACATTCTTCCCTCCTGTCTTTTGCTTCAGGTAAGTGATAATTTGGCATTTAAAGTGAGTTTACTTAAATATTCAATATTAAATATAAAAGTTAGAACTCATTGAGTGATTAGTTATTCATTTAATTAAGAAATGTGTGGAGTTGAATAGTATTTTCCTCTTTAAATGTGGTGTTTACATAACGTTAGCGCTACAATAGTTTGCTGTTTAAATTAATGTTAGCATTAAAGTTATTGCCAATTTCCAATTATGACAGAATACAGTTTATTTATTATACTGTAGATAAATATCAATTTGTGTAAATGTTCAGTCACGCTTCAGTGTGGTTTAGTAAGGTTTAAAACAAAAGCGATCCCATTAGGTCTAACATGATAGTGGAAGCCAATAGAAAAAATGTCTTATAATTGTAAAATGGACTAACAATATGGGTATAACGTTTCTGTACAATATAGAGCCAAAACAACAAACCTTTATCTAATGGTTATTTGATATCATTAAATGTAATGTAACTGATTTCAATAACCCGGTTTGACCAGCGTGGCGCTGTAACAGAGACAGTTTTCAGCTGTTCTGGGTTCAGTTCAAAAGAAGAAGAGATCTTATTCACAAACTGGACAACGAAAATGAGCACTTAGAAAGCATTTAATCATAGCAATGTGACAATGGCACGATGCAATCGTCACTTCGACCACAGTATGTTAATTTACATTAAATTTATACAATAGATTTAAAGTAAACATATTTACACTATTAATCCTAAATAAATAACAGTGAAAAGTTTAGAAGTTATTAAGCTGCTCAAATATAAATGTAAAACTAATATTATTGCATGTGTGTAAGTAGTTTGGTTTTCAAAGATTAACTTATGTTAGATCTGTTTTGATAGTTTTAACAGTTAAACGGATAGTTCACACAAAAGTTTTAATTGTCATTATTTACTCTTCCTTGTTCCAAACCTGTTTCATTTCTTTCTTCTGTTGAACACAAAATAATATATTTAGAAGAAACCTTCAACCTGTGACAATTGACTTCAGTAGAATTTGTTTTTCCTACTATGTACGTCAATGGTTACAGGTTTTCAGCTTTCTTCAAATTATCTTTTGTGTTTAGCTGAGGAAAGGAACTCATAAAGGTTTGGAACTATGTGAACTTTATTACATATTCAGCTATACCAGTGCTAATCCAAAAGACAAAGGCAATGCCACATAAGCGTTTGGGAAATTGGGATTTTTAAAAAATGTATTTATGTATTTTTATTTATTTATCATTTAATTCAGTCAATACACTACAAAAAATATAAAATAAAAATATAAAATATAAATCTTAAATCAAGAAGTCCTGCCGCTTTATATTTAAAAAATGTTTACACATAGTCTGATGTGTCAAAAACCTAAAAAGTGTCAAAAATGGGATCCAGGCAATGAGGGCTTTTCCGAATTAGACCTCTTTTGATGCAACTGTTGTGCATTATCTGTTGATAAAATGCAGAATAACAGTAAAAACTATTTTACTATTTGGTTAATAATGGTCAATCAGTATTAACTGATTATAAACTGAACTGTGGTATAGAATATTTGTCATGTGCAATCATGCAATATTGCATGTAAATAAGAAAGCATTTTGAAAGACATTGTAATATATATCCAAATAATGCACATTACATGTATTTGGTTACACCACACAGTTTAGCATTTTGATTTGTATTGTAATTTTACAGCTGTTCCTCTAGGTTGTATTGATGATCATATTATTTAAATTCTTCTTCACTGCAGGTGCTGTCAGACAGAATCCCCTCACTACCCTCATTGAGCGTAAAACAAAAATATTTCTGTGAATGCAGTCTACATCCAGTCTCTAAAGAACTTTCGACTGCTTTTAACTCGACCAGCAACCTGTTCAAGCACTTGAACAGAAGGCATTCTAGAACAATACTCGTCACCAAGGAGGACACCGGCACCCAGAAA
The DNA here is from genome assembly GCA_903798195.1 of Danio kyathit. Taxonomy (NCBI): domain Eukaryota; kingdom Metazoa; phylum Chordata; class Actinopteri; order Cypriniformes; family Danionidae; genus Danio; species Danio kyathit. The sequence continues at coordinate 43,346,271 of LR812536.1, forward strand.
GACGGAGGCCCAACTCAGCCTAAACAAGCTAAATTGCTTTGGAAATCAGGAGTAAAGGTATCTTCTGAATGTAAAGAGAAGTGTAGCTGCTTATGGGGCCGTTCACATATCACGTCTTTTGTGCGTGTGCGCATTGGGATTGCATATTGTGCACGCTCACATTTCCCAAGCTCACCAGTTGAAAACCATGAATCACGCGGCAAGAACTGACCGATCAGCTTTAGGCTTTGTATATTACAAAGTAATTACCTCAGACAAACACAGAACACCCAAACACTGCAGTGCTTTTTCATACTATGGTTGTTAATAGTTACAGTTACCAGTTTTCCTCTAAATGTCTTCTAAAAAAAGACAAAACAGATTTGGAGCAAGTGAATTATGAGAGAAGTTTGTTTTGGTTGAACTCTTTATGTCTTCTGAATATGTCAAGCTGCTGTGATCAACCCATTGTAATGTTTTTAGTGAATATTAAATTACTAAAAGAGCTGCAGTTTATTTTGTATTGTATAGGTATATTTTATGTTTTAAAAGTCACTTCAGTATAAAGTAATTAGTAATCTGATTTATTTTTACATGAAGTAATCTATTACTAATTTATTGATTTTAACTACTGTAATCTATTAGTTTTTACATACCCAACACTGTATATTTATATACACTACCAGTCAAAAGTTTGGGGTCAGTTTTTTTTTATGTTTTATTTTTTTAAGAAAATTATTCTGTTCATCAATGCAGCATTTATTAAATGTAAAAAAATCTTAAATTGTTAAATATTTATTAAAATTGCAAATAACTGCTTTTTTATTGTATGTAGTTTCAAATTAAATGATTACCTCAGTTATTATTGCTTTTATTACTATTACATTAATAATCATAATAATAATAATTAATATTAGAGTGATTTCTGAAGGATCATGTAACTCTGGAGACTGGAGTAATAAAGCTGAAAATTCATCTTTAAAATCACTGTAATAAATGATTACATTAAATGATAAACTACTTTTGAACAGTTATTTTATAGTGCAATAACATTTCACAATTTTACAACGTGTACTGTATAAATGCAGCCTTGGTGAGCAGGAGCTTATTTTAAAACATTTAAAAATCATACTGACCCCAAACTTTTTACCAGTAGTGTGTGTATATATATATATATATAAATATATATATATATATATATATATATATATATATATATATATATATATATATATATATATATATATATACATGTACATTTATATGTATTTATGTATGTATTTTATCATCTTTGCATCAAATATATAATATTTATATTTAACAATTCTATTTGTATTTTTCCTTGTATTTCTGTTTGTATGTTGTTAAAATGTTTTCTAACTCTTTATTTGTCTAAATTTTGTTCATTAATTGTTTTATCTGAATTTAATTTGCATTGATTAAAGTAAACTATTTGATTTTAATATTTGTTGAGTGATTTACTCAGTTAATATATGTGGTCAGCCACATGTGGGCCACATAAGGGCGTAAACAGAACTCAGCCTTACTAATCTTAAATACAGGGCCCATATCTGGGCCACATAAAAATGTATTACTTGGCTCAAGCTTGGTGGAGTTGTGGCACTACTTTGGTTCAGTTCTGGCTAAAAGGATGTGGGCCAGTTCTGGGCCAAGGAACACTAACTGATCTGGGCCACATCTTAGCTGTTGATTTGGGCCAGATCTGGGCCAAAGGAAATTTGTTGACTGGGGAGGAGATTAAAGCATGTGTTACAATTTCTAAATCTTTTTTTATAAAGAAACGGTTTAACTTTTGCCACCAATCTAAGCTGGAAAAAGCTGTTCTTCACAACTGCATTTACATGTTTGTCAAACTGCAAGAGTGGATCAAAGATAACTCCGAGGTTCTTGGCATGATTGTGCAGGATGTCATTTAGGAATCCTAGTTGAGTTTTAATTGAATCGTTGGTAGCAGCAGGACCTAATAATAACACTTCTGTTTTATTTTCATTTAGTTGCAGAGAGCTATTGATCATCCAGGTCTTGATATCGATTAGGCATAAGAAAAGGTGTTCTAATGATAAATCTTTTTCTAGTTTGATAGGAAAATATAGTTGGAGATCATCAGCATAGCAGTGGTAGTTTATGTTACGTTTGCGGAGTATTGAGCTTAAATGAAGCATATAAAGAGAAAATAATAGAGGGCCAAGAATGGATCCTTGTGGAACACCACAACAAATGGGTTTAGGTGGTGAGGTAAAGGATCCAATATTTACAGAAAAAGATCTCCCCTTAAGATATGAGGAGAACCACTTTAAGGCAAGGCCCTGAACCCCAACAACACACTCAAGTCGTTTCAATAAAATGTCGTTATCTACACTATCAAAACCATTGCTTAGGTCTAAAAGTATTAAAATCGCAGATGACCCAGAATCCATGGAGTGTAAAATGTCATTTGTGACTTTCAGTAGTGCAGACTCAGTACTGTGTTTTGCTCTAAAAACCAGATTGAATAAAATTGTCTAAAATATTAAAAATGTCCAGATATGATGTCAATTGTAAAAGTACAATTTTCTCTAAAACTTTTGAGATAAATGAAAGCTTAGATATAGGCCTGTAGTGGTCAGGCACAGCGGGATCAAGTAGAGGCCTCTTTAACAGGGGCTGTACAACAGCATGTTTAAAGACATCTGGAAAAACCCCATTTATTAATGAAGGGCAGATTGTATCTAAAACCTCTCTGAACAGACGGCAAGGCAGTACATCTGAAGGACAAAAGGTGTGTGTCATCTGAGATATTATATTAAGTAGCTGAGAAGAAAGATACAAGCTGAAAATTTGTGAAACTGCCAGATGGAGGGACCAAATTAGGGTGATCTATGTCAGTCTGAAAGAGGTTTGATTTAATATCTTGTATTTTCTGAGCAAAAAAGTCAGAGAACTTTATGCACGTCTCCAGATTGACAACAGGAACCGAGCAAACAGTTGGGTTAAGAACAGAATTTGTAGTTTTAAAAAGGACTTTTGGCTTACTTGCACTTTTAGCAATCCAATTTGAAAAATATTTAGATTTAGCCTTACTGACCGAGTTTTGATATGAATTTAAGCAGTCTTTTAAAATCTGGTAGGAAACCTGAAGCCCGTCCTTTTTCCACCTGCGCTCAGCCCTTCTGCACTCTTGCCTGAGAGTATGAGTAGATGAATTCAACCAGGGCTGAGGAATTGAACTAACCCTATACCTCTTAACTTTAAGAGGAGCAACTTCATTTAAAGCAAAATGAAAAGCAGAGTCAAACGTTTCAGCAAGTTGATCAGTGTCTGAACAAGATGGCAAGGAAACATTGGCGTTTAAGAGAAACTTGGTGTAAGAATTAAAAATCTGAAGAGCAGAATTTGCATGGAAAACACGAGAAAGAGAGACAGGTTGTGAAAGGATGGGCTGCTTATATGGAATAATAAGTTCAAAAATCACAGGAAAATGATCAGAAATACCAGCATCAAAAATGTCATGCATATGTACAGAAAACCCATAGGTCAAAACAAGATCTAGAGTATGGCCTTAATTATGAGTGGGGCTGAAAAACCGTCTGCACTAAATTTAATGAATCTAACAGGCTCATAAAATTTTTAACCATAGGCTTAGATTGGCAACAAACATGAATGTTAAAATCACCTAAAACCAACATCCTGTCACAGCGAGACACCAAATCAGACAGGAACTCAGAAAATTCATTAATGAAGGCTGTATTAACTTTGATAATTAGTAAGTGTGAGTGTGTATAAGTACTAACTAATACACACACACACATATAAATATATATATATATATATATATATATATATATATATATATATATATATATATATATATATATATATATATATATATATATATATATATATATATATATATACACACACACACGTATACATACCTACATACACATATATGCAAATGTGCATACAAATACACACACACACGTACATACACATACATATACACATACATACAAACATACACACACACACATATACGTGTATACATATACACATATAGAGACAGGGTCGTGCTCGAGCCCTGAGTCTGGAGTATGGCATTAGCTGGTTAGATAGAGGAGGGAGGTTAGATGAGAGTCAAGGGGAAGGAGTAAAGTACTAGGAGATAACAGCAGAAGCACTCAATGCTGGCAGGGCGAACAGAAAGATGAGGTGATAGGTGAGGTTCTTGTGAGAGCCGAAGCTCTTGTTGACTCCTGCAGGAGCCTGGGTTTAGGGTGATGTTAAGGTGGAGGTGTCATTCTGGAAATGGAGGATCAGGTGCTGGGTTGGGGTCTGCTTCTGGAGCCAATGACCAGATTTTCTGATTTGGTTTGCAACATGGCACATATTCAGCAGACATAATACTTAATGAGGGCATGGGAAACAGTGAATGGAAGGGCCTTTTGTTAATGCATGGTGCGATAGCTTGGTAGAGATGGGCATTAATCCCCCCATAGGAGGGCAGATGGATAGAGAACTGAAGATATTGGGCGTGGCTTGTCTGGTGGTCCTGGAAGTACCTCTTGAAGACTGAGTAGGTGAAGTGATAGAGTGGAGTTTAAACCTTTTAGTGATAGAAATTTGTTTAAATTTTAAATGTATCTAAACAGAATTGATGGATGAAACGTTATTCCATTCATCAGGAATGTCCTCCTCCCATTTATAGCAGTCAAGCGGGAAGTTTGTTTCTTTGCTGTTTTCACATCCAACCGATTTGCTATTATGAATTCACAAATGTCACTCGTGTATGAACATGAGTCACTAGCATATTACAATGGGACTTCTGAGCTCGATGTGTTGAATGTTTTTCAATAGCTGGGTAAAAATCTTTCCAGAAGATAAATGGCTATTAGATGTGGCAGAGGTGTTTTTTTTTTTTTTTTTTTTTTTTTTTTAAATAAACATCACCTGCCAATAACTGTCACCACAGTGTTAATGTTTATTTTAATTCATAAATAAATAACATTACGTTTGGAATCCTAATGTGATTAAATTCACAAGCATATCTGGCCCAGTTCATTCACAAAGTCAGAGTCCATTCTTAACCTGACAAGAAAGAGGGCGGGACCATCTCTAGTTTTTTAGAGTTCATTAGATGGTGACGCTTCTCTTTTCAGCTATTGGCTCAAAGGAGTGTCAGTCAAAAAGGCCGGCGGCCATTTGTTGACCAGGATCACTAGTGTTATGACTGGAGACGCTACTGAACGCACTCCAGCGAGTAGTTTAGATGATAACAATTCATTCTATGAATATTTATCAACGTATGAATATGCTGTGGACTAATATTTTGCGGATTGGATTCCCATGCAGATGGATTACTTCATGCTATTAGAAAGATATGGATCTGTGGACATGCAGGAGTCTCAAGAGGTGAGTTCCTGGTAAAATCTTTAGTCTTTGTTGGAGAGTGGTTATTTTTGTGAGGCTTCCCTTTGAAGTGTGCTATGTACATAACCGCAGGTGCATCGATAGGAGAACGGTGAGAGTTTGGCTTCATTGCAATGGCTTGAATCGCCGGCGTTTTGACAGTTTAGGTGGAGTTCGCAGACTGTGATCTTGCTAGGAATTGGGTTGAAGACACAGCGGATGCGTTGTGTGAGGCACTTTAAATTGGAAGGTTTGATGTTGCTGTTGAAGTTGTTGTTGAATTTGTTGTTGAAGTTATAGTTGAAGAGTAGTTGTTTTTTGAAGTAGAAGTAGTTGTTGTTATTGTAGCAGTAGCAGCAGCAGTAGCAGTAGTGAATTTGTATAATGTGGGTCCAGCCGCTAGCAATCATAAGCACGTGATCCTCTCAAAATTATATAATAATAATAATAATAAACTCCACTTATAACGTCATTCATCCTGGCTTTGTTTCACTATCTTAACAATAAAATGAAAATATGACGTAAAGCACTGTCTCTCTTATTTTTTATATTAACAACTTAACAAACATAACAGACACAATACGTTTTCAGTGGTGTATTGTTTATGAAGAGCTTTTTAGAAACGTTAAATGAAACGCCAGTGTGAATGTGAATCGTTTTTGTTCTAAAATGCTGTTTTAAAATGAAAACATTTTAAACGGGGCCTAAAATTGATTCGACATTTGGAAATTATCACGTGAGCCCCACTTTGGGAACCACTGAATTAGAAGACTACATACTTTCAGTTCTTTTCAGTTTCATGTTAAAAATTGGTTAACAAATCAGCAATGTCAACATTAGTACTGCATTCTTGACAGTAGACCTACTTGTACTGTTTGTTATTGGCTATGTGGTCTTCTCCAGCTGCTATCTTTTATTTATTTATTTTTTCTTTATCACTATTTTTTACTTGTGTGCATATATTGTAGTGTATTTGTGTTATTATGCTTTGTTTCTATTTTTAGGTGTGACTTCAACATTCTGTTAAGGGTATACTGATCAAAAAAACAAGGGGAGAACATGCAAACTCCACACAGAATTGCCAACTGGCCCAGCTGTAACTCAGCTGAAACAGTGACCTTCTTGCTGTGATGCGACAGTGCTAATAACTCAGCCACCATGCCGGCCCCCTTTATCTAACCTTTTGCAGATTAGCATGTCAGATGTGGCCACACTCTTCTCTCTCTTGACTTTTTGCTGGTACAATAGCTATAATTTCAGAATCAGAAAGAGCTTTATTGCCAGGTATGTTCACACATACAAGGAATTTGTTTTTGTGACAGAGCTTCTACAGTGCAACAGAACTACAGAGACAGGACTAAAAAAACAGATAATAAATATATTTTAAGAAGTAGTGAGTGAGAATATACAAATTGACAAGTGTATGTACAGGTATATTATTATATACAACATTATATGTGCAGCTGTTATGTGCAAATTGGCATGTAAAGTGTGTTGTTAAATAAGTGTATATGTGTATAAAAGTGTATAGCAAGTAGTGATGTTGGTTCCACAATTATTATCATCAAGTGTTCAAGAGATGGATTGCCTGAGGAAAGAAACTGTTTCTGTTCTGGTGCGCAGTGCTCTGTAGCGTTGACCAGAAGGTAAAAGTTCAAAGAGGCAGTGTGCTGGGTGTGAGCGGTCCAGAGTGATTTTGGCATCCCTTCTGCTCGCTCTGGATAAGTACAGTTCTTGGAGAGTAGGGAGGGTTGTACCAATGATTCACTCAGCAGAACTATTCGACATAGTCTTCGGAGGTCGGATTTGGTAGCTGAGCTAAACCAGAAAGTTATGGATGTGCAGATGACTGTTTCAATGATGGATGTGTAGAACTGTTTCAGCAGCTTCTTTGGAAGGTTGAACTTCCTCAGCTGATGAAGAAAGTACAGCCTCTGTTGAGCTTTTTTAACAATGGAGTCAATGTGAGTGTCCCACTTCAGGTCCTGAGAGATGGTGGTGCCCCGGAACCTGAATGACTCCACTGCTGCCACAATGCTGTCCATGATGCTCAGTGGGGGGAGAGCAGGGGGGTTTCTCCTGAAGTCCACTATCATCTCCACTGTTTTGAGCAGGTTGAGCTCCAGGTTGTTGTGACTGCACCAGACAGCCAGCTCCTTAACCTCCTGTCTGTAAGCAGACTCGTCACCGTCCTGAATGAGGCTGATAAATGTGGTGTCATCTGCAAATTTCAGGAGTTTGACAGAAGAGTCTTTTAAAGTGCAGTCATTCATGTACAGGGAGAAGAGCAGTGGGGAGAGGACACACCCCTGGGGGGCGCCAGTGCTGATTGTGTGGGTACTGGATGAGAATTTTCCCAGCTTCACCAGCTGCTGCCTGTTCGTTAGGAAGCTGTTGATCCACTGACAGACAGAGGTGGGCATGGAGAGCTGAGTTAATTTGGGCAGGAGAAGTTTTGGGATGATAGCCGAGCTGAAGTCAACAAACAAGATCCTCACATAGGTCCCTGGTCTGTCTAGGTGTTGCAGAACATAATGCAGTCCCATATTGACTGCATCATCCACAGACCTGTTTGCTCTGTAGGCAAACTGAAGAGAGTCCAGTGAGGGTTCAGTGATGTCCTTCAGGTGGGCCAGCAATAGTTTTTCAAAAGACTTCATGACCACAGATGTCAACGCCACCGGTCTGTTGTCATTTATTCCTGTAAGTTTGGGTTTCTTTGGTATGGTGGAATGATGATGGAACGTTTGAGGCTAGGGATGCTCAAAATAACCGTTTAAGCGTTAACCGAAAGGGTGCGTTTGTAACCGATTAATGGTATCAGTTAAACCAGGGGTGCTCAACCCTATTCCTGGCGATCGACCTTCCTGCAGTTTTCAGTTGCAGCCCTTATCAAGCACACCTGCCTGCAATTTTCAAGTGCTCCTCACGTTCTAAATAATTGGTTCAGGTGTGTTTGATCAGGGTTGGAGCTGAAATCAGCTGGAAGGTCAATTGCCAGGAACAGGGTTGAGCACCCCTGAGTTAAACGATTAAAAAATAATATTTTATATATTTTTTAAGTTTGGCTGTATAAGGGACCGATTACCGAAAGCGCTTTTTGCGAGGCGCATATTTTGAATGGTTTATTAATGGCCGTGAGTGCTGTTAATATGCGCTGCGTATGCGTCCTGAGCGCCTCACATTATGGCATTGCGCACTGTGTGCTCCCAGTTGAAATAAAAGTCAACTGAGCCGAAAAAGCGTTTTACGTCAGTCGTCTGTTTCATTTTTCAATTATGTTATGTCGCTCTCTTTATGTGCTAAATAGCTACAAGTCACAACACCAGTATTTATTTAGAGGCAGGGCCGGCGCGTTCATAGAGGCGACCTAGGCTGCTGCCTAGGGCGGCGGAGCAGTCAGGGCGGCTTTGGCGGCGCGTCTCCCCCCTTCGCTTTTGTCCGCAACAAACCCTGCATCATTTCAGCGCCCCTCTGTCTTCGCTTTCGTCCGCGACAAACCCCGTATCATCTCAACACCCAGCTCCACCGCCCATTCTCATCGTTTGCCTAGAGAGCCAGTTGAGCTTGCTCCGGCCCTGTTTAGAGGTCATATGTTGCCAGAGATGTATAAAGTACTAGAGATCCAGACTTAAGTAAAAGAACAAGTGCTCTATCAAAAAAGTCACTTGAGTAGAAGTTGAAGTGCTCTTTAAGCACAATACTTAAGTGGAAGTACTAAAGTATTCAAAATTTTTTGTACTTAAGTATTGCAAGTAGTTTATTTAAAAATTTACTACTCAAGTACTGAAAGTAAAAGTACAAGTATTGTGTTATGTAGTTATTTTTAAAAAAGCAGTCAAAAGACATATTGTTTTGTTTATTTTAAATATCTTTTTTGGGGCACAGGATTAAGCAGAACAAAAAGAACCATGGTTTACGATTTATAATATATATATATATATATATATATATATATATATATATATATATATATATATATATATATATTAACTTATCTAGCTCTTATGGATAGCTCAAACTGCTCTTTTGTGTATTATATTATCTTTAACTTGACATGGTTCTTCAAATCCGACGGTAGAGTATGCACTTTATTCTATATGAACTGTCTTTCACTCCAACAAATGCAAACATTGGCTCTAAATAGGGTCATGGGTGGTCTTTTTTCTCATCGCCACGAACAGTTGAAAGTGAAGGAGTTGAAGGTGGATTTTCTGGGTTTTCCATGTCTAAAACAAACTAAAGTGCTCTCAATGCACTGTCTTCTTTGATCGTCTGATCAATGAATGATTGATTCGTAACATTTTTATAATTGTAACGAGTAACTATGCAACACATAAAAAATCTACTGGAGTAAAAGTATTAAGCTCATCGAAAATATGTACTGAAGTAAAAGTAGAAGTAGGAGAAAAAAACAATACTCCAGTAGAGTACAGATACAGCCTTTTAGTACTTAAGTACAGTAGTGAAGTAGTTCTACTTCGTTACTATACATCTCTGTTTGTTGCACGGCTCCGGGCAAATTTTGATTTGGAGGGAAAATGACCAAAATATAACGTGATGATTGAAAATGACTGGAGGGAAAATAAATAATATATTTTAAATCTATGTACTGTACATAACAGAAAAATAAACAATGATAATGCAACAAAAGTAGTGCATTTTTATTAAAGTGGCAGAAGTATATTTTTGGACAGGCCTTGTCAAAAGTCAGCGGGCACTTTCACTAATATAAAATATAGCACTTAAATTATTTCATTTTTAACAATAAATTAAATTACACAGCGGTTTTATATAAAAAGTTGATAATAATATAAAATATACTACATGTTGATGGTAAAAAATAAGCTTTTAAGTGATGGCTTTTATTTGTTTCAGTATTCAAACATTAAATATTGAATCCATCAAGTTAAATAAAAAACTAATATGAAACCACACATAGCAGGATATAAAGCATATAAAGGACAATTATATTTAGCAAAATAGTTTTTTTATCTTTGTATTTTTATCATTTTATTTCTGTTATTTTAATTATTTTTTTTCTCTTCATAATTACGAGCTATAGACAAATTCCCACTTGACGTTTTAGAAAATATTTTGCGCAGCTGCCCAGTAGGATATATTTTATTTTTATAAAACATTTGTCAAGACATATTGATATTTTTTTTGAGTAAAAACAATACCGGCATTTAACAATCCATATTTATTTTATTTATTCATTTATATGACTTGTTTATTGGCGCATTTATAGGCTATAATTTAAATCCAACACAACCATTAGCACCTCGGACATTGCCACTCCATAAACCTATTATGCAAAGTCCAAAAAACTGAAGAAAGATTTGACTTTCTCCGGTGACGGCCGACATGCCGTAACCATCTTTCAGGTGGTATAGCTGGCATTACATTACAAAACAAGCCTGCAGCAGTCTGGTCTTTGAATTAAAAAGTGCAATTATTTCCTCGTTGTTCACGGAGTCTGCAAGTCCGTGTTCCATGGATATAGCGATCTTAATTCTTTAGTCTTTATTCGATGCGCAACAGGAAAAAAAAAGTCTTTCAGCAGTGCATGTACTCGTTGGTAAAGTTCTCAAAGCGAGTTTTGTGCTACCAAATACAGCACAGCATGCAATAAAGCCACGAGTAAAACAATAGGCTATTTTATTATTTTAAGATTTTAAATGACAGGTTCGTAATTATACACGTTAACTATATTCAAGTCAATGAAATAATAACTTTGATAAATAAAATATGTTCATAAGAATGTGGTGGGCCAGTGACTCCCTTCTCTGCCAGAGACTGCTCTGTGGTTTTAAAACCCTTTTCAAACTGTATCTTTAAGACCTGTATCAGTTTTTTATGTTAAATGTAGTGTAGTTTACATGTGGATGTCTGATGACTAGCGCACTTCCGCTTAACCAGCTGTGGTGGCAACAGAGCCGCGACGTCAACACACAGAATCTGTCGGCACAGTTCAGCACGGTTGTCTAACCGTGCCGAGAACGGTTTGTAATCGTGCCGTGCCGTCCCAGTCTCAGTGAAGAAACATCCATAACCGTATCGTGTTCTTAGAACGGTTTGGCACAATAGTGGAAAAGCGGCTATTGTCTTTCATCACATGCATCGCGCGCACATGAATGGTGAGTGAGAAGAGTGAGACGGAGGAAATAAGTCATTAGCCTATGACATAATCTTTAGGCTAATGACTTCTATTAAAAATGTTGAAAGGGTTTTTGTGATATAATAATAATAACAACAGCGGAGCATTAATTAAATGTATATTTTCCGTGTAGCGATCGATTTGAGGTAGCCTGATATTTTTTGGACGAAAAAATAAAACGGACAAACAGCCTTTGCCGGTTCTTAAAAAGGATTCAGTGTTTTCGTTTTGTAATTTAAATGTGTCATTTAAGTGAAAAATATCTAGGTATGCGATTGTGCTGTTGGAAACATACAGGTGCATGAAGATGCTCAGTTATGTATGCTGCTGTTTGCATGTTAAAATAAATCAGTATTTTAAAATGCAATATTTAATGTGTCACACAAAATAGACACGTCAAATTATTTTTTCAATTAAATATTTTTTTAATATTAATCTGTTAACGGTTAACGGTTAATATCCGGTTAACGAGCAGCGGTTGTCAGTTAGTAAAATTAATCGAAATGAGCATCCCTATTTGAGGCAGGAGGGCACTTCACACAGCTCCAGTGATCTGTTAAAGATCAGGGTGAAGATGGGGGCCAGTTGGTCAGCACAGGATTTTAAACAGGCTGGTGTTATAAAATCTGGGCCTGGTGCTTTTTTCCTCTTCTGTTTCCGGAAAACCTGGTGCACATCATCTTCACTGAACTGAAGTGCAGGTATGGGGGAGGCGGGGGTGGTGGAATGTTAATGGTGGCGTGAAGAGCAGTTCAGAGTGGGTGTGGGGGGTTTTCTCAAACCAGCAGTAAAACTCATTCAGGTCGTTTGTAAGTTGTTGGTTGTCTACAGTGCTGGGGGATGGTGTCTTGTAGTTTGTGATGTTTTTCAAACTTTTCCACACAGATGCTGAGTCGCTGGAAGAGAACTGACTCCTTAGTTTTTCAGAATAGTTCCTTTTTGCGACTCTGATCTCCTTTTCCATTGTGTATTTGGCCTGTTTATACAAGGCCCTTTCCCCATTCCTTTAAGCAACCTCCTTGGTCTGGCATAGCTGTCTGAGTTTTACAGTGAACTATGGTTTGTCATTGTTGTACGTGAGTTGAGTCCTGGTAGGAATGCACACATCTTCACAGAAACTGATATACGTTGTTACAGTCTCTGTGAGCTCATCCAGATCATTTGCAGCAGCTTCAAAGACACTTCAGTCAGTGAAATCGAACCAGGCTTGTAGATCCCGTTCTGTTTCGTTAGTCCATCTTTTCACAGATCTTAATACAGTATTTCCTGTATTATTTTAAATCAATTTTAAGCACATTTAACCTAGCTCCAAAGGACTAGCATTTTATTATTTTTAAAGTCAGGTAAAGCAAATCATGTTAAATTGGCTAAGTAAACTTCTTGATTAATTTTGATTTGAGATGTATTATTATGGAAAGGAATTTAAATACAAATGAATTTAAACTGACATGAAGTGAATTTTCCATAATTTTTTTTAGTATCATGTAATCATATGAGTAAGAACACCTGTAATAATTCCAAAGCTATATATTCGAGTTAGTCATTCTTACTGAAAAATAAAACATTTACAGCTGAAATCAGAATTATTAGCCCTCCTAACGTTTTAGCCCCGTTTATTTTTTTTCCCCAAGTTATGTTTAACGGATCGATTTTTTTCAACACATTTCTAAACATTATAGTTTTAATAACTCAATTCTAAACTGATTTATTTTATTTTTACCATGATGACAGTAAATAATATGTTACTAGATTTTTTAAAGACACTTCTATACAGCCTAAACCTATACAGTGACATTTTAAGGCTTAACTAGGTTAATTAGGTTAACTAGGCAGGTTATGGTAATTAGGCAAGTTATTGTATAATGATGGTTTGTTTTGTAGACTATCGAAAATATATATAGCTTAAAGGGGCTTATAATTTTGACTTTAAAATGATTTTTAAAAAATTAAAAACTGCTTTTATTCTAGCCGAAATAAAACAAATAAGACTTTCTCCATAAGAAAAACTATTATCAGACATACTCTGGAAGTTTCCTTGCTCTGTTAAACATAATTTGGGAAATATTTAAAAAAGAAAAAAAAATCAAAGGCGAGCTAATAATTCTGACTTCAACTGTATATGAATATATATGTGACAATCTCTGTGAAAACCAAGCTAAAGTCATTTTTTGTTATTTGCTTTTTAATGAAAAATCATCTCTTACACAATGTAAAGAATGTTCTGTGAAAATATAACCTTGACATCTTTAACACTGACTAAATTAGGCCATGACAAAGATTTGCTTCATTTCAGACTCTGAAAATCATCTTTTTGAGAAAATCTAATTTAAAGAAAAGCTGTTATTTAAAACAGTAACACACCTGAACCACAATTATCCTGACATTGTGCAATATACCAAATTAAAGCTGAGATTCGCACATTTCCAGTGATAATACAATACATTTATTGAAATAATTTTAAAGTTTTGTTAAACAGGTCTAATTTTTATGATTTGATGGTCCAAAAAACATACAAAACTATTTCAGTAGAAAACAATAATAAATATATAAATATAATATTGATAAATATATAAATTGCTATTGTTTTTTTATGTGTTAGCATTACATTGGCTGTATACTCAGTTGATTACGCTGCCATTATAAAACAAACTTTCCTTCAAAGCTTCGTCGAAGTATGATTCCTGCTCCAAAAGTAATCTATAATCACTATAGGACATTATGTCCTTATTTGGGGCAAATCCATCAAGATTTTATCACATTAGCTGTTAAACAATCCATTTTCTGTTCCTTGCACTTCATTACAGCTGACCTGAAAATTCATTAAACCACAGAAGCATTGTGTTCTCTAACCAGCCAAACCCCTCTCTAGGCCAAATCTGACAAGGAGCTGCAGCTGGCAAGTCACATCCTGAGAATAATTCAATCAGGAAGTGAAAGAAAAAAATGATAGAGTGGTGCTGCAAAGATGCAGCAGTAGAGTTCGGCATCAAGGGTGCTCCAATATGTCCCTTGGTTGAACTGCTGGAGCCTGCCCGCTGCTTGGGAGGTAAAAAGATCATAGTAGTTATTAAAGCCGGACTTCATCTATAAACTAGCAACAGGTCAGCAATGCCAGTCTACCTCCCTTTCTCACGTGGTGAAAACAAGAACCTGCAACTGTACTGTTAAATGTTTATCTCTAATTTCTGACTTTTTGACCCTATGCTTACATGTTGTGTGTACAGGATTCTCAAGTCCTCCTATTAACCAAACCCTAGAATGCATGTTCCTCCTTGCATTCTTCAGTTTCTTGAGGTGCTCACTGGTCTCTCTGACATCTCAGTGCACACACCTGAGTCACTCACTTACACCCTAAAGAAAACCGGGGAATAATTTCCTATCTACTTATTCTGCCTTAACTCATACCTCAGCCCTTACAAGCCTCTTTCAAATGATTTCTTACAGAAAAACTTCAAATGGCCACCAGAACCTGGTTTAACAACCTCTTTCAAGATGACCTCTCTGCATCTGGGATATCTTCAAAACACTACTCTTTACACTCCTTTCGCATTGGAGCAGCCAGGCGTTTTGGATGAAACCATAAGAGTCTTGGGCCACTGGTCATCTGAAGCATACCACCTATATATTCGAAGCAACCTCAATGGCCCTCATCACGCTTTAGTCCATATCAGCTCTCTTAATTATTGGGGGTATTCTAAGGATTCCATTCTCACCTACGAGACGAAGCCCCCACTCTGACTCCCCAACCCAGCCAGTTTAGTAATCTTTCCATGCTTCTCTTCTTATAACTCACTACTCTGAAATCGTAATACAATTTCATACTCATTGGTTATGATGCTGTACTTGATAGTGAAATGAATTAACAAAAGTTCAATAGCAGGGCCACACCTAAATCAGTTTTCCTGTCAGCTATTTATGGGAAGTGGAGACTCCTTAAACTAAAAAAGTTTATTGCTCCCTCCCACACATTTCCCTCTAAACTCATCCATTCATCCCCTACACCCATAAAAATAATCCTTAAAGTAGTTTTAAATTAATAGGTGAGTTGGAGATGAAGATTGACAGTTTAAAATAAAAGGCCTGGTGTGTCAGAACAAGATAAGATTCAGAGTTGGCAATAAAAATGAAGAAAATTTACTGAAGATAGTTTGCAGTTTTATGGCAGAAGGGCTTCGCACTTTCACTGAGCTCACTGGCCAATATTACAGTACAGCAATACAACAATTATACTCTTACACAAAACCAGAAATGATGTCAACTCAGGTAAAAGGTTCCCCTTCGGGAGGGGAACTTCAATGCTATGTGGAAACTTTGAGTTGGCAGCATAAGCATGCACAGTTGGCACTCCTTACATTCAATCTTGTAATATAAGCGCTGCACGTGCAAAGCTGAGGCATCCTTTTCGCTTCAGATCTTTTCAACTAAGCTTCTGAGAGAGTCAATGAGGGTTCCTCCAGCTGTGTCTACAGAGGGAGAGAGAACGAGAAAGCGGGCTGCTTCTCCTGGTCCACAGTGTGTGATACGTGGTGGTGGACGGTCGTGCTGGGTTTCTCCCTTGCCTGGCGTTCTTTGTGTCCTGTCCTCCAGAGCGATTTGTATTGTTGCTAAGTTCCCACGCTTCCTGGCGGGGTCAACCTTGTCTCCCGTCCAAAGTCTGCAGGTTATCTGCCTCTCTTGGAGCCAGAGCCTAAAGAGCCAGGCTGCTTTCACCCTGCATGCTATGGCCACCTACCAATGCTACCAAGTGCAGTCGCTGGCCAGGCTGCACGAGGATGGTTCCGACCCAGGCTTGTTTCACGAACTCCGCATTTCAACGACTATGCTCTTCAGACCACTAAGTCTGCTGCGTGTGCGCTGGGGAGGACGATGGCCACATTAGTGGTCCAGGAGCGCCACCTCTGGCTAAACCTGGCAGATATGCACTTTCTTAATTCACCCGTATCGCAGGCTGGCCTGTTCGGCGACACCGTCAGTGAGTTCACCCAGGAATTCCAGGGTGAAGGAGCAGTTGGACGCGATGGGCAATGTCATCTATCGGTGGGAATGTAAGGCTGCTCCTCCCGCCGAACCATCCACTTCCACTGCTCTTCCACTGCTCCTCGCCAAGGGCACCCACCTACGAGAGCTGCCCCGCCCCCACCTCTGGCCAAGCTGCAGCGTCGAGCACCTCACAGATAGGCAGCCCCCCTGCCCCAGGGCACCGCTGAGTCCGGTAAACGGACCGCGAAGCGTCCCTGAGGCGGGCCATGCGGAGAAGATGGAACTTGCTCCTTCCCCGGCCGGGCCCCACAACCAACGGCATTTTTCAATGCCACCAAAATTTCAATGAAAGAGCACTTTTCCCCTTCCCCGGATGCGACAGCCCAAACACTGCCAGTCTGGGACGCTATGCCTTCCAGCTCACAGGATTGGTGCACTTCGCCAGTGGCTCGCGAGGTGTGTGAGGACGGTCTCCCTTCTCTCACACTTCCAGCCCCTCCTCCGGAGCCTGGGTGCGAGGCGAGAGTGAGTCTCTTGCCTTCTGCTCTTCCGCGGGACCCCAGCGCTGCCCGGATCAGCCCTCCCACCTGCTGGTGCATCAGCGATTGTTTTAATGAAGCCATTAGCAAGGGCTCTGCCTGCCTGGTTAGCGCGGGCCAGCCCATTGCGGTGGCTCGCACGCAGGATCAGAATCAGCTATGTGATTTAATTTGAGCAACGGCCCCCCAGTTCACGAGTGTGTATTTCACCAGGGTCAGCCTTGTGTCCGCCCCTGTCTTGCGAGAGGAGATTGCTGTCCTCCTGGCGAAGGATGCAATCGAGCCAGTCCCTCCAGCCGAGATGGAGAATGGGTTTTACAGCCCATACTTCATCGTACCCCAAAAAAACAGTGGGCTATGGCCAATCCTAGATCTGCACGTTTTGAACCGCTGTCTTCACAAGCTGCCGTTCAGGATGCTTACGCAGAAGCGCATCCTCCAATGCGTTTGTCCTCAGGATTGGTTTGCAGCAATAGACCTGAAGGACGCGTACTTTCATGTTTCCATACTTCCACCACTGTCAATTTCTGCAGTGTGCGTCGAAGGCCGAGCCTGGCAGTATAAAGTCCTCCCCTTCGGGCTCTCTCTGTCTCCGCGGGTTTTCACCAAGCTCATGGAAGGTGCCCTTGTGCCCCTTCAGCTCGTGGGCATCCACATACTCAATTATCTTGATGACTGGCTGATTTTAGCCCACTCACAGGAGCAGCTGATTATGCACAGAGACAGGGTGCTCCGGCACCTCAACTTATTGGGGTTTCAGGTCAACCGAGAAAAGAGCAAACTCACCCCCGTGCAGAGCATCTCTTTTCTCAGGTTGGAGAGCACTGCAGAGCGCGCCGAGCTGATGCTGAACTGTCTGAGAGAGTTCAACAGGAAACTAGTGGTCCCCCTGAAATCTTTTTAGAGGCTCCTGGGGCATATGGCATCTGCAGCCGCTGTCACGTCGCTTGGATTGCTCCATATGAGACCACTTCAGCACTGGCTTCACGATCGAGTGCCCAGACATGCATGGCGTGCGGGCACACACCAAGTGACTGTCACTGCGACCCCGCGTTCCTACAGGCCGGAGTGCCTCTAGGACAGGCGTCCAGACATATTGTCGTTTCAACAGATGCTTCCAGCATGGGCTGGGGGGGCATGTGTTGTGGTCATTCAGCTGCGGGCCTGTGGAAAGGAACCCAGTTGCATTGGCATATCAACTGCCTAGAGCTGTTGACAGTGTTTCTCGCTCTGCGCCGTCTTTTACCGGTGCTAGAGGGGCAACGACGGTGGCGTATATCAACAGCATGGGGGGTATCCGCTCTCGCCGCATGTCTCAGCTTGCTCGCCGTCTCCTCCTCTGGAGTCATACGTTGCTGAAATCGTTGCGCGCCGTTCATATTCTGGGCAAGCTCAACCATGCAGCCGATGCGCTCTCGAAGCAGCCTCTACATCCAGGAGAATAGAGACTCCACCCTGAGTCTGTCCAGCTGTTATGGGCGTGCTTCGGGGAAGCCCAGGTCAACCTTTTTGCTTCTCTTGAGAACGCTCATTGCCAGTGGTTCTTTTCCCTGACCGAGGGCTCCCTCGGCATGGATGCACTGGCCCACAGCTGGCCTCGGAGCATGCGGAAATATGCGTTTCCCCCAGTGAGCCTGCTCGCGCAGTTACTGGGCAAGGACAGGGAGGACGAGGAGCAGGTCTTGCTAGTTGCGCCTCTCTGGCCCAACCGGACATGGATATCAGAACTCTCCCTCCTCGCGATGGCCCCTCCCTGGCAGATCCCTTTGAGAGAGGACCTCCTCTCTCAGGGACAGGGCACCATCTAGCACCCTCGCCCTCTTTGGAACGTGTGGTCCCTAGACGCAGCAAGGAAGACCTAGGTAACCTACCGATGGCGGTGGTTAATACCAACACTCAGGCTAGAGCTTCCTCTACGAGGCACGCCTACACCCTGAAGTGGAGTCTATTCACTGAGTGGTGTGCTTCTCGCAGAAAAGACCCCCAAACTTGCCAGATCAGCGTTGTGCTTTCTTTCTTTGGAGCGCAGGCTGTCGCCTTCCACACTGAACGTTTACATGGCTGCCATCTCCGCTCACCATGACCGTGGGAAGGCATAACCTCATCATCCGGTTCCTCAGAGGCACAAAGCGATTAAGGCCGGGATAAGTGCCCAAGGTTCCTACCACACCATTTAATGACCAGGTAGTGAGCCTGCAAGCGATGCCCACGGAGGAGGCAGACCCAGCCCTTTCATTACTGTGTCCTGTTTGCGCTTTGGAAGTTTATGTGGACCGCACTCAGAGCTTTAGATCCTCTGAGCAGCTCTTTATCTGTAATGGTGGTCGGCAGAAGGGAAGTGCCGCATCGAAACAGAGGTTGGCCCACTGGATAGTGAATGCCATCTCCCTCGCTTACCAAAACCAGGGTGAGCCGTGTCCCCCAGGAGTTAGAGCACACTCCACTCAAAGCATCACATCCTTTTGGCTGCATGCACACGGCACCTCTCTAATGGACATCTGTAGAGCTGCGGGCTGGGCGACACCTAACACATTTGCAAGGTTCTATAATCTGCAAGTGGAGCCGGGTTCCTCAAGGGTGTTAGGAAACCTTGGTGATTGAGGATAAAAACTTTTAAGGTGTTGTAACACGCTTGCTGCGCCTTTCTCTCTAACACAGAGATATGTGCGCATTTTTTGCGCTAGTTTTTGCTAGTTAAGTTCCCCACTTGGCAAACCCTGCTGAGTTTCTCCGAGGCCCCCAGCATTTGACTCAGTGGAGGAGTCAGGTGTTGGCCCATTACGTTTTTGGCATGCCTGCTGGTCAGCCCGCATTCTGGGTATAGGTGCCTGCTTTGTGCGATCCCCACTGGCGATCCCATATGCTCACTCAGCCACGATGTAGTCCCCCCTCCTAGGCGGGCTCGTGTCTTCCCTCCCCGCTAACCATCTTTTTTTCATATGAGTACTCCCCCTAAGGGCTAGTCCATATGTCTTCTCTCCACCAGGTCTCCCCACTTGGGCAGCAGGTGGCCTCCGCAGCGTCCTCCCTGCACGCTTTTCCAACGTACTGTCATATTTAAATTCCTAGAATTTAACTAGATGCATTTTACGACTCCCAAAAAATATAACCAAATCTGTTAAACTTCTTTATAAGTAAGATAAGTGAGGGCCAGGGAACACATTGGAAGACCGCGCCTTTGGTGATGCAGGTGTGCTCACGATCTCGACTTGGCATAACCTCTTATCAGGGGCAAGGTAAGGTTCAATCCTTGTGGCGTTTTCCATAGATTTCCCCATAGTGGGAGTTTCCACATAGCATTGAAGTTTCCCTCCGGAAAGAGGAACGCTTCGGTTACCAAGGTAACCCTCAATCCCCGAGGAGGGAAAAGGAAATGCTATGTTTCTTCACCACAATGATTGCCCCTTAACTGTTGGACGTGAAAGGCTCTTCAGCTAGAAAAGGATGCCTCAGCTTGGCACGTGCAGCGCTTATATTACAAGATTGATTGTAAGTATAGAGTTGTGCATGCTGATGCTGCCAACTCATTGGCATTTCATTGGCCCTTTATATACTCTTTCAGATGATTGGATTCTGACGAAATCCCCATAGTGGAAGTTTCCACATAGCATTTCTGTTCCCCCCTTGGGGAACGTGGTTTACCTTAGTAACCGGAGCATTCCGATTGGTTAAAGCAAAGATAGACAATTTTAAATAGGTATGCCAATGCAAGATTCCAGTCCAGATAGGGATGGAGACAGGAGAGTTGGGTAGAGCTGACCCCTCGGACACATATACATACACAAGAGAACAATCTGTTACAACACTCAAGGTTGTTTCTTTGTACTCTCAGCTGTCTTATCAAAACTGGTACAATAAACATTCAGGCTGCTATATTCTTACTACACAAAGTCTAACTTACATAAAAAGGAAATCAATTTAAACAAAATTAACCAAAAACAATAGCAAAATCACTTTAGACAGCATTAACACATAGCAAATAACAATAGGAATAGCTGTTTCCAGTCATCAGGCCCTGCAATTATACTCAAGACGTCTCCATGACTTATGACCTAGTTTGGTAGCTCCTGAAAATAGAGTTTTGTCAGACAGAGATAGGGACAAAGACACTTCAACTAAACATTCCTAAATTAGGTAATGCTTTAACTTTATTCAATTGTCAAAATCATTTCAAAGATTAAATGCCGATTCAAATAATCATATTGATAAAGTAATGAGAAAAAAGGATAAACGTTGATCCTTGCTGGGACGGATTTGAAGACAGAAATCCACCCATCAAGTAATATTTCTTTGCTGAGTCCCCCTTTAAGATTTTGTTTCAATAATGCATAATAATCTTTATACACAGATGCCCCTCAAGCTTTTTTTTATTTTGGAGATAGACATACAACTTTACAAATTACGTATCAACTTTTGTAGGCTCAACACAATAGTGTCACATTATTTCTAGATCAAATAGCCTAAAATATGTTTTAAAAATTTAAAGAAATACAAAAATCAGATATAATAAAAAGTAGCTTAAAAAATAAAACAAAAAATTAGGCCTAACACAAGTAAATTGATAAGTTTTAAGACATTTTGAACATTCATTTTACAAAGGTCTATGTTTAAAAACAGTTTTGAGCTTTGCCACTTTATACAACTGCAGCACAGGGGCCTGCAATTAATGAAATTAAGCTACATAAATAAATAAATAAATAAACAATAAAAAGCGCATTAGCTCATTGTGTGATATCATCACATGTTGTTTGCAACAAATATCCTATTATTAATATTTGTCTTTCATTTCAGCTAAAAACAGTTCACTCTCTCTCAAAAGAGATAACAGGATAATGTTGGATAATGACTACAGGCAAAAAAAATGTACAGACCTAAATCTATTTTTTTAAAGATTTTTTTAAGCTAGAAGTGCAGTGCATTCTGTATTCAATGCCCTGCTGATGTTTCTGTGAATATCATCAGGTACCATCATTAACCGTTATCAACATCATAAACATTACATTTAAATTTGAATCGATAACTGTGTTTGATCAATTGAAAGTATAGCCCATTCTATTTTTTTTTTCCTTTTTAAAAGCAGTGACGGTTCTAGACCAGAGTAACTGGGCACATTTTTGTACCTATAAACTTTAACAGATACAGTTGAAGTCAAAAATAATGTTTTCCAAGTGATCTTTAAAAAACCAAGGAAATTTTCACAGTATTTCCTATTAAACAAAAATAATTCTTCTAGAGTCATAATAAGTCTTATTTCTTATAGTTTATTTTTTGAACAAAAGCAGTTTTTATTAAAAAAAAAAAAAAAAAAAAAAAAAGACAATTTCAAGGTCAGTATTATTAGCCTTCCTAAAAAAATATTTACTGTATATTTTATTGATTGTCTACACAACAAACTAGTTATACAATAACTTGACTAATTATTCCAACTATCCTAGTTAACAGTTAAATCTTTAAATTACACTTTAATCTGAATCAAAGACTACAGTATAGAATACATAAAAGGACTTTGTCTGAATACAACTATCATGCAAAATCAGTATCTCTGCCTGTCCTCTCAGACGTGGTCCAGCAGCTGACTCCAACAAACTGTCCATTGGACATTATTCCTGCTAGGGTGCTAAAACAGGTTTTTAGCACAGTAGGAACTTGTCTTTTATCCTTTATTAATAACTGCCTTCATTTGGGGACTGTCCCAACAGTTTTTAAGCATGCTGTGGTCAGGCCTCTTCTCAAAAAACCCAATCTTGATCCTACAGTTTTATCTAATTTTAGACCGGTGTCTCACCTATCTTTTTTATCTAAAGTTTTAGAAAAAGTTGTTTTTATTCAGCTGCACTCTTTTCTTGAAAGAAATCACATTTTTGAGAAATTCCAATCTGGTTTTAGATCACGTCACAGCACTGAATCTGCTTAAAAGTTCAAAATGATATTCTCCTGTCCCTTGATGCTAAAAAACCTGTATTGTTAGTCATGCTGGACCTTACTGCTGCATTTGACACTGTGGATCATTCAGTCCTCCTGTCGCGATTGGCCCAGCAGGTTGGGCTTCAGGGGGCTGTGTTAGACTGGTTTACCTCATATTTAACTGGTCGCAGTTTTTCAGTTATGGTTGGTGACTTCTCTTCATCTCCTGCCCCTTTGACTTGTGGTGTGCCTCAGGGATCCATTCTGGGCCCTGTTTTGTTCTCCTTACATGCTGCCATTAGGGTCACTTATTTTAAATCACAATGTCTCTTTTCATTTATATGCTGACGATGTGCAGCTTTATATTCCTGTTACACCAAACGTTTTAGATTCACTTGATTCTTTTAACAAATGTTTTAATGATATTAAGACATGGCTGTCACAAAATTTTCTCTGCCTAAATGAAGGCAAAACTGAGTGTATTCTGTTTGATAATCCTAAGAGGTCAGCCATTTCTTCTCCAGTGCATCTGGCTCAGTTTCCTCACCTCAGCCATGTGGTCAAAAACTTGGGTGTGAGACTAGACAGTAGTCTAAAATTTGATAAGCAGATTGATTCAGTGATTACAGCAAGCTTTTTTCAGCTTCGCCTTTCTCTAAAGTCAAGCCCTTCCTGAGCAAGGCTGATCTTGAGAAAGCCATCCATGCTTTTGTTAGTTTGCGTTTGGACTACTATAATGCACTTTATGTTGGAGTTAATCAGTCATGTCTTCATCGCTTGCAGCTTGTGCAAAATGCTGCTGCTCGCATGCTAACTAACAGTAGGAAGAGTGAGCATATTACACCAATTCTCTACTCCCTCCACTGGCTCCCTGTTAAGTTCCGAATTGATTTTAAACTTTTGATGTTTGTTTTTAATGCCGTCAATGGCCTTGCTCCTATTTATTTATGTGAAATTTTGCACACACACAAACCCAGCAGAGCTCTGCGATCTGCTGACCAACTTCTGCTTGAAGTCCCGCGGTCAAGATATAAGCAGTGGGGTGATCGCTCTTTTGCAGTGGCAGGTCCTAAACTCTGGAATACCCTTCCTATTGAGCTTCACACAATCACTGACCTGCCACTTTTTAAAGCCAAGCTTAAGACCCACTTGTTTAAATTGGCTTTTAATGCACAAGCACTGACACTTTCCCCCGGTTTCACAAACAAGGTTTAAGGCTAGTCATGGATTAAATTGCATGTTTGAGCTGTCTCAACTGAAAATAACTTGCAGTGAGATGTCTTAAAATATGTCAGTGTCATTTTTTGTCTACAGGTGCACACCAGTAATGTATTTTTCTAAGGCTGTTTTTAAAAATGTGGCTTAAATAGCCTAATTTAACTAAGGTCTAGTCCTGGCTTAAGCTAAGCCCTGTTTGTGAAACTGGGCCTATATGTTTTAATGAGGGTTGGATTTTATGGATGTGTATATATATATATATATATATATATATATATATATATATATATATATATATATATATATATATATATATGTATATATATATATATATATATATATATATATATATATATATATATATATATATATATATATATATACTGTATATATTTTGTTATTGCATAGTCTACTTTTCTGTTGGGTTGTATAATTTGCTTTTACTTGTGTAAAGCATTTTGGTCAACCGTGGTTGTTTTAAAGTGCTATATAAATAAAAGTTGATTGATTGATTGATTGATTGATTGATTGAAAATAACTAGTAAAATATTATGCACTGACTGTCACTATGGAGAAGATAAAAAAGTAGTCATTAGAAGTTAAACCATTAAGTTTAAAAAACGTGTTATAAAAAATCATGAGTGTGACTGAAAACTACATTTGATCATTGTGTTACATCTGTTCTCCGGAACTTGCCGGCTGTAAATTCAAGACTGCATTTCATAAAACTATGTACACTCAATTTCTGATTAATAATACCCATGCATAGCCGAGGACTTCCTATATTAAAAGTTTTAAAATCGCTATTAAAAGCAAAAGTCTAATATAATCAACAGTGGACATTTTGATAGTTTCTTATTACATGAACATGACTGAAGTTGAATGTTTTTATTACCTGAGTCAATTTGGGGCTTAACTTCTGATGAATGTTGGAAACTGATGCGCATAGCACGGTCACTGACAGAGAGAGTGGGTGCGCGCGAAAGCAGATAAAGACAGTGCACGTGAAACCGAGAGCGCGTGATAGAGTGGTCTCACCTCAGTCATATCTCCGCAGTCTGCCACCAATGGCTGATCTTGCTTCACTGTGGTGTTTTTACACAAAAATACGCGTCCAAATTTAGGAGGGCTGGGGAGGGGGTGCGGTTGACACGGGGGCAGTTTTTATTGAAAACAATCTATTAGTTCAGTTAGATTGTGCGGTCCATTCAGAGACTGTCACAAGTTCTACAAATGTACAAACCTAAGAATTTTTATAATGAACATTACAAAAGACCTACAAGAATGTTCACTTACACAACATATTAACAAAATAAGAGAACTAACCTCGTCAACCACTGTATAACTTCTTTGACTTAAAGAGGACAAAATAGATGACATAATTGTGTATTACCATAGGCTAAACAATTTTGTCTACTTAATTTTGTTTTAATTTTAAACTTTATTTTTGCCGTCTTCGCCTTTTTACCAGACATGAATTCAATAGAAATTGGAAAAAGAGGAGATAGATTCAAATAGTGTTCTAGAAGCATTGGAAGCTTGAAGTGCAGTGCACTTTGTGTCAGTGCTCAAACCAAAGGGCTATTAACGCTCCATGCATTCCTCAACCTTTTACATTTGTATGCCAACGTGAATGAATTTAGAATTAGGCTACTTTTCAATTACATAACTAATTGATATACCTTTAAAGGGAACAAAGTATTTAGTTCAAATTAATTTAAGTGAATTCTCAAATCGTACCATATATTTTCAAAAGCTTCAAAGCAATATATAGCCTAAATCAGGTGTAGTCTATACAGTGTATTGTCATACTTTGACAACATCAAAACTTAATTATATACTGAAAAGCCTGCAGAACCTAGTTAGAAAACTCTAGTTTATTTTTTTGTGGATCCACAGAGATTATAGATTGCAGACTTTTAAAAAACAATTTGTCTGCGCTTGTTGTTTGAATTATTGCATAGCCTTTATTTTATTTAGTTTATTCTTGTCTAAATTAGATGAAGTATTTTATTTATTTTTAAATACCCTGTATGGTTAATTACAATGTCAATCTTGCATATCACATTGCAGCCTGCAGTGAAACAAATTAGACAGAATTTGAACAAGGTTACACTGTGTGTGGTGATTGAATAACAAAGCCCTTTTCCGTTATGAAAAAAGTTATTCGTTCAGAATTAGAGATATTGGATTAGCTTTTATTAAACTTGTCTTGTCCTGTGTTGTTAAAATGAATGCCATTACAATCTGTTTAATTCATTTATTTGTTTGCATATATTGAGATTTTTTTCTTATCCTGAAAAAAAAACTAAAGTATTTAGAAAATGAATGTCCTTTTAACCCCAACGCAATATAATAGGGCACTATAAAGGCTGAAGAACTTAATTCTTATGTTTGCCTAATAATTGCAGACTATGGGCTATGCTTCTTACTATGTATTGTAGACATCTTTTCATTTTCTAAAACATGCAGTATAGTGTAAAAGCATGTTTATTACTGTGGAAACCAAAACAACCAAACCAAATGATATTTTAAGTAAACACATCACATCACCTACAGTACCTGTGCATGCGATACATGTACAGTACTGTCCTATCTTGTATTGTGAAAAGGCACAGCTGACCACAATGAAAATTGCATGTTAATGTTTTAGCTGATGAAGTATATGGTTAAAGCGCCACCCAGCGGTCAAAAGCTGCAGGCACATTTTGCAGATATTACCACCACAAAGACGCCTGTTACCATCTGTGTTCCAACTTTGGTTTTTGCAAAACATTTTTTAAAAATTTGAAACAGTACAGCATTTATCACTTTGTAATGTTTCCATTCTTTTTCCACAACACTTAAAAGACGTTTAGGGACTGAAGACACCAAAATAATAGTGTCTCAGGTGTAATTTTGTCCCATTCGTCTTGCAAACAAGTGTTAAAATGGGCAACAGTACAGGGTCTTCGTTGTTGCATTTTGTGCTTCAAAATGTGCCACATATTCTCTATTGGAGACAGGTCGGGATTGCAGACAGGCCAGTCAAGTATCTGTATCCTCTTCATCTACAGCCAGGACTTTGTAATGTGTGCAGAATGTGGTTTTACATTGTGTTGTTGAAATATGCATGAGCGTCTCTGGAAAAGAAGGCAGCATATTGTGCTCCAAAATCTACTGTACTTTTCAGCATTAACAGTGCCATCACAGAAGTGCAAATTACCTTTGCCAAGGGCACTGACACAACCCCATACCATGACAGAGCCTGTCTTCTGGACTTGTTGCTGGTAACAGTCTGGATGATCCTTTCTGTCTTTGGTCTAGAGCATATGGTGTATATTTCTCCCAAAAAATACCTGAAATACTGATTCATCTGACCACAGTACACGTTTCCACTGTGTGATGGTCCCTCCCAGATGCCTTCTGGAGACTGTTAACATAGGGCTTTCTTTTGGCACAGTACAGTTAGTTTTCACTGGCATTTGTGGATGCAACTGCATATTGTGGTACTTTACAAAGGTTTGCCAAAGTATTCCTGAGCCCATGTGGTGATATTGCTTATAAATTAAATAGGATACTTTATGTAGTGATGCCTGAGGGATCAGAGTTCACCGTTGTTCAGCTTAGGCTTGTACCCTTGTCCTTTACACACAGAAATTCCTCCAGATCCCTTGAATCGTTTAATGTTGTTATGCACTGTTGAAGGTGAAATATCCAAATGTCTTCCTATCTTTCTTTGAGGAACATTGGTTTTAAACATTTCAATAATTTTCTTACTTATTTGTTGGGAAACTTGAGATCCTCATCACATCTTTGCTCCTAAAGGACTAGACCTTTCTTGGATGCTGCTTTTGTACAAATCATAATTACAATCGCCTTTTGACATCACCTGTTTCAAATCACATCATTATTAAAACAATTTACCTGATTACTAACCCTAAATTACTCCTGGTTCAACTTTTTTGAAATGTGTTGCAAGAACCAAAATTGGAATACTTGTTTATTTTGAAATAAATATATAAAAATCACATTACATATTAAATAATGTTTGTTGTATTGTCTGCAATGGAATACAAGTCAAAGTAAATTTGGAAATCCCTTCTTTTACATTCTTTTATTTGCGTTTTTCATACTGTCCCAACTTTTTTTCGATTTGTGGTTGTAGTTAAAAACTAAACAGAAATGTGTTCACAAAATAAAAAGTAAACTAAAACAAACAAAACCATGCACAAAGTTAAACTGAATTTTATAGCGACTTTTAAAATAATAGAAATAAAAATCTAACTTGATTGCCTTGTTTCTTGTTGTTGAACTAGCCTTAGAACATAATCTGATATGCTTATTTCTGTGACAATGCGATTAATGTCTAAACATAATATTGTTTTAATACCTTTTCCTTTTGTATTTGAAAATAAATATTTAGCTATTACAGACAACATTTTATTTTTTCAATATGACTTTAATGTTTTCCCATTATATGTTGCTTTGTATTTTGTTCAGGCTTAAGCAGGATGATGTAACATTTAGGTGCAAAAATGCAAAATAGTAAACCAAAGCTAGATGACAAAATGGCAAATATCTCCACAGCTACAGTCAATTTTCCAGGAGAACTGACATAAGCTGGTATAAAAGTAATCCATACAGCACAAAATATGAGCATACTGAATGTGATGAATTTGGCTTCATTAAAGTTATCAGGCAGCTTCCGAGCCAGAAAAGCCAGAACAAAGCACAGGACAGCCAGTAGGCTGATATAACCCAAAACAGCCCAGAAGCCTAATGTAGAACCCAGATTGCACTCTATAATAATCTTTTCCTTATAATATTCCATATTTTTGTAGGGAAATGGAGGAGATATTGTTATCCAAACCACACAGATAATAATTTGTATAAGTGTAAAGGCAAGAACACTGAGCCTTTGTTGTACAGGACCAAACCATTTCATGACATTACTTCCTGGAAGCGTAGCTTTGAAGGCCATTAACACCACTATTGTTTTCCCGAGAACACAGGAGATACAGAGGACAAAAGTGATTCCAAATGCTGTGTGACGCAACATACAGGACCACTCAGTGGGGCGACCAATGAAAGTGAGTGAACAGAGGAAACACAGACTCAAGGAGAAGAGCAATAGGAAGCTCAACTCTGAGTTGTTGGCTTTTACTATGGGAGTGTCCTTCTTCCTGTAAAACAGGATAGTCACTAATGTGGTTAGTCCTACTCCAAATAGTGAGAAAAAGACTAGTATTATACCCATCATTTCTGTGAATGACAGAAACTCTACAGCTTTTAACACACATTTATTTTTCTCAGCATTAGACCAGTATTCCTCTAGACACTGCTTGCAGTTAATTGAATCTGTAAATGAAGTTGTAATAAGTAGTTAGAAACCAAATAAAAACTATTTCATTTATATGCAATAAAAGAAAAACTAACCAATTCGGCTGAAGATTACCTGTCTCATTGCTAATTTCTCCCTCTGCGCATGGAATGCAGTCATAACAGCAGACAGGTCTTCCTTTTTGTGTAGCCTTCCTAGTGCCTGGAGGGCAGCTCTCGCTACATACAGAATTTGGCTTCTGCATGTAAAAATACACATAAAGATATTTATACTGACACTAAAGTATAAAGATTGATTTGTCAATAATTTTAAATAATAATATTAATAAAATCAGATAATACTTTATGCACAACTTTTACTGTGGTACAGTATTCACAACTGTTAATAAATAAAGCATTTTAGCATTACTAAAATGCACAGAGAATTAGAGTGTTTGTTTAATGTAAAGAAACATAAATAAAGACTTTCCTAAACAGCACACCTCATTTGTACTTTCTGCAGAGAATTTTGATACAAATCTGCGGATTTCTGAGGAATTATTTTGGGAGTCTCATAACTAAAACCTTAATATGTGAAATACCTGTATGTGTAATTTAAAAACTGAATAAATTCAGATTTACACACATTTACTCAAGTAAATAAACAGAAATAATGATGGGCTAAAAATCTGCGGAAAATCTGTGGAATTCTGCACGCGCAGATTCCGTGTGGGCCTAGTTATAACCTATTGATGTGTATTCTGCTACATTACTACCCACATTAGTTATCTTATCAGCAGCTGGCAGCTTTCTGCCTCTAACACCTAGATCAATATCCAGAACCAATTCTTAATTTATTTAGACCATGTGTGTAAGCCCTACTTATGGTCCATGAGATTGTTACCTACAGTAATGTTACATTAAATGTGACATTAGAATTATTATAAAGTGTTGACCTACATATATGTAACTCATTATTTATTTTAGCATATTTCTATCTTACAAAATATATAAATTATTATGTATGGGGCAATATTTTTCTCCTAAACTAATTAATTGATCTTTATACATTTCAGAAAAGTCTGAAAACAAGTTGTGAATGTTTTGATTCGCATTGCTTTAATTTAAAATTAAATGGCAGTATAAAACGTTTAATGGGATTTACCTTCTGTTGTCCTCCAGCCCAAATTATATTTTTAGTATTAAGCACTAAGCGTTGCTGAGGGGGAAGTGAAGCATCATAGTATCCCACTGTTTTAAACTGGAATAAACCATCAAAGTCCTGCTGCCAGTTTACAACTTCATAATGGGCCACTGTACCACCAGTGCTGTCAAACCACACCTGATCTCCCATTTGTATAGTGAAATTAACCTTTTGCAGAGCCTCAACCACCTTTTTAAAGAAAGAGACAAAGACCAATTATTTTGATAGAATCAACATTTATCTTTCCAACACCCCCCCCCCCCCCCCAACCTTCATTTCATTATTTTTTACCTGTTGTGGGTGTATTGGCTTATTTTTATCACACATTTCTTGGGTTTTGCACCCCAACAGACTGTGTAATGAATGAGCTACTGCATAAACTGCTTTATAGACATTACTTGCATATCTTTGTTCAAGCACATCTTCAGTATAGTTTTTTAGCTCAAGTAAATCCTCAGATCTGCTGCAACTTATTGAATATTGAGAAGAATTACCCTCAGTCTGAGGGCATGGAAAAGCTGTATCCCAGAATGCTTTTATAACATAATCTATAAACCCTTCAATATTGATTTTTCTCACTGCAAATCCCAGCGACCCTCTCAGTGAGGGAAAACTATTTGGAGTGAAGTAATTTTTTGTAGTTATCCATGATTCCACACCAATCAGCTGGAAGCCTGTAATTTCCTGAATACTCAATTGATCAATAAGTAAGCCCATCTCAACAAATGAAACAAATGCAACAATTACTTTCGCTGTGCCTTTTTTAATGTCATTTACCACTTTTTTGAGTTTATCTGACTCTGTTCGGTAGAATTTCACAGAATACTCAACACAAATCCCTTCCTCCTGTGCAATTTTCTGAAATATGGCCATTCCATTGTTTCCATAGTCATTGTCACTGCTTACAGCTCCCACCCAAGTCCAGCCAAAGTGCTTGACTATGTGCGCAAGTGCTCTGCTCTGGTGGTAATCACTAGCAATAGTCCTAAAGAAAGAGGGGTAATCTTTCCTATTGCTGAGACATTCACATGTGGCTGAAGGACTTATCTGAAAAAGAAGTCATGAATGATGAATGATACAGTCTTCAGATATGGTGGTTTGTGGTTAATTGCTGTTACTGTTGCTTATTACCACTGGAACTTTGAAAGGTCCTGTAGTTCTGGACAAAATTACTGTGGCAGAAGACTCTGATTCACCGAGGATAGCATGCAAAGGAGGCTGATCATTGCATCTGTCTCCTGGCCTAAACTCCTGGCCATTCAGTACTCCCATAGTTGCACTCATGGTAGAAAGTCTTGAACCACAAGTATCATAGATTCGATATCCAACAGAAATATTTGGAAGTAAACTTTTACTTTTGTTAATCTCCTCAATTGCAAAAATCATTATTTGTGCCAGCCGGAAATCTCTCAAATTCACACTGTAAAATCAAACATTAAATCAGAGGGCTCAATAGCAACTAAATTAACAGATACTTTAGGTGGGGAAATAAGAGATAATAATGGTATTAAACAGTTTTTATTACTGTTGTTATTATTATTATTGTACTGTATTAATTATCTTAATAGTATATAGTAAAAATACAAACCTGGAGCATGACAGTAGTGGTTTTTGTGCAAACTCAAAAGAAGGCAATGTTTCCTTTCTGTGTATTGCAAAAACTCCTCCAATAGTTACATCTCCATCCTTGGAAAACAGAGGATATTTAGGGTCTCCCATTGTTTGACAAGGAGTGTTTTCCGCCTTTGTATTAAGTTGATAGAAAAGCGGGAGTGTGTGAAGAAAGAAAAGCATCCCAATAATTGAGCTCCACAGCGAATGCAAAATGCAAATTACCCTCAAGAATTTGCCCTCTTATAGACATAATTATAATGGTTGAATGATTGAGTACATAGCCAATGACCTCATAGAACAGCAAATTAACCAGGTTAAGCAGGGCGTAAAAGAGGTCATATAATTTGGCAGAATGTTAGAAGGTAGTAACTAGATAATTTTGTAAAATATCCAGATTTTTTTCTTGTCTTTTCCACTATTGTTTTTATTTCCGTTTAGTTTCTTCTGTATAAATAACAAATAATGAGCTCTTTCTTTTCTTTTTTTGTTTCTTTATTTTTTTTAAGTAGTTTATTTTGAATAACAATTGTTTTTGCCATGTGTAAGAATGTAAACTGTCATATGCATTTGTTTTTATTACAAAACATGTCTTTTTCACCAACAAGGCCCATACAGATTCTGATAAACTCAGGGTCTGGCTAAGATATGTGTGTTTCTTGGGGGTTTTTACGATGTGGTCACGTTGATTGGTCAGTTGAATGTCTCAGTATATGGGCACTGGTCACATTGGTCAAGGAAGATACAGAATTGGATTGTAAACTTTACTCATTCTCCTTCCCTGCTCTGGCTCTCCTGCTATCTTTCCCAATCTTTGGGCCTTACTCTCTGTTCTTTGTCTCTCTCTCAGGTAACTTATTTTACATTTAAGATGAGTACAATTAATATCATATGCTTTTTATAATTGTTATGTTTTATTATTTTATATTTTATTTATTATTTTTTGTAACTAATTCCATGTAACCACAGCAAATTATTGGGTAACACTTTATAATAACTACACACTGTGAATCATTTATTAAGCATTAGCATCTAGTGAATTCATTATTTGTTAAGCATTAACTTCACATTAATAAACGTTAGTAAGCAGTTTATAACTGCAGATACAAATGCTCTATTCTTGACTTATAACCACATTTATAATAATTGTACTTTCATAATTTGTGACTGGTTGATTTTTCATTACTAAATTAAGTATTGCATTGTTTACAAACCATTTGTATTTATGAGTAGTTGGAGGTTTTTAAGATAATTCAGAATGAGTTAGTAAATGATTAATAAACTATTGAAATTAACATTTATATATCTTATTATTCAGGTATATAGTAATGGTTACTATGTATGTTAATAAATGCTTTATTAACTCAACTTCCTGCAGTTTTGTGACCTAATCTAAAGTGAGGCCTGTTTATGCTTTATAAATCCCTTATAAATGACAATTAAAGGCTTGGTATCAAATAAATAAGAGTCTTTGCAATCTTATCTAAAAAGCAAAAATTACTGTAAAGTTTAAATATTGCTGAATAATATAATACATAATAATATAATAATGAGTGTACAAATATAACATTTTCCCAGAGATGGGTTGCAGCTGGAAGGGCATCCGCTGTGTAAAACATGTGCTGGATAAGTTGGCGGTTCATTCCGCTGTGGCGACCCCGGATTAATAAAGGGACTAAGCCAAAAAGAAAATGAATGAATGAATGAAAATATAACATAAAATGGGATAAAACTAAAATATAATAATTTAACAATATAGAAGGATGCAACATTTTAATGTTATTTAGTGATGTTTAAACTGTACAGTAATTTTATTTTAGATAAGATTGCAAAGATTTATTTTTTATTTGATACAGTTTTATTTGTGTATCTTTAAACGAATAGAAATGAATAATTGTCACCGACTTGGTCCCAGTTATTCCCCTCACCAACCAGCAGAGGTACCGCTCGCCTGACTACTGAAAGGAGACGAACTCCATTACCCAATAGACCCCTGGGTACGCTGATTACCATTTACCTGAAACCAATGCACACACACACATACAAGGGAGTGCAGAATTATTAAGCAAGTTGTATTTTTTAAGGAATTTATTTTATTATTGAACAACAACCATGTTCTCAATGAACCCAAAAACTCATTAATATCAAAGCTGAATATTTGTGGAAGTAGTTTTTAGTTTGTTTTTAGTTGTAGCTATTTTAGGAGCATATCTGTGTGTGCAGGTCACTATTACTGTGCATAATTATTATGCAACTTAACAAAAAACAAATATATACCCATTTCAATTATTTATTTTCACCAGTGAAACCAATATAACATCTCAACATTCACAAATATACATTTCTGACATTCAAAAACAAATCAGTGATCAATATAGCCAGCTTTCTTTGCAAGGACACTCAAAAGCCTGCCATCCATGGATTCTGTCTGTTTTGATCTGTTCACCATCAACATTGCATGCAGCAGCAACCACAGCCTCCCAGACACTGTTCAGAGAGGTGTACTGTTTTCCCTCCTTGTAAATCTCACATTTGATGATGGACCACAGGTTCTCTATGGGGTTCAGATCAGGTGAACAAGGACGCCATGTCATTAGTTTTTCTTCTTTTAGACTCTTTCTTGCCAGCCACGCTGTGGGGTACTTGGACACGTGTGATGGAGCATTGTCCTGCATGAAAATCATGTTTTTCTTGAAGGATGCAGACTTCTTCCTGTACCACTGCTTGAAGGTGTCTTCCAGAAACTGGCAGTAGGACTGGGAGTTGAGCTTGACTCCATCCTCAACTTGAAAAGGCCCCACAAGCTCATCTTTGATGATACCAGCCCCAAACCAGTACTCCACCTCCACCTTGCTGGCGTCTGAGTCGGACTGGAGCTCTCTGCCCTTTACCGATCCAGCCACGGGCCCATCAAGACTCACTCTCATTTCATCAGTCCATATAACCTTAGAAAAATCAGTCTTGAGATATTTCTTGGCCCAGTCTTGACATTTCAGCTTGTGTGTCTTGTTCAGTGGTGGTCGTTTTTCAGCCTTTCTTACCTTGGCCATGTCTCTGAGTATTGCACACCTTGTGCTTTTGGGCACTCCAGTGATGTTGCAGCTCTGAAATATGGCAAAACTGGTGGCAAGTGGCATCTTGGTAGCTGCACGCTTGACTTTTCTCAGTTCATGTGCAGTTATTTTGCGCCTTGGTTTTTGGATTGGTTTTTCCACACGCTTGCGACCCTGTTGACTATTTTGAATGAAACACTTGATTGTTCGATGATCACGCTTCAGAAGTTTGGCAATTTTAAGAGTGCTGCATCCCTCTGCAAAATATCTCACAATTTTTTACTTTTCGGAGCCTGTCAAGTCCTTCTTTTGACCCATTTTGCCAAAGGAAAGGAAGTTGTCTAATAATTATGCACACCTGATATAGGGTGTTGATGTCATTAGACCACACCTCTTCTCATTACAGAGATGCACATCACCTAATATGCTTAATTAATAGTAGGCTTTCGAGTCTATACAGGTTGGAGTAAGACAACATGCATAAAGAGGATGATGTGGTCAAAATACTAATTTGCCTAATAATTCTGCACTACCTGTACATAAGCCTGCCCCGACACTATTCTAGTTATTGTTGTGAATATATGCCGCCTGCCCAGACCATAGCCCGTTACCTGATCTACGTATTACTGCTGCCTGTCTACGAATCTGTTTATGATCCAACTTCGAGTGAGTGTTGTTGTATCCATCAATCTGCTATCGAACGTACACCTGTTTGTCTGTTTACCTTGTTCTTAATAAAGACACTGCAAATGGATCCCACTCCGTCTGACCCATCATTACAGAAGACTTCGCCACCCACCGATCCAGCAGCTATTGTACAGGAGTTATCAGCGCAGGGCCAGGTATTGATGGCACATCAACAACAACTAGCGTGCCTTAACTCTCTCACGGAATAACTGGTAAAGGTCCTTCAAGGACTTAATTTCACATCTACAACACCACCACCTACCATAACTCCAGAACCCACTTTCTCTATAGCACCAGTATATCCCATTCCGACCATTAATCCTCGACAAGCATTTTCTGATATATTTGATGGCAACCCAACCAAGTGCAAGGCATTTCTTATGCAATGCATTTTATTTGTAACCCAGCAACCCAATCTATATGCTACAGACAATAGCAAAATAGCGTGCATCTGTTCCCATCTGACTGGAAGAGCATTGGACTGGCCCTCTGGCATAATCAGTCCACCACTTTCTTATCCTTTGATGAGTTTGTAAAGAAATTTCGAGAGGTATTTGAGCACCCGGAGGGAGGAAAGGATGCTGGAGAAGAGCTACTAGCATTACATCAAGGGAGTCTCACCGGTGCGGAGTATGCTCTACAATTTCGCTCTTTACCGCTGAAGCAGGGTGGACGGATAAGCCGCTCAGAGTACTTTACCTCAAACGGTTAAAAGCAGAGCTTCAAACCGAACTCGCATGCCGTGATGAAGGAAAGACTTTGGATCAACTCATTGAAATTTCCATTTGCCTGGATATTCTCATTCGCTCTCGCACGCCTGGCATGCTTACTCGCTCCTTTGTCACAACCCCACCATATTCAAGTGAACCTGAAGCCATGCAACTAGGACGCACTCAGTTATCCACGGAAGAGCGAGAAAGGAGATTTCGCAATTATCTCTGTCTATACCAAGCCGGTCATGTTAAAAATATATGTACAGCAAAGACCCCGAATAAATCACTTCCAGTGAGTTCTGCTAATATATTATCTGTCAACAACCAATGTTTAGAAATAACCACTACTATATCCTTCAAGCAACAATGCATTATTGTTCCCGCTATGATTGACTCCGGAGCAGCCTGAAATTGTATGGATCATCACTTTGCTCGCATCAATAACATTCCACTAACCTGTTGTCATTGTCCACTCACAGTCACGGCGCTAGATGGACGTCCTTTAGGCAAAGGAAGGGTCCAGCACACTACATGCCTTATCACTCTCCAGACTGGGGCTATTCACTCTGAGACTCTGCACTTTTTCATAGTTGACTCTCCCAATCATCCTGTCATTTTGGGGTTACCCTGGTTACAGAAGCACGACCCTATCATCTCCTGGAAGAACAAAGAGATCATTCAGTGGACCGAAGTATGCATTCAAGAATGTCTCGCCCCCACATTATCGCTACAAATTAATGCAGTCAATATAACCAACCAAGAACAGTATTTGAAAATCCCCATGGTATACCGAGACCTATATGAGCCATTTAACAAACAGAAGGCTATACAACTACCACCTCACCGTGAGTATGATTGCGCCATAGACTTATTGCCCAGCAGCACTCCCCCTCGTGGAAGGATCTTTCCACTCTCTCAACCGGAATCTGAAGCCATGAAAACTTACATTAAGAAAAAACTGGCCAAGGGCTTTATCCACCCATCCACGTCACCTGCCTTAGCCGGCTTCTTCTTTGTGGAAAAGAAGGATGGAGGGTTGCGCCCTTGTATCGACTATTGGAACCTCAACGCAATTACATCTAAATTCCGTTACCCTCTTCCCCTTGTACCAGCGGCACTAGAGCAGTTAAGAACAGCTCAATATTTTTCCAAACTCGATCTACGAAGCACTTACAACCTCATTAGAATCCGCGCTGGGGACGAATGGAAAACGGCATTCTCCACATGCACCGGGCACTAAGAATATCTCGTTATGCCCTTCGACCTAGCAAACAGTCCTTCAGTATTCCAGTCATTTATTAATAATATCTTCCGTGACATGTTACACAAATGGGTCATTATTTATATAGACGATATTCTGATTTATTCGGACTCTCTCGATGAACACATCACCCATGTCAGAGCTGTGTTGAAACACCTAATTGACCACAAATTGTATGCCAAAGTGGAAAAATGTGAATTTCTTCACACCTCCGTTTCCTTCGTTGGTTACGTCATCAGTCACGAAGGCGTGACCATGGACAGACATAAGGTAAACGCAGTACTAAACTGGCCTAAGCCCAACACTGTAAAGGAACAGCAACGATTCCTGGAGTTTGCCAACTTCTATCGCCAATTTATAAGGAATTTCAGCACAATTGCAGCCCCTCTCACATCATTGACCAAGAAGTCAGGTAAACAGTTGAAGTGGAACACCGCGGCTGAATTTGCATTCATACACTTAAAAGATCGCTTCACAACAGCTTCTATTCTGTCACATCCAGATCCAGAAAAACGTTTTATTGTGGAGGTCGATGCATCCAATACAGGCATAGGTGCTATATTATCACAACGTCAAGACTCAAACAATGTACTCCATCCATGTGCCTACTTCCAAATTTATCCATGAATGCACCACTTGCAATATGAATAAATCATCCCATCAACAATTAGCAGGATTACTACAACCATTGACCATTCCACATCGACCCTGGTCTCATTTTGCC
Organism: Danio kyathit; assembly: GCA_903798195.1. Classification (NCBI taxonomy): domain Eukaryota; kingdom Metazoa; phylum Chordata; class Actinopteri; order Cypriniformes; family Danionidae; genus Danio; species Danio kyathit. Next base: position 43,385,011 of record LR812536.1, read on the forward strand.
GTGGATTTCATTACCAACCTCCCTCCATCACAAGGTAACACAGTCATATTAACAGTTATTGACAGATTCTCAAAGGCATGCAGATTAATTCCACTTCCCAAACTCCCATTGGCCATGGAAACCGCTGAAGTACTGTGCAATTATGTATTTCGCTTTTATGGCTTACCAGAGGATATTTTCGGATAGAGGTCCCCAGTTTACATCAAGTGTATGGTCAGCATTTTTAAAAAATCTGGACATCAATATCAGCCTTACGTCAGGATATCATCCACAATCAAATGGACAAACTGAACGACTGAACCAAGAAGTGTCCCGGTTTTTAAGGACTTCTTGCCACAATAATCAAGCAGACTGGAGCCGTTATCTAATATGGGCCGAATATGCACAAAATTCACTACGCAAACCTTCCACTGGGCTAACCCCATTTCAGTGTGTTCTTGGATTTCAACCTCCTCTCTTTCCCTGGTCGGGTGAGATCACTGAACTCTCAGCGGTAATTGACTGGCTGTTAAGAAGTGAATCCACTTGGAATCTAGCTCATCACCACCTGAAGTGGGCTGTCAGACGTTTCAAGGAACAGGCGGATCGTAATCGCCGTCCCAACCCAAATTATGCTGTAGGACATTGGGTATGGTTATCCACTTGGGATCTCCGATTAAAACTATCTTTTCGCCTTCTGTTACCTAACCATTATCGCATTTCTCCCACCTTTCATGTCTCACTGCTCAAGCCTGCTGCTGGTCCGGTCGAGGTGGAGAGGGAGGTGGCAGCCGGTGATCAGACCCATGAACCCCTCATCATCGATGGCGAGGAGGCGTATCAAATCCATCAAGTCCTGAAATCCAGGCGTCGGGGCGGGGAGGGTACGAACCGGAGGAGCAATCATGGGTGGACAGGAAGGACATCCTAGATCCCACACTACTGCTCGAATTTCATCAACATCATCCAGACCAACCGGCCCCTCGTCCCCGTGGTAGACACAACACCGTCAGTTTCCTCGCATCTGGAGCTGCTCGCAGGGGGGGTTCTGTCACCGACTCGGTCCCAGTTATTCCCCTCACCAACCAGCAGAGGTCCCGCTCGCCTGACTACTGAAAGGAAACGAACTCCATTACCCAATAGACCCCGCGGTACACTGATTATCGTTCACCTGAAACCAATGCACACACACACATATAAGCCCATCTCTCCTATAACTCAATGCGAAGTTTTGTTTTGCTCTGCACTCAATTCTAAGCGTTTCTACTGCCTTTGACTGATTCTTGTTGCCGACCCGGACTGTTTTGCATACCTTTGATTCTTTGCCATCTGCCCAGACACTATTCTGGTTACCGTTGTGAATCTATGCCGCCTGCCCAAACCATAGCCCGTTACCTGATCTACGTATTACTGCTGCCTGTCTACGAATCTGCTTATGATCCAACTTCGAGTGAGTTTTGTTGTATACATCTGCTATCGAACGTACACCTGTTTGTCTGTTTACCTTGTTCTGAATAAAGACACTGCAAATGGATCCCACTCTGTCTGACCCATCATTACAATAATGTTGTTTATGTTCTTTTTTCCTGTTTAGAATTTAACTGAGCCTTTAATTGTCAATTATAAAGGATTTATAAAGCATAAATAGTTCTCACTTTAGATTAGGTCACAAAACTGGATGAAGTTGAATTAATAAAGCATTTATTAACGTACACATTAACTATTAGTATGTGCCTGAATAATAAGAATTATAAATGTAAATTTTATTAGTTTATTAATCATTTACTAACTCATTCTGAATTATCTTAAAAAACCACCAACTATGCTCAAATAAATGGTTTGTAAATAATGCTATACTTAATTTAGTAATGAAAAACAAATCATTAACAAAGTATGAAAGTACAAGTATTAAGCACATTACAACTGTGCTTATAAGTCAAGAATAGAACATTTGTAGCTTCAGTTATGAACTGCTTACTAACGTTTATTTATGTAGAGTTAATGCTTAACAGATAATGAATTCACTATTTGCTAATGCTTAATAAATGGTTAGTGTGTAGTTATTATAAAGTGTTACCAATTATGGTTATTAAATCATTTTATTTTCAAGTATTCTGTGAATTACTTTTGACTTAACATTAACAATTAATTGCTTCATATTTCAATCCAATACAATCACATATTTCTGTTTTGGTATAAGATTGCAGAGGAATGGTTTGACTAGAAATGTACAGTTTTTCACCATCTTTTTTTTGTCATTAGGCAGAACTACATTTCAAACTGCTGTAGTTAAAAAAACAATTCCAACATGTTTGCCATGTTTTTGCCATTAAAGTTGTCCTAAAACTATTGACCAAAAATGTTTTAGAAATGTCAATGAAAGGAATAAAAGTGTTATTAATAAACTGTGTTATTAACAGTTATACTTTTCAGTAATGAGCAATCAAACAAATTAGTTTCCTGTTACAATATCATTACTGTTACTGAGAACAAAAAGCACCTTTAGATAAGTAGTTAATTTATTTAATTAACTAGGGTAATATTTCATTTTAAGTGTCATTGATACACATGTTCTGTGTACCCTAATTTTTTTAGGCATTCTAACCCTATCCATATAATAAGTGGGTCAAAGACAATATGCTAATATTTTAGTGTCCACATTGCTGATAGCCATAGCAAGAAGGTCATATTGAGGAATTTATTGATGTATTGATGACTGTCTGATGATCACATTACTTTCAGTTGTATGTTTATTTGGATGACTTTATTATTATTCTTTATGTTTTTCTATGCCATTACCTTATTATCATCCTATATAAGTTGCATTATTATTATAACGCTTTGTATGCTTGACCTTTATACTTTTATGAAGAAGCCATGTTCAAGCAGACTGTAGTCTGATCAGGAATGCAAAGACACTATGCAAACACAGCTAGAAACAGGAAAATAATTAAGAGAGCATAATAAAGTACCACAATTGTCTCTATTGTTACTGTTTGCTGTGACAATACATGCTTCTGCCTAGCAACTTTGAAGACCTCAGACTTCTTTGTTTTTTTAAGACTTTGACTTTTTTTTTTTTACTTAAAAAACTAATTTTGCTATCCAGAACAATTTTCCACAACAGTCGCTGGTTTGTTAATGGTTAAAGTAAACATAAAACTCCAAATAAAAAAAAGCTTCCAAAAGCATTAATTGTTATATTAAAAACACTAATATTTATTACTAATATTTCTTTAAACACGGAAATGACTAGGGGACTATTTTCCTGAATATGTACTTTGTCAGAGGTTTTTGTAACAGGGTCAAAAAGCTATTTGATGTACAGTAGGGGATCTAGGACATCCCTCAACTGCAATGATCGCTGGTCTCTGTTGATGTCTCAATGGAGACAAACACTTCTGTCCTAAAGCAACTATACTTAGTGCTTGGCCAGCGGGGTGCAGCAATTACACTTATTATTGCCAGTTTCCCCAAAGCCGAATCTTTGTAACAAAGCAGAAGCCCATTCAAAAACAATCTTTCTTTCATAGATACAAGGTCACGGGTTGGTTTTTCTGAAGGAAGTTCATGTTGATGCTGAGTTTGCCTGCTGTCACTTTCTCTGGTCACTACTGCACGTGCACACGCAAATGACGGATCTGTATGCATGAATAGGGTGTGCAAATACACAAATCTACATTTGTTGACAGGACACTTTGGGCTACCTATCGTAATTTTCAGCTTGAAATCTTTAGTTGGACAGACATTTTTTTTTTTTTTTCATGCCTTGCCCAGAATATAAGAAATGCATATAAATACATTTAGATCATTTACTTTAATCATTACTATTGGAATGTGAAGAGATTTTCAACCAGGACAACAAAAAATCAAAAAAGACAATCATCTATTGGACCTTTAAATAAAGAACCAGTAGTGATTCAGCAGTCTGACCTTAATTGTATGGAGCCAGAATTGTTTCATATTTCCAAACAAATATAATACAATCCACAAATAAATGTGAAGCGTTTGACAAATACCAAGCATATTCACAAATAAATACAATGAGATCCACAAATAAATCTTAGAGTTCCACAAACATTAATTACATTCACAAATAAGTAAAATTAGACTTGCAAATAAAAAACATACTCACACATATTTTTTTTTATTCTACAAACACAAATTTGCCTGACATTTATATGTGAATTGCGTCCTGTGCATTTGTAGATCACTGTGATATTTGTGGGTACCTCTCTGCCCATTTGTGGATCGGGCTGTGCATTTGTAGATCACTGTGGTATTTGTGGGTTGCTCTCTAAGCATGTGTAGATCACTGTGGTATTTGTGGGTACCTCTCTGCCCATTTGTGGATCGGGCTGTGCATTTGTAGATCACTGTGGTATTTGTGGGTTGCTCTCTAAGCATGTGTAGATCACTGTGGTATTTGTGGGTACCTCTCTGCCCATTTGTGGATCGGGCTGTGCATTTGTGGATTTTGAAACAGTTCTAACGTCAAGACGAACACTGATCCACAAATAGATGGACTCCACCCACCTTCTGCTTAAACCAATCAGATACCGGCACCGTGATGCTGACCAATCGCAGCTCGTTCTCGCTCTAACCAATCACGCTTTGCCTTACAATCAGAGCGGGACCAAGCCAGCCGTAATGAACCAGTCTCTTCAAAATGGACGCATTGCTGTAATAATATGGAGCTGTCCTTGCTTTTTCAAGAGACTGATTAATTGACTGCACGATGGCTTTTCTGTGTTTGTGCCCAGCCCGCACGGACGAGGCTGAATCCAGCTTCTTATTGACGCTATCCGGTCGCGGGTTTTAAGGTGGACCGGATAGGTTTTTAAGGTGGACCGTATAGCGTCAATAAGAAGCTGCGAATAAGAAGCTTGATTCAACCTCGTCTGTTTATAAATGTTTCCTAGGAATACAGTGAATGACTTTAATCGAATCATTAATTAAACAGACAGCTGTCACACCAAACCGCAAAGAGGTTGACTGATTAATTGACTGCACGATCGCTTTTCTGTGTTTGTGCTCAGCCTGCATGGTTACTCCTAGTGCAATCACTGTATGCAGATGGTGCAAGAGCGGATGATACAGCTTACACTCGCTGTTTATAAGTGTTTCCTTGGATTACCATAAAGGACTTTAATCGATATTATCATGGACTTTAATAAAAAAAATTATATATAGCTAAACTTTGATAGAACAGAAATATAGCCATCTGTCTAAAACTAAACATTCTAATGTCATTTATTAGGCAAGTAACAAACTGAAACATATGTTTTTTATATGCAAAAAAAGTATTTATATGCAAAACAAAACCTAATACATTTTTAAAGCAGATTAATTTCTTCCTGATTTATACTTCTACATGTATTACATCTGATTTAGGTTCACAACTTGCATCCTACATGAAACTAGGTGAGGGAGACAGTTTCCATCGTTTGGCTGAGGGTCTCATCTGCAGAGTGAAGCGACACAAGCTGGACAGTCATCATCTCTCTCTATTAGCGAGCATCAACCAGATTTACACAATGGCTTGCCTACTGCCCATTAGTAAAAGCTTGAGCAAAAGATTAAAGAGAAGATAACATTTGATGTGGAATGATGAACTTGAATTTATTCTTTTAACAAATATAAACAAGTATACTGTACATAATTTTTAGGGTTGCTTGCACTGCAGGGATATAAGGTTATTATAATAAACGTTCATTTTCAATGTATTAATCTAAACATTTAAACATAAATAACAGAACAATTTGAGTGAACATTTGTTCTGCACTAATGTACATATAACTTTAGATGCTTGCACTGCACTAACGTAAATATGCAGTTTTTTTTTTTGTGCATAGAGAATTATCAGGGTGTCCACCTCCATCAAATGTTGTACGAACCAATCGACTACAGTCTGAGCCCCAGTGATGCTCAAACACTTTTTTTATTTAATTACATTTAATGTTAATCATTTTATATAAGATTACAAGAATAATGCAAAATGCGTTTGGTTTAAGTAGCTAAAATGTAATAAATGGGATACCACCTCCAACTCATTTTCAGCAAAGAAAACCCTGAACTATGTGAATATAAGTAACTACACATTTGCACTGCAGTAGTTAAAAAGGTAAATAACTTCAGACATTTGCACTGCAGTTATGTAAATATAAATAATTTGACTCATTAATGTTAAACATTTCCCTTACAGTGATCTGTAAAAATACAACATTAAACAATTATCATTAAAAGTTGTGTGTATGAATTTTGTTTCAATCTGTAGTCAACTTGGCAGGTAGAAGTAAAAAAGAAAAAAGTAGACAGAAGGATGGATGGATAGATAGAAGTGATGTGTAACGGTGTCCCATCAGCAACACACCCGTCCATATTCACTCAGATCCTGAACTCAACGAAAGAGGCCATCCATGAATGTTTCCTAGGAATACAGTGAATGACTTCAATCGAATCATTAATTAAACAGACAGCTGTCACACCAAACAGCAAAGAAGAGGTTAAAATTCTACATTTCGAGTTACATTGATCATTTTAAGGGTGAGTATTATTATGCTATTTATACGAACAGCAATATAACGCTAGCCGTGTCTGTTTCTCACAGTTCATACCAGTTTTTGTTTTATTTTAATTACCTGCATCTGTAACGGAGTTGAAAAGACGATATAATTCATCAGATTGAATAACATAAAATAAGGCTTTATAAATGAAATGGTTTGAGTGCCCCCTTGTGGTTATAAAAATTACAGGAATTTTTCGTATTGTGTCCCTTTGCGCTTACCGTAGATTCACAGAGATCGGTGTGAATGTTACAGGTAGGCGCAGCTCGTCGCTCTCTTGTAAACAGATTAAGAAGGGATAATATAAACAATTTTATATCATTTCAGTGATCGAAATAAATGTGTATGTTGTGTGAATAATATACTAGTTCATGTTTTGATTTCCTAATGTTTATTTTGGAACGATTGAGATGATTTGTGTTTTGCTAACTGAAAAGCCACATTGCTATTGCAATTTAGTGTTGTATACAATATCTCAACGAGAGAGTTTTTGTATTTTTCCCTTTTAGAGAGAGCCGAATGTTAAATTCTGCACTTTCCTGTGTTGCATATTTTTGTTTTATCTCAGGTATGTTGTCTATCAATTTATATGTGTTATGTTTTGAGTTTAAGAAAATGCTTACCGTAGATTCACACAGAGATTGGTGAATGTTACAGAGAGAGCCGAATGTTAAATCCTGCACTTTCCTGTGTTGCATATTTTTGTTTTATCTCAGAAAATAAATCCCATTTGAGTACATTGGTGGATGGCCTCTTTCGTTGAGTTCAGGATCTGAGTGAATATGGACGGGTGTGTTGCTGATGGGACACCTGTTACACATAACTTCTATCTATCCATCCATCCTTCTGTCTACTTACATGTTTGTGTAAATTGTGTCCTTAATATCCATAACTATGAATATTACAAACTATAGGTTATTTCTCAGTTTCCTGTAAGGGTGGAGTGACAGGAGAGATCAGCATGACGATGGGAAGCTGCATAGTTTGAGTAGCAGGTTATTTATGCTCAGGATGATGATGACCCAGCTCATCTACAAAGACATCAACATGTTACGGACCATCTGAGAAGAAGCTGACCATTTCTTTCTTTATTTCTTTTTTTTTTTTTTTTTTTCACTTCTACCTGCCAAGATGACTACAGACTGAAAATGAGTTGGAGGTGGTATCCCATTTATTACATTTTAGCTACTTAAACCAAACGCATTTTGCATTATTCTTGTAATCTTATATAAAATGATTAACATTAAATGTAATTAAATAAAAAAAGTGTTTGAGCATCACTGGGGCTCAGACTGTAGTCGATTGGTTCGTACAACATTTGATGGAGGTGGACACCCTGATAATTCTCTATGCACAAAAAAAAAAACTGCATATTTACGTTAGTGCAGTGCAAGCATCTAAAGTTATATGTACATTAGTGCAGAACAAATGTTCACTCAAATTGTTCTGTTATTTATGTTTAAATGTTTAGATTAATACATTGAAAATGAACGTTTATTATAATAACCTTATATCCCTGCAGTGCAAGCAACCCTAAAAATTATGTACAGTATACTTGTTTATATTTGTTAAAAGAATAAATTCAAGTTCATCATTCCACATCAAATGTTATCTTCTCTTTAATCTTTTGCTCAAGCTTTTACTAATGGGCAGTAGGCAAGCCATTGTGTAAATCTGGTTGATGCTCGCTAATAGAGAGAGATGATGACTGTCCAGCTTGTGTCGCTTCACTCTGCAGATGAGACCCTCAGCCAAACGATGGAAACTGTCTCCCTCACCTAGTTTCATGTAGGATGCAAGTTGTGAACCTAAATCAGATGTAATACATGTAGAAGTATAAATCAGGAAGAAATTAATCTGCTTTAAAAATGTATTAGGTTTTGTTTTGCATATAAATACTTTTTTTGCATATAAAAAACATATGTTTCAGTTTGTTACTTGCCTAATAAATGACATTAGAATGTTTAGTTTTAGACAGATGGCTATATTTCTGTTCTATCAAAGTTTAGCTATATATAATTTTTTTTATTAAAGTCCATGATAATATCGATTAAAGTCCTTTATGGTAATCCAAGGAAACACTTATAAACAGCGAGTGTAAGCTGTATCATCCTCTCTTGCACCATCTGCATACAGTGATTGCACTAGGAGTAACCATGCAGGCTGAGCACAAACACAGAAAAGCGATCGTGCAGTCAATTAATCAGTCAACCTCTTTGCGGTTTGGTGTGACAGCTGTCTGTTTAATTAATGATTCGATTAAAGTCATTCACTGTATTCCTAGGAAACATTTATAAACAGACGAGGTTGAATCAAGCTTCTTATTCGCAGCTTCTTATTGACGCTATACGGTCCACCTTAAAAACCTATCCGGTCCACCTTAAAACCCGCGACCGGATAGCGTCAATAAGAAGCTGGATTCAGCCTCGTCCGTGCGGGCTGGGCACAAACACAGAAAAGCCATCGTGCAGTCAATTAATCAGTCTCTTGAAAAAGCAAGGACAGCTCCATATTATTACAGCAATGCGTCCATTTTGAAGAGACTGGTTCATTACGGCTGGCTTGGTCCCGCTCTGATTGTAAGGCAAAGCGTGATTGGTTAGAGCGAGAACGAGCAGCGATTGGTCAGCATCACGGTGCCGGTATCTGATTGGTTTAAGCAGAAGGTGGGTGGAGTCCATCTATTTGTGGATCAGTGTTCGTCTTGACGTTAGAACTGTTTCAAAATCCACAAATGCACAGCCCGATCCACAAATGGGCAGAGAGGTACCCACAAATACCACAGTGATCTACACATGCTTAGAGAGCAACCCACAAATACCACAGTGATCTACAAATGCACAGCCCGATCCACAAATGGGCAGAGAGGTACCCACAAATACCACAGTGATCTACACATGCTTAGAGAGCAACCCACAAATACCACAGTGATCTACAAATGCACAGGACGCAATTCACATATAAATGTCAGGCAAATTTGTGTTTGTAGAATAAAAAAAAATATGTGTGAGTATGTTTTTTATTTGCAAGTCTAATTTTACTTATTTGTGAATGTAATTAATTTTTGTGGAACTCTAAGATTTATTTGTGGATCTCATTGTATTTATTTGTGAATATGCTTGGTATTTGTCAAACGCTTTACATTTATTTGTGGATCGTATTATATTTGTTTGGAATTACGAAACAGATCTCTCTCCATATAATTGGCACCTTAAAAATTGTAAGGTGCAGCAGCAAGATTATTTTATTGGTCTAAAATATTTGATAAATTCACCTTTTTTAAAGTGTTCCAACTTGAGTTAGAAATTCACACCATTCAGTGAAATGCTAAAATCCTTTTTTAATGTTAGATTTTTGGCAAAATAAGAAGATGTTGTGAATAATCATGATGTATTATGAATCATTAAAATTGTGAATAAGGTGTGGCAGTAATCAGTGGCTAGAAAATGTGGCTAGAGGAATTTAACTCAGGCGTGATAAACCAGTGTTTCAGTTTCATTTTCCAATCCCTGCGTGTGTACATACAGTATGTGTGTATATATATATATATATATATATATATATATATATATATATATATATATATATATATATATATATATATATATATATATATTATATGTGGGAATAGATAATTTTTTTTTATCTAGATTAAATTTACTGTAATCTTGGAATGAATCTAGATTAAATGGCTCATTTGAATTCTGCCCAAGGCATTCAGCATATGTGTGCTACCCAAATAATGACTAAAAGTAGGTCTTTGAGAACGTGTTTCCCAAGCAAGGTGGCGCATTAGACCAGGGGCTCATCTCCTGTTTCCAAAATGCATCACAAACTGCTTGAGAAACTGTTCTACTATGATAATTGGTGATGGAAATAAATTATGTTCAATAAGATGTACTTGTGTTTACTAAATGTTTATTCAGTTAAACAGTTTGAATGTTGAACTGTAGGCCTACATAAGCTCGAAACAGCGATTGTTGATTACCTTAATCCGACTAAAGTCATAACTGAACTAAACAGAAATGGAATTAAGACACGTGGAGTATGCATATATTAGTGGCATTATTGAAGTAAACACCGCAATCAAACTATTATTGTCATGTACGACTTTTTGCCATATTTTCCGACAAGATCCACACACGCGGCTGTCAGTAAACGACCACACACACACATCGCAAAATGTAGAAGTTTTTTTCTTTCCATTTGGCGTGCGTTATTAAATTCCATAACACTCTCCCCAGTCCTTACTCCTTATTTGCATCAAATACCCCAGTAGTGTCTTCGAAGTAAGTGAAAGATCCAGAAAGGCATCCGGCTGATTTGATTCAGAAGGGCACTTTTTTTGTCAGACGGCACAATGGTTTGACTTTCATTCAGCGTCATTCATTTTAAAAAGCACCCACTCTATTTTATTTGTATATGTTTCACTCGAACACATAAACTCTACAGGTGCCTGATAGTTAGATGTGGAGCTAACATTAATCAGATTCACTCTAGTGAACAGCATTCATGTTAGCACGTCACGTTTGATGTGGTAATTTCACAGTAGGAATACACACAGGTTCGAAGACTCATTCTCTCCACAGTGCAATTCAGCCAGGTATACATCCGTGCTAAAATATCAAGGTGAAAGTCATCATAGCTTGCGTGGAATAGACCCAGCTCCCAACCCAACTTTGAGAATAGATTAACAGTGATTTTTTTTATTGCCTGATAAGAATCTGCTGCGTTAACGCCGATAATGGCCCACCACTAATATATATATATATATATATATATATATATATATATATATATATATATATATATATATATATATATATATATATATATATATATATATCCCCCACAATACAAAAACCTGCGCTATAGGTGAATGTGTATGAGTGTGAATGAGCTGTGGCGACCCCAGATTAATAAAAGGATTAAGCTAAAAAGAAAATGAATGAATGAATGAAATTGATGGCTTGGCACATATGAATTGTCATTAACAGAAAATTATTTAGCCTAATATAGGCTGCTCTGAAACTCTGAATATTTCACTGTCATTTTATATACAGTTAAATTCAGAATTATTAGCCCCCCTTTTAATTTTCTTTTCTTTTTAAAATATTTTCCAAATGATGTATAACAGAGCAAGCAAATTTTCACAGTATGTCTGATAATATTTTTTCTTCTGTAAAAATTCTTATTTGTTTTATTTCGGCTAGAATAAAAGCAGTTTTTATTTTTTTAAACACCCTTTTAAGGACAAAATTATTAACCCCTTTAAGCTATTTTTTCTCAATAGTCTACAGAACAAAACATTGTTATACAATAACTTGCCTAATTACCCTAACCTGCCTGATTAACCTAATTAACCTAGTTTAGCCTTTAAATGTCACTTTAAGCTGTACAGAAGTGTCTTGAAAAATATCTAGTCAAATATTATTTATTGTCATCATGGCAAAGATAAAATAAATCAGTTATTAGAAATGAATTAATAAAACTATTATGTTTAGAAATGTGTTGAAAAAATCTGCTCTCCGTTTAACAGAAATTGGGGAAAAAATAAACAAGCTGTTTAATAATTCATGGGGGTTAGCAGAGATGGCAAAAGTACACACATCCTTTACTTAAGTAGAAGTACAGATACTCGTGTTTAAAACGACTTTGGTAAAAGTAGAAGTACTGACTACACTTTTGTACTTAAGTAAAAGTAAAGAAGTACCGCCTGAAAAATGTACAAAAGTAAAAAGTACTCGTTTCAACCACAGTCCCAAAGACATGCGGTATAGGCGAATAATAATTCAACTAAATTTGCAGTAGTTTATAAGTGTGTGTGTGAATGTGTATAGGTGTTTCCCAGTACTGGGATGCAGCTGGAAAAGTATCCACTGCGTAAAAAAAATGCTGGAATAATTGGCGGTTCATTCTGCTGTGGCGACCCCTGATAAATCAGGGACGAAGCTGAAGGATAGCGAGTGAGATAAGTAGGTAATCATCCTGACACAAACTCACAGTGTTCAGCATGTAGTTTTGCAACTGTTAGATCAAAAACAACAGCTGCAATTCATGTTGATACACTCTGTCTATCTTAATAAATAATGTCTTACATTTTACACTGAATTCTGTCCAAAATATATTGATTTTTTTCTTTTGCTAAAATAAATACTTATCAGATATGACTGCAAACTATTTTTTTTGCATTAGGCTAAAGCTGCTTATTCTCTTCAAAAAGCAGCTCTTTTATTTAACCTGCTATTTCAGTGTTTTTTCAGGTATTGTGGTTATTTTATTTAATGGATAAACATGAATTCTGTTACAGTTTTTCTCAGTCACTTTGGTCTATTTCTCAGATCAGAATTGAAATTATTTAAACTCCCTGTTCAATCTTCAGATCATCATTGTGTCACTTGTGCACATCAGAAAAGCAGTTTCTCTTTATGAACAAGTTGCAAATATTTTTGTTCATCCATGCAAATGATTATGTGCAATTCTCTGATGTTTCCTATATTATCAGTTGCTCATGTCATGTTGATCAGCATGTGTTATTTTATCTGTGTTGAATAGACTCACCCCCACAACATTTAATCGTTCAAATGCCTGAACAAGTTGTCTTAATATTTAGTCATAATGCATTTTTTACATTTCTCCCAGATGAATCTTGACTTTTTCTAATAAAGGTCTAAAAGGAGGTTGTCCTGTTCACATTTTTACTTTTGTTTTTTCTTTGTGCTATGTGGTGCTCTCTTTTCCTTTCTGTATCAGAATGACATGATCTGGCAACAAATTACAGAACAAACAGCAAAAATATTGCCATAGTTTACACCAGAACAGCCCTCCAGAGTACACTGATACTGATAACATGACTAAGTAATTTGAGTCTTATTCATATACAATGACACAAGGACATGTCATTCTGCACCACTGACATGTTCACTGACACAGAAATTTAGTTTTGAGAGATGAACTGAAGAATTTTGAGCAGGAGACTGGCTTTTGCAGGTAATCCATGGTGTTTTGCTATTTATACATGTTGTTTTGAGAAATACACAGGCCTACTGTTTTACAAATTTCAGTTCTGATCTGAGAAATGTACTAAAGTGACTGAGAAAAACTGTAATAGCCTACATTTATTCTATGCTAAAAGCAACATACACAGGTAAGACAGGTAACATACACATAAATTGCCCAGTATAACTACCTTTGTTGTTGTAAAATATTTGTTAAAAATTATTAATTGAGGACAACAGTATAGGCCTATGTAAAATCATATAGTCAATAAAACCTGAAAAACAGCATAAATTCTGTATTAGGAAATATGAACTCATCAGAAATAAAGGAAATAAACCGCAATGCATACATTTTTTATAAAGTATTTGATTGTTTTACAAAAAAAGCACTATTTTTCGCGGTATTAGATTGAAAGACCAGAGAAAGCTTATGCAGTATGATCGGAAGTGGAAAAAAAGGCGTAAGCATTTAAACAGCATGTTTTTGACTGGAATGTGTCTCGTTTACCTGTGATCCGATCGAGCAAAAGGTGTCTTATTACCGTGTAAACAGGGCAGCATCAGTCATGTTAAATTCGCCGTTTCCCTCTGACACTGCGTAGTAATCCTAGCCTTTCTCATAGTAATCCTCATGAACTAGGCCATGTACGGTGTGCGATAGCCTTGAAGAAGCCGCGCGCTACAGCACGCAGGCGCGCAATGAGGAAAAACAGACTGACTGCATCAGAAATGCGCTCATATTATTGCGCAATGACAAGAAATAATATAGATCCCGCCACCAAACACATAAAAACGAAAGTAACGACCGTGGTTTCAAAAATGTAAGAAGTAGAAAGTACAGATATTTGTGTAAAAATGTAAGAAGTAAAAGTAAAAAGTAGTCAAAAAAATTAGTAGTGGAGTAAAGTACTGATACCCGAAAAAACTACTTAAGTACAGTAACGAAGTATTTGTACTTCGTTACTTCCCATCTCTGGGGGTTAGTAATTCTGACTTCAACTGTATATTAACATTTTATTTAACAGACCAGTTTGTCAGATTGTGCGCTGAAGCATATAAGAGGATCTTTTTTTAACTTCACCTCAAATATTCTTGTTTATTTTGTAGATAACTGACCAACAAAAATACATTAAAATAACCAACAAATTATACCAAACAAAATTAGTTTCAAAAAGTTTTCAGACAAAAAATACATTTTCAGACATGCTTTCAGTTTCACTCGTGGTGAGTTTAGGCGAGGGAATGTTTATTAAGTAAAACTGGCCTCGATTTAGTTTAAAAACTAGACGGTTTAGTTTAGTCTGCTTCAAACCTGCAGGAAAATATCAGGCTTTGTTTAAAGGCTGATTATTTTACCAACGATTAGGGACAATATTGGTAGCCTATTACAGATTTTAAAGAAAAATATTAATATTAAAAAAGGAAACACAGGCTGGACCACAACACATCATATCAATGTCATATTGAATGCTCAAATAATGTAGCACATAGTTTATAGCAAGCATCATGTTTAGTTAGATTGTGCCATCTATCATGTACAGTAGGCTTATAGGTCTGTTATTTTTACTAAAGAAGGTATATTATTTAAGTTTATCACCAGAACTATAGAAACTGTATTATGGTAATAAAAAAAGTAAAAATAAAAAAACCGGCACAGTATCGGGATCGGATCTGTATCGCTCGATACTCAGAATTTTGGTATCGAGATCGAATTGGTTATAATATACACGCGAGCAGCGTATATTTGAGAGCTAGCAAGCAGTTTTGTCCACAAACAGAGGAAATCGGTGCACAAGCATTACACAAGGTAGTGTGAAGAAAACAACGTTATTGTTTGTATGAAGTAGCCTTCTTCATTTAGAATATGCGCTACCATTTTACATTGCTGCTAGACGGATTTGCATCTCAATCTCTTCAGCAAACACGAGATTCAATTAACAAAATACTAATTTCACTTAATTTTACTTTGCAGCATACAGGAGTTGTTGGTCTATTGCTGCCTCATTGAGGTCGTTTAAGTAATTTTGGTTAATCACAAGTTGATCACCGAAGACATAACATAGCACAACTAAACTTAATGAATTAGACAGCAGTAGACCTGCAATTTCTGTGTGATGTGAGGCAAAATGGAATCTATTGTGGTGGAACTCGTTCTTGTGCAATATGCTGTGGAGACGAGACGCAGCACTGTTCAGCACTTTTTCAGAAAATTACATTTTGTATTTTTATGTCGCTGAGCAATATTGTTTCATAAAAAAGGTTTGTTTAATAAATACAGATCTAACAACCATACATAATCTGTATACATTTTATTTTTCTGTTAAAAAGACTCGAAAATCAAACCGTAGGACTTTGGACTTGACTTGAGACTTGTTGGCCTTTGACTTGGGACTTAACTCGGGATTTGCCTTTCTTGACTCGGGACTTGGGGGCAATGAATTGAGACTTACTTGTGACTTGCCAAACAATGACTTTGTCCCACTTCTGGTATGCAGTGCATAAGGGCGCCACACATGGGTCAAAATTATTTTTGAAATCATCCTTACTAAAGGTTTTAAATAAATAAAAAATAAAAAAACATATTTTTGTAAAAAAAAAGTTTATTTGGCATTTTATAGGAGAACAATATTATATTTTATTAAGTAAAAATTATATGTTACCACCCCTTTCCCTCCGTTGACCAGTTGATTGATCCGTTGTTCAGTTACAGTCACATATTCAAAATAGAGAGAAGTGGTGCTCAAAATAGAAAGCGAAAAAAAATAAATGAATTAAATTAAAACTTTAAATTAAAACTGCTAGGACAAATTGAATAATAAGACATTGGTACACTTAACCCATACTATTGTTACCATTAATCAACTTCTAACATTTTTTGGTGAGAGTCCATCTCGGTTCATTATCGTATAATTAAAATAAATAAAATATAATATAATTAAAGAGCCCCTTTTATGGGTTTTTGAAAATGACCTTCCATGTAGTGTGCAACACAGCTCTAAGTGAAGTGAAATATCCAGCTAAGGCCTAAATCTGAAAGTGGACAGTTTTTAAAACTATTGATTCATCTAAAAGAGTCGACTCTTAGTGGTTTAAATGAATCATCTTGATAACGAGTCTTTAGCCGTTTCGGCATGATGTGGAAATTTAAACCTGCGGCCCTGCCCACTAACACAGCAGCAAAGACAAACAGATCCTGAAGTCATGAGTCATGAAGACTCTGTGCTTACCTAAATATTATTGGAAGTGTGAGGAAAAGGAGTGGTTCAGAACATACAGTTGCAATCAGAATTATTGAACCCCCTTTGAATTTTTTTTTTTTTTTTAAATATTTCCCAAATAATGTTTAACAGAACAAGGAAATTTTCACAGTATATATTTGTTTTATTTCGGCTAGAATAAAAGCAGTTTTTAGTTTTTTAAAACCCATTTTAAGGTCTTGCCTCACAGCAAGAACGTCGCTGGGTCGCAGGTTCGAACCTCGGCTGGGCTGGGTCAGTTGGCGTTTCTGTGTGGAGTTTGCATGTTCTCCCTGGGTTTGCGTGGGTTTCCTCCGGGTGCTCCGGTTTCCCCCACAGTCCAAAGACATGCAGTACTGGTGAATTGGGTAAGCTAAATTGTCCATAGTGTATGAGTGTGAATGTGTGTGTGGAAGTTCCCAGAGATGGGTTGCGGCTGGAAGGGCATCCGCTGCGTAAAATCGTGCTGGATAAGTTGGCGGTTCATTCCGCTGTGGCGACCCCGCAAGGGACAAAGCCGACAAGAAAATGAATGAATGAATGAATTTTAAGGTCAAAGTTATTAGCCCCTTTAAGCTATATATTTTTTCAATAGTATACAGAACAAACCATCATTATACAATAACTTGCCTAATTACCCTAACCTGCCTAGTTAACCTAATTAACCTAGTTAAGCCTTTAAATGTTAATTTAAGCTGTATAGAAGTGTCTTGAAAAATATCTAGTCAAATATTATTTACTGTCATCATGGCAAAGATAAAATAAATCAGTTATTAGAGATGAGTTATTAAAACTATTATGTTTAGAAATGTGTTGAAAAAATGTTCTCTCCGTTAAACAGAAATTGGGGGAAAAAATAAACAGGGGGGCTAATAAATCAGGGGGTTGAATAATTCTGATTGCAACTGTACCTGCCAACACTCCCGTTTTTCCTGGGAGTCTCCCGTATTACAGACCCATCTCCCGTATTGTTTTGTCTCCCGGAAAACTCCCGGAAATCTGAATAACACTGTTGAGAACAGGGTACTGTTTACTGTGGTGTTAGAAAGTTTACTATGAAGCGTGTTTCGGGCGTCCGCTGTGATCGGATTCTATACCAATGTTGGCGACCTGGGGGCTTGATAAACCGCGCTGGACATTTACTGTCTCGCGCTGAACGCTGTTGACCAATCGCAACAGGCTGTCATCGGTCCAATCAGCGCAGATTAGCTTTGTGCTAAGGAGGGGTTTGAGAACAAATGAATCGCTGAACGATTTATATGGGAGTTGCTGGGATAATTAGTTAAAAATAAATTCATATTATAAGACCATGAAAGTGTTTTTTGACCTTGCATGTGTAGGGCCTCGCACACGTAATACACAATTATGTAGTGTGTTAACTTTAAATTAGCTCAAAGGGAATATAACAGAACTTAAAGCGGCTCCAAAAGAATCGACTCTCTTGAACTGAACAAACGACTCGTCCAGCGCTCGTTTGAACAGACAGGGCTGTTGACTCAAAAATGAATATTACTATTCGAACTAAAGTAAAACACTTTAATATTTAAGCAGGGTAACAAGATCTAGGTATAAGGCATTAGCTTAAAAGTATACACAGGTCACTTTCCTTTCAATACAAAAGAGACTTTATTGACTACAAACAAAACTAACAAAAACACACATACACACACGCATTCATACTGGTTGCAGACAAGGAATAGAAGGAAAGAAGAGTTTAGGAGAGATGTGATGTAAAACCTCAAGATGTAAAACCTAACCAAGCGAACCAAATAATCAATTCAACCTTTACTGTGTCTTAGACAGGGTTATCTATCATTTAACATGATTAGCAGATCATACACCAGTTCAGCAATGGATCTGGAGATGTACTTGCGTTCCTTAGTGATGTGGGGAAGTCCTTCTGTGGAGCTGGGTTCCCAGTTCGCTGGTGGTTGGTTTGGTCGTTGAAGTGACGTCCCTGAGGCTGAAGTGAAGTCCAGTAGTTTAAGTTGGAGACGGCCAAACTGTTGTCGTGTTGACGGGTTTCGCGACGCAACTTAACTAGACTCTCGACGGAAAGAAAAGAAAGAAGAGTAAACGGAAGATGGGGAAGTTTGAGGCTGGTCTCAACCCATCTTAATGTCCAAGTCCAGCTGGACTGGACCCGGAGAAGAGTTGTCCTCAACTCATAACTGCTGCGTGACAATCCCATGTCGTCACATGCACTTGGCGTGACTCACTCACATGAGCCATGGTGCTCAGACATATAGCATTAAGCATACATTTATAATATGAACAATACATTTTACATATCTATATATATATATTAGGGGTGTAACGGTTCACAAAAATCACGGTTCGGTTCGATACGACACAGTGGTGTCACAGTTCGGTATGTTTTCGATACAGCAAAAAAAAAAAAAAAAAGAAAAAAGCCAGAGGATTTTTCTGATTTAAATCTTTTTATTGTATGAAAACGAACATCATAAAAGCATGATCTCTCTTCTTTTTTTTTTTTACTTTGAACTAGGGATGTCAGTTTCTACAAAATCCAGTGATCAATGATCATTTAAATTAATGATCAATTAATCTCTTAATCGCTCGTTCTTATAAACGACTTGTTTAAATCTAGGCTACCAGCCTGTGTTGAGGCTACTGAAGAATGAGCCGAATATGCAATGCATTATGATTCTTGCTTAATCGTCACAACGAAAAAATCCCAAACTAGGCTACAGGCTGAGTAGCCTACGTCAGAGGTGAATGCGGCACACGCTTCTGTTACAGCTTCCGTCAAGAACGAAAGCAACTAAACACTGTTATGCCATAAAATTATTTCATTTTTAACAATCAATTAAATTACACAGCGGTTTTATATCAAAAGTTGATAATAATATAAAATATACTACATTTTGATGGTAAAATAATGATTTAAACGACGGCTGTTATTTCTTTCAGCATTCAAACATTAAATAACTAATGCATCAAGTGAAATAAAAACGAATATGAAACAACACATAGCAGGATTTAAAGCATATAAAGGACTATTATATTTAGCAAAATGCTGCTCTTTTTATCTTTGTATTTTTTTATCATTTTATTTTTGTTATTTTTAATATTTTTTTGTCTTCATAATTAAAGCTATCGACAAATTCTGCTTGACATTTTAGGAAATATTTTGCGTAGCTACCCAGTATATATTAAAGATCACGAGAACAAAAAAACAAACACAAAAACATGTTACATGGCCCCATAAATGTCCAACTTATATTTAACTGAATCGTATAAATGATGAAAATTGCTCATTTTATTTTTATAAAACATTTGTTATTTTTTTGAATAAAAACAATATCGACATTTAAGAATCATTTTATTAATTCATTCCTTTGACTTGTTTATTGGCGCATCTATAGGCTATAATTTAAATCAAACAACAGTAAATTGGACCTCTACAATGCCACTAAGCTTTCAAACAAAAGTCTAAAAAATTAAAGAAAGATTGGACTTTATCCGGTGACGGCGACACTGAGCTCAGTAAAATGTTTTTTGATAAGTTATTAATAATCTGTTAAATAATTTGTTAAAGCCAAAATGAATGGTAATTTAATATAGGCTATTTAAAAAAAAAATTATAGCCTATATAAAAAATATAGGCCTAACATATTTATAATTTAAATAAAATAAGCTAACTTCTGAAAAATGTGCCTGTCTGTGTTTATCATTCCATCGAATAATTTAAACGCAACACCTGTTATTCCAGAACAGAACATTTGAGCTGGTTTCAGTTCTTTTCATTTTCTTTTTTCTGTAGTTTCATTTTTACAAATAATTTTATTTAATTTGTTTGTTAATTAAATTTTGTTATTTAACCTATTTTTTATGCAACAATGTTGCAAATTAATTTGCTACGAGATGTGGCTGTGCATGGTAGTGCCAGTGCGCGTCAACTGCTGCTGAGAGAGAGAGAGAGCGCAATGGAAATGATTAAATTTTCGCATGCTGATTTATGTGAAATTGCGAATGACTATAATCGCATTGCAATTTTAAAAATTATTGTATTTTTTCCTTTAGGAGGGAAAGTCTATTTCAATTCATGCTAAAGACATGTGGTGCTGAAGTCCGAAAGTGCCCGGTCATGTTGATGTGAACAGCTGAAGCTGTCAAATTATTTTTAGTTTATTTATTATTAATGATGACGATTAAAAATAATAATGCTATTCATTTTATTCAATAATGTAATTAAAACATGTAATATATCATTAATGCGAAACAAGCTAAATATCGTCTTTAAAGTTGTCATAGCTCTCAGCTCTCTGCAATATCTTTGCCTATATCCTCCTCAATACACAATACTCCTCAATTGACCACAATGAGGCAGGACAGGCTTAACAAAATTCGCAGCACTGAACATGTTCCCAGACTGAAAGTGATTGATGATGAGAAAACTCAGAAACCTGTGAGAACGGAGATGTTCACCGCATGTCTAGCCGTGATGAGCGATTTTTTAAATGAAAGCATATTTGTGCCAGTCTGTCAAGATTGCTTAATACACTTTAATATTTTAGAGTAAATAGTTAAAGTTTGCATCACCAATAATTGATCTTATCCACGCGTGACCCACTTATACTTAAATGTCATGCAACCTATTTTTTGATTTCCTGACTCGCGGATTAACGGCAGCACATGTGGATATAATCTGAGATCTGCTTGATTTGACTGTCACCTGCCATTTAAGTGGATCTGTAAGCAGGAATTATTATCTGACTGAAATAGGCTTATGAAGAAATAATGAAACGAGGCTCTATTACATTTAACATTTTCTTAAAACCCGAAATTTCCACTACCAATAAGGTCTCATATCCACACAGCTATAAATGTACCGATCGCCTCGGTGATTTGTTTTGCCCTGTTCGAATCTGTAGAAATTGCCTGTCTGAATGCTGGGCGATAGTTGCATGTAGTGCGCGTGTTTCTAGTTTTCGTCTAATTCCAGTTAGTGATTCCATGATGTCAGTGTAAATGAGTTGACATGTTCAAATATTACCGCTAAAATAGCTTACTGTCATAGCAGATGTCTGTTTTTTTTAAACACTCTCTTGCCATCACCCTCTTATCTTACAGGGAAACCAAAGTGCTCCCAAACGCCAGACCCGCTGTTGGTTATAGGAGGATTACATTAATGTTACTAGCCATTTTGCGAGCTATAGTGCAGTCAGTCCGCGGCGCGTTTCCCCCCTTTCGCTTTCATCCGCAACAAACCCTGCATCATCTCAGCGCCCCTCTGTCTTCGCTTTCGTCCACAACAAACCCCGCATCATCTCAACACCCAGCTCCACCGCCCCCCTCCCCACCCTCCGCCTGCTTTTTCGGATTAAATGTGGCATAACTTTCGGTTTGAGCGCCAGTTGAGCTTACTCCGGCCCTGAGTGCAGTGTGTGCCTGACTGGAGTAGTGTTTGGAGGTGGGCGGGGAAGGCAGATGTTGCCCATCACGTCATTTGGGATGCCTTGTTGAGCAATGTTGCACTGAAAACATTATATTCTGTACACTTATTCTCTTTTATCTTTTTAGATATTTGTCTGAATCGTTTGGTTCGTTATGCGTACCGAACCGAAAGTGTCGTACCGAACGGTTCGATATGAATACGCGTATCGTTACACCCTTAATATATATATTAATCAAATCATACAGTTGAGGTCAAAAGTTATGAAAATAATCTGAAAAATGTTCATTATTTCATTATTTTACAAAAATAAGAGGGATTGTACAAAATGTATCTTTGTAAGTTAACCTAAATATATTTCAGATAAAAGAAAAAATATTTGGATTAAAAATATAAAAGTTTACATATACTTGATCGTTAACCACGTGAAAAAAGTAAGACTTTTTTTTTTCATTTTTAACGAAGATATGTATTGATCCTTTTAACAAAATTCAAAGAGTTCAGCTGTACAGTAAAGACCTCTAAGTGACATCTAGAATTTTCTAATACAGTGAGCATTTCTCTCTTGCTCTTATGTTTATGTTCAGTTATTTCATGTTAAAATCAATAAAAATAACATATTCTTTGACATAAATGTGAAATCACTGAATCAAGACATAGGAGCCTGAGAAAAATGCTATGTATAGTATCATATTCAATACATCAGGCGTTAACTTTTTTGCTCAAAACAAGATACAGAAAAAATGTTTGCCCATAACATTTTGATAAAATAGAACTTTCAGGCAGTTTTTCTCTGTTTATTATTTTGCATTTAATATTTTACAGTCTTTTTATATCACTTTGTGGTAGGTGTAAAAGCATTATCAGTCAGTTGTTCATGCAAAGACAGATGTTACACTTCTCACAGTTTGCATGTGAGAAGTGATTGCTTTTTAAGTTCTTTTGCTCTTTAGGACTCCCAAATCTAACATTTTGTTCTCAGTTTGGTTATGAGAGAGCCAGTGAGTAGGGCCAAGTGTGTAAAGCAAAACTCTGAATTTCAGAAAAGACTACAGTATGGAAATATTTTTGGCTCCTCTGACAACACAAGCCCCACACATTAAAGGGATAGTTCATACAAAAAAATGAAAATATACTCATTATTTGCTCTCCTTCACGTGATTTTAAACATATTTGAGAAAACTGAAAACCTGTAACCATTGACCACTCCATAGTAGGAAAAACAAATATTATAAAAGACAGTGGTTACATGTTTCCAGCTTTCATTTATTCATTTTCTTTTCAGCTTAGTCCCTTTATTAATCTGGGGTTGCCACAGCGGAATGAACTGCCAACTTATCCAGCATATGTTTTACGCAGCGGATGCCCTTCCAGCTGCAACTTATCACTGGGAAACACCGATACAAACAATCATTCACACACATACACTATGGACAATTTTGAGCTTACCCACCTACACCGCATGTCTTTGGACTTGTGGGGGAAACCGGAGCACCCGGAGGAAACCCACTTAAACACCGGGAGAACATGTAAACCATACACAGAAATGGCAACTGAATGGGAACACACTGAGTTGTAGAGCCAGTTCGATGTAATTTATTAATGTCCAGATGGGCTCATGCAATGGCACTGTTAAATGTATGTGCACTGGATTGTCAACATTTATTCATGAAACTCCGTCAGAAGGTGATCAGGCTACATTGATGACAGTTTATGTTTTGTACATTGATTTATTTTTAATCAAACCTTCAAGCAGTTTAGTATACATTGGGGAGTCAGGTAGGTGTGTGTGTGTGTGTGTGGTTTCTAAAATAATAGGAATAACAATAAATTAAACAAAGTTCCTAAACAAATGTCTTTCAATAACACAAATAAACAATTCTGAATGGTGAATAGCAATGCAAAAGTAAATGCGAATGGCTAATGGCCACTAGGCGGAGCTCTTGCACCAGTAATAGAACAAATAGCAGTCATGTGATTTGTTGTTATGTCTAATCTATCAAGACAATGTGTTATACATCACATAAACTACTGTTAATATCTTTGAATACAAATTAGAAATGTATAAACATCCCAGAGTTTCAAATCAGCATTATTAATGTAAGTATGTGCAGTAAACGTGGATTTTAAAAGCTAAATTTTCCGTAGTGTGTGTGTCAATAAGTGTGTATGGATGTTTCCCAGTAATGGGTTGCAGCTGGAAGGGCATCCGCTGCGTAAAACATATGCTGGATAAGTTGGCGGTTCATTCCGCTGTGGTGACACCAGATTAATAAAGGAACTAAGCCGCAAAAAAAATTATTGAATGAATGAGATAAACTACCATGAAAGAATATCATTAAACATACCTCATCCATAGATGTTAAATGAGCCAGATTAATGACATCCTCCACATACTCCGCAATCGACCTTTCCCCCAGACGGAGACGCATAATCTCAATTCCTGCTGGATCCATTAGTGGCTGAGTCTTCTGTAAGGTAAAGTGGACGCTGACAACGAAGGTGCGGATCCAAATGCAGGTTTATTAACAGGATGGTCAGGCAGGCAACAGTCAACAGGGTCAAACAGATGTATATAGGCAATCCAGAGTCGTAGTCGTTAAACAGGCGAATGGTCAGTGTATGCAGCAAGCAACATAAACAAACAAATAAGGCGAGGGTCAAAACACAGCAAAGCAAGGGAAACGCGTCGTAATGTTCACAGTAACAATATAACAAGACTCAGCAACTAATGTGTGTGTCTGTGCTGCTCCATGTAATCAGTTCTGAACAGCTTCAGCTGTGTGTGTTAGCAATCAATGGACAACCGGAACAAGTGTGACTGTGTGGTGCATTACTGGATCTGTAGTCCATGTGACTGCGGATTTGTAGTTCTTTAGCGATCTGTGTTTTTACCAGTGATCTGCAAGGATTAGACTGCTGGTGATTGTGACAGTTGTATAATAAGTAATTCTAGGCTTTGCAGATTAAATGTTATAAAACATTTTTTTGTGTACTTAGTCATGAAGATGATGAAGACAGTGAGCGAGAAAATGTATATAGAGGGTCAGGGTATTGCAAATTTAAGTATTGTTTGTCTTGCAAAAATCTAGTACATGGAAAGAGAGGGAGTCACATCTTCACTATGACATCAGAGGAGAGAAGACAGATATGACAAATGAACAGATGCAACAGAGGAGATAGCAGAGGAAAGACCATTTTCAGATGACCCAACAGATTGGCCTGCACCCCTTTAAACAAATGTCCAATGGGCCATTTCCCAGAACTGAGAAGAGTAACAAGCACTTTTCAATAGCCTATTGTTATTGCTTATTATCAAATGGGGAGAGCATTGAGCGAGACTGGTTGTTGTATTGCAAAAAAGCAAATCAAGTTTATTGCTTTGCATGCACATTATTTGGTGGAGCCAAAGCAAGTGACAAACGTCTTGTGCTTGGATACAACTGGCAGTGTCTTTAAAAAACACTACAGCATCCTGACAAGTAATCATCATATAGATGCTTATCTTTCTTGGAAGGAATTAGCAACTCACTTGCAGTTAGGTAAAACAATTGCCAGTGAATTGCAAAAGGTCATCACAACAAAAAAGTCACACTGAAGAAATGTACTGACCAGTGCGATTGACTGCATTCTTTTTTTAGCTGAAATAAATTTGCAATTGAGAAGAAAGAAGCATTGGGGAATCCTAAAAATGGTAGTTAGTTTCGCTGGCTTAATTGAGCTGCTAGCAAGTTACGATGTTACAATGGCAGAGCATCTAAGATAAATATCTTCCACGTATTCCTCATAGAAATATCTGTACACAGCAAAATATTTTGCTGTTGAATTTGATTGCGCTCCTGACATTGCAAAACAGGAACAAGCTTCTGTTATTATAAAATATGTCCACACAGATGAAGAAAAAGCAAGTGTACATGAATAATTTGTTGGCTCCACTGCTGTGAAGAACACAACTAGTAAAAGCTTAGCAGAGAATCTGAAATACTTGAGCATAAGTTAGGTTTGGAGTTAAATAACTGTCGTGGGCAGTTACGATAATGGCTCCAATATGAGCAGGATTCAAAAATTGGTCCAAGCCTTAATTTTAGAGAAAAAACCCCAGAGGCATCATTCATTCCTTGTTGCAGCTACAGCCTTAATCTGCTTTTATGTAATGCAGCATCCTCAAACAGAGACTGTTTTACTTTTTGGGGGACTTTTCTGAGATTGTAAACAATCTTCTCTAGTCAAGAGATGGGACATTTTGAAAGAATGTTCAGAAGATCTTACATTCTGCTTACGTTCCATGTAAAGGTGCTGAGCATGAACGGGAAAAAGCAGTGAAAGGGCTGGGTCTGCCTCCTCTGTGGGCAGCGCTTTGCAAGTTCACCACCTGGTCTCTAAATGGGGTGGTAGGAACCTTAGGCACATTGGCATCTTAGGCCGGGTCTCAGGATAACGTGAGAGTAGGATGGCCTGAATTCTAGGCGCGAAATGCCTCCAGATCCCCAACCCTCTTGATTGATGCCAACGCGACCAGCAGCGCTGTCTTCATAGACAGAATTTTTAATGATACTGAGTCATGTGGTTTGAACGGATCTCTCTGTATTCCTGGTGGGATCCAAGAGGGCATGAGAGGGGGGTGGGATGGATTTAATCGCTGCACGCCTCTGAGGAACCAGATGATAAGATTATGCTTCCTGAGCGTGCTGCCATCCACTGCATCATGTTGAGCAGAGATGGCTGCAACCTACACCTTCACACCTTCAGTGTGGAGGGTGACAGCCTACGCTCCAGCTTATCCTGAAGGAAGGATAACACAACACTAATCTGGCAAGTTCGGGGGTCTTCTCCACTCAACTAACAGACTTCACTTCAGAGCGTGGGCATGCCTTGTAGAGAGTGCTCTAGCCTGAGTGATGGTGTTAATCACCAATGTCGGTAGGTCACCTAAGTCCTCCGCGCTCTGTCTAACACATGGAGGTTCCAAAGATCTGGGCGCATGTGCCAGACGGTGCCCCATTCCTGGGAGAGGAGGTCTTCTCTCAAGGGAATACACCAGGGAGGGGTCGTAGCGAGGAGTATGAGTTCGGAAACCCAGGTCCGATTGGGTCACAGCGGCGCAATTAACAAGACCTGCTCCTCATCCTCCCTGACCTTGCACAAAGTTTGTGCAAGTAGGCTCACTGGAACGACATCTTTAAAAAGACGAGCTGCTCAAACCTGTTGCTCTCTTAGACGATCTGCTCTTTCAGCTACCAGCGAGACGTCCAGGGGACGGGAAAGGAGCCCAGTTTGACTGCTGTTGTCACGTTGTCACCTGCACTGGTAGGAAAACTGGTTTCTGATAAGAATCATGTTGGCAGATTTCTACAGTCTCAGAGTGAGGCTCTGAAGTAAAAATCTTAACTGCTCACTCCACATGCGCTGGTTATATACTCTACTAATCATTAATCACCGGCACCTGTCAGAGCCAGGCTCTGCCAACTCATTAGCATTCATTGGCCTGTTTTCTTACTCTTCAGAGTGATTGGTCATCTAGCAAACTCCCAAAAGTTCAAAAGGAAACGGCTCTGCCAACAGAAAAGATTTCATGATGAAACCAGACATGACAGTAAAGATGAAGACACTGTAAAGCAATTTAGATATAAATTTTTAATGGAATTGTTGACACAGCAATCCAAGAACTTAGTGACAGATTCAAAAATATTGGTCACGTCTAAAAAAAAATAGTTTTTTAATCAAGATGAACACCATGACAAAAGAACTGGAAGAATCGGTAATAATAACTACACACTATGAATCATTTACTAAGCATTAGCAACTAGTGGATTTATTATTTGTTAAGCATTAATGCTACATTAATAATCATTAGTAAGCAGTTCATAACTGCAGCTACAAATGCTGTATTCTTGACTTACAACCACATTTATAATGTGCTTAATAATTGTATTTTCATACTTTGTTAATAATTTATTTTTCAATACTAAATTAAGTATTACATTATTTACAAACCATTTGTATTTAAGAGTAGTTGGTGGTTTTTAATATCATTTAGAATGAGTTAGTAATTATTATGATCGAAATCAACGTTGATATATCTTATTATTCAGGCATAAACTAATAGTTAATTTGTATGATAATAAATTTATTAACTCAACTTCATCCAGTTTTGTGACCTAATCTAAAGTAAGAACTATTTATGGTTTATAAATTCCTTATAAATGACAATTGAAGGTTCAGTTATATTCTAAACAGGAAAAAAGTACATAAACAACATTATTCATATATATTCATTTGTATATATAGTGGTGGCGTTAGCGTCAGCATGGATACAACTCCCTCACTGTAATCACCACTCTTCATGTGCTGATCAGGGACAGCTGCTGCTCATTGGAAGGAGAGTATTTAAGAGGTGAGCAAGATGACAGCAAGAATCCCGCTGAGTTCTCTCCTTTTGATACACGATCACCAGACCCCTGGACACTTAATTCACCGCCCTGAACATCCCAGCACACTTATACATTGCTCCACTCACTCAATAAACAGCCCTGCGTGTGCAGCATAGGGGTGGGGCATAAATTCTCACTCCAAGTTAAAACCAAAAGCTGAGACCTCTGTATTGGCCATCACTTCATATTGGCCAGGTAAAACATACCTGATGGACATTATTACATGATAATTAGACTCTACATGCTTAGGGCTGCAGAAAAAAGGTAAAGTATAATAACAGCCAAACATCTCATTCATCACTGCAAAACAATGACAAAATGACAGGCTAATAACACATATTGTGGGTCAAGCAGGCAGTCAGCCCAGTTTCTAATTATGAAGTTTATGAAGTTTTATACTTAGGTAATGTGATAAAACACTGAGTAGAAGTTTTCACACTACAGTAAATACAGTAAAATATAGGTAAATCTGAAACATTTTAGTTTAATTTATGTGCCACTAAGCTCTCACTTTAGCTGCATAAACTTCTCCTTATTATTCTAAAAAAAATTCCACAATTTTTGTCCCAGACCCTTGAAAGTGGGGTAAATAGTGCGGGCTAATATGGCATTTCTGCATACGTTTTGCAGAATTCAATTCTGCATAAATAGCATAAAACAGTAACAGTACAAAATAAACACATACTTTAACAGTTTAAAATAATAGAAAATCGGTACTCACACTTTCCTTGCAATCCATGTCGTCCATCTTATTAGGGCGTCTATGATCCAATCCGGTAGGTGGCACTGTCACAAAAAATAGGATACTACAGATGCGGTTCTAGAAATGCAGTCCTGAAAGTGCAGCCACTCCAGTTGTGCAGGAACACCCTTCTCTAAAATGCAGTTTTAAAGTTCACCTATGATGAAAATCAACTTTTGTAAGCTGTTTGGACAGAACTGTGTGCAAGTATAGTGTGTCCATTATCATATTCAGGCCCGTAGCCAGCTTAGTAAAAGGGGGGGTTCTTTTTCTCTAAAAGTGGAACTTTTTTTTACATTTTTCCCGCGCATTTTGTATTTGTTTCGGAAGTTTAAATGCAGCATTTTGGTGACAATTTTATGAAATATTTTGTGCTGGATATACTTGTCTTATGGGATCATGTGCATATTTTTTGCAGTAACAAAAAAAAAGACTTTTGTCAAGTTGCTTACTAAGATCACGTGCAAATTCACAATTTTGATAACAATTATTTTAACTTTTAGAGTGCTTTTTAAATCAATTCAGATTGTATTAGTGGTTGTTTATCACAGCAGCACATACTTGAATACTTAATAGGTGATTTATATTCAAACAGACATTATTATTTATATATCATGGCATGCAAAATTCTTACTTAGGCTTTTTGTTCATTAACTCTGTATAGTAAGGTTTGGTTTAACATCAGTTGAACTAAAGTCAATGTATTGACAACTCCAAAAACGTTTATTTGATCATCTTTTTGCACTTTAATTTGTTTAAATTATTTGTTTACTCAAAACATGTATATAAAATTATGTGAAGTATATTGCCCATGCTCGAAATTGGTCCTCTGCATTTGACCTATCCAAGCACACACACACACACACACACACACACACACACACACACACACACACACACACACACACACACACACACACACACACACACACACACACACACACGTTTGTTTTTGTGAAAAGTGGATACATTACATAGGCTTCCATTCATTTTATACAGATCAAAGCGTATATTATATTGCCCTCACCCCACCCTACCCCTAAACCCAACCATCACAGGAGACAGTGTACAGCTTTACTCCCTGAAGAAACTCATCCTGTGTGATTTTATAAGCTTTTTGTCTTAAGTCTTTGTCTACAAACCTCACACACAGTGGCATCATCTCCACATTATGGGATGTCACTTCATTAGCTATAACGGTATAGATCTGTGCATTTTTGACCTCGTCCACTATCTGGGCCTGAATCATTCGTTTTCCTATGACATCAATCATCTGATTTTGGGTTTGAGGTGAGAGTTAGGTGGCATTTCTAAGCTTTGGCCATTCCATGTGCTGCCTCAGCTTCTCATCATGGTTTGCAAGCAGTTTCATCAGAGCCAAGAAGTTTCCAGGATTGCCAGTAGAATAATGCTTTTCAGTTGTACATCTAAGTGCAATACACTGACGACCACAGTATAGTACACACTCTGCTACAGACTTGAGTATGTGTCTGTTTTCTTTTACATTGGCTTCCTTCTTACTGTCCATAAGGGCCAAGATTTGAGTCTGAGGTTTTTCAACTGACTGGAGAAACATCTCAGCACTTTCAACTGCAGCTAAGTGATAAGCTTTGGTTGAATAGTTGCCTATTACTAAGCTTTTCTTTTGCCATTTTGTGCATGGAGAATTGATTAAAACGCCCATCTGCTTTCTGTCTTTTTCTTTCACAAACAAGGCACAGCACACACAGAAGGCACCATCAAGCTTAGAACTGTACACCAACCACCAGCCATATTCCTCCAACCACCCATACTTGAATGCCATGTTGCAACCAGCAAGGAATTGTGTTGGGAAGATGAAGTGTTCAGAAGGCCTATTGTGGTTCCTGAGTAAATGGTATTTCTGGCCATCAGACAATTTACGCACACTCTCTAAGATTTCATTAACTGATTTTGAGGCATGAATCAAAAACCCTAAATCACTGAACAATTCCCCCTGAACTTTCATGACAAGGAGTGGGTCCTCCTGAATTTCCCTGAGATGTTGTCCCCCCCCCTTGTTCTTCCCCGAGATGCTGCATAACCCCTTGTTCTTCGCCTATATACTGCGTTCCCCCTTGTCTTTCCCGGAGATGCTGTGTTCCCCCTTGTTCTTCCCTGAGATGCTGCGTTCCCCCTTCTTTTTCCCTGAGATGTTGCATAACCCCTTGTTCTTCCCTGACATGCTGTGTTCCCTCTTGTTCTCCCCTAAGCTGTTGTGAATCATCTGTAATACATTATAAGCATCGGTCAATGATTTCAGTGCACTTAACTCTTTCATTATCTGAAATACACTTGTATGTTATTTTACATTTTTCATACAATTGTATGTTATTTTGCTTAGATAACTAAAACTTTTTTTTTTTGCATGTTTTTATTTCATGCTCTGAAACTTGATTTAAAGTCAGTCAAATCAGATGGGTATTTTCTAGAATCACTAACATACAATTTGTCTGCAAACTATGCTTTATGTTTTAAACAGTACAGATGTTTTATAACTTTGCTTACTGCATGAACTTACATGCACAACTATGGAGCCCTGACATGTAAAGTATAATTTAATTTTATATAGTATGTTGATGGGCAACCCAGTGGCGCAGTAGGTAGTGCTGTTGCCTCACAGCAAGAACGTCGCTGGGTCGCAGGTTCGAACCTCGGCTGGGCTGGGTCAGTTGGCGTTTCTGTGTGGAGTTTGCATGTTCTCCCTGGGTTCGCGTGGGTTTCCTCCGGGTGCTCCGGTTTCCCCCACAGTCCAAAGACATGCAGTACAGGTGAATTGGGTAAGCTAAATTGTCCATAGTGTATGAGTGTGAATGTGTGTGTGTGGAAGTTCCCAGAGATGGGTTGCGGCTGGAAGGGCATCCGCTGCGTAAAAAATCGTGCTGGATAAGTTGGCGGTTCATTCCGCTGTGGCGACCCCGCAAGGGACAAAGCCGACAAGAAAATGAATGAATGAATAGTATGTTAATGTTTGTTTGTTTAATACTCACATATTTGACATTTTATTAAAATCTTAAATAAATCTTTAACCATCTTGAAATCTTTAACCATTATCAAAATAGCAGTATAAACGGCAACTGTATCAGCACCAGCTGCAACTGAAGTTACATGTATTTACTATTACCAATAAAGTATACAAACATGCATTAAATGTATTTTCTAATAAATCTACAAACATGTATCAAAGTTTTATATTACAGCAAATAATATGTTGAGATTAGTGTTTCAAATATATACGTTTGAATAAGTAAGCAGTGTGTGTGTGTGTGTGTGGGGGGGGGGGGGTATATACACATATATTGTATAGTACTTAAAATTATTAGTCCATATCAAGAGAGAAAGCAATTTTAGAAATAAGAAAAACAAAAAATGTATTGTAACAAACTGCCAAAAACCTTGACTTTTCGCGGTATACCTTGAAAACGTTTATCGTCCCATGCCTACCGCACACACACACACACACACATATATGTATATACAGTTGAAGTCAGAATTATTAGCCCCTCTTAGATTTTTTTTTTTCTTCTTTAAATATTTCCCAAATGATGTTTAACAGAGCAAGGAAATTTTCACAGTATGTCTGATAATATTTTTTTCTCCTGGAGAAATTCTTATTTGTTTTATTTCAGCTAGAATAAAAGCAGTTTGTAATTTTTTAAGGTCAAAATTATTAGCCCCTTTAAGCTATATTTTTTTCGATAGTCTACAGAACAAACCATTATTATACAATAACTTGCCTAATTAACCTAACCTGCCTAGTTACCCTAATTACCCTAGTTAAGCCTTTAAATGTCACTTTAAGCTGTATAGAAGTGTCTTGAAGAATATCTAGTCTAATAATATTTAGTGTCTTCATGGCAAAGATAAAATAAATCAGTTATTAGAAATGAGTTATTAAAACTAAATAAATAAATATATTATATAATATTAAATTACATAAAATAATTAAAAGGACAAATTCTGGACCTTTTGACCATGGGGGGTGGTTTGTTCGAACCACCCGAACCCCCCCTGGCTACGGGCATGATATTGCAGTGATATAAACCCAACAAGTATCTTTTTTTTTTAATTTCCTGATGTCAAAATAGGACCCAAATCCCAGTGATTGTTTATTCATTATTCATTGTTTATTCATGTAAATACTGCATGACTTTGATGTGAGCGCCCGCGACTCATTCTAACACTGGAGCGGGAGAGGTAGTTGCTATGGGAAACGAGGCAACGACACCACCTGAAAGAGACAACAAAACTTCTCTCACGCTGCGGTTTTCACTGTTTTCAGGTAAGTTTAGTCCCTAAAACAAAGCAAATACTACATAAAACTGTTCCTCACACTATTATTATTGGTAATTGATGTATATTCTGTTGAATATTTATGTTATATAAATGGTTAGAATTCGTAAAAGTCCGTTAGCATCTTAGCACTGGTAACGTTAGCGTCGGGATAACATTACGTTAACTTACTTAGCTCTTGTTAAACTTGTTTATTAAAGTTTTGGCTTTTATTTCTTCGTTATGCGTAGATGAAAGGTTTTGTCAATGTTTTATTGAAAGTACTCTATTTAGCCTAAAATATGCATTGTACTGTCAAGGAGCGTGAATCAAAAGTTTAATTATGTTTTGATATTTCATGGTATCTTAAACAAATGTTAAATAAAACTGTTCTGTGGTTTCAGGAATGACAGAATAACCCCCTGCTACAGAAAATAAGATACAAGATTTCTACATTTCTGAAGGGTGCTGATCACAGAGATGCAGTAACTTTAAGCAGAGGATTAATTAATATGAATTTCCATTACATATCTTGATGTATGTTACATGTCTATATTATTATGCTGTTACTTGTCTTTACTGCAGTTATTTTAGGAACGTTTTGACATTGAATCATGTGACGTCATTTAATACCACTCATGTGTTTCTTCAGAACTTATTTAATATGCAGATTTGCTGCTGATGAAGTAATATTTGTGATTTTCATTTTGTTTTATTTTTCATGATTCATGGATGAATTGAAAGTTTAAATTGAACATTAACGTTATATGGAACAGAAATGTACACTCTCACTTCTGATTAGTTTAATGCATCCTTTCTGAACATAAATATACATTTCTTAAAATATCTCACTGACTGTAGTAGTGTACTTGACCATTTAAGCTTTGTAGTCTATTTAACAATAAATCTTTAAAAAAAGGGTTACACAAAATGTTGTCATCACATCTGTTTTTAGCATTGATAACAATCAGAAATGTTTGTTGAGCATAAAATCAGCATCATTTGATAATCACCATTATATTAGTTATTATAAGTTTATAAGCACTAAATCACATAATTTCTGAAAGATGAAGTGACACTGAAGATTTGAGTAAGGATGCTGAAAATTCAGCTTTACGTCATAGCTATAAATTACATGTATTTTTCCACCGCTGAATGAATACACTGCCCTAAATAAATATATTTTGATTTGTACAGGCATGATATACAGTCATGTTTTGTCTTTTCTCTCTTTTGCTTTTGTTTTCCACATCAACTAAAAAGGAGGTGAAAGGTTAATCTAAGAGCCATGTCAAATCAAATCAAATCACTTTTATTGTCACATCATCAGCAGCACATGTGCTATGATGAGTGAAAAGTTTAGGTGCTGGCTCCAGACAGTGCAAAATACAGACAGTGCAAAATACAGATAGTGTAAATACAACAACAGAGCAACATACAGACAGTGCAATTTACAGACAGTGCAAAATACAGACAGTGCAATATACAACATACTCACAAAAAAACAAGACAATGTAAAATTATCAATGTTGACAGTGATACGTACGATGGATAGGTGTACACATAGTTGTAGGCAGTATTGTTTTAAGTATGGATTTGTTAAAGTGCAATGCATGCTACACCTTGATTGTGTGCAGTGCGGGGTATGGAAGAGTTTGTGTGGGGGTGTGTTAAGTGTTCATCAGCCTGATAGTCTGAGGGAAGAAACTTTCCTTCAGTTGGCTGGTGCGTGACCGGATGCTGCGGAACCGTCTGCCTGAGGGTAGCAGAGAGAAAAGTCTATGGCTTGGGTGGCTGGAGTCGCAGATGATTCTCTCAGCTTTCCTCATGCACCTCCTGGTATAGATGTCCTGGAGGGAGGGAAGCTCACCTCCTACTACGCGTCCAGCAGTTCCACTATCCTATGTAGACCTTTGTGATTGCTGCTGGTGCTGTTTCCGTACCAGGTGGTGATGCAGCCAGTGAGGATGCTCTCCACAGCGCAGGTGTAGAACGAGCGGAGGATGTGGGGGCTCATTCCAAACCTCCTGAGACGCCTGAGGAAGAAGAGGCGTTGTTGTGCCTTCCTCAGCACTGCGTCTGTGTGGGCAGTCCATATCAGATGCTCAGCGATGTGTACTCCAAGAAACTTGAAAGTGCTGACTCTCTCCACTGGTGTCCCATTGATGGTGATGGGAGTGTGTTCTTCCTTCTCTTTCCTGAAATCCACCACCAGCTCCTTGGTTTTGCTGATGTTGAGTGAGAGGTGGTTTTCCTGACACCACTGCGTGAGAGCGTGCACCTCCTCTCTGTAGGCCGTCTCATCATTATCGGTGATTAGGCCCACCACCGTTGTGTCATCAGCAAATTTAACGATGACATTGGAGCTGTGTTTGGATGTACAGTCATGTGTGTACAGGGAGTACAGGAGTGGGCTGAGAACACAGCCCTGGGGAGCACCAGTGTTGAGGATCAGTGTGGATGAGGCAGAGGTGTGGACTCGAGTCATGTGACTTGGACTCGAGTCAGACTCGAGTCATGAATTTGATGACTTTAGACTCGACTTGACAAAATATCAAAAGACTTGCAACTCGACTTGGACTTGAACAGAAATGACTTGGACTTTCACTTGGACTTGCGCCCATTGACTTGTGACGACTTGCTGCTTCCCATAAAAAACCCAAAGATAAAAAGTATGTTGACACGGACCACTCTGCGCGCGCTCTCTCTCTCTTTCTGTGCGTGTGTGTGACAGCATGCGCGTATTCGGCACGACATCCAATCAAAGCACCGTAGAATGTTTTGATTCGACAGCGTCCAACGTGACTATATGGCGCCGGAGTAGACAAAAGTCAAGCGAACGCAGAGAGACCGAGCCTAGTTTACAGTCATTAGACCGAGCCAATACTCGCGCGCCAATACTCGGTCTCTCTCACGCGTACATACAGTCTCTCACGCCCGCGGCACGTACAATAGGTCTCTCGCGCCCGCGGCACGTATATTCGGTCTCTCGCGCCCGCGGCACGTATATTCGGTCTCTCGCGCCCGCGGCGCGTACATTCGGTCTCTCGCGCCCGCGGCACGTATATTCGGTCTCTCGCGCCCGCGGCGCGTAGCCTACATTCGGTCTCTCGCGCCCGCGGCACGTATATTCGGTCTCTCGCGCCCGCGGCGCGTACATTCGGTCTCTCGCGCCCGCGGCACGTATATTCGGTCTCTCGCGCCCGCGGCACGTATATTCGGTCTCTCGCGCCCGCGGCGCGTAGCCTACATTCGGTCTCTCGCGCCCGCGGCACGTATATTCGGTCTCTCGCGCCCGCGGCGCGTAGCCTACATTCGGTCTCTCGCGCCCGCGGCACGTATATTCGGTCTCTCGCGCCCGCGGCACGTATATTCGGTCTCTCGCGCCCGCGGCGCGTACATTTGGTCTCTCGCGCCCGCGGCGCGTATATTCGGTCTCTCGCGCCCGCGGCGCGTAGCCTACATTCGGTCTCTCGCGCCCGCGGCACGTATATTCGGTCTCTCGCGCCTGCGGCGCGTACATTCGGTCTCTCGCGCGCGTATTCAGTCTCTCTGCGTTCGCTTGACTTTTGCCCACTCTGGTGCCTCATACCATTTGTGCTTTTGCTGTCCAGAGATCATTCTGTTAAATTGGTTATTTAAATAATGTTGATATGGTTTATATTGCTATACTATTTATTAACAATACACGAAAAACTTGAAAGGTAAAGTCTATAATAAATTCTAGTGTTTTTGAGTGTTGGGTATACTGCCTATGTTTTAGGCTAGTAATATTTACAACTTGTTAATGAATGCTTCAGCATACTGTAGTATTAAGAATAGTGAACTCATAAAATGAAATACAGAGTGTAGTTTTAATACAGTAAAGTGGTGAATTGTAGTATAATATACCCTATAGTGTGAAAAAAACAGCACTGGGTAATTTGTTTATATTACACTTGTTGTGTTACTGGCAACGCAGTGGCGCAGTGGGCAGTGCTGTCGCCTCACAGCAAGAAGGTCGCTGGTTCAAGGCTGGGTCAGTTGGCATTTCTGTGTGCATGTTCTCCCTGCGTTCGCGTGGGTTTCCTCCAGGTGCTCCAGTTTCCCCCACAGTCCAAAGACATGCGGTGTAGTGTATGAGTGTGAATGAGTGTGTGTGTGGATGTTTCCCAGAGATGGGTTGCAGCTGGAAGGGCATCCGCTGTGTAAAAATGTGCTGGATAAGTTGGCGGTTCATTACGCTGTGGCGACCCCAGATTAATAAAGGGACTAAGCCGAAAAGAAAATTAATGAATGAATGTTGTGTTACCATAGCAACTACAGTATTACCACAACAGATTACTTTATTTATTAAGACTTTATTTTAGTTGCCATGATAAAATGGGATTGATAGTGACATTTATGTTAAGAGTGAATAGTACTGTAGGCTTAAGTTTTTCCTTATTTTTTATCACAGTTACATTTCTGCTTGCCTTAGTTATTGTTTAAATGTTTGTTATTTGATTAGTATGGTGCACCTTTAGGATGTTTATAAAAATGTTTTTAAAATAAAATGTATTCTTTACATCCAACGTCTATTCCAGGGGCGCCTTTTTGTAAACTCTAGCCACCCCTGTGGCCACCCCAATATGATTTTGCTGTTGACATTATTCATTTAAATGTACTTATGTAAAAGGACAATATTTCAATAAATAAATAAATAAATAGCAGCCACTAAATTATTGTGGATTGATTGGCGCCACTGACGTAGCTGATTCACTTCCCCACCCCCCTCCCCGATCGTTGTTGACAGCACGCACACACCTTCAATATAGACAGCAATGGCAATTTATTATTTACCCTAAGGTACATCAATAGAAAAAGCTGTTTTAATAATAATGTGGCTCAAAAAGGAATATGGATAAATGATATTATTAGAGTCTGTATAGTGAGTGTGTGCATACAGTTGCAATCAGAATTATTCAACCCCCTGAATTATTAGCCCCCTGTTTATTTTTTTCCCCAATTTCTGTTTAACGGAGAGAAGATTTTTTCAACACATTTCTAATCATAATAGTTTTAATAACTCATTTGTAAAAACTGATTTATTTTATCTTTGCCATGATGACAGTGCATAATATTTTACTAGATATTTTTCAAGACACTTCTATACAGCTTAAAGTGACATTTAAAGGCTTAACTAGGTTAATTAGGTTAACTAGGCAGGTTAGGGTAATTAGACAAATTGTTGTATAATGATGGTTTGTTCTGTAGACTATCGAAAAAAAATATAGCTTAAAGGGACTAATAATATTGACCTTAAAATGGGTTTTAAAAAATTAAAAACTGCTTTTATTCTAGCCGAAATAAAACAAATAAGACTTTCTCCAGAAGAAAAAAACATTATCAGACATACTGTGAAAATTTCCTTGTTCTGTTAAACATCACTTGGGAAATATTTAAAAAAGAAAAAAAAAATTCAAAGGGGGTTCAATAATTCTGATTGCAACTGTATATAGTAATGCCTTTTGTTCATTTGCTTGTTTTATTAATTAATTCATTATTCTTCATTAATTTTAGACACGGCATATACCGTATGCTGTACAATAAAAGTATGTGAAAACAACTTTATTTTACTGAATTTGAATTTCTTGATTTTTTGGGGGAATAAATTGCAATGTTTCAAGAGTAATTAATTAAATGAATTAAAACCACATTATTTCATTTACCAAAAACAAAAATATAACATTACACTGAATTCATTAATATTTTTTGTGTGCCATCCCAAGATTTGGTGCGGCCTCTTCTAGCCACCCCTAAGAAAATTTTCTGGGGGTGCCACTGGTCTATTCTCTGTGTCTTAAAGTGTTTGAAACTGGAAATATTTTATCATATAACACAGCCAAAAATTTTATGGTTTATTAGATTAAAAATGTAATATGTACGTCTATTTTAGTAAATTGGTTGTTAATAAACTGCACCAATATAAATCATATCGAAAAGCACAAAAGGAAGAGGGAACACGAGACACAAATTGTGAGTTTGCATATAATCTCTCAGAGCGCTCAAGAAAAATTGTGCGTGAGCAGTGCATATTTGAGAGAGTGACAAAATTTGCGTACGAGCAGCGTATATTTGAGAGCTCACAAGCAGTTTTGTCTACAAATAGAGGAAATCGGTGCACGAGCATCACACAAGAGAGCGTAGAGACAGTTCTTCAATGTTATGTGAAGAAAACAACGTTATTGTTTGTATGAAGTAGCCTACTTTATTGAGAATATGTGCTACCATTTTACATTGCTGCTAGACAGATTTGCATCTTAATCTCTTCAACACACAAGAGATTCCATTGACAAAATACCAATTTCACTCAATTTTACTTTGCAGCATACAGAAGTTGTTGGTCTACTGCTGCCTCATTGAGGTCGTTTATGTAATTTTCGTTAATCAAAAGTTGATAACTGAAGACATAACATAGCACAACTAAAACTAATGAATTAGACAGCAGTAGACATGCAAATTCTGTGTGATGTGAGGCAAAATGGACTCTATTGTGGTGGAACTCGTTCTTGTGCAATATGCTGTAGAGACGAGACGCAGCACTGTTCAGCACTTTTTCAGAAAATTACATTTGTATTTTATTGTATCTGAGCAATGTTCTTTCATAAAAAAGGTTTGTTTAATTAATACAGATCTTACAGCCATACATAATCTGTATACATTTTATTTTTCTGTTAAAAAGACTCGAAAAGACTCGAAAGTCAAACCGTAGGACTTTGGACTTGACTTGAGACTTGTTGGCCTTGACTTGGGACTTGACTCGGGACTTGCCTGTCTTGACTCGGGACTTGACTCGGGACTTGAGGGCAATGAATTGAGACTTACTTGTGACTTGCCAAACAATGACTTGGTCCCACCTCTGGGATGAGGTGATGTTGTTCATTCTGACCACCTGGCGTCTGCTTGACAGGAAGTCCAGGATCCAGTTGCAAAGAGAGCTGTGTAGGCCCAGAGCCTGGAGCTTCACCACCAGCTTGGCAGGCACTATGGTGTTGAATGCTGAGCTGTAGTCCACAAACAGCATTCTCACATATGTGTTTTTGTTTTCCAGGTGAGACAGAGCAGTGTGCAAGGTGAAAGCAATTGCATCATCGGTGGAGCGGTTGTTTCTGTATGTATATTGCAGAGGGTCCGTGTTAGCGGGCAGTACAGAGCAGATGTGGTTTTTAATCAGCTTCTCAAAGCACTTGCTGAAGATAGGTGTCAGTGCAACCGGACGCCAGTCATTCAAGCATGTGGTTTTAGCTGATTTCGGTATTGGCACAATAATAGCTGTCTTAAAGCATGTGGGAACCACAGACCGAGAGAGCGAGAGGTTAAAGATGTCCGTGAAAACCCCCGCTAGCTGGTGTGCGCATGCTTTAAGTACATGTCCAGGAATGCCATCTGGGCCCGTAGCTTTTCGGATGTTCACGTGACGGAAAGATCTCGTTACATCCGCTACAGAAACAGAGAGTGTGCTGGCGGTTTCTGTATCGGCCGCGGGAGCGCGTTGTGTGTGTGCGCTGTCCTGGGCTTCAAAGCGGGCATAGAATGAGTTGAGCTCGTCCGGGAGAGATGCAGCAATGTTCACAGTGGCGGATTTGTTACTTTTAAAGTCCGTGATGTAATTAAGTCCCTGCCACATGCTCCTTGCGTTATTGGTGTTAAATTGACCCTCTACCTTGTCTTTGTATTGACGTTTTGCTGCTTTGATCGTTTTCCTTAGGCTGTAGTTTGCTTGTTTTAGTTCCTCAGCATTTCTGGATTTATAGGCGGAAGTTCGCACTGATAGGGCTGTTCGAACTTCGCGATTGATCCATGGTTTTTGGTTGGGGTAGATACGGACAGTTTTTGTTGGGACCACGTCTTATATGCACTTTCTGATGAAGGATGTAAAGGTTTCTGAGTACACTTCGATGTCGTCATCAGAAGCTGCCCGGAACATCTCCCAGTCCACGTCATCAAAACAGTCTTGAAGTATGGAATCCGATTTGTCTGTGTGCGTCTGCGGTCGTTCCTATGCTTCCTTTGTGCTGATTCGGGAAGTTTGTTGCTTCCTTGAGTCACTGTTTAAAGGCGTGTGAGCTGTACGTGGACTGCCGGCTTTTTGCCTGCTAGACGTTTTCCTGTTTTCCACTTGTTGTGTGTGTTGTTTGATGAGGACAGAACAGTAGTTTGACAACACTGGCGCTTTGCTTACTAGCGATCATCTGTTTCAGTATTTAAACAACTCGGCTAAGTGAAAAATTCGGACTGGATCATACAGCATGGATTCGGAGTCTTTCTTAATGAATTGCTCTACATCTGCGGGTGGAAAAGCGGACTGGATTATAATAAGACACGATTTTAGAGCTGGTTGTCATCGGGATGCTTAAGTTTGAAACGAAGACTGTTCCTATTCTCTGCTGCACTACTTTTGTTATATTTGTGCAGTTCAGTTGAAGTTTTTAACATCTGTCAAGCCCCAGTTTCAGCTCTGAATATTTTTCTCACAACAAACAGAGGGACATGCTCAAACATCGTTTCACCATGGGACAAAGCATTGCCTTTATCATCGCTAGTCGCCACCAATCCAGTTTTTTTAGTTCACATAATCTGCATTATGACTTTACAGGACAATTTTTCTATGCCTATTTATCACCATAAGACTGTCATTAAGGACTTTTCCATCAGACTGTTCAGACAGAGATGTCTCATCATTCTCTTACTGTTGATGTCAGGAAATATTCAACCTAATCCTGGGCCATTTAATGGCTCATCTTCGCACAGTTTGGCAAACATATCTACACCTTTGTTAACTTTTGATTGTTTTTGTAATCACAAAGGTCTTGGAATAATGCATTTAAATATACGTAGTCTTCTACCTAAAATTTCAGAGCTCACTGCATATGTTTATACTGCAAACCCGGACGTTTTAGTAATTTCTGAATCATGGCTAAAGAAATCCATTCCCAATTCTGCCGTTTCCATCTCTGGTTATAATATTTTTCGACAGCACAGAACTTCAAAAGGTGGAGGGGTTGTTGTCTACTGTAAGGATAACCTACAGTGTTCTGTAGTCATCTCTAAATCAGTTACTAAACAGTTTGAGTTAATGATTTTAAAAATTATTTTATCAAATAATTTTAATATTACAGTAGCTGGTTGCTATAGACCACCCTCTGCTCCTGCATGTGCTCTGACCACTTTAAGTGAAGTAATTGCTCCCTACATTTCATCTGAGTTCATTTTGTTAGGGGACTTGAACTGGGATATGTTTAATCCACCATCATCCTTACAATTACAACTAGACGCTTTAAACCTGACCCAGATTGTGCAGGCCCCTAAAAGATATAATACTAAGACTATGGAATCTGGTACATTAATTGACATTATTCTTACTAATAGGCCAGAAAATATATATATCTGGTGTACTTTGTCAAGGCCTTAGTGACCATTGCAGCATAGTCTGTGTTCGTAAGAGCACCACTTAAAAAAATTCTCAAAAGTTTGTTTTTAAACGTTTTATGAAAATTTTTTGTGAACAAGCCTTTTTATATGATCTGGCTGACATGGACTGGCAGAGAATTGGGCTTATTCCAGATGTTGAACAGGCGTGGGCATATTTTACTCTTCTGTTTAGAACTGTTTTAAACAAACTTGCCCCTTTTAAAAAAATTAGAGTAAAGAATCGTCTTAGCCCATGGTTCAGCACAGATTTAGCTGAGATCATTCGTCAAAAACACCTTATATGGCGTAGAGCAAAGACTTCTAAAAATATGTCTGATTGGCAATCTTTTAGGGCTATAAGGAATAAATGTACTCAATATATTAGACAGGCAAAATCAAGTTATTTTAAGCACTATTTGGCTGGTAATGGCCCTGATTCTCAGAGGTTTTGGAATATTATTAAAACAATGGAAAATGCAACAGTTTCCTCACATCTTCCAATTTTAATTAAACATGATGGGGTTGCTATCACCGATAAACCCAAAATGGTGAAGCAATTTAACAGACATTTTGTCAATGCTGGTTGTATTTTTAAGAACAGCTCACCTGTTAACCAGACATCAACTTTTCACTCACCTGCCTCAGCTCCTCACACATTTTCTTTCCGGTGGATAAAAGAGACTGCGGTGCTTGAGGAACTGCTCAGTTTGGATATTCACAAATCAGCTGGATTGGATGATCTAGATCCATCATTTTTAAAGAAAGCAGCCTACATCATTGCAGAGCCTATCGCATGTATTTTTAACCTTTCTCTTCAAACTGGTGTCCTACCAAGAGACTGGAAATCTGCTGCTGTAACTCCACTTTTTAAAGGTGGTGATAAAACAGATATAAATTGCTACAGACCCATCTCTATTTTGCCCTGTCTCTCTAAAATATTAGAGAAGCTGGTCAATAAGCAGCTCATTTATTTTTTGGAGACACATAATGTTCTTAATCAGGCTCAGTCTGGTTTTAGATCTGGTCATAGTTGTGTAACCGCTACACTTAAGGTTCTTAATGATATTATATGTGCCGTTGACAATAAGGAGTATTGTGTAGCGACATTTGTTGATCTGGCAAAAGCTTTTGACTCTGTCGACCACGAAATTCTACTGGATAGGCTAAGATATATTGGACTATCTGAGAGCTGTCTGGTCTGGTTCAGGAACTACTGTTCTGGTCGATTACAATCAGTAAGGGTGGAAGGGCTTCTGTCAGACCCCCTGCTACTTCAGAAAGGGGTCCCACAAGGTAGCATATTGGGGCCTACACTTTTTAACCTTTTATGTTAATGATATTGCTTCTGCTGCAGGTGATTCTTATATTCATCTATACGCTGATGATACCATCATTTATACAGGTAG
This sequence comes from Danio kyathit, assembly GCA_903798195.1. Classification (NCBI taxonomy): domain Eukaryota; kingdom Metazoa; phylum Chordata; class Actinopteri; order Cypriniformes; family Danionidae; genus Danio; species Danio kyathit. The sequence goes on from LR812536.1 coordinate 43,429,510, forward strand.
TTCCTCTTTGACTACAGCACTTTCTTCACTGCAAGCCAGTTTTTTAAGCATCCAACATGCTTTTACCAAACTTCATTTAGTTTTAAATACTAATAAAACAAAATGCATGGTTTTTAATAGAAATTTATCACATGTAGAGTTTCCTCCTAAAATTTCCTCATTGGACGGTACTGAGATGGATTATGTTGACTGCTACAAATATCTTGGTATCTGGTTAGATGGGAAACTGACGTTTGAAACTCACATAAATGAACTGCTCAAAAAGGTTAAAGCCCGGATTGGTTTTCTTTACAGAAACAAATCTTCCTTTACGCACGCTTCAAAGCAGCATTTGGTCAAATTAACAGTATTACCAATTCTGGATTATGGGGATTTAATTTACAGATCAGCTTCAAAAACTCTCCTTCACAAACTGGATGTTATTTATCATGCAGCAATTCGTTTTGTTACTTGTGCACCATTTAATACTCATCACTGTCAACTGTATTCTTTACTAAATTGGCCTTCTCTTCAATCACGTCGACAAATTCATTGGTTTCTGTTCATTTATAAAACTCTTATTGGAAAAACTCCACTATATTTACAGTCACTTCTTAACATTCAGGAATCACGTCGCAATCTGCGCTCTAGTAGTTTTATTAACCTTTGCATACCCAAAGTTCGTACTTCATTTGGTCGCTACTCTTTTCAGTTTTCTGCTGCTGATGCTTGGAATAATCTGCAGCAGACCTTAAAGCTCAGTACTTTCATTCCACTATCATCTTTTAAAAGTTCAATCCAGTCAATAGTACAAGATCACTGTGCTTGTTTTTAGTTTTTCGTTGGTTTTATATGTTATTATCTGCACTTTGTGAAATTGTTATTGTATTGTGTCCTTGCTGCTTTATACTGTAACTGCTTTTTTATGTTGCCTCTTGACCAGGTCGTCATTGTAAATAAGAACTGGTTCTCAATTGACTTACCTGGTTAAATAAAAGGAAAGTTGTGATGTAATGTAGTTGCTGCTGAATGCATGTAGCTGCTGAACATCTTTATATGTAAGTATACTTTTGACTGACTGCCAGACACTTGTCAGACAGTGATGAGCTAAAGAGGGCAACACACACAATCTCACAAATAGCACAGACCACAACAGAAAAAGTGACAAAAATGTCTGCTTTGCCTGTGTTTGACAACTTGCACATTTGCACTCTTGGCCACAAACACCAGAAAAAAATCTAATTGTTGGTAAAGTAAGAGTGTAAAAGCCATTTTTCAGGTGATGTATCAAAAAACTAAAATATGACTAAAGCATAAAATAAATGCATCACAAATCAGTTCAATTTAATTTAATTTGGGTTTATTATCAGTAATGAAGTAATCAAGATAATCAGTAAACACACACATACACAAACAAATGTTGCCTAATCACTGGCCAGTAGCACTACTTGAAAATAAATTATGCTCTCCTTTTTTTCTGGCTTGAAAATTTCTCAATAACCTTTTGGTTAAAGTCAGTCATCTCAGTCACCAGTCTCTTCTCTATTGACAGCATGGCCAATGCATTCAGCCTCTCTTGCATCATGCTGTTTGAAACAGCAAACACGGAAATAGTAAAAGGCATGACTTACATCACAACCTGCCAGCTAAATCCGTTTGTCATAACAAGTGCTGGATAAACAAGTGCATCATTGGCTCATCCGGTTTGAGCGAACGCTGGCATGATCTGTTGCCGCTGCTCACCGGCAAGACTTTTACACTTTTAAATATCGTTCAACGATCAACATTTACAGTTGAACCGATTTTACTAAACTCGGACAATTCTGCTGTCTGTTTGAGTTTTATGGATTTTACCTACTCTGCGCCTGTGGTTCTTCTGGTTTCTGCTCACCTGCGCGTCTAAGCTGTCAGCGTCTGCCTCAGCATCTGCTTCACAATGTACACGTTATTGTCCGGCAAACTGTACTTCTGGCTTGTGCTTTCCTGGTGTCTCCTGACGCTTGTCTACCAGCCCGTGATGGGATTGTTTCAGTACTCGGCTGCTGAATTACATCGCTTGCGGCTCCATCTCTCTGCGCCTTTGCCAGCGGTGCTACGTCTCCATCCGGACATCGCATTCCTGCCCCGCCGGAGATATATCCATCGTGGATCCAGACGGAGTGCTCACCAGAGCTCATCGACACATATAAAGTCCATTTGGTCCCATTTTCGTCGTCCTCCACAAAACACCGGTCGGACTGTCAGTCATAAAGTTTTAGCCAACCTAGCCCGGTCGGCTAACACTGCTGTACTCTCTGACAACATCAATATCAACTTTGGTCTTTTAAACATCCGCTCAATTACGAGCAAGGGACATCTTATCCAGGATGTCCTCAGCGATCGCAACCTTGACATTTTGTGTCTAACTGAGACCTGGCAACAACCCAACGACTTCACGCAACTCAACGAATCCACTCCTGGAGGGTTTGTTTACACCTGTCAACCCCGTGGAGGAGGTCGGGGAGGAGGTCTCGCGATGATTTACCGCGAGAGTTTGAAAATCTCGCCGGTTCCCGTTCCTTCATTCCCTTCATTTGAATCTATGCTGTGTAAACTCTCTGGATCCATACCTACCTATGTCGCTATAATTTATCGCCCCCCTAAACTAAATAATTACTTTTTTAGTGAATTTGCTGCTTTTTTAACACATATTACTACCCTCTCACCAAATATTATTGTTTTAGGAGATTTTAATATTCATGTGGATAATTTTAATAACTCTCTCACAAGAGACTTTATATCCTGTCTTGAGAGCTGTGGACTTCAACAACATGTCAAGGTCCCCACACACTCTAAAGGACACACCCTTGACCTCATCTGTTGCTCTGGTGTCTCACCCATTGACTTTTCAGCTGATGATCTCCCAATAACGGATCATTTTCTCCTCTCATTTAGTTTTGCACTCCCTCTTTTCTTCACCAAACCTCCCCGTACTATCTCCTTCCGTAACATAAAACATATTGACATAGAATCCTTCTCTGTTAGTATTGACTCTCTTTCTGACATTACTAACTTTTCCACACCAGATGATTTAGTATCTCATTATAATACAGGACTTCATGACATTCTTAACTCTTTTGCTCCCTTAAAAACCAGATCCGTCTCTTTTTCTCAGTCTGCCCCATGGTTTACACCAGAACTTCGGCTCATGAAAGCCAAAGGCAGACAAATTGAAAGATTATATAGAAAAACTGGCCTTAATGTTCACAAAGACATGTATGGAAATCACATCTTACAATATAAGACCCACATTGCTCAAACCAAATCCAACTATTTCTCCAATCTTATATGTTCCAATGAAGGTAACAATGCATCTCTGTTTTCACTATACAAGTCTATCACTAACCCCCCAGACTTACTCCCATCTCATCTTCACTCAACAGCTTTCTGTAATTCTATCATGACCTTTTTCAGTGAAAAAATCTTTAATATTCACCAGCATCTTGGTTCACAATCCTTTCCGAGCATTACATCCGAACTTCCACAACCTGAAAATTTATTCTCCTCTTTTCAACTCCCTACAACTTCAGAAATATCAAATCTTATTTCTAAATCTAAATCATCTTCCTCTCACTTAGATCCTCTCCCCACTGTTCTGGTCAAAGCCTGTCTCCCTTCTCTCATCCCTCTCATTTCAGCCATTATTCACTCTTCTCTTTCCACTGGAACTGTTCCTGCTTCCTTCAAAACCGCAGCAATCACTCCTATACTCAAAAAACCTGGTTCAGATCCATCTAATTTTAATAAATTACGACCTATTTCTAACTTACCATACATTTCTAAAATCCTCGAAAAAATTGTAGCAACACAACTCCAAACCCACTTATCTCAGAACAACCTGTATGAACAGTTCCAGTCCGGTTTCCGCCCACTTCACAGCACAGAAACTGCCCTTATTAAAATTACTAATGACCTTCTTATGGCAGCTGATTCTGGACTAATATCTGTTCTTATCCTCCTCGACCTGAGTGCGGCCTTTGACACCATTTGTCACAGCACCCTCATCAATAGACTATCTTCTCTTGGCATCACCGATATCCCACTTGACTGGTTTAAATCTTATCTCTCTGGCCGCACTCAGTTCATTCAACTCAAATCATTCACTTCTCAGCATTTTACAGTTTCTTCGGGTGTACCCCAGGGCTCAGTCCTGGGGCCCCTGCTCTTTATCATCTATCTCCTTCCCCTTGGTAATATTCTCCGTAAATATAACATACAGTTCCACTGCTATGCGGATGACACCCAGCTCTACCTCTCTGGCAAACCCTCTCTGTGTTTTCCACCTTCATCCCTTACAGTCTGCTTAGCAGAAATCAAATCTTGGCTCTCTCTTAACTTTCTCAAATTAAATAGTTCAAAAACTGAGGTTTTGCTTGTTGGTACCAAATCAATACTCTCCAAAACTGACAGCTTTTCTCTTTCTATTGACGACTGTTCCATTTATCCCTCTAAACAGGTCAAGAGTCTGGGTGTCATCCTCGATAGCACCCTATCTTTTGATTCTCACATCAATAACATCACCCGGTCTGCTTACTTCCACCTACGCAACATTAACCGTCTCCGCCCTTCTCTCACCCCGCATGCCACTGCTGTTCTTGTCCATAGCCTTGTCACATCTCGTATAGATTACTGCAACTCTCTTCTCTTCGGTCTCACTCATAAATCCCTCCGTAAGCTTCAGTTGGTCCAGAATTCAGCTGCCCGTATCATCACCAGAACCCCTTCTTCTCATCACATCACCCCTGTCCTGCAGCAGCTCCACTGGTTACCTGTTCAATTTCGGATTGATTTTAAAATTTTGATTTTAACATTCAAAGCCATCCACAATCTCGCCCCTCCATACTTGTCTGCCCTCATCCACATTGCTGCTCCCTCTCGCACCCTGAGATCTTCTTCCTCCCTCCACTTGTTTGTTCCCTCTGCTCGTCTATCATCCATGGGCAATAGAGCCTTCAGTCGCTCTGCTCCCCGGCTTTGGAACTCACTACCACCTGCCATCAGAAACATTGACTCCCTCACATTTTTCAGATCCAAGCTCAAAACCCACCTATTTAAGATGGCTTTTAATACTTAATTGTACTTGTACTTTTGTTGTGTTTACTTTATGTTATTTTCTTGTTATTTTATTGCTCTTGTTTTACTGTTCGGTGTCCTTGAGTTGCCAGAAAGGCGCCTTTAAATAAAATGTATTATTATTATTATTATTATTATAAAAGCCCCGAATATACGCGCGCTCACGATCACTTGACTACTGGTGAATTTGCAAGGAAGGTCGATCTGGTCCAAGCTCCTTCATTCTTTTTTTTCTTCATCCAAACGCCTTGTGAACGGATATCTTTGCAAAGATACAACAGAATTTTCCTTCAGCTCGAGAAATTACATTCTAAGCTCTTTGGTGAGAATGGTCCAATCACATAAGGCCAATCATATAAAAACAAATATGATTCGTTCTAACAACAAAAATGGGAGGGTTCGGGACGCAGAGCGCTGCGCCCCAAAGACAATTTAAAACAGGCCAATTAGAGCTTATCGTCATATCACGTGCATTGCAAAAGTTCGTGTACCAAATAGCAGCACATCCTTTGTGAAAAATAAATCCTTTTTGTGTCATCATCACTTAGGCAAGACAAAATACATTTCAACTGATTTCAGCTGGTTATATTTTTCAGGTCATCCTGATCATTTTGTTGTTCTGGTTGTGAGGATGTGCAGAGGCTCTAATTATCAATGTTAAAAGACTTGTGCAGCTGTATCCAGACATACAAGCAGCCTTCTAGGACCCACAAGACAAAGGGCTCTGGAGCAGGACAGACAGGTAGTCCACAGTGGCTAGGCCAGAATTTCATACTTGGGTGGCCAGAGAGTGGCCGCACTATTTTGGGGGGTCTACACTAATACACTAGTGCAAGCTATACTCATACACTGAAAAAAATAAATGAAAGAATTAATTAGTCGGTTGAACACAAAATATTTTTGAAGAAAGCTTAAGTATCAAGGTGATAATATACAATGTACAGTAATATACAGTACTGAGATGGCTAATACAGACTAGTAAATGTTTGAGTTGTGGAACACTGACAGATTAGTTAAATACTAAATCCTATACTTGAGTCCTGGCGCATATGTAGTTTTAACTGAACTGAATTTAACTAGAGCTACACCAGCATTCCCAGTGCTCTAGACTAACTTTTTGCACTGGTGCACCTAAAATATTTGACAGCATTGCATTTAACACTGCAATTTTACATGTTAATTTTTTTTAAATCCCTATCCATATAGGCAATATTGACTTGTGAATGATTAGCAAAAAATCTGGTCAACATAAGTTCTTTATTTAAAGCACAATTCTACAAGAAAGGTAACTTACTAACGCCCTTCACTATCTTTTGATAAAAACGCATCCTAACGTTTTAAAGGTCAATATGAGCATTCCTAGTATATAGTGCATCCGGAAAGTATTCATAGCGCTTCACTTTCTCCCCTTTTTTTGTGTTACAGCCTTATTCCAAAATGTATTCAATTTATTTATTTCCTCAAAATTCTACACACAATACCTTATAATGACAATGTGAAAAATGATTTTTTTTTAATTGTTGCAAATTTATTAAAAAAAAAAAGCTGAAAAATCACATGTACATCAGTATTCACAGCCTTTGCCGTAAAGCTCTAAACAGAGCTCAGGTACATTCTGTTTCCACTGATCATTCTTGAGATGTTTCAGCAGCTTCATTGGAGTTCACCTGTGGTAAATTCAGTTGATTGGACATGAAAAGTCATATACCTGTCTATAAAAGGTCCCAGGGTTGACAGTGCATGCAAAGTACAGAAACATTTCTGCTGCTTTAAAAAGTTCCAATGAGCCCAGCGGCCAACCATCTGTGCAGCAATCCACCAATCAGTCCTGTATGATAGTGTAGGGCCTCACACACGTAATACACAAGTATGTAGTGCGTTAACTTTAAATTAGCTCAAAGGGAATATAACAGAACTTAAAGCGGCTCCAAAAGAATCAACTCTCTTGAACTGAACAAACGACTCGTCCAGCGCTCGTTTGAACAGACAGGGCTGTTGACTCAAAAATGAATATTGCTATTCAAACTAAAGTAAAAACACTTTGATATTTAAGCAGGGTAACAAGATCTAGGTATAAGGCATTAGATTCATAAGTATACACAGGTCACTTTCCTTTCAATACAAAAGAGACTTTATTGACTACCAACAAAACTAACAAAAACACACATACACACACGCATTCATACTGGTTGCAGACGAGGAATAGAAGGAAAGAAGAGTTTAGGAGAGATGTGATGTAAAACCTCAAGATGTAAAACCTAACCAAGCGAACCAAATAATCAATTCAACCTTTACTGTGTCTTAGACAGGGTTATCGATCATTTAACATGACTAGCAGATCATACACCAGTTCAGCAATGGATCTGGAGATGTACTTGCGTTCCGTAGTGATGTGGGGAAGTCCCTCTTTGGAGCTGGATTCCCACATGAGTTCGCTGGTGGTTGGCTGGTCGTTGAAGTGACGTCTCTGAGGCTACTGATGAAGTGAAGTCCGGTAGTTTAAGTTGGAGACGGCCAAACTGTTGCCGTGTTGACGGGTTTCGCGACACAACTTAACTTAACTATAGACTCTCGACGAAAAGAAAAGAAAGAAGAGTAAACGGAAGATGGGGAAGTTTGAGGCTTGTCTCAACCCATCTTAATGTCCAAGTCCAGCTGGAAGTCCTGGAAGTGGAGCATCTCCACTTCTCAACCGCTGCTGGTGCAACTCTGTTGGACTGGATGACTCTGTTCTGCTCTGCTCCACTTGCCTAGAGAGTTTTGGGGTGATGGGTTTTAACCACCAATGTTTCCAGCCCCTAATAGAGCTGGATTAATAAGGCATTGTCCGTGGATCTGCGTAGCAGTCCCATGTTAGCACATGCAGCTTTGGCGTGACTCACTCACATGAGCCATGGTGCTTAGACATATAGTATTAAGCACACATTTATAATATGAACATGATACATTTTACATATCTATATATAAAAAGGAATGAAAGAAAGGGAAAGGGTTTCACTCATTCATCTCAAATAACATACACATAATGGTACGTTTGTGATAACTCAAAGCATAATGGTTACCCATGATTAATGCATTCTTAACATATACAGGATTCAGGTGTCATACAAGAGCAATAACATGACATTTCATTAAAAGTCCGCTATCATCGTTTTGATGATGATCTAATGAACTTTAATGTTTGGTTAGAGTTTATAAAATTTAGAGAGGATTTTGATTCTCTGTTTTGGAGCAAAGTCAGTCAATTCTCTGTCTTGCATGGGGGCTTGAAAACCCCATTTCCTGAGGTCAAACACAAGCTCTTTGTTATGAAAAGTGTTCTCGTGATCAGTTACCCATTCGTCTTGCGTTAACTTGATCAGGATAGTGGGTCCGATGACACTTAACTGATGATGAACCAGTCATGAGGCCCATAGCCGCAAGGCTTCAGCTTCCTGCTCTGTACTGCAACAAATGTGCCCTGACCTTCTGATATTGGTCAGAGACCAAAATGGCTTTCGATCAAGGTGATTCTGATTACAGGTGTCGACTCAGTTATTGGTGTCTGCATCGTTAAGCCCCCACAATAGAGTGGCCAGACGAAAGCCACTTCCCTCCTGGAAACTAAAATCTCTGGTCTCATGAGACTCAAATTGAACTATTTGGAGTGAATGCCAGACGTTACATTTGGAGGAAACCAGGTAGCGCTCATCACCAGGCTAATACCATCCCTACAGTGAAGCATGGTGGTGGCAGCATCATGCTGTGGGGATGTTTTTCAGCAGCAGGAACTGGAAGACTAGTCAGGATAGAGGGAAAGATGAATGCAGCAATGTACAGAGACATCCTGAATGAAAACCTGCTTCAGAGTGCTCTTGACCTCAGACTGGGGGGACGATTCATATTTCAGCAGGACAATGAACCAAAGCACACCGCCAAAATATCAATGGAGTGGCTTCACAACAATTTGTGAATGTCCTTGAGTGGCCCAGCCAGAGCCCAGAGCTAAATCCTATTGAACATCTCTGGAGAGATCTGAAAATGGCTGTACACCATCGCTTCTCATCCAACCTGATAGAGCTTGAGAGGTACTACAAAGAGGAATGGGCAAAAATTCCCAAAGACAGATGTGCCAAGCTTGTAACATTATATTCAGATTTGAGGCTGTAATTGCTGCCAAAGGTGCATCAACAAAGTATTGAGCAAAGGCTGTGAATACTGATGTACATGTGATTTTACAGCTTTTTTATTTTTAATAAATTTGCAACAATTTCAAAAACTCTTTTTTCACATTGTCATTATTTGGTATTGTGTGTAGAATTTGAAGGAAATAAATGAATTTAATTAGTTTTGGAATAAGGCTGTAACATTAAAAAATGTGGAAAAAGTGAAGCGCTTTCAGGATGCACTGTATGTTTTTTTTACGTGTTATCAAAGACTTAAAAAAATAGGCCAACATTATCTACAGCAGCAAAAGACCGTGCACATCAAAAGCTACTGGTCATCTCACAATTCAGCAAACATCTGAAAAACAAATTGCTTATACTTATGCCTTTACAAGAAATCTGTGTTTTTTAAACTAATCAAGATAGCACTATTTAATTCAATTATTATTTAGCATGGCATGTTTACTGTTCCAAAATATTTAAAATGTTTCTTAAAATATAACATATTGTGTTTAATGGGAAAAAAAAGCTGTTTTTTACCCAGAGATTTAAAAGAACATATTTAAAACAGTATTCACAATACCGTGAAACTGTGATATATTTATCTAAGGTTATCATACCGTCAGAATCTTATACCTGCCCATGCCTAGCCAGTTATTAAAAGCATTCAGTCAGAGTTTTCGTTTAGTAGTAATCTAAATTTAAGTGAAAATATTTAGTGCAGCCCTTATTATTTTATTCAGTTGGCCTATATTCTGTTTTTCTATGTTTTTGGAAACACTGCTGTGCATGAAAATTTGACGATATATCCAGGTTCTGTTGTTAATCCTGTATGTTGTTTGCACATCTTAAAATGAATCAATATTTAAAAATGCAATATTTAATGTGTCAGACACAAAATAAACATGTCAATTCATTTATATTAATCTGATTCCTTAACAGTTAATGTTCGTATAACGAGCAGCAGTTGTCATTTGGGTAAATTAACCTTTTGAGCATACTTAGTTTGGGTTATGTTGTGTCATTAAATTGTACATTTATATTCTGTTATCTCAGCAGTAGTACAATGGTTTTATATTATTTTTTCTGCATTTTAAATCTGCTTTAGCTTTTTTTCTTTCTTATAAACCTGGAAATTACATACATATATATATATATATATATATATATATATATATATATATATATATATATATATATATATATATATATATATATATATATATATATATATATATATTTGACTTTGTGACAAATTGCTTATTTTATCACTAGATTGGTCTACGCTGATGGTCTGCTGCCCATTCTGCTGTCATTCTTCTTCCTATCAGACAACCTCTCCAAAGTACAATAGGACTAGTAAGTAAAATCTCAAACATACACTACTTTTTCATAGGTTTTGGGTTGGTATGGTAAAGTCTCTTCTGACAGCGTTAGCTTTGTTTATTTAATTAACACAGTCAAACAATAATACTATGAAATTAATATAATGTATATAATTAATAGTGTCACATGATCCTTTAGAAAAAAAATATCCAATGTACTGATTCTGCTCAAGCTGGTTATTTTAAATATAAAACATTTTAAATAAGCTTCATATTTTTCAGGATTTTTGGTGTATGAAAAGTTTATTTTTAAAAGCATAGTATTTATTTGAAACAAAAATGTTTGCTCTTTGATGATTGATAACAATCAGACATGTTTCTTTAGCAAGAAAGAATTTGTACAAAAAAGTATTCTCACTGAGCGTTGTCCAAGCATGGTCCAACACGTCATTTAAGTTTTCAAATTAGCCTAAATGACTTGATAAGCTGCATCAGGGGCATTTAACTAGAGAGTTGAATCTATAATGCATCTCCAGTAAATTGATATCTAGATGCATTAAATATCATGTAACCCTTAAAGCATTATTAAGCAGAAATCTTTTTTTATTTGTTACATGTATATAGGCTATACATTTTTGGAATTTCATACGCTCACAAAAATCTGTCCTTTATGTTAGCTCATTCTTTCAATTGATTTGTTTTTACAGTTACCCTGTCTGCAAGATCAAATAGTTTTTAGTCATTTTTGCAATATTAAAGACAAAAGTAATGTTAAAATCACTACAAGGATTAAAGTGAGTTGCACTTTTTTTCCATTAAAAAAAATCATAAATTATTTCTTCATATATGCTCCTCTGTAGCCTACATATATGTAATGTGGTATCTGAAGGTTGGACATCTGTTTAGATACACATTTATACTAACACGATACTAAAAACCAAAAAAAAAAAAAAAAACATTCATTATGATTTCACAGGGAATTTAACTTTCAAATGGCTTTTCTTAAAATTAAAGCTCAGACACACTCTTTAAGTTTAAATTGAAATTCAATTACACATTTTAGCTAGGCATTTCCATAACACGTACTCCAGTTATATGTCATGAAACAAATATTTTTTGTCTGAGGTAATATGAACTGCTGCAATGCTAATATTTCTCCTATTGGTGTCTTGCTTTATTTTAGGGTTCCCACTCAAAGGTTTAGATTTGGCTACTGCAATCCCGCTTTTGTCCAGCCTCACTTGTGAAGACTAAAGATGAAGACAACATACAAGAACACTTTAGATGATGGTGACACACTTTTTATTCCACCTATATATCCCCTTTCATGTGTAAGCAACATTCCACCAAGCGGCAACCTCCCGATCTCCCTCGGGAAGCCAATACGGAAGTAACTAAAACTGCAATTCATCGACTCGCCTGGGGGGCTGGCTCCAGAAAGTCCAAGTGCTTTCTGACTGCATTGGTAAATTGGCCATTTTTACAGCTGATAAAAACATGTTTACAGCCTGGTACAATTGATGATTTTGGCGCAAATAGCTAATATTACCCTTCATGACAACTCTGAGGGGGTGAATTTTTTTATAACTCATCTGTTTTGTTTATATTAACCATTTTTACTTTTGCATAATTAAGGGAGTGGTCACTTGAGTGACAGCCGTGATTGACAGTTTGTCAGCTGCAGTTAGCCCGCGTGGTCGCGTCACCTCTGCTAATTCCGTCCAATGAACTTGGCTTCTGCAGTGTTTGTGCTTTCGTTTTATATGGTTTTATTGACCTTATTCTTGAATGCGGAAGTGCGCTCGTTTTTGCGATTGTTTTAGAACTTCTGATTCAGTCGCCTATAAGAGAAATGACTGGGAATAATAAACAGCTGAAAACGGTTAAACTACTCGCTCTACAAACAAGTGTTTGCATGATTATACAGACAAAATAGAATAATATAATAAGAAAACCTCAGTTTGCAACATCAAGCAGCAGAACGAGCTGTTTTTAACGTCTAAAAATAAATGGAAATTAATGAGACCGGAAGTCTCGAGCCAAAATGATTCAAATGGCTGCGCCCGCTCGTGCGCAAAGAATAAGGTGAATACAGTCTGTTCAATTTGTTGGGATTATTTCTTACATTTATTAAATAATATGGCTTGTTGTGCAATTAATTGTACTAACAGACCGTCCAAGACGGGGCTCCATTTTTTCCGGTGAGTGATATTCTAGTACAATGTTATATATAAATGCATGCAATGATGTCTTAAATCAAATAATTAATTATTTAGAACTTTATTTTAAAATTTACTGGACTAAATCTGGCAGATTGTAAGTAATGTTAGCTGTAGGCTTAAACCAGAAGATATCTGAAACGATGTAATATGCGCCTGCATTTCATAAATAGCTTACTGATTACTACAACATAATATGTTATATTTGAAGTATTTGTTTTAATTATTGACATGTATGGACCCAGAATAAATAATATTTAATAAGCGTTACAGAAAACTGGGATAAGAAAACGCAAACAGTTGAATAGGCCTGTCACAATAATCAATATATCGACTTTATACGTGGAGATGACCTCAATCATTTTTGCCATTGCAATATATTTTTAGAAATTCACAAATAACATTAAAGCCATTTTACAGTGACATTTACATTCTACCTCACTGATGTCAGTTTATAATTGTTATTAATTTACTTAATAGAACGTTTAATAGTATGTATAATAGGACATTTAGCTGTTTTAACATAAAATTATAGAATCTAAGTATTGTAAAGTGTTTATGGCTCTGCATTATTTTGCAGTTGTATAATCATTTAATCAGTAGCAAAATTATCTTAATAATATCACTAATATCACAATAATATCACTTCTTGCAACAATTTCTGAGAATATATCGCACAACAAAATTTCCTTTCGTGACAGGCCTGTAGTTGAATTAACACAACAGTGTTTTTAAGTAACATGAATTTGTGGCTTTTCCATCATCTATCTTTATACACACAAATTGACTCTAATGGTATTAAAAAACACACTTCAAGATCAGAATGCGCAATTGAAAATTAATTTGACAGATTAAAAAGCCATTTGTTACCTTTTGTATGTAAAATAACATATGTATATCCACAAAATTTAAATTGGTACCAGCTATATGAAAAACAGAAGCAATACACATTTATTATGTCCTTTTAAGTTGTATTATTTGCATGTAAAGTAGTCTGTGAAAGAAGTAACTATTTGTCTGTGTACAGTTTTCCTCTAGGTGATTATGCCAGACTGGACCAGTGGATGCTCAACATCAAACGACAGAACTGGACTCCTAACAAGACTTCTCGGATGTGCAGTGAACACTTTGAGAGTCAACTTCACCACTGACTCCAGGGTACAGAAACCTTGTTTCATACTTTACTGCAAAAAAAAAAAAAACCTGTGTAGTTCATATTGAAAAATTATTCTGCAAAGGAGTCAGCATGAATATATAAGAACAGTTACAATATTTATTTTTATGTGTAATTTGCACATTCATACTAAAAACATTCACACATTAATGTAACATAAAAACATCTCTTTTATGAAAAACAACTGTTTACTCAGCAATATTGTCTTTTTAATGTTTTTGTCATTTTTATTAGGGAAGGACCATTTTCAGTTTTGAAGAACAAACACCAAAAAAAAGATGCTTGGTAAGTATTAAAGATACGATAAGACTTCCGGTTATGGCGCCTTGCTGAAGAGACGCACGAGTTAGCCCAGCTGTAATATAATTTAAAAATCCTAAATTTATCCCGGTTTTTATTTAACATTCGATCTCAGCTTACTAAGACTGAACAGTGCTTAAGATTTCACCTAAACCAGCAAAGCAAAAGGCGAAAAAAAACTAAACTACAGAGAATACATCTGACTCTGAAAGCATGGAAGAAGCGCGAAGTAATGGCGGAGAAAACCCGTCGCCGCTTTGCGGAGGTCAAACTGGCGATTTACACGCTGACACAAGTGGCATTATACAAGCAATAAACTAGATAAAAGTCGACATGACCTCTCAGTTTGAAACTGTCCTCTCAGCGATACAGGATATCAAAAACCAGGTAGCAGAATGTTTCGGAAGACTAACGCAGGCAGAGGAACGCATCTCGCAAACTGAAGATTCTGTCTCCGTTCTTCAATCAACGACTACCGCTCTCGAAAAGAAAATTACCGCACTAACTTGGAAAATTGATGGCTTGGAAAACCGCAGTCGACGCTCCAACGTTAGGATTCTTGGTCTACCAGAAAAATGCGAAGGCAATGATGTATGTACATTCTTAGAAAACTGGTTACCTGAAGCGCTGGACATGGAACCACTTCGAAAACCACTGGTCATCGAACGAGCCCACAGGATCGGTTATATGCGGCAAACTGCAGCGGACAAGAAAGCAAATCCGAGAGTGATGATCGCCAAGTTTCAGGATTACAGAGACAAGGAGCGCGTGATGCGTGCGGCTAGAGCAAAGAAAGAGGTACTTTTCCAGAATCACAGAATTATGTTCTTTCCGGACCTGTCTGCTGAAGTAAACAACCCAGATAGCAAGCTGACAGTGAATCAATGTCGATTATTGGTTATAAGCGTCAGTATCAGTCGTCGATCAAATTTTGACATTGAATCAACGTTCTTTATTTGGTCGGTACATCGGAAGGTTATTACATCGAGAATAAAACATTGATTCAATGTCGAAATAAAGTTGACTCTTCAACATATAGGCTACCCGACGCATCTGGTCAATCATAACATTGGTTCGATGTTGAAACTTGATTGGTGGACTCTGAGTCGGTTCTTCTGCGCGAGTCAGCGTGAGGTGCACATGCTCATCATTTGAATCAACTAACAAACAGAAGGCAGCGGACGGAACTGTAATCTGAAGGTAAGTACGTTATATTCGACGTTACACATTTTTTTTTTTGTCGTTTCCCCAAGAATTTATGTTAAAATTTAACTTTTTAGATGTGTAAATTAACACTTTACCACTTCCTATACGTTTTTTATTAAGCCTACATGTCGCCCTGTACGTATACCCAAGCCATTAACTGCAGCTAATCTATAAAGGTAACGTTAACGTAAATGAAAAGCTGTTTTGATTATTTAATTTTCGATTTCAACACGATTAACTTCACTTTATGACTTCAATGCTTTTTAACCTGTGTAAAAATATAAGATGATCTGTCAAATCGATTTGGAATGAGCATATAAAACATGTAAGGTAATATGTTGCTCCAGCTAACGTATAGGCTAAGTTATGAGAAACGGTTCGCAAATAACATTATGTATCATCAAGCTAACATTAAACAAGATTTTTTAACACGTTATTACGCTAGCGAAGTGAATCGCTGTCAGTTTACTGTTTTGTTGCTCTATTTCTTTCTACATTTAGTGATGAAGTCCTCGCCAGAGACGCTCCACAGCATTAAATGGGAAAAGCTTTGCAATTTCGTAAGTTGCCCACTCAATCTGTTACGTTAGTTCTTTGTGGTTTTGTTGGTTCTGTTCCTGATTTCCTTTGTTCAAAAACCATGCTTGTCTGTTTTTTTCTGATTGTAGTGCTATGTTCTGGTGTGCATTTTTTTATTTTTCTGTTTATTAAAATTTATTTTGTCTACATGCTTTTCTCTTGAGGTTACTGCAGTTTACTTGTACAAGTATCTAAACAAATGTTTGTAAACGCATTTATTTTTAAAAATATTTTATATAATTAAGCTTTTTAGAATTTCACAAGAAAATGAAATCCAAGATCATTTAATTTCTCACAAAATACCATGTTAACTTAATATTCTGTGTGAGAAGTCAAAAGATGTGGCAATTTTATGGTACCGATACTGTGGGTTGAACTGAAAATTTACCTTGGAATTGTACTTTGTAATAGTAGATACTGTACCTGGTGAGATTTCCCTACTGAGTAACATGTTTTTTTTTTTTCTTAAATTTTTTTTTTAATGGCAGTTTCTCTGAAATCTCCAGTTGAAGACATCAAGATCTGTAACCTGTGCCTGGACAGACGTCTATTCCAGTACTGCCTACACCACACTAATCTCTCTGCCTATGTATGGATCACTGACTAGTATGTTCTCTGAAGGTATTACTGGAGCAAAACAACAGCACCCATGACTGAAGTTTCTGTTAGTGACCAGTATATTCAGTATAGTCTGAGAAAGTTTTTTTTTTTTTTTTTTTTTTAACGCGTTGCAAATGATCAATAATAACGAAGTGTGGTCAAAAAACTGAGTTATATCCAAACACACTACCTGTTCTTATGCCCCATATGGTGATGCAGACGTCTCCAAAACCCCACAAGTGGACAAATGTACACTTGTTTTTATTAAAACAAATATAAATATGCAAATATAAATATGCATATAATAAATAATAATGCTTATAATAACATTATAAAAATTATAACATGCTTATATTTTTTGTAACATTTTAATCCTTTAATTGTTTTTACATGTAAAGATATTTGTATATTGCTGTACATCCTGTGTGTATTCAGCAATGTGTAATGCTTTGGACCCGCATAGGCGCATAACTACCGCACTCTGCGCTGGACTTTGAAGCAGCTTTTACATGCTCAACAATCTATTTCAGTTTCTCAAAATAGCAACGCGCCAATGATGGGCCTTAACACACCTCCTTTATGGACCAGAACACCCATGAATCCACAAAGTGGCGCAAATAAATTTGCTATTTAAACATATAGTAAAATGTGAAAATTAGGGTTGGGCTGGTCTGAAAATATAGCAACAAATCGGCAACATTGCGCCTTCAAACGTTGCGCCACATTTGTTAAAATAGAGCCCATCTTTAAAATAATGACATTATCATATATAATATATGTAATATATATAAAATTTGCAAATATGACATTAATATAAATATGATGTTTGTAATGCGGAGCATTTACGGAGCATTCATTATTTCCTTATCATCAACCCGCACAGTTGAGCAGTGGATGAACACAAACAAAAATATAATTCATATATTTTTCTTGGGAAAAATATTTTTTTAAATGAATTTCGTTTAGTATAATTCATTACTAATAAAGATTAAGATAAAAACCTAATTTCAATGTATTTTTGTTGGTCAGTTATCTACAAAATAAACAAGAATAACGAATAACGTTTAAAGTGAAGTGCTTCAAAACAAGTCCGCTGTATGCCTCAGGGCCTTAACACAACTGGTTTGTTAAATAAATAATATAGCCTAAATAAAACTAAAGTGAAATATTCACCATTTCAGAGAGCAGGAATAAATCAGAAAAGTGCTGAAATGCTGGTTATTTTACAAGTGTGGTTTTACAAATTTCAGAGGAAATATCTAAACATTAGAGGAAAAATAAACCTGACAACAAATCCTATCAATGTCATAGCGAATGCTCCTAAATAATGTAGCCCTGTTGCAAGCATCACGTTTTTATTGAGATTGTGTCTGTCCAGGGCCGGAGCAAGCTCAACTGGCGCTCAAGGCAAACGACCGAAAGTTATGCTGTCTTCAATCCGAAAAAGCCGGCGGAGGGTGGGGAGGGAGGCGGCGGGGATGGATGTTGAGATGATGCTGGGTTTGTTGCGAACGAAAGCGAAGGGGGGAGACGCGCCGTGGACGCCGCCTTGACTGCTCTGCCGTCCTAGGATGCGCCGGCCCTGTGTCAGTCATATACAGTGTGTTTTTAACAGAAGCTTTAAACAGCGTGTGTGGTGACCGCAGTGATGCTCAGCTCTGACGAGACTCAGTTTAAAGTAGTTTTGTTTTTTTACATATAGATTTTCATTGCTTTAAATTATTTTAATGTTTTTATATTTACAGTTTGTATATAAAACGAACGCTTAGCTTATTGTTCGCGGTGATCGTTATGATAGGATCATGTGCATTGCATATGATTATTTAGTATACGTTACATTCTTTGGTCGCAGCGCTGTATTTTATTTATTGCATTTAGTCATTAAACAATGATATTTTGAAAAAAATTATTGTAATTTAAAATGAAGCTTGCAATTCTTACCGGTGGTTGTAATATTTGAAGCTTGTTCTCAGACAAGTGTCTGGGTCACTAATACTTCGTATTTCTGGAAAATCCGGGATGGAATTCTAGTAAATGGTGACACTGTAGACGAATGGCTTCCCGATAGTTTCACACCACCTAAAATTATTTATTTATTTATTTATTGACCCTGTTAATCTAGCAAGAATATTTTTTCTATGGTTGCATCTGAATTTTAGTTTCTGTGATTGTATCTTTATCAATTAATTAAATAAATGTTGTTCTTTAAACAGCTTAAACATTGTGATTTAAACCTGTGTTTTGACCCTAATAGTTCATTTTGTTATGCACATCTGAAATAAAATGCAATTTTTATTCTAATGAAAATACATGTTGAAATAGAACACAAATAGACAAATGTATTTAATATTCTACAGTTTTACGTTTTGAGTAAATGGTTTTGACTATTTTAGTCAGTAATTTAAATGTTCTCTGTTTGTTTAAGTGTAGAAGGTTTGAATGAATTCATGCTCTTAACGGATATTCACAGCTGTGTATTTGTATAAATAAAAAATGATGACAGATTGTGGTGTGTTTTGTCATATATACAGAATAAATTATATTATAAATTCTTTTAAAAAAATGGTGATTAGGTCATATGGATTGGTTTAATGTTGAAAATGTTGTTTAAGCATTAATTTCAACGTTAAATCATTTAGATAGATTTTATGTTGAATATGTGTGGATTCTATGTTGTTCCAATCGACTTAAAATCAACATCGTTTCAACATTAGATAGACAAACTAATTAGGTCGATTATATGTTGAATATGTGTGGATTCTATGTTGTTCCAATCGACTATAAATCAACATCATTTCAACATTAGGTGAACAAACCAATTAGGTTGATTACATGTTGAAAATGTGTGGATTCTATAACGTCGTTTCGATCGACTGAATATAAACATCGATTCAACGTTGGGTAAGTAACCAATTGTGTCGATTTCAGGTTAGATTTGAATGGAGTGCCTGACGTCGTTTCAACATTACCCCAATGAGCAAAACGATGTTGAATCAATATCAAAAGAAACGTTGATTTTCGATTGAAATGATGTCATTTTGCTATCTGGGAAACAACGGAGACAGTTCGACGAACTAAAGAAGAGGTTGCGAGCTAAGGGACTGATATAAGGATTCATTTTCCCAGCGCGCCTTCAAGTAACTATCGATGGACATGCTCATGTCTTTCAAAACTCAATAGAAGTTAACGACTTTCTGATGAACATGTAAACAGGTGCTCTTTTCCCATCTCTGTATTTCCTTTATGAATATGTGCAATATTCACGACAATACGCCGAACTGATGGGACGATATTAATAAGCTGGGCTAAATTGCAATGCGATCGTACGTTACGGGTCTTTTTTTTCCCCAAAGTTACATTGGGTTGAACCAGTTAAGGAAGTTAGAAGTAAAGAAGAGTCTGGATTTGCTGGCGGTTCTCGGCAATTCACAGCTGTGTTGTATAAGTATATTTTTCTTTTCTATTTAAAATTGGAAGATGTTTTTGTTGTTGTTCTTTTTAGTTTGTTTTATGACTCATTATTATATGGCACAGAATATTTTATGTTTTAAAATATGGAAGAAGCTTGGATCATTTTACTATGTAGAAGGACATGACAGAGATTATTGAGGTAAAAATAGCTTCTTGGAATTGTAGGGGGTTACACACTTTCTCTAAAATCAAACAAGTTATGTCTAGACTAAAACAACTAAAGTGTAAAATTGTTTTTCTTCAGGAAACACACTTAATGCCCAAAGACATATGTAGAATAAGTAATAGATGGCCAGGTCAAATATTTGCAGCATCATTTAGTTCTCAAGCAAGAGTGGTAATCACAATGATCCACAAATCAATTCCATTTCAGATAGATAAAATAATACCGGACCCTTTAGGTAGATACTTAATTGTTCAAGGGTCCTTATTATCTAAACAATTGAATCTTATTAATGTCTATGGCCCTAATAACGACATTCCCAAATTTTATAGTAACCTCTTTTTAACCTTATCCACTCTTTCTGGATATTATATAATGGGAGGGGATTTCAATTGTGCATTGGATCCAGTTAGAGATCGTGCATCTGGCCTTGATCAATCCCACAGACAGACTAGAAAAACTCTAGGTTATTTTATAAAAGATTTAAACCTTGCTGAAGTATGGAGGCAGCTACATCCTAAAGATATCCAATATTCTTGCTTCTCTAAAACACACCAGTCTTACTCTAGAATTGATTATTTTCTTATTTCTGCAACACTTATGCCATATATTGCTGATTGTTCATACGGTTCTATAGTAATTTCAGACCATGCCCCTATATCACTTACCTATATTGATCCTAAATTACTGGGAAGTCCTCCAAAATGGAGACTTCATCCCAAATGGCTCTTAGATGACCAATTTAATAAACATATTATACAACAGATAGACATGTATTATGATATTAACACAACACAAACCTCAGCAAGTATCAGATGGGAAGCCTTTAAAGCTTTTATTAGAGGTGTTATTATAAGTATTACAAGTAGTAAATCAAAAAGGTATAAAAAAGAATTGACAGATCTAGATACTAAAATTAAATATATAGAAAAAAACTTAACAAGTAAAAATGACCTAAGCATTAATCAGGAACTACTAAATCTTAGAACTAAATATAATGAACTTTCTGCCAAAAAAAGCAGCAACTAGTCTAATGATGTTAAGACAAAATTTTTACGATCAAGGTGAAAAGGCAGGTAAATTGTTAGCTTGGAGAATTAAACAGAAGCAATCTGAAAGAACAATAAATTCTATTGAAGATAGTATTACAGTGGACCCTATTAAAATAAATGACACTTTTAAAAGCTTTTTTGAAACTTTATATTCCTCTGAATATACAGATAATAGTACACAAATAGAATTTCTAAACAGTTTGTCTATACCTAATATCTCTGAAGAGACAAAAAGATCATTAGACACAGACATAACAGAAGAAGAAATAATAGAAGCCATCGACAGTTTAACATCAGGTCGAACACCAGGACCTGATGGTCTTAATGTGGATTTTTACAAGAAATTTAAAAAACAACTCACCAGACCCCTTTTAGATATGTTTAAGGAATCCTTTTCAAATGGTATACTCCCTGAATCTTTAAGACAGGCTCTCATTACGCTAATACCCAAACCTAATAAATTAATTACAAAATGTGATTCATTTCGACCAATTTCATTACTTAATAAAGATGTCAAAATACTAAGTAAAATTATAGCAAGGAGGTTGGAGACACTTCTACCTGAGATTATACACAGAGATCAAAATGGATTCATTAAAGGCAGGCAAGGTTTTCATAACGTTAGAACTTTGCTCTTAATGTTTTATATCTTAAAAAGGGGGATTGCGATACGGCCATTCTGTCCTTAGATGCTGATAAGGCTTTTGACAGGGTAGAGTGGCCGTATCTATTTGAGGTCCTTAAAGATTCGGACTTGGTGAAATTTTTTGTAAATGGATAAAGTTACTTGATATGCATCCTACGGCGGAAGTTCTCACTAATAATATAGTCTCCAAAGCTTTTAACATGCAAAGGGGTACTCGTCAAGGGTGCCCTCTTTCACCCCTTCTCTTTATCTTGGCAATTGAACCACTTGCTATTGCAGTAAGGTGCTATAGCAATATACTTGGCATCAGACTAGACACTATCGATTTACGCATTTCGTTGTATGCAGACGATGTCATTTCATATATGACAAATCTTTCCTCTTCTATTCCCTCACTAATACAACTTCTTACTGACTTTGGTCAATTTTCTGGTTACAAAATAAACCAGTCTAAATCTTGTATTCTTTTGCTGAACAAAGATGATAGTCATATACCAGTTATAACACAATTTAATGCAGTGGATTCATTCACTTATTTAGGAATTAAAATAATGGCTAACATAGATAATATATCTTTGAATAATTACCAACCCCTTTTGGACACTATTTCTAAATTTATTGAAAGATGGAAAAAACTCCCCATCTCACTTATTGGACCCGTTCCGATGTACCGCCTGCGGTACATAGCGTGTTTAAAACGAAACTTCGGGGAAACATTGCTATTTATAACGGCTTCTCACAAAAAAGACTAAACATGTCATATATCTTTTGAAAGCTGAGATTCTTGTGATTAATACTATTCTAACCATTTTAAGATGAACATAGCAGGCACAATTAGTGTCTTTGTCAAACTGCCGACAACAACAGAAACAATAATAAAACTGAAAAAACTCACAATTTATGCCTGCTGTCTGTCCACAGATCCATAACATTTCAACAAACAGGGTGTAATTACACTGCAAAGGGTCCAGCCAATCCATTTCAGTGAAATATTTAGTCCACAACCCGTTTATATGTCGATAAACATCCAAGGAATGCATTGCTATCATTTCAAATTAATCGCCGGAGCAATCAAATCTATGATGTGTTCGGTAGTGTAGTGTCTTTTTAGATGTAAACAATACTACTATTTTGAAGTTAAAATGGCCGCTGAACTTTGCCCTTTTGATTGACATATCATTTGAACCAATAGTTGCTTCTAAGAGGTGTCAACAGCCGTCAACATCCAAGGAGCACACAGCTTGGAAACTGGTTCCGCCCTCGCTTTGACTGTCAATAGATCGATCCAATTACAAATGACTTTGAAAAACACTGCCTTATCTGATAGCCAATAAGCATCTGAAAAGATTAATATGCAGCTTTAGTGGGTAAATTCAACCTACCGAGCACTAGTGATGTGCGATACCACTGATTTCCTATCCGATTCGATACCAAGTAAAATGAAGGCGAGTATCGGCGATACCGATCCGATACCAATACTGCCCAAAAATGACTGTTTGGGAAATTAAAGTAACAAGTAGTGTACTAAAAAGTGTCACTTCATACTGAATACGAGACATATTACGGGTTATTATTGTTTATTGATGAAGAATTATCATACAAAAAAGCCAACTTACATATTTATTGACAGCATCTGAGCATGTATATCTTAAAACGCCTGCCTGAACATCTTAACATAAAACAATAAACATTCAAACCTTTTAGTTTAGTGACATGTTAATCCGGTTCCCATGAAAGTGTTTTGAACCTATTTTCGTTGTTTTATCATTGTCACAAAAAACCCAAGACCCCAAAATACAGCCACATCTCCACATTTTCTCCCTCTGTACCTGGATAGTGCCTGCCTGCTGCAGCTAAGGACGATATTTGTCTCAGCCTAGCAGCACCTGTATCTCTCATTTCCTCCTCTTCTGATCATCTAGTCATGATGTTGTCATATTCTGTCTTGTGATTTCTATGTAGATGTTTGATTAAGTTTGTGGTATTACAACAGCACCTCACTGTTTTGTTACACGTGTCACAAACTGCATGGTTTGAGTTTATGGAAGTGAAGTAGCTCCACACATAACTTCGCTGCGGTCACCCATATCCAATGACCGCATGACTGAACAACATGTGCCAGCGGACTGAGTGGCTACTAGCGTAATCTGCAGTTGTATAGTGCCATATTACGCACATTTGCAGGCGGAAGAACAAGTAGTTCCGACTAAGTTAACATTATTCAGATAAACTAGGGTAATTGTGGTTACTTTCCGCTGTATTTCTATTTCCAATAAACTACATATTTGCTCCAAATTATTGAAATATCGATATTTTGATAAGATAATCGATTCTAGAACATACAGAGCTGGTATCGGAGATATCGATATTTTAGTATCGATCCGCACATCACTACCGAGCACAGAAGTCTGTTTGTAAAGCGACATAGTGACTCGTGCGCCCTTGCGTAAAGAGCGGCGCGAGAGAGTTTACATTGGTTGGAGGTAAAAATGGCAAAGAAAACGAGCAAAACAAAGTTCTCGCTTGAATAAGTTGTTGAAAAATGTACTCGGGTGTCAGTGATGACAGATAGAGTGATGTTTCATCCATTGACTCGGTTGCAGATATATTTGTGTGTGTTTGTTTATAAACATGTAAGCGTGTATGTGTATAAACAGTGTAAACACATACTGCTCAACATAAATGAGTAGTCACCGAAAATCTTTAGAAATAAAAAGATAATGCATTTAAATTCATGTGAAATTGGAAAAAAAAAATTACAGTGTCGATAAGATTTTGTATACATTTTTTGTTTTTAATTTTTTAGTTGATATTTTTCTAAAACAAATTTGGGTGTACTAATTTTTAACCATTATCATAATTTTATGTTAGGTAAGCTCCAGATTTGGCTTCAGTACTGACAAATCAAATTTTTATGCACAAATATAATATTGTAAAGCTTCCTATTGAAATTATTCATCTATATCAGAGATCTATGGGGTGTACTCATATGTTGAGCACTATATGTATATATAATATGTATGTGTATATATATATATGTGTGTGTTTTTATACATACATACATATTATATATATATATACATACACACACATAATATATATATATATATATATATATATATATATATATATATATATATATATATATATACACACACACACACACACACACAAATTATGTATATGCAATTTGTGTTTATACATATAGACATATGTGTATATAAAGTGAGTTTAAGTTATTTAATTTTCCTTCAGTTACTATGTGTCAGCAAGTATTGACAGTGAATATGGATAAGGGATAGAATAGCTCTAAGTGTAACCTTTAATTAGAGCCCAAAAATATGACTGTACAATAAAGCATTCAAAAATTACAGCCTTTTATGTGTCAATGGTCAAAAAGGGTAACTTGGAGTCTCCAAGTGGCCTTTTTTGGGGAGCGCCTATACATTCATTTGGATAAACATGTATAAAACACAAATTTTCTAAGGTACTGTTATCAAAATAGAAAATTTGGCTTGGTAAGTCTTTAAGATTTGAACCATATGTATTTTCAAACTAATACCTCTTAATTTTAGTCTTCTGCAGGCATGAATTAAGATAAAAATTTTAGGCGGATTTTAATTTTTTTATTTTTCAGTGTGTCTTATGTTTAATTACTCAATACCAATAACATTTACAGTGATTCTAACTGTTAAGGAATAAACCTCAGTGTGTCACCTTTCAAAAGAGACCAAAACCATGCATATACTAAAAATGGTTCAAAAATTGCATGCAATTTACTTTGGGTATGCATTTGTTTAGGCATTTAAGCAAATTTTACAGAAACGCTAAGAGGATAAACATTATTAAAATGAGTATACTGCCTAAAATATTATATTTGTTTCAAAATATCCCTCTCAGCCCTCCGTCTTCCTTTTTTACAACACTTCGGAAATTATTTACGGATTTCATCTGGAAAAATAAAAGAGCTCGCATAAGATTATCACTATTATACTTACCTTACAATAAAGGTGGTCTCCACTTTCCCAATCTACAATGGTACTACTGGGCAGCACAGTTACGATCTACTTTATACTATTTCTCCTCTAAATCTTCTACACCTTGGATGGATATTGAATCCCTTTTTATAAAATCTAAATTACCCTTTTATCTCTATCTTTATTCAGCAGATAATAAATCTCTCAGAAAAGACAAAAATATTGTATCTTCTAACCCTATTCTAATTAATACAATTAATGTCTGGTGTGATGTTTATAAGTATGTAGGTCAGTGCAATACCTTATCATGCTTTACTCCAATATGGGGAAACACGTGTTTTAAACCAGCTAAATCTGACCCAGGGTTTAAAATGTGGTTTGACAAAGGGCTGCAAAAAATTGAAGATTTATATAAAAAAAATTATCTAATGTCTTTTGTAGAAATTGTAACACAATTTGATATCCCCATAAAACATTTCTTTAAATTCCTTCAGTTAAGGAGCTACCTTTCTTCCCATCAAGGAGCTAAGCTTACAAAACCTAACAAAACTCCTCTTGAAGACCTGTTATCGAAGCCTGCTCAATCAAAAGGTCTAGTATCTATGTTCTATAAGATGTTAGAATCGTGCTCGACAGAATCATCCGAATTTAGGTTGGCTTCCTGGAGAAAAGAATTAAATGTAAATATTCCACTGGATGAATGGGAGGAAATATGTACAAAAGCTCAATCATTAACATTTAATAGTAATCTTAAATTAATACAATACAACTGGATTATGAGAACATACATAACTTCAGTCAGGTTAAATAAAATTAATCAAAGTATCCCAGACACATGCATCAAATGCTCAGTCGAAAAAGGTACACTTTTGCACTGTATGTGGGATTGCCCAAAGGTACAGGAATTCTGGAAAGAGGTGGCTATGTTCATTTTTGAAATGGTATCAATAAAATTGCCCATGAAACCGGAAATGTTTATTTTGGGAATTACATGTGAAAATATTGACTGCCACAGCAGTACTCGTAAACTTATTGATTTAAGTATACTCCAAGCAAAACGTCTAATAGCTATGTACTGGAGGAAAATGGAAAGGCCATCTATTGTACAGTGGATCAATAATATGTCCTTCTGTTTAGCTATGGAAAAGATTTCATACATGTTAAAAGGCAAGCTTACTGTTTTTGAGAAGATGTGGACACCCTTTATACATCTCATTCAAATTCAAATTTCAGCTATTTATTAAATGAAAACAGGAAAAGATTAAATAAACTGACATTGACTTAGCCTATCTACATATTCCCCCTATTTTCAAAGACTTATTTAAACAAACCATTGTCATATTGATGATCTGCTACATGCCTTCTATATGTGATTTTGTATTTTCAACAATTTCTTCCTAATGTTTATGTATTTATTTTTTATAATCTGTTACTAATTTAAACCTGTGCCTCCCCCTTATTTTTTCCCCCATTATTTTTATTTTATTTTATTTTCTCTAAATTGAAAACAAAGATGTAAATATGATTGTGATGTTATATTGTCATATTTTTATTACATCTCAATAAAAAGACTGTTCAAAAAAAAAAAAAAAAAAAGATACGGTAAGTGGCATCCCTACTTCTGCTGTACATAGTTATGATGAGGTTGCATATGTTGACAGTGGCAGTAGTGACAAACAGAGGAATGTCATGTTGATCAAAGATGCATCTGAACACACTTTACTTGCTCAAGATGTCAGCCACAATGACACTGCTCTTACAGCACATCTGTGTGAGGGTGTTGTTTTGGGTAGCAGAGTTCAAAACACAAATCTGAGTGATCACTGCTACTATATTTTAGATTCTCAGAAAACACTGAAAAGGAAAGCTCATGTGTTAAAGGACATGCTATGTGTAACTCGGAAAAAGCTTAGGTTGAGATGTCAACAAACAAGGAGGCTAAAGGCAAGAGTTACTTCCTTGAAATGTGTAATTAGTTAGGTTCAGAAGAAACTTTTAATTTCAACTGAATGTGCCTCTCTTCTTGAAACTCTGGCTGATGTTCCACAGGAGATCTTTCAGAGAATCCAAAAGAAGAAAAAGGTAGTGTTTTGTGAAAACATGAAGCAATTTGCAACTACACTGCACTTTTACTCTCCAAAGGCCTATGACTATGTGAGAGAGAAGTTTCTCTTGGCTTTGCCTTATCCTCATACCATACGAAAATGGTACAGTAGCATCTCTGCAGATCCTGGATTTACTGTTGCTTCATTCGCAGCATTAAAGAGTCATGTTGCGGAGCAGAAGAAAATTGGAAAAGATACAGTTTGCTCATTGATGATGGATGAAATGTACATTAATAAGCAAACCGAGTTTGGTGGGGACCAAATTCATGGCTATGTTGACATTGGTGGTGGTGAGATAGAAAATGTAGTGGCAACACAAGCACTGGTCCTTATGGTTGTTGCAATCAATGGCTCTTGGAAGATTCCTATTGCTTACTTTCTCATCAACAGCATGACAGGACCAGAGAGAGCAAGCATTATCCGAGAGAGCCTTGTAAGGCTTCATGCTGTTGGAGTTAGGATTGTCTCCTTGACATGTGATGGACCCTCCCAAAATTTAGCAATGATCAGGGAGCTTGGTGCTAGCTTGGACATCATGAACATGAGACCTTACTTTCATCACCCTGAAGAAAACACACAAAAAGTCCATGTGCTTTTGGATCCATGCCACATGCTCAAGCTGCTTCGGAATGTGTTCTCAACAGTACAGGTTCTGTTTAGAGAAGATGGCCAGCAGATAAGGTGGTGTTACATTGAGGAGCTCCACAAACTTATTAAATTGATTAAAGTCAAAAGCCTGACTTCAGTGAGCCAAACTAAACATCCACGCTTAATTTGGTTCCATAACAGTAATTTGAAGATCATTTGATCTAACTAGTCTGAGTTCAGTTTAAATAGTCTAGATAACTGCTCGTGCACATTTCTGTCGTGAAACCTTAAAGGTCGATCATAGATACATTGATTATGTTGTGTGCTACCATGGCAACTTCGAGAACTGAAAGAGCTCTGAGATGAGACAGCTGTTTACAGCGAGTGAGCCGCATTAGTTTTTAGAGTTCAAACATGTAATAATTTAAACATAACAAAATAATACGGCTTGCAAGAGAGAAGGCTGACAAGAAATTGCAGATCATCTCAATAGGCTACATATGTAGCAATATATTTTAAAATATAAGCCATTATTTAGGCCTATTAACATTAAATATTTGTTATAGTAGATAGAAATTGTACTTGACCGCGCGCGTGCGAGAGAGAGAGAGAGAGAGAGAGAGACAGAATGCGTGCTTACTGCCATTTGTTACTTGCAAGGAAAAGCTTTATTGCATTGCAGCCTTAATGTAACATACAAAATGTGCTAAATGTAAGCACATTAAAATGACAACAGAGTCGTGCACACACAAGCAGTGGGATTTTTAATTTGCTCCCGAAACTGCTGCAAATAGCTGCTTTCTCTTTGACACGTGTGTTTCCCGCACCCCGTGGGAAAATATCTTTACATTAAAGTGAGCATACTGCACGGCCCGGATCATCTCCCGATTATTCCACTCAGGGTTTGCAGCTTTAAAGTCATTATTTAAGAAATGTAGTCTGTTTCCTTAAATCAGTCAGCGCTTTCGTCTCCCCGTGTTGGCGTGTGTTTCCTCCGGGTGCTCCGGTCTCCCCCTCAAATCCAAAGACATGTGGTATATGTGAATTTGGTAAGCTAAACTGTCTTTAGTGTATGTGTTTCCCAGTGATGGGTTGCAGCTGGAAAGGCGTCCGCTACGTTAATCATATGCTGGATAAGTTGGTGGTTCATTACGCTATATATATATATATATATATATATATATACCCCCCTCACAGATCTATCTTTTAAGTTAATATTTTCTACAGGATGCTTTACAATAATATATTTGTGCATATACATTAACTTATTCACTAAGCAACATTTGGAAATAATTTATCAAAAACCAAACTGAAGATCACAGTGCAAAAATTAGTACACCCAAATAAATATGTTGGGGAAAAATGTTAAATACAATTTTAGTAACGAGGAAAAAAAAAAAATCAACAGAACCTATTTCCCATAGGTGTGAAATGAACTCCATCTTTTAGGAATAGCCCAGGACTGTCATGTCTAATGTGAGGGTGCATAATCATGGCACCATTTAGGCTATCAACAAATGTAGCCATAACACTGTTAACAAACTTCCAGGCCTTGTCAAGTTTAACTGGCTTAGCACCAGCCTTCCACTGGCACCTCTGTGTTATTGATGAAAATACAATTTTCATGTTAGGGTGCTGGAGCTTAAGTTGAAGCAAGTCATTCTTCATTGAATTCACCAGCAGGACGCTGGTGACCTCTCCAATGTCATTCCCTCCACAGTGAAGGACAAGGACATCCGGTGCGACTCTGCCTTTTGTTAAGTCCAGGAAGTATTTAGGAAGTCCTTTCCATCTTAGTCCACCCCAGCCAAACCAGGAGATATGGGTCCCAGGCAGCCCGAGGTTGTTTCCCACAGTCTCCCTCGCTCTCTGGGCACCTCGTCGGACATAACTGTCGCCAATGATCCACACTGTGTTTATGGAAGGAAAATGAGTGGTTTTAATAAATGCTTGAGGAAACAGGAAAAAAATATGAAAGACATTAACATTAATTAATTAAACTATTTACTTGCATTACATTATGAAAGGAATCATTTTTTTTTTGTTGTTGACAATAATGTAACAAGTGAGAAAAACTAGAATAATGGAATATTATCCATTTTATATATATAATATATATTTTTATATCTTTTTAAACCAAGACTACAACTTACAGTTTAATTTTTGTGACCTAACAGACATGGATGCGGATGCTTCACAGGTGGCCATGATGCGAACAGGAATCAATCACTGAAAGAAATAAACATTGGCAACGCTTTAAAATAATGTTCCATTATTAAATATTAGTAAATGTAATTAATATGTGATCCTGGACCACAAACAGGAGTAGTCAAAATGCATTGTATGGGTCAAAATTACTGATATTTTTCTGTAAAATGAATCGTCTTCCATGGAGATGTTTTGAATATTTTCTACTGTAAATATAGTATTGCTAAGAACGTGGGACAACTTTTAAGGGGATTTTATCATGGAAATATTTGACTCCTTAAATTTCCAGATTTTCAAATTCTTGTTTTTCAACCAAATATCATCCTATCCCAATTAACAACACATTAATACTAAGTAATACTTTTGTTCCAATATATACGTATAACTTAGAATACTTTAGATAATGTTAACAAGCTCAACTTTGGATTTTAAAAAGGCATTACTAAATGCTGAACTATGATTAATAAATACTTTATTGTGTTAGTAAATAAACCCAAAAGTCACATTTTACTAGCATTACTAATCACATTTCAACTAGTAAACAATATCAACTGCCAACACCTGCATTTGTGTTTTAGTGAACATACAAATGTGAATTGTTGATATAAAAATTTAATTGTTTATTTAATTTAATCATTTTATATCAAGAATTAATTTTTTGATGTTAACAATTAAATATTTTATATCAACAATTTAATTATTTCAAACGAAAGAAATATCATGAATGCTGGATGTTAATATTAAGAATGTAATTGTTGAAATCAAGAATGCATATCCTGAGAATGAGTAAAAGTCAAAACGGCTTAGCATAGAGAGCCATGATAATATCAACAACAGTTATTATTTCAAGTTTTGTTGTGTAGTTTCAGGTTAACTTACCTCGATAGTACGCTGAGATGTTCAATGATTCAAATGTCGCGGGTGGTGGGATGGTCTCTATGGTTTCAGCAAACCGCCTCTGCCCATTTTCGAGTATCCGGGAATGACGCACTTCCAAGATGGCGACGGCTGACCACGCCCATTGTAAGCTTCATTTGAGCTCTTTAGAAACCTATGGGTGACGTCACGGACACTACGTCCATATTTTTTACAGTCTATGCATTCCACAAGATAAAGCAAAATTAAATAACAGGTTATTTAATAAATATATTTATTTTTATTTTGTCTGTTTTCTCGGAACACTGTACACAATTTACAACCAGTTTTCTTTTTTAAATATTTCCCAAATGATGTTTAACAGAACAAGGAAATTTTAACAGTATGTCTGATAATATTTTTTCTTCTAGAGAAAGTCTTATTTGTTTTATTTCGGCTAGAATAAAAGCAGTTTTTAATTTTTTAAAAACCATTTTAAGGTCAAAATTATTAGCCCCTTTAAGCTATATTTTTTTCGATAGTCTACAGAACAAACCATCGTTATACAATAACTTGCCTAATTACCCTAACCTGCCTAGTTAACCTAATTAACCTAGTTAAGCCTTTAAATGACACTTTAAGCTGTATAGAAGTGTCTTGAAAAATATCTAGTAAAATATTATTGTCATCATGACAAAGATAAAATAAATCAGTTATTAGAAATGAGTTATTAAAACTATTAAGCATAGAAATGTGTTGAAAAAAATATTCTCTGTTAAACAGAAATTGGGGAAAAAATAAACAGGAGGGCTAAAAATAATATAATATATAATAATAATCTATCTATCTATCTATCTATCTATCTATCTATCTATCTATCTATCTCTCTCTCTCTTTCTCTCTCTCTCTCTCTATATATATATATATACACAGTGTGTGTGTGTGTGTGTGTGTATATATATATATATATATATATATATATACAGTGTTGTGCAAGTTACTTCCAAACTGTAATACATTACAGATTACTTGTTACTGTTATTTAAAAGTAATCCCTTACATTACAATATTACTGTCTCAGAATTGTAATATGTTACATTACTCTTATATTACTTTTTAGTTACTCACCAAAATAACTCCAGAATTAGAACTTAACATTCTAAAGTGACCAAATGTACTGCAGAGCATTTTACATCCAGTAGAAAGCGATATGATGTAGCATAATGACTGTGACCTATCCAGGCTACTAACAATATAGTATATAACTGGCAACGTGAAGGCTCAAGACAATGCAGGAGAGGATGACAGTCAGATTCACAAATTATCTGTTAAAAGTATGGTAGAGGTAAAGTGGTTATATCTGTGAATATTCTTTCATTCATTCATTGTCTTGTCGGCTTAGTCCCTTTATTAATGCGGGGTCGCCACAGCGGAATGAACCACCAACTTATCCAGCACAATTTTACACAGCCCTTTTACGCAGCCCTTCCAGCCGCAACCCATCTCTGGGAAACATCCTCACACTCATTCACACTCATAGACTACGGACAATTTAGCTTACCCAATTCCCCTTTACCGCATGTCTTTGGACTGTGGGGGAAACCGGAGCACCCGGAGAAAACCCACGCGAACACAGGGAAACGCCAACTGACCCATATCTGTGAATAGCTTGGCTATATTCATATTAGACACAACAGGCCTATATGTAAACTCCAATGCCATGACAAAATGCAGATTTCTTTTCTCTTCTTATTGTTGCCATTATTGTGTTCACTTTAAATTCAAGTGGCTCACAACACAAAACTGTCATGCACAAAGTGAGCATGATGAGCATAGCTTTCTCAATATAATGCACCGATTGCCTCTGTGGACAAAACTGCTTGTGAGCTCTCAAATATACGCTGCTCGCGCGCAAATTTTCTCACGCTCTCTCAAATATGCACTGCTCACGCACAAATTTTCTTGCGCGCTCTCAGTACACTCGCTCAGTGAGATTATATGCAGACTCACAATTTGTCTTGTGTTCCCTTTTCATGCTTTTTGATATGATTTATATTGTTGCACTATTTATTAACAATAACCAAAATACTAAAATAAACTTGCATATAAATTTTTTTATCTAATAAACCATAACCTTTTTGGCTGTGTGTTATATGATGAGATATTTCCAGTTTTAAACACTAAAAGACAGAGAAAATACGTTGGATGTAAAGAATACGTTTTATTTAAAAAACATTTAAACATCTAAAAGGTGCACCATACTAATCAAATAAAAAACATTTAAACTAAAATATAACTAACTCATGCAGAAATGTAACTGATAGAAAATATGGATAAACTTGATAAGGTATTACTGTATAGCCTACTGTACTATTCACTCTTCAAATAAATGTCACTATAAATCCCATTTTATCATGGCAACTAAAATAAAGTGAACTAGTCTCTGCTGTTTTTCACATTGTTGATAAGATTGTGCAGGACATTTTCCCTGTCATCCTCTTCATTTTGAGGAAAAGCTGTTCCACAGGGCCCCTGAACACACATACTGGCATGTACTGCATGTACTATAGTAAAGTACTTCAATTAATCTGTTGTGGTAATACTATAGTTGCTATGGTAACACAAATGTAATGTATAATAAATGACCCAATGCTGTGGTGTTTTTTTTACAACATAGGGTATAATATACTACAATTCACCACACTTTACTGTAGTAAACTTTGTATTTCATTTTATGAATTCACTATTCTTAATACTACAGTATGCTGAAGCATTCATTAACAAGTTGTAAATATTACTAGCCTAAAACAGTAGTATATCTAACTCTCAAAAACACTTGTATTTATTATAGAATTTACCTTAACCTGTAGGTAAATTGTGCAGCAATATACCTGTATAAACCATATCAACATTCTTGGGATAACAATTTAACAGGAGGATCTCTGGAGAGCAAAAGCACAAAAAGAGGAGGAAACACAAGGCACAAATTGTGAGTCTGCATCATCTGACGGAGAGAGCAGATCATTCACACGTGAGCAGCCCAGACAGTGTTTTGAGTGCACGAGAGGAGTTTTGTTCACCACACCGGCGCGTTCGCTCGCTCGTATTACATGAATGCGCTCTCGACTGGTAATACTTTTGACATTTGTCAGTGAAATAACACCAAATGCACGTACGTCCATCTCGCGAATGTCGTCTGTCATTTCAATCTATTTGCCGCTTTTCCGCAGCGCGTTAGGGCTTATTGTTACTGCGAACCAGGCTGAGCCACTAGCCCCGGACCTCGAGCTCAGAGGCTGAAATCATTCCGCGTTCAAAGAAAGAAGTTCCAATAGCCAGAGGGAGATTAATGACAACACACACGTATGTTCACTCACCACGAACAGAAAATAGATCTGCGGTATTTTTTATTTGTTAATGTCTTGCGGGCGAAAAGTTTGTTGTAACGCACGCGTTACTGAACATGTACCGAGTAAAATATTACTGAAAATGTAAAAGTAATGCCTTACACTACTGCGTTACTGGAAAAAGTAATATGTTACTGTAATACATTACTTTTGTAACGCATTACTCCCAACACTGTATATATATATATATATATATATATATATATATATATATATATATATATATATATATATATATATATATATATATATATATATTAGAGATGCCACAATTCTCAATACAATATTGAACCGTTCGGTACGACATCCACGGTTCAATACGTGCTTGTGAATTGCGGTTTTTCCGGTTTTACATTTAAATAATTTATGTACGTTTTATTTCTCTCCGAACTGACTGTGTGTGCCTGAAACTCCTCCCCGCGAGTAAATATTCAACCACTATGATCTAAAGTTAGGGGGCGCTCCACCATCATTCCACACTTTAACATGGCGAGCGGCCGTGAAGTGAGGGAGCAATAAGCAATAATGCTGCAGTTAAACAAAGTTATGCCAAGTTGCCAACTGTGCCCTAGTTTAAAGTTCCAAGTATGTACACTGAGGCTAATACGCCCGCACACCGGATTAACACAGCGGTCGTTCCCATATCACGTCTTTTCCGCTTGCAAGTTTGTTGTTTCTAATGTAAGAATATATGACAATATGCGCGCACACGCGGAGCAACGCGCTTGCGTCTTTGAGGGCGCACGAAGTAGAAAACATCTCACGGTGAGAGTTGTACATGCCTTTCAGTGCAGTGTAAACAAGTTATGTTAGACGAATTAATATTAAGATGATTATGTATGCATGAACGCAGATGGCAACAACAGGTCATCTTAATAGCTCACCTAATATAAAGCTTGAATTTACATTAGACCTGATAACTGTCAAATTTTAATTTAATTTTTAATTAATTGTTGCATCCCTAATTGTTATGCAGTTCAAAAAATAACATGAATGTGTCTGAATGTAGAAGAAGCCTACTTCAGCAATGCACTGCTTTTGTTGTGCTCTGAAATACTACATTTGAAAGTTTGTAAAAAAAAAAAAAAAAAAAAAAAAAGTCTATTGTACAATGCAGTGATATTATGTAGTTTTAAAATGCAATATATTAACATTTTAATGTAGAAAAAGCCAACATGGGTGTCTTAAGGAGCAAAAATACAATATATATGGGCTCTTATATTGCTGTTGTGTAATCACTCATATAGCAAGTCATATCTCTCCGGCCCTTCGTTTGGGATGCTTTTCATGAACCGGCCCCCATGACAAACTAATTGAATAGCCCTGGTATAGACTAATCGAACGGAAACACTTCTAACATGACTGCACATCTGCATCGCCATCACCCAGCAATATCACTGTCTGAAGGCAGAATAGCCAAGACAATAATAAAGACCTCCATAAAACAACAATCCCTCACTGAATCCTTCCAGCAAACATATCCAACTGGTTCCGAAAGACATACAAAAATAACAAAGGCAGTGTTCAGTTTAATTAAGATGGTTTATTTATATTTACTGAAGTACAAATGTGTTTATTTGAAATGGTCAATTTATGTTCATTAACTTCACATGCATGTTTATTTTTAAAAAGTAGGAATTTATGTGTTCCCCAGTTTGTACATAGGCTACCCGCAGCGGTAAGATTTCAGTGTTAATTTTTTTATTATACAATACACTAGGAACTAGTGTACCTTTCTTGGCTTTGAAGTAAAATAAAGGAGTATTGCAATAAATCGTTTATATTTTTTTCTCTTTCTTACTGTTCCTATTGCCTAACCATAGAATAACAATAAAAAAAATCACTTATGTGTTAAGCCATTAGAACCGAACCGAACCGAAAACCGTGTTAAAAAACCGAGGTATGTATTGAACCGTGAGCTAACTGTATTGTTGCATCTCTAATATATATATATAATGACAATCTCTTTTGTGTCGTGCATCAGAGTTTTCTTGAAAAATGAACTGGTTATCTCTGAGAAAGTATTGTTATTTTATATTATTGATGTGTTAATAGTTCAGAGGAGATTGCAAATTGTTGAATGCCATTTATAAAAATTGTTTTTAACAGAACACATGACTACAGACTTTAATAAGATTTTATTAAAAAATTATTTTAATTTGTATGATTTTATTTACTACTGTAAATATCGTTTGCTTTGTATTTATTTTGTGTTTGTGTATTCTTTTATTATTGTAACTTATTGAAGAAATTCTTTTAGATACTGAACACATGACCGGTATTATCTTATATTTTAAAGTTTTAATCGACTCAAGTTAACATGTTTACATATTGTTTATATGTACTCGCGTTAACATGTTTCTACAAACTCTCCTGCTGATAGAATATAGCTCTGAATGACAAAACGATGTTTCATCAGTTGGTCAAACCATGTTTTTTCATAGTTGTAGACTCATGTGTACCTGTGCCTTTGCATCGTGTTAAGTCATGACCCATGCTCACACATGTACATAACGATTTTACAAAAAATGAATACAATGACGATATTATTATGCAACATATTATGTCTAATATATATTTAATATATATATATAATATTATGCAACAGAATATTAGGATATCAGAATATAATAGAGTCCAATTTGACTCGTGTTAACCTGTGTCTACAAAGTCACACGAGCTGATATTTTCTCAGAATAGCTCTAAATGACAACGATGTTCCGCTAAATAGCCTACGTTATAAATCGCAGTCTTTCCCCATTTTATTTTAAACAGAATTTTAAAAAATCAGGCTAGATAAACAAAACTCATACATGGGATTCAAACTCACAAAGAAAAAAGGCACGTTATAAGACCACCGAATACCCATCTAATTGAGCTACCAGAGACTATTTGATGAATGGCAGCTTTTTGTAATTTTATCGCAATTAGCCAAATCATGTTCATATTTGTGCCTTGGTACAGATGTGACCAAGATAACACATTGAAATGTTGCGATTTTCAAGTAATATTCTGTTGCATAATATTATATATATATATATATATATATATATATATATATATATATATATATATATATATATATATATATATATATATATATATATATTAGACATAATATGTTGCATAATAATATTGTCATTGTATTAATTTTATGTAAAATCGGCTGAGCAGAAACGATCGTGCAGTCCATTAACCAGTCTCTTGAAAAAGGACGGCCAGGACAGCTCCATATTATTTTAACAATGCTGTGATGAGCACCACTAACCTGTCTTGAACTGTCCTGGCCGTCCATTTTGAAGAGACTGGTTCATTACGGCTGGCCTGATCCCGCTCTGATTGTAAGGCAAAGCATGATTGGTTGGAGCGACAATGACCAGCAATTGGTCAGCCCACGGTCCCGGTATCTGATTGGTTTAAGTAGAAGATGGGCGGCGTCCATCTATTTGTGGATCAGTGTTCGTCTTAACGTTAGAAATGTTTCAAAATCCACAAATGCACAGCGTGATCCCCAAATGCACAGAGAGCTACCCACAAATACCCACAGTGATCTACAAATGCACAGAGAGCTACCCACAAATGCACACTAATTTACAAATGCACAGGAGGCAATTCACATATAAATATCAGGCAAAATTGTGTTTGTAGAATAAAAAAAATATGTGCATGTTTTTTATTTGCAAGTCTAATTTTACTTACTTGTGAATACAATTAATGTTTGTGGAACTCTAGGATTTATTTGTGGATCTCATTGTATTTATTTGTGAATATGCTTGGTATTTGTCAATCGCTTCACATTTATTTGTCGATTGGGTCACACTTTATTTTGACGGTCCGTTTGTTGAATTTAAGTTACATTGCAACTAATTATCATTAGATTATAAGTAGACTGTTAGGTTGGGGTTAGGGTTGGGGTTGGGGTTAGGGTTGGGGTTAGGGTTAGTGTAAGTTGACATGTAATTGCAAAGTTTCTTATAGTCAGTTAAATGTCTGTTGAAGGACTATTAAATGTCAGTGTCAACAGATATTAAGTAGACAGTCTACTAATACTCAAATGGACCATCAAAATAAAGTGTTACCGTGGATTGTATTATATTTGTTAGGAATTACGAAACAATTCCGGCTCCATATTGGAGTGGCCAATAGGTGTCAGTATTTAACAAATTATGGCGTAAGGCCAGAATAGGTATTTTTGACTAATGAGCTGTATTTCTGCTTCATCCGAGTCTGTCTCTGTCACTGTGCTGTTTATCTGATGTAACATGATGAGAAGCAGACACGCACATGGGAACGATGGGTGGGGAGAAACAGTTCATTTGGATTTAAAGCCACAGGCTACAAAAATGTATTCAGAAACCAACATTGGCAGATTCTGGAGGCTTTAATAAATTATTTGATGGGTATTTTGAGCTGAAACAATTTCAATCTACAATTTGAACTCTGTGTGTGTGCGTGTGTGTGCGTGCGTGCGTGCGTGCGTGTGTGTGTGTGTGTGTGTGTGTGTGTGTGTGTGTGTGTGTGTGTGTGTGCGTGTATCAAAGTCCCCAATGTATTTTGTGGTGCTTCTGCAGTTTGTATAATTTCATGACAAATATAAGTGGGGCATTTTTTGTCTTACAAATGTATTCTCATTTTTGTGTGTGTACGCATGTGTGTGTCAGCGTGTACACATGTGTCTCAGAGTCACCAATTTATTTTTGTGGTGGTACCGCATTTTGGATCATTTTTATTTTACAGATTATAAGAGCATTTTTTTTGTCTCAAAAAATTTATACCATTGGAATAAATGGATTCCACTCTGTCTCTTGGTGGGGTCTTCAGAGACTCTGAGGACCATGTAACTTTTTTTAACACTAACACAAAATCAAGATTTTATTCAGATTCTTTTTTTTTTTTTTTTTTTTTGTAGATCTTGACAGCTGTAGCCAAGTTTCATGGCATTTGAACTAAAAGAACAACTTTTTAAAAATTTTGCAAACATCATTTGTGGGTCAAAAGACCCAGAGCACCGCATGAGAGTTAAAGGCACTTTTTGCACTTTGATTCTTTTCTCATTTAACACAATAACAGACAATAAATATGCATTCTAAAAAATAACAATGATCACAATTCATTTCTTTTAGTGGGTAATTTCTCACCCAAATGTGGTGTTTTATTAAATTGTGATTAATTAGTTTCCACATTGGACAATTAAATTAAACATTTTAATTGATTGACAGTCCTAGTAATCGTCTTACAGTAATAAATTAATAAGTATGTTCTTTTTTTGCAATTTTTTTTTTTTTTAAAAACAAAGTTCAAACAAATACAGAAAATGTATTTTCTTTCGCCACCCTATTCCACAAATTTGTGGTAAAAGTAAAGAAAAATAAATACTCGCATTCCTTTGGTTACTGGTTTCCACAGCAGAATGAACCACCAATTACTCGAATACGCTTCCAGTCACACAAAAATAATTAAATAATTCACAATCCAATAATTAACACTATTAAAAGTGTGATTAATATACAGACCAGCATATTTAACAAGTAAATATATAGTAAATAATAAAAAAAAAAAACATTAAAATTGATGGTCTTTTTCTGAACTTTTTGTATTAGTTAAAAGGTAAGGGCCTATTTGTAAAATGTGTAATGAGGGGTTTTCAAATTTTAGAAAAAGTTTGAATGGATACTGCTTTTGACATTTTTTCTAGTTTTAAATATAAAATCAAATTACAAAGCCATATTTACAGTTTCTTTTCAACCGTTACAACTTTTGGCAGGAGTAAAACATATGAATAAGCTCAGCTTTATCGCTCTTTCACTGATCACATCTATCATTAACATTCGGATACATATGGAAGTCTATATTTAGTGTAAAAATGTGCAGTGCAAAAACTTAAATTGAATTAGATTGAGGCATGCACAGCAGGTTGATCCATTTATTTTTTTTAGAGCCTCATCCCATAATAAGTCAATTGTTACTGCATCAACATCAAACCTACATCTACATTTCTTTCATTTTTACAATTGAAGTAGTTAACAGACATAATAATGTTGTATAAAGCTGGAATTTGACCTATGGGGGGTTACAGGGATCTGCACATTAGCAAGGTGAGAGGTAGATTAGGAAAAGTGGGACTTTGAGGCCCCGTTTACACTAGTACGTTGTAGTTTTAAAACGCAGTTTTGGAATGAAAACGATCCGCGTCCACACTAGCGTTTCACCCAGCGTTTCTGAACAGCTCTCCGTCTACATTAAAACGGTGAAAACGCACATCACGTGACCACACACACACTCTCTGGGATGCACTGCAGCGTGCTTTGAGCACATACCCATATGAGAGTTGTGCACATCAGACTGTTCATCATGAATCTACCGCTGGATCTAATCTCACTATATTTGTTAAACGTAATATTTAATTCATCTTGTTGTCTATATCTAACTACATATTCCTTGACTTTGGTCTTTTGAATCTATTACTTGTTCTCAGGTAACGTGTTTTGGCTGAGCGCAAAGATAAGTTAGGTTAACATCCTGATTAATGTAATCGCGGACACCAATTCTGCACATCTGACTGATTGCTTGCCTTTATTTTCTCTATTGTATAAACTTATTGTGCGTTATACTTTTTATAATGGCCTTCATTAATTATTAAAACTGATATTCAATGAAAGAGAGGGTATGTTTCGTATTTTCAATGAAAATGAAAGGAGGCATTAATGTTATAGGCTCTGTTTTGTTATAATGCATGCATGACGATGATGGTCATATTATGCAGCTACACGACGCCTCAACATTTTTGATGTCTGTTAAGTTGCTAATATCAAAATAAAAATAGGCAGTTCCTTATGTCATGTGTTCATTTTATTGTTAAGAAAGTGAAACAACATAGCCAGGGTGATGTGAATGACTTTATAAAGTACACACTCGGGAGTTTGTTTTCCATATCAAACTTTTAGGTCTGAACTTGCAAGGAGAGGATGCAGAACTGAACTGTGTGAAGGCTACTTAATATTGAGGAAAAGCCCCAATTAGATAGGCGAATGTCTGCAGCCCTGCCTCCGTTTTTTAGATGTCTCAGTTTTCCCCCATCCACACTGAGATGGAGCAGCAGCGTTTTAAAATGAAAACAGCGTTTTCAAAACGATCCGTTTTCGGAGCTCGAAAACTCCGGCGTAGTGTGGACGTATGGCGTAACCGTAGCAAAACTTATGCGTTTTAAAACGAAAATGTATTAGTGTAAATGGGGCCTGAGACTACGTTGAACTTGAAAGTAACGGAACTGGTTAGACAGAAATACATAGTAATATCTATGAAAAAAAAATCACTATACTTATTAACTCATTGTGATGCCATTTTGCATAGTCTATTTTACTAGCTCGGAATAGAGTATTGTTACTGAAATGATTTACTATCGATAAGTCCTTGAGCTTGAAAGTTTGACCACATTTATACCACAAGTGTTTTTTTTTTTTTTTACTTTTTACTTTTTTTTTTTTACTGGAATCGAAATTACTTATAAGGGG
The DNA here is from genome assembly GCA_903798195.1 of Danio kyathit. NCBI lineage: Eukaryota > Metazoa > Chordata > Actinopteri > Cypriniformes > Danionidae > Danio > Danio kyathit. The sequence goes on from LR812536.1 coordinate 43,472,132, forward strand.
GTGTTTTATTTATTGTAACTTTTTGAGTTACCAAATTTAGAATTTACATTTCACAATGTATCCTGCATAGAATAACCAGTGGCGTAGCACAATGCGGGTGCCCCCCTGCAGGGATTATTGACGGGGCCCCCTGTTGAAGAGCGGGGGGTTAGAACGATCACTGGCGCGAGGGTTACAAGCGAACAGAAACTGAAGGGTGAGGGCGGGGGGATGTTGGCACGAGAGTTACAAGCAATGGCGGTTCTAGACCAGAATGGGGGGGGCCGGGCAGGGGCCACTTGTGCTTTTAGGGGGCACACTTTAACATACATCACAACCTACTTAAACAATTATTCAAAGTCATTTTTTTTCATGCATGACTCTGCAGTCTTCATAAACAAGATGAATAAATATAACTTAAACTCAAAATAATCATTCATTTTCTTTTCGGCTTAGTCCCTTTATTAATCCGGGGTCGGGTCGCCACAGCGGAATGAACCGCCAACTCATCCATCATATGTTTTACACAGCGGATGCCCTTCCAGCTGCAACCCATCACTGGGAAACATCCATACATTCTCATTCACACACATACACTACGGACAATTTAGCTTACCCAATTCACTTACACCACATGTTTTTGGATTTGTGGGGGAAACCGGAGCACCCGGAGGAAACCCACGCCAACACAGGGAGAACATGCAAGCTCCACACAGAAACGCCAACTGACCCAGCTGGGGCTCACACCAGCAACCTTCTTGCTGTGAGGCGAACGTGCTACCCACTGCGCCACCATGCACCCCATACTCCAAATAATCTTCCTCGTTAATTTATTAGACAAGGAGCTTTGTATTGTAGTGGATAACACATTTCTAACATTCAAGTACATCAAGGCACATTTTTACACCTGTAAACTTTGAAGTCAATTTTTTTTTGCCCTCCCATTATTTTAAAATAATGTTTTCCAAGTGATCTTTAACAAACCAAGGAAATTTTCATAGTATTTCCTGTTAAAAGAAGTAATAATAATAATAAATAATAAGTCTTTTTTTATATAGTTTATTTCTTAAATAAAAGCAGTTTTTTTAATTTTTAAAAATACAATTTTAAGGTCAGTATTATTAGCCTCCTTAAGAAATATTTACTGTATATTTTTGATTGTCTGCACAACAAACCAGTTATACAATAACTTGACTAATTATTCTAGCTGTCCTAGTTAACATAACGTAGTGAAGTCTTTAAATTACACTTTAATCTGAATACAACTATCTTGCAAAATAACTAGTAAAATATTTTGCACTAACTGTCACCATGGGAAAGATTAAAAATAATAGTTATTAGAAATTAGTTAGTTAAACTATTGTTAAAAAAACGTGTTGTAAAAAAATCATGTTGAAGACTCTTATGTCAGTACAGACATCTAAAATGACAGAAGGCAAAACTAAACAAGTAGAATATTACTTTTAACGTGACTGAAAACTAAATTTGATCAATGTGTTACATCTGTTCTCCGGTATTTGTACTTCAAGACTGCATTTCTTACCGTAAAACTATGTACACTCAGCTTCTGATTAATAATATGCAGAGCCGAGGACTTCCTTTATTAAAAGGTTTAAAATCGCTATTGAAAACAAAAGTCTAATATAATCAACAGTGGACATTTTGATAGTGTTTCACAACATGAACATGACTGAAGTTGAATTTTTTTATTACCTGTGTCAATTTGTGGTTAACTTCTGAATGTGAGGAACTGAAGGCCGATTTATACTTCTGTGTCAAGCGCACGCGTATGCTACGGCGCAGCCTACGCGTAGATGCATAGCCCCTCGCTGTGGCCGTCGGCGTCGTTGACGCGCACCTCTCAAAAAATGTAACGCGTAGCGCAAGCTCTGTGATTGGTCGGCTTGGTAGCGCTGACAAGTGTGGACGGAGGTGAGAGCCGCGTGCCCAATGCAGCGAGTGTTTACAAGTGTGGAGTCCCGTGAAGAAGCTCCGGATGGAGACTGTTGTTTTGTGTTTACCTCATGATTAAAGTTGTTGCATGTCCGCCGGTTCCCGCCTCAAAATGAGCGAGTTTAAGCCATTTGTACATTAAGGAAGTGTTGAAAAAACAAAAAACCAGTGAAGAAACTCGACACAGAGGAACATAAACACCTACTGCCAGCTAGCGTTTCGGAAGTGTTTTGCAGAGAAACAGAAACAGTGCGCAGAAGTATAAATGCACGGCTACGCGCGATGCTTGCGCCATGGGTCACGCCGATCACCTGACGCAGAAGTATAAACCAGGCTTAATGCGCACAGCGCCATTACAGAGAGAGCGCGCGTGAAGGCAGAGAGAGGGAGTGCACGTGAGAGCGAGTGCGCGTGACACCTACAGTGCGCGAAAGAGGCTCCAGTCATTTCTCGGTAAAGTCTAGATCGGATACGCGGCCGGCCGGAAGTGCGATATGCACATTAGTTTGCCGCCAATGGCTGATATCACTTCTCCGTGACGTTTTGACACAAAAATATCACGCGGGGCCCCTTATTACAGCCCCCCCCCCCACCCCACGGTTCGTGCCCTGCGGGCCCGTTCGCTACGCCACTGAGTATAACCTGAGAATAGATACTGTAGCATGAATGAAAGGCAGTAACATTTAATGGATCATTTGATGTGTTAAATGTGAGTAATTTGATCAAAGATTTATAATTATATGAGTTAATTTGTAATTCTAAAAATTATGCAATTTAAATAAATCAAAACAACACAAATTATCACAATATTCCTGTAGGCATGTTCATTTATTTCTCTGTATGAATGTGATTTTTTTTCCCCATCATATGTTGCTTTGTATTTTGTTCAGGTTTAAAAATTATAATATAACATTTAGGGACAAATATGCAGAATAATAAACCAAAGGTTGATGCCAAAATGGCAAATATCTCAACAGCTACAGTGTATTTTCCAGGAGAACTGACATAAGCTGGGATAAACGTGACCCATACAGCACAAAATATGAGCATACTGAATGTGATGAATTTGGCTTCGTTGAAGTTATCAGGCAGTGTACGAGCCAGAAAAGCCAAAATGAAGCACAAGGCAGCCAGTAGGCCTATATAACCCAAAACAGCCCAGAAACCTATAACTGAGCCCAGACTGCACTCAAGAATGATCTTTTCTTTATAATATTTCATATTTTTGTAGGGAAATGGAGAAGACAATGTTAGCCAAAGCACACATATGAGTACCTGTATAAGTGTAAAAACAAGAACACTGAGTCGTTGTTGTACAGGACCAAACCATTTCATCACATTACTTCCTGGAAGTGTAGCCTTGAAAGCCATTAACACCACTATTGTTTTCCCTAGAACACAGGAGATACAGAGGACAAAGGTGATCCCAAATGCTGTATGACGCAACATACAAGACCACTCAGTTGGCCGACCAATGAAGGTAAGTGAACAGAGGAAACACAGAGTCAGTGAGAAGAGCAGCAGGAAGCTCAACTCGGAGTTATTGGCTTTAACTATTGGAGTGTCTTTCTTACTGTAAAACAGAATGGCCACCAGCACAGTTAATCCTACTCCAAACAGTGAGAAAAAGACTAGAACTATACCCATAAAATCTGTGAATGACAGGAACTCTACAACTTTTAACACACATTTGTTTTTCTCAACATTAGACCAGTATTCCCCTTGACACTGCTTGCAGTTATTTGAATCTGGAAAGGAAGTTGTAATCAATATAGTTAGAGACCAAAAAAGTCAATTATGAACTCCTTTGAAAAGAAACTGCATCTTTAACAGTAAAATCAGGAAACAAAAAGACCAGCTTACCAGTTTTCTTTGTAGTGTTGAGATTAACTGAAGCTTACCCGTTTCATTACTGATTTCTCCTTCTGCACATGGAATACAGTCATAACAGCAGACAGGTCTTCCTTTCTGTGAAGCCTTTCTGGTTCCTGGAGGACAGCTCTCACTGCACACAGACGTCGGTCTCTACATATACAGAGTATATACATACATAAAATTTATATATATATATATAAAACAAATAAGACTTTCTCCAGAAGAAAAAAATATTATCAGACATACTGTGAAAATTTCCTTGTTCTGTTAAACATCATTTGAGAAATATTTAAAAAAGAAAAACAAATTCAAAGGGGGTTCAATAATTCTGATTGCAACTGTATATATATATGCATTTATACACACACACACACACACACACACACTTTCCGATGTGCTCTAGCAATTTAAAATGCAGAACTTTTATTTATTGACATTTACCTCAAGTTGCCCTCCAGACCAAATTATATTTTTAGTGTTAAGCATAAAGCTTTGGTCAGGTGGCAGTGAGGCATCAAAGTAACCCACTTTTTTAAACTGGAACGATCCATCAGAGTCTTGCTGCCAGTTCACAACTTCATAATGGGCTACTGCACCTCCAGTGCTGTCAAACCACACACGATCTCCAAATTTTAAGGTAAAATTTACGTTTTTCAGAGCTTCAACCACCTTTAAAAAATAAATAAACAAAATCAACAATCCAAAGACAACATAAGTAAATATGAAAAAGTACATTACCATGAAGCATGGTTTCCTTTACCTGCTGTGGTTGCATTGTCAAGCTTTTCTCACACCCTTCTTTTTCTTTGCACTTTAATAGATTATGCAGTGAATGAGCCACAGCATACACTGCTTTGTAGACATTGCTTGCATATCTTTGTTCAGGTATATCTTCATTGTAGTTTTTTAGAGTAAATAGATCCTGATAACTACTGCAAGTTAATGCATATTGAGAAGAATTCCACTCAGTCGTTAAACATGGGAAATCTCTTTCCCAAAATGCTTTTATAACATAATCTGCAAATCCTTCAATAATGATTTTTCTAAATGCAAACCCCAGTGACCCTCCCAGCACATGAAAACTCTTTGAAGTGATCAGACTCTTTGCAGTTATCCATCCCTCCCCTCCAATCACTTGGAAGCCTGTAATATTCTGAATGCTAAGCTGATCAATAAGTAAGCCCATCTCAACAAGTGAAACAAAAGCAACAATAACTTTTGCTGTGCTTTTTTTAATAGTCTCTACAACTTTTTTAAGTTTTTCTGGCTCTGTTCGGTAAAATTTCACAGAGTACTCAACACAAATCCCCTCTTTCTGAGCTGTATTTAAAAATATAGCCATAACATTGTTGCCATAATCATTGTCACTGTTCACAGTTCCAACCCAAGACCAGCCAAAGTGCTTGACTATGAAAGCAAGTGCTCTGCCTTGGTGGTAATCACTAGCAATAGTCCTGAAGAATGATGGATATATTTTTCTGTTGCTCAGACATTCACATGAGGCTGAGTGACTTATCTGGGAGAAAGAAAAATGTATGAATGGAGTTGGTTTAGTCAGATGTATTTGTTCCCCATTTTATTAATACTTACCACTGGAATTTTAAAAGGTCCTGTAGTTTTTGAGAGAATGATTGTAGCAGAAGACTCTGTTTCTCCTATAATAGCATGTATAGGTGATTCTCCATTACACATTTTATTTGCTGTAAACTCTGGTCCATTCATCAATGCCATAGTTGCACTCATAGCAGACATTCTTGAACCACAGGTGTCATAAATTCGGTATCCAATAGAAACATTTGGAAGCAAACTTTCACTTCTGTTAATCTCTTCAATAGCAAAAATCATAATTTGAGTCATCCGAAAATCCCTTAAATTCACACTGTGAAAACATGATTGCAATTAGGTATTAGTTACAAAAAATAAACATAAAAAAAAAAAAAATATATATATATATATATATATATATATATATATATATATATATATATATATATATATATATATATATATATATAATGTTTTTTTTTTTTACTTGAAATAGTAATATTACAGATTTTGTAACTTTTGATTTATAAAATAAATGATTAGATATCATACATTTTCTTTTTATGTTTTTTTTTTTTTTTACATTATCTTATCTATTGTTTTTATTGTAACAAACCTGGAGCATGTCAGAAGCTGAGGTTTTTGTATAAACTGAAAGGAAGGTAAAGTTTCTTTACTGAGAATTGCAAAAAGTGCTCCAATGGTTATGTCCCCATCCTTGGAAAATAGCGGGTACTTGGAGTCTCCCATCATTTGGCAAAGACCATTTCCAGCTTTTGTATGAATTAGAGCAAAATGTAGGAATATATAAAGGAAAAGAAGCATCACAAAGATTGAGCCGAACTGTGACTGCCAAATGTAAATGGCTTGATACATTATTTGCATTAATATACACATACTATAATGAGTATGGGTGAATAATTGTGAAATGTAGCCAATAACTTCATAGGGCAGGGCATGAATTAAGTCAGTCACATCTTACATGTTATTTGTTTATACGTTTTATGTACATGGACACCTGGTGGCTTGAATGGGCATTTTATTATTCATCCTTTCATTTTCCTTCAGCTTAGTTCCTTATTTATCAGGGACTGCCACAGCAGAATAAACCACCGGCATTTTGGTATTATTAAAGAAATTTAAAATCACATTATGTGCCCACAGGCAATGATAGATTTACCAGTCCATGAAAACCACTATTTTCTGTTTCAAACTTTAGCATAGGATCTTTAGGTTATAAATAAATGAAAAGGTCAAATCCCGATTTTGATATTTAGCTTTATTATTTAAACAATTGTTTTCCCTTTTTTTCTCCAAAGTGCAATAGAAATTCATTTAATCAATATAAAAATACATTTTCATTTTGAAACTGCTGAAGACACAAAAAATAAGTTGATCCACAAATATGGCACCCTCTAAACTTACTGATACTAATCTTATATACAGGACTAAAAATACATACAATAAGTCATGGTTTATTCATTTACGTTCATTTAGGGTGCTTTCACACCTGTGGATCGATTCTCTTGTTCCGAAACAGGAATTAAAATTGTTACATTCTTGCTCTTTGTTCTTGGTGCGGTTCGCTTTCAAACGGCAAAGTTTCTAAATGGACCAAAGGAGCTAAAACAAGTAATGTGCGAGTAAACTCTCCTCACATTGGTCAGAGTTTCACGATTTATTTTGCAGAGTCCTGCTCAGCTGTCATGAGTCCTTATTTTAATATACTGTATGACGATGAGCAATAAGACTGTCACGGTCACCAGCGAGATACAGCCACTAGAGATCGCTGGTACGCACACACATTCACAAGGACTACAATTCTGCTGGAATAAGGACTACATATTCAGTCATGCCACACACACACACACCTGAGGCAAGTCACCACTGATTGCAAACCCTCAGCTGAAGCCACTCAAGGACTAATTCATTGCACTATAAAGTCAGCACAAAAACAAACACTGTTGCTGAGTCTTGTTATCTGTTTACAGTGACACCACAACGCGGTTTCCTTTGTCTAGTTTGCCTGGTTTTGATCTTTGCCACGTCTGTCTGTTCATCCTGTCTGCTGCCTGCCTTTGACCATTTGCCTGTTATATTGACCACGACTCTGGATTGCCCTCATACATCTGTTTGTTCCTGTTCTGATCATTGCTTGCCTGACCATCCAGCATGTGGATCCGCACCCCTGTTGTCAGTGTTGCATCCCTCTGGTTACAGAAGACTCAGCCTAACATGGATCCAGCGGGTATCAAGATCATGCGTTTGCGTCAGGAAGCCCGGTCTATAGAGGAGTATGTTGAGGATTTCATTGGACTGGCACATCTAACATCCATGAGTGAGTTGTGTTTAATGATTTTCTTTCGTGGAGGACTTTCTAAACCCCTTTATACCACTATGCGTTTGCACAAACCCCACGGGACTTTAGACAATTGCATCGATCTGGCATTACAATTGAGTGGGTCCCCCTTCACTGTTGGCAAGGTGTAGAAGACCCCTAAATGTTTTTTTTTGTTTTGTTTTTTTTTGGGGGGGGGGACCCGCTGGCGACGGGGCTTGCTGCCCAACCCCGTAACACCATAATGCTGGCATCACCCATACTCCTGTCTCCAGGTTACCAGTCCTCCAGTCCTTCAGCTTACAAGATGGCCACCTCCAGTGCTACAGCTCACAAAATGGCTGCCTCCAGTCTGCCAGTACACAAGATGGCCGTCTCTAGTCCTCCAGCTCACAAGATGGCCGCCTTCAGTCTGCCAACTCACAAGATGGCCGCCTTCAGTCTGCCAGCTCACAAAATGGCTGTCTCCAGTCCTCCAGTTCACAAAATGGCCGCATCCAGTCCTCCAGCTCACAATGTGGCCACAACCAGCGGTCCAGCTCACGCAATGGTAAGTGCCAGTCTGCCACTAGCTCACAAGATGGCTTCCTGTTCCGAGTCTGTTCCTGCCCTAGTTCCTGTCCAAGTTCCTGTTTCTGAAATGCCATCACCTGAGCCACCAGAATGGCCACCACAACCTGAGTTGCCAGAGCTGCTGCCACCACCAGAGCTGTTACTGCCAGAGCTGCCACCGCCACCTCCAGAACTGCCTGATCCTCCGGAGTTGCCAGATCCTCAGTCACTGCCTGATCCTCCAGAATTGCCAGATCCTCAGTCACTGCCTGATCCTCCAGAGTTGCCAGATCCTCAGTCACTGCCTGACCCTCCAGAGCTGCCAGATCCTTCAGAGCTGCCAGATCCTCCAGAGCTTCCACCGCCAGTGCTATCAGAGCTTCCACCGCCAGTGCTATCAGAGCTTCCACCGTCAGCGCTATCAGAGCTGCCACCGCCAGCGCTATCAGAGCTGCCACCGCCAGTGCTGCCAGAGCCGCCGCCACCCGCCAGTGCTGCCAGAGCAGCTGCCATCAGAGCTGCTGCCATCAGTTCTGCCAGAGCCACTGCGGCCGCCGCCTGAGCTCCCACAATGGCCGCCGCCACCTGAGCTTCCCGAATGGCCGCCGCCTGAGCTTCCCGAATGGCCGAACTGCCAGTGCATCCTGAACCTAAGCCTCCTGACCCACTGGGGTTGAAAGAACTGCCAGTGCCCCTTGAATCCAAACGTCCTGACACATTGGGGTTGAAAGAACTGCCAGTACCTCTTGAACCTAAACCTCCAGGCCCTCCGCAGCTCCACGCTCCAGGCCCTCCGCAGCTCCCCTCTCCAGGCCCTCCGCAGCTCCACTCTCCAGGCCCTCCGCAGCTCCCCTCTCCAGGCTATCAGAGTGCTATCAGAGCTGCCACCGCCAGTGCTGCCAGAGCCGCCGCCACCGCCAGTGCTACCAGAGCAGCTGCCATCAGAGCTGCTGCCATCAGTGCTGCCAGAGCCACTGCGGCCGCCGCCTGAGCTCCCACAATGGCCGCCGCCACTGCCTGAGCTTCCCGAATGGCTGCCGCCACTTGAGCTTCCCGAATGGCTGCCGCCGCCGCCTGAGCTACCCGAATGGCCGCCGCCTGAGCTTCCCGAATGGCCGCCGCCTGAGCTTCCCCAATGGCCGCCGCCTGAGCTTCCTGAATGGCCGCCGCCTGAGCTTCCTCAATGGGCGCCGCCTGAGCTTCCCGTATGGCCGCCGCCTGAGCTTCCCGTATGGCCGCCGCCTGAGCTTCCCGAATGGCCGCCGCCACCTAAGCTTCCTGAATGGCCGCCACCACCTAAGCCTCCTGACCCACTGGGGTTTAAAGAACTGCCAGTGCATCCTGAACCTAAGCCTCCTAATCCACTGGGGTTTGAAGAACTGCCAGTGCATCCTGAACCTAAGCCTCCTGACCCACTGGGGTTTAAAGAACTGCCAGTGCATCCTGAACCTAAGCCTCCTGACCCACTGGGGTTGAAAGAACTGCCAGTGCCCCTTGAACCCAAACCTCCTGACCCACTGGGGTTGAAAGAACTGCCAGTACCTCCTGAACCTAAACCTCCCGGCCCTCCGCAGCTCCATGCTCCAGGCCCGCCGCAGCTCCACGCTCCAGGCCCTTCGCAGCTCCACACTCCAGGTAGACCTCCGCTGCATGGTCCTGGCCCTCCATCCCTCCACCTGTTCCGCCTCCACTCCACCTCCCGCCTGATATGTGTTAGGAGCGTCTGGAATCTGCTCCTTAGAGGGGGGGCTCTGTCATAGTCACCAGCGAGCACCTCTGGTTACAGAAGACTCAGCCCAACATTCTGTAACCAGAGGGATGCGACACTGACAACAGGGGTGCGGATCCACATGCAGGCTTATTAGCTGGATGGTCAGGCAAGCAATGATCAGAACTGGAGCAAACAGATGTATGAGGGCAATCCAGAGTCGTGGTCAATATAACAGGCAAATGGTCAAAGGCAGGCAGCAGACAGGATGAACAGACAGACGTGGCAAAGATCAAAACCAGGAAAACTAGACAAAGGAAAACACGTTGTGGTGTCACTGTAAACAGATAACAAAACTCAGCAACAGTGTTTGTTGTTGTGCTGACTTTATAGTGCAATGAATTAGTCCTTGAGTGGCTTCAGCTGAGGGTTTGCAATCAGTGGTGACTTGCCTCAGGTGTGTGTATGTGGCATGACTGAATATGTAATCCTTATACCAGCAAAATTGTAGTCCTTGTGAATGTGTGTGTGTACCAGCGATCTCTAGTGGTTGTATCTCGCTGGTGAACGTGACAAAGACAGTATAAGCGAAAAGCTGTGCTTTAATTTTGAATGGTGACACCCACAGACATCGTCACCAAATATAAATCAGAGGTAAGACTTTCTCATACATAGCAGTTGGCTTATGCATTATGCTTTATATTATAGAGAGAAATAACAGATAAACCAAGACTGCTGCTCGGTCAATTTTCCTAACGGATAAACAGCTCTCGTTAATAGTTAACATGCTTTCACTTACGTATTTTACATGAAACGCACATTTACCGGTAGGAATGACATCCCGCCCTACTCATAAGTCATAATTCTCTCTTCCTATTGCCATATGCCTATTACATATCCATAATACACTGTGATATAGCCTGGCTCGGATCGTATTGCTTTCTCACTACAATCGATCCGCTCCCGGGTTCGTATCAATTGAGCCGAGACTACCTCATTCAGATTTAGGTATTCTATGGAATAAATCAGCAAATTACGTTGTGCATGAATAAATAAACCTAATATGTTCTGGAAGCTGAGGTGCTTATTTTGATTTTCTCAGACATATCAAAGTAAGTGTGCGAAGGTCTCTCTTACACTCTCTCTCTCACGCTCTCTCTCTCTCTCTCTCTCTCTCTCTCACACACACACACACACACACACATACTGGCATATGTAGTTTAGGAGACCACTGTGACTTTTTGGTGGTTTATGGGGACCCCCCTTTCCCACCATCTTATCAATGTAATAGATATGTCAAATTTTTTTATTTGATCTACAGAAGACAGATTTCACTTAAAATTATTAATTTTCATTTCATAACATGCCTATAATCAATATGTGACATTGTGCATGTTTATGGGGACAAACCACATTGTGGTTTACTGGGGCATCATAGTTTATGAGACCAATATTCATACACACACAAATCTAGCTGCATCCTGGTTTATGAGGGACAATATGGTTTATAAGATCGATATTCACACAACACACAAATCCAGCACATGTTTTACGCAACGGATGGCCTTCCAGCTGCAACCCATCTCTGGGAAACATCCATACACACTCATTCACTCATACACTATGGACAAGGTGCTTATTTTGATTTTCTCAGACATATCAAAATAAGTGTGCGAGGTCTCTCGTACACTCTCTCACACACACACACACACACACACACACACACACACACACACACACACACACACACACACACACACATACTTGTTTTTCTTACATAAGGGGGTACTGCGTTTTTTGATCAATTGTGGGGTCCACCCTTTCTAGTGGGTCTACAGATTTACAAACAACCAAGCAAGTATAAAAAATTGTAATAATAAATATCCGTTTCATGTAACATTAAAAATTCTCCATGTGCGTTTTTCAGTCACTTGTGGCATCTGGTTTTAACATTTAGTACTTATGGGGTCGACTTCACTAATACACACATTTCTAGTTTTTATATCTTAGCAGGGGCCCAACATACTTCATATATATATACACACACACATTTCTAGTTTTTATATCTTAGCAGGAGTCCAACATCTACAAATCTCAATCTCCATTGTTTGGCCATTTTTTAAATAGAAATTATATTATATTTGATATTCTAATATTATTGTAACCAGCTGTATAATATAACATTTCTTCTGAAACATTAATCTGTACTAATAGCTTGAGCCAATGACTGTGTTTTCCAAAGTTGATTGATGGGTTACATTGGCCAATGAGAGCAGAACATGGAAAAAAAGCAGAGCAGGAGAAGACAACGCAGTGTGCTCTGGCCTGTTCTCTCACAGGAAAAGAAACAAAATAAAAAACAGAATATAACCAGTTGACCATCGTTTAGCGAGGCTAGTGGGATTGTTACTGTGTTCTCTGTTTGTGTTGTGGACGAACGCTTCATGTTATACAGAAGACGGACGTCTACTTTAGGCAGTGGACCTACATTTGCGGTGGACCGGTGTCATGAGAAATCGAGTCCCCCCTGACAATTGGGTCCACCTAGGACCCTGGGTGATCCTATTGGTTCACTGGAGTTGTATTAGGTATAGTTTATAGCGCCTTATTAATATATATATATATATATATATATATATATATATATATATATATATATATATATATATATATATATATATATATATATGTTATATGTTACATATAAATACATAAAAACATCAAAAAGGCATCTTTAAATGTTTAGGACCGTTTTTAATTATTTTAACTATGCATGTCTTTAGTAATATGATAAGTTGTTAAAATGTGAAGAATGAAAATAGACTATAAAAAGCACTTTTGATGAAGACTGAGAACTTGCACTTACCGAAAATAATGTTACTAATATGATAAATCTTGTTAAAATAATGTTACTAATATGATAAGTCTTGTTAAAATCTCAAGACTGAGAATAGACTATAAAATGCACTTTTGATCAGGCATTCAACGCAGACGACCCATTGGGGTCCTAAGCGGACTCGATTGCAGGGGGGACCCGATTTCTCACCACACCGGTGTAGCAGTTGATTCTGTTCCCTTCTGGAATTCCAGTTTCCTCTCTACGAAGCGTGTCCGCTAACAGCGTATGCGGACACACCCAAACACAACTGGATGTACGGAAAGCGAAAAGGGACAAAATTGTTGGCAACGCTTTTATGTCTTGGAATGTCAAAGTAACGTAATAAAATCAATCTTACACTCCCATTACGTATTTTCTGTAGTTCTTGTTTGCATTCTTACCTTTTTTCTAATGTCTGAGTTTATGCACCCTAGTTTAATATTGCACGTAGTCCTACAGTTATGCTAGTCCTCTAGATACTAAACACATGTGTCCCAGTGTGTGTGTGTGTGTGTGTGTGTGTGTGCGCACGCACGCGCGCGCGTAGATGCATACATATATATATGTGAACAATTAATGAATTATCAGTGGAGCTATAAATTGGAAACATGGTCGTACCACGTTGTCACTTGATTGTCACCACACCAATTTCTATTGCTGACGGTTACTCTCTGACTCAAACAACAATGAATCCAAAAATGTTTTAAGAAATTATGAATTATAAACGGCAAGGCACCTACCCTGTTGGTATAAAAAAGGAGCAAAAATTTATTATATGCACGTAAGTACTTTTGAGTTGAGATTTAAAAATATTTATTCATAAAGTATTTCAACAACAATAATGCTGATTGAATAGATGGAAAACTTTACCACATTTCCAAAAAAAATGATTGTGACAGGCAACAAGTGGTTGTTGGAGAAAAAGAAGCAAATGAAATTTTTAAAGATTTTCATGCAAGCTCCCATGGAGCACACTGTGGAACTGAGAAGACCAAACTTGCCATTTCAGCCCGATTTTACTGGCCTGGAATGGGGGTGGATATCAATAAATGGGTAAAATTTAAATTGTTATATAAGTTATTCATTCATTCATTGTCTTGTCGGCTTAGTCCCTTTATCAATCCAGGGTCGCCACAGCGGAATGAACCGCCAACTTATCCAGCACGATTTTACGCAGCGGATGCCCTTCCAGCCGCAACCCATCTCTGGGAACATCCACACACTCATTCACACTCATACACTACGGACAATTTAGCTTACCCAATTCACCTGTACTGCATGTCTTTGGACTGTGGGGGAAACCGGAGCACCCGGAGGAAACCCACGCGAACGCAGGGAGAACATGCAAACTCCACACAGAAACGCCAACTGACCCAGCCCAGCCGAGGCCACTGTGTTGCCTAAATAAGTTATATAAGTATACAATAACAATTAAATATAAATTGTTATATATGTATAAATGTTTTGTGCAAATCAGAATTTGTCAAACCTAACATATGTTTTGTAAATAGATCAACAAAGATCTCTGTGACTTCCTCGCCGTGGAACGAAGCCTCTGTGCCCCATACCATCCACAAACTAACAGCCTTGTGGAAAAACTAAATGGAACCATCCAGAAGTAAGTTAGCATTGTGGGAATGCAATATTGATGTTGATGATGAACATTGGATAATCTTACAATTGTTTCCTAATACCTTTCTGCTCCTTTTTGTTACTCTAGAGCCTTGTGCAAACTTGTGGAGGAGCGACCTGAAAAATGGCATGAGTACCTAGATGCAGTTATGTTTGGTCTAAGAACCAAGCCACAGCTGACAACTAGGTACTCTCCATTTTTCCTGATGTTTGGCTTTGAGGCACGATACCCTTCCGAGGTGCCTGAGACATTTGAGGTATATGTTCAGTCTTTAATTCAGTTTAAATTACAAAGTGAATACATTTCTAAGTTCTATATTCCCCAAAAGGTCAACAGCAGAGTGGAAAATATATTAACAGGGGACACTGTGTCAGGGGCCATTTCTCTGAAAGAGAAAATTGACAACGTTGTCAAGGAAAATGTAAAAAAAAAAAAAACAGGAGCACAGACAGAAAGTGCAAAATCAAGCACAGTTCTGTGTTGGTCAAAAAGTCCTAAGAAAAAACATAAGGTCATGAGAGAGGTCACATTTACCCAAAAATAAGCACAGACCATCTTAAATTATTTAAGGTAGATGGACCTCTTGTACCCCACAGGATCATTAATGCACCACAAAATAAAAGACCTGACCAACACCCTTCACCTACACCTCTAGACCTCACCATCACAAAATGGCAGCCCCAACCATCACCTCCATCCTTACCAAATGCACCACAACTTTCTCCCTGTGTCTCCGCCAAGTCTTCCTCTTCACTGTCTCCACTCAATTTAACGGTCATTTGTTCCTCTCCTCCATCCCACACCACTACAGTGGAAGTGCTTACACAGGCTGACACCAAGGATGCAGTACATGGCTGTAAGTGCTGATGTACTATAAAGTCAAATGCTGTAATTAAACCATATTTTCAGGTGTCAAACTATATTTTCCAAAGTGCTGCTTTTTGTTTGTTTATAGATATCAAAAGTGTTTGGGAAGGCAATGAAAGCCATGTACTGCTGTCCAAAGTGGGACCGTATAAATTATTTTATTCTGATATTACACGGCTCAGACCTGGCATGAAGTTGGAGAGTGAGGTAAAAAAATTTTTTTTTTTTTTTTTTTAATGTCACATCAATCTTTTATGTAATATTATATTAATGTTTTATTAATTTTTCCATTGTTTGACAAGGTATAAATGCTTATCTTGCATTGAAAGTGAGGCAGCACAATGAGAAGTCAAAACGTAAAGCCTTTGCTTTTGACACCTTCATAATAACTGAGCTGTGGAAAGTAAAACCTCAGCGATTCAAGGTCTGTTGTATATTTTGTGTGCTTTTATTAATAATTATTTGTATTTTTTTTCTGACCATGTGTAAAATTTATGACAAAATGGGTCTTACACGCTTTTAGCAATTTGTGTATTTAATTTTGTTCATTTATATTCAGGTGGACCCAGCAAAATATCAGGTGTTGTTGGGTATTGTAAATGAATGTCACCACTGGTTTTTGGTGATAAGTGCTTGTGATTTTTTTTGAAAACGGACTCTCCTTGAAACGTCCCCTACTCTCTCAAAGGTTTTATTTATTTATTTATTTTTGTTAAACCTAGGCTATATACCCATACCAAAGGAAAGCTCTTCTTATTGACTCCCTTGGAGAGACTGAGGTGAAGAAGAAGTGTTTGGAAACAGCAAGGTATTTTAATTTAGCACAATCTGATATTGGAAGTTTACTGACAGACAGAAATAACAACAACAACCTGTTTGCAGATCAATAATGAAGTAAAAACATCCAGTTTCACATTGGGTGTATGAAACACTGCCTCACCCACATCAAAAAGATGGTATGTCGTGTGGGGTGTTTGCTTTGAAGGTATGTGTCATTGGCCATATGGAATATTAATTAAAAAATTGGATGGTTTGTTAATTTTTGTTTTTGTCCAGTTTGCAAAATACATTCTTGAAGAAAAAAAAATTGACTTCTGCAATGCACCACAAGAAGTGAAACGACTCCGATTAGAGCTCGCATCAACACTTCTTCACAAATCTGGTATTTTTATTTGTTTTTAACTTAAAGGTTTGAATGTGTTTATGCATTTTCAGTACTGAATTGAAAAGTTCACAAAAGAAAATCATACATTGTTTATTGCATTTTATCTTATAGATGGCCTAAGTGACCTGTGTCATTTTTATGGGGAGGCAGAGACATTTGATGAATCTGTGAATGTTCTCTGGGTAACAATATTTGTCTTTTTAATTGTAATGCGTTGCAAGCAAATGTTAATTTTTCAGTCATATTCCACACCATGGTGTAGAATGATTGAATATCATGAACATTCGCTTACAACGTTGCTTCTCTTTTTATTATGAGGCAGACGGATTAATAATATTTGCCCCCTCCCTTTATATTTTTAGATTTCCTGTGACCACTGTGGCCGATGGTTCCACATGGCCTGTGTTGATAATACAGCAACAAAAGAAGACTACAAATGCTTTTCCTGTGAATAAAAAAAAGAATTGTAAAAACGTTTATTTTCTTGTTTATATTTTTGGAAATTGCTGTTATACCTGCTGTAAAATTAGTCTCTAAAATGTAAACATGTCCATGGCAGACAGGCTGTCTAAAATAAAATTCCGCTTAAAGTGGAATAAAAAAAACCTTCTAGATTACGTTGAGAAACTTGCTTTTCATTTTCAAGTTCGGAAAAAATACGTACTTTTAGAACCACTTTGCTTCCCGTACATCCAGTTGCGCTTCACGAGTACGTTGTTTGTGATCATGGTACCTCGGCAACAACGCAACATGTAGTTTAATTGCGTAAAGGGAAACAGACATTCCGAGGGGAACAGAATCGACTGCTACACCGGTGTTACGGTTTAACTGGTGACCGTGTTAACTGGTGTCCCTTTCCAGATGTAAGCTATCCACGTTTGCAGATTGGCAGATTCGTCACTTTTTTACAGCAACAAGGCATGCCCATACCAAATAAAGATTCTTATTACTTGGTGTCAGTGTCATTGTAAGCATTATTTATTATAATATCTGTGCAGCAGAACAGTATATAACCAAAATTACTCTAAAAAAAAATTATAATTTACATGTCATCAACGGGATTCGAACTCGTGTGGTTAAAAGGTTCAGCACACGTATCACTCGACCTATCCAACTGAGCTATTCAGATATATACAAAATTGAGTCTGCTTTAACATCTTTATCAGCCAAAACATGCTTTGTTGTGGTTGTAAACTCGTGTTAACCTGTTTCCATCGACTCATGTTAACATGTTTACATGTTGTTTACATGTGCTCGCGTTAACATGTTTCTACAAACTATCCCGCTGAATACAATAGCTCCGAATGACAAAACGATGTTTCATCAGTTGGTCAAACCATGTTTTTTCATAGTTGTAGACTCGTGTTATCCTGTGCCTTTGGACTCGTGTTAACCCGTGCCCCATGCTCACACATGTACATAAAGATTTTACAAAAAAATGAATACAATGACAATATTATTATGCAACATAATATGTCTCATATATATCTAATATATATTTAATATGTATAGTATTATGCAACAGAATATTACTTGAAAATCGCAACATTTCAATGTATTATCTTGGTCACATCTGTACCAAAGCAAGTATGAACATGACTTGAATAATTGCGATAAAATTACAAAAAGCTGCACATCAGTGAGTAGTCTCTGGTAGCTCAGTTAGATAGGTAACAAGTTGGCAAGTGACGTGCTTCTTTTCTTTGCGAGTTCGAATCCCATGTGTGATGTAGGGCTGGGCGGGTTTTTCCGATTTTTTCGATTAATTCGAATTTACGTTTTAAGACGATTTTATTTTTTACAAAATCGAGGAATCGCGGTTTTTTAATAAAAATATTAAAGCCGCTTTTCCACTATTGTGCCAAACCGTTCTAAACTGTTAGACAACCGTGCTGAATTGTGCTGATTCTGTGTGTTGACGTCGCGGCTCTGTTGATGTGCTGCCACAGCTGGTAGCGGAAGCGCGCCAGGGCGGACCGGCCTTTGGGAACACCGGGACATTTTCCCGCTAGAGCAACAAGCGCCCCGCAGTCAGCCAGCCAGCTTCGTGAATGTTTCCATGCGCGTCGTGCTGTTTTTCGCGTCCCGCAGCCGTCTGTGTCTCCCGCGCGAGCTGCGAGACGGGGACCCGTGCACCACCTGAACGACGGTTACGGCGTGTTGTAAATGTCGGTCACCGCAGAAAGTCAAATCTTTCTTTAATTTGGACTTTTGCTTGAATTACGGAGTGGCACAGTAGCTGTCAAGGTACTGTATGAATTAAATCATAACCCATATATGCACCAATAAACAAGTAAAATGAATGAATGAATAAAATAAATATGGATTCTTAAATGTCGGCAGTTTTTACTCCAAAAAATATCAATACGTATCGACAAATGTTTTATAAAAATTAAGCAATTTCCAACATTTCAGCTATAGGCCATTATACGATTCAGTTAAATATAAGATAGACATTTAAATATAGACAGATATGTAACAGGTTTCTGTGGGTTTTTTTTTTCACGGTGATCTTTAATATATACTGGGTGGTGTAGCTACGCACAAATATTTTCTAAAACGTCAAGCAGATATTTGTCTATAGCTCGTTAGTTATGAAGACAAAAAATAATTAAAATAACAAAAATAAAACTACAAAATTACAAAGATAAAAGAGCAGCATTTTGCTAAATATAGTCCTTTATATCCTGATATTAGATTAGATTAGATTAGATTCAACTTTATTGTCATTACACATGTACAAGTACAAGGAAACGAAATGCAGTTTAGGTCTAACCAGGAGTGCAATAGCAGCAAGTGCAGGATACAGGTATAAGTTATAAAGTGCAGTTATAGAAACACTATGGTGATATTTACAAATAGATGTACTATGAACATTATATACAGGTTGTATTAGCTATGAACAGAGATTTACAATAGATGGATAGATGTACAGGTTGCTATTAATAATCAGAAGTGTGCAGATATATAAACATAATTACAAGTGTATATGTACAGTGGGTGTGTACATAATTACAAATGTACATGGGTATGTACAGTTCAAATAAATGAATCAGTGCAATGATTATGTGCAATTTTTAAATGTGCAAATGTTAAATAGTGCAGTGATTATGAGGAGTCTGAGTTATGAGGAGAGTGGGGGTGTATCAGGGGGGCAAAGAGTCAGTGTGGGGCAGAGTTCAAGAGGGAGACAGCTCTGGGAAAAAAGCTGTTCCTTAGTCTGCTGGTTTTAGTCCGGGGGAGCCTGAAGCGCCTGCCAGAAGGCAGGAGAGAAAACAGTCTGTGAGCAGGGTGAGAGGAATCTTTAAGAATACTGCGTGCTCTGCGCAGACAGTGTTTCCTCTGGATGTCCTCTATGGTTGGCAGTGTGGTCCCTGTGATACGTTGGGCAGTTTTCACCACCCGCTGCAGTGCCTTACGCTCCGCAACAGAGCAGCTTCCATACCAGACTGTGACACAGTTCGTCAGGATGCTCTCTATTGTGCAGCGGTAGAAGTTCACCAAGACGGCTGATGACAGCTGGTTTTTCTTAAGTTGCCTTAAGAAAAATAGGCGCTGGTGAGCCTTCTTGACCAGGCTGGAGGTGTTGGTGGTCCAGGAAAAGTCCTTTGAGATGTGGGTCCCCAGGAACTTGAAGGATGAGACAGGCTCGACGGCCATCCCATTGATGTGGATGGGATCATGTGAGCCTGTTCGTCCCTTCCTGAAGTCCACAATGAGCTCCTTGGTCTTGTCTGTGTTAAGGAGCAGATTATTGTCGGTGCACCAAGTGGCCAGATGCTGTATCTCCTCCCTGTAGGCAGTCTCATCATTGTTGCTGATTAGACCAATCACTGTGGTGTCATCTGCAAATTTGATGATGGTGTTAGAACTGTTGACAGGCCTACAGTCGATGGTAAAAAGGGAGTAGAGGAAGGGGCTCAGCACACAGCCCTGTGGTACACCAGTGTTGAGTGTGACGGTGGAGGAGCAGATGTGGTCTGATCTAACATTCTGAGGTCTGTTAGTCAGAAAGTCCATAACCCAGTTGCAGAGAGACGTGTCGATATCCAGGTCTCGAAGTTTGATCATTAACTTAGAGGGTATGACAGTGTTGAATGCTGAGCTGAAGTCAACAAACAGCATTCGTGCATAAGTGTTTTTATTGTCCAGGTGTGTGAGTACAGAGTGCAGTGCTATGGAGACTGCATCTTCTGTGCTCCTGTTGCCACGGTAGGCAAACTGATGTGGGTCCAGTGTGGATGGCAGAGAGTCTTTCAGATGTGCCAGGACCAACCGCTCGAAGCACTTCATGATGATGGGTGTGAGTGCTACAGGGCGGTAGTCATTCAGGCATGTTGGGCTGGAGTGTTTCGGCACTGGCACAATAGAGGTGGTTTTAAAGCATGTTGGCACAGCCGCTAGGTTAAGGGACAGGTTGAAAATGTCTGTGAATACCCCAGCGAGCTGTTCTGCGCATGCTTTGAGGACACGCCCAGGAATACCGTCTGGTCCAGCAGCCTTACGCACATTGATCCGACTCAGTGCGGTGTGGACTTCTGAGGAGGTGAGTGTGATGGGTGAGTGGTCGGTTAAGGAAGTGATCCTGGTGTAGGGTTCTTTATTGTCTCTTTCAAAGCGGGCATAAAAGTCATTTAGCTCGTTCAGGAAGGAGACATTTGTGGCTGTGGGTGTGGACTGGCTGGGTTTGTAGTTGCTGATGGCCTGTATGCCCTGCCACATGCGCCGAGGATCAGAGTTGGAAAAGTGCTCCTCTAGCTTTAGCTTGTAACAGTGCTTGGCCTTTTTGATGCCCCTCTTCAAATTAGCCCTGGAAGTGCTGTAGGCCTGTGCATCCCCTGATCTGAAGGCAGTGTTGCGTGCCTTCAGCAGGAGGCGCACCTCCTTGTTCATCCATGGCTTTTGATTTGGGTATGTGGTGATCTGTTTCTGGGTTGTGACACTGTCAATGGTGGTGTTGATGTAATCCAGAACAGAGGAAGTGTAGCTGTCAATGTCTGTGCGAGAGCCACATGTGGCCTGGGAAGCAAACATACTCCAGTCTGTGTGTTGAAACCTGTCCTGGAGTGTGGAGTCTACCCCCGCTGGCCACACTTTGATGGTCCTCACTGATGGCTTCACACGGTTGATGAGGGGTGAGTATTTGGGGCTGAGGAACAAAGAAAGATGATCTGATTGACCCAGGTGGGGGAGGGGGGTCACAGCGTAGGCTTCAGCCATGTTTGTGTATACATGGTCCAACGTTTTGTTTCCCCGTGTGTGACAGAAAATGTTTTGATGGAATTTGGGGAGCACTGTCTTTAAGTTTAAGTGATTAAAATCCCCCGCAACAATAAAAGCAGCCTCCGGGTGAGCAGTCTGTTGTTTGCTGATGGCTGCATGAAGTTCTTTCATTGCCAACTTGGCATCAGCATCGGGAGGAATATAAGCGGAAGTAATGATAGTTGAGGTGAACTCACGTGGCAGATAAAAGGGTCTGCATTTGACCATCAGAAATTCCAGGTTAACAGAGCAATGTCTCCCAACGATGACAGAGTTTGTGCACCAAGCTTTGTTAATATAAATGCATAATCCTCCGCCTCGGGTCTTACCGGAGTCATCCGCCGTTCTGTCTGCTCGGAATGTGTGATGCTCAGTTAAAGATACAGCGTTGTCTGGTATTCCGCTGTTTAGCCATGTTTCTGTGAAAATCATGACATTACAGTTCCATAATCTTTTGCTGTGGTTGATGCGCAGTCGAATCTCATCCATTTTGTTCACCAGGGACCGTACATTGGCGAGGAAGATGCTGGGTAAGGACAGCCGGTGCGGTGTTAGCTTTAGCTTAGCTCTTAGCCCGCCGCGCTTCCCCCGTCTTTGTTTACGATCCCGCCGCCGCCTTCGAGCACTTCCGCCCGGCTGGGCAGAGCGCTCGGCCTCGGGTGTTCTGGCTATCTCCGGAATGAGTCGTAGATTGCTGATAAAACTGTCCGAAATGCACAAACCAATATCCAAAATCTCCTGTCGGGTGTACGATGTAAAGGCATTACTGTTCTGCACGAACAGACCCGAAATGAGCAGGAAAAACACTGCAAAACTGCAGAAACTGGAGAGACGCTGAGCCTCGCGTTGTGTACGCGCCGCCATCTTGGTCAAATTTTGACCATGCTGTGTGTTGTTTCATTCGTTTTTTTATATTTAACTTGATGCATTCGTTATTTAATATTTAAATACAAAATCGTTTAAATGGTTATATTTTACCATCAAAATGTAGTATATTTTATATCATTACCATTTTTTGATATAAAACCGCTTTTATTTTATTGATTGTTATGAAATAATTTAAGTGCTATATTTTTTATTAGTGAAAGTGCCCGCTCACTTTGACAAGGCCTGTCTAAATATATATTTCTGCCTTGCCACTAATACAGATAAACTATTGTTGCATTATCATTGTTTATTTTTCTGTTATGTACAGAGATTTGAATATTTATTTCCCCTCCAATCCTTTTTAATCTTCAAGTTACATTTTGGTCATTTTCTCTCCAAATAAAATTTGCCCAAAGCTGCACAACATATGACCTGCTGTGACTTCTATTGTAGCTATGTTTAGCATCCCTATATGAGAGAGTGCCATAACCGCGTTTAGTCAAACTATTGCTTTTCTTTTACAAGTGAGCATGAAAAAAACTAGTTTCAGCATTTATTTAAATTTAAATGAACAAGGTAAGCTGGTAAGGTAGTTACACAGTAAAAAATAAATAAATAAAAAAATAAATAAAAAATCGAAATCGTGAATCGGTCAAACTTTATGAAAAAATCGAGATTTTTTTTTTTTGCCATATCGCCCAGCCCTAGTGTGATGAGTTTTGTTTATCTAGCCTGATTTTTAATTCTGTTTAAAATAAAAGGGGGAAAGACTGCGATTTATAACGTAGGCTATTTAGCGGAACATCGTTGTCATTTAGAGCTATTCTGAGAAAATATCAGCTCGTTTGACTTTGTAGACACAGGTTAACACGAGTCAATGGGACTCTATTGCATAATATTCTAATATTCTGTTGCATAATACTATACATATTAAATATATATTAGATATATATGAGACATATTATGTTGCATAATAATATTGTCATTGTATTCATTTTTTTTGTAAAATCTTTATGTACATGTGTGAGCATGGGGCACGGGTTAACACGAGTCCAAAGGCACAGGATACCACGAGTCTACAACTATGAAAAAACATGGTTTGACCAACTGATG
This sequence comes from Danio kyathit, assembly GCA_903798195.1. NCBI lineage: Eukaryota > Metazoa > Chordata > Actinopteri > Cypriniformes > Danionidae > Danio > Danio kyathit. Next base: position 43,495,867 of record LR812536.1, read on the forward strand.
AAACATCGTTTTGTCATTCGGAGCTATTGTATTCAGCGGGAGAGTTTGTAGAAACATGTTAACGCGAGCACATGTAAACAACATGTAAACATGAGTCGATGGAAACAGGTTAACACGAGTTCACAACCACAACAAAGCATGTTTTGGCTGATAAAGATGTTAAAACAGACTCAATATTGTATATATCTGAATAGCTCAGTTGGATAGGTCGAGTAATACGTGTGCTGGACCTTTTAACCACACGAGTTCGAATCCCGTTGATGACATGTAAATTATAATTTTTTTAGAGTAATTTTGGTTATATACTGTTCTTCTGCACAGATATTAAAATAAATAATGCTTACAATGACACTGACACCAAGTAATAAGAATCTTTATTTGGTATGGGCATGCCTTGTTGCTGTAAAAAAGTGACGAATCTGCCAATCTGCAAACGTGGATAGCTTACATCTGGAAAGGGACACCAGTTAACACGGTCACCAGTTAAACCGTAACACCGGCAAACTTTCGAGTGACGGCTGGCGAGTGAGTGCCGTTCTACTGCAACGCATTTCCAGTTTACTTTGCTGTGCATGGATATTTCGATCATCTTCAGCTGCTGAAATCAACTGAAAGTGGCATCAAGGCATGAATGGTTTCTGCCGCGGGGACCTTTCGATGATCGCTGCCATAAGGATTCGTGAGTAACGTGGCTGCCATTTCTCATGAAAGAGTTGCTTTACATGTCCACCAACGATACTGGGCCCCAACGAATAACACGCACACACACATAAGAGTGACATATATACTTTTTGAGTTGTAAAACTGCGATTGTTTAAGACTTATTTGTTTGAACTGCCATTGAATCGGTTCATTTGAATCACGTTGAATCGCTCTGAATCGTTCAGAATCGTTCAACTGAACCGAATGATTGTTTGATTCAGGGAAATGTGTTTTGTGTGATTGTTGGAAGACTTGGTTTTATTGTTTCTGTATTTGTGGTAAATCCCTATTTTGCACACAGGTTGTCTAGGGAAAAGTGTGCTAATTGTGAGTAAAACCTGTAAAGTGCTGTTATTTTATTGTGAGGTTTAAAACCATAGCTCTCTTAGACAAAGGAGAAGAGAGACTATTTAATTTAGGAAACTGTTTTAATTATTTTGACACTACGGTTTCTTTTCTATTGCTGTTATTTTGTTTGTTTTTCATAAAACAATTGTGTTTTTTCTTCTAATATTATTCATTTAAATATAAATTTATTTTATATTTTTTAAATATTAAAATCTAAAGCAGATTTGCTGGTATTTGTTTATACTTTCCAGTATAAGGTTACATTATGGAGGCACCGCTTTATTTTATTTGAGAATTTTTGTTTTACTGCATTATTAACAACCATACTTGAAAATTGAGTATATTTCTCCATCAAAGAACTGAGGCTATGTTCACACTGCAGGCAAATGTGGCCCGAATCTGATCTTTTGGCCCATATGTGACTCAGGTCTTGACAGTGTGAACAGCCCAAACCGCATGGAATCTGATCTTTTCACTTCAGATTTGTGCCACTTTCATATGTAGTCTTAAATCAGACACAGATCTGATGTTTTGCAATGCGACCGCAGTATAAACGGTTATGTCGGATTTCATGTGACTTTTACATAGTCTTCGAGCGACATGCATCATCTGCTCCTCATCAGCATAGTAGAATAACACACAGGGCGATTGCTTTACCACAGAAAGTTGGTTATTAATTTTGAAAAAGATTTTGAAGGCAAAACTGGTGCTTGTTAACCACTCTGGTTAACGATCGGGGCACGGGATGATCGCGATGCTAAAGAGCTTCGGGGGTGTTGCGGAAAGGGGATACGTGCACAAAGGAGGGGGCACTTTCATTTTAAGGACGAACATTATCTCCGAGCGAATAAAGGGCAGGAGCTCAAGCACCCAAACCCCCCATCTGCATGTGTCTGTTGTTTATAACGAAGTAAAATAAAATAACTGCAAACGGAGATAAACCAACTCCGCCTTCACAGTTCAGTCTGCGGCTGCTCATTAACCCTTGATGAGTTCACTACAGCGGTGGTCAGACAGACGCGCGCCACGGTTGTCATAAATCACAAATGATCAGTGTTTTCAATCACAAGGGACTTCTTTTAGGTTTCAAATGCCGAAATACACATTAGTAGTAGCAGAACAAACCTTTACAGTTCATGTAATACACCACGGTCGTCTGTGAAAAGGGCAATAATCATATTAAGCATAATCTGACAACGTGCTTCATACAGTATACACATTGTGTGCATAATTAGACATTTTGTGTTGTCCGTAACTATACTTCTGCGCATGCGGGTCAGTTTACGACCATGATCTGTTCACACTGCAAATCTGATATTGGCCACATTTATAACAACAGTGTGTAGCTAGGCAAAAAAATCAGATCTGAGAAAAAATCAGATTTGAGCACTAAGCCTCGCAGTGTAAACGTAGCCTGAGATACCAGTTTCCTGTGCGCTATTAAACCTCTAGAGGTGTCAAAAGAGGGTTACATTTTGGAGGCACCGCTGGGATCTTTTTCCTTGTATGGTTGTCTAAGTTAAGGGGTTTTTGTTTATTCCGGTGTTGGTGAAAAGCAGATCATGGATCTTTCGCAAGTAGCCGAATGGAGTTGCCAGGTCGAAGTTAATCCTGCTAACTGTGTTATATTTAGTCGTTAGAGGTGGGCGATATGGAAAAAATATAATATCACGATTTTTTTCTGGGGAAATCACGAATTACGGTTTTTATCCCGATTCTTTTTCAAGTTGGTTTTTAAGGACTATTTTGCAAATTACAAAGGTACAATACAACCAAACTAATGTCCCCATATAAAAATATACTCTTACCATGTATGTTTAAGAATATTTACTCAGGGCTCTGAACCGGTTCAAGGAACGGAAACTAATGACATTTGCAGAAGCAGAAAAAAAAAACAAGATAAACTTTAATGGTTCTGAACAGAAACGTTTACAGTTAGCCGGTTAATAACGTTATTTTATCGTTCTCTTTATTATATGAATTTGGGAGACAAAAAGCATTCATTTAAATCATGTGTACAAATGCGACTGTGGAGCATACAACGTGAAATGCCCGCGAAGCAGACGTCATAAGCGAGAGTCGTTTCTGATGCAACCTTGTCTTAAAGGTTACCGAGAACCTGCTCTTTCATGTACAAAGGTGTTTCGGTTTAAGTTTTTGCTATTAAAACTTGTATTTATACAAAACGAATTATTGATTGTCGATTGTTTTTAGATGGGTCTCCATAAAGAAAATCCTTTTGTTAATATTTCTCTTATGACAAATCATCTGATAAATCGATCTGTATATTGAAGGATGAGGGGCAGCTCATAAACATGATAGATAGCCTGAAGTTTTGAATGATATGATATATTATCAAACCACCCAAGCATTTTTTTCCATTCAGAGAATTACAGTAATTAATAGCTTAGTCCTTATAAACAATGCATTAATAAAATACATTATTTTCAAGGCTACTGAAGAAATAACCGAATATGCATCCGCATGAGGTAGGCTAAGCGCTCGTTTTTATATAAACTATAAATGTCTGTTCTTGATGCGTATTTATGCCAGTCTATAAAAAGATACTATAGCTCGAAACACTTAAAAATTTTAGAGAAAGTATGTCAAGTTTGCACAACCAATGTTTGGTCTTATTATTCTGCAACCCATAATTAAACGTCATGTAGCCTACTTTTTGATTACTTGACCCGCGGATTAACCGGCACCCCTACACCCGGCGCAAGGCGCAACGCATTTGTTGTTTGCTAGTTTCAGCTCAACGTTTTTTCAGTTTATTCATGACAGTTTGCTTTTTTATAATGTTGTTATTATTACTATTGTTATTATTATTAGCAGTATTATTTACTCTGTGCATATTTATATTTGTTTTATTAAAAACATGCTTAGATTTGCCCACCTATCAGGTTTTAGACAATATGGGGTATAGCATGTGTGTTTGGATATAACTCAGTTTTTGGACAACACTTTGTTATTATTGTTTATTTATTCGTTTGCTGGAAATTAGAACTAAATTTAGAAATAGTTTTGAAACAAATCTTTGTGCTTAACAAACGAAAATAATATGTAGGCTAATGGATGTCTGTGCGTACAACACCTGTCCTTACCCACGAGAGTGAAAGTAAAAGTAAAAAATGAGGAGGCTCATTCTCATTCTCGCGCTGCAGATGGTCTGTTTAACTGTTTTCTCGCCAGTGAAGCGTTCAGTTTTTTCACTTACAAAGTCCGCCATGTAAATAGCAAATGCGCCATGGAGCGACGCAACTGACTCTTAAAAGGAATGGGATATGAGACTCTGATTGGTTTATTCTCAAAGCACATCTATAACTCATTAAAAGATTAAGCTCAACCCTGTTAGACCATCCGCTGCGTAAAAGTGTGCTGGATAAGTTGGCGGTTCATTCCGCTGTGGCGACTCCGGATTAATAAAGGGACTAGGCCGAATAAAAAATGAATGACAATAATACTAACAATGAATTACATTTCTCATGATCATTATGCTACCTTGAATGTGCTATAAAATCTAAAAATCTAAAAAATATCTGCTATAAAAATTTCTATTGTTACATTGACAAATAAATCTATGGTTTGCATCAAACAAAGCATTGCAGTAAGAAATATACATTTTGCTCTATTGTTTTTATACGCATGTCAATTTAATAAACAGAAAGATCGGACAAAAGAAAAGTCTGTCTTCTGTCAGTCTTTAAAAGTTTTGGTTTGGGTTTGTGTCATTTTAAATGCTCAGTCTCGTTATGCGCTGATTTTCATTTTTCTGTTTGTGGAATAAAGCAGGCGAGTCAGCTGACCCAATAGGCTATATGAGCGGGGGAGAGCAGGATTCCCACGATGACCACCTGCACAGTACAGTTCATTGTCATGAGCCGCAGTTTCAGTTTAAACTTAGTAAAGGTGAGCTTCTTTGGCGATGGTGTATACAGTGTTAGATTTTACATTTAGCATCCATTTGTGCTGAACACGCAGTGAATGCAACGCATCAAAATTCGGGCCATTAAACAGCTGATCCACTGAGTCTTTTAGCACTCTCTCCAAAAACACTCGGTTGATCTCGGCTGTCAAGTCAACATTCACCATGATTGCTCTCATTGGCGCCAATATTTTTAACTTTAAGTGGGTTTGCAAACCTGTGCACTTTTCATTGCTTCTTTCTCAAACTTCAGCCGTTTGCAGTTCCCGCGGTCACAAAACCTCCCTGTCATCTCAACTATATGCGCCTGAAAACCATGAGCACATTGCGCCACGTGCACGTCCCTCTATTGGAAATAACTAACTTGCACAAGCTTGCCTTAGTTAATAGCCTCAGTCATATTTACTCCAGTGTGCGTGGTTATTAGTCTTGGTGTACAAACTAGCGCACAGCTGGCATAACTTTGTTTAGTTGCTGCGGTTTTGTTCTGTGCAGAAACAGTGTTGAGAAGCCTTTACGGTTATTTAACCGTGACGAATTAAAGTGCGGTTAATAGTGAAACTGTTTAATCGTTGCATCCCTATATGTGCTACCATTTTACATAGCTGCTAGATGGATTTGCATCTCAATCTCCTCAGCACACATGCTATTCAATTGACAAAATACTAATCAATTTTACTTTGCAGCATACAGGAGTTGTTGGTCTATTGCTGCCTCATAGAGGTTGTTTATGTAATTTTAGTTAATCACAAGTTGATCACCGAAGACATAACATAGCACAACTAAACTTAATGAATTAGACAGCAGTAGATATATAAAATACAGATATAGTATGTTAAAATAGGGGTGTCAAAATTAATCGTTTCTTCGGTGCAACGCGATGCAGATGCGGACAATTCGGTATCGGTTCAGTAATAATTATAACCGATTATTATGTAGTGATGTCATTTATCTCAAATGCGCTGTGTCGCCGTAGCTTACTATGGCGAGGGAGGTGAGCGTGGGTATTTACAACGCTCCAACTACTTAAAAACTCAGAAACTGCTCAATATCACTGCGGGTGTGTTTGCTGGACTGTTTTTCACTGAAACTGAACAGCAAAAGCCCCTATTTCACTGCGATTGAGAGAATAAAAGTAAACTCCACCCCCCCCTTTATAGAGCCAATCGCAGCCCTTTCTGTTGAGCGTGTGACCAATCAAAGGGGTGTAAGAGAACTTGGTAGACACGGCTCAGAAAGCGAGCGGGATATTTATATTTGTTTTTTTAATATAAATGCTCATGTTGTTTAAAGGTACAGTTTATATATCTGACTGTTTGTATTAAAGGACAAAATTTTATTACAAATAGTATATAAATATATTTATACATTTTAATACAAGAATAGCTGTGCTGTGAAGAAAATATAAAACTGTGTATGGAAAGCATCGTCAATGCACTGTGATGCAGCGAGATATCGAATTGAACCGAATCGATGGCATGATAATCGTAACCGAACCGAACCGTGAGACCAGTGTAGGTTCACAGCTCTATGTTAAAAGCACATTTTAGTTCAATTTCAGGGTATCTCAAAATAGCACAGTTGATAGTTGAATAACTTGCAATTAAAACCATCTTTCATGCACTTTTAAATATATTAAAGGTACAAAAAAAAAAACACTCAATTTATTTACAATATAACAAAAACATACAAACAAAAATATGCAATAACTTATTTTTTACCTCACTTTATTATGAACACACACAGTCCAAAGCAAACAAAAAACTGTGAAGAAACAAAACTTAAAATATATATACTTTCACACATTAAGTCAAATATTTACATATGGATTATGACACCAATGGTTCCACATGCAAGAGTAAAATCTGACAGAATTTAAGACTGTTAGTGTTGTGATTATAAGCTAGGTTGCTGCCAGAAGTGGTGTCAGTGAGGCCAACAGGGGGCGCACAACCTGCGGTCTGTGAATATAGTTAAGGGGACTCTATACTGCTCAGTGAGTGCCGTCTTTCGGAAGAGAGAGTAAAATCAAGGTCCTGACTCTCTGTCATTGTTAAAAATCCCAGGATGTTCTTTGAAAAAGAGTAGGTGTTTAACCCTGGCATCCTGGCCAAATTTGCCCACTAGCCTCTGTCCATCATGACCTCCTAACCATCCCCATATCATAATTGGCTTCATCACTCTGTCTCCTCTCCACCAATCAGCTGGTGTGTGGTGTGCAGTCTGGCGCAATATGGCTGCCATCGTGTCATCCAGGTGGATGCTGCACGCTGGTGGTGAATGAGGAGACCCCCCCCCCATAGTGTAAAGCACTTTGAGAGTCTAGGAAAGCGCTATATAAATGTAGGGAATTATTATTAATTATTATTGTGAGACGGAAGTTGTCCAATGATAAACCCGAAATACACGTGGTTGTTGACATGCGGTGAACTCAGCCAATCGTGCAAAATGTCGGTGTTGTCATCGCAGCTCGTGCAGTCGCTTTTCAGATGCTGCACCGGCTGAATCAATCGTCTCATCTCGGAGCACTGTCGTGGTACTTTGATGCCACATGTGACAGTCACGTGGCTTCGGGGCAGCATCAAGCTGGACATTATTTCTAACCGGCTTACCACTTTAAGACTGACTTTTTGCACAGCGCTGCATGAAGTTGAACGCACCTACTGGGAAGTCACATGACATAACAGAGACGGGAACACCAGACGAGACAGTGACAAGTATGAGTACATTTGTATTCATATATAGATATAATGAATTCATTGTTTGGAGTTATCCTGGCCTCTTTTCTATTGATACACAACACCACAACAATGAAAATAGTTTTTTTGTTTGTTTGTTTTGGCCCTCAGATTTAGTCCAAATATTTAAAATTAGTCCGGTTTTGTTGACATTGCTAAAATCATTCCCATCTTGCATTGCATGAGAATAAACAGGGAAATTAAAAATGTTAAATATAAATGAAATATTATTTTAGCCTGAGGATGGCTAAGCAATAAGCATACGTCTATGCACACTGCTATTACCAAGGTATAATTTGTTCAGTTTCTTTATGTGCTCAGTAAAGTAATGAGTAAAAGTAATAAAACCTAGTGATCCTTACAGCAAACCATATGAATTATTGACATTACTTAAATAGGACACAGCGACGCAGTGGCGCAGGAGGGAGTGCTGCCGCCTCACAGCAAGTAGGTCACTGGTTCAAGCCTCGACTGGGTCAGTTGGCGTTTCTGTGTGGAGTTTGCATGTTTTCCATGCGTTAGTGTGGTTTTCCTCCGGGTGCTCCGATTTCCCCTACAGTCCAAAGACATGTGGTACAGGTGAATTTGGTAGGCTAAATTGTCCATAGTGTACGAATGTGAATAAGTGTGTGTGGATGTTTCCTAGAGATGGATTGTGGCTGGAAGGGCATCCGCTGCGTAAAACATGTGCTGGATAAGTTGTCGGTTCATTCCATTGTGGCGACCCCGAATTAATAAAGGGACTAAGCCAAAAAGAAAATGAATGAATGAATAAACAGGACACATCTTTATTAGCACAAATCTTTATAATTAAATATTTTGTCTATATTATCTTTGTGCAACTGTGTAACGTTAGATTCATGTGAGACTAATGTACATGATTGAAATGTGTAAACCTAACATACTGTTTCAGTGGGCTTTTTTCCCTTTTCATTTCTAAGACCAAAATGAAAAATAAAAAAGTTAACAATTTAGCAATCAGTTGCAACACATTGTATTCATTTTCTTTGTTGATTAGAACTATGTAGCCACATGATGTTATTCATTTTAATATGGTGTACATTCCAGCTGGGCTTTAATGAATGGTTTCTTATTTGAACTTTACTTAGTGTGTGAAATTTCCTCCCAGGTGAGTTTAAGCTTATGTCTTCTTAAGCGCATGACCTGTTTTAAGGCTGCTAAGGAAGTCATAAGAAAGTATCATAAAACTGAGATCCGCTAGCATTTTTTGAGGGGGGAAAAAACCTCATGGCCTGTTTTAAGTTAAGGAAAGTGTTTGCATTTTTTGTGGGGAGAAAAGTGAATATAATCAATATTGTTTGTATTCCTGATTACGGCTTGAGTGCTAAAGACTGCAAGTTGTTTTTCCCATCACATGTTGCTTTGTATTTTGTTCAGGCTTAAGGAGGATAATAAAACATTTAGGTACAAAAATGCTAACTAATAAACCAAAGCTTGAGGATAAAATGGCAAAAATCTCCACAGCTACAGTAAATTTTCCAGGAGAACTGACATAAGCTGGAATAAATGTGATCCAAACAGCACAAAATATGAGCATACTGAAAGTGATGAATTTGGCTTCATTGAAATTATCAGGCAGCTTACGAGCCAGAAAAGCTAGAAGAAAGCACAGGGCAGCCAGGAGACCAATATAACCAAGCACAGCCCAGAAACCTATAGTATTACCCAGACTGCACTCAAGAATGATCTTTTCCTTATAATATTTCATGTTTTTATATGGAAATGGGGGAGATATTGTTAGCCAAAGCACACATATAAGTACCTGTATAAGTGTAAAAGCAAAAACACTGAGTCGTTGTTGTACAGGACCAAACCATTTCATCACATTACTTCCTGGGAGTGTAGCTTTGAACGCCATTAACACAACTATTGTTTTCCCCAAAACACATGAGATACACAGAACAAAAGTGATCCCAAATGCTGTGTGACGCAACATACAAGACCATTTAGTTGGCTGACCGATGAATGTTAGAGAACAGAGGAAGCACAGAGTCAGTGAGAAAAGTAGAAGGAAGCTCAGCTCTGAGTTGTTGGCTTTTACAATGGGAGTGTCTTTCTTGCTGTAAAACAGAACGGCAACAAGCACAGTTAATCCTGCTCCAAAGAGTGAGAAAATGACTAACACTATACCCATAACTTCTGTAAATGACAGAAACTCTACAGCCTTTATAACACATCTATTTCTCTCAGTGTTAGACCAGTATTCCCCTGGACACTGCTTGCAGTTTATTGAATCTGGAAAGGAAGTTGTGATCACTAGTTAGAGACCAAAAAGACATTTATGAACTCCTTTGATGAGAAATTGTATCCTTACAAGTAAATAAAGAAAACAAAAAGAGCAACCTGTCTCATTACTGATTTCTCCTTCTGCACATGGGATACAGTCATAACAGCAGACAGGTCTTCCTTTCTGTGCAGCCTTTCTGGTGCCTGGAGCACAGCTCTCGCTGCACACAGACCTTGGCTTCTACACAGAAAAATCCAGTATTATATTCAGTAATAAATTATGCAATAAATGTATTGTTCATTGTTTGTTCATGTTAGTAAATAGATAAACAAATATCGACTAATGGAATGTGTACCCAATGTTTTTGTCAATTACCTCCAGCTGTCCTCCAGCCCAGACTATGTTTTCAGTGTTAAGCTTTAAATTCTTGTATGGCGGCATCATAGCATCATAGTATCCCACTGATTTGAACTGAAATGATCCATCTGAGTCCCTCTGCCAGTTCACTACTTCATATAGGGCCACTACGCTGCCAGTGTTGTCAAACCATACACTATCACCTGACTTTATTGTGAAATTTATATTTTTCAAAGCCTTGACCACCTAGAACAAGACTTTGTGTAATTTACATTTTTTTCAAAGCCTTATTGACATATATATTTTATTTTTTATTTATTTATTTATGTTTTAATTACCTGCTGTGGTTGTATTGTCAGGCCTTTCTCACACCCTCCTTGTTCTTTGCAGTTAAGTAGGCCATGCAATGAATGAGCTACTGCATAAACTGCTTTGTAGACATTGCTTGAATATCTGTGTTCATTCACATCTTTATTGTCATTTTTCAGAGCAAGCAGATCCTCATACCTACTGCAAATTAATTCATAATGAGAGTGATTCCTATCACTCTCTGAGCATGGAAAAGCTGTATTCCAGAATGGTTTCATAACATATTCAGCAAACCCTTCAATATATATATATTTTGTTGCAAACCCCAGTGAACCTCCCATTGCATGAAAACTGTTTGAAGTAATATATGTATTTGCAGTTATCCATGGTTCCACACCGATCATTTGGATGCCTGTAATGTTCTGAATACTTAATTGATCAATAAGTAAGCCCATCTCCACAAATGAAACAAATGCTACAATTACTTTAGCAGTGCCTTTGTTTATAGTGTCAACCACTTTTTTAACCTTTTCTAGCTCTGTTCGGTAGAATTTAACAGAGTATTCCACACAAATTCCCTCCTCGTGGGCTGCTTTCAGAAATATGGCCATCCCATTGTTTCCATAATCATTGTCACTGTTCACAGCACCGACCCAAGACCAGCCTAAATGCTTAACTATATAGACAAGTGCTCTACTCATGTGGTAATCACTAGAAATAGTCCTGAAGAATGAAGGATAATCTTTCCTATTACTGAGACATTCACATGATGCGGAATGACTTATCTGGGACAAAAAGGAAACAAAAACTTTAACATGAACTTGAAACAGCATTCCGGTCAATCATTTAGCGTTACTTCTATTTACCACTGGAATCCGAAAAGGTCCTGTTGTTCTGGATAAAATTATTGTGGCAGATGACTCTGATTCTCCTATGATAGCATGCAAGCGTGACTGTCCATTGCATCTATCCTCTGTTGAAAACTCCTGACCACTCATCAATCCCATAATTGCAGTCATGGTGGACAGTCTTGAACCACATGTGTCATAAATCTTGTAGCCAACAGAAACATTTGGGAGCAAACTTTCACTTCTATTAATTTCCTCAATGGCAAAGATCATAGTTTGCGCCAGCCGAAAATCTCTCAGATTCACACTGTGGAAAAAGCAAATCTGTAAATGACACCAACGTGAAAAAATAGGCATGCAGTAAAAAGTTAAGTTTGTTATTATCTATTCATATACTGTTGGTAGCTGTAATCATTTGTCAAATCAGTTAATAAAAAACATCACCTCTAATATTTTTCAAAACTGTCCAATGTAACAAACCTGGAACATGACAGAGGCTGAGGCTTTTGCATGAAATCAAATGAAGGTAATGTTTCTTTTCTATGGATAGCAAAAATTCCTCCAACGCTAACATCTCCATTCTTTGAAAACAGTGGGTAATTGGAATCTCCCATTATTCTGCAAAGAGCGTTTTCCACCTTTGTATGAAGAAGATGGAAAAGCAGGATTGTGTAAAGAAGAAACATCTCAGATTGAGCTCATATGCACCTGGCAAATACAAATAATCTTATACAGGGTTTGCACATTTATAGACATAATTAATATGGATGAGTGATTTTGACATAATTAGTGATCTCATTGGGTGGGATAAGAGTCATGTCTAGCAGAATGAAACAGAGTTAAAAAACATGACATGATCTAATATTTAAACTTTAATCAGCTGAAACATATTAATTATATTAATTTCTGAAATATTTCAGTAATTCTGATTAACAATATTAATCAAAAAGGAGTAATTTAATATAGGATGTACACTTTTCTGTCAGTTTCCCCCCTATTCATAACCCATTTGAAAATAAATACATATGGGTGGAAATTCATTTTTTCTTAAAGATCTCTACATACAGTTCACAGAATTCATTCATTAATTTTCTTATTGGCTTAGTCCCTTTATTAATCAGCGGTTACCACAGCGGAATGAACCACCAACTTATCCAGCACTGTTGGAATGTGGGGGAAACTGGAGCACTCAGAGGAAACCCATGCAAACACGGGGAGAACATGCAAACTCCACACAGAAATGCCAACTGACACAGCCAAGGCTCGAACCAGAGACCTTGCTTCACAGAATTCAACAAGTGTTTTTTTTGTATGAAAAGTTGCATAAGGTTGAACCCTTGCAGTCCACTGCCATGTTTAATGCATCCGCTGCGTAAAACATATGCTGAACAAGTTGGCAGTCCATTCCGCTGTGGTGACCCCTGATAAATAAGGGACTAAGCCGAAGGAATATAAATATATATAAATATGATATATGAATATAATATAAATATGAAATTAATATAATATATCCCCATGGTTTTATCTATTGCCAGAAATAGATGTATTTTTCAAAAAGAGAGGCAAAAGAAAGAACCAAACCTCTCTAACAGTTGAACAATAGAGGTTAACAGAGGAATTAGACAAACATGTATAACAACTAATGATTTGTCATATTTAAGGCCAGAGGGCGCTCTCTCACAGAAACTCCAAATGTCTACAGAGTCACAGAAAATCCCCATAGAGCACAGGTGTCAAACTCCTGCAGGGCCGCAGCTCTGCACAGTTTGGTTCCAACCCTAATTAAAAACATACCTGATCAAACTAATTAAGTCCTTCAGGCTTGTGTGAAACCTACAGGGTAGTGTGTTGGAGCAGGGTTGGAATTAAACAGTGCAGGGCTGCCGTCCTCTAGGAACTGAGTTTGACACCTCTGCAATAGAGGTTGGCTGCTGAATAAACAGAAGATTTAACTGCATTCATTTATTCATGGTACTAATAAACGCGGCTGCAGAATCATCTCACATAAAGATTTATTTCAAACATCTAGTTACGAAGTGATTCTGGAGTTAACACCATGTCATTATACAGGTGTTGCATTACTAGGAAAGAGACCAGGGCGCAGAAGGTAGTGCTGTCGCCTCACAGCAAGAAGGTCGCTGGTTCGAGCCTATGGCTGGGTCAGTTGGCATTTCTGTGTGGAGTTTGCATGTTCTCCCCGCGTTCGCGTGGGTTTCCTCCGGTTTCCTCTACAAGTCCAAAGACATGCGCTATAGGTGAATTGGGTAAACTAAAATTGTCCGTAGTGTATGTGTGTGAATAAGTGTGTATGGATGTTTCCCAGTGATGGGTTGCAGCTGGAACCCCTGTTCTCACCTCTAGACGCCTCCAGAGGTAGCCATTGCTCTAGTTTAGTTGGGCTTATTTTGGACTCAATCCCCCATAATCCTTCATGCCTGTGATTGATCACTGGTACACCTGATTTCCATCAACTAACTTATTTATACCCCCTCATTTCACTCATTGTTTTGCTGTTTTTGCTTTTTTATTTTATTTTTTTATTTGCCTCTTGATATTGACATTTTTGATGTTTGCCAGACTGTTTAATAAAGACTGCAAATGGATTCCTTGACTTGAGAGTTTTACAGGAACTCACAGCTCAAGCCAGCCAGCAAGCACCTCACCAACAGCAGCTTAATCATCTGAAAACATTGAGGAACTGGTAAAGGCCACGCAACAGCTCCTTCCTACAGTACTTGCTAGCAACTCCTCTGTTTTAACTTCATCCCCTGACCGACAAAACAATACCAAGTCCCCGATTAGCATTCCCAGATAAATATTATCGCAACCCATTGCAATGCAAGGGTTTTCTTTTGCAATGCCAACTCTTTGTTGACCAACAGCATATTTTATATTGCAGTGATACCAGTTGCCTTGCCTTTGCAGACATCCCAAGTCTCCTGGAAGTTATGCATAGTTATGCATGCGGGAGACTCCCGGATGTCTGTAAACAAATGATAATCTCTCCACACAAATGAATGAACCTCTCCACCGCATCCCTCCCCGCTCTTTATATACATTGTGCAATCCCCTCCCTGCTCTTCAGATAAGTCATGCACCTCTCTTCACCGCATCCCTCCCTGCTCTTCTGGTATGTCGCACAACACCCCCCAAACAAGCCCCTCCCCTCTCTTCAGATACATGCACCCCGCCGGCTCTTCAGATATGTCGCGCACCCCCTCTGGCCTTTCAGATATGTCACACACCTCTCTCCTCTGTATCCCCCTCGCTTTTTAGTTACATTTCACACCCCCCGAATCCCCCCCCTGCCTTTTGGATACGACGCCCACCTTCAACCTGATAACCAGGGTGCAGTGATAGAAGGGAGAAGTTAAATTCTGAGAACTTGCTCTCAGCAAAACTTAACACTTTCTTTCAGAGTGTACTTGTTTTTTTCATCTAGTGGGACTGTAGAAGTAGAAACACTGATGGGAGGGGGTGGAGGTTCACAATATTGTGTGCTCTGTTATGTGTATGCATGATTTTTTTATGTATAGAGTAGCTGTTCTGCCTGACAACTGGTGATTGGGCTGTTCTGGATGGAGGATCTTTCTTACTGAAGCACCCCAGGAGGGTCTGAAGACCAGACGAAGATAAATACTGGCTGCTGAGATTGTAGGGAGCTGTTGGGGACTGCCCGAACATAAGACATAAGACTTAGAGGGTTTAGTTGTGCAGCCCAGAGCTCTGTAATGCTTTATCCATTTGATTCATTAAATTGATTGAACTTATTTAAAGCCTCTGACCGATAATTGAACATGGGAGACTAGGGGTAAGTCCAACAATGTCTATAGCAGGGGTGCCCAATACTGTTCCTACTACCTAAGTAGAATCTGAAGGAGAACTTAGTAATTAAAGGCAGGTGTCTTTGATCAAGGTTGCAGCTGAACTCCGCAGGAAGTTAGATCTCAAGGAACAGGAATGGGCAACCCTGGTCTTGAGGTTTTGCTTAGTCTCTTAACTTAACTCTCGTCCCATCTGATTTTTCACTAGTAGTGGAGGCACTAGATGGTTGCCCCGTGAGAGAGGACAGGATTCTGAATTCTTTGTTGTGTTACAGACAAGGCATCCACTCTCTCTATCTCTCACTCTTGTGCTATCGCCCAGAGACAACATGTCCATGGAGGAGGTAATACGCCACCTGGCAGAGATCTCCACTAGACAACAGAAAATCTCCGAGCAAATCACAGCCAGACAAGAACTAATGGGACAATAGCTCTGCCAGGCGGCAGGATGTATACTGCTTCCAGAAATAAGTGCTCATCACCATTTAACCAAACTCAGGGACCTGGATGATACAGACGCATACCTGCATACTTTTGAAGTAATTGCCGAGAGAGAAAACTGGCCAAAGGAAGACTGGGCAGGACTGTTAGCTCCATTTCTTACCGGAGAAGCTCAGGGAGCTTACTATTCCCTAGAGGCACCAAAAAACGCCGGTATGTACTCGAGCTGCTCAACTCTACTGTCTCAGCCAACTATGGCTATTAGGAGGGGACCCCCTCCGCTGTCCAGGTTGCTGAAAAGGTGGAGATTGAGAAATTGCTGCGAGCCTTACCCCGACGGCTCTGCGGTCTCACCAGCATGATAAATCCTGGATCGTTGGCCACCCTGGTGGAAGCGGTTGAGCTGGCTAAAGCTCACATATGCTGGAGAGAGAGCGGCTCTGCCAACCTGGAGGGTGAATCCACCATGGTGACTGGTGGAGGGCACATCACGGCCAGTCAGCAGGCCAGTTGTCCCCAGCCCAATGGATGAGCTGATGCCCACAGAACCACCCACGCACTCGACCCTGGCCTGGATAGCTGGTTGTGTGGTACATCGCAATATCCCTCCCGAAGACCCCTCCCGTAAAGTCTCACTAGATGGGAAAACACAGACAGCCACGTTAGATACGGGAAGTGCAATCACACTGGTACATCCTGAAGTGATAAGATAGCAAAGCCAGAATTCCAATCACATGTGTCCACAGAGATACCCACTATGTACCAGCACAGAGAGTAACCATCACGGCTAAACCTGGCAGCTGGCCCATCGAAGTTGGTGCCGTACCCGATCTTCCAGTACCCCTCCTCCTGGGCAGAGACTGGCCAGGGTGCAAAGAACTATTAGTGCACCATCACGCTCCATCGGCTCGTCCTAGGAAAAAACCTAGAGGGCAGACTCAACAGGACTGCCAGCCAGCGCTACTGGCCACTGAGAGTGACAAAGGGGGTGAGTCCACAATTCCATCTAATCTTTCTTTTGACAGATAACCACAGGAAGCGATTTCGGGAGAGCACATCGAGAAGATCAGACTCTCAAACATAGCTGGCCCCAAGTGAGAGTGATAGATGGATACAAAATGGTCTGCTGTACTGTGTCGCAGAAAGGCGGGGGGAAAAGAAAACTTTATTGGTGGTCTCGAAGAATAAAAGGGAGACAATATTAGAGCTGGCACATACTCACCTGATGGCAGGACATCTAGGAGCTGGAAATACGGTGAAGAGGATCCGAGATCAATTTCACTGGCCTGGGCTCGAAGGATACCGTTACCCATCATTGATGTGCCCTTTACCCGCATCGGTATGGACGTGATAGGGCCTTTGCCGAAGTCGGCCCGGGGGCAAGAACACATCCTTGTAATCCTAGATTATGCCACCCGGTATCCAGAAGCGATTTCCCCTAAGGAAAGCCACATCCGCTGCAATCGCAAAGGAACTATTTCTTCTGTGCAGTCAAGTGGGAATCCTAGAGGAAATACTGACCGACCAGGGCACCCCCTTTATGTCCCGGCTGATGGCTGACCTCTGCCACCTCCTAAAAGTCAAACAGCTTAAAACCTCCGTATATCATCCCCAAAGAGATGACCTGGTGGAAAGATTGAACCAAACGCTGAAATGGATGCTCCACCATGTGCTGACAGACGATGGGCGCGACTAGGACATCATGATCCCGTACGTGTTGTTCGGCATAAGAGAGGCACCCCAGGCTTCCACAGGCTTCACCCCGTTTCAACTGTTATTCGGCCGTCAACCCCGCGGCTTGTTGGATGTGGCACGACAAGCCTGGGAACAGGAGCCAGCGCCACAGCGCTCAGTAATAGAACACGTACGGGACATGAGGGAACGCATCGACAAAGTCATGCTCATTGTCTGAGAACATCTCAGTAAAGCCCAGCGCACCCAGCAAGGATTATATAACCGGCCCGCCCAACCAAGAGAGTTTCAACCTGGTGACTGTGTGATGATTCTCATACGTACCACAACATCAAAGTCCTTGGCATCTTGGAAAGGTCCGTATATGGTGGTGGAAAAGGTGGGGCCGGTAAATTATTGAGTATGAGCCGGGACATAGACGTCAAGAACAGCTCTACCACATAAATTTGATGAAACGATGGGTAGCACCTTTGGGCCATTTGGGGGCCTTTACAGAAGAAAATACTCGAGTCATCCATATAGGTGAACAACTTTCAGCGACCCAGAAGGTGGAGCTCCAGGCCCTGGTTGGTCAGTTCAAGGATGGTATCTTCGAGAAACCGGGCCGAACGTCAGTTATCCACCACGAAATCATCTTTCGCCCGATACCATCATCCCGCAGAGGCCGTATCGGGTACTAGAAACGGAGAGATTGAAAAGATGCTGAAGTTAGGGATAATCAAACCCTCACGTAGCCCATGGTCCAGCCCCGTAGTAATGGTACCGAAACCCGATGGCACCCTTCGCTTCTGCAACCATTTCTGGAAGCTGAATGATGCGACGTCACACTGGTCCCAGATTCAACCCAGCTGCCACCTCATCACTGCGGATCGGTCACGGCTGGGAACAATTGAGAGACGCAAATATAAGCCACGACCACGCAAAAGAGCACGAGCTTCATTTCACCCGAATGACTCCCAAGCGCTAACATCTGTGTCTCTCTCTCTCTCTTCCCCAGCGGACTCGAGCAGCTGAACCACTACACGCCCACACCCTGGCTTGGCCTCACTATTTCCCTGGAGCACCAGCGCACGTATTCACCAGAAGAACACCTTTTGCACATCATCTTCACTTCCTCACTATTTGTAAATAAATCACCATCCGGGGAAATGTTTGTAACACCAACGTAACACCATCTCGTGACAATATATACACATACATACACCGTCACTTTGGAATTACAAGGTTCTATCTGCTTTCTGAATGATTTTGCGATATTGAGCTTCTAAGGCACAATCCCAATTCTATTTTTGTACCCCTAAAGATTTGTCACCAAAATAATTCCTTTTGCTGAAACAAAGAAAGTGGTGGCAATTTAAAGGTGCTGTATGTAAGTTTGACACCCAGTTGTTGAACTAGGTATTGTATTCCTGAATCAAAACAAACGCAAGCGCAGGTTGCAGATTGAGGACCAAGCGAGTCTGACGATCGAGCCTAAAGAAACGGCTTCTATTTCTTGCAGCTGAACAACAGAAAACTGACAATGATCACCTCAAATACACCTCATGTGCTTTAATCAGTGTTAAATGCTAATAATGTGAGTTTGAATGCCATTTTACATGACATTTATTGCCATACTACTGAAAGCAGCAGCAGATAGTTCACCTCAAATCTTGAAAATAAAATGAACAGTTAGAAATTGAACTTTAGATCTGTGCCTCAAAACCAACAAATAGTCATTCAGCGTGTAGATTTAATAATGTTAAAGAGGTTTAATATGTATTAATTAGATTATAAACCTTACTATTTCATAAATGAGTGCATATTCTGTGCTTCTGAATGGCTGTATTTAAATTTCTGTTGTGTTTCGTCTGGTGCAAGCAGCCGAATTTCTTATAACTGCAAATCTTATCACGTAGCATGTTGTTAGGATATGGGGTTACAATGTAACCTGCTCACCTAATGTTTACATTCATAATATTTATATTATTTGCTAATTAATAACCTCATGTGGAATTATGAACTCGCATTTCTGTCACGGGCGGATGCTTTGAGAGCCTTTCTGAACAAATGAATGAAATATACGATTTAAGGCAACCTGGGGTGCTGAAATATAATTGACTAAACTGGCATTGAGCGGGTTAAGAGAACCAAAACAAAGACAGTATTCCGGCACAGAAAGCCCATTTTCAAAGCAGAATGTTCACTTGGCATGTTTCTTAAATATATGCAAACATGTTATGGTATTTGTGTGCTTTAGAAAAATCAAAAACTTACATACAGCACCTTTAAGATTCAAAATCACCCCAGAGTGGATAAAAACAACAAAAACAAAAGCAATCCTAACAGCTAAAGATAAACGAATGAAACGTACACCATTAATTTAGCACTAAACAACATTTTTATACATTTTCTTTTTTAAAATAAAATGTTATAGAAAAATATCAGGAACATATTAAATGTTATACTTTTTCCACACTTTTTTATTTGTTTCTCAATCAGGGAATCTAAAATGTAAATCTTGCTATCTTAAACTAAACTCACATCTGACCTTAAAAGGCCATGAAACCCTCTGTCTCAGCAGGGTGTTTTCACACCTGTAGTTTGAAAAAAGTCAGGAAAAGTGGGCGTGTCCAGCTCCGTTAAGGTGGGAGTGTCGGGGGAGGGAAAGAGGGAAGGATTTGCAAATATGGGAGTTTCCGTTTGGGCACGCGCAAAGCAAAACAAACACAGACGTTTTTTATTTAGGAACATTTCCTGCATGTTGCCTGTGACAAACGAGATATTGAAACTGAGGAACTGCTGGAAGAGTGGAGTTTTAATGCAATGTTTGATACCGCACAGTGAATGGGAGAAAAAATATCCACCGCATTTCTCGGTATCTTCGATGACTCGTTAGGTATCGTCAGAAAGCCGTGTGTGTATAGACTATCCTGTCACAAAATGCGGCGAAAATCCTGCACAACGGGAATAGTTTGATCATGTTTACATTCGGAGAGCAGCATTTACAGCGGATTTTTCAGTCTATAATTTTGTACTATAATATTGTAGTGATATTAACATACTGTAAACTTAGTAACTAAATCATTTTGACTGAGGTATGTCTTTAAAAACTGAAAGAGCACTGCTGACGATACAAACTAACTTTGCCATCTGGGTTAAACAAAGGGCACTGCACTGAACCGCACACATTTACCAAATCTGTGGACAGTACAATCACACTGGAACTGTGTCTTTTTTTAAAAGGAGACGAGCAGCAAATCCGGATTTCATCATTTCCAGATGCGAAAAGCTCTTACAACAGGGCTATTCAATTGGCGGCCCGCGGGCCGAACCCGGCCCCCGAGGCAATTTGTTCTGGCCCTCCAAATAGTGTGACCAAGACATCAAGAATAAATTGAGTTCAGTCAAAAAACGGCCCGCTATAGTTATGAAGTGACGTGCGTCTGTTCAATACAGCATGAGCTGCGCAGAGCGTGAGTCACCTGACAGTGGCGAGAGCAGCCGAATACATTTGAATATGTTTGTAGAAAAGCTCTTTTGTACAATGCACTGATATCGTTATTAGGGATGCAACGAATAACCGATTTCACTATTAATTGCGCTTTAATTCGTCACGGTTAATTAATCGTAAAGGCTTCTCTAAGCCACATTTCTGCATTTCTGTTCTGCCGCACGAAACGAAACTGCTGAACAAAGTTACGCCAAGTTGCCAACTGTGCGCTAGTTTAAAGTTCCGAGCTTGTCCACCGAAGCTAATACGCACGCACACTGTAATAACTAAAGCTGCGGGCCATTCCCATATCACGTCTTTCCCGCGCGCAAGTTTGTTATGTTGTAAGAATATATGCCAATATAAGGGCGCAAGTGGAGCAACGCGCTCACGGCTTTGGGCGCACGCAGTAGAAAACATCTCATGCTGTGGCGGTGAGAGTTGTGCTTAGCTTTCAGTGCAATGTAAACAAAAGACATGTTAGACGAACTATTATTAAAATGATTATGTATGTATGAACGCAGATGATAACAACAGTTAATCTAAATATTGGCGCCGACCTTCATAACAATTATTATTATATTATTTTCTCCCTTTCCTCTCTATAAACACACACATAATTAAATTGTGTAGCCCTATAAGCACAGAAAAACCTTCAGCATAAAAACTATTACTAATGAAAATGCCTTTTAAAGGTTTTTTAATATTAGTTAGGGATGTCCAGATCTAAATCTAGCTAATATAAAGCTTTAATTTACATTACATGATAACTAAAACACTGATTATTCTTCACACTATACAATCGTACAACCAAAATCTATAATTGTTGCATCCATAATTATGCAGTTCAAAACAGAACATATGAACGTATCTGAGTGTAGAAGAAGCCTACTTCAGCATTACGCTGATTTTGTTGTGCTGTGAAATACAACATTTGAATGTTTGTTAAAAAAACTTATTGTACAATGAAGTGATATTATATAGTTTCAAAATACAATATATTAACATTTTAATGTAGACAAATACAACGTGGGTGTCTAAAGGAGCAAAAATACAATATATTGGCTCTTATATGCAGTTGTGTCATCACTTGTATTGCAAGTCATGTCTCTCCGGCCCTTCGTTTGGAATGCTTTTCATGAACTGGCCCCCGTGACAAACTAATTGAATAGCCCTGTCTTACAAGTTCCTTACAAATGCATTTCTGTCGCATGTCGCATATGCACTATAATCCACATATGAGTCCAGCAGCTCTCTCAGAGGGGAAAATAAAAAACAAAACCTTTGTTGCAGCACACTAATAAACGCAACACTGATGACCCATGTCTCCAAATTGAAGTGAATCGAGAAGTGAAGAGTGGGGTTGGGGGTGTGTTGGAATCGTTGCGGGTTTAGGGGCACTTTCAATCATTTAGAGGGGCATTTTTTTCTCAGAGAGAAAAAAGGGTAGGTGCTCAAGCACCCAAAGCCTCCACCTCCCCTCCTCTGCACATGCCTGGTCTTGTTGAAATAAGCATAGTCATCCCTGGCAAAGAAGGCAGCATATTGTACTACATAATGTACTTTTTAACATTAATGGTGCCATTACAGAAGTGCAAGTTACCTGAGGAATTGGAGATCACGGTTGTCAGCTTAGGCATGTGCCCTTGTCCTGAAATTCCTCCAGATTCCTTGAATCTTTTAATTATATTATCCACTATTTAAGCTAAAAAATACAAATGTCTTACTATCTTTCTTTGAGAAGCAATGTTTTTAAAGATTTCAATAATTTTTTCACCTATTTGTTGACAAACTGGCAATCCTCTGCCCATTTTTACTTCTAAAAGACTAGACCTTTCTTGGATGCTGATTTTGTACCAAATCATTATTGCAATCACTTGTTGTTGACATCACCTGTTTAAAATCATCACATCATTATTTAACCAATTTACTTGATTACAATGAAGTTGACCAGACAAAACATGAAACATTATCTGTAAAGAAATACAAGTGAAAGTAAATTTAGATATCAATATTTCTTTTTTATTTGCTTTTTCCATACTCTCCCAACTTTTCTGATTTGGGGTTGTACTTATAGAAGTACTTTATCTCTGGAGTGATAATTAAAAAGGAGTCAGTATAGCCGGTTCTCCATCTGGGAAATCCATGCCTTCAGGAGGATCTTAAAAGGTAATCATTCACTGTCTGCCTCTTTCTTTACAAAAACTATTTCAAGATGCTCAGCATCAAACCTGGAAAATTAATAAGAATGATCATTTTAGAGCTCTTAAACATGGCAAATGACATACTTATTGTTAAGGCATATTTATTTCAAAACAAAAGCAATCATATCTATTTAAATATTAGCTGAAATGCTCATTCTTTTTATCTGACAGTTACATACTGGGATGTCTGTTGTACCATCCTCCCTCCCAACAACCTGGGCCATATTAACAGTTGAACTGTCATGTACAACTTTTTCCAGCACACTCTGTGAATGCACCACATGATGTCTAAATGCTCTCTTGAGAAGCGTAAAAAACACCAGTCAGGTGAAATTTTGGTGTAGAAAGTGTAAGGTTATGCTCCTGTGCAAACCCATGTTGACTCTCAAGGTACAGTAATAAAGGACAAAATGGTTTTTGCTTTGCCCTGAGCAAGTATTACATCTATTTCTCCAATGCCATAATTGCTGAATAAAAAATGCAGTTATAAAATCACAGTATTCGAGCTTTTACTTATGAGGTGGGCTTCATCAAGCAGGAAGAGAACTACGGAACATGAGACAATTATTCTGGAAAACCCAACACAAATCAGTCATCACTGCAAGAAATTATTTTCTTACTTGGGGATTTTGCCTTGTTTCAAGTCCAACTATCCATACATTCTTCAGCATCAAGCAGCATTTTCTAGACAAGTAAATGATATTGTTTTGATTTTATAAATAAAATGTGAAAATAAAATGAAATTTTCTGTAAACTATCAGGTTTTCTGCCAAAAATAACCATATTTATAAATGAATCAGCCCTTTACTAAAACAACAGAATAACAAGAATTGTGTTAAATTTAAGATTCAGTAAGTTTCAAAACTGAAATCTCCTTTAATGTAACTGTTAACGAGACAAAGTTTGATACTTGCTAGTCTCGCGTGTTTCGCCTTTTATATAGATAGTGATGTCGCTCCATTGGAAGCTGAGATAATTGATAAGAAAGTTAAATCTCTAAAGGAAAGCTTTCTAACTTTTTGTCTCCAGCCTTTTAAAGCATTTTGCATAATAAAGTTTCTTTAAATTATTATATGTTGCACAAGTATCAACATATAATGTAAACAATCCTAAATAAATGCAGTGTCATCAGACTTTAATATATTTGATATAACCATTCTTGTCAATTCTTGTTGTTCAAATGGTCATTGCTTGTGTGTGAAGCTCCGTTTTGTAGAATTATAATTTCCACTTTTCATAAAATACATGCACATTCATTACAATCATCCTTTTTCACAAAGGGTGAACAAAGCCGTCATACTATTTTACAACAAAATGGACCAAATGCCTTCTGTGTGGAGTTTGCATGTTCTTGCATGCGGTTCCTTACAAACGCATTTCTGTCGCGTGTACTATAATCCACATATGAGTCCAGCAGCTCTCTCGTAGAGGAAAAATGAAAACAAAACCTTGGTTGCAGCACACTATTAAACGCAACACTGACGACCCATGTCTCCAAATTCTTGTTCTTTCACTTGTTTTGGCAACACAGCGTGGAGTCTCTCTGTCGTCAGAACACTGTAACAGGTATCTGAAGCTATCATGCATATTAACCGCGTGCGGTTCCTCTGGGTGCTCCAGTTTTAAACCGCTGTGAAGGAAAGGAAAATTAATGAATGAAAGGGTTGTTGGTTAAGAGACTTTGAAAGTATAGTCAACTCTAAATCACCTTTTAAAAAATCTTTAAAAAATGATTTCCAATAATTGGCCAAAAATGCTTGTAACATTCTGCAGTCCATACAATCCTGACCCAATATTGGAAGCACAGACAATAAAAGAGAGAAATCAGTGCCATGAAGTCACATCAATCCTAAATAAACAACCAGAAGCTATATCAAAACATAAACAAGTTGCTCTCTACAAATTGGTCCCAGAGTCATTTCTCAAAATCACCTGACCCTTCCTTAAACTCATCCACTGTACCTGAATGTTCACAACTGTATGTTACCTGTAAAAAAAAATTAACACCAGCTTTCATCACTGCTGAGAGCTGACAGATGCTGACAGATAGCCCTACAAAGCCTAATGCCCGACTGTCAGCTTGGTGTGTCCCAGTCTTAAAAACAAAAAAAAAAACAACACACTTAATGCTTTTATACCCTCCCTCCTCCAGTTCAACCCTCCTAGAATAATTGGAGGTGCGATTGTCTTTCCAATGAAAAATAATAAACCCCTGTACTTTGTTTTAAACATTATAATACGACTCCATAAACTCTTCCCGTTATTACCGAAAAATGTTAAAAAAAGGATGGCCCTCAGACAACTGTTGCACTGCTTCTGTTAATTATGCATAATTATATTGTCCAAAGATTTTTTTTTTCTTTTCTCAATTTGTGGTACTTCTTTAAGTCCTTGGGATCACGTTTCCCAGCACTGTACGACATAGAAAAATATCAACTGCCAACTAGGGCGGGCTGGGCGATTTTTTTTATTTTTTTTTTTTTATTTTTATTTTTTTTTTCGATTAATTCGAATTTACGTTTTAAGACGATTTTATTTTTTACAAAATCGAGAAATTATGATTTTAAATAAAAATATTAAAGCCGCTTTTCCACTATCGTAGACAACCGTGCTGAATTGTGCTGATTCTGTGTGTTGACGTCGCGGCTCTGTTGATGAGCTCCCACAGCTGGTTTAGCGGAAGCGCGCCAGGGCGGACTGGCCATTGGGAACACCGGGATATTTTCCCGCTAGAGCAACAACAGCCCCGCTGCCAGGGCAACCGCAGACAGCCAGCCAGCTTCGCTAATGTTTCCACGCGCGTCGTGCTGTTGTTCGCGTCCCTGCAGCCGTCTGTCTCTCCCGTGCGAGCAGCGAGACGGGCGCGCGCGAGGAGATGAGGCTCGACAGGCGGAGGTGCCAGTGCTGCCTTGTCACAAAAGTTTGGCTGCGACTGTCTGTCAATTGCGTGCAAGTACAATCTTAGGGTGCCTTCACACATAGACGTTTGTTTTGGAATCTGTCTCGTTTCCCCCTTTGGCGCGGTTCGTTTGGCATATGTGAATCCAGGAATCGCGCTCGGATCCGCGCCAAATCAATCGGTCCGAGATCGCCTGAATGAGGTGGTCTCTGCTTGATTGAGCGGATCGATTGTAGTGAGAAAACAAAACAATCCAACAAACTAAGGACCCAGGCTATATCACAGTGTATTATGATTGTGTAATAGCCATATATACGGCTATACAAAGAGTGATGAGCAGGGCGGGATGTCATTCCTACTGGTAAATGTGCGTTTCATGTCTAATACGAAAGTGAAAGCATGCTGAAATATTAACAAGAGCTGTTTATCAGTTAGAAAGATTGACCAAAGTTACCATCTGATAATCTTTCCATATTATAATTTTATAATATGTTGTATTAGGCCTGTTTTGTTCATTTCTGTACTGACAGCTCGAAAGAATGATCAACATTGATCTGCTTCATGATCTGATGATCGGAACATCTGTTATTTCTCTATATATTTTCAGCCTGTAATGCATAATTTTAGCCAACGTTTCATTAATAGATTGATTAATTCAATAGATTTTTTACAAAACTTGACAACTGAAATGAGGCTCTGTATGAGAAAGTCTGACCTCTCTGATTTTTATTTATGTCTGTGGGTGTCAAAATTAAAGTGCACATTTTCACTTATAAAATATATACACAACTGGTCAAAAGTTTGGGGTCAGTATGATTGATAAATATTTTAAAATAAGCTTCTCCTGCTCACCAAGGCTGCATTTATTTAATCATAAAGACAGTACACATTGTAAAATTGTAAAATGTTATTGCACTATAAAATAACTGTTTAAAAGTAGTTTATCATTTAATTTAATCATTTATTCCAGTTATTTTAAAGATGAATTTTCAGCTTCATTACTCCAGTCTTCAGAGTCACATGATCCTTCAGAAATCACTCTAATATTAATTATTATTATTATTATTATTATTATTAATGGTAATAGTAATAAAAGCAATAATGACTGGAGTAATAATTTTATTTGAAATACATACAATAAGCAGTTATTAAAAATTGTAATAAATATTTAACAATTAAATTATTTTTTTACATTTAATAAATGCCGCCTTGATGAACTAAATAATTTTCCTTAAAAAAAAACCCTGACCCCAAACTTTTGACCGGTAGCGTAAATGTGCATAAATATATATATATATATATATATATATATATATATATATATATATATATATATATATATATATATATATATATATATATATATATATAAATATAAATGTGCATAAATAAATATATATATATATATATATATAAATATAAATGTGCATAAA
Source organism: Danio kyathit (assembly GCA_903798195.1). Lineage (NCBI taxonomy): Eukaryota > Metazoa > Chordata > Actinopteri > Cypriniformes > Danionidae > Danio > Danio kyathit. Next base: position 43,523,310 of record LR812536.1, read on the forward strand.
TAAATATATATATATATATATATATATAAATGTTATGCTGAATAAAAGGTAGGTATTACAAATTTGTTTGGCTTTTGAAACATTATTTAAAATACTGTATGTGGCTAAGAAATAGCTATATTTTTTTTTTTTTGGTGGGGCCAGTGAAAATTTTGGCAGGGCAAGTAAAAATCTGAACCACTGGCCCAATCGGGCCAGTAGAAAAAATCCTTAGTGTTGAACCCTGTTTCTATATCGCTTTCAGTCACTTTGGCCCGCGCACCCATCGCTCCACACACATGAGGAAATAATTGCACCTAATTCAAAGCCCAGACGGCTGGTTTTGTAAATTATACTGCGCACCACCTGAAGGACGATTACGGCGTGTTGTAAATGTCGGTCACCGCAGAAAGTCAAATCTTTCTTTAATTTGGACTTTTGCTTGAATTATTGCTTGAATTGCTTGGCACAGTCGCTGTCCAAGGTACTGTATGAATTAAATCATAACCCATATATATATGCACCAATAAACAAGTAAAATGAATAAATGAATAAAATAAATATGGATTCTTAAATGTCGGTAGTTTGTACTCCAAAAAATATCAATACGTATCGACAAATGTTTTATAAAAATAAATTGAGCAATTTTCAACATTTCAGCTATAGGCTGTTATACGATTCACTTAAATATAAGATAGACAGTAAAAAAAAAAAAAAAAAAATACAAAATAAATAAAAAAATCGAAATCGTGAATCGGTCAAACTTTATGAAAAAATCTAGATTTTTTTTTTTTGCCATATCGCCCAGCCCTACTGCCAACTTTCACATTTCACATTGGTTGTTAAATTCACATTTGGAAAACTCAGATGATGCATCTGTTTTTACTGAATGGTAATTTTTTTCCCAGATTAAATAAAACAAATGAATAAATAAAAATGTTGTTGGAGCATTCAAGTCTTTTAATTGAAAAAAATCTTTGGTCTTACAAGTGTCATTTTCACAAGTTCTTTTGTCTTTTAAAACTACCTTTACTACCTGTACGTCTTTGTTATTTAACAAAGTAAAATAAATCTTTTTTCAAGCAATCAGTGTTTTTGCAAACTTTGTATATTTCATCTCATTCATAGTTATAGGCATGGTTGGACAGTATTTATGATACATGTATTTAAAATATGAATTTCAAATACAAAATTGTGTTTTGTAATTCAAATTTATAAGGACTGATGAAAATGGCTTAATATTTTGTATCAAAATACATTACTGTCTTGTATTTTTGATTTTAAAAATACTGTAAAATACTTTTTAATAAGTCTACAAGATAACATCATAAAAAATGCAGTTTCTGATTTTTGGTTTCTTGGTTATCTGTCTAGGCTTGAGATCAGAAAATTTATAGGTGGTCAGTGCTTGGAGTATGAATGGAAATTATGGATCATATATAAGGAAAATAACAGACAAATAGCAGGAACAGATTTAAAGGCAATCATTGAAATCACTAAAATAGTATACTGCACAATGCTAAGACCAGTAATTTAATAGCAGTATAGTGTACAAGCATCACACCAGCATCTTTGTTCCTTTTTAGTTGGAATAAAATATCAGTCTTTGAGAACAAGATGTGGAACCTTTAGAACATCATCAGTCTCAGTGCTGCATGTTGCAAAAAAACAAGATTTATGAAAGATTATGTAAACAAAAAAATTTAACTCTTTATATATATATATATATATATATCACTCTTTTAAAATAACACTGTTAAGAGGTTGAAAAATCATTGTACAGAGATGACGGAAATTTTACTGACTGTGGAGATTTAGTATGTTCCAACTCATTTTCGGCATTAAATGGTTTAAACAGTAAGATATATCTACAAGATGGCACTTTCTGTATGATATTTGTACAAAACCTATAGTAAAATCAAAGAGAAACACGAGTTACATTTTTATGAATACCTACGCATGTACAGTAGAGAATAGAAATAAATGAGGTGGCAAAGAAGCTGGCTAAAACTTGATCAGAGAACAGCTGCTGCTATTGAACATTGTTTACTTTACTGAGTCAATTTAACAGTCAAGGGATTGATCAAATAAGCCTATTGATGAGGTTTGTGAAGACATTTCAAGCTCATTTGTAAAAGCATTTTGTAGTATTTTAAAATAGTAGACCAATACATAAAGTCTGCATAGAAAAACATTATTAAACAAAAAAATGGGGTAAAAATGAACAAATTACAAATCACTTGTAATTGTAGAATTTGATTAATTTAGCCTAGCTTAGTGTTTGTTTTCTGATAGCAAGGCAGTGAATAGACAAACTATATATATATTAAAAGCATGGGTCCATTTATTTGTAAAATAACAAAAAAAATAAAACCACATATTCACAAGAAAAAAGTAACAACAACTTATTGACAATAGGACGGACCTTTTTTATTTCTAAGAAAATGCTTTTTAGGTACACATTGTTTGATGATTTTATGAAAAGTCTGAAATATGATCCATGATGCAACAAAAGTTTTACATAAGTATTACTGACTGATGTTCTCGTTGCAGTGTACAGTGGAGCTACAGTTTAGGATCAGAAATGCACATAATAATAATAGTAATAATAATAATATTATTATAATAATTAATGATTATGATGCACACGTCTCTAAAGAGGACTTGGAACCAATTACTAATTTCTACACCCAATTCTGCTGTAGCGTCAAGTCAAGTAAGAAAGACGAATGACAAACTCGATAGAGGACTCGAGAGATGAACGGATCAAATCTCTTTCCGGCTCTAAACGCATATGATTGGCTTCTGCCTTTCTGTAATACACGACTCAAAAGACTTGAAAAATGAACGATACCACCTGCACAAATGTGCACACGCGCGGATGAACGAATCACTCCCTGAGAGGACTCGTAGTTCCCGAGTCATATTGAAGATTTATTCAAAATGAACGAATCGTTCAAGAACGAACTATCACTAATGTGATGGTATAAGCCCTCGAGTCAGTTCTAAATGACTGAGACCAGACAATGTGGCTCCTGACCAAGATTTCAGATTCAGACTTGTTTCGATTCTGCAATATACCAGTGGGTTACCACAGTGGTCTTGTAACACCCTCAGGAGCTGAGTTGACCAATGAGAAAGTTGCCTTCCCAAGAGGAGTTTTATAGTCCTTTGTTGGGAAGCTTGGTGATTTACATATGCATTCTGGATGACTGCTAATGAAGCATGTTTAAAGTTTCCTAAAATGTTAATATGTTTCACACGTATTAACATAAAATGTAAACAATCGTTCAGTACACCCTATTAGCTCCAGAGACAGCAAACATGAACTATCTACAATCTTGTTTAGCTGTGGTAGTGTTAGAACATTGACTGCAGGAGGATTAAAACCATAATATTAATACATGAGCAAGAGACTTGTTGCAAAACACCTGATTACATGCAAAGAGAGAATAAAGGGTTACATAAAGAAAAAAAGAAAAAACAAATCTTAAGCAAGTTGTATAGGAGCTTGACACAAGCAGGCATTGTTTTCATGTCATAAATATCTTTGCAGTTGGATTACACATTGACCATTCAATCTTTTCTGGGTAGGAGAGATTGACAGTGTATTATTTGTTGTATAAAGCAAAATATGTATGTGTCCGATTGGCAACATCCGTTACAACAGATTTCATAATCTCACTAAAAGCGGGAAAACTGTGAATTTAAAATACACCCATTTTGAGGTTTTGCCTATTATATATTAGGAAAGTACACTACCTGAAAAAGCCTTGTTGCCTCTCCCAAGTTTTTGAAACGACAAATAATAACTTGACTTGTAGTTGATCATTTGGTATCAAAAGTGGCTTATATTAAAGGCAAAGGCCTCTAGATTGCGCTTATTTAAAAAAAAAAAAAAACATAATCATGCCTTGATTTTGTATGATTTAATTAGGACAGTGGCGACGCAGTTGTGCAGTAGGTATTGCTGTTGCCTCACAACAAGAAGGTCGCTGGTTCGAGCCTCGGCTGGGTCAGTTGGCGTTTCTGTGTGGAGTTTGCAAGTTCTCCCTGCATTCGCGTGGGTTTCCTCCGGGTGCTCCGGTTTCCCCCACAGTCCAAATAGATGTGGTACAGGTGAATTGGGTAGGCTAAATTGTCCGTAGTGTATGAGTGTGAATGATTGTGTGTGGATGTTTCCCAGAGATGGGTTGCGGCTGGAAGGGCATCCACTGCGTAAAAACGTGTTGGATAAGTTGGCGGTTCATTCTGCTGTGGTGACCCCGGATAAATAAAGGGACTAAGCCGAAAAGAAAATGAATGAATGAATAAATTAATGATAATTAGGACAGTAAGGTCTGACTGGAATATCATCTGGAATAGCAAAGAAAGCGTTCTTGCCGGGCTCCTAGAGTTCATCTTTGGATTCATCTTCAATGCCTCCTCCTTCATCTTTCCCGAGACATGCTCAAAAATGTTCATGTCTGGTGACTGGGCTGGCCAATCCTGGAGCACCTTGACCTTCTTCGCTATCAGGAACTTTGATGTGGAGGCTGAAGTATGAGAAGGAGCGCTATCCTGCTGAAGAATTTGCTGTGGTTTTTAATGTAATGGGCAACACAAATGTCTTGATACCTCAGGCTGTTGAAGTTGCTATTCACTCTGCAGATCTCTCAAACGCCCCCATACTGAATGTAACCCCAAACCATGATTTTTCCTTCACCAAACTTGACTGATTTCTATGAGAATCTTAGCTTCATGCAGGTTCCAATAGCTCTTCTGCACTATTTGTGATGATTGGGATGCAGTTCAACAGATGATTCATCGGAAAAATCTACCTTCTGTCACTTTTCCAAATGATCAACTAGAAGTCAAGTTATTATTTGTTGCTCTTACAACTGGGATCAACGACAAGACTTTTGTCAGGTCAGGTAGTGTAAGTATATTTCAAGAGTTCACACTTAGCTGATGATTAATTATAAAGCTTGTTTGGCATGCTGTCCCGGGAGAGAGCCCTGAGCTCATGAGATCCTCAAGCTCGGGGCTCCCTCCCGTTGCAAGGGGAGAGGGGAGATCAAGCTCAGATAGATCTCGAGAACTCCCCTGTTGTACTGATTGAAGAGCAGATAGTAGTTCTCTTTAACGAGATAGGTACTAGATAGGGAGCAAGTCTATAGTGTTGATTAATCAATAACTTAGTTTGCATGTTTTTAATCGGTGAGAGGAAACCAGAGAACCCGTTTAGGCATCATCTGATTGGTGCATAGTGAATTGGATAATGTGGGTCCAGCCGCTAGCAATCAAAAGCATGTGATCCTCTTGAAATTAGTTTATAAATAAACTTCACTTCAAGAGTTCACACTTAGCTGATGATTAATTATAAAGCTTGTTTGGCATTCTGTCGCGGGAGAGAGCCCTGAGCTCATGAGATCCTCGAGCCCGGGGCTCCCTCCCGTTGCAAGGCGAGAGGGGAGATCGAGCTCAGGTAAATCTCGAGAACTCCCCAAAATGCCTTATATAGCTCGGGACAACAGCCGCGTATTGAAGAACCCCCCCAAAATGCAGATAGAACAATGCTATATCCGGCTGCTGGATAGCCGGAGTCTAAGCGGGGGCGTGGGAGGGGCTTGATTGACTCCTGCGGGAGTCGAAGCTCGGATACACTCCTGCGGGAGTGAGAGCTGGGATGGGTAGGCTCCTGCGGGAGTCGGGAAAGGTTTTGGTCTGTGAAGACTCTTGCAAGAGAGGGTGTAAGGTGGGCCGGGGGGGCATGAACTCCTGCGGGACTTGAAGCTCGTTTTAGTCACTCCTGCGGGAGTTAGAGCTGGGGATTGAGGGCCTAAACTGAAGAGATAAGAGTGGCGGGTTAACTCGCCGAAAATGAGATGGAGAAAAGGGGAAGGAAGGAAGGAACAAAAGAAGAAGTAATAGCCACGCATGCGCGCGCATGCACACTCACGCATGCGAGCCTATGCACGTGCATAAACACGCACGCTAAGCACACGTAATGCATACGCACGCACACGTACACACATACTCATAAATACATGCGCATACACATGTATATGCTTATATACACATGTATACGCATTCCTAATGGCCGAGGGGGGGCAGTGATGACTCCTGCGGGAGTCGAAGCTCAGAGTGACCCCTGCGGGGGTCAGAGCCATAGGGGGGCATTTCTCCTGCCGGAGTCTGGGAAAGGGAGGGGGCGGTGGAGACTACAGCAGGAGGTGGCCGGGGCGAGACTCCTGCGGCAGTCGAAGCTCGTTTTAGTCATTCCTGCGCGAGTTAGAGCTGAGGATTGAGGGCCTATGGGAAGAGATAAGAGTGGCGGGTTAACTCGCTGAAAATGAGATAGAGAAAAAGGGGGCAGATAATCTCGACACCGGAAGAAAGAAAAGAAGAAGGGATAACCATGCATGCGCGCACGCACACCTACGCATGCGTTCCCGCGCACGTGCATAAACATGCACGCTAAGCACACTTAATGCGTACACATGCACACGTAAACACATACTTATACATACATGCGCATACATGTGTATACGTATTCCTAATGGCTGGAGGGGGGGGCAGTGATGACTCCTGCAGGAGTCAAAGGTTGGAGTGACCCCTGCGGGGGTCAGAGCCATGGGGGGGGGGGATCCAGTGGGAGTGGGTGGGAAAGGAGGGGGCAGTGATGACTCCTACTGGAAGCGTGACTGTGAAGGGGTGGCCGGGGATGGGCTTGGAGTGACTCCTGCGGAAGTCGAAGCTCAGGTAAGACCCCTGCGGGGGTCAGAGCTGTCGAGGGCAGTGAAGGCAAGCATAGTAGAGCTTGGAAGCATAAAATTTGCTACATGCATATATACTGTACATACACACACACGCAAGCATATATATACACAAATACGTATACATACCTACATGCACACACATGCATACACATATACACACATACGTACTCGCATACATACATACATATATATGTGTATACGTATACACATATAACGACAGCGTCATGCACGAGCCCTTAGTCTGGAGTATGGCATTAACTGGTTAGATGGAGGTTAGATGAGAGTCAAAGGGAAGAAGTAAAGTGCTAGGAGAAAACAGCGGAAGCACTCAACGCTGGCGGGGGGAACAGAAAGATGAGGTGATAGGTGAGGCTCTTGCGAGAGCCGAAGCTCTTGTTGACTCCTGTGGGAGTCTAAGCTTAGGGTAATGTTAAGATGGAGGAAGGAGGTTATGTGAGAGTCTAAGGCAAGGAGTAAAGAGCTAGTAGGAAACAGCGGAATCACTCAACGCTGTCAGGGGAAACCGAAAGGTGAGGGGATAGGTAAGGCTCTTGCGAGAGTCAATATTGACTCCTGCGTGAGCCATGAGTTTATGATGTTAAGGTCGAGGTGTCATTTCTGGAAACAGAGGGACAGGCGTTGGGTTGGGGTCCGCTTCTGGAGCCAATGACCAGATTTCCTGGAAAGAAAAACACATCAGTTATTTGGTTTGTAACTTGGCACATGTTCAGCAGACATATAACAACATGATACGTGTACAGCAGGCACAATGAATTGTTTTAGCTGATATCCATGTGAGGCATCTTAACCCTCTGGGGTCGAAGCCCGCGCATACGCGTTTTGACAGGTCGTCATCTCATAAAGCTGAAATGAACTTAAATTTCACTTTCAGTTTTGATCGTACAGATAAGCTCAATACATTAATCGAATCTGTTAGGTGTCTAGTTTGTATTGTGTACACTCACAATGACAACAAACGTGTGTGCGTTTGCAAAATAAGGATAATAAACAGTGTAGGCAATCTGTCTTTTCTCTCTCCGTGAGCTGTTTTCATAAACGCGTCAGTAAAAAGCACTGAAACTCCGCCAAAACGTAACACACAGACATGAAACACATATCTTTAGAACGCTTGAATTGTCTACTTTTAAATGCAGCGAGTGCATGTTGAAAACAAATATTGTTTGATAAAGTAATCAGTATGAAACAAGAGCTATGTCTACTTTCTCGGTCTGAGCTCATTATAGTTAATGCGGCCACGCCCACGAGGCTTTGTTATTACAATCGTGTGCACGTGACGCACGCAACATGTACTGTGTCAGGAAAAGCACGTCACTAAAATGAACGGAAACTCAGCGAATCCACAACAAAGAGGCATGAATGAGAGATATATCTATGAAAAGCCTGATATGTCTACTTTTGCATTAACCAATTCAAGTCGAAACAAATAATCTCTTTTCATGTAATCCGTATAAAAGTAGAGGCTGGTACGGATTTTCATGTCGCCTCATTACAGCGAACGTGATCCCGCCCTCAATGAGCGCGTAGTTCATATGGAAATGAACTGAGGTGAGCCAGGTAATAATGTACACGCTCCCCGAGACATGGCATCAAACCATAAGCTTTATTATGGTTCGTTTGAATGATGGCACGCTACACGAGGTAAGAAGCACAATACTGAACAGCGACAAAGAATTTACATTCTCCCCAGAGGAAGAGCGCGACTGATGACGAATACATAAATTTTGAAGAACATCTAGACCCAGCAGAGGATAGAATTCCTGTGGAGTAAGTCTTTTATTCTTACCTTCATGATTTATATGAAATATGTCTTTACAGACCACTTACAGTTTCATTGCTGTACAAAATGTATTCTATAATGTTTATATAGCGTATAATGATAAACAGGCCTATATAATAAAATGTAATGTTATATGAAATAAACAATTATATGTATGTATTATTATATTACCAAAGGCTAGTGGTTATATTGCCACAGCAACTATTGAATTAATAAAAAAATAATTTTAATACTTCACTAAAGTAAGTTTCAAACTACATTATTCACTATAAATTACTAATAATGTTTTTCATGTGAGTTTGGTACACTGATTTGTGGTTGATAGTGTTAAAATATAGTCCCTTTGTTATTTGCATTCTTTTTTTCCATCAAGTATGCACATGCTAAGCTATTGTGAAAAATATACTGAAGATTGTTTGCAAAACAGTTGCTGTTCAGTTTGTAATTCCAATATGGTAACTGCGTTTATTATGTAAACTAGTACTAGTATCAGTGAACATCACAAAAATGTTAATAATGTAGTTTATGTAATAAGCTTGTTTATTTATTTTTCCAGATGTGAAAACAACAGCGGTAAAGAGAGACTGATGCTGACCTGGCTCCACAGGCTCTGAGATTCCTACCTGTACAGCTAAGACCAAATGATGCTCACACTGGACTTTTACAAACCTTACACCCTTTATTATCTTACTTAAAGTGTATATTTTTTATGTATATAATTGCTATATGTAAGTTTATATAGTTTACAGAGTTTTATACAGTAAACTGACTCACAAGTGTATTTCGAGTTATTTTGTGTAATAGTTAAATATATTTTAAATAAACTGCAAACAAAAAAATATATATAAACTTATTTTCCCCTCAGATTCTTTCTTGAAACTCTTCCCTCAGTCACATACCTGTGTATTGGCTCATTATGCAGGTCTTTGTCTCCTCAGGTGTGGATTATTGCATTAGTAATGATAGTTCACGCCTTCTCGCATAGACCTTTTTCACCCAAAAAAGTGACTTAGAAAATGTAATTCAATTTATTGTTTTCTGTGAGCAAGTAAACAAGATGATTCTCACATCATTTTGAAGCAAAAACACTAGGCTACATGATTCAGTTCTCAAAAGTCTTGTGAACAAATGTTCTCTATGTGTTTTACGGCCTTGTTTCAGTGACTTCAAAATTTTAGTTTTTCACTAACCACGCATAAACGTTTTTCTCAAAAACACAAACACATATAAACATGCTGCTTAGGTATTATTGTAGCCCAGCTTGTGCTGTTTACAGTGTTATCACACTTTACCCATTAATATGATTTTAGGATACTGAAAACAACACAAATGTCAGTGCATGTCAAAACTTCTCCAGGGCCCCAAAACACCCTTAGACCCCTGAGGGTTAATGAGGGCATGGGCAACAATGAATGGAAGTGCCTTTTGTTATTGCATGGGACGATAGCTTCGTAGATGCAATGCAAGGATGGTAGAGGTGGGCATTCATCCCCCCAGGATGAAGATATGAAGATATGGGGCGTGGCTTGTCTGGTGGTCCTGGAAGTATCTCTTGAACACTGAGTAGGTGAAGTAATAGCGGAGTGGAGTTTAAACCTTTAGTGATATAGAAATATTTAAAATGCAAATATATCTATAATGAAGTCGATGGATGAAACGTTACTCCATTCATCAGGAATGTCCTGCTTCCATTCATAGCAGTTGAGCGGGAAGTCTGTTTCTTTGCTGTTTTCACGTCCAACCGACTTGCTATTATGAATTCAAATGACACTTGTGTATGAACATATGAGTCACTAGCATATTACTATTGAACTTCAGCACTCAATGTGTTGAATGTTTTCAATAGCTGGGTAAAAATATTTTCAGAAGTTAAGTGGCAGAGGTTTTTTTTTTTTTTTTTACATTTTATTTATTTATTTATGTTTTAACACGTCAACTGCAAACATCAAACCCTGAACTTGAAACTATGTCATTACCGTGTAAATGTTAGTTATGGACTTTACTTTAATCCATGAATAAATAACATTCCGTTGGAATCTTAATGTAATTAAATTCACAAGCATATCTGGCCCAGTTCATTCACAAGTCAGAGTCCATTCTTAACCTGACAAGAGAGAGGGCAGGACCATCTCGAGTTTTATAAGAGCTCATTGGATAATGGCGCTTCTCTGTTCAGTCATTGGCTCGAATGAGTGTCAATCAAAAGGTGGCGGCCATTTTGTAGACCAAGATCACTACTGTTATGACTGGAGATGCTACTGAACGCAATCCAGCAAGTAGTTTGGATGATATCAATTCATCCCATGAATGATTGTCAATGTATGAACCCAGCCAACATTTTCACGTGGGCCCCAAGTGGGATTTTTGTGGGCTGTCACTTGGGCCCTGCATGGGCAACCCAGATGGGACCCGTACATTTTTGTCCTCTGGCTCCACTTGGGCCCCGTGTGTGTTGAACCATATGGGCCCAGGATGGGTTCATAGTGGGCTTTAGGTGGGCCCCATATAGGTTTTCATTAAAGGGGCTCACCTGGGTCCCAAATGGGCTCTAATAACTGGGGCCTGGGTGGGCCACAGACAAAACACTTATGGGGCCCAGATGGGTAATTACATACAACCCACTTATAGCCCCTATATGGGCTTTCTGTGGGTCCACAGTGGGTCAGAACTGGGCCCTGTTTATATTTCTATATTCATTACTGTAGATGTGCTACTATGCAAAATACAATATCTAACCTTGTCACCTTTAAGTAACAATGTTCTAGTAAAGCTGTACCTGTCATAATACATAATACATTTACATAATATTTCTACAGTGAAAAAAATGACTTTTAACTCAGAATGTGGAACTCATATTTTATTGATCATGCAAGTTATTTTATAAAAACATTTTTTTAAATGACTAAACAGGGATGAGGATTACTCGTGGGCATGTGCCAACCCCTCAGCTTTAATTCGATTTCATTTTTATGTAGATTGTGTCAAAGCAGCTTCACACAGAAGTTCTTGTAAACGTAAACTGTCAGTTCAGTTTTCAGAGTTCAGTTTAGTTCAGTTCAATGTAATGTAAATGTCACTGCTGAAAGTTCAAACACTGGAGCAAATCTATCGATGCCCAGCTCCACAAATCCCAAACCAAGCAAGCCAGTGGCGACAACGGCGAGGAACAAATGACCAAAGTGATGGAAAAAAAATCCTCAAGAGAAACAAGGCACAGTTGGGCACGACCATTTTTCCTTTGGCCAAACTTATTATATAGAGCTGCAGTCTAGGCACAGGAGGCTGGTGAATGCTGTGCGTCCTTCGTGGAGAAGCTGGAGGTGTGAGGAGGTCCCTGGCAGGTGTCCAAGGGAGCCCATGGGATCAATACGGAGACTCGACTATCCCTGGGGTCTTTCAGGAATCAGTCCCACGCTCTCCACTCCTCCATGACCACCACAGCATCTGCTCAGGATATAGCCTGGTCCAGGATTATGGAGACCTCGAGATAAAGAGAAACAGAATGCTGTTCAAATTATAACAGAAACTAAACAGAAAAAAACACAGAAAGGGCAATTATTTTTTAAGTGCAATCAAAACATTAACAAAAAAATCTCTTACAAAGCATGCATTACTATGAGTAAGCCATCCAAGTATTAATTGCAAGTACACTTTCACTTAAAGAGATAAGGAATTAAACATGCAGTTGAAAAAGAAACATTTATATTACACATTATAGATTGTAATCCCTAATATTCTGTTGTTACACTCAGTGGCCCCAAAAAAATAATATTAATTTGCAACATTATTAAACTGTTCTTCAGTAAATTACCAGATTGAATTTGATCTATTTTAATGTGCGATCACAGAAAAGGGGATTAACAGTAACATAATCATAATGATGTAGGCCATAAGTTACAAAAATGGGGGTCCCGGCCCATATATCCATATGTACAGTATAGCAGCACTGATGTGTTGAGCATTGAGCATTAGTGTGTTACCACTGACACACTGCAAGTACAGTGGAGCTACTGATGGTTTTGTTGTATTTACGTTATTATATTTGTCTACATATCAGAATACAAACATTTTTTTTTTATTTAAAATATAGGGTCGGTATATTGGCAGTGTGTGATTTAATAACAAATGGCCTATTTTTTGTTCCTTTATTTAAAATAATATAGGCCATTAATTCTGCTAAAAGGTATGTGGTTACAGTAATAAACATATATATAATATTTGTCATCCTTGCCACAAGCTTACTGGAGTGATAATATGATTAAGTGTTAAGTAGGCTATAAAAATCATTTGGGGAAAAAAGGTCACATACAATAAAGTTGGAAACCACTTGTTTAGGCAACTACAAAGGTGATAATTTTATATATTATCAAAAATTGAAGATATTACCATTATTTTTTTTTTTTAAATACATACAGGTTGTATATTAAGGACACTTTAAAGAACCTACAATAGTTTTCACAGAGTGACAGCTACTTCCAAACTCAAACTATAAAGCATTTGTGTATGCTCACCTGACAGCATACCTGCCAACACTCCCGTTTTTCCCGGGAGTCTCCCGTATTTCAGACCCGTCTCCCGTATTGTCGTCTCCCGGAATTTCCCGGAACCAAATGTTGGCAGGTATGCCTGACAGACAGGTGCAAAGTCAAAGGTAAGCATTTAAAATATATATTTTATTCATTGTTTTGTCAATCTAATGCCAATTTCATTGTTTCAACTTACAAAACTATTCAAATGAGAATTGTGTTAAATTGGATTATTGACAAGTGTTACTTAACAAAACTAAACATTTAAGACAATTGATTTTCTAAGGCAGATTTGCATAATGTATTTGCTAAAATACTCTCCTGACCTCTGAACTGCTATCTGCATTTTGAATTTTATAATACTGAATTTGATTAAGACTTTTTTTTTTTTATCTCATATTTAAAGTAAATAGATATCTGGAGTCTAGGGATTTATGTCTAAAAAATCTGCCTCGAAAATAAAATTACCTTAAATTTCAAATGTTCAATATTCAAGTTATAATAATCAAATTCAACACTAGTTTTAATGATAGATACTTTACATATATATTTATTACACTTAAGAAAATCACTAAATCAATCAATATTTTCAACACCAATCCTTTATGCAACTTGCATATCTGAATGCACTGACCTCCATTCAAGATCTTGCTGCGCTGTCAAGGCAGTTCGCCGTTTTCCACTGAAATATTTTTTTTAAAAAGAAAGACAAAAGAACAACAAATGATCAGAGGAATGAAAAAAAGAAACTTCACTCTTCAAAACAATTGTGAAAAATGTGTTGTTGTTTCAATTGATTCGTTTTTATATTAATTATTTGAGGCCTGTGTCTCTTAATGCTAGCAATGCGAGTATCCTGAACTGCAGTGCTAAAGAATTTTAAAACTTTATACAAAGAAATTATTTGTAAATAATTACACTAATAGTAAAAATTATAATAAAAGACCTCAATGTAATGTACAATTTTAAATAATGTAATGCTAGGTTGGTTATTATTACCCCTTATGGTAACACTTTATAATAACTACACACTATGAATCATTCATTAAGCATTAGTATAGTGAATTCATTATTTGTTAAGCATTAACTCTACATTAATAAACGTTAGTAAGCAGTTTATAACTGCAGCTACAAATGCTCTATTCTTGACTAATTATAACCACATTTATAATGTGCTTAATAATTGTACTTTCATAACTTGTGACTGGTTGATTTTTCATTACTGAATTAAATATTGCATTATTTACAAACCATTTGTATTTAAGAGTAGTTGGTGACTTTTAAGATCAATCAGAATGAGTTAGTAAATGATTAATAAACTATTGAAATTAACATTTATATATCTTATTATTCAGGCATTATAGTAATGGTGACTATACATGTTAATAAATGCTTTGTTAACTTAACTTCATGCAGTTTTGTGACCTAATCTAAAGACCAAATCTTATCTAAAAAGTAAAATTACTGTAAATTTTAAACATTGCTGAATAACGAGTGTCAAAATATAATATAAAATTGGATAAAACAACAATATAATAATTTAACAATATAATAGGATGCAATGTTTAAACAGTACAGTAATTTTATTTTACATAAGGTTGCAAAGATTTATTTTTTATTTGATACAGTTTCATTTGTGTATCTTCAAATGAATATGAATGAATAATGTTGTTTATATTCTTATTCCTGTTTAGAACTGAGAACTTTAGTAGTCATTTATAAGGGATTTATAAAGCAAAAATAGTCCTCCCTTTAGATTAGGTCACAAAACTGGATGAAGTTGAGTTAATAAAGCATTTATTAACATACAAATTAACTATTAGTATATCCCTGAATAATAAGAATTATAAATGTTAATTTGAATAGTTTATTAATCATTTACTTTCGCATTCTGAATTATCTTAAAAACAACTAACTATGCTTAAATAACTGGTTTGTAAATAATGCAAAACTTAATTTAGTAATAAAAAAATCATTAGCAAAGTATGAAAGTACAATTATTAAGCAGATTATACATGTGGTTTTAAGTGAAGAATACAGCATTTGTAGCTGCAGTTATAAACTGCTTACTAACGCTTATTAATGTAGAGTTAATGCTTAACAAATAATGAATTCACTAGATACTAATGCTTAATAAATAGTTCATGGTGTGTAGTTATTATAGTGTTACCGACCCTATTTGTAGATCTTATATGGTATTACCTTCCTATAAATAATTATTAAATTAATATTATATGAATAATATATATAATATTATTTTTGGTTCAAACACTTGTTTTTATACAACAAAGACATATCTTTACGAGAGAATGAAGCTTAAATCTTTAAAGAAATTGAAGATTCAACCCAAATCTTTTTACTGAAAATTATTTAGCCTGGTGACCTCATTATTATACCAGAATGAGCCATATCAGTCAGCCAAAAACATATCGCCACATATTAGACCGTCGTGAGACAGGTTAGTTTTACCCTACTGATGTGGGCCGTTGTTGCGCTAGTAATCCCGCTCAATACGAGAGGAACCGCGGGTTCAGACATTTGGTTCGTGCGCTTGGCTGAGAAGCCACTGCCGCGAAGCCACCATCTGCGGGATTATGACTGAACACCGCGAAGTCAGAATCCCGCCTAAAAGGCAACGATACCGCAGGGTCGTCGGATCTCCGATAGGCCCGGGGTAGCCGGAAAGCCCCTCTCCGGAGGAGAGCCGCTCGTGACCGGAACCGGGGGCGCGGCAAGATCGAGTGCCTCTCTTCCAGTGACGCACCGCATGTAAGCCGGTCCCTTACCGGATTTATGCAAAGTTAAGCTAATGGAATAGACATGGAATAGACTGAAGAAATGGAAACGTTAACGTTACAACTAACGTTAAGCTAAACAGTTTAACTCTAGGAGAGTTGTAAAAGAGCTTATTAGAAATTATAAAAGTGGACTGTTTCTTTAACGTAAGTCCCCTCAGGAAACAACGACCGAACAGGGATAAGGACATGGATTAAAAAAATTAAGTCTACATCAGATATTTGAGAATAACATTAGACTGCTAAATTTGACCAATTTAAAATAGCTTATAATCTTCCTTCATCAGGCCTTTCACCATTGTTCAGAGGGCGCGTGACTAGATTAAACTAATGAAAGACATTATCCCGATATAGAAAACTTGAAAGTTAACATATAATTTAACAACATAATTTGACTAACTGAAAACAAAACGAAATGCACAACTTACCTTGAAAGTTTACTTGAGCGTTTCTCCTTCAGTCAAGCAGTCAGTTCGTCGTAACTCCGAGTCAGTCCGTGAGGAGAGCGGAGAGTGGCAACCGTTTCTTCTTCTTCTTTTTTCAAATGAGAAGGCACGAAGGCACGACGCCAAGTGATTGGATGATGCACAATGGAAGTGTTTTTATATTATTAGAAATAATGCAATATTTAATTAATCGGTTTAATTAAATACGTATATAATCTCCCATATATTTTAGAATGATCTAGGATTAGCCTACATTACATATATAATTAATAATAATAATAATTATTATTATTATTATTATTATTATTAGTAGTAGTAGTAATATCATTATTGAGAAATGACTCCTATTTAGCATATATAAAATATCCAATATCACAATCTTATGTACATAAATGTGATATGAAATACTTAACATTTTATTTAAAAAATGGTTGGGCTGTTATTATAATTGTACAAAAGCAAACACACTGCAAAAAAAAAAGAAAAATTAATTTAAATTAACTGTCTAATTTTGCCCATATGTGGCCCATTTAGGACCCACAAATATAGTATGTGGGCTGCCTAACTGGGACCCACAACCTTATTCAACTGGGGCCCATATTCAGCCCAACAAAATGCCCACTCTGAGCCCATGCCCAGTTGACACCCACAAAGCCCAGGAAAATCCCATGTGGGGCCCACGTGGACATGTTAGCTGGGAATATGCTGTGGACTAATGTTTTGCGGATTGGATTGCCTGGACCTTTGCAGACAAATTACTGCATGCTATTAGAATGATATGGATCTGTAGGCAGGGTGGAGGCTTGAGAGGTGAGTTCCTTTGGAAATCATTCTATTTGTGCTATTCTTTCAAGAAATGTTTAGTCTTTGTTGGAGAGAGGTTATTTTGTGAGGCTTCCCTTTGAAGTGTGCTATGTACATTACCGCAGGTGCAACTGCTAGGACAACGGTGAGAGTTTGGCTTCATTGCAATGGCTTGCATCGCCAGCGTCTTGAGTTTAGGCGGAGTTTGTAGACTGTGATCTTGCTAGAGAATTTGGTTGAAGACACAGCGGATGCATTGTGTGAGGCACTTTAAAGTGGAAGTTTTGATGTTGCTGTTGTTGTAGAATTTGTTGTTGGAGTTATAGTTGGAGAGTAGTTGTTTTTTTTTGAAGTAGTAGTAGTATTGTTGTTTGTTGTCGTCGTCTTTGTTGTTGTAGCAGTAGTAGCTGATGCGAGCCTAGCTGTCTTCAAAGCGAAGATAGCGGTGATATGAAACCCGGGGTATTTGTAGTAGCTTAGGGATCATCTGATTGGTGCATAGTGAATTGGATAATGTGGGTCCAGCTGCTAGCAATCATAAGCACGTGATCCTCTCGAAATTAGTTTATATATAAACTTCACTTAAAATAAATGCATCATAAAAAAATAAATATATCATGTTTTAACGTTTTCCTTGTACATGTATCAGACTCTGATCATCTCATGATACAAAAAGTTAAAGCTACAATTACAACAGGAGCAGCCTTGAAATATCAAATTTTATTGTGTGATTTATTTGGTTTCTTTTTCGCTACTCATCTGAAATGTGGCTAAAATGTAGTACAATTTACTGTATAAACAAAAGCCAGAGTGTCCAATTTTAATAAATGACAAAAGGTTTCTGTATGTGCTATATATTAGCACTGATGTTAAATTGCATCAATTTAAAGCACACATGTATTAAAGACAAACAAGATCACAAAAAAAATTTGATAACTAGGGATTCTGAGAAATTACCACCTTTCGATTGTTAAGTTTGATAAACATTTTCTGTATGCTGTATTTCCAAACTCATAGCCTATCTCCTATTCACTCCTATTAAGATTTAGTGCTGTTTAGCTTTAAATACCCCAAAATGTACATTGGAAATCCTTGCTTATTTTATCCAAATATTGCACTTTAAGTATACGATTCATCAGATTATGCTTTCTGAGATTGCTAGTACCATGGTATACTGTTTGAGTTACAAAAAAAATTTACACCATATTTTCTCTTTTACTATCATCACTACAAAAAACTAAACTTTTTGGTTATTGAACCTTTAAAGATGTTTTTCCCATGACATGTTGCTTTGTATTTTGTTCAGGCTTACATATGATAATATAACATTTAGGTGCAAATATGCAGATAAGTAAGCCAAAACTAGAGGCTAAGATGGCAAATATCTCCACAGCCACTGTAAATTTTCCTGGAGAACTGACATAAGCTGGAATAAATGTGATCCATACAGCACAGAATATAAGCATACTGAATGTTATGAATTTGGCTTCATTAAAGTTATCTGGTAGTGTGCGAGCCAAAAAAGCCAAAATAAAACACAAGAGAGCTAGTAGGCCAATATAACCAAGAACAGCCCAGAAACCTATAGTAGAACCAAGACTGCACTCAATAATAATCTTTTCCTTATAATACGTCATATTTTTGTTAGGAAATGGTGGTGATATTGTAAGCCAAAGCACACATATAAGTACCTGTATAAGTGTAAAAGCAAGAACACTGAGTCGTTGTTGTGTAGGCCCAAACCATTTCATCACATTACTTCCTGGAAGTGTAGCCTTGAAAGCCATTAACACCACTATTGTTTTCCCTAAAACACATGAGATGCAAAGGACAAAAGTGATCCCAAAGGCGGTATGACGCAACATACAGGACCACTCAGTGGGCCGACCAATGAACGTAAGTGAACATAGGAAACATAGAGTCAGTGAGAAGAGCAGCAGGAAGCTTAGCTCTGAGTTGTTGGCTTTTACAATGGGAGAGTCCTTCTTGCTGTAAAACAGAATGGCCACGACTGCAGTTAATCCTACTCCAAACAGTGAGAAAGAGACCAACACAATACCCATAATTTCTGTGAATGACAGAAACTCTATAGCTTTTAACACACATTTATTTTTTTCAGCATTAGACCAGTATTCCCTTGGACACTGCTTGCAGTTAACTGAATCTGGAATGAAAGTCATGATCAGAGAGAGAGAAAGAAAAGAAAAGAAAATGTACAACTAATCAGTTGATGAGATGAGGCGATAATTACCTGTCTCATTACTGATTTCTCCATCTGCACATGGAACACAGTCATAACAGCAGACAGGTCTTCCTTTCTGAGCAGCCTTTCTGGTGCCTGGAGAACAGCTTTTGCTGCACACCGACCTTGGTTTCTTCATGTGTTAAAATATAAATGTTTAAAAAAAAAACGTTGGATCTCATGTATTTTTTATTTATTTATTTATTTAGCATATAGACGAGTACATTCTGAGTGCTTTGCACATAAAATATAGCTTAAAACTAATCACGCAAAAACTCTCCTGTGAATTCATTAATATTTTGTGAACGTTCATTTTTTTTTCGTTAAATGAGTGTTCATGAATTACATTGTAAATAGGGCTCACGTGCAAATTAATTCATAATTAGCCTAATCCCCGCTCATAAATTACAGGTATGTAGATTACATGTACAGGAATGCAGTAAAATATTCCAGTTTCTGAACGGTCTAAAGTTTGTTTCTGTTACATTTCAAAAATGCAGAAAAAAAGTCTAACAGGCCAAATGACTGATATGACTTTTTTCAATTAAAATGTCCACCAAAGGATTTTTAGCCAGACAGATTTTCTTGCTGCGATGCTTTGGTTGCAATGATGCAGGATCCACAGCAGTAGCTTATTACTTATATCGTCACGTTATAAGGTTCTATCTGACTTTTTTGTCAAAATTTAGTTATTCACATATTCTTATTAAATGACAACTTATTTACATTATGTGATGTTTTTTTTTTACAAGTTGTTTACATTTTAACATTTTTACATTTTTATTTAAAAAACAAAAAAGGTTTTATCTACAAAGTCAAACTCTAGCTTGGCTGTATATGTGAGCCAATCAGCATTTCAAATGTGCGCACGAGGACCAATCATGATCAGCTTCGACTAAATAGTGCACCACACAAAATTGAGAAGAAACCTGAAACTGAAAAGATGTGTGTAAATGTGATTTTTTGAAGCATTTTTTTTACATTAAGATGAAGTCTTAAATTTTACATTGTTGAAAAAGGTAATATACTAAATGTGAAATATTGTTGTCTGTTTTCTTTTAAAGTCTTTAAATTTGATATTAAGCCTTGAAGGACAAAAAATATAATTTATTAATTCATATGAAGCATATAATTCAATATATATGACCATATTAATTACTTTATATTACATCTGCACTGAACAAAATATTTAGTACAGCCTTGTATGCTTAATTTGAACAAGAAAAAAATATTCATTCTAATACATTAAATAAATATTATAAAAAGCAAAAATTTAACTTTCTCAAACATCAACAAATTGTTACAATGTCAATTTTTATTGTTTTAATTAAGTAAATAAGTAGACTATTTGTATTTCTTGAAAAGTAATGCTTCAATTAATGATCTGCCAGATAAAACCTTATAATTCCAAGCAGAAAATGACTTTAAAATCAGGAGGTTCTGTCTGCATTCGCCCTGTTTTTTTTTTTTTTTTTTTTTTACCCTAATTTGCAAATTTATGAGAGGTTTGATAATTTATATTTAGATTACATTTAGGATCCCTGTCATGCTAATGTATGAATGAGAACTGTTACACACATATTGTTTGCTATATTGATTGCAAAACTTTGAAGCTCAATATCTCAAAATCGTTTAGAATGCAGATAGTAGCTTATAATTCCAAGGTCACGATATTTTGAAAATTATAACTGAATAAAAAAATGCAGCTACCCATTGATGTTAAAAATATCTTTGAATAGTTTTCAAAGTGTTGTGTTTTTGGATAGTTTTTGCAGCTTTGTGAAAAGTCAACATTCAGCAACTCTGACTTTTTTTTTCTGCAACAACAACCCTTGACTGTATGATTTCTGAACAGTTATTCAAATAAAAAGTCTGTTTCTTCACTGCCTTGTATGCCTGATGTACTATAGGCTATTTGAACATTATGTGTAACAGGGTACTTTACCTGCTTGGTGAATATGGTTTCATAAAGAGGTTTCTAATTTTCTGGTTCTGTCAGCTTATAGTCAACAAATCCATGTGTATTTTGCTGCTCGTAGGGAAGCTTATACAGCCCAGTATTTATGAGGTAGCAGACAATTGCCCTTTTCAAACACAGTTTGTTACACTGTTACAAAAGATTTAAATACCTCCAAATTTCCTCCAGGCCAGATGATGCTTTCAATATTGAGAACAAAGCGCTGGTCAGGAGGCAGTGAGGCATCATAGTATCCTACTTGTTTAAATTGAAATGATCCATCAGAGTCCTGCTGCCAGTTCACAACCTCATAGTGGGCTATTGTGGCGCCAGTACTGTCAAACCACACATTATCTCCAAACTTTACAGTGAAATTTACTTTTTTTAGAGCCTCAACCACCTATTGGGAAAAGAAAAACAGTATTTTAATGACTTATCTATACAATATCAAGTATATACAGTTGAAGTCAGAACTATTAGCCCCCCTGAATTACCCCAACCCCCCCGTTTACTTTTTTTTTTTAAATATTTAGATTTTTTTCAACACATTTCTAAACATAATAGTTTTAATAACTCATTTCTAATAACTGATTTATTTTATATTTGCCATGATTACAGTAAATAATATTTTACTAGATATTTTTCAAGACACTTCTATACAGATTAAATTGACATTTAAAGGCTTAACTAGGTTAATTAGATAAACTGGGCAATTTAGGATAATTAGGCGAGTTATTGTATAACAGTGGTTTGTTCTGTAGACAATCCAAAAAAGAAAAAAAAATTAGCTTAAAGGGGCTAATAAATTTGACCTTAAAATGGCTTTTAAAAAAAAACTGCTTCTAACTAAAAAAAAACAAATAAGACTTTCTTCAGAAGAAAAAATATTATCAGACATAGTGTGAACATTTCCTTGATCTGTTAAACATAATTTAGGAAATATTTTAAAAAGAAAAAAATTCAAAGGGGGCTAATAATTTTGACTTCAACTGTATATTGTATTAGGTTGTGATTTTATATTTAACCTGCTGTGGTTGTATTGTGTGGCTTTTCTCACAATCTTCTCCTTCCTTGCATTTGAGCAGACTATGTAGTGAATGAGCTACTGCGTAAATTGCTTTATAGACATGGCTTGAATATCTGTGTTCAGTCACATCTTCAGTGTAGTTTTTCAGTGGAAGTAGATCCTTATATTTGCTGCAACCTACGGTAGACAAAATCCCCGCATTCTGTGAGCATGGGAACGCTGTGCCCCAAAACGATTTAGTTACATAATCTAAAAACCCTTCCAAATTGATTTTTCTCAATGCAAATCCCAGTGAACCTCCCATTGAATGAAAGCTGTTTGGGGTTATGTAGTTCTTTGAAGTTATCCATCCCTCTACTCCAATTATTTGGAATCCTGTAATATTCTGAATACTTAGCTGTTCAATTAATAAGCCCATCTCAATAAATGAAACAAATGCGACAATTACTTTTGCAGTGCTTTTTTTAATTGTGTCTACCACTTTTTTTAGTTTTTCTGTCTCTGTTCGGTAGAATTTTACAGAGTACTCCACGCAAATTCCCTCTTTCTGGGCTGTATTGAGAAATATGGCCATTCCATAATTTCCATAGTCATTGTCACTGTTCACAGCTCCCACCCAAGACCAGCCTAAGTACTTGACTATGTATGCAAGTGCTCTTCCCTGATGGTAATCACTAGAAATAGTCCTGAAAAATGATGGATAATCTTTCCTGTTGCTGAGACATTCACATGATGCTGAATGACTTATCTGAAGAAAAGAGAAAAAAAAAAAAATCTGGAAAATGGTGCAACACTCACCACTATGGTGATTCTACCAAAGTTATGGTGTTACTACTTCTTACCACTGGAATTTTAAAAGGTCCTGTAGTTCTGGACAGAATCACTGTGGCTGAAGACTCTGTTTCTCCAATGATAGCATGTATGGGAGACTGTCCATTGCATGTCTCCCCTGCTGCAAATTTCAATTCATTCATTAGTCCCATTGTTGCACTCATAGATGACAGTCTTGAACCACAGGTATCAAATATTCGGTAGCCAATAGAAACATTTGGCAGCAAATTTACACTTGTGTTAATTTCCTCAATGGCAAAGATCATTATTTGTGCCAGCCGAAAATCTCTTAGATTCACACTGTAAAAACATTATTCAAGTTGGTGTAAATAATAATGCTCTGCATTTAATTTTAAACACCTGCTTAATTTAGGTATATTACGTGCTTTTCAATCTAACCAACCTGGAGCATAATAGTGGCTGTGGTTTTTGTTGAAACTCAAATGAAGGTAATGTTTCTTTACTGTGGATTGCAAAAATTCCTCCAATAGTTACATCTCCGTCCTTTGAAAGTAGTGGGTATTTAGCCTCTCCTATTATTTGGCAAAATGAGTTTTCTGCCTTTGCTTGTAGGCGATGTAAAAAAAGAATAGTGTAAAAATAGAGAATCATTCTAAAGGTTGAGCTGACCGTCAAAAGCAAATGAACTGATATAGTTTGTTTATGAAAGATTGAAAATGTAGCACATTGTTTCTTAGGGCTGAACTTAAGTATGTGACAGAGTTGTGTAGGTTGTTTAGATTAGCTAGATTCTAATAAAGCTTTCTTTCTCTCTCTCTCTCTCTCTCTCTCTCTCTCTCTCTCTCTCTCTCTCTCTCTCTCTCTCTCTCTGTCTGTGTGTGTGTGTGGGATTGGGAGGAGTCTTTAAATGAATAGCTAGGGATTATATTTTTCATCTATTTACTCTGATAAATTACAGATTTGGCCATTAAGAATGCAGGCCAATATTTTTTGCCATTTTTTCAGAATTTAATGAAATGTGTTGTGCTTCCTATAAATTTCACCAGATGGCACATGGGACAACATACTGTATTCACAGCAGAGCATGTGAGTGTAGTGGGAACTGCAAGGCCTTCCTCGTGTAATTCACAATTATGTAGGGCATTAACTTTAAATTAGCTCAAAAGGAAATATAACAGACCTTAAAGTAGCTTGAAAAGATGTGACTCTTTTGAACTGAACAAATTCATCCAGCGTTCGTTTGAACAGACAGTGCTGTTGACTCCAAAACAAATATTGCTATTCAAAATAAAGTAAAAACACTTAAGCTGGGTAACGCGATCTAGGTATAAGGCAGTAGATTCTTAAATATACACAGTCCACCTTCCTTTAAATACAAAAGAGACTGTATTGACTACAAACAGAAACTAACACAAACACACATTCATACCAGTTGCAGAAAAGGAATAGAAAGAAAGGAAGAGTTTAGGAGAGAGATAATGTAAAACCTAAAGATGTAAAACCTAACCAAACAAACCAAATCATCAATTCAACCTTTACTGTTTTTTTAGACAGGGTTTTCTGTCATTTAACATGATTAGCAGATCATACACCATTTCTGTAATTGGTCTGGAGATGTACTTGTGGCCCTTAGTTCTGTTTTGAAATTCTTCTGTGGAGCTGGATTCCCACGTGAGTTTGCTGGTGGTTGGTTCATCATTGAAGCGACATAACTGAGGCTACTAAAGGAGCGAAGTCCTGTAGTTTAAGGAGGTGGAAAAAGTTACAAAAACAAAACTTAACTAGACTCAATGGAAAGAATAGAAAGAAGAGTGAAAGGAAGATGGATAGTTTTAGTGGGGTCTTATCCCATCGTAGTGTCTGAGTCTGGCTGGACTGGACCCAGAAGAGAGCTATCTTGGATATGGAGCAACTCAACTCCTCAACAGCTTATTTTGCTTCGGTTCTACTCTGCTCCAGAGAATTTTGGGTTATGGGTTTTTAACCATCTATGTTTCCGACCACTAATAAATCTGGATCAATAAGGTATTGTCCGTGGATCTGTGTGACTATCACATGTCAGCACATGTAACTTTGGTGTGACTTACTCACCTGGGCCATGGTGCTTAGAAATATAGTTTTAAGTATACATTTCTAATGTGAACATCATACATTTTACGTATCTATAATTAAAAGAAAAAAAAAAGTAGGGATGCACCGATGCCGATACTTGGATCGGATATCGGTTCGATATCGCATATTTTTGCTGGATCGGGTATCGGCCAGCTGGTACCGATCCAAATCCGATCTTGCGCGTGCGCTATATTCTGTGTTTATAAGCCAACTAATCCATGAAGCCTATTTTAAGTCACTAGAACATTGTCATGTAGGCCCACTATATCCGAAATGTTCTGAAGCCATTCTACAGTTTAATGTGAAGTACAGATGGATATTAAAGTGTTTAAATTCATGTTCAGTTCAGTGCTTCCCGCCGCTGCGCGGCTGCGCCCGTCAATCATTCTCTATTCATTCACAATTCAGTCTGCTTTTCGCATTTGACAATAGGAAAAACTTTCTCTAAGACTATTTGTTCCTTTTAGTCTAAATAATTAGTGGAGATATGCATTTAGTTTTGCATTAAATGTGTTCATTTTGACCTGCAGCAGGAGTTTATTTCATCATGTTTGCGCTGCTGTGTGTGTTAGATTAGATCGCATTCGCAATACTTGAGTGGAGACAGTTATTACCTGCTTTTCACACACAAAGTAGGCCTACCTGAAATGTTTAGAAAAGCCTCAATAATGCATTGGACAGATCCTCAACGCACTTATTTCTTCCATTTGAGCTGCTGTTTTGCAAATGTCTGCAGATACCGGACCGCTGCGCGCTTTGTCTCCGATGCATCAAGCGCTTTCATTCACGTGCCGGCTGCATTCTCCCATCCTTCAGATTTCTCCGTCTCACTCACGGTGAGATTTGGAGAGGAATTATTAAGTAAAACTGGCATCAGACGGTTTATTTTAATCTGCATCAAACCTGCAGGAAAATATCAGGCTTTAATTTAATAAAATTAATAAATTTAATAAAAGGCTGATTATTTTACCAACAATGTCAGTAGCCTATTGCAGATTTCAAAGAAACATCTTAATATTAAAAAGGAAAGGACAATATCACAAGGAATGCTCAAATAATGTAGCCTAGTTTTACAGCAAGCATGTTTTTAGTTAGATTGTGCCATCATGTATAGCTATAGGTCTGTTATTTTTTACTAAAGAAGATATATGATTTCAGTTTAGCACCAGAGCTATAGAAACTGCTCATTTCGGTTAATTTTGGCTCGTTAACCGAATGTTAAACGCTAACAGATTAATATTAAAATATAAAAAAAAAAATAATTGACGTGCCTATATTTTGTATGACACATTAAATATTGCATTTTAAAATACTTATTTATTTTAAATGCAAACAGCATACAGAACATAATATAGCATCTTCACCTGCTGTGTTTTAGCAGCATAGAAAAACAGAATAAACTTAACAAAAAGAATAAAATAAACCCTGCTAGATCTTTCCCTTAAATTACAAATTTAAGTTACAAAACGAAAACACTGACTGAATACTTTTTAAGAACCGGCAGGCTGTTTGTCCAATCATGTTTTTTTTCTTCCATCAAATAAAAATATCAGGCTACCTCAAATCGCTCCAAAATATGCATTTAATTAATGTTAATTATTAATGTTAAATATTACAAATCTCCTGTCAACATGTTTAATAGAATTCATTAGTTTAAAGATTATGAAATACATGTAATGAAAGACAATGAACCTAAAGGCTCTATGTTGTCTTTTTGTAAAGTATTGTCTACTACATAGCATACAACAATTTTGTTGTTTACATTTGATATTGCATTATTTGCATACATGTTTTTTTTAAGCTGTAAAATGAAAGCCTCAGTTTGGTGCGAGGTCCATTAGCCTATACAAAAAAAAAAAACTTTAGATTTTGTTTGATTGGTAGATTAGGCTATGTAGGCTATTTAAACAATTATATTATATAAGAACTATTAATAACAGTAATTTTCCAATTGGAAAAAAGGTTGGTTTGTTAGTTGAACACTAAATCACCAATAGCCTATTTATTGAGTTTGACACGGCTCTGGGAGCACAGAGGCGATCCGCATCAGCGCTGGCTGGTTTGTCAACAATTCTGTGTCAAACTGTGAGCAGAAATCATTTCATTTTGCTTCTTTGACAAAATATGTAGGCACGTGTGGTTGCACGTTACTGTGACTGCACGCGCTTTTCCATTCTAAAAACGCGAGGCGCACTGCCTGTATTGATGACAAGATAAAAAGGAGCGCGATGCTCTTTATATGTCACTAGGAAACGACTGAATCAGCTGAGCCGTATTGTGCGCGAGTGTTCCTGTCAGTAATTGTAATTTTTAATTGCATTATGATATTCAAGATTTGTAAAGTCATACAGCTTTGAATGACTTGAAACAGTGACCACAAGTCTCTCCTCCATCATTAAAAGCTCGCCGAAGTCGTCTTGACAACACAGACACTGCTGTCACCTCAAAGAAAACCCAACCCCGCCTCTGCTTTCATTTGATTAAAGAATGAAAAAGACAAGACTGCTGTAACACGCTTTTTCCGCTCGAGAGCACATAGCACGCAACGGCAAAACATTAGTAAACCATGCAAAAGATGCACCTATCAGTCTCAACGCAAAAAGCGTTGGGGACAACAACAAAAAAACGGCACAGTATCGGGATCGGTATCGATCAATATTCAGAATTTTGGTATCGAGATCGGATCGGTTGGGAAAAAATGGTATCGGTGCGTCCCTAAAAAAAAGGAAAAGGGTTTCACTAATTCATCTACAGTCAAAAAGGATACACATAATGGTACAATTGTCCAAAAAGCTAAAGCATAATGCTTCTGCATGATTAATGTATTTTTAACATATAGGGGATTGAGGTGTTATACAAGAGTGTTAAAATGGCATGTCATTAAAAGTCCACTATCATCATTTTGAGGACGATCTGATGAACTTCATGTTCTCTGTTTTGGACCAAAATCTGTCAATTCTCTGTCATGCGTGGGGTTGAAACCCCCATTTCCTGAGGTCAAACAAATTCTTTGTTAAGAAAAGACTTCTCATGGTCAGTTAACCATTCGTCTTGAGTTAACTTGATTAGTATACGTAGTGGGTCCGTTGACTAAATTTTCCTCACTACATTTTCCAAGTAGCTTGCCCAACACTGTTGAAAAGACTGTGAGCAGAAAAGCTGAGCGCATGTGAAGAAAGACGAAACTTGTAGTCCATTATAACATCCAAAAAGACATTCTTCATGCTATTAATGTGATTCTTTTCAAATCTTATAAACAGCAACTTAAACAGAAACTCTCTTTTCAACAGATGAGAGACTAACAAACTTCATTCTGGGATTTTTCGTTAAAATGGCAGTTGTTAAACATATCTTGAAAAAGAGCAACCTGGATAACACCATATTGAGCAATTACCAGACAACTTCAAATCTCCCTTTGATTGGAAAAAAACACATGGAAAAGTTGGTTTTAACCAGGTTAAAGAGTTCTAAATATCTAAGGGATGTTTAGACAATTTTTAATTTGGTTTCAGAACAAATCATAGTACAGAGAGTGCCCTCCTCATAAAGTTAACCAACAATATCCACCTAAATACAGATTCAAGCAAACCAACAGTGCTGAATTGCTTGATCTTGGTGCTGCATTTGACACTGTCGATCACATGATACTTTTTGATAGGCTGGAAAACTGGGTTAGGGCTTTCTGAGACGGTCTTCAAATGGATCAGAACTTACAGTTTAGTTCCAACCCCAATCAGACAAAACTGGGTTAGCTAATCAAGGTCTTACTAGGCTTTTTATAAACATCCGTGCTGGTGTATTGAGGCAAGTTTGAGCTAAAATCTGCAGGACACTGGCCCTCTAGGACCAAGTTTGGACACTCCTGCCTTAAAGGGAGAGGTTACTATGTTAGTTTAGGTCAGAGGTAACCAACCCTGTTCCTGGAGAGCTACCTTCATGCAGAATTCAGCTCCAACCCAGGTCAAACACACCTACATTAATTAATTAGGACCTGAGCAGCAATTGATAATTAGAGATAGCTGTGTTTGGTCAGGGTTGTAACTGAAATATGCAGGAAGGTAGCTCTCCAGAAACAGAAAGTGATGATATTACAGACCACCACCTCTTGCTATATAAGCTGTGTTTATCTGAAATTAGCAGATCTGCACCGATATACCGCCCTGGTAGAACTATCGTTTTGTCCACCAAAGATGAATTCACAAATAACTTACCTGATCTTTCTCTATTTCGAAATGCACCCGCAAACTCAAATGACCTTGATATAGTAACCAGTAGTATGGATGCCATCTTTACTAGCACAGTTAATACAGTGGCACTCATCAAATTAAAAAAGGCTAGAGAGAAAAAAAATACACCATAGTATAATAGTCATACTCACGCTCCCAAAACAGCAACCCGTGCTCTGGAACGTAAATGGAAAAAAACTAATTTAGAGGTTTTTAGAATTGTCTACAAAGACAGTATGTCCAGCTATAGGAGGGCTCTAAAATCTGCCAGGGCTGAGCACCTCCACAAACTGATAGAAAATAATTATAACAATCCTAGATTTTTATTTAGCACCATTGCTAAAATAACAAATAATCGGTCATCTTTGAAACAAAATGTCCCACCGCAAATTAGTAGTGATGACTTTATTTTTTTAGTGATAAAATAGAAGGCTTCAGACAGAAAATAGAAGATGCTAAACTTTCTGCACCGCCTTATACTTCAGATTAATGTTGGGCGATATACGAAATTTTCAGATCGCCATATCGTCCACCTGTGGGATCGCCGATACACGATACTATCGCATGGGGGCGCAATAGTGTTATGTTTACTTATTTGTTCATTTATTTAACCATTTCTAAACGTATTTACCTTTTGGCTGTTTTTTTTTTACTTATTTAATAATCTAATACATTTGCATTACGTTTTATCTTGGAAAATAATTCAAACCAACGCAAATTACTGTGCTCTTACAGCTAAATAGGCGAAATTATTTCAAACAAGACTCAGATGCAACAGTGCGGCGTGGGACGAGATTTGATGGTGACTTCTTGTCCATGCCGTTATCGCGGGATTGCCACAAAATGGATATAATATAAATAAATGAAGGCAAATGAAATGGTATTTATCTACGCACAGAAGAAACAATGATGCATTAGGGTCCTTTCAGGCGGGAGGACTCGCTGACTCGGACACAGCCTCGCCAGTTCTGGTTTTTAGAAAGAGGAAATAAGTGTAAACTAATTTCCTTTAGATAATATTAGGCCATGCTTGCTCATACATAAATATATTTTGATTAGGCACTAGATTATATCATACAAAGTAAGTGATTGTCAGAAATCAACTAATCTCTAATGCTGTGCCTATGCTCCATCCATTGAGCCTGATTGTATGAACAAATCCTGGTCATAGGTTGCGGAAACATCAGCCTGAACAATCAACTAATTACAATGATTTCAGAAGATATTAGAGATAAACAAAAATTTTACATTTATTTGTCAGGCAAAGATTTTCCAAAACCCAAATTAACAGATAAAGGAAATTGTGAATTATTACTGTGAAATTGAGACCACTTTACCAATCACACAGAGACATTTAAAATGATACCAAACATCAATATACATACACTTTATTAAAAACTGTAGAATGTGAGTGAGCTGCTCTGGTGGAGAAAGTAAAGTCGAGGGCAGAGAGGGGGGTTCAGGATGCATGATCGAGACAGTTGAACAACTGGTTTCCTAGCTGATCTTCTTCTCAGATTAGAGTTTATTGTTTTAGTGCTTGACAAATCTCCTGGTCTCGCCTCGTGGAATTCCATAACAGTTCACAGGGTCTGATATTATGGAGAGACTTAGCCATCTTTACACTTGCGCCACCTGGTGGATAATGCTTGAAGCGCAAGTTTTTTTTATTTTTTATGAAAAGGTGGTCTTTGCTGTTAGATGATGGCACATGACCGTGTTTGACAAAACGTTCATTCTTAGTAGCCATATCTGTACAGATAGAAAAGTTTTCATCTGATTAACACCTCAGAATCTGGGCAGAAGGAGTAGTAGAGCATTTGTGGACATCTCACCTACAATTTTACGATTACTAAAGTTTCAAACTTATTTTTTTCATCATGTATTGTTTTCTCCTATTAAGTTGTCAGTAAATTGGTACAGCCATATTACCCTGCAGCCCCAGATGGGTTACTCACTGAAGTTAAGCAGGGCTGAGCCTGGTCAGTACCTGGATGGGGGACCACATGGGAAAACTAGGTTGCTGTTGGAAGTAGGGATGTTAACGATTACTCGATCATCGATTAATTGTCGATAAGCCTTTAATCGATCGACCTTATCGATGACCGATTAAACATGGACATATAAAGGATAAGACATGCTTTGCGCTGCGAGACACTTATTCACGACTTTAAACATTACATAATCAAGTGTGTACAGTTTACATGACCATGGAGTCAGTCTCTTGACTGCATATTGGGCGATGCATAAGACCCGCGGGGATCTCGGTTATATTTACAGGTGCTGCCGTTAATCTGCGGGTCAGGTAATGAAAAAATCGGTCTTATGATATTTAAGTATGGGTAGATCACGCGTGGATGAGATCATTGGTTATGCAAACTTTAACTATTTTCTCTGAAATATTAAGATGTTTTAGCAATCTTGACAGACTGTAACAAATATGCTTTCATTTTAAAAATCGCTCATCACGGCCAGACATGCGGTGAACATCTCCGTTCTTACAGGTTTCTGCTCTCTCGTCATCAATCAATCTCAGTCTGGAAACATGTTTAGTGCTGCGAATTTTGTTAAGCCTGTCCTGCTTAACAAAATTACTTGATTTAATGGAGGATATTGTGTATTGAGGATATAGGCAAATATATCGCAGAGAGCTGAGACTCATGACGACTTTAAAGACGATATAGCTCGTTTCGGATGATATATTACATGTTTTAATTACATTATTATATAAAATGAACAGCATTATTATTTTAATCATCACCATTAATAATAAACGAACTACAGATAATTTAACAGCTTCAGCTGTTCACATCAACATCACTTGACCGGCACTTTTGGACTTCAGCACCACGCATATTTAGCTTCAATTTAAATAGAGTTTCCTTCCTAAAGGGAAAAATACAATAATGTTTTAAATTGCAAGGCGATTATTGACATGTATTCGCAATTTCACACACATCAGCATGTAAAAAATTTAATGCATTGCGCTCTTTCTCTCTCTCGCAGCAGCAGACGCGCGCTGCACGTGAGGGCACTGCCATACACAGCCCCATCTCATAGCAGATTAATTTGCAAACTAAATTTAATTAATAAACAAATTAAATAAAGTTATTTGTAAAAATGAAACTACAGAAAAAAAATAAAAAGAACTGAAACCAGCTGATCTGTTCTGGATGAACAGGTGCTGCAATCGAATTAATTCGATGGAATGATAAAAACAGACATGCACATATTTCAGAAAATAGCCCAATTATTTAATTAAAAAATATATTAAGCCTATATTTATTTATATAAGCTATATATATATATATATATATAATTTTTCTATTATATATTTTTAATAGTCTATATTAAATTACCATTCGTTTTGGCTTTAACGAATTATTGAACAGATTATTAATAACTTATCAAACAACATTTTACTGAGCTCAGTTCTAATATTAGAGCCGGAGCTGCGGCGCGTCGGCAATAGTCTAAACAAAACTCTGACAAACAATAAACCCATATCCCAAGCGCAACATTGTGTTAGATTTTAGCAAATACAGAGGTGACACTGTTAATGACTACTTTTGTGATGATGATCAGACCTGAAGCCGCGGTGCGCTCTGAAAAACAAAACATGTATAAACGCACGCATAGAAACACGCGCAGGCGGTGAGACCTCCGTCCGCCTCCCGTCTGAAAGGACTTTAATGCATGCATCCTTGTTTCTTCCGTGCGCAGATAAATATAATTTCATTTGCTTGCATCCATTTATATTATATGCATTTTGCAGCATGATAACGGCATGGAGCCATCGAACCACCCGAAATCACCATCAAATCCTGTCCCGCGCCACACAGCTTAGCTGTAAGAGCGCGGTGATTTGCATTGGTTTGAATTATTTTCTGAGATAAAACATAATGCAAATGAAGTAGATTATTAAATAAGTTTTAAAAAAGCAGCCGAAAGTTTAGGCCTATTAAATACGTTTAAAAATGGTTAAATAAATGAGCAAATTAGAAACCTAACACTGCCGCGCCCATATATCGTGTCGGCGATCTCACAGGGGGACAATATGGCAAACTGAAAATTTCTTATATTGTCCAACACTAGCCGTGAGATAGCATTGGTCTGTCATAGCCTAAATGGTTTGTTCTTCACTGAAGCTTTAACAGAAGCGTGTGCCGCATGTTCACCTCTGACGCATTCAGCCTGTAGCCTAGTTTGGGTTTTTTACATATAATGTTGATTACTTAAAATGTCTTATTTTTTATTTTTATAGTTTATATCTATAAAATGAATGCTTAGCTTATTTCGTTGTGACGATTAAGCAAGAACCATAATGCATTGCATATTCGGCTCATTCTTCAGTAGCCTATTCATATGTATTTTATAAACATATGGTTTATAAGGATTAACGATTAATCGATTGATTGATCGTTAATTTAAATGATCATCGATCATGGGATTTTGTAGAAACTGACATCCCTAGTTGGAAGTGGTGTTAGGGTGTACTCACACTATGTACCTTGAATGCCTTGAACCGGGCCAAAGCATGCTTGTCCCCCCCTCCCCTCTCCCCCAATGGCCGCACTCACATTACATTCGGGCCACAAGAGCAAGCTCCTGATTGGTTAACGCGGCGCAAATGTCTGCAGAAGTTCAGATTTTTGAATTTGAGCGATTAGCGTGATTTGCGTGTTAAGCGCCTCAAACGCTCATATCGCGCCCACGCCATCCGCGCGTATTGCGCCATCCGCGCAGCGCAATTCGCGTCATTCACGTGTATCGCACCGCAGGATGCCTATTCGCGTGTTTGCATTGACTTAACATGTAAATCACTCGCGCTTGATGCTTCTTTTGCGTCTGGTGTGAACACAGCATTAGAGATTTTTGCACCTGAACTCTTCATATATATATAGGCATAGGCATTTTCTACAGATTCAAACAGGGCAAACCAAATCACCGAGGCGATCGGTAGATTTATAGCTGTAGATATGCGTGGAAATTTCGGGTTTTAAGAAAATGTTAAATGTAATAGAGCCTTGTTACATTATTCCTACATAAGCCCATTTCAGTCAGATATTAATTTCTGCTTTCAGATCCACTGAAATGGCAGGTGACAGTCAAATCAAGCAGATCTCGGTTATATCCACATGTGCTGCCATTAATCCGCGAGTCAGGTAATCAAAAAATAGGTCGCATGATATTTAAGTATGGGTGGGTCACGCGTGGATGAGATCAATCATTGGTGATGCAAACTTTAATAAATCAATAAATCAATTATTTCCATTGCGCTCTCTCTCTCTGCAGCAGCAGTTAACGTGCGCTGGCACTACCATGCACAGCCACATCTCAAAGCAAATTAATTTGCAACTTTGTTGCATAAAAAAATTGGTTAAATAACAAAATTTAATTAACAAACAAATTAAATAAAATTATTTGTAAAAATGAAACTACAGAAAAAAGACAATGAAAAGAACTGAAACCAGCTCAAATGTTCTGTTCTGGAATAACAGGTGTTGCGATCAAATTAATTCGATGGAATGATTAACACAGACAGGCGCATTTTTCAGAAAATAGCCTATTTTATTTCATTTAAAAATATGTTAGGCCTATATTTATTATATAGGCTATAATTTTTTTCAAATAGCCTATATTAAATTACCATTCATTTTGATTTAACGAATTATTGAACAGATTATTAATAATTTATCAAAAAACATTTTACTGAGCTCAGTGAAAAGTTTTGTATAGGCTAATATTATTAGAGCCATGGCTGCGACGCGTCGGCAATAGCATATGACTAAAACGAAACTGTTTCTATTATCAGACAAACAAGAAACCCATATCCCAAAGCGCAACATTGTGTTAGATGTTAGCAAATACAGAGGTGACACTTTTGATGATGATCAGACCTGAAGCTGCGGCACGCTCAACTGAAAAACCAGACATTGATAAATGCCTTCACTGCATACAAACAGTCACGCGCGAGCGGT
The DNA here is from genome assembly GCA_903798195.1 of Danio kyathit. Classification (NCBI taxonomy): domain Eukaryota; kingdom Metazoa; phylum Chordata; class Actinopteri; order Cypriniformes; family Danionidae; genus Danio; species Danio kyathit. The sequence goes on from LR812536.1 coordinate 43,558,756, forward strand.
GAGTTCTCCGTCCGCCTCCCGTCTGAAAGGACCCTAATGCATTGTTTCTTCTGTGTGAAGATAAATATAATTTAATTGGATTTTATCCATTTATATTATATGCACATATGCTGCAGTCCTGCTGATAACGGCATGGAACTATTGAACCACCTGAAGTCACTATCAAATCCTGTCCCGCGCCGCACTGTTGTGGAGTCTTGTTTGAAATAATTTTGGTCTCAGTGCCTATTTAGCTTTAAGAGCGCGGTGATTTGCATTGCTTTGAATTATTTTCTAAAATAAAACATAATGCAAATGAAGTAGGTTATTAAATAAGTTTTTAAAAAACAGCCGGAAGTTAAGGCCTATTAAATACGTTTAAAAATAGTTAAATAAATGAGCAAATAAGAAACATAACACTGTCGCACCTTATCTGTCGGCGATCTCACTGGGGGACGATATGGCGATCTGAAAATTATATTGTGAGATAGCATTGGTCTGTCATAGCATATGGTCTGTTCGTCACGGAAGCTGTAACAGAAGCGTTTGACGCATGTTCACCTCTGACGTAGGCTACTCAGCCTATAGCCTAGTTTGGGATTTTTTCGTTGTGACGATTAAGCAAGAATCATAATGCATTGCATATTCGGCTCATTCTTCAGTAGTCTCAACACAGGCTGGTAGCCTAGATTTAAACGGATCGTTCAAAGTAAAAAAAAAAAAAAGAAGAGAGATCATGCTTTTATGATGTTAGTTTTCATACAATTAAAAGATTTCAATTAGAGAAATCCTCTGGCTTTTTTTTTTTTTTTTTTTTTTTCCTGTATCGAAAACATACCGAACCATGACACCACTGTGTCGTATCGAACCGAACTGTGATTTTTGTGAACCGTTACACCCCTTATATATATATATATATATATATATATATATATATATATATATATATATATATATATATATATATATATATATATATATATATATATATACACAGTTGAAGTCAGAATTATTAGCCCCACTTTGAATTTTTTTTCTTTTTTAAATATTTCCCAAATGATGTTTGACAGAGCAAGGAAATTTTCACAGTATGTCTGATAATATTTTTTTCTACCGGAGAAAGTCTTATTTGTTTTATTTCTAGTATAAAAGCTGTTTTAAATTTTTTAAACACCATTCAATATTATTAGCCCCTTTAAGCTATATATTTTTCGATAGTCTACAGAACAAAACATTGTTATACAATAACTTGCCTAATTACCCTAACCTGCCTAGTTAACCTAATTAACCCAATTAACCCAGTAAAGCCTTTAAATGTCACTTTAAGCTGTTTAGAAGTGTCTTGAAAAATATCTAGTCAAATATTATTTACTGTCATCATGGCAAAGATAAAATAAATCAGTGATTAGAAATAAATTATTAAAACTAATATGTTTAGAAATGTGTTGAAAAAAAATCTTCTCTCCGTTAAACAGAAATTGGGGAAAAAATGAACAGCGGGGCTAATAATTCTGATTTCAACTGTGTGTGTGTGTTTGTGTGTGTGTGTTTATGTATGTATGTGTATATATATATATATATATATATATATATATATATATATATATATATATATATATATATATATATCTATATATATACAAGCCTAAAGAATAAATAGTTGCCAACAGTCATAATAGTTTCAAAGTTCTAAAATTATCAGATGGTAGTGAATTTTAAATATAACCGTCAAACTAGCTTAATTTTGCTTCTGTTAAGGTGCCTCTATGTTTACAATCATTCATCCATTATTAAAATGTCTATAAAAGTAGTAAAAAGCAGTATCAGTTCACTTATATTTGGCAGTAGCATCAGAACACAGTGTCTGGGATGCTTCTCTTTTTATACACAGCCCTCTTTTTGTATCACCTAAATACAAAGGCAGAAAACACTCTTTGCCAAATGATGGGCAACCCCAAGTATCCGCTGCTTTCCCAAGATGGAGATATTACAATTGGTGCACTTTTTGTAATCCATGCTGAAGTATCATTACCTTCATTTGAGTTCACACAAAAGCCTAATCTTCTATCATGCTCCAGGTACGTTATTGTGATTTTTTTTGAGAAACGCATACACGCACACACAAACACACACAAATATGTATAATATTCTTAGCTTTTCAATTAATTTCCAGTCATTTTCAGTTTTATTTAATTACTATTTATCATGATGATGTATTGTCTTTACAGTGTAAATATTAAAGATTTCAGGTTAGCTCAAACCATGATCTTTGCCATTGAAGAAATTAACAAAAATACAAATTTACTCCCTAATGTTTCTGTTGGATATCAAATTTATGACACCTGTGGTTCACGATTCCATTCTATGAGTGCAACTATGGCATTGATGAATGGTCCAAAGAATGCAGAAGGAGACACATGCAATGGGAAGTCTTCTGTACATGCTATCATAGGAGAAACTGAATCCTCCAACACAATAATTCTGTCCAGAACCACAGGTCCTTTCAAAATTCCAGTGGTAAGTAAGAAGTACAGTGGTAAGTAAGAAGTACAGAAATTATTTACAGAATAATTGTGTTCACAGAAATTATTCATTTATTTTCAGATAAGTCCCACAGCCACATGTGAGTGTCTCAGTAATAGGAAAGATTTTCCATCTTTTTTCAGAACTATTGCTAGTGATTACCACCAGAGTAGAGCACTTGCATATATTGTAAAGCACTTTGGCTGGACGTGGGTGGGAGCTGTTAACAGTGACAATGACTATGGAAATAATGGAATGGCCACATTTCAGAAAACAGCCAAAGAAGAGCAGATTTGTGTGGAGTACTCTGTAAAATTTATCAGAACAGAGACTGAAAAAATTAGAAATGTGGTAAATGTTATAAAAAAAGGCACAGCTAAAGTAATTGTTGCATTTCTCACTGGTTTCGAGATGAAAAGTCTACTGGAGCAGCTAAGTAGTCAGAACATTACAGGCCTCCAAATGATTGGTGTGGAGGCATGGATAACTTCAAAGACTTTAATAACATCGAAAAGTTTTCATGTGCTAGGAGGGTCACTGGGGTTTGCAGTGAGGAAAATCCAAATTGAAGGGTTTGCAGATTATGCTATGAAAGCATTCTGGGACACAGCTTTTCAAAGCTTTTCTAATGCTGAATTAAATTACACTCAATATCAGGATCTATTTTTAGTGAAAAACTACAATGAAGATGTGCCCGAACAAAGATTTCCAAGCTACGTCTACAAAGCAGTTTATGCTCTGGCTCATTCACTACACAGTCTACTCAGGTGTAAAGAACAACAAGGTTGTGAGAAGGCCTTGACAATACAGCCACATCAGGTGTGTGTGTGTGTGTGTGTGTGTGTGTGTGTGTGTGTGTGTGTGTGTGTGTGTGTGTGTGTGTGTGTGTGTGTGTGTGTGTGTGTGTGTGTGTGTGTGTGTGTGTGTGTGTGTGTGTGTGTGTGTGCGTGCTAAAATGCCACAGTGATAATAAATCAAAATGCTTTTCTTTTATTTAGCTGGTCGAAGCTTTAAGAAAGGTGAATTTCACTGTAAAGATGGGCGATCAGGTGTGGTTTGACGACACAGGTGGTGCAATAGCCCAGTATGATGTAGTGAACTGGCAGCAGAACTCTGATGGTTTAGTTCAGTTTAAATCAGTGGGATACTATGATGCATCACTGTCCCCTGACCAGCGCTTCGTGCTCAACACTGAGCAAATAATCTGGGCAGGAAGACAATTGGAGGTAAATTGCAATAAGCTGTAGGTTTAATAAAATACATTTAAACAGTGCCATAAACCAAGCAGTGGCATCCCCAAACATTGCACATTTTGAAAGTATGACAGAAAATGTTTAAATTTGTATGCTGCTTAAAAGTTATAAGTGAATGTGATGTTTAGCATTACAAGTTAATTATGTCAACTAATAAATATAATTATAACAACAACATAAAATATATCATTCATTCATTCATTTTCTTTTCGGCTTAGTTCCTTTATTATTCAGGGGTCGCCACAGCGGAATAAACCGCCAACTTATCCAGCATATGTTTTATGCAGCAGATGCCCTTCCAGCTGCAACCCATCACTGGGAAACACCCATACATTCTCATTCACACACATACACTACGGACAATTTAGCCTACCCAATTCACCTGTACCGCATGTCTTTGGACTTGTGGGGGAAACCGGAGCACCCGGAGGAAACCCACGTGAACCCGAACATGCAAACTCCACTCAGAAATGCCAACTGACTCAGCCAAGGCTCGAACCAGCAACCTTCTTGCTGTGAGGCAAGAGCGCTACCCACTGCACCACCGCGTCGACAACAACATAAAATAATTTTCTAAAAAAGGCCTTTCAAACAATTGCTTTGTTCTGGAGACATACGGTGTAAGAGATACCAATTATAACATGTTCATTCATTCGTTTTACGTAAATATACATAAATGTGTATTACATATTTTCATGTAGAAGCCAAGATCTGTGTGCAGTGAGAGCTGTCCTCCAGGCACCAGAAAGGCTTCACAGAAAGGGAGGCCTGTCTGCTGTTATGACTGTATTCCATGTGCAGATGGAGAAATCAGTAATGAGACAGGTAATCTTCTGCCCATCTCACATTTTCAAAGAAAACTGTCTAGCTGTTCATTTTGTGGTTTTCTGCTGTTGCTCAGGACACAATTTCTAATAAGAGGAGTTTAAATAATAATAAAAGATGTTATTTTTATCTGCAGTTACTTTAAACACAACTTTCTTTCCAGATTCAAATAACTGCAAGCAGTGCCCTGGGGAATACTGGTCTAATGCTAACAAAAATAAATGTGTGTTAAAGGCTGTAGAGTTTTTGTCATTCACAGAAGTTATGGGTATAATGTTAGTCTTTTTCTCACTGTTTGGAGCAGGATTAACGGTGCTGGTGGCCATTCTGTTTTACAGCAAGAAGGACACTCCCATAGTAAAAGCCAACAACTCAGAGTTGAGCTTCCTGCTGCTCTTCTCACTGACTCTGTGTTTCCTCTGTTCGATTACTTTTGTTGGCAGGCCCACTCAGTGGTCCTGTATGTTGCGTCACACAGCATTTGGAATCACTTTTGTCCTCTGTATATCTTGTATTCTAGGGAAAACAATAGTGGTGTTAATGGCCTTCAAAGCTACACTTCCAGGAAGTAATGTGATGAAATGGTTTGGTCCTGCACAACAGAGACTCAGTGTTCTTGCTTTTACACTTATACAGGGTGTTATTTGTGTGATTTGGCTTACAAAGTCTCCTCCATTCCCATACAAAAATATGACATATTTTCAAGAACAGATCATTCTTGAATGCAGTCTGGGCTCTACTATAGGTTTCTGGGCTGTTCTAGGTTATATTGGCCTACTGGCTGCGTTGTGCTTCATTCTAGCTTTTTTGGCTCGCACACTGCCTGATAACTTCAATGAGGCCAAATTCATCACATTTAGTATGCTCATATTCTGTGCAGTATGGATCACATTTATTCCAGCTTATGCCAGTTCTCCTGGAAAATTGACAGTAGCTGTGGAGATATTTGCCATTTTAGCCTCAAGCTTTGGTTTACTTTTTTGTATATTTGCACCTAAATGTTACATTATACTGCTTCAGCCTGAACAAAATACAAGGCAACAGATGATGGGAAAAACACCATCTAAATTTTAATATTTTATTATATATATATTTCAATATTGGCAATAATGGTAAAAAGCGATTCATAATAAATAAATATATATAAAAAAACTTCAAGGCTTAAGGAAAGCTAAAATTAACTTGGTTTGCTGTACCGTCTCACTCATTCTGTCACTCATTTTTGTTTTAGTTCATTTATTTTTATTATTACTTTCCCAGATGTTAGGTTGTCAAGGATCTTGATAAACATTCAAAATAGTGTCATAATATTAACTGACTTCAAAAACAATGGTGACTGTCGGAATACTGTATAAATGTATATATTCTAGTTCCAAATTAACAATAATATACAGTTTTGTTCAAAAGTTTGCCACTCCTCATAATTATCATAATTGCAAGTCATAGTCTGCTGGCCTTTCAAAGCAGCAATTTTATCTGAATGTATTGTATACCCTATGGAAATAGCAACATTTCAGTTCTGTTATTTAATCAACAGATGCAATGCAACTTAAATCATAACAAAAACAGACAGGTACAATAATTTGGGCACTCCAAGAGAATAATGACATCAATATTTTGTAGAGCCACCTTTTGCTGCAATAACAGCCCATAGACACATCTTATAGCTATGGATAAGTCCCTGACTTTTTGCTGAAGGCATTCTTCCTTGCAAAATTTCTCCAGTTCAGGCAGGTTCTATGGTTGAAGTGCGTGAATGGCCCTTTTCTTATCAATCCATAGATTTTTGATGATGTTCAAGTCTGGGGTCTGGGTTGGCCATTCTAGAACATTGTATTGTGTCTGAGCATGAATCCCTTGGTAGCTGTGAAACTGTTCTTTAGATCATCGTCCTGCTGAAAAATTCAACCCTGACATAACTTCTGCAAAAATATGCAAATACTGGGTGGAATCCATGCAACCTTCAACTCTGACAAGGTTTCTAATACCTGTGCTTGCCTCGCATCCCCACAGCATGAAGGATCCTCCACCATATTTTACAGTAGGGAGCAGGTTCTTCTCCTGGAATGCTGTGTTGCTTTTCCTTCTGTTATTGTGATCAAATTACTTGATCGTAGTTTCATCTGTCCACAGTATATATTTCCAAAATGATTCAGGCTTTTCCAGATGAGCCTTTGCATACCTCAAACAACTTTGCTTCTTGGCAGAACACAGAAAACTTTTCTTTGTAAAAAGTGCGCTGGACTGTGGAACTGTGTACACCGATATTATCAGCAGCAAGATGTTTTCCTTTGCCTTTGACATATTTTTCTTGGTTTACCACATCTTTCCCTCAAGAACTGTTCCTGTGACCTTCCATTTTCTTATTATATTTCTGACTGTGGCGATAGAGATGTCAAACCTGTGTGATAGCTTTTTGTACTAATTCATGTTGACGAATTATCCTAGTTTTTAGGTCATTAGGATGTTCTTTTGAGGTCCCCATGTTGCTACTTTCTGGTTTACAATAAAGAAAAGCACAACTAGCAATCAGTATCTAAAATATCCTTTTTTCATGATTGGTTGCACCTGTGTTAGGATTGTTAAGGTTCAGTGAGTCACTCAAATACATTTTGTAATCAATCAGCATCAAGTAACTACACGTTTTGAAGTCCACACAAAAGAGAGAGTACCAAAGCTTTTGCACAGCCTATATTTCAGTTTTAATTTAATTTCACACATCTCAATACTGCTACACTATGGATTTCTGTCCAAAAAACATTACATTATCTAGCTTACTCTAGAAACCAAATGGCATATCACTGCGAAAGAGCACATTATTATGCAGCCACGGAGGGCCCAGTCAACATATTTCCTTTGGCCCTGATCTGGCCCAGATCAACAGCTAAGATGTGGCCCAGATCAGTTAGTGTTCCCCGGCCCAGAACTGGCCCACATCCTTTTAGCCAGAACTGAACCAAAGTAGTGCCACAACTCCACCAAGTTTGAGCCAAGTAATACATTTTTATGTGGCCCAGATATGGGCCTTGTATTAAAGATTAGTAAGGCTGAGTTCTGTGGCCCACATGTGGCTGACCACATATATTAACTGAGAAAATCACACAACAAATATTAAAATCAAATAGTTTAATCTTTAATCACTGCAAGTTACATTCAGATAAAACAATTATTGAACAAAATGTGGACAAATAAAGAGTTAGAAAACATTTTAACAACATACAACAAACAGAACAATACAAAATAGAAAAGAATAGAAATAATTGTTAAATATAAATGTTATATATTTGATGCAAAGATGTGTAATACATACATACATACATATAAATGTACATAGGTTTTAAAAATAAAAAATAAATATATATATATATATATATATATATATATATATATATATATATATATATATATATATATATAGTTCAAAAGTTTGCCGTCATTATGATTGTTAAATCTTTTAAAATAAGCTTCTCCTGCTCACCAAGGCTGCATTTATTTAATTAAAACACAGTAAAAATTGTGAAATGTTATTGCACTATAAAATAATTGTTCAAAAGTAGTTTATCATTTAAATGAATCCTTTATTCCAGTGATTTTAATGATGAATTTTTAGCTTTATTTCTCCAGTCCTCAGTCACATGAACCTTCAGAAATCACTCTAATATTAATTATTTTTATTGCTATTATTATTGTTATTATTAATGGTAGTAATAGTAATAAAAGCAGTAATGATTGGAGTAATCATTTCATTTGAAACTACATACAATAAGAAAGCAGTTATTTACAATTTAAATAAATATTTAACAATTTAAGATTTTCTTTTTTACGTTTAATAAATGCTGCCTTGATGAACAGAATAATTTTATTTAAAAAAACATAAAAAAAAAAAAAAACTAACCCCAAACTTTTGACTGGTAGTGTATATAAATATACAGTGTTGGGTAAGTTACTTTAAAAAGTAATAGATTACAGAGGTTAGATTACTTAATGTAAAAATTAGATTACTAATTACTTTACTTTGAAGTTACTATTAAAACATATATAAAATAGACCTATAAAAATACAGAATAAACTGTAGCTCTATCAGTAATTTAATATTCGCTGAAAAACAGAAGCTTAACATATTCAAAAGACATAGTTCAGTCAAAACATAAAATTCTCTCATCATTCACTTGCTCCAAAACTGTTTGTCTTTTTTTTTTTAAACACAAAAGAAGTCATTTAAACATTTAGAAGAAAACTGGAGACCTGTAACCACTGACATCCATAATATGAAAAAGCACTGCAGTGTTTGGATGTTCTGTGTTTGTCTGAGGTAATTAGTCTACAGAAATGTATATTCCATACAAAGCCTGAAGCTGATCAGTCAGTTCTTGCCGTGTGACTCGTGGTTTTCAACTGGGTGAGCTTGGGAAATGTGAGCGCGCACAATATGCAATCCCAATGTGATCCAGCGTGTGTTAAAGATGCAATATGTGAACGGCCCCATAAGCAGCTACACTTCTCTTCACATTCAGAAGATACCTTCACTCCCGATCCTGCACAAAAGTCCAATTTAGCCTGTTTAGGCTGAGTTGGGCTGCTGTGTTTCTGGGTGCCGGTGTCCTCCTTGGTGGCGAGTATTGTCCTAGAATGCCTTCTGTTCAAGGTTCAAGTTGCTGGTCGAGTTAAAAGCAGTGGAAAGTTCTTTAGAGAGTGGACATAGACTGCATTTCACAGAAATATTTTTGTTTTATGCTCAATGAGGGGAGTGAGTGGATTCTATCTGCAGTGAAGAAGAATTTACACAAAAAAAACAAAATGATCAGCAATACAACCTGGAGGTACAGCTGCAAAATTACAATACAAATCAAAATGCTTACCTGTGTGGTGAAACCAAATACATGTAATTTGTTACATTTTTAAATATTCATTCAAATATTCTATATTTTCAAATACTGACCATTTTCATTTTGTTTTTTACCGATTACACATTATTTAAACAATTGCAATACATTGTTTATGATAAATATCCCAGTTAAGTTTAAAATCAGTTTAAAATGTTCTGCAAATCTAAAGTGTTCCAGCTTTGTGAACATTAACCCAAGCACTAGTTACTAGGTCATTATCTTCTGCCCTGCACTTGACTTAAATTTTCAGCCCACATTGCCTGGATCTCATTTTTGACACTCTTAGGGTTTTGACACATTGGACTATGTGTACAGATTTTTTAAATAAAGTGGCAGGATTTTTTTTTATATTTATATATATATATATATATATATATATATATATATATATATATATATATATATATATATATATATATATATATATATATTTATATTTGGACTAGAAACAAGGAAAAAATAAGAAAGGCATTTTTATAGTGTATTGACTAAATTAAATGATAAATAAAATACATAAATAAAAAAATATGTTAGCATTAAAGTTATAGCCAATTTCCAATTATGACAGAATACAGTTTATTTACTATAGATAAATATCAATTTGTGTAAATGTTCAGTCACGCTTCACTGTGGTTTAGTAAGGTTTAAAATAAAAGCGATCCCATTAGCCCTAACATGATAGTGCAAGCCAATAGAATAAATGTAATTATAATTGTAAAATAAACTAACAATATGGGTATAACGTTTCTGTACAATATAGAGCCGAAACTCAACAACAAACATTTATGAATCAACAAATTTTTGTTGTCTAATGGTCATTTGAAATCACAAAATAATTTATTTTGAAGAAACCTGAAAACCTGTGACAATTGACTTCAGTAGTATTTGTTTTTCCTACTATGTAAGTCAATGGTTACAGGTTTTCAACTTTCTTTAAAATATCATCTTTTGTTTTTAGCTGAGGAAAGAAACTCATAAAGGTTTGGAACTATGTGAACTTTATTACATATTCAGCTATAACAGTGCTTATGCGAAACACAAAGGCAACAAAAGTGTTTGGCAAATTGGGATTTTTTTTATTTATTTATGTATTTTATTTATCATTTAATTTAGTTAATACACTATAAAAATGCCTTTCTTATTTTTTCCTTGTGTCTAGTCCAAATATATAAAAATCCTGCCACTTTATTTTAAAAATCTGTAAGCAATGTGGGCTGAAAATTTAAGTCAAGTGCAGGCCAGAAGATAATGACCTAGTAACTAGTGCTTGGGTTAATGTTCACAAAGCTGGAACACTTTAGATTTGCAGAAATTTTTAAACAGATTTTAAACTTAACTGGGATATTTATCATTAACAATGTATTGCAATTGTTTAAATAATGTGTAATCGGTAAAAAACAACGAGTTTGAAAATGGTCAGTATTTGAAAATATATAATATTTGAATGAATATTTAAAAATGTAACAGATTACATGTATCTGGTTTCACCACACAGTTTAGCATTTTAATTTGTATTGTAATTTTGCAGCTGTACCTCCAGACTGTATTGCTGATCATATTATTTAAATTCTTCACTGCAGGTGCTGTCAGGCAGAATCCCCTCACTCCCCTCATTGAGCGTAAAACTAAAATATTTCTGTGAAATGCAGTCTATGTCCAGTCTCTGAAGAATTTTTGACTGCTTTTAACTCGACCAGCAACTTGTTCAAGCACTTGAACAGAAAGCATTCTACGGCAATACTCGTCACCAAGGAGGACACAGGTACCCAGAAACACGGCAGCCCAACTCAGCCTAAACAGGCTAAATTGGACTTTTATGCAGGATCGGGAGTGAAGGTATCTTCTGAATGTGAAGAGAAGTGTAGCTGCTTATGGGGCCGTTCACATATTGCATCTTTAACACACGCTGGATCATTATATACATTTTTGTAGACTAATTACCTCAAACAAACACAGAACATCCAAACACTGCAGTGCTTTTGCATACTATGGATGTCAGTGGTTACAGGTAAGTGACTGTGAAGTGAGTAAGTGCAAATGAATGATGAGAGAAGTTTGTTTTGAGTGAACTCTTTATGTCTTTTGAATATGTCAAGCTTCTGTGATCAACCCATTGTAATGTTTTTCAGTGAATATTAAATTACAGAAAGAGCTGCAGTTTATTATGTATTTTTATAGGTTTATTTTATGTTTTAAAAGTAACTTCAAAGTAAAGTAATTAGTAATCTAATTTTTACACAAAGTAATCTATTACTAATCTTTTTACTTTTTACCTCTGTAATCTATTACTTTTTAAAGTAACTTACCCAACAGTGTACATTTATATCCACTACCAGTCAAAAGTTTGGGGTCAGTTTTTTTTTTCATGTTTTTTTTTATTCTGTTCATCAAGGCAGCATATATTAAACGTAAAAAAAGAAAATCTTAAATTGTTAAAAATTTATTCAAATTGTAAATAACATCTTTCTTATTGTATGTAGTTTCAAATGAAATGATTACTCCAGTCATTACTGCTTTTATTACTATTACTACCATTAATAATAATAATAATAATAATAATAACAATACTAATAATTCATATTAGAGTGATTTCTGAAGGATCATGTGACTGAGGACTGGAGAAATAAAGCTAAAATCATCATTAAAATCACTGGAATAAAGGATTCATTTAAATGATAATCTACTTTAGAACAGTTATTTTATAGTGCAATAACATTTCACAATTTGTATTTAATGAAATAAATGCAGCCTTGGTGAGCAGGATAAGCTTATTTTAAAACATTTAACAATCATACTGACCCCAAACTTTTGACCAATATATATATATATATACATTTATATTTTTTTAAACCTATGTACATTTATATGTATGTATGTATTATATCATCTTTGCATCAAATATATAACATTTATATTTAACAATTATTTCTATTTTTATTTCTATTTTGTATTGTTCTGTTTGTTGTATGTTGTTAAAATGTTTTCTAACTCTTTATTTGTACACATTTTGTTCAGTAATTGCTTTATCTGAATGAAATTTGTAGTGATTAAAGATTAAACTATTTGATTTTAATATTTGTTGTGTGATTTTCTCAGTTAATATATGTGGTCAGCCACATGCGGGCCACAGAGCTCAGCCTTACTAATCTTGAATACAAGGCCCATATCTGGGCCACATAAAAATGTATTACTTGGCTCAAGCTTGGTGGAGTTGTGGCACTACTTTGGTTCAGTTCTGGCTAAAAGGATGTGGGCCAGTTCTGGGCCGGGGAACACTAACTGATCTGGGCCACATCTTAGCTGTTGTTCTGGGCCAAATCAGGGCCAAAGGAAATTTGTTGACTGGGAAAACTTTTGCATTATTATACACACACACACACACGCACACACATATATATATATATATATATATATATATATATATATATATATATATATACATATATACATATATATATACATACATACATACATACATACATACATACATACATATATATATATATCCATAAACTTGATTAGGAGCTGCTATAATTACATCACTAAGGAACGCAAGTACATCTCCAGATCCATTGCTGAACTGGTGTATGATCTGCTAGTCTTTGATGTATTGACTCAACAGCGCCACCAATTTGTCAACTTTGTAATTTGAAAACTCGCTCCACTTTCTACTCTTTCTTTTAACAGTCTTTTCCTGAGTTGACTACCGCTGCCATTTTGGGATTGTACCTGTGGGAATCATGAAAACAGAACGTTTGAAACATTTAACAGATGTTTGTAAGACTTAAACATTTTACGTTTAAATGATCTGACTCTCTCTCTACCCTTTCTCGCCATAGGACGCTACCCAATCAAGGACGAAACGGGTCAACCGGAAGACAGGCGTTTTTAAATTTGATTCTAGATTTGCATCCAAAGTGGTCTACTTAGTGTATGGTGTCAATCCTAATGAGTAAGAAACCAATACTGTCATTGTTATTGCACTTTCTTTCACCTCGGAGGAAATTGAATAATAATCACAGTCCTGGTGTTTAGAGCTCCCCATTTCCAACTTCCAGCCCAGAAGCATCCTTTCACCTCACGCTTGACAAAGCTGAAGGAAACGTTCTCTCTAGGAGCCTGGAAGCAGCCAATTATCAACCTACTCCTTATCAGTCTTCTTCTCTTCCTCTGTTCTCTAGCTGTCCTAACTAACTGTGTGTGTTACTGACTGTCCCCACAGAGACTACAAGTTAGACGCACACCCCCAGAGGATCACAGTCACAGAGAACAACACCCACCTGTTTATTCCACCCTCAACAGTAGCTCACACTTGATATTACACGCAGACACTTTTGTTTGCCATTTGTTTTGTTTTTGTTTCTCTCTCTTTCTCTCTCTCTCTCTCTCTCTCTCTCTCTCCCCTAGGTCTGTGTCAGTGTCAGTTTAAGGTCTTTCCCCTCACCGTGGCAAAGCATGGCCCTCCCCAAAGACCCTGTTGGCCACTGGAAAGACCTAGAAACATGGCTAAGTGTTGCAATGGACAGCCTCCTCCCTAAGGCCGCCGAAACGCTACAGCACCTAACACAGGACCAGCTGGATGAGAACCTAAACAGCCTCATGAAGCAAGACCCAAGCAAAAGCTACAATCACAAAGACCTAGCCAAGATCACAGGTACCTTGAGTCACATTCTCATCGCCACCCTCAAACTGAGTGACCGGCATTCCGCCCAGCTCAAGCACCAGCTGACATGCGTGCAAACCCGCATCAACCAGCTAGAACTGGAGTTGACCAGAATAGCCAGATGAGACTGATCAAGCTGCCAAAGAGGAGATCGATAAACTTCAAGAGCCTCTAGACGCCACCACCCAAGAAATGGAACAAGCCAAAGCCGACCATGCTGATGTCGCTAACAAGCTTGAGTACGTCGAACAGCTACTAGAAGAGGTAAATGCTGACTCTAAAGACATGAACAGCAGAAACGAAGCCCTCGAAGCTCACCTGCTTGAAGCAAGACAGGAGATCAGACGACTCACACAGCAGCTGGACTACATCAAAGAAGAGTCCAACAGCATTAAAGATGAACTTAAGCACGCATATGAACTGTCACACAATGAGAAAGCTGAGGGGTCACTGCTAAAGCCCTCACCAGCTCCCTCTGTTCCAGCCAGCCACGCATCACTAGGTGGCCTGGACCTCAGAGACCTTGACAAGCTAGTCAAGAACCTGGGCAAGTTCACGCCAAATTTGCCAGGCAGCCAAGATGTTCATGCCTATCTGCAAGACATTGACTTTCACCTGGAAGTGAGACCCAATGTCACTGACAAAGATAGACTTTATTTGCTCCGAGCAACCTCCAGCCCTGAAGTACGCAGCTTCCTTGATCGTCAGCCTGCCCACACAAAGACTGACTACCTTCTGCTCCGAGAAGCCCTCATCCAAGAGTTTGATGGCCCAGAATCTGAACAAGGACTTGCAGCTGCCCTGGAGACGGAACAAGGTCGCCATGAGTCTTCCCAAACCTACTACAGCAGACTCAGACGAGCCTACTTCGGCACCCGCAATGAACCTGAGATGGAAGAGGACCTGAACTTCAAAATTCTCTTCCTGAGAAACCTCCATCCTGGAGTAAGCCACCATCTTGGGGTTCTTGCATGCCCCCACACAATGAACACTCAGCAGTTACGAGATTTGGCACATAAAGCCTACGTCAGACAAAAGACGACTCCAGGAAAGAGTGCCAAAATCCCAGTTGTTTATGACTCCAACACTCAAAGTCAAGATCTGGCCCTTGAGGCTGCCCAGGGCCCAGACAATGCTAAACTACCTCCCAGTGAGTGGAATGTGTCGTCTTACAACAGACAACGAGACCGTCATGCTGACACCAGACCTAAACAGTGGGACAGCAACTGGGATGGACCGCCTGGACAACAACACTCACCTGGATGTTACCGGGAGAGACCGTGGAACAGGTCCACTTCATTTGCAAACCAAAGGGGGACAAGCTCGTGGGAATCCAGTGATACCTCTAAGGTAAAACACCATCACCTTGACACAACCAGCTCAAGAGGTCAACGAAAGAACTCACAAAGATTCCACGCTGATCGAGCTCGAACTGAATTCCCAGAAGGGAAAACATCACCATGTTTTGACCCTCAAGAACTGATGAAAATGATCCTGAAAGAGTTCTTCCGACGAAGGGAAAAGGATCGGAAGTAGGAAAGGAAAGAAAACCCTGATTCTGCCTGACAAGCAACGACCTCACGAAGCAGCACTTCTGCACCTCACTTACAGAGACCTGTAAGCATCATAACTTCAAACATGCAATAGACTGTACCTGAACACCAGAGTTAGACGCTAACTCAACACCTGATGCCTCAGGTCATCACTGCATCACACGAACACTTGTGGACGAACTCCCTCCAATGCCTAAGAGTGCTGTCTTGGTCGTTTGTCACCCCGCTGAACTCAGAATCAATCCCAATCCTGCCTGTGCCATGCCAACTCCAGTCCCTCAACTCCAAGTGACCAGAAAGGGGGAGGAACCAACCTGCTGACACAGACCCACTATCCTAAACTCTTGACATAACGCTCAACTCTACACCATGAGTGTTGTTAACCTGAGCATTCCAACGCACCTAAAACCTGCACCAAGATTCAGTTAGTGATGATGTTGTCTGTGTCTTGTGTTTGCCTGTTCTCTCTGCTTCTGCCTGTTTGTTCCAGTGCCTGCCGATGTTCACACCGGGAACATCACCTGGCAAAGGGGGAGATGAAGGAACTCACTGAATTAAGACCAGTTCGAATCAGGCTTGGAATTTTGAGCGCAAATTGCTTCATTCGCTTCGGGGCTTGTACCAATCAGCCTAACAGGGCGCCAATTCATTCGACTCTCTTCCCCCAATACTTTAGCCTAAGTTGGACAGAGATGCGGCCGCAATTTTGGTTAATCGTTAACCAACTAGACAAAAACGTCTTTCAAGACCTCCATCACGAGACTTTGGCATGGCCGATCTCGTGGCCATTTGTTCGCCCTTAGGGACATTCCACATCCTGACAGATGGACAGAGTTTCTTAGAGACAAAAAAGATCCCAAAAGAAAAGAATTCAGAGACTTAAGAAATACAATTCTCTTATAAATGTTATAACCAAGAAAAAATTTGATATTTTGAATGACATTTATAGGTATTGATGTGCTGTGTTTATTCCAACCAACCAGGTTCATAATGTGTGATTTTTACCCTTATGACAGGCTAAAATGATCTGTATGGGTCTGAAATGCTTTATGTTTGGACTTAAACAAAACCTCTTTTTATTTGCAATACATTGCTGTAAATGAGAATTTTGTAATACGAACTGTATTCGTCTTGTAACATTTGATGTCAGATAGTTACAATTTTACCAGAGATTTTACCACGTGAAGTCTCTTGCAGTCGGTTAATTATTAAACCTGATTACACTGGTACGGGGCGTAGCCCCGCCCTTCATCTTGCCGTTCATTGGACGATAGCGTCATGAGGGATGGGTCAGATCGAGCAGTTTAAAAACTCCCGGCAGCCCCAAATCTGTGCGCCTTTAGCATCAAGCCGGTGTCCGCCCGCTGTTGCTTCTCCGCCCCCGGTCGCCTACCACGCGGTCGGGTCACCACAAACTCTTCATCCAAACCTCTTAAGATTCGAAACCGCTGAAACTTCCACGAACTGACTCTCTACGGAGTCCGTTACCCCGGTCACCCAGGACAACAAGCTCCACTCACGGCCGAGTGAATCCCGGAGACGTCACCGAAGCCAACCTATCAGGAGCGTCACGTGTTTCCTCAAGCCAACCCGGCGAGGGAAAATCCAGTCAAGAAGACTTCAACAAACTCGCAAGTACACAACAACTGTTGTCTCTTTCTGATCTGGTGCATATGATTTTAAGCAGCTAAAGACGAGTCAAATCTCTGCTTTCGTGGTTTCTCAGGTGATTCTAAGATCTAGTACGAAATACTAGATGATTCGGGACTGTTTGTCAACTCATTTTGCATCCTCTGAACTGCCTGTGTGTGTGTGTGAACGTGTGTGTGTGTGTGCGTGTGCGTTTGTTTGTTGTTTTGATTATTACGTAGATTAGCCTCATGTATCGAATAGTGTAGCTCAATAAATCTTTGTTCTCCTTTGTAAGAACTGTGCTCTTGTTTATGTGCTTCTAAGTCATTGCCTCAAGCTATAGATCGTGTTACCTTGCTAAAATTTAACCCTATTCTGTGTTATGTTATTACTGTTGGCCACGGAAAGAATATAGATGAGATTAGTAACATGTGATGTCTCTATTCGCGGGACAAACTTCAGATAAAGATTGAATCTTTGATCTGATTCAATCCGACTCAATTGAGTCGAATCAATGATTCGAATCTTCAAGATCCGAGTCATTGATATGAGCTAATAATTCCCAATCAATCTTTTAACGTAGATTGATTTCTTACAAGAGCGATCTCCCGGTCCAGAGTGTGTGACACGCAGCAGCAGACAGTCGAGCTGGGTTTCTCCCTTGCCTGGCGTCCTTTGGGTCCGGTCCTCCAGAGCGGTATGTATTGTTGCGAATTTCCTAAAAGAGCAACACGGTCGTGCAGCGCGTCTTTTTCAAGACGTCGCTCCAACTGTGCATTTCTAGATGCAGTGGTTTACTGTCCTCGGAAGATGGGCACGAGCACGGCGTTTCATGTCTGGGGGTCTAGCATGCTAATGCGGTGATCGCGGGCAGTGCATGACATCACTGCGGCGGCATGTCTGTGGCGCAGTTAAGATCGCGGTTCGCTTTTGCAAAAGAGCCAACCACCCCAGTTGTCCCCCGCTCCGC
Organism: Danio kyathit; assembly: GCA_903798195.1. Lineage (NCBI taxonomy): Eukaryota > Metazoa > Chordata > Actinopteri > Cypriniformes > Danionidae > Danio > Danio kyathit. The sequence continues at coordinate 43,577,040 of LR812536.1, forward strand.
GGTGGGCACTCGGACAGATCTGAGGGTTACAGTGGGAGAAATCTGCCGCCCTCAGGCTTGTGGACCTCTCGATCTTCCATGCGCTTCATCCAAGCTTCGAGTGAGAGAAGCGCTCCATCTCCGGATGGCCGCCCTCTCACTTGATGACACCGAGGCTCAGATGTCCACCGCTGCATCGGAGGTGAGCTGTCATGATCTGATGAAGGATCCCCTCCCTCCGCTCCCTGGAGGAGGATTAAAAGGACTCCCCCGTATACCAGTCTGGCTCGTTCGGCGACACCGTTGGTGGATTCACCCAGGAATTCACGGCGGTGCAATTGGATACGATGGGCCATCCTTCGGCGGAGATGTAAGACCGCTCCCCTCCCACTGAACCATCCACATCCACACCTTGTCGCCGAAAGCGCCCGTCTACGAGTGCTGCTCCGCCCCCGCCTGCGCCTCCTACCAGCGGCAGCGCCGAGCACCTCGCAGGCAACCAGCACTCCCCGTCCCAGGGTGCCATTAAGTCCGGTTAACGGACCTCGAAGCGCTCCCAAGACAGGCCATCCGGAGAAGAGGGAACTCGTTCTTTCAGCTACGTAGTGAACCTGCAAGCGCTGCCCACGGAGGAGGCAGACCCAGCCCCTTTATTTGCTGTGTCTTTCGCACTTTGCGTATTATACGGACCGTACTCAGCTCTCTATCTGTTAAGTGATCGGCAGAAGGGACGTGCCGTATCCAAACAGAGGTTGGAACATACCCACTGAACAGTGAAAGCCATCTCCCTTGCTCATCTGAGCCAGGGGGAGCCGTGTCCCCCAAAAGTGAGAGCGCGCATCCTTTTGGGCGTTAGCACGCGGCGCCTCTCTAACAGACATTGTAGCGATGCGGGCTGGGCGACACCTATTGTGAGATTTATTAATCTTGAGGGGAGCTGATTTCCTCACGCGGTGAATGAGAAATTCGGTTAGGTGTTGTAAAACGCTTGCTGCGCCGTTCTCTCTAACACGGAGATACGTGCGCTTTTTCGCTCTGTCAGTAAAGTTCCCCGCTTGGCGAACCCTGCAGATATTCCTCCGAGGCCCCCAGCATCTGACTCAGCGGAGGAGTCAGGCGCTGGCCCGTTACGTTGTTGGTATGCCCGCTGGTCAGCCCGCGTTCTGGGTATAAGTGCCCGCTATGTGCGATCCCCACTAGGCGATCCCATATGCTTATACTGCCACAGTGCAGTCCCCCCTCACAGGCGGACCCGTGTCTTCCCTCACCGCTAACCATCTTCATATTCATATGTGTACTCCCCTTTCTCAGGGCTAGTCCATATGCTCTCTCGCCACTAGTCTCCCCACTTGGGTAGCAGGTGGCCTCTGCAGCATCCTCCCTATCGGGACTGCACTCTTTCCCAACGTACTGTCATATTAAATTCCTAGAGATTATTCTTGACGCATTTACGGCTCTCGAAAAATATATCTAAATCTGTAAATCTTCTGTTGAAGTGGGATAAGTAAGGGCCAGGGAACACGTTGGAAGACCGCGCCTCTGGTGATGAAGGTGCGCTCATGCTCTCTTTTTGCCTGGCAAACCTCTCATCGGGGGCGAAGGTAAGGTTCAATCGTATGGCGTTTTCCATACATTTCCCTATAGTGGAAGTTTCCACATAGCATTGAAGTTCCTCGTCTGAAGGGGAACGCTCTGGTTACTAAGTAACCCTCGTTCCCCGAGGGGGGGGGACGTAAATGCTATGTTCCTTCGCCATAATGATTGCCCCTTAGCTGTTGAGGTGAAAGTCTCTTCTGCTAAAAAATGATGCTTTGGCTTTGCTCGCTTTGTGCTCTTATAGCCAAATTAATTGCAACGAGCATCAGCTGCACAAGCTGAAGCTGCCAACTCATTGGCATTTCATTGACCCGTTTACATACTCTTTCAGATGATTGGCTTTCTGAATGAAATCCCCATAGTGGAAGTTTCCACATAGCATTTCCGTTCCCCACCTCGGGGAACGAGGGTTACTTTGTAACCAGAGCGTTATGTTTTGTGTTTTTGATGTAAAAAAATATTAATTTTGACGAATGCAAACCATATTTCACGACACCAACATCAATTTGCCAAGAAAATGTGAAAACTACCTGATAGGTAGGGCCAGACGGAATCTGCGGACGTTTTTTGCTATTTCTGCGGAGAATTTTGGTAAAAATCTGCGGATTTCTGCGAAATTATTTTGGGAGTATCATAACTAAAACCTTAATATGTTAAATAAAAAATAATACCTTTTTAACTTGTATTTAATGTTTAAAATGCAAATCCAATTAGATTAACTGTAAATAGTTAACTTTAAGTAAATAAACAGAATTGATGATGGGCTAAAAATCTGCGGAAATCTGCGGAAAATCTGCGGAATTCTGCGCGCGCAGATTCCGTGTGGGCCTACTGATAGGTTTTCCATAATCAATATAGTCTTTAACTATAATTTTCTTAGAAAAACGTTTTTCAAGCTTTTTTTCTAATATAGATATTTAATAGAATTAACATAGTTCATTCCAGAAGTTGCTCTGCATAGAAACATAAGTAGGCCTGCGGCCCGTGTGTAGGTAAAAGATAACCAGGAATTTTGTCTCTCCATGTTTGTGAAAAAATACTGGAGACATCCCCCTTCCCCCATCTTAAACCAAATGTTTGGCAATTGTAGTGTTAATTTTCACAAGCTTTGGAGACTTAACATAAATTCCACTTTTAAATATAGCTTTCGCCATGAGCCACGACTGTGTTCCAAATGGCATCAATGTTTTAAGTGCACTGCAAAGGGAGCGCACTTGTAAACATGAAGATTGCTAAAACTGAACTGTAAAAATGTTTTGAAAGCAAATTACACCTAAGAGTGATGATTTTAATGCTTTATTTTGAAAAATAATTCCAAGTTTAAATGTTAGAATGTTCTAAACGAATAAGGCATAGAGGGATAAGTGGGAATAGAACACAGCCAGCAACTATTTCCAGAGGTGTAGTTGCAAGCATAGAAGTTTCCGACGCAGTTTGCAAATGTTTGTTGGAACGACGGATTTGGACCAAATCAACGAATTATCTTTGTAGCGACACAACTTGCGACCTTAGTTGGCTAACAAGGGTTTTCAGAATCGCACCCCAGATAGGCTACACACTAGAGAAGTGCTTTTGCAGACCAGTGCTGTGTTCTCATTTCACTGCAGTTACTGCAAATTCAGCAATCTCCCCATGCTGCATCATTGGTAAAATAATTATCCTAAATGTGTTAAATGTGTGTTTGTAGTTGTGTAAAAAGCGTGTTTTCGACATATAAAGTTATTTATTTTCTAAAGCAGTGTGGCTTTCGATTAATATGTAACCGGGGATTTTGTGTATCCATGTTTGTGAACAATATTGGAGACATACCCCTTCCACCATCTCAAACCAAATGCTTGTCTGTGTGAGGTGTTAATAGGGCATATTGTGCTTTAACTGAAAAAAAACACTGAAATGGATTACAAGGGTTGCTACAGAAAATAGCCGAACAGCAATAATAATATTAATAATAATAATACTAATAATAATAATAATATTTCCCAGTGATGGATTGCAGCTGGAAGGGCATCAGCTGCGTAAAACATATGCTGGATAAGTTGGCGGTTCATACGCTGTGGCGACCATAAATTAATAAAGGGACTAAGCCGAAAAGAAAATGAATGAATGAATGAATAATAGTAATATAAATATAAAGTAATAATCTTTACACACAGATGCGGCCTTTTTTATTATTATTTTAGAGATGATACATTTGAATTGCTGCTGCCCCCTTCCCCCACCTCAAATCTGAAAGGTTTTTCCAATAATAACTCTGTAAAACGTATTTATTCACAAGCTATTTTGAACTTTGTGCCAACATTCACACTATGTACAATTGCCTGGGGGGTTGAGCAATGAGGCTAAAATCCTGTCGCGTTTCCACTGTCGGGCTAGTAGCTCACAGCGCGTCACGCAAACCCGACCCCCAGAACGTCCCCCGAATCAGACGTCACAACCCTCCCAGTTCAGTGGGAATCAGGCAGACAAAGCACACCATCACATCATCACTAAAAGATTAAAATGAAGACAATCAAAACAAACAAATGACACGTTACTGTACAGCATTACATTATATATCTATACGCACAGGCCTGTGTGTTTTCATGCATTATATTTGTTTAGTCTACTCGCCGACCGACTGTTGGTGTTGCACGTCGAGTGGTCTCGCCGTAACGGAGGGACCTAACATTAATATTTCCATAGGCTATAGGCTATGACACTTAATAGGTAATTCCCCTTTATTTAAGAGAATAATTTAAGGATGTTGCATATTATTCGGTTATCTTATGTAAAGGAAAGTGTTTAAGTGTTTCAGCACAGCAGTAATATGCCTATATTTCGTTGCGCTCAGCAGCTATCCACTAATAAAACTCATTATAAATTTCATTTTTAAATTTTACATGTCATATAAAAACATAAACATTTATTTGAGGACAAGCCGTTTGCAAAGTAGCGCTGCGCAGGACTGGATGGCAGAAAAAAAGGTAGCCTAGAAGGCCGACTGTTGGACCGACTGTTGGCATCGTACATCGAGTGTATTTTATAACATCCTCGTTTTGATAGACACCGTCAAACATTCAGCACAAATGCTCCGGAGAGACCTAAAACATTAATATTTCCATAGGCTATATGACCCTTAATAGGTAATGCCTCTTTATTTAAACGAGAATAATTTAAGGATGTTGCAAACCTATTATTAGGTTATCTTAAATAAAGCAAACGTGTTTCAGGACATAATAGCAAGTAATACTAAAATGCTATAGCCTAGGCTAGATTTTGTTGCGCTCATCAGCTATAATAAAATGTCATTTTTACATTTTTCACGTCATATAAAAACATAAACACTTGTTTGAGGACACAGGATTTTTGCTGTTTTTCCAACAGAAAAAGAAGGTAGGCTATAGTTTCTGCTTTCACTCACCAAAAAAATTCTCGGTTTGCACGATTTGATTAATCTCATCGTATCCAAATACTTTATAAAAATATTTCAAAACTCCGCTGTTTATTGTTTAGAAAATATATATTTTTTCAGATATAGGCTTTTGTAAAATGAAAGTTTAAAATGGCTTGAAACGGTTTAATTTATTTGTCTTTTCTACACTGTACTCATGTGCAACAGTTAACAATTTCAATAATAATAATAATAATAAGTAATTATTAGTAGGCTATTGATAAAGCGAGTTATTCCGTTCGGCAGTGACAACGTCCTACAAGCATAGAGAGAAAATCTGGGGAGAATCCCGTTTTAACAAATATGTAAAAATGTAAAAGCTAATTTGTAATAAGCTTAAATTATATATATATATATATTTTTTTTTTCACTAGCCGCGTTATTCTGTGTGCGGTATTTATGACAAAGATGTAGCCAATAAACAATGCTTAAACATTAAAATGTGCTTTTAGAAACTTAAAATATTAATATTTTATGTTGGATATGTTTAGGATAAGGGATAGAACAGCATAAAATGTTTAAAAAAAAAAGATTAGTCCCGTAAACCGAAATAGGCCGGCTATAAGTTTTTTTTTTTTTTTTTCAGTGATATGCAGACCAGGATGTCGTTGCATTGTGAATTATATTTTTCCACACTATAGGTTGCCTATGCCGTGAATAGGTAATAATTTTGCTTTTGAACTAGATATCCAGTCAAAGCACAATGCATCACAGCATTATGGATATATTATTAGCTTAATATTATCATTATTAGACATTCGTGGATATAATGCGCTCTTTTAAACAAGCAGATTTTTTTTCTTTATGCAGGCTGTTCGCTCTGAATGCGTGTGTAAGAGAAATGATCAGAGAATGAACATGCGGCTAACTGTGCTTGCGGATATGCCCATTTATTTAATTTCATAACCGCCATTAATAGCAAAATGGAACCTATTTTGAATGCACAAGAGTGTTTTTCATGTAGTGGCAGTTGGTCAAATATTTGTAACCTAGCCTATAATAAATAATAGTTATTGATAAAGCAAGTTATTCTGCGATCAGGTGACGTGCTCCATCGGCTCGATAACCTTAATATTATTTTGTACTGTGTGCTGTGCTGCGGTTTTCATATATTGTGCGCATGATGGTCAAACAAACCATGATGGTCAAATAAATCAAAACATTATTTTCACCCTATTGAAATTTAATAGGGCACTATAAAGGCTAAAGAACTTAATTCTTATATTTGCTTAATTTTTGCAGCCTAGGGCTATACTTCTCACCAATGATTGTATCTTTTCTAAAACATTAGTGTAAAATCATGTTTATTGCTAAGAAAACTAAAACAAACCAACAAAATTATAATTTAAATACACCCCATCACATAAGGTACAGTATAGTACCGTCCTATTGTGGAAAGGCACAGCTGAAAATCTATGGTTATAGTGCCACCCAGCGGCCAAAAGCTGTTGGCACACGTAGATACAGCAACGGCGGCGGTAACAACGGCGGTAAAAGAAACGTTTTGAACTAGTAACATCTGTATTGCTTTTTCTACTGGTGGCATGTTCCCCAAACCAGTTTCCATAGGATTTTGGGCATTTAGCCAGTCGTCTACAGCCTGCATTAAATTGAGACTTCTGAGATGTTTTTTTTCAGGCTGTTCTTAACATAGAAGTGAAATCATCTGCTACAGGTTTACAAGGTGCAAAATTAGTCTGAGCTATACCCTCCCATACACCACCTAGAGGAGCTGGGTGATGGAGATATCAGAACAACAATCTTGGCCACACTAAGCACTCTGTCAATACCATTATTTAGATGAACATCTTCTTTCAATGTTGGCTAATCATTGACTTCTGCCAAATCTAAATGAGTTCCTCCATACTGACTTCCTTCCTCTTAGTGTTGTGTATCTTCCAATAGCAATTGAGGGGTAAGAAGAGTTAAAACATCAGCCTCCTTTGCAACCCCCTTGATAGAGCTGCACCTCACTCATTGGAACGCCTTTCTTTACAGGAGGTAAAGATGAGGAAGCGGAGAATTGAAGGGTTTTAGATTGGTCCATCCTTTGTGACAAGCTCTGAATGGCTGCTAAACACTCCCTCACTTGAACTGCCACGAGACAGAGAATATGAAAGCAGCAAGGAAAAATCAGATGCTCAAGACTTAATCTTTGAAATAATGACATTAAAAAATTGCAAATATATGACAGGTTTGTGATACAGCAATTACAGTGAAGCATTAATTAAATCCTTACTTTCCACTAAATAAAACAAATCATCCACCCGCACATGTAGTAGTGGACGGGCTTAAACAAATGAAACAAATTTCATTTGCTATAATTTGTCTTAATCTTAATTGTGATATATTTTTTATTGGTCAGTTATCCTCTAGATAAAAAAGAATAACGAATAACATTTGAGGTGAAGTGCTTCAAAACCATTCTGCTATATAGGTCTATGCTTTAGCCTATGCTTCAGTGCCCAAAACTGGAACTGCATTTTAAATAAAATGATAGTCTGGCCTAAATAAAATGAAAGTGAAATATTCACCATTTCAGAGAAGCCTATATTAAGCTTTCTCTCTGTTATTGACAAAATTATCCATTGCACCGGTCAATTACAATTTAATTAATTTAATCAAATAATTTGAATAAGCAGGGCAGGCGTTTACAAAGAATTCGCAGCTGCACTGAACGTGTTCTCTCATTACCTCAGAAGAACAAACTCGGTTGGAAGGGTGAGAGAATGGAGATGTCTGCTTATCTATGCCAGTCAGTCAGAGTTCCCCTGGCTGGTGCTAATGAGACTGCGGTCTCCACCCTGTGTGAGGGAGCAATATTTGCATCATTAGTTATAGGCCTTTTGGCAAATGTCTCAATTAAGTTTAGCTGAATTAAAGAGCGTTTACTCATTTTGAACCTTGTTTTAAACACCTGAATTGCATTTTTTTGGTATGCGGAAAAATCGGTAGCAAAACTAAAGCCAATATTTTGGTTTACCCATCTCCCACCATGCAAGTAGATACACACTTTGAAACACTTAAACGCACACCTTCATTTATTTTCATTCTTTCTTGCTTTGTCAATATATCGTAGCGCATACTGTTTAATAATCAATTTAAATTATGTAAAAAAAAAAATAAAATAAAAAGCGGCATTAATTCGCACTAACTCTCATGGTAGGTACGCACAGTGCGTAAAGCCGTACGGCTGCAGGAGCCACTGGGTTAACTGAGTAAACTCACTGTGGGCCACATACCGCTTGGATATCGATGTTACTTAAACTAAATCTTACATTTAAAAAAAAACAACAAAAAAAAAAACTCTATTATTTTAAAAAAAGATTTTATCCTAATGAAAAAATTAAACGAAAAAGCAAACTTTCCATTAAATACAAATCTGGCTTGTTTTAAGTCTGGCTTGATAAGCTGTCGGACAAGGGCCAGGGTACAGCCTGTGCGTCTCGGACCAGGCCCGGGCTAGGGCTCTATTAGTGATGGTCAGAGTGAGGTCAAAACCGATTGACATTTATTTAACAATTATGACAGTGTAACGTAAATAGGGATGCAAAAATTAACTGATTTCACTATTAACCACACTTCAATTCGTCATAGTTAACCAATCATAAAGGCTTCTCAACACCAGTTTTCTGCACGAAACAAAACTGCTGCAACTAAACAGTTATGTCCAAAAGCCCAGCACTTTTGAAATGAAGGCTTCTGTCTAAGAGCTGATCATAAAATAATCTATTTCTAAAAACACAGTTTAATATGTTTTAGCATTTGGCGTATTAAGAGACAACATTTCGTGTTGTGTCGAGCCAGGCCCGGATTGGCTAATTGGGAGGACAGGGAGAATTCCCGGTGGGCCGATCCATTTTTTGACTGCGAGGGCCGGTGTCCCTAGCTGCTTGCACTCTCAGCAGTCGCACTTTTTTCATTTATTTATTTATTTGACCATAGCCTCACTCTTTTTATCCATTATTTTGCGCCAACTCTGCTCTTTTTATTCATTTTCTCGCAGCCCTGTGAGCAAAATGCAGCCTACAGGTTAATGATGACGTAACTATCACTCGACCCCTAACAGCGGCACCTTAGTGAAGAATTTGAATAATTAATATAAATGAATATTACACCTGCTCAATGAAAATCAGATGATTCACTACATTAATAAATCTGACATAACTTGATCAGAAATCTAAAAAGGGGAGGAAAAGATTAAGCCATCAAAAGAAGGTAATACTGTGGTTAAAAGAGTCTTGCAGATAACAGCGCAATACTTATTATTAATTTCAAACACACAAGCATAACAGCGCAGTTGTGGTCCAGTGGTCAGCATGTTGCGTTACGATGCTGCCGACCCGAGTTCAAACATCACCTGAGTGATGCTTTTTGTGTGTGTGTTAAGACATATAATACTGTTTGGGTTACTTATGTAGGTGTACATATTTTATTTATATTTTTTGTGTGACCACCGTTACAAAGGACTGGATATCTATAAAGAATATTGCACAGAATATATATTCAGATATTGCAGAAAAGGACATTGTGGTGTTTTAAAGCAGAGGTGCCCAAACTCGGTCCTGGAGGGCCGGTGTCCTGCAGAGTTTAGCTGCAACTTCCTTCAACACACCTGCCTGGAAGTTTCTAGTATACCTGGAAAGATCTTGATTAGGTGGTTCAGGTGTGTTTAATTGGGGTTGGAACTAAAATATGCAGGACACTGACCCTCCAGGACCGAGTTTGGGCACCCCTGTTTTAAAAAATAGTGTTGGAGATTTAGCTACCCTTTAATGTTTTCATTCATTCATTCATTCATTTTCTTGTCGGCTTTGTCCCTTGCGGGGTCGCCACAGCGGAATGAACCGCCAACTTATCCAGCACGATTTTACGCAGCGGATGCCCTTCCAGCCGCAACCCATCTCTGGGAACTTCCACACACACATTCACACTCATACACTATGGACAATTTTAGCTTACCCAATTCACCTGTACTGCATGTCTTTGGACTGTGGGGGAAACCGGAGCACCCGGAGGAAACCCACGCGAACCCAGGGAGAACATGCAAACTCCACACAGAAACGCCAACTGACCCAGCCCAGCCGAGGTTCGAACCTGCGACCCAGCGACGTTCTTGCTGTGAGGCAACAGCACTACCCACTGCGCCACTGGGTTGCCCCTAATGTTTTCATATTTATGAAAACATTTAAAGTTCTAAAGCAGTTTCCTTGAAAAAGACGTGATAGTGTCATTAGAAACTGAATTGGAAATGATGTTATTTTAATATAGTCAGTCGTGAACTGAGGTGGGCCGGTCTAAGGCTTGAAACTCCATGGCTGAAAAATAGTCCCACTCGGGCCCTGTGTCGAGCTATACATGTCCACACATGCACACCAGAATAATGTTAAAGAGCATATTGTAGGTTAGACACCCCAGTGAATCAATGTGTGTAAGAGTAAAGTAGGAACTAGATTTTTTTTTAAATATACGTTAAAGTTTATTATTAAGCCATCTTGAGTCGTTTTTAGTCACAGAAATGTACTTCCGCAAAAATCGCCAGACCGGAAGTGACGTCGGAAGAGGGGTATCGCGCATATAAACAGTATGAAGACAACTAAAAAAAAAAAAAAACAGTATGAAGACAACTGATTGCGGTGCGCGTTTTAATGCCGAGATAAGATATTCTGAGATATTAACACAAACGACGGACCACAACCATACTATTATGAGCCTGTGGATAGACCAGCAGACATAACAGCAGTCAAAGAAGAGTTATTGAGCTGTATTGTGAGGAGAACAAAGCAGGTTCTCAGTGAGAGACCAGTGTTGGCTTACAGACAGATATGTGAGATAACTCAATCTTATCTGGGAATAGCAAAGCTAGTATTGATCATCTATAAGTATTAATACTTACCAGTAACAGAAACTAATGATCATTTAACAGAGTTATGCCACATTGACCCTATTTTTAAATTGTAGATAAGTGAATACAAAACACAAATAACACAGAACGCCTGAAATAATGCAGAAACATGTAAACAAGGTAATTGAGAATCTTTTTATTACACAAAAGCTTTTCAGAGCTTTTGTATTGAAATAAAAACAACATCAAATATTAAAACAATTAAAATAAGTTTTAAAATGAGTCTTTTTGTCAGTTTTTTTTTGCATTGGGTATAAGATGATCCGTATTGGATCTCATTTAGGCAACAATCCTTAAAAAATACAATCACAAGTTGTGTTACTGTGTAAAATATTTACAAAGATGTGATCAACAGATCTGATCTGATTTTATGGTTAAATAAACCCTAATTCAAATTCCACTCAAATTCAAGTTTTATTAATATAGCACAAAATCATAAGCACTGATAATACCCAACATTTTTACTCTTTATATGTATAAGTATCTGTGTGAGTGCGTGTATAAGTAGGATACAAACATATAATACTGAAAGAGAAATATGTCATCTGACCCATTTAAAAGTGTTGGACTCTCAAAGGGGTCCACAGCATGCTCAAAAATGGGATGGAGGCACTCTGGTCAAATTTCAAAGTTTTATTTTGGAAGCAAAGAAGAAACCACAAGCAAATATAAACTGCGCAGGAGAGAATAAGTGTCCTCTGCCTCTGTTTCCGTAATACATCTCTTTATACCCCAGTTCTGACTCCTTCCTCATTGTCTTTTCTTGATGATTGACCTTTTAAGGCAGATGCTTCACCATTTTCTTGTCTCCTCTTGACAATTGTCCTTTTAAGGCAGATGCTTTAGAGCACGTAGACAGCTGTACATCCTATCACTTTCTTAGAATCTTCGTCATTCAGACACCTACACCCGAAAACAGGATGTGCTGCACTCGCAACACTTCTCTATTCTGTGCATATGTTAGTTGACAGTTTCACAATAATTAATACTTTATAGTTTGATTGTTAAAGTCTTCTCATACATGGAAAATATATAAAAGTTTTATCTTAACTGAAAAACACCACAAAAGTAAACCTTATTTAACAATTTTATTTTATTTTTCAGTAAGTTGGCCAACATTTATGTGGGTGCCACACTATCATGTCTTTAATGTGTGCTAAATAGTGAATGCTGTGTAAAAAGATGCTGACAGCCTCATCCTTGTAAACCCACTGGAAGGATCTAGAAAACAGAGCAAATGTAGTGGACAGTTCTGCATTCTCGTCGAGCCTGTGATGACCTCCAGTATTCCACCGTCAGAGACGCCGTGGGGGCTGATGCATATATGCTGGGGAAATAATGCAAAAGTTTAAATCATCTTTGTCAATCATGTATATTTCAAAATGTATCATATGATTTTGACATAACATAATACAGAATACCCAGCCACATTTGCAGACCCCTGGATAGTGTTTTATATTCGGATATTCAGACATTCTCCTTAATAATATAATTTCAGAAAAGCATTATTTGCAAAATCTAAATAGGAAAATCATATAAGCAGCCAATCACTATCAAAGTACAACATTGTTCACAGTCAATTAGATAGTGTTAATGTTGTTTTGAAGTCATACTTGCATGCTAATTCCGATCGAATATACAAAGTAACAATATAGACTTCTAAATGAACGAATGTGCGAATATAAAACCAACTTTACGTCTATGCTGCAGATGCGTCTCCCAAAGCCTTATAAACACAACAGATGACAATAATTTACTAATTAGCTGATGTGTTTACTAATGTAACTATACAAGACATTTATAATATTAGCAAACTGATGGTACAAAAAAGCATATTTAAGGGTGCTTTCACATCTGTAGTTCGTTTTATTTGGTCCGGACCAAGGGCAATAAATGATACATTGTAGCATTTTCTGCCGTCTTTGGGCCGCTTTCACACCACACTGATTGCTTTGGTCCGAACCAGTTGAAAAGAACCAAAATGCATTCATGTGACAAAATCCACATCACTCATTGGCCAGATGTTGTTGAATATATTTCCTAAACTGCTTTTCGATTGGTCAGAATTCACGTGCAGGAAAATGCCAATGGAACTCCCGCAAATAAACAAACCAGCAGATACAAAATGTGGCTTTATACTATGGAGGGACGACTGCGCTAGCTGATTGTATCCCTGCTCATAGTATACTATATAGTTTGTATACATCACGTTAAACAAACTATACATTTCGAGGATAAAGCGCGGCTGTGGGTGGAAAACAATGTTTTAAGGCATTGCAAACGGCGAAGGTGCATCGTACGTCACTTCAGGAGGAGGCGTAAATTAATTTAGCTAAACTGCAACATGGTCATCTTCCGGAAATATTACCAACGATCCATCAGGTAATGCTTTCCCCCTCTCTCTCTCTCTCTTTTGGTAAAGCGCTGTCAACAAATACTTTTCCTCCACATTCCATAATGCACAGCGCATCGGCCTACGGCAGCTGGATTAGTCCAAAAAGGCGCAGTACTTTTTGCGGTTGGGTCTGTTTTAGTACGGATCATGTTCTCACCACAAACGATCCGCTCCAGGGTTCGTTTGAAAGCGTACCGAGACCACCTCTTCAAGGAGGTCTCGGTACGCTTTTTTGGTCCGCTTTTGGTGCGCACTCGAGTACGATTGCTACGTTCACACCTGCCCAAACGAACCGTACCAACAGACTAAACGAACTCTAGTGCGATTCAACCGAACTAAATAAGGCAGGTGTGAAAGCACCCTAATATGCTTAACGTTACAAGCTAGCAGAAGTGCTGTACTGTAGGCTACTCCAACGTAAACACATCGCGTTGCTTCTAATTAGTCAAATAATCATGCTTACTGATTTGAAAGTTGACAAATATAAAACAAAAATGAGTTGTCTTACCGTGTACAGTTCTCGTTTTCATCAAGCTGCATCTCTGACTGATCCAGGAGCGTGTTTTTCGCCGTTTTTGCGTCAGCTTACGGTCATCGGATTCATCTCATTTCACGAACACAAATGAACAAAAAAAACAACTTATGGACTTGATATGTTGACAGGCTTGAGTTTGTGCAGCCCCCATACACACAATAATAAAGCACGATGATGATAAATAACACCAAAATTAACAAACGATGCTACTCTGCTTCACTGTAAACAGCGCGCGCCTGTCAAATGAGTCCCCAGTCTGACGTCACCGGGGTGGTTAGAAAAAAAAGCGGATTTCCGGAAGTGGGAAAACAGACACATTTTCTTTCAAATGTGTGCCCTTGCGCTTTGTAAAACATTTTAATGTGGTATTTTATGCTATTATAGAGTATTTTCACAAACGATTCTACCTTTTTTTGAAATAGTTTTTAACCTACAATATGCTCTTTAAGCATGCCTAAATTACAAACAAACAAATAAATATATAATAAATCATAATTGTATTAATATATTTATTGATAATAAAACTGACAAAACTCCCCTCAGCTCTTCTTTTCGGTAATGCTGTTGTAGGTTGTAGGTAATGCTGACAGGTTATCAGTGATCAGGGAAAGAACTCAGGAAGTTTAATAATAATTTTAATTAAAAGTCAGGGAATTTAATATTTGGCTTGGAACCCTGGGCGTCCCATTCTCCATTTGCCATGGTGAAGAGGATCAGACTCTGCAAAAGATGTGCATAGTGGAGTACCTCAATTACAGCTATCCAGAGCTCTCATCTGATTGGCTAAAATGTATGAGTGACCTACTGGTGCCAGGAAAGTGTCAAAAATGCACACAAACAAATCCAGGGTCATTCGTACGTGAAAGAGATTTGCACATTCTGATTCAGGATAAAAAACTTTTTGTACACTGTTACAGATTGTAAATGGCTTTTTGCATTTGCGAAACATATTTTATGAACGAAATATAATAAAATCTTACCAACAGACCTGTACATGCTTTAACCTAATTTTTGCATGGCTGTTTGCCACAAAACATTAAAAAAAAAAGCTGGAGACACACACACACATATGGCTGTGAGTGCATTTACTGACTGTCAAGATGATTCAGCATACCCAGATCAGACTGTTATGATTAATGAATCCATTGTTATCTCGGAATAACGTACTATGGAATGTCGTGACTGACCATCAAAATCAAGTATTACAGACAGCTTTGTTATAATACTGACTAAATGCATCCATAAACAATATCATGTTTTGTAATTACTGAGACATTACAATGAGAAAAACAAGGAACTGAAATGCTGTAGTATAACAGTGTAACATTAGATTGATGAATATATCACAGATCATATTTGAAAGCAATGATTAAGACCTGTGGTGAAAATATGAAGCCCAAAAATGTCAGTGATGTTTGCAAACAAACTTTGTGTTTCACATTGATCATTTACATCAAATCATTTTTTATGAAGTGAAAAGCCTTTTTAATCAATCTGGACATGTTTTTAAGAAAAACAAAACTCAAAAGAATGAACTGGAAATGAAACAATCGAAAAGTAGACTGTTGGATCACTTAAAGAAAATGTTTGACAACAGGGGAAAAAAAGATATATAATTTCCAAAAAGCATTCTAGACACCATTTGTTATAGTAGTGTGTGCTTTGTCCTATTGCTATCTGATGTGAGAGATTTGGAAAAATGTGGCTGACAATCTGAAATCACGTCTAAAAACTTGAAGTAGCTTTCACATTTTATTCTATACTATAATGTATACTCTAAGTTTGACAATGGAAGAGAGAGAGGAAGAGGGAGAGAGAGAGAGAGAGAGAGAGAGAGAGAGAGAGAGAGAGAGAGAAACTAGTTTGTTACTGACTTACCTCATATGTTGCCCCTTTGGCATTGGCTACATTTACAATCATTCATCCATAATAATTACCTGAAAAGTGCAAATACTCTATCAGTACAAATACATTTGGCAGCTTCAGTTGAGCTCATTTTTTCAAGATGCTTCTCTATCTTTGCACACTTCTGTTTTTTAAGCTTAAAGTAAATGTGGGAAATGCTTCTTGCCAAATAATGGGAGAACCAAAGTACCCTCTGCTTTTCAAGGATGGAGATGTGACTATTGGTGCACTTTTCCCAGTCCACAGCATAGAGACAACACCTTCATTTGAGTTTAAACAAAAACCTCAGCTTTTATCATGCTCCAGGTTTGTAATAATATGACAATTTTGATTGTCTATCAATTTAGATGGTATACGTATATCTTTAAAACTATTGTTTTCTCTCTCTCTCTCTCTCTCACTCTCTCTCTGTCTCTCTCTCTCTCTCTCTCTCTTCTTTTCTATTAACTGTTTTAACATTTTCACAGTGTGAATCTCAGAGATTTTCGTCTGGCTCAAATCTTGATCTTTGCTATTGAGGAGATAAATAGAAGTGAAAGTTTGCTTCCAAAAGTTTCCCTTGGCTACAAGATTTATGATACCTGTAGCTCAAAATTATCTTCTATGAGTGCAACTATGGCATTGATGAATAGTTTTGAGTTTGCAGGAAGAGACAAATGCAATGGGCAGACTTCTATACATGCTATCATTGGAGAAACAGAGTCTTCTGCCACAGTGATCTTGACCAGAACCACAGGACCTTTCAAAATTCCAGTAGTAAGTGCCAATTAAAAAAAAAGGTTTTACAAAAACACCATACCGTAAACTCATTTATTGTCTATCTATCTATCTATCTATCTATCTATCTATCTATCTATCTATCTATCTATCTATCTATCTATCTATCTATCTATCTATCTATCTATCTATCTATCTATCTATCTATCTTTTAAAGATAAGTCATGCAGCCTCCTGTGAATGTCTGAGTAGTAGGGAAGATTATCCCTCATTCTTCAGGACTATTTCTAGTGATTACCATCAAGGTAGAGCTCTTGCATACATAGTCAAGCACTTGGGCTGGTCTTGGGTGGGAGCTGTGAACAGTGACAATGACTATGGGAATTATGGAATGGCCATATTTCTGAATACAGCCCATAAAGAAGGAATTTGTGTGGAGTACTCTGAAAAATTCTACAGGACAGAGCCTGAGAAACTAAAAAAAGTGGTAGACACAATTAAAAAGAGCACTGCAAAAGTTATTGTTGCCTTTATTTCATTTCTTGAAATGAGATTACTTGTTGAGCAGTTAAGTGCTGAAAACATTACAGGCCTCCAAATTGTTGGTGTGGAGGGATGGACAACTTCAAAGAGTTTGATTACTTCAAAAACATTTAATGTGTTGAGAGGGTCACTGGGATTTGCAATGAGAAAAATTTATATTGAAGGTTTTGCAGAATATGTTTTAAAATCCTTCTGGGACACAGCTTTCCCATGCATACAGAATCAGAGGAATGATTCTTGGGTCATATTAAACTGCAGCAGATATCAGGATCTTCTTGTTCTGAAAAATTACATTGAAGATGTGCCTGAACATAGATTTTCAATAAATGTCTACAACGCAGTTTATGCTGTGGCTCATGCACTGCACAGTCTATTTAAGTGCAAAGAACAAGAGGGTTGTGAGAAAGATCTGTTGATACAACCACAGCAGGTACAAAATACATGAAACCAGAAACAGAATAGTATCTATTTGTCAATGTCTTAATTTTTTTTTATCATGTATTGATTAATTTATGTATTTTATTTAGGTAGTTGATGCTCTGAAAAGGGTAAATTTCACTGTAAAGATGGGAGATCGTGTGTGGTTTGACAGCACTGGTGCAACACTAGCCCAATATGAGGTCGTGAACTGGCAGCAGAATTCTGATGGATCAGTCAATTTTAAAAAAGTCGGATACTATGATGCCTCTCTGCCTCCTGACCAGCGCTTCATGGTTAACAGCAAAGAGATACTTTGGGCAGGAGGAAACCTGAAGGCAAATGGCATAACATTTATTTGTATTTATTTTAAGTTTAAATTGTAATAAATTAAAATATAAATAATATAAATTATTGTTATTTAATGAGCAACATTTACTCCTTGTTGGCTGAAATGAACATGACAGATAGATAGATGGATGGATGGATGGATGGATGGATGGATGGATGGATGTCCTCAGTTGCAATATTAACATATTTTTCTATGTAGAAGCCAAGATCTGTGTGCAGTGAGAGCTGTCCTCCAGGCACCAGGAAGGCTGCACAGAAAGGGAGACCTGTCTGCTGTTATGACTGTATTCCATGTGCAGATGGAGAAATCAGTAATGACACAGGTAATACTCAGTCTATCTCACAGTTCCAAAGAAAATTGTTTAGTTGCTCTTTTGTGTTTTTATACTAATATTAAGGGTGCAGATTTTTATCAAAGGAGTTCATAAATAAAAAAATAATTGGATTTTTTCCTCTAACAATAGAAAAAAAAAACTTTCTTTACAGATTCAAATAACTGCAAGCAGTGTCAAGGGGAATACTGGTCTAATGCTGAGAAAAATAAATGTGTTCTAAAGACTGTAGAGTTTCTGTCATTCACAGAGATTATGGGTATAGTGCTTGTTTTTTTCTCACTGTTTGGAGCAGGATTAACTGTGCTGGTGGCAATTCTCTTTTACAGCAAGAAGGACACTCCCATAGTAAAAGCCAACAACTCAGAGTTGAGCTTCCTGCTGCTCTTCTCACTGACTCTGTGTTTCCTCTGTTCACTTACTTTCATTGGTCAGCCCACTCAATGGTCATGTATGTTGCGTCACACAGCTTTTGGGATCACGTTTGTCCTCTGTATATCCTGTGTTTTAGGAAAAACATTAGTGGTGTTAATGGCCTTCAAGGCTACACTTCCAGGAAGCAATATCATGAAATGGTTTGGGCCTGTACAGCAACGACTAAGTGTTCTTGCCTTTACATTTATACAAGTTTTAATATGTGTGTTATGGCTATCAATATCTCCCCCATTTCCCCACAAAAATATGAAATATTATGAAGAAAAGATCATTCTTGAGTGCAGTTTGGGTTCTACTATAGGTTTCTGGGCTATTTTGGGATATATTGGCCTACTGGCTGCCTTGTGCTTCATTCTGGCTTTTCTGGCTCGGACACTCCCTGATAATTTCAATGAGGCCAAATTCATCACATTCAGCATGCTCATATTCTGTGCTGTATGGATCACTTTTATTCCAGCTTATGTTAGTTCTCCCGGAAAATTCACTGTAGCTGTGGAAATATTTGCCATTTTGTCTTCAAGCATTAGTTTACTATTGTGCATTTTTGCACCTAAATGTTATATAATCCTTATTAAGCCTGAACAAAATACAAAGCAATACATGTTGGGGAAAACAACATCTAAGTTCTACTGATACAAAATAAATAAAATCAAATAAAGTAAAAAATAACTGGATAATGCAAAGGCTCTTGTCATGTATACACCTGAGAGGAAATATCCTAAGTGCCTAACAAACATGGCAAAAGGTAAATTAGAATATGAGCAATGAGCAAAACATATGATGCAACTGACTGTTAAATGAGATGTGAATATTGAATCATTAAAGGTTTACCTCTGAAATAACACAGACATTCTTTAAAAAGCAAATAAACCTGGAAGTTAGGCTTTAAATATAATAATGAATTAAAATGTGTGCTCCACACAGAGATCTGATCATCATCCAGTCTGTCTGGAATGACAGGAATAAACAGAACAAACTGAGACAAACTAAACCCAGAAGCACTTTGGCAATATTTCTAGATGCTTCAAAAAACCATTCTGCAAAGCAACAGTACTGTTCAAAATCTTAGGCACCTTTGTAAAATGCAGTAAAATGAAGATGCTTTCAAAAATAATGCATAAATACAATTTATTTATCAAATAACTTATTAACTAAATCAGATCTACATTTGGTATGACCACAATTTGCAGTTAAAACACTTGGCACACTTGCCTATAGTTTTTCAGGTAGGTTTGTTTTTTGAATCTGACATGTTGACATGACAAAAATAATGTTTACAAATATAAATTAATATTTCAAACTGGCATGCTACAGAAAAATATAGAGATTAAATCTTTTTTTTTTTTTGATGAAAATACTAATGTTTGTGAGGTAAGGTATCTGCCTATTATCAAAGCAGTTCAAGTTTAAGTACTAGTACTTAATGGAAAAGATACTAGTATCTAAAAAAGTACTAGTACTTAATGTATCTACAAACATACTAGAACATAATGGAAAATATACTAGTATCTATTTTCATGTTAGTATTTTCATGTTAGTTATACGTTTTTTAGATACTAGTATCTTTTCCATTAAGTTCTAGTACTTATTCATCATCAGATACTAGTGCTTATTCATTAGATATTAGTCCCTATTCATTAGATACTAGTGCCTATTCTTTAGATACTAGTGCTTTTTCTTTAGCTACTAGTGTCTTTTGTAACGTTACTAGTACTTATTCATTAGATACTAGTCCATAATAAATACTGTATACATTACAGTATGTAAACATTACAATATACATTATACTGTATACAATACAGTATGTATTACAGGTATAATAGTGACTATTATTCACTTATACTCAATATATATGGCAAAATTAGAACTAGTTCCTATTTTTATTTACTAGTAACTAGACCACAGATATCCTGAACTTAATAGATACTAGTAGCCTACTTTTCAAATATGCATTTCTGCTTTTATTATTGTATGTTTAATATTAATGAACCAGGAACATTTAGAAAATAGATTACCCAGGAAACGGAAAGAAGAAGAGAAAGACAGAAGGTGCAAATGGCAGAAGTACTTTAACAAATATGTAGTAAAAGCTAATTTATTGAACCTAAAATAGACCAGGACAACATTGGATGCACACAGCTGATGGCCATTGATTCTTCATTGTTAAATTTGAAAAGAATTGAAGGACTGCTATCTTTCCCAAACTTTGGAAAAACTTCTCACCAGCATTTCGGACCTCAGATCTTTCATAAGACATTCCCTCAGAAAGCGCAGAGATGAAGCTTTCACAGTTTCCCGAATTTTCTCAGGTATCTGTAATGTGTTTACATTAATCTATTATTAATCTATTAGTAAATATACTGCAGCTTGTTTCATACACAGATGCTACGTATTTACTGTCATAAGTCTAGGCTAGTAAGTAAAACCAAATTAAGGCAAGGCAAGTTAATTTTTATAGCACATTTCATGCACATTGGTAATTCAAAGTGCTTTGCATGAACAAGAATTGAATTGAATTGAATTTGCATGAAAAATTATTAAAATGACTGAACTTCAATTTTAAAAACTGGACTGACCCTGTTTCAATTTACTATAATCTTCTATGTGAAGCTACTTTGATACAATCTACAATGTAAAAGCGCTATAGAAATACAGATGAATTGAACTGAATTGTTAAAACAGATTTTAAGAGGAGAAAAGAAAAACATAATAGTGCAATCTGTTGGACATAGCACAGTGCTCATTCATTAAAGGCACAGCTAAACAAAAGTGTTTCAAGTCTTGATTTGAAAATACCTAATGTTGGAGCACATCTGATCATTTCTGGAAGCTGATTTTAGCAGCAGGGGACATAGTACCTAAAAGCGAATTCACCCTGCTTTGACTGAATTTTTGGAATTTCTAATTTACTTAATTCTAATGATCTGAGCGATCTGTTAGGTTTGTGTTCACTGAGCATATCTGTAATTTATTGAGGTCCTAGGCCATTTAGTGATTTTATAGACAAGTAATAATACTTTAACATCAATTCTGAATGTAACTGGGAGCCAGTGTAAAGACCCGATGACAGGTGTGATGTGCTCTAATTTTCTGGTTCTAATCAGAATCCTGACAGCAGCGTTCTGGGGTGCTTTCCCAAACAACAACGTAACTTGTGGCTGACCTATCATAGTACATTGCATCATTTGGGCATCATCTTTTTCAAGATGTCACTCCGACTGTGCGTTTCTGGATGTGGTGGTTTCCTGTCCCCGGATGATGGGCACGAGCACTGCGTTGCATGTCTGGGAGTCCAGCATGTTAATGCAGTGCTCGCGGGCAGTCCATGCCGTCACTGCGATGGCATGTCTGTTGTGCAATTAAGATCTTGGCTAGCTCTTGCAAAAATGCGAACCACTCCAGCTGTCCCCTGCACGGCAGCGGGCACTCGGGCAGATCTGAGGGTTCCAGTGGAAGTAAATCCGCCGCCTGCGGACCTCCCACTCTTCCAAGCGCTCCATCCAAGCTTCGAGTGGAGGAATCGATCCATCTAACCAGATGGTAGCCCTTTCGCTCGATGACACCGGGGACCAGACGTCCACTGCTGCATCGGAGGGTGGGCTTTCATTGTCTGACGATGACCCGGACCCGCTCCCCCCCTCCGGGCAGGTGAGCACTGTGTCGGATCCCGAAACAGACATGTTAGCTGTGCTTTCCCGGGCTGCTTCGGTCATAGGGTTGGAAATGATTTATTCCGCCAGCTCCACGGCCGGACCGACTAGATGGGTGTTACGTTGAGGATACCAAGAAGGCTAGGTCCCCTTCTTCCCAGAGGTGCACAGTAGGCTCACGCAATCTTGGAGTGCACCTTTCTCTGCCCGAACTACGTGCGCCTCCACCCTCACCACTCTTGACGGCAGGGGCTTGTTGCACGAGCTCCGCACTACAACTGACTATGCTCTTCGGACCACTAAGTCTGTTGCGTGTGTGCTGAGAAGGACGATGGCCACATTAGTGGTCCAGGAGTGCCACCTCTGGCTAATCCTGGCAGATATGCGCAAAGTCGACAAAGTTTGCTTTCTTGACTCCCCCATATCCCAGGCTGGCCTGTTCGGCGAAGCCATCTGTGAATTCACCCAGGAATTCAAGGCGGTGAGAGAGCAGTCAGACGCGATGGGCAATGTCATCTATTGGCGGGAACGTAAGACCGCTCCGCCCACCGAGCCATTTACATCTGCTGCTCCTCGCCAAGGGCGAGAGCTGCCCCGCCTCCACCGAAGCGGCCGCGTCGAGCACCTTGTTTTACCAGAATCAGCCCCCTGTCTGCCCATGTCTTGCGAGAGGAGATTGCTGTCCTCCTGGTGAAGGATGCAATCGAGCCGGTCCCTCCAGCCGAAATGGAGAGCGGGTTTTACAGCCTGTATCTCATCATACCCAAAAAGAGTGGTGGGTTACGGCTAAACCTATATCTGCCTAGACCTACCTAGGTCTTCACAAGCTGCTGTTCAAAATGCTCAAGAAGCAGAAGCACATCCTCCGGTGCGTTTGTCCTCGGGATTGGTTTGCAGCGATAGACCTGAAGGACGCGTACTTTCATGTCCCCATTCTTCCACGCCACCGTCAGTTTCTGCGGTTTGTGGGGCCGAGCCTGGCAGTACAAAGTCCTCCCCTTCGGGCTCTCTCTGTCTCCGCAGGTCTTCATTAACCTTCGGCTCGCAAGCATCCGCATACTCAATTATCTCGACGACTGGCTGATTTTAGCTCACTCCCAGGAGCACAAGGTACTCCAGCACCTCCACCTATTTGGGGTTTCGGGTCAACCGAGAAAAGAGCAAATAGTGAAAAAATCCCGTGCAGAGGATCTCTTTTCTCGGGTTGTCACCATGACAGGCAAGATCGGGGCGAGCTGAACCGTGCAGCTGATGCTCTCTCACGGCAGCCTTTACGTCCAGGAGAGTGGAGACTCCAACCAGCTAGTTGCGCCTCTCTGGCCCAACCGGACCTGGATTTCTGAACTATCCCTACTCGCGAGAGATGACCTGCTCTCTCAGGGACAGGGCACCATCTGGCACCCTCGGCCAGATCTTTGGAATCTCAACATGCGGTCCTTAGACGCGAGGAAGACTTAGGTAACCTACCGATGCCGGTGGTTAATACCATGACTCAGGCTAGAGCCCCCTCTACGAGGCACGCCTACGCCCTATAGTGTAGTCTATTCACTGAGTGGTGCGTTTCTAGCAGAGAAGACCCCCGAACTTGCCAGATCAGCGTTGTGCTTTCTTTCCTTCAGGATAGGTTGGAGAGCAGGCTGTCGCCCTCCACACTGAAGGTTTACGTGGCTGCCATCTCCGTTCACCATGACGCGGTGGCTGGCAGCACCGTGGGAAGGCATAACCTCATCATCTGGTTCCTCAGAGGCGCTAGGCGATTAAATCCAGCCTGCCTCCCTCTCATGCCATCTTGGGATATTGCCCTCATTCTCACGAGCATGCGTGGTGATCCATTCGAACCACTCGACTTAATATCTTTAAGATTTCTGTCCCTGAAGACAGCTCTGCTGGTCGCGTTGGCATCAATTAAGAGGGTCTGGGACCTGAAGGCATTTCCAGTCAGTGACTCGTGCCTGGAATTTGGGCCGGCCTACTCTCACGTTGTCCTGAGACCCCGGCCTGGATATGTGCCCAAGGTTCCTACCACACCGTTTAAGGACCAGGTAGTGAGCCTGCAAGCACTGCCCACGGAGGAGGCAGACCCAGCCCTTTCATTATTGTGTCCAGTTTGCGCTTTGCGAATTTATGTGGACTGCACTCAGAGCTTTAGATCATCTGAGCAGCTCTTCGTCTGTTATGGTGGTCGGGAGAAGGGAACAGAGGTTGGCCCACTGGATAGTGGATGCCATCTCCCTTGCTTACCAAAGCCAGGGCGACCATTGCATCCTCTTAGGCGCGTGCACGCGGCACATCTGTAACAGACATTTGTAGAGCTGCAGGCTGGGTGACACCTAACACATTTGCAAGATTTTATAATCTGTGAGTGGAGCCGGTTTCCTCAAGGGTGTTAGGAAACCTTGGTGATAGAGGAAACATTCGGTGAACGTGTTATAACACGCTTGCTGCACCATTCTTCCTAACACAAAGATACGTGTGCTTTTTTCACTCTGTCAGTAAAGTTTCCTGCTTGGCGAACCCTGCAGAGATTCCTCCGAGGCCCCCAGCATCTGACTCAGCGGAGGAGTCAGGCGCTGGCCCATTACGTTGTTGGTCTGCCCGTTGGTCAGCCCACATGCTGGGTATAGGTGCCCGCTATGTGCGATCCCTGCTGGCGATCCCATATGCTTGTTCAGCCACGGTTCAGTCCCCCATCACAGGCGGACCCATGTCTTCTTTCACCGCTAACCATCTTATTTCATATGTGTACTCCCCTTTCGCAGGGCTAGCCCATATGCTTTTTGCCACCAGGTCTCCCCACTTGGGCAGCAGTTGGCCTCCGCAGCATCCTCCCTATTGGGACTGCACGCTTTCCCAACGTAATATCGTATTTAATTCCTAGAATTAACTAGACGCATTCGACCCCCCCAACAATATATCCAAATCTGTAATCTTCTGTTGAAGTGGGATAAGTAAGGGCCAGGGAACACATTGGAAGACCACGCCTCTGGTGATGCAGCTGCGCTCACGCTCTTTCTGCCTGGCATAACCTTTTATCGGGGGCGAGGTAAGGTTCAATCATTGTGGTGTTTTCCATACATTTTCCCATAGTGGAAGTTTTTCCACATAGCATTGAAGTTCCCCTCCCGAAGGGGAACACTCCAGTTACTAAAGTAACCCTCGTTCCCTGAGGGGGGGGGACAAAAATGCTTTGTTCCTTCGCCACAATGATTGCCCCTTAGCTGTTTGGGTGAAAGCCTCTTTAGCTAGAAAAGGATCCTCAGCTTAGCACGCGCTGCGCTTTTATTGCCAAATTGATTGCAACAAGCATCAGCTGTGCAAGCTGATGCTGCCAACTCATCGGCATTTCATTGGCCCGTTTACATACTCTTTCAGTTGATTGGCTTTGTGACAAAATTCCCCATAGTGGAAGTTTTTCCACATAGCATTTCCGTTCCCCCCCCCCCCCCCCCCACCCCCCCCCCCCCCCCCCCCCCCCCCCCCTTTCCCTCCCCCCCCCCCCCCCCCCCCCCCCCCCCCCCCCCCCCTCGGGGAACGAGGGTTACTTTAGTAACCGAAGCGATCTGAATGTCATTAGCATATCTATGGTAAGAGATTTGTTTTCTTATCATTATTTGGCTCAATGGGAGCATATAAAGGTTGAACAGGAGAGGTGCCAGAATGGAACCTTGTGGGACTCCACATGTCATGGGTGTTGTGCTGGATGCCTTTATTTAATGCTCTAATTAAAGAAAGAAACCAGAATCCTCTCTTGGCTATATGTCTTAGCTAGAGTTTTGTTCAGGATCATCTATTGAAATGTTGTTCAAAGAATAAATTAGATTCATACCTTACCACACAAGGTGTCTTCATGGGTTCTAAAAATGAAGCCAATGTACACTCCAGTAAAGAAAATGAATAAAAAAACACTTTAATTAAAAAAATAAATCCACTGAAAAAAAAATAAAAACAATTACAAGAACATAACAAAAATACTTTATTCTTTGTTGAGAATAAAGGACCTAAGACATTTAGTATAAAGAAGTCAGTTAAGCGTGCTGCTGGTTTGTAGGTTCTAGCCTTTTATACAGTTTTCATGCATAGATGCAAAAGATTTTTAGGATAACTATATCATGAAAGCTTTTGAAATGACTATATCAGGAAAGCTTTTGAAATAGCTATCTCAGGAAAACTCTTAGGGTATATCTCTAAACATGTAAATCAACATTTGAGGAGTTCATCAGGGTCATTCTGGTAATATTTTGTAACTTGTCAAGGATCTCGTCTTTTGGAGGTAACCTTGCCATATTTCTTCCATGCTGTGGTTATAGTAATTGGTTTGTAGTTTTATCTGGACCGCATCCTCACTTATCGTTAACAGATGGCTGACACACTTCAGTACATCGTCTTTGATCTTGGCGAGCTCTCTGTCGGAGACGCCTGTCCTTCCTCCTATGTTTCGTCTCATCGCTAATAACCGTTTTTTTTAAACATAGGAACATCCTAATATGTAAGTGAAGTTTTGTGTCTTTTACAATTAATGTCATTAAACCAACCATACACCACAATTTCTTTACCACTTTTTTATAGTGTAGGTTTTGTCAAAGATAAAGTTCTTGTAAATTCAAACTTCTTCAGTTTTTGCAGTTGAAGTTCAGTTCAGTTCAGTGTAAAGTAAATGTCACTGCTGAAAGATGAAACACTGAAGATGGAAGAGCAGCTCTATCAATGCGCAGCTCCACAAGTCTCAAACCAAGCAAGCCAGTGATGAGAAATATTCTTCACCAGTTTACAAAAATGAAGAACAAAAAAATACCTTGAGAAAAACCAGGCTCAGCTGGGCGAGACCAGTTCTCCTTTGGCCAAACATCTTGTGCAGAGCTGCAGTCTAGGTGCCAAAGGCTTGAGAACACTGTACGTCCCTCATGGAGAAATTACAGGTCTGAGTAGGTCACTGGCAGGTGTTTAGGTTAGACCACAGGCTCAATGCAGAGACTCGTTTGTCACTGAGGTCTTTCTGGAATCTCCCGCTCTCCACTATTCCATGACCACCGCAGCATCTGCTCAGGAAACGGCCCAGTCCAGGTTTACGGAGATCATTGATACCATTCAAATTATAATTTCTTTTTGGAAAGTGTTCCTTGGTCCGGTTGCCCTAATTAATCCACTCTAACAATCATTTGTAAAGTTATGTGTTTGAGTTTTATATGTATGCAAAGAGATTTCTATTTAGTCTAGTTTTAAGATGTAAGATAAGTGTTCCCAGATAGCAAGAACATTGCCTGTCATTTGCTTCTGGTAAATGACAATTTGGCATTTAGAGTAATGTTACTTAAATATTCATCATTAAATGTAAAAGTTAGAACTCATTGAGTGATTAGTTATTCATTTAATTAAGAAATGCGTCGAGTTAAATAGTATTTTCCTCTTTGAACGTAGTGCTTACATAATGTTAGCGCTTCAACAGTTTGCTGTTTAAATTAATGTTACCATTAAAGTTATTGCAAATTTTCAATGACCACAGAATATGGTTTATTTATTATAGATAAATATCAATTTGTGAAAATGTTCAGTCATGTTTCAGTGTGGTTTAGTAAGGTTTAAAATAAAAGCGGTCCCATTAGGCCTAACATGATAATGGAAGCCAATAGAAAAAGTGTCTTATAATTGTAAAATGGACTAACAATATGGGTATATTGTTTCTGTACAATATAGAGCCGAAACTCAACAAACATTTATAAATCAACAAATTTTTGTTATCTAATGGTCATTTAATGTCATTAAATGTAATGTAACTGACTTCAATAACCCGGTTTGACCAGCGTGGCGCTGTAACGGAGACAGTTTTCAGCTTTTCTGGGTTCAGTTCAAAAGAAGAAGAGACCTTTACTCTTAATAACAAACTGGACAAAAAAAAATTACAACACTTAATCATAGCGATGTGATAATGGCAGGATGCAATCTCTGCAATCATCACTTCGACCACAGTACGTTCATTTATATTCAATTTATGCAATAAAATCAAAGCAAACATAATTACAGTATTAATCCTAAAGACATAACAGTGAAACATTTAGAAGTTATTAAGCTGCTCAAATATAAATGTAAAAACTATTACAATTTCATCCAAAGATGCTTCTCCTTCATTCAATTTTGGTGAATGTAGCCTTGGCCAGTATCCAACGATCCTGCGAACAGTTAACTTTCTCTCCCTCCCCATCACCCCAATGGCTGTAAACATCCTCCATACTGACTGGGCAGGGAATCCTTTACAGCCGACCTTGACTGGGAAGAGCCATGCCTGCCAACCTTTCTCCCTGCAGTCATGCAAGAGGTCCTGGTATTTGGCGCTCTTCCTCTCAATCGCTTGCTCAGAACCCTCTTCCCATGGGACTGTAAATTCAATGAGAATGATCTTTCTTTGCCTAGTCAGACCACAGTACTTGCAGTAATTGCAGTCTTTCCCTTGATTGATGGATTGATGGCTCTCCCGTGTGGTTGGTGTTTCTTGCGTCTCTCTTGCTCCAGGGTGTTAGCGAGTGTCATGAGCACCTTGTCATTGCGCCACCTGTATCTACCTTGGGCAAGTGCTATTTTACACCCTGACAGGATGTGCGCCATGGTACCCCTCTCCCCACAAAGCTTGCACAATGAGTCCTCTCTTAAGCCCCACTTGTGCAAGTTTGTCAGAGTTGGGAGTCATACACCAATCTTAACATGAATGAGATGCGCAAAGGTTCCAATCTCCACAGATCTCCCCATGTGATCTTCCTCTTGGGTAGGTCCCACTTGGTCAATGCTCCCTGGGACGCTAGCTCCACTGCCCTTGCCCTTTGCCCCCCCTCTCCAGGTTCTGTACATCCTCCTGAATCATAGCCCTTCTATCCTTGGATCCTGTCTTCCCCCATTGCTAAATATGGGAAGTTCCAAGACCCTGTCTTCCTGTGCATGGCGTTCCCATGATGTCACGTGGCTTCAACATACGGCATTCCTATGATGTCACGTAGCTTCAACATACTTTCAGCTTGTGCAATAGATGAGTCAGCTGCCAACTTGCGTCCTGATCTTGTAAGGATACCTGCCTGCCTGACTTGTTCATCCATCATCTCTGTATGTCATTATGACCCTGCACTTTGCTACCTTAAATTCCTCCACTACGGATGACAGAGGAAGTTGGAGCTGCCCTGATCTAATATAAAGGCCCGATTGCATTTTTGGGCCTCGGGCTTCCTTCCCAGTGGCTGTTATTATGAGGTTCATTCCCATAATGAGGGAGATTGTACATCCAGTTACGATCCCCTTTTCCAGGTTTTGCCACTGGGTGGTGAAGTGGCCGGTCTTGAATCGTAGCTGGATTCCGCCAAAGTAACTAATGATCAACCCCTTGATGTGCTGAGGGATAAGGTAATGGTCTAGTGCCGCATGGACGAGGGTGTGAGGGATTGATCCGTAGGCATTGGCCAAGTCGAGCCAAACAACGGTCAGGTTGCTGTTGCTGGCCTTGGTCTCCCTGATCATCTGGCTAAGAACTCCAGTGTGTTCCAGACATCCAGAGAAGCCTGGGATTCCACTTTTCTGGATAGTGGTGTCAATGTATCCATTCTCAGTCATGTATGAGGTCATCCTTTTAGCCAGTACGGAGAAGAAAATCTTGCATTGTTACATTCTCTCACTCTACGCAATGAGATTGTTCTAAATTGGTCTATGGTTGAGGAGTTCTCTTCTTTTGGTACAAAGCAGCCCTCTGCCCTTTTCCAACACGATGGAATGTTGCCCTTCCTCCAGATCCTCTGGAACAGCTTCTATAGCCTCCGGAGAAGCATTGACACTTCTTATATACCTTATAAGAACAGGTCTATATATATATATATATATATATATATATACACACACACACACACACAGATGAAACCAGAAGTTTACATACACTCTAAAAAATTTTTTTAAATGATTGATGGTAAATCATACTGAACGTTTACTATTTTATGTCTACATCTTACATCTAAATGATTTACATTTGCTAAATGCCAGAATAATGAGAGAATTTTTTTTTAGAATGTGTTATTAATTTCTAGACAGTCAAAAGTTTACAAACATTTCCTTGGTCTTTTTTTTCAGCTTTGCTTTTAAACTGTATAACTTTGGTCAAATGTTTTGGGTATCCTTCCACAAGCTTCTCACAATTGTTTGAAGTTTGAGGTTTTCCTTAAATACTATTCTACAGTTATGCCTCCAATTAACTCAAATGTTGTCAATTAGCCAATCCGAAACTCCCAAAACCTTGACGCCATCATCTGAGCTTTTTCAGAGGCATAATAATTTTATTGTATGTAAACTTGACTTTCAAGAAAAGTTATAACAATTTCTCAAAAAATATCTCTCATTATTCTGCTATTAAGCATAACAGAAACAAATTTGATAATCCTAACTTACCTAAAAGAGAAAAAGTTTAGTCACGTTAACATCTGAATTTTTTTAAATGGTTATGTGCCCTTTTATACAGTGTATGTAAACTTCTGGTTTCAACTATATATATATATATATATATATATATATATATATATATATATATATTATTATTTTTTTAAATGTACATTTATATGTATTTATTTGTGTGTGTTATGTCATCTTTGCAGCAAATATATATTTATATTTATCTAACAATTATTTCTATTTTGTATTTTTCTGTTTGTTGTATGTTGTTAAAATGTTTTCTAACGCTTTATTTGTCCACATTTTGTTCAATAATTGTTTTATCTGAATGTTATTTGCATTGATTAAATTAAACAATTTGATTTTAATTTTTGTTGTGTGATTTCCTCAGTTAATATATGTCGTCAGCCACATGTGGGCCACATAAGGGCATAACAGAACTCAGCCTTACTAATCCTTAATACAAGGCCCATATCTGGGCCACATAAAAAAATGTATTACTTGGCTCAAGCTTGGTGGAGTTGTGGCACTACTTTGGTTCAGTTTTGGCTATAAAGGATGTGGGCCAGTTCTGGGCCGGGGAACACTAACTGATCTGGGCCACATCTTAGCTGTTGATTTGGGCCAGATCTGGGCCAAAGGAAATTTGTTGACTGGGTTTGGTGTTTTATTATGTCTGAGAGATTACTGCAAAGTCACTACACATCTATACTGATATACTGTATTCAAACACCAATACATTTAATTATATTGACATGCATATTTAAAGCATAGTACACATATAAATACCCTTTATTAACCATAGTCTGTTAAACAGAAACTGCTGAACATGATGATGTCAGTAATATGCAAATTGATGTATGACGTAATCTAGTGACATTTAGCGACTTTTTGAGTGGAGCTTAGTGCCTTTTCATTGAAAATAGTTGGCAACACTGCATGCTGCATCTTGTCAGATGACAAAACAGACACGAATGAATCAGAAATTCCGTTTATGAGTCAATATAGCAAGGTCATTTGATGTATTTGTTGCAGAGTTTATTCAAGTCTTTCTGCAATGATGAGCCACACACAGATTTTTCTTTACTAAGTTTGCAGTACACACACACACACACACACAAACATTTAACTTTGCACAATTTTTGCATTTCTAATTGCAGCAAATGTGACAGGATACAAGTTAATATACACTGCTGTATGAATATCTATTATTTTACTGTACAAAATAAACCTGATTTAACATCCACAAACCGGGACTTCTGTTGTATAATTGAAAGATACTTGTATATTAGTTGTAGTGACACTATGTAGTAGTACTATTCCAGCAGTTTTGAATTACATAGCAATTTTACAATTTTTTTTTTTTAATTACTGTCTTTTTTTTTAAATAAAAAATAATTTAAACTTGTAAAACTAATTCTTGAGGTCAAGCTGATCACAAAGTTGAAACAACAGATCTTTTAATCCTAGTTTCTTTGCAAATCCTGCTCTGTGGACATATTTATACACATTGCTATGGAGACATGTTAATACATTCCTGTCAATAAATTTGGTGGGCAGAGAAAGCCACATTTCTACATCACAGTGGGCCTCAAAATCACTGGGATTTGAATCCTATTTTAACATCAGGAAATTAAAAAAAAAAGAGACTTGTGTTTATATCACTCCAATATGACTGTGGGCACATTACCTAAACACAGTTCTGTCCAAATAGCTTCCAAAAGATGATTTTGCATCGTAGGTGCCCTTTAATTTAGTTTATTTGTAAATGTTTTAAGGCTTGTAACATTGTCTGCGTAAACAAATGTATACAAAACATTGTTATGTTGATATAACCATCTTGTTTAATTTCTGAATATGGTTTACATAGAAACCTTTCCCATCAGGTGCTGCTTTGTATTTTTTTCAGGTTTACATAGGATTATGTAACATTTAGGTACAAAAATGCAGAGTAGTAAACCAAAACTTGAGGCTAATATGGCAAATATCTCTACAGCTACAGTAAATTTCCCAGGAGGACTGACATAAGCTGGAATAAACGTGATCCATACTGCACAGAATATGAGCATACTGAATGTGATGAATTTGGCTTCATTGAAGTTATCAGGCAGTTTGCGAGCCAGAAAAGCAAGAATAAAACACAAGACAGCAAGTAGGCCAATATAACCAAGCACAGCCCAGAATCCTATATTAGAACCCAAATTGCACTCAAGGACAATCTTTTCTTGATAATATTTTAAATTTTTGTGGGGAAATGGAGGTGACATTGTTAGCCACAGCACACATATAAGTACCTGTATAAGTGTCAAAGCAAATACACTTAGTCGTTGTTGAACAGGACCAAACCACTTCATTATATTATTTCCTGGAAGTGCAGCTTTGAAGGCCATTAACACCACTATTGTTTTCCCCAGAACACAAGAGATACAGAGGACAAAAGTGATTCCAAATGCTGTGTGGCGCAACATACAGGACCACTCAGTGGGGCGACCAATGAAAGTAAGAGAACACAGGAAACACAGAATCAATGAGAAGAGCAACAGGAAGCTCAGCTCTGAGTTGTTGGCCTTTATTATTGGAGTGTCTTTTTTACGGTAAAACAGGATGGCCATTAGCGCAGTTAATACTGCCCCAAACAGTGAGAAGATGACTAGAACTATACCCATAATTTCTGTGAAAGACAGAAATTCTACATCCTTTAAAACACATTTATTTTTCTCAGCATTAGACCAATATTCCCCTGGACACTGTTTGCAGTTATTTGAATCTGGAAAAAAAGTAATGATCATTACTGTTAGAGATAAAATGATTTTATTTAACTCCTCTGCTTGGAATCTACTCCATCCAGAACTGGAACGTATGAAAAAATAATAATAATAAAATTTCCTTGAATCTGTGAGATGGGATAAAGATTACCTGTCTGATTACTGATTTCTCCTTCGGCACATGGAATACAGTCATAACAGCAGACAGGTCTTCCTTTCTGAGCAGCCTTCCTAGAGCCTGGAGGACAGCTCTCACTGCACACAGACCTGGGCCTCTACATAGAAAAATACATTGTTTTCTTAGTTATTTATACTAATTCCATAAAAAAAACATTGTCCTTAAATAGCCTTTGATCTCAGAATCTTTAAATGATGCAAATAAGCAATCATTCAGTTAACAGAGCTTTCCTTTTGTTAAACTCATTCTGTACTGGGGTCAACGGTTACTTTTGACCATATACATGTTATAGGGCATAGGCTTTTACTCTTTAAGAAGTTTTTGTAGATTTTTTGGAGAAAAAAAAAAGTACGCCTTGTACTCCATTGCAGGTTTGGGGTCCCTGGACACCAGTTTAAAGCTTCTGTATATAACAGTTACAGATTTGTGTATTTTTCAATGTATCACATTATTCTAATGCGGTATCCTTTATGTCTTTAGATCTGGGTAGTAATTTGGGAATTTGATCTTTGGTTGCAAGTATATTACTGTCATTTACATCCAGTTGTCCTCCAGCCCACACTATGCTTTCAGTGTGAAGCACAAATCGCTGGTGAGGAGGCAGTGAGGCATCATAGTACCCAATTGGTTTAAACTGGATTGATTCATTTGCATCCTTCTGCCAGTTAACAACTTCATATTGGGCTACTGTGGCACCAGAGCTGTCAAATGACACATTATCTCCCAGTTTAAGTGTGAAATTAATCTTTTTCAGAGTCCCAACAACCTATTGAGGAATATACATTTTAAAACCTTTTAACTGGATGTCCTCATTCTCTTCTCTACCTTACTGCTTATTTATTTATTGCCTTAATACTAATATCTACCTGTCTATCCATTTACCTGCTGTGGTTGTAATGCAAGGCCTTTTTCACAGCCGTCTTCTTTGCATTTGAGTAGACTGTGTAGTGAATGAGCTACAGCATAAACTGCTTTGTAGACATTTGTTGAATATCTTTGTTCAGGTACATCTTCATTGTAGTTTTTTAACAACAGTAGATCCTGATATATACCACAACTTAAAGAATATTGGGAAGAATTCGCCCCTGTCACCGTGCATGGAAAAGCTGTTTCCCAGAATGATTTTATGACATAATCTGCAAAACCTTCAATATCAGTTTTTCTCACTGCAAACCCCAGCGACCCTCCAAGCACATGAAAACTGTTTGGGGTGATCAAACTCTTTGCAGTTATCCATCCCTCGACTCCAATCATTTGAAGACCTGTAATGTTCTGAATACTAAGTTGTTCAAGTAGATTGTACATTTCAGAACTGGTAAGAAATGCAACAATGACTTTTGCGGTTCCTTTCTTTATTGTGTCAACAACTTTTTGGAGTTTTTCTGGCTCTGTTCGATAGAATTTCACAGAGTACTCCACACAAATTCCTTCCTCCTGAGCTGTATTGAGAAATGTTGTCATTCCATTGTTTCCATAGTCATTATCCGTGTTCACAGCTCCCACCCAAGACCACCCAAAATGCTTGACTATGTATGCAAGTGCTCTGCTCTGATGGTAATCACTAGCAATAGTTCGAAAGAAAGAGGGGTAATCTTTCCTATTGCTGAGACATTCACACGTGGCTGAGGGACTTATCTGGTGAGGAAAAATAAATCAGTAAATAAATAAATACAGTAACATAAAAGCATAAATAATCATTAGCTTACCACTGGAATTTTAAAAGGTCCAGTAGTTCTGGAAAGAATCACTGTAGCAGAAGACTCTGTTTCTCCTATTATAGCATGTATAGGAGACTGCCCAGTGCATCTGTCTCTCCATGTAAACTCTGGACCATTCATCAATGCCATAGTTGCACTCATAGCAGACAGTCTGGAACCACATGCATCATAAATTTGGTAGCCAACAGTAATATTTGGTAACAAACTTAAACTTCTGTTAATCTCCTCAATGGCATAAATCATGGTCTGAACCATTCGAAAATCTCTTAAACTCACACTGTAAAAATGTGTCAAAACATCAATAGTCATTGGCATAGACTATTTGCATTCTTTTACATGCGGTTATTCCTAAAACACATTAATAGTGCATTGTACTAATTTAATTTCTACTGTATAGATTTTAAATAGCTTGCAAACTAACAAACCTTGAACATGATAGAAGCTGGGGCTTTTGTGTATATGTAAATGAAGTTAATATCTCTGTGCTGTGGACTGAAAAAATTGCTCCAATATTTACATCTCCATCCTTGGATAGCAACGGATACTTAGGATTTCCCATCAATTGACAAAGAGGATTCTCTGCCTTTGTATAAAATATAAAGATAAGCACAGTGTATAGAAAGACAGACATTGAAACAATTCTGTTCAATGGAGCCAAATGCACCTGACTTAATACAATATGACAACTTTTATAAGCATAATGAGTATGGATGAGTGATTCTGACATCATAGGGCAGGCCACAGAGTCAAGTTAATATACAGTATGTAGTAAAATCTAAAATTGCAGAGGGTGTGTATTTAGTTTATGCTTATTTAGCAAATCACAGTCATGTTATTTTATAAAAAAAAAAAAATTATAAAAAACAAATGTCAAACAAACAATCCATCTGAACTCAGTAGTTTAAGTGCTTTACAAGCAGATTTAATTTATGCTTTTTTTAATGCACAACCCACTTAGTTGTCTGACACACAGGAAGAAAATTTTATTTTAACATTCATTTATTCATTTTCTTTTCGGCTTAGTCCCTTTATTAATCTGGGGTTGACACAGCGGAATGAACCGGCAACTTATCCAGCATATGTTTTACGCAGCGGATGCCCTTCCAGCTGCAACCCATCTCTGGGAAATTTTTTATTTTATATATTTTAAATTATTATTTATTAGATGTTATTTTTTTTCTGACCTCATCATCATCAAAGATGGGAAGTAACGAAGTACAAATACTTCGTTACTGTACTTAAGTAGTTTTTTCTGGTATCAGTACTTAACTCCACTACTAATTTTTTTGAAAACTTTTTACTTTTACTTCTTACATTTTTACACAGATATCTGTACTTTCTACTTCTTACATTTTTTTAAACCACGGTTGTTACTTTCGTTTTCATGTGTTTGGTGGCGCGATCTATATTATTTCTTGTCATTGCGCAATAATATGAGCGCATTTTTGATGCAATCAGTCTCTTTTTCCTCATTGCATGCCTGCGTGCTGCAGCGCACGGCTTCTTTAAGGCTATCGCGAACCGTACATGGCCTAGGCCCCTAGTTCATGAAGATTACTATGAGAAAGGCTAGGATTACTACACCGTGACAGAGGGGAATTTAACATGACTGATGCTGCCCTGTTTACACGGTAATAAGACAAATTTTGCTCATTCGGATCACAGATAAACGAGACACATTCCAGTCAAAAACATGCTGTTTAGATGCTTAAGCCATACCTGCCAACACTCCCGTTTTTCCCGGGAGTCTCCCATATTTTAGACCCGTCTCCCGTATTGTTCTGTCTCCCGGTAAACTCCCGTCAAACTGATCTGCTTCTCCTTTATTTTAACTATTTAATTTGACCGTTTATTCTTTTCTTGTTCACAATCACAGATGTTTTAAGTGAGAGTTTCAGAACTTGTCTGAGTATATTACGTCAGAGAGATTACTGCAAATTCACTACTCATCTATAATGATATACTGTATTCAAACAGCAATACATTTAGTTAAATTGACAAGCTTACGTAAAGCGTAGTGCAAATATAAAATACCCCATTTATTTACCATAGGCTGTTAAACAAACAGAAATTGTAGAACGTGATGACGTCAGTAATATGCAAATTAGCGTATGACGTAGCCCCACCCCCCGTCTCCCGGAATTTACGAACCAAATGTTGGCAGGTATGGCTTAAGCCTTTTGTCCACTTTCGATCATACTGCACAGGCTTTCTCTGTTCTTTCAGTCTAATACCGCGAAAAATAGTGCTTTTTGTACAGATTAGTACATTTAGTACTAAAACAATCAAATACTTTATAAAAAAAATTATGCATTGCGGTTTATTTCCTTTATTTCTGATGAGTTCATATTTCCTAATACAGAATTTATGCTGTTTGTTTAGTTTTTATTGATTTTTTTATTGACTATATGATTTACATAGGCCTATACTGTTGTCTTCAATTAATATTTTAAGAAATATATTACAACAACAAAGGTAATTATACTGGGCAATTTATGTGTATGTTGCTTTAAGCATATAAATGTATTGCAGTTGTTCTCAGTCACTTTGGCACATTTCTCAGATCAGGACTGAAATTTATAAAACTAGGACTAAGTGTATTTCTCAAAACAACACGGATAAATAGCAAAACACCATGGATTACCTGCAAAAGCCAGTCTCCTGCTCAAAATCCTTCAGTTCAGCTCTCAAAACTAAATTTCTGTCAATGAACATGTCATTGGTGTCAGAATGACCTTGTGTCATTGTATATGAATAAGACTCAAATTACTACTTTGGAGGGCTGTTCTGGTGTAAGCTATGGCAATATTTTTGCTGTTTGTACTGTAATTAGTTGCCAGATCATGTCATTCTGATACAGAAAGCAAAAGAGAGCATCGCATAGCACAAAGAAAAAACAAAAGTAAAAATGTGAACAGGACAACCTCCTTTTATAGACCTTCGTTAGAAAAATTCAAGATTCACCTGGGAGAAATGTAAAAATGCATTATGACTAAATATTAAGACAACTCTTTCAGGCATTTGAACGATTAAATGTTGTGGGGGTGAGTCTATTCAACAGAGATAAAAATAATAAATTTTGACCAACATGACATAAGCAACTGATGATATAGGAAACATCAGAGAATTGCACATAATCATTTGCATGGATGAACAAAAGCATTTGCAACTTGTTCATAAAGAGAAACTGCTTTCTGATGTGCACAAGTGACACACTGATGATCTGAAGATTGAACAGGGGTTTTAAGAATTTCAATTCTGATCTGAGAAATGGACCAAAGTGACTGAGAAAAACTGTAACAGAATTAATGTTTATCCATTAATTAAAATAACCACAATACCTGAAAAATAAAACACTGAAATAGCGGGTTATATAGGAGAGCTGCTCTTTGAAGAGAATAAGCAGCTTTAGCCTAATGCAAAATATAGTTTGCAGACATATCTGATAAGAATTTATTTTAGCAAAAGAAAAAATCTTTATATTTTGGACAGTTTCAGTGTGAAATGTAAGACATTATTTATAAAGATAGACAGAGTGTATCAGCATGAATGGCAGCTGTTGTTTTTGATCTAACAGCGGCAAAACTACATGCTGAACACTGTGAGTTTGCATCAGGATGATTACCTACCTATCTCACTCGCTATCCTTCAGCTTTGTCCCTGATTTATCAGGGGTCGCCATAGCAGAATGAACTGCCAATTATTCCAGCATTTGTTTTACGCAGTGGATACCCTTCCAGCTGCATCCCAGTACTGGGAAACACCCATACACATTCACACACACACACATATAAACTACTGCAAATTTGGTTGAATTATTATTCACCTATACCGCATGTCTTTGGAACTGTGGTTGAAATTAGTACTTTTTACTTTTTTACTTTTGTAAATTTTTCAGGCGGTACTTCTTTACTTTTACTTAAGTACAAAGGTGTAGTCAGTACTTCTACTTTTACCAGAGTCATTTTAAACATGAGTATCTGTACTTCTACTTAAGTAAAGGATGGGTGTACTTTTGCCATCTCTGATCATCATCATCTTCAACACCTTATCCAGTGCCAAGACAAGGAGGCAGCAGAGAACAACAGAGTTCTCTTTACCACAGGGTGGCCGCGGGGTTGTAAAAGGTAGTAAATTAAATTGGCCAGAACTAAGGGCATTAAAAAGTAATAATTGCAGGGCTTAAAGTATTCGGGCACCGTGCCGGATCTCCGGCGTGCAGCTGTGAGAGAAAAAAATTTTTAATTTAGAACCTGCACATGCGGTTTAATAAGGGATGTTTAAAATAATCGATTAACCGTTAACCGAAAGGGTGCGTTTGTAACCAATTAATGGGTATCAGTTAAATGATAAAAAAATATTATTTTATATATTATTTTTAAAGTTTGGCTGCATAAAGGGCTGATCACAGCGAACGCGCTTTTTGCATTGAGATGGGCATCTGTTGAATGGTTTACCAACAGCAGCAAGTGTTTACGCGTCCTGGGCGCCTCACATTTTGCCGCTGCCCACCGTGTGCTCGAGCGGAAAAAGCGTGTTACATCAGTCGCGTCCTTTTCATTCTTCAATCAAATGAAAGCACTGCAGGATTTCTGTTGAGGTGACAGCAGGGTTTGTGTTGTCAAGGCCACTACGGCAAACTTTTAATGATGGAAGAGAGACTTGTGGTTGCTGTTTTAAGTTATTCAGAGCTGTATTACTGTATAGATCTTGAATATCACAATATTATTAAAAATGACAATTATAACAATGACAGCAACACGACTTTCGCACAATACGGGTCAGCTGATTCAATCGTTTCATAGTGACATACAAAAGAGCACCGCACTTCTTTTTTTCTTGTCAACATAAAAGCCAGTGCGGTGTGCCTCGCGTTTATGGAACTGAAAGGCGTGCTCTTTGTGATCGGCCCCTAAATGTGCAACAAATATTTGTTAACTCGCGGGACAGTAACACTTGCAAACATACATGTCTACATACATATTTTGCCAAAGAAGCAAAATGAAAGAAGGATATTTCTGGTCACAGTTTGACACAGACAAGTTGACAAACCAGCGCTGATGCTGATGAGTTATAAACTTAACAAACAGGCTATTGATGATTTAGTGTACAACCAACAAACCAACCTTTTTTCCATTTGAAAAATTACAGTTATTAATAGTTCTTATATAATATCAGCTTTTAAAATAGTTTACATAATCTACGAATCAAACAAATCCAAATGTTTTCTTGATTTTTGTATAATGATAACTTCGCACCAAACTGAAGCTTTCATTTTACAGCTTATAAAACATGTATGCAAATTAATGCAATATCATATGTAAACAACAAAATTGTTATAAAAAAGTCAACGTATGAGCCTTGAGGTTCATTCTCATTTTATTTCATCACACGCAGTATTCTGTGCAGTTTCTCTGTGCGTGCTAAAACAAACTGGGTACTTGGCTGGGTTGCTGCCTAACATGTAGGCGAGCTCGCTTCTATTCAGTAATTAAATTAAAACATGGGGAAATGCACATTTTTGGACCTCTGGCTGAAGGACTCAAGATTTAAAGACTGGCTAAGGCCAGTAATTGGCAACACCCGCGAGGCTCATTGCCACATCTGCAAGAAGACAATTAATATACCCTGGGTGGGGGTGAATGGCGTCAAATCGCATATGGAATCAAATAGCCATCAAGCTAGGATGCTCAGACGTAGTGAGCAGCTTCCCATATCAATGTCCTGTTTTGTCCTACGCTCCTCAACCTCCACTGCTTTGCCCTCAACATCGACTGCTCTCCCGATGCAAACCACTGCCAGCATTAGTCCTAGCAGCATCGTCAACAGGTGCATGACAGACAGCAGATGTTATCCCCCATCACCACCTCACTACATTGCAACTACCTAGCAACTTAACACTGCTCTTTAAATTAGAACGATGGCATTGGAGAGCTGTTTCAAAATGTGTTTCTGGACTGACATAGCGAAATCCTTCGCTTTAGGCAAGAATAAGCCTGCTTAGATGGTCTGTTAGGAACAAACAACACACCAGGGGTGCGGGCAAAAATAAAGACTATTAGAATTAAAGTCAACAAAAGCAGGCTGCCGCATGCTGGACATTGGTGCACAGCACTTGAGAGGTTTACGAAGGCTCGAAAAGAGGGGTGGATGCCTGCAGAGAAGGCAAGCCAGGTGGCTAATCAGGTGAGCTAGTGGCTGGGGATGAGATCCGTGGTCGACACTTGAGCGCTGGTAGTCGTCGGGCAGAGCAGAGTACAGGTGAGCCTCGTGAACAAATAACACGCACACAAGACAGGACTAGACAAAACTACAAAAAGACTATTTTAGTGATAGAAGCACGGTGGCAACTGTAACGGGATCATTCAACACAATGAGTAATAATCTGGCGCCGAGACAGAAGTAGTTATAGAGACACTAATCAGCTACAAGTGAGAGCAGGTGCCACAGCAATAATTGCAAATAGAAAAGATCTACAGCTGAGAGGGGAGAAAAGCTCCAAAAATGCAAGATAATTAATGAAATCAAACTTGGCCCATGACAGTACCCTACCCCCGAGGAGCGCCAAGAGTGGGAGAAGTCCTCGATAAGCGAGCGGTTCGGAATGTCTCGGGCTGATACTCAGCTTTTTTCCTCAGGACTGTATCCTTCCCAATCCTCTAAATACTGGAGTCCACGGCCACGGGGGCGCACAGCCAGGATTCTCTTAACCCTAAAAATAGTCATCGACAAGAGCTGGGATAGAGGGGGTGGGAGGGGACGTTGCACGAATAACGAGTGTAATACAAGAAACGTGAAAGACTGGGTGAACACGCTGAAGATTATGGGGTAGTTTAAGTTGAACGGCCAAGGCGTTTATGACCCTTTTGATCTGGAAAGGTTCGATGAATTTGGGAGCTAACTTATGGGATTGCGACTGGAGAAGATGGCGAGTGAAAAGCCAGACTCTTTGCCCACAGATGTATCTCGGAGCTTAATGCGACATCGA
Source organism: Danio kyathit (assembly GCA_903798195.1). Lineage (NCBI taxonomy): Eukaryota > Metazoa > Chordata > Actinopteri > Cypriniformes > Danionidae > Danio > Danio kyathit. The sequence goes on from LR812536.1 coordinate 43,619,288, forward strand.
TTATCGACACAATGAGTTAGTTCTCCCGTCTTAGTGAGAGCATTACGCACAGCTCTCCAGGTACAATGACAGCGTTTAATGAATGAATTTGACTGACGGAACGGCAGACTGGAATTCTTGAGAGGAAAACAAGGGGGGCTGATAGCCTAAACAAGCTTGAAAGGGGGAGAGACCGGTGGACGATGTCGGCAGTAAATTTGGCCCACCCCAGTTGTTCGCACCATGAAAATGGATTATGCGTCATGAGGGTACGGAGAACACAGCGAAGAATTTGGTTGACACGTTCTGCCTGCCCGTTTGTCTGGGGTGAAAGCCTGATGATAGACTGGCAGGAACAGGGATAAAGTGCGCAGACTTGGAGAAGCAATCAACAATGGTTAAAATAACTGTATTACCCAATGACGGCGCAAGGCCAGTTACAAAATCCATGGCACTATGAGACCAAGAACGAGTGGGAATGGGAAGGGGTCAGAGCAAACTGGCCGGAGGATCATTACTAGACTTCGATTGTGCGCAAACTGAACAGGATTTGACAAAACACTGAATGTCACGATGCATGGTCAGCCACCAGAATCGTTGACACGCGTTGGCATAACTTCCCTTAATGCTAGGATAAATAAAGTATACTATCGGGACACCCTCGCGGAATACTGGTGCCAGTGAGGGATCTTTTGACAATTCATTCGATACCCCAAGTGATCGCTCCGAGGACGCATTCTCTAGATATGTAAATAGTATGGTTTCAGTGGGTGGGTTGCTGTCCGTAGTGCTGAATTGGCCAGATAGCGCGTCTGGTTTAATATTCTTAGTTCCCAGCTGGAAAGAAATGGTGAAATCAAAACGAGTAAAAATGAAAGCCCAATGAGCTTGACGGGCATTTAATCTTTTAGCAGTACGAAGATAAGCAAGGTTACGGCGATCTGTCCAGACCAGGAAAGGAAGGACCACACCTTCGAGCCAGTGACGCCATTCACTGATCACTAGATGAATGGCTAGAAGTTCGCAATTTCCCACGTCATAATTCTGTTCAGCAGGTGAAAGACATTGGGAAAAATAGGCACAGGGGTGGATCTTGCCATCTACTGTCGATCGTTAGGATAAAACGGCCCCCACTCCTGTATTAGAGGTGTCGATCTCCACAATAAATTGCTTTGTAGGTCAGGCGTTATTAGAATGGGTGCAGAGGTGAATTGACTCTTTAATCAGTCAAAAGCTACCTGTGCTTCATTGGCCCATACAAATCGTGATTTGGATGAAGTGAGCACGGTAAGTGGGGTAGCAATTTGGTTGAAATTACTTACAAAATGACGGTAAAAATTTGCAAAGCCAAGGAATCACTGTAAGGCTGTGTGGGACTTAGAAACGGCCAAATCTAACACCGCGCGCACTTTTGCTGGGTCCATACTAATGCCTTTGGAAGGAGATGACTGAGCCTAGGAAAATAATTGAACTGACATGAAAAACACATTTCTCGGCCTTTATGAAGAGGCGGTTTTCTAGCAGTCACTGCAGGACTCGTCGAATGGGCTGAACATGGGTCTGTAGAGAAGGTGAAAAAACTTGTATGTCGTCAAGATATAAAAAAAAAAACAAAAAATTTCAGCATATCTCTAAGCACGAAATACAGAAGGAGCGTTTACCAATGCGAAGGGAAGAAGCAGGGGTGTTAAAAGCAGTTTTCCACTCGTCACCTTCCTTATTCCGAACGAGATGATAAGCATTGCGGAGGTCTAGCTTAGTGAAAATCTTAGCACCCTGTAATATCTCGAAGGCTGTAGACATAAGAGGTAATGGATAACGGTTCTTGATGGTTATGCTATCAAGCCCGCTATAATCAATACAGGGACGTAAAGTACCATCTTTCTTCTTAACGAAGAAGAAACCGGTCCCCGCCGGCGAAATAGAAAAGACTATGGTACCAGCAGCCAGGGACTCAGAGAGATATTTCTCAAGGGCCTCATGCTCAGGTACAGACAATGAATAAAGTTTACCACAGGAAGGTGTGCTGTCTGGTATGAGATCGATACTGCAATCATAGGGATGGTGAGAAGGAAGAGAAGCCACCCGGGATCGACTGAACACCGCCCGCAGATCGTCGTACTCTTCCGGAACCACTGGGCTCCCCCTGAACACAGAAACAGAAGACACAGCAGGCACAGCAGAGACAAAACATTCAACATGACACGAGAGACTCCAAGACATAACATTCCCTTTCGACCAGTCTAGGCATACATATCAAGGGCATAAACATTTATAGGCTCCATCAAGTCCTTTAGTGGAATTCTATGCTTGAGTGCCCACGACTCATCCATAAAGCTGACCTCTGTGCTTGAGTCAATGAGGGCTTGGCAGGTTACCGAGACCCCAGGACAGTGAAGGAGAGCAGGGATATGAGTGCGGGATTTAGGGGATGAGGATAGGGCTGTCGAGCTTGCCAGTACTCCTCAATCTACTTGCGAGCTTGGTCTTTTACTGGACACTGCATCGCGTAGTGCCCTTGAGCGCGACAATACATACATCTCCCCTCCATCAGATGGGGCTGGTTTCCGCAGGAGTAATATGCATTCTCCCGAGCTGCATTGCCTCCGTGTCCGGTGCAGAGATGGCTGGAAGAGGTACGGGAGTATGTGACAGCCGCTGCTCGGGAATCACGCCTCGAGTGCGGTGACGCATCTCCATCCGCTTGTCTACTCGGATAGCCAGCTCAGCAAGTTGATTGAAGTGAGGTGGTAGGTCCCGTGTAAAAAGCTCCTCCTTAACTTCTGCATTGATCGTGTCAATAAATCGAGCGATGAGTGCTGGCTCATTCCACTGACTGGTCGCAGCTAACATGCGACACTCGATGGCGTAATCGACCACAGACCTTCTTGTCTGCCGGAGCCCAGCGAGCTGGCGGGAGGCTTCACTGGAGGGAACACTGATCGATCAAACACCTTAACCATCTCCTGCTTGAAAAGTGGGGAGCAAGAGCAGCACTCCTATTCGGACTCCCAGACGGCCATGCCCCACTCTCTCGCCCGGCTGGTGCGGAGGGAAAGGACAAAAGCGACTTTCGAGTGATTCTCCATGTAAGTGGTGGGCTGGAGGGAGAAGACCACCTCACACTGCTTTAGGAAAGCTCTGCACTCAGTCGGATGTCCGGAGTAATACGGGGGGTTATTGACTCGTGGCTCGTTGAGTGAAACAGTCACCCCAGGCCTCAGACGCTGTAGCTGGCTGTTGAGCTCCGTCACCTGGGCTGCTGGACTCTCCATGGTATATCTGGTGGTCGATAACTCCTCTTTATGTCAGCCAAGCATGGCTCCCTGCAGCTCGACCGTAGAGCATATCGGGGACTCACCAGTGGGTTCTATGGCCAGATTATTCTGTTAGGAACAAACAAAATACCAGGGGTGTGGGCAAAATTAAAGACTGTTTATTAGAATTAATGTCAACAAAGGCAGGCTGGCACACACTGGACGTCGATCGAGCACTGGAGTTTACGAAAGCTCGGAGAGAAGGGTGGATGCTCGCAGAGAAGGCAAGCCAGGTGGCTGATCAGGTGAGCTGGTGTGAGCTAACAACCCTGGCTGGGGATGAGATCCGTGGTTAACACTTGAGAGCTGGTAGTCATCAAGCAGAGTACAGGTGAGCTTCATGAAAAAATAACACGCACACAAGACAGGACTCAACTAGACTAGAAAAAACTACAAAAAGACTGTTTTAGTAATAGAAGCACGGTGGCAACTATAACGTGATCATTCAACACAGTGAGTAATAATCTGGCACCGAGACAGAGAACACAGAAGTCGTTATATCACCATAGTTTTTCTATAACTGCACTTTATAACTTATACCTGTATCCTGCACTTGCTGCTATTGAACTCCTGATTAGACCTAAACTGCATTTCGTTGCCTTGTACATGTGTAATGACAATAAAGTTGAATCTAATCTAATCTTATAGAGTCATCTTATAATCTTATGGAGTAATCAGCTCTGAGTGAAGGCAGGTGCCACAGCAATGATTGCAAATAGAAAGGATCTACAGCTGAGAGGGGAGAAAAGCTCCAAAAATGCTAGATAATTAATGAAATCAAACCTGCCCCATGACACATTCGTCCTAATGTTTGACAAGAGCCTCAGCCAATCTTTAAAAAAAAAAAAACAGATGGACATTCATTTTGTTATTTGGAGGATGGTTGTGTCAGGTCAAGATATTTTGCATCCGAATTCCTAGGAAACACAAGAGCTGATGACCTGCTGCAGCATATCAAAGTAAGTTAATTTTCATTTTAAGTAGACCTATATGCTTACATAGTTGTTTGCATTCAAAAAAAAAAATATGCATTTGGGGTTATTTTATTATTTAGCCTCCTGTTAATTTTCAGTAATAGTAGCTATAATATTGGAAAATGTATTTAATTAAATGGAAGTTGGAGTAAAATATGCAAATTCAGGATTAATAGCTCCAGTCTAGGCCACAAGCAGACAGGCCATGTGGTCCTGCTCCACCTCTTCAAAATGATCCACCTCTTAAATTTTCACAGAGTACCCCCTCAGAAAATATTAGGTTTTCCAAGTACCACTATACAGTAGGTTTGTGATGGGCATAGTGTTATAGACTTACTGCAATGCTTAATCTGAAGGTTTAACATGGCTCTCATAAAGCCTAACATAAATTATAGGGATTTTGTTTAAATTATTTTATTGTATGTTTAAGTGTATCCTGATTACCACCAATAGTGAGCCACAGCTAGAGAATCAATGATCTAACTTTGACAAAACAGTCCTGACAGTCCCAACACTTGGCTCATGTTTTACTTTAGGTTAATAATGCTATAACTATAGGCTAAGATTGTCTAATAGAGCAATAAGCCTTGCGAAGCTGTGTTTTATATTGGAATCTACTGTAAAACACGGCTTTACAGGGCTTATTGCGTTTATAAAACTGTTTTTATTAAATAGTTACTCCATAACATTTTTATTTAACTATTTATTCTTTTAACAAAATAAACACCAGCAACAAAAATATATAATTTAAATAACACATTTATTCCTCTGCCAAGATATGCAATTCCAAAGAGGTTGCTAAGCAACACATGCACAAAGCAATGTTGCGCAGACATACTAATGTGCATTACAGGTGTGACTTTGTGTGGAGTAATTTACAACAGCTTTGAACACAGCTCATCCAATCAGAATCAAGTACTGGAACTATCTGTTTTATAAATGTTTAATGTGAAGCACGTATTACTGTATGTCTATATATTAAATGCAGTTTACTTCAACAATAAATGTTATTCAAACAATCTTTGCTCTGTGTGAAAATTCACAGGAATGTGCTGAACATAAGGCAGCTTCTGTCGGTTGGAATGGATGGCCCCAATGTAAATTTTAACCTCTTAGATCTCCTCAAGTCATAATGGTTGGGAGCTGTGGACTCCATACCCTCCACAATGCCATGCAACTTGAAAAACTCCTGCAAGCGAAACATTTTCTGTTCTACAATGTCCCAGCCCGGAGAAAGGACTTTGCGAACCTCAACAGGTCCTCTTGCTTTCCCCTCTCTTTCTGTGGCCATAGATTGGTGGAAAATGTTCAGGTGGTAGAGAGAGCAATCAAGGTTTGGCCCATGCTTCAAAGGTTTGTGAATCCTGCAGAAGATAAGAGGGTCCAAAAACCCAGCACGGCCTCATATGATGCCATCTTGGCAGCACGTGGGGATACTCTCATCATTGCAAACCTGAAATTCTTCCATGCAATTGCATAAAGTTTTAACCCCTTTTTACAGAGATAGCAAACAGATCAGCCAGTGTTGCCTTTTTTGGTAAAAACACCTAACTGAGCTCCTGATGGTAATTGTCACTGTAAAGATTTTGATTAATTCATTTGAATGATTAACTTATATTAATTGATAAGAATGGTTTGGTTTCTTTCTGCTCGTTGTCATTATTAGAGTTTACTGTAGAGGTTCATCAAAAGGGAACCTCCTACAGGACTGAACCCCCCTGCAGCTGACTAAAATGGACATCTCTGAGGAGAACTGGGTCCCCAAAAAAGTCTAGATATGGTGCTAAATCTACCATCAAGGTAATTTTGTTGTAGTTTATGTTTTTAGGAGCATGTGTGTATTGTGATGCCTGCACAAATCAACCAGTAAATAAAATGTATTCATTATATTACAATTATCATAAGAAGTTATGAAAACATTTCCTTTCATATCCACAATATATTAAAATTATCTATGTATCGCAATTGTATATATCACAAAATGTCTTGCAATAACTGGGCTCATGAATAGAATACAGAGTAAATCACTTACTGCTCTTGGCTGACTAATTTTTTTAAAGCTACAAAATTTATTATTTTCAGTGGCTTTATTCAATCTTTAACTTTTCTATACCAATTGTCCAAAATGCTCTATACCAATTGTCCAAAATTTGCATACTTAATGCTGCGCTGTTCCAAGTGCAGTCTGGAATAAAAGTCCCCAGAATTTTTGTGTTTGGTGTCACTAACCATTATTTTCCCGGGCTACATTAGTTAATTTTTATTTTTATCTTATTTCAATCTCAATAAACACTGATACTTGCTGACAACTAGGCTACTTTATTTAAGGGCATTCATTCTGACATTGATAGGATCAAACTTATATTTCCTTTTTAAGATCTAAATCAATCTAAATGTAGGCTATATTTTCCTGCCAGGGTTGCTTATTAAACACTCCCTCGTGAGTGAGACAGAGAAAATGAAAGCACATCAGCACTGAGGAAAAATCAGATGCTCAAGACATGATCTTTACAATTATGACATATAAAAAAATAGCAAATATATGTCAGAGGTTTGTGATACAACAACTACAATGAAGCATTAATTAAATTATTATTTTCCACAAAGAGAAACACATCATTACCACACAGTTGTTTAGTGGACAGTGTAAGATGGCTTTTAACCTCTTTTCTATGTCAGATCCTGAGAGCTGATATGGAATTTCATGAGATGCAATAAAAACAAACTCTCGAGTCTAAGAAGATAAGGATTACAGGATTACAGCTGTCCAACTGTTCTATTTTAATTACTATTGACCATTCAAACATCAAACATAGGTGTGGACTGCCAACAGGACTCCGTCTTTCCAGGGGGTAATGCGAGAAAGATCCTCCCTCTCATTTCACCTCAAGCCCCTTCTTGACCTTTTCTTCATCAGAGCACATTCCAGATAAAATGCTCAAGGTTTTAATATGATGTATGTTATAGCACTGTATTCATGTTTGGTATCATTTTAAATGTCTCTGTGTGATTGGTAAAGTGGTCTTAATTTCACGATGATATTTCATTTTTATATGTTGATTTGGTTTTTGACTTTGATATAATCTTTGCCAGATGTTTCCCCCCTCTCTAGAGATGATTAACATCTCAAAGTAACCAGGCAAGAGTCTCTGTGACGCTTCTATTGTCTTGAATTTATGACTGTTTGTTCTCAGTTGACTATAAAAGGACAGGTGTAAAACTGCTCGGGGGAGATCTTGTAGCCAAGACCCCCATTGCAGCAACTCATTTGGTGCTGCAATGTATTTCTCTGATCAGGTATGCATCTTTAATTCTGTAATCTATATTTGAGTTAATGGATGTTATATTGTTACAGATATCATCTCTGAATTGGCTTGATGATTGTTTTATTATATAATTGGCATTATACAATTTTACCTGACGAATAAAATGTTAAGTTTTGACTCATTCTGAATTCTCCTGAAATCTTTTATATCCAGTAGATTACGTAGAGCCTTTTCGCTACCTTTATGGCGGCATAATTTTGGAGTTATTAGACATATAGATTACACGCAGTATCGCACGCGGTATCATAGAGATCTTTTAATTTCTTAACCACTGAGACTAGCAAGTGCGGATCTTGAATTAAGTGAGATGTTTCTTTTGGCATGAGTAAGTATTGCACAACCAGCCTAATTAAATATTAATTCATCCCGTATCCTCTGACTAATTTCAGAGTGTCTCCATTTTGTCCGTGAGAAGAAATGCAAAACCCGGGGCATGGAACTCTGAGCGGCGATTGGCCACTAATGAACGTATAAATTGAAGAGTATGGGAACAGATAGATCAAAACTCTAAATTAACTCATAAATGATTATTGTGATCCGTTCCTATAATTAGAAATACAGTCTAAATATTACGATCACTTAAAAATGGAGTCAGATAAAGTTCGGAGCTAGAAAATGAGTATAAATAAACTCTAATAAATAACAGAATTCTTTTCAGAAGCACTGGAAAAGGCTTACATGCATTTAACCTTTGACCATGCTGTTAGTTTCGTCATTGGGCTAATAGATGGACTTTTACAACAGGCACAAACAAAAATACAATTCATATATTTTTCTTGCAAAAAAATATCTTTTTGAAACAAATTTTGTTTGTATAACTTGTATCTTTAATTTAATGTATGTTTCATTGGTTCATTATCTACTAGATAAACAAGAATATCAAATGACATTTGAGGTGAAGTGCTTCAAAACAAGTCTGCTATATGCTTCAGTGCCCAAACACGAACTGGTTTGTTAAATAAAATAGTAATCTAGCCTAAATAAAATGAAAGTGAAATATCTACAGTTTCAAATTGAAATATAATGTTGAGAATGGTTAATGATGGCACCTGATGATGTCTACAGAAACATCAGCATGGGATCAGTTACAGAATATATTGCACTTCGAGCTTTGAAAAAAATTAATCTTAAAAAATAGAATTAGATCTATACACTTATTTCCTATAGTCATTATCCAACATTATCCTGTTATCTCTTTTGAGAGAGGGTGACCTGTGAATTTATTTAGGCTAGCTGTGTATTTTTTGTTTATTTGATCTAAAATGAAAAACAAACATTATTAATAGGATAACCTATTCGTTGCAAACAGCATGTGATGATATCACACACTTTAATGATCTATTGTGGTATTTATTTATATATTTATTTATGATATTTCATTAATTGCAGGCCCCTGGGCTGCAGTTGTATGAAATGATAAACTCAAAATGGCATTAACACCTTTAGACTGACTGCATCATTGATTATCAATGCATATAAAACATTAACGGTGTTGTCTCTGCAACATTTAGGTTTGAGGTTGGGGAAAGGGGACATTTCCACTGTCGGGCCAGTGCAAGCCAGAGCTCAAAATATAAAACGGCTTGTGAATGAAGTGAAAGTTCAAAATGGCTTAAACTGTTTTAATTTATTTGTATTAGGTCTAAATTATTATAGTTTTAGTTTTTGTAATGTTAGTTTTTATTTAGGCTACTTGTTTAGTCATTAAAATGCTTTTAATATAGGCCTATTTTATGCTATTTTATCTAGATAGAATGTGACACTATGTGACACATGTTGAGCCTATATAAGTTGATAAGTAATTTGTATAGATATATGGTCTTCTGTTGTATACATATTTTCTATCATCTTCAAAATATTAATTAAAAAAACATCTGTGTGTAAATATTATTATATGTTACGACTATTGAAACAACATCTTCAAGAAGGACTCAGTAAAGAAATATCACTTATTAAGTTACAACTACTTTAAGGTTTATTTTTGAAACACCCTTAAGTTTACAAGTTAAACATAAGAGCGATCATAAGAAAAAATTACTCCTATATGGGTTTTTATGTTCTTTCTTTCTTTTTTATATTATTATTAATAATATTGTTATTAGGCTATTATCTGTAGCAAGCCCTGTAACCAATTCAATGTTTTTACCAAACATTTGGTTTGAGATGGGGAAGGGGCATGTCTCCAGTATTTTTCACCAACTTGGAGACAGAATATCCCCGTTTACATACCCAGCAGTTCTTGCTGTAGACTGTTGTTGGCAGCCATTTTGTGAGTCGCAAGCCCCACAGCCAGTCGATCTTGTTGTTGGATGCTGCTGGTGGCCATTTTGTCAGTGGTAAGCACAGCAGCCAGCGGGTCTTGCTGTTGAGTGTAGTTGGTGGCCATTTTGTCAACTGGCTAATGTGCAATAGACAAGAGTATTGGAGATGCCAGCATTAGTGTAGGTGGGCTGTACAGCAGGCCCCTTTGCTAGCTGGTTTGGCTGTACACTTCGGATCCAAATGGAATTTATTACAGGACAGGTCCTACAGGCAATGTTCATGAACAGGAGCATAAAGGATAATCCAACAAATGTAGCCAAAAATCAGGTGAAAGGTCAGGCTTGGCAGCAATTAATAAAAATGGGAAACAATGTAAGAATCAAAACATGGGAAAACAGAGAAAAATGCTTCGTAATGTTCATAGGAGAAACAAGACTCGTCAATGTGTATGTAAAAGTAAAGTGTATACATAGTCCATTCCAGCTAACAGGGAACGTTCCCAGAACGTTCACTAACATTCTTAAAAAGTTGTGTAAACGTTAGCATAAAACATTATCAATATAACATTTTTAAAATTAACAATGTTAACGTTTCTGTAATGTTATTTTAAAAACATGCTTAGAACAAAGTTTTTGAAATGTTTTTAAAATGTTATCTGAACTTGATGTTAATGTCTTCGGGACGTTATTTGATGAACGTTCTTATAATGTTGAAAGAAAATGTTCTTTGAATAATGTTCTGGTAACCTCTTAGGGACGTTATCTGTACTTGATGAATGTTCTAATAGTGTTGAAAAAAAACATTCTTAGAACAATGTTCTCGTAACGTCTTTAGGACGTTATTTGTACTTGATGAACGTTCTCATAATGTTGAAAGAAAACGTTCTTTGAATATTGTTCTGGTAATGTCTTCGGGACGTTATCTGTGCTTGATGAACATTCTCATAATGTTGAAAGAAAACATTCTTAGAACAATGTTCTCGTAACGTCTTTACGACGTTATCTGTACTTGAACGTTCTCATAATGTTGAAAGAAAACGTTCCTTGAATAATGTTCTGGTAACGTCTTCGGGACGTTATTTGTACTTGATGAATGTTCTCATAATGTTGAAAGAAAACGTTCTTTGAATAATGTTCTCAGAACGTCTTTGGGATGTTATTTGTACTCACTGGTGGAAAGAGTACTGAAAATGTAGTGCAAGTAGAGTAAAAGTATCTGTTGTAAATATTACTCAAAGTATGAGTAAAAAGTATACCTTTCAAAAGTACTCAAGAGTAGTGAGTATTACTCTGTTAACATGTAATTTGTGCATGTGTGTGTAAACGTAACATTCTGTAGTGTATCTAGTCATGTTGACGTCTTGTGCCTGCTGGGTGTTTAAGGCCATTTTGGTCATCATACAGTAAAAATCCATCATCTTCTCATCAGTGACATGCATCTAAACAGTCTCTGGGTCAATGCGTGTAAAGATTTTGGACATCTACTTGGACACTTTTAATGCCTCAAAACAGTTTGCTGCTATTATAAAGCGCACATTTCTTGAGGTAGTTCATTATGATGCGATTTACCTTCTACAGTATGTGCAATTTGATTAGACAGGAATCACAGGACTGATTTTTCTAATCCCTATAGACATGAAAAAATAAAGTAGTGACTGCAGGTCGAAGGAAAGTAGTGGAGTAAAAGTACCGATAACGCACCAAAAATGTACTCAAGAGAAAGTAAAAAAGTAAACATTTTTTAAAACTACTTAGTAAACTACAATTCATGAGAAAAACTACTCAATTACAGTAGTTTGAGTGTTTGTATTTAGTTACGTTACACCACTGTTTGTACTTGTAATGTTCTCCTAACGTCTTTAGGACACTATTTCTACTTGATGAATGTTCTAATAATGTTGAAAGAAAACGCTCTTTGAATAATGTTCTCAGAACATCTTCTGGATGTTACTTGTACTTCATAATCATTCTTATAATGTTGAAAGAAAACATTCTTAGAACAATGTTGTAGTAAAGTCTTCGGGACGTTATATGTACTTGATTAACGTTCTCATAATATTAAAAATAAACATTCTTAGAACAATGTTGTAGTAACGTCTTCAGGATGTTATCTGTACTTGATCAACATTCTCATAATGTTGAAAAAAAAACGTTCTTTGAATAATGTTCTGGTATCGTCTTCGGGACTGTCACTGGCTCGGTCCCAGCCATTCCCCTCGCTGACCAGCAGAGGTCACTATCACCGGCCTTCTAGAACTCCATCACCCAGAATTCCCCGTATCTGGCGCTAATTACCCTGCACCTGATCGCAATTCACACATTTAAGCAGCTCTTACTCACACCTCAGTGCGAAGTCTTGTTTTGCCCTGCATACATTTCTGAGTTGCCGTTGCCAACCCGGACTGTTCCTCGACCTTGTTTCCTCTCGTCGCCAGCCCAGACCCTTGCCTGCCCTTAGGTTATTGATCCTCTGCTGCCAGCCCCGACACCTGCCTGTATTCCGATGCTGAACGTCTTCCGCCAGCCCATGACCCTCTTTGCTCTGCTTGTACACTTGAGTATAAGAACCTTTGCTATATCTCTGCTGTTTGTCAGTTGTTTAATAAACGTACTGCATATGGATCATTACAGAAGACTTCGTCAAACCCGGATCCCGCAGCCATGCAACAAGGTTGAATGTCACTCCACCTCCACAAATTGACAGCTCTCCGGTCGTCAATATACCCAATGAAAAACCTGGCACTCTACACAACCCACGCCTGGCGTTCCTTGATAAATTTAATGGCAATTCAGCTAAATGCAAAGGGTTTCTACTTCGATGTCAACTCTTCGTCACTCAACAACCCCACATGTATTCCACAGAAAAGAGTAAAATCGCTTTTGTTTGCTCCTTGCTCACTGAAAAGGCACTAGACTGGGCCACCACCATCTGGCATCCCACAATTCCTGTTTTTTCTACCTTTGAAAGCTTTCTGCAGAAATTCCATACAGTTTTTGAACACCCGGAAGGCGGCCGCAGTGCAGGGGAGGAATTGTTGACAGTACAACAGGGTAATCAAACTGTCTCCGATTTCGCACTTCACTTCCGGACCCTAGCTGCTCAGACTGGATGGTTGGATGATATGTTAAACACCCTCTATCGTAAAGGCCTTAACCCAGAACTCCAAGTGGAACTGACATGCCGTGATGAGGGGAAAACTCTGGATCAATTCATTGAACTTTTTATTCACCTGGACAACCTCATACGAGCCCACAAACCAGTACAAAATTTCATACCCCTCACAAATCAACGATCAAGTCTTCCTTTCAACAATTCACAAGAACCCATGCAAATAGGACATACCCAACTCACCTTTAAAGAATGTGAACGCAGATTCCAACATAATCTCTGTCTGTACTGTGGTCAACCGTGGCACATCAAAATCCGATGCCCAGTGAGGCCCCCAACTAGAACCCTCCTGGTGAGTTCAGCCTTGCACACCCACTAATAACCAATGCTTTGAAAACCCCATTACGTTAACCCTCAACGGCACTATAATCAATACCACAGCCATGATTGATTCAGGAGCTGCAGGAAATTTTATGGATAGAATGTTTGCTGATGAACATCTCATTCCCTTGCTCTCTTGTACTTCTCCCCTTGCAGTCACGGTGGTAGACGGTCATCCCCTAGGGGAGGGAAGAATAAAACACTCAACACCAACACTCCCATTCAGGACAGGCGCTCTTCATAATGAATCCATAACATTTCTTATCAATAATTCCCCTTGATACTCTGTGATTCTGGGTTTACCCTGGCTGAAGAAACACAACCCAGTTATTTTATGGCGGAGTGGTGAGATAAAAAGTTGGGATGAATTATGTGTACAGGAGTGTTTACAGGTTGTGGTACCCCTTCAAATTAATGCACTCTCAGTTGAAAAAAAAAAGAGACGGATATCTCGTTATGCCCTTCGGACTGGCAAACAGTCCTTCTGTGTTTCAAGCTTTCATCAATGACACCTTCAAAGACATGCTGAATCAATGGCTCATTATCTACATTGATGATATCCTGATATACTCAAACTCCCTTGAAGAACAGATCAGTCACATAAGGGCAGTACTCCAACGATTGATCGATAATCATCTGTATGCAAAACTAGAGAAATGCGAATTCCATCAAACATCCAACTTGGGGTACATCATTGGAAGAGAGGGCATGGCAATGGATGAACAGAAGGTACAATCTATGTCGAAATGGCCAAGACGGTCAAAGAACTGCAAAGATTTTTGGGCTTTGCTAACTTTTACTGACACTTCATTCGAAACTTCAGCATGGTAGCCTCTCCACTAACCAACCTGACTAAAGGGGGGAGAAACCTCATTAAGTGGAACAATGCTGCAGAAAGAGCCTTCATAAAACTCAAACATCGTTTCGCTACTGCACCAATTCTTCATCATCCTAATCCTGACTTACCCTTTACTGTGGAGACAGATGCATCGAACACAGGCATCGGCGCGATTCTATCTCAGAAACACGGTTCCCCCACCAAATCTCACCCATGTGCCTTCTTCTCACGTAATCTCAGTGAAGCGGAACAGAATTACGATGTGGGCAATCGCGAACTTCTTGCAATGAAAGCCGCCATGGAAGAGTGGAGACATTGGCTGGAGGGAACAAGACACAAATTTAAGGTAATCACTGACCACAAGAATTTGGAGTATATACATTCTGCTAAAAGACTGAACCCCAGGCAGGCTAGATGGGCTTTATTTTTTCCCGGTTTGATTTCACTGTTACCTACATTCCAGGCTCTAAGAACACTAAGGCAGGCGCACTATCTAGATTATTTGAAGAGGATGTCGTGGAGCAGGAGTAAGAGCCCATTGTAAAAAATTATCTTGTTCTGGCACCCATTCTCTGGGACATCGACAAAGAAATTGCTCAGGCACAGATCCAACAACCACAGCTCTTGAAACCGCAGAATTGTTATGCAATAATGTTTTCCGTTTCTATGGGATACCAGAAGACATTGTGTCTGACAGGGGACCTCAATTCACCTCAAGAGTGTAAGAAATCAATCTACGTTAAAAGATCGATTAGGAATTATTAGCTCATATCAATGACTCGGATCTTGAAGATTCGAATCATTGATTCGACTCAATTGAGTCGGATTGAATCAGAACAAAGATTCAAACTTTCTGAAGTTTGTCCCGCAAATAGAGACAACACATTTTTCCAATCTTGTCTATATTATTTCCGTGGCCAACAGTAATAACATAACACAGAATAGGGATAAATTTTAGCAAGGTAACACGATCTATAGCTTGAGGCAATGACTTAGAAGCACATAAACAAGAACACAGTTCTTACAAAGGAGAACAAAGATTGATTGAGCTACACTATTCGATACATGAGGCTAATCTACGTAATAATCAAAACAACAAACAAACGCACACACACGTTCACACACACACACACACACACACACACACACACACACACACACACACACACACACACACACACACACACAGGCAGTTCAGAGGATGCAAAATGAGTTGACGAATCATCTAGTATTTCGTACTAGATCTTAGAATCACCTGAGAAACCACAAAGGCAGAGATTTGACTCGTCTTTACTGCTTAAAATCATATGCACCAGATCAGAAAGAGACAACACTTGTTGTGTACTTGCGAGTTTGTTGAAGTCTTCTTGACTGAATTTTTCCTCACCGGGTTGGTTTGAGGAAACAATAGGTTTAGTCAGCTTAATAGGTTGGCTTCTCTGTGACGTCTCCGGGATTCACTTGGCGTGAGTGGAGCTGTTGTCCTAGGTGACTGGGGTAACGGACTCCGGGGAGAGTCAGTTCGCGGAAGTTTCAGCGGTCTGAAACTTAAGA
This sequence comes from Danio kyathit, assembly GCA_903798195.1. Lineage (NCBI taxonomy): Eukaryota > Metazoa > Chordata > Actinopteri > Cypriniformes > Danionidae > Danio > Danio kyathit. The sequence goes on from LR812536.1 coordinate 43,635,027, forward strand.
GGCTTGGATGAAGAGTTTGTGGTGACCCGACCGCGTGGTAGGCGACCGGGGGCGGAGTAGCAACAGCGGGCGGAGACCGGCTTGATGCTAAAAGGTGCAGATTTGGGGCTGCCGGGAGTTTTTAAACGGCTTGATCTGACCCGTCCCTCATGACGCTGTTGTCCAATGAATGGCAAGATGAAGGGCAGGGCCACGCCCCGTACCAGTGTAATCAGGTTTAATAATTAACCGACTGTAAGAGATTTCACGTGGTAAAATCTCTGGTAAAATTGTAACTATCTGACATCAAATGTTACAAGACGAATACAGTTCGTATTACAAAATTCTCATTTACAGCAATGTATTGCAAATAAGAAGAGGTTTTGTTTAAGTCCAAACATAAAGCATTTCAGACACATACAGATCGTTTTAGCCTGTCAAAAGGGTAAAAATCACACATTATGAACCTGGTTGGTTGGAATAAACACAGCACATCAATACCTATAAATGTCATTCAAAATATCAAATTTTGCCTTGGTTATAACCTTTATAGGAATTGTCTTTAAGTCTCTAATTCATTTCTTTTTGGGATCTCTTTGTCTCTGAGAAACTCTATCCATCTTTCAGGATGTGGAATGTCCCTAAGGCCGAACAAATGGCCACCAGAAGTCTCGTGATGGAGAGAATTTGAAAGCCGTTTTTGTCTAGTTGGTTAACGATTAACCAAAATTGCGGCCGCATCTCTGTGCAACTTAGGCTAGAGTATTGGGGGGAAGAGAGTCGATTGAATTGGCGCATTGTTATGCTGATGGAACAAGCCCCGGAGTGAATTAAGCAATTTGCGCTCAAAATTCCAAGCCTGATTCGAACTGGTCTTAATTCAGTGAGTTCCTTCAAGAGTGTGGTCAGCATTTTTTAAAAACCTCAATGTCAACAATAGCTTAACATCTGGTTATCATACACAATCCAATGGTCAAACCGAAAGGCTGAATCAAGAAATAACTCTCTTTCTACGCACCTATTGCCATCAGAACCAAGCAGACTAGAGCAGATATTTATTTTGGGCTGAATACGCACAAAATTCATTATGCAAAGCAGCTACCGGTCTCACACCATTTCAATGTGTGCTTGGATTTCAACCCCTGTTATTCCCATGGTCAGGGGGGTATTCCAGAAAGCAGGTTATGTGACATACCCGGGTAAGTTTGAGAGTAAGTAAGTGGATAACCTCAGATTTGGTTCCAAAATCGGAGGTAACTTCTGGGGTATGGTAAGAAGCCATAGCAACTTACTCGCTGAAGATAACCTGCTCTGTAGCAGGTTATGTTCCAGAGTTTGTCTATTTCAGAGTTTACTGAGCATTGCATGCTCTTTAGATGAAAATTTTGATGGATGTAGAAACACAGATATACAGTTTTTTCATCGTGAGAGGGTTATAAGTGCATAGTTCTTTTCAAAACCAAAAAAATATTTGAATGAGCGTTGTCGTTTTTCGAAAGAATCATTAATGTATTTAACAAACCTTTTCAAATCAAACGTGACAAATCGCAAGGCAGGTCTGCGCTTACCATGGCTAACATACCGCTCAGTGCAGCTCTTTGTTTTTTGCGTCAGGGTATTTTACTGTACAATGTGGCAATAGCGTGTCTATCTGTACAGTATGCCTGGCACTGAACTATTTTATACACTTTTGTACAGTTCATCGGCCATAAACTACTGAGTATCATTACTCAAATGTGTTAGAGCGCGGCAATAGTGTAGTGGTCAGTGCACCCCTAAAGCACAATGGTGCTCACAGCAGAGCGGTTTCGAATCTCGCATATAGCACCCCTCACATTTTTTTTTCTGTAGCCTATATATAATATTATAAGAAGTGGCAGCTTTGTCTTTTCTATAAAAATATATGCATATTTAAAGATGTAGTCGTTCATATGTATACATCTACTCACACTGCACACACCCTTGATACATTTTTAATATAATTTTTTTCAGGGTTTCCAAATGCTATTGGGTGCATTAATTGCAGCCTCTTTCCATCAGTTAATAAAGGACACTGATAATATGAAACATTTTTAACATTTTTAATATTAACAACTTAATTTTCTGTTCTTAATCTATTGGTGTTACAACTATTAAACTCATTACTGCTTCCACTAACAATAGCTCATATGTGATGACCCCATCTCATCACTAGGTCGAGGCTAAATGTCCAGGGTCTGTACATGATACCAGAATTTTCAGAGAGTCTTCATTTTGACACACATTACAACAGGATACATTTGATTTACACAATGTTTTTTTTTTTTTTTTTGATCGACTATATTTCTATTATACACCTCAATCATTACTGGGCACTTCATTGGTTACTTGCTGGAGGACATAGGATACCCTTTTTGTATATGATGACACCCTACCCTGCACTCAACCTGACCCAAAGGAACCCTCAGTGACCCAAGCAGACCAATGAGATGAAAGAGTTCTAAGAGAAATGATTTGTCAAATTAATTAAATAGTTTGGTCTTAAGCAGTGTTCATTTCTTTATTTCCTGAAATAAATTGAATGATTAGATTTTTACATTGCTTTATACACACACACCTTTCAACATGTAACATTTTTTTTCCTGTACATTTCTCACCTTAAGGCGATGCTCATGTGACTTTATTTGTCTTTGAAGATGGACCTTATACAGCTACTTTAGAATTAACAAATAAATAAAAGATTGTTTTGTGATACAATAGTGAAATTCAAATATGAAAAAGTGCAGATAAATTCTTACACTGTTTGTTAGTTGAGGCAGAAGGAACTTCGTCTGCATGCAAAACAAAAAACATAAAAAGAATCTAAATTTACCTGACAACGGTACATTACAACTGTGACAGACTGTGTGGTTTAAGGTCAAATAAATTAACCACTTCTCCTCAGCCTCCTTTCTGTTAGCTACATGACAGAAAGAATATTCTAGAGTGTTTAATACAGCTCCAGTAATCAAATATTACATTTTAAGTGAATGTTTCTGTGTTTAATTTTGACTTTGGACAGAGTTCTTCTAGCTCCAGAAGAATAACAATTTCTGTAAGCCTTATATAGTCAATACACATTATTATTGTGGCCTTAAGAAATTAATGGCAGGAAAATTAAATGCATGAATGGTTACACAACTTACTCAAAAAGGATGTTAGAGTTAGCCTACATTTAATTTTTCATTACAATAAAGGGAGGGTGGCATGTGTAATTTATTAAACTAATGAATTTTCTCTTATCATTTTTTTAAATCTATTTATTATCTTATATTTATTTCCTTTGTTGATGCAGATGTGTATTACTTTTTCTTTATAATAGGCCTCAATTCTTCATACGCCAGCATTAAAACCTCCAACTCCGCCTCTGTAAAGTGCGTTGCCCTTTTTTCTCACCGTGACTTTCTATGGTGACTCGTGAATTCGGCGATATACTGAAAATGCCTTCAGGTATGTGCCGTGCGCGCGCATTAACCCGCGGTTATCTTCAGGAGGTTGATTTAACTAACTCTCGTCAGCTGTTTTGGAACCGACATACTCACGGTAAGCAGCTTTTGGGTTAATCAACCGAGAGTTCAGGGTTTAGCAGATGGTAAGTTAACCCAGCTTTCTGGAATACCCCCCAGGTGAACCCACAGAACTCCCCACAGTAAAAGACTGGCTACAACGCAGCGAGAACACTTGGAATGCAGCGCACACACAATTACTACGAGCTATAAGAAGATTCAGAGAACAAGCAGATCGTCGCTGCCGTCCCGCTACAGCATACACACCAGGACAATGGGTATGGCTATCCACTGGTGATCTCAGAATGAAACTACCCTGCAGAAAACTCAGCCCCAGGTACGTGGGTCCTTTCAAAATAAATAGACAAATTTCTCCAGTGTCATATCGCCTTGAACTACCCACTAACTACCGTATCTCTCCTACTTTTCATGTATCACTGCTAAAACCTGCTGCTGGTCCTGCTGAGGAGGAGAGGGAGTTGGCAGACGGTGAGCGGGACCTTCCACCCATCATCATCGAGGGTGAGGAAGCTTATCAGGTGCATGACATCCTGAATTCCAGACGTCGGGGCGGGATACTACAATATTTGGTAGACTGGGAGGGGAATGGCCCAGAGGAGAGATCTTGGGTCAACAGATCAGACATTCTGGACCCTTCTATGCTACAAGAGTTTCATCAAAATCACCCTGAAATGCCGGCCCTCACTTACTTCCTCACGTCAGGAGCCGCTTGCGGGGGCGGTGGGGGGCGGGGGGGTCTCTGTCACTGGCTCGGTCCCAGCCATTCCCCTCGCTGACCAGCAGAGGTCATTATCACCGGCCTTCTAGAACTCAATCACCCAGAATTCCCTGTATCTGGCGCTGATTACCCTGCACTTGATCGCAATTCACACACACACATTTAAGCAGCTCTCACTCACACCTCAGTGCGAAGTCTTGTTTTGCCCTGCATACATTTCTGAGCGTTTACCCTGCCCTCTGATTGTTTTCTCGTTGCCAACCCGGACTGTTCCTAGACCTTGTTTCCTCTCGCCGCCAGCCCAGATCCTTGCCAGCCCTTAGGTTATTGATCCTCTGCTGCCAGCCCCGACACCTGCCTGTATTCCGATGCTGAACGTCTTCTACCAGCCCATGACCCTCCTTGCTCCACTTGTGCACTTGAGTATAAGAACCTTTGCTATTTCTCTGCTGTTTGTCAGTTGTTTAATAAACGTACTGCAAATGGATCCCTCCTTGTCTGATCAATCATTACAGGGACGTTATCTGTACTTGAAGAATGTTCTCATAATGTTGAAAGAAAACATTTTTAGAACAATGTTCTGGTAACGTCCTCGGGACGTTATATGTGCTTTAATGTTCTCATAATGTCGAAAGAAAACGTTCTTAGAACAATGTTCTTGGGATGTATAAAGAGAATAATTAAAATGAGAGAAAATTGCAGAGAGGGGAAAATTAATAAGAATAATTTATTAAGGAAAAAGAAAATAAGAAAGAAAAATATTTACAATAGTTAGACAGAGCAAATATTCATTCATTAATTTTCCTTCGGCTTAGTCCCTTATCAGGCATCGCCAGAGCGGAATGAATCGCCAATTTATCCAGCATATGTTTTACACAGCGGATGTCCAGCTGCAACCCATTACTGGGAAACACCCATACATGCTTACATTCACCCACATACACTACAGCTAATTTAGTTTTCCCCTATAGCACGTCTTTGGACTGTAGGGTAAAGATTATGATGGAGTAAAAGGGAAGAATGAAAAAAATAACAAATGAAATAAATCTCAAAATAAACTCAAATAAATTAAAAAACTCAAATAAATAACCCTAAAAACCCATAAATAACATAAATTAAGGATGTAAATAACCAGATAACAGACAAAACCACAATTTAAGTGGAAAAGAAACAAGTGTTGTGGAGAGGAAGAAAGGATAACAAGGATAATGTGTAATAAGTTTGTAATACGGCATGGAAATTTTTTTTTTTATATATACATTTTTTTTTAACTCTATCCTTACATTTTTCCCATACATACAATAAATAATGATGATAATAGTAAAAGTAATGATGATGATAATAATAATAACAACAAAAACAGCAGTACTAATAATAGTGATGATTATAACAATACAATATTAATGATGAAACAATGTGGACTCAGTTCAGGAAGTTTGAAATATATTAAGATGTTGAACACTGGAAAAAAAAATTTCGATCACCCAAACTCAACATTTTTAGTGACTGGTTACATCTACCTTTTTCAAATGAGGCAATTGAAAAAATAAAAAAAACATCAACAATGCCCAGTCATATTTGGCCCAATTAAACAATTTTAGTGACCAATCACTAAAAAAAAAGGCAGTCAAAATGTTTTTTACAATAAAGACAATGATTCTAGATGTTGGTAAATATAGACATATTCTTATACGTGAATGTATTTGTTTCTATATTACTGAGTAAGCAGAATAATGGAGATAGTGGGATTTTACAGCCCAATATGGAAGAAAGTGTTTGAGTCACAGTTATCCAAAAACAGTGAACGGGATAAAAAAAAAACATACTGCAAATTAGCTTTCTCTTAGACAAGTAAAACATAACGTCGCAACATGTATAAGTTACTGTTTTTAATATGTGGTTACTGTTGCATCAATATGTTTAAGATAAGTACAGTACATTTTAAAGCACACCACTGCAGCATTTGTAAAGGCTGTGAATATTCAACTAGTCAGTCAGTAGAGATCTGAGTGTACAATCTTCCACACCAGAGTGTTCACATGAGGGGGATAAAACAGGACAGAAAATAACCAATTACTTCCAAATTATTATGTTTTTGTCTTATTATGTAAAAATGCATACAAGCACAGGGACCAGCAAAAAATAAAATGCAAAGGCAGTTTATATCCTCTTTAAAACAAAAAGTGAGAAAAAAGTTTACAAGAAGCAAAATAATAATAATAATAATAATGATGTCTTGTGTTTTTATAATATCTGAACTATTTATTAAAATATGTGGCAACTAATCAACAGTATAATGATAAAAAATAATGTGTGTATTCAAATTGAGTTCATTTGATTACCTTTTGTGGATGCAAAATCAACCAAATCCTCAACCAGATATCATCACACATCATAAGAAATGGTAAGTGTGGTTTATTTTCTTAGCTTTGTTTATTATCATGGACAAATGTTTATATCTGTCAGCTAAATGTATAACTGATTTTTAAAACTGGACGAACCACAGTTCAGTTTTCCCTAAATAAAATAAATTGCTACCACAAATGTTGCTTGGTTATCTTTAAACAGTAGCTTTAGCTAATTGTATTTTATAATATTATTTTTATTTTTTTAATATATACATACAGTTGAAGTCAGAATTATTAAACCCCCTTTGAATTTTTTTTCTTTTTTTAATATTTCCCAAATTATGTTTTACAGAGCAAAGAAATTTTCACAGTATTTCTGATAATATTTTTTCCTCTGGAGAAAGTCTTATTTGTTTTATTTGTTTTTACGGACAAAATTATTAGCCCCTTTCAGCTATATATTTTTTTCGATAGTCTACAGAACAAACCATCGTTATACAATACCTTGCCTAATAACCCTAACCTGCCTAGTTAACTTAATTAACCTAGTTAACCCTCAGGGGTCTGAGGTGATTTTGGGGCCCCTGAGATGTTTTGACATGCTCTGACATTTGTGCTAATTCCAGCTACTTATTATATGCTATTGGCCAACATATATTTTATTTGTATTCAGCACAAACTGTGCTACAACAATATGTGACAATTATTGATGTACATGCTTTTGTTTTTTAGAAAAAGAATATTATGCGTGGTTAGTAGGATTTGGAGAAAAAAAAATGTAGCTGAAATAAGGTCCAAACACACTAAATGTGCTTGAGCAAAACTTTTGAGTAACCAGTCTGGTAGGCTAGAATATTTACTTCACAATTATGTAAAAATTATTTTATTCTCTCATTCAAAGAAAACATTACAAAGATTTACATTTTGTTAAGTTTGTTTGGCTCATCTCAGGTCTATGCGTGAATGACAATGGTCATGAATAATTCACACCTGGAGAGACAAAAGACACTCACCCATCATCAAGGACATTGGAAAGCAATGTCCATTTGGAAAAGCTAGCCCAAACTAAATGCTTGTTACATTTAGTTAAAATTTTGTAGGTTGTAATTTTTTTCAATATTTTGCTTGAATTTTATTGTATCATCTTTCAATTTCTGAATATATTTGGTGACAAAAATTTTATTTTAATAAATATATCTAATAAATAAATCTATTTCTATCTATATTCACTGAGAAATGGAGGGAAATATTTGAAAGGGTGTTAAACGTGTTTGCAAAACTGTTGTAATAAAAACTTTCCTGTGCATTAATCCAGCGTTTAATAATTAGATTAGATTCAACTTTATTGTCATTACACATGTACAAGTACAAGGAAACGAAATGCAGTTTAGGTCTAACCAGGAGTGCAATAGCAGCAAGTGCAGGATACAGGTATAAGTTATAAAGTGTATAAGGTATAGTGTATACAGGTATAGGTTAGAAAATAATAATTTCTGAATGACTTTGACAAAACACAAGAATAATCAAAATAATATTTTAAGACCTTTTATATATATATTGCCCAAATAGTTGCAGCCTCAGTTAACTTTTTCCAAACTTTAACAGGTTCAACTACGGTAAAATAAATAAAAATTAAATTAATAACACGTATAACATGCGTCACGTTCTAGCCAGCGCCCTGTGGGCGTGTGGGCAGCTTACGTCATTGGTTGTATTAATGGCGAAAGTGGGAAGAGCCGGCATGATGCACGCTCTACCAGGAGAATTGTATGAATTACCTAGCAAGACAACATTTGCTTTCAAGATGAGTAGGAAAGTTCACCCTCCAAGCTTTATGCAGGTATGTTTTATGCTGGTATGTCTGTCATGTGTATGTCTCATGTATTTGTGAAGATTCCGCTGGGGTTTTTTTTTTTTTTTCCCCTGACCTCAGTTTACATGTCGCGCGAGTCTCACGTGGACGATTGTAATAACAAAGCCTCGTGGGCGTGGTCCCATTACAAATAATGAGCTCTGATAGAGAAGCTAGACATAGCATTGGTTTCATACTGATTACTTTATCAAGCAATAATTGTTTTCAACATGCACCGCTGCATTTAAAAGTAGACACTTCAAGCTTTCTATAGATATGTGGCTCATGTCTGTGTATTTAGTTTTCGCGGAGTTTCAGTGCATATTACTGACATGTTTGTAAAAACAGTTCATGGAGAGAGAAAAGAGAAAGTGCCTTCACTGTTTATTTTCCTTATTTTGCAAAAGCACACACTTTTGTTGTTATTTTGAGTGTACACAAAAAAAAAACAGGGACTAATAATTTAGGGGGGCTGATAATTTTGACTTCTACTGTATGTATATATATGCCTGCACAGCGCGTATGGAGAGCAGAAGCAGCAAGCAGGCGTGTGCCTTTCACACCAACTGCGTCTGCAGCGCGCATCTCTTCGGCAGCTGCTGCACAGATCAATCTATTTCTGTCTATTCCATCTAGTTACCCATCTCTCTCTATATACATGAATATAATTTTTTTTTACTTTTCATCTGCACCAAGGCAACTTCCTCCTATTCTGTTTCCTTAACCTGCAAGTCTTTATTTGACCAATTATAAAGATTATACAGCACTGTATGCTTCTCATGCTTTATGAGGAGTGTCTGGTTCACTCAGAAGACAATCGCCTGTGACATCATGTTATTTTGTTTTTGATTGTCAGGATGTTGTGGGCCTAGTTATAATAAAAATTTATACAATATAGTTATAATGATATTTACACATGATCAAACTAGTGTTACTTTCTCTGCTTCAGCGATGTCCAGCGGCAGAGTAAAGGCTCGTTAATTCATGCTTGTGCAAAGGATGAGACAGACAAACAGCTCCCAGAGCTAATAACTTGGAATAACTTGAGTGAACATAAAACGAAGCAGAATAAAACCATCTTCCTCTGCTTCAACTGCACAGCACACAGCGAGCTCACATCATCCAGCATGCGTGTCGAACTACACTACCCACAATACACTTGGCTATGGACTACAACTCCCGTAAATAGCAGTCTTAAAGCAGCCACTTCTATTTCCCCTCTCCTGCAACACTAAACTGATACTAAATTTGTTTTACATTTGGTTTGCTAAATAAATATTTGTTGCAGTTTTTAATCGTTTAAGTTAATTTGATTGACTTTAAGTCAGTGGATATTATTGATGCATATATTGGGTAAAATTGCTACTTTTTATTGTCAATCAATGTGTTTTGGTCATTATCAACGCACTCTCACTTTAATTGAGCGTGAGCAGCGCGGCAAAAAAGACCCAGCGCCGAAACTTATCGTGGCACTGCTGCTTCAGCGACGCTCATGCCTCGCGATGACGCGCTGCTTGCGGTATGAAAGCTCCAATCTGTTAACATGGACGCTGGGAAAACACGCGCTGCTTACGCTTGCGGTGTGAAACAGGCGTTACGCAGCCCTTTTTACGTATGCCCTTCCAGCTGCAACCCTATACCGCATGTCTTTGAACTTGTGGGGGAAACCGGAGCACCCAAAGGAAACCCACGCGTACATGGGGAGAACATGCAAACTCCACACAGAAATGCCAACTGACCCAGCCGAGGCTCTAACCAGCAACCTTGCTGTGAGGCGATCGTGCTATACCCACTGCGCCACCGTGACGCCCTCATATTAAAATATTTATTATTATTGGTTATGTACAGCAGATATAAAATATTTTTAAATAAATTAACACTACAGTTTAATTTTATTTGAACTACTAAAAGACTACTGTCTCTGGCAGCTATAGCTGCCATTTATTAGGAGCATGGACATATTGATTATTGCAAGAAATAATAATACTAATAATACAATTTTAAAAACTGGTAAAAACAATAAACAATGGTTTAGACATACAGACATCCAGACATATAGACCTAAATATATATTTAGCAGATTTCCGCAGATTTTTAGCCCATCATTAATTCTATTTATTTACTTGAGTAAATGTAAGTAAATTTATTAAGTTTTTTAATTAATTACAGTAATATTATTGACTAATATGAAAATGTTCATCTTATTTATGTACAGTGCAGTTTGTAAAGTAATATTTTCTGTCTTTTAGTCGATATATTATTTGAGAGACTTGCTTTGTTTACCAAGTAAAGTGAATCTAATTGGATTTTTTTATTTCACATATTAAGGTTTTAGTTATGATACTCCCAAAATAATTCCGCAGAAATCTGCAGATTTTTACCAAAATTCTCAGCAGAAATAGCAAACAACGTCCGCAGATTCCGTCTGGCCCTACTTATCAGTACTTGTTTTTGCGTCATTTTCATGAGGCGAGATAGCCTAACGTTAGTGTTACATATTCTTATAACGTCAATATTAATAAGCACAATAAGACATTAATTTAATAGCAAACTCCGTGTTGGGATTTTGTTGCTGTCCAAATCTGTGTTCTGAAGAAATATTATGAGGCAATAAAGCCCAACGCGCTACGCAGCGCCATGCAATTTAGAATTCTAAACATAGGTTTCTATCAGGGTATACACACACCAACGCCGCAAGTTGGCGGCACCCAGCCACAACTCAGGACACTGTTCGTATTTCTGCCACGCCACAGAGCACCATCTGAATAGTTTAATTTTAAATAACATGCGAATGTGCGCATCTGGTGTGCGATACTTTCAACTGTCATGTGCGCGCCGTGAGTGCCGCATCCGGTGTGTGACAAGGATAAGGTTATTATCATTCATTTATTTATTCATTCATTCATATTTTCCCCTAACATATTTATTGGTGGGGCGACGCGGTGGCACAGTGGTTAGCGATGTTGCCTCACAGCAAGAAGCTCCCTGGTTTGGCTAAGTCAGTTGGGATTTCTGTGTGGAGTTTGAATGTTCTCCCCGTGTTGGCGTGGGTTTCCTCCGGGTGCTCCGGTTTCCCCTACAAGTCCAAAAACATGTGGTATTCTGTAGGTGAATTGGGTAAACTAAATTGTTCATAGTGGATGTGGATGAGAGTGTATGGGTGTTTCCCAGTGATGGGTTGCAGCTGGAAGGGCATGCGCTTGAAACATATGCTGGATAAGTTGGCGGGTCATGCCGCTGTGGCGACCCCAGATTAAAAAGGGGACTAAACTGAAAAGAAAATAAATAAATGAATATTTATTTGCATGTAGAAACGTAAGTTGTTTTATTAATTTAACTCCACTCTTGGCTTTGACTAATATATTTGCACAAATATCTTATTAGAGCGTCCTATAGCTTTTTTTTTGTATTCAAAAGACCGATCTGGGGTATTCATTTATGCTGGCCACTGTATATGTCCACTGTATATGTTGTTGTAGAAAATTTAGTACAGTGTTGTTTTTCTTTTTGTTTACATTACTATAACCTTAGTTGTAGTATTGCAACATCAACTATGCTATAGTATTTATAATAAATTACCAAAGATTTTTTTCATCAGAGGGCAGTATATTCAATACTCCCCTATATTTTCATTATTATTATTATTATTAATTAATATTATTTTTTAATAGGGAAACATCAGTAATCTTGCCTAGGGTGACAAAAAGTCTAGAAACGACCCTAGGGCCAGTGTTGGTTTTGTCTAACTTCATTAAACACTAACTTATAGGCCATCCCTAACAGTCTTGTGACTTATGTAATCAAGCCAGCCAAGCTTTAAATTAGTGTGCATACATTGTTATTGGTTCCCACTTCAAAGATAGAATAGTAATTTACATTAAATATTGTGTTTTTGAATAATATAGTAAAATGTATTATACTGTATATATACTTTATAATACATTTTACTGTAGTATTATACTGTATATATTATAGTTTTTATAGTGTGTGTATATGTGCACACACATATCATTTAAAAGAGTACTTGCTGTATGTTTACAGCTTCTTTTTATTCTCATTCACAGGAAGACAGAATTTGGATGGAGTCAGAAATGGTATGTTGATGACTTTTTTCCTTTTTGTGAGTGAGGTGATTAATAATGTCTGCAAAACAAAAATACAACACTCTCTGGAAAAGAGTGAAAAGAGATCAGCAGAAATTGGATTTGTTGCATTTAGATGACATGGAGATACACACCAGCTCAACTAGTCTGGAAAGCTTTAGTGAGCAACTTCACCAAGCACAGCCCATTGAGGAAACCCAGCATGAATCTGAGTGTGATGTTAATATGCAGGGGGTTCATGCAAGTTCAAATTTGAATTCTGATTCGAATTCTGATAATGCAGACTCGGATGACAGCCATTCTTTAGGAGTTAAGAGTGGGCCAATAAATTTCAGGTCAAACATAATGCAGTGGATGGCTTTCTTAAAATTCTTGGTGAGCGTCACCCAGAACTTCCAAGAAGTGCTAGGACTTTACTTGGAACATGTGAAAATGTCAACTTAGACATGAAATCTGGGATGCAATATTTCTACTTTGGATGCAAAAAACAGCTGTGTAAACATCTAAATTTTTACCCCACTGATGTTGTCACTCAGTTAGACTGTCTGGACATTTTTTTGAATATCGATGGCTTGCCTCTATTTAAAAGTTGCAGACAGTCACTGTGGCCAGTTTTGTGCAAAATCAATTTGGCTCCTTCCACTGTCTTTCCTCTTGCTTTCTGTTTAGATGTCTCAAAGCCTAGAGATCTTAATTTTTTGACAGATGTTGTACATGGCCTCAGGGACATTTTATTGAATGGACTAGAGACTGACAGGGGTAACTTACAAGTTAATCTTCTCTGTATCAGTTGTGATGCACCGGCAAAAGCACTTGTCAAATGCACAAAGCAGTTTTGTGGTTATTTTGGTTGTGATAAGTGCACACAGAAAGGCTTCTAGGATGGCAAGCGAGTTATATACCCAGAGACGAATGTTTTCCTGAGAACAGATGCATCTTTCCGTGAGCAGGTTCAGGAGGAGCACCGCCGGTCATCTGAGGTGTCTCCTTTTGCATGCTTCCAATAAACATAGGTTCAACAATTGCCTGCAGATTACATGCATCAATGCTGTCTTGGAGTGATGCGAAAGCAGATTGTTTTGTGGTTGCGTGGAACACTTAGAACCAGATTGTCTTCTGGTCAGGTAAGAGAGATAAGTTCCAGGCTACTTGGTTTGAGGCCATTCATGCCTGACCTGTTTGCAAGGAAGCCACGTGGTCTAGAAGGGATTGACAGATGGAAAGCTACTGAACTGAGGCAGTTTGCGCTTTACACTGGCAAAATTGTACTGAAATGTGTTCTGTCTGAGGAACTTTATGAACATTTCATGTTCAGTGTGGCATTGGCCATACTAGTGTGCCCACAGCTAGTGAAAGAGTACAGCTCTGTCGCATCAGATCTGATGCTTCACTTTGTAGAGGAAGGCAGAAAGTTGTAAGGGGCACTCTGATTCACCTTGCGTCTGATGCTCATGTGTATGGTGGGCTAGATGAGTGCAGTGCTTTTCCCTTTGAAAACTACCTGCACCAGCACCAGTGATCTGGCGCTATACAGATAATACAATTAATGTGACTTCAAGGGGGGCGGGTACAGCCATTGGGAGGGCGGGGCGCCCCCCTTATACAGTGGTAGGGGAAACACTGAGCAATGTGAGCCCAGGTTAATTGGCGTTTACAAGGCCCAAGTGAGGCACACCACAATGAAACAGTTGTCTCAAAGGGTATTGATCAGAAAGGCATTTTTAGTTGATGCAGAAGATGATGTTAAGATCGTCCTTACAGTGCTCCATTTATTTTGAGCAGTATAAATTAAATTTTCTCCACCTTTTACAATTTATATTAATTAATTTGAATGCTGATTGTTTGGCAAGCCGTTTTGATACCAGCGCTGATCACCAGTCACCTGTTCTCGCTTTACCCTTATTGGCATTCCTATATCTTTCTCCCTTTCCTTCCCTCTGTTGTCAGTTTATTGTTGTTCCGTGCGTTACCCTATGTACATCTAGCTCATAACTAACCTGCATCTTTCTATCCAGCCCTGTCTTGTCTTGTCCTATTCTTCGTTGTATAGTGAATCTGTGACTCTGTGCTCTGACCATCAGTGCCTGGAGGTCAGACGTTCTCTGCATCGCAGTGGTGGGTTGACAGAACCAACCAACCAACGGGTGGCCTTTTGAGTTTCCTTTTGAAGACCCAGCTCTGTGTGCCTTGTGAACAACAGACTGCCTTATTTTGACTTCCTTTTGATTAATAAATTCTGTTGAAATGCATTTTTGTTCTGCCTTCTGTCCGTGACACTAGTATCTAATGAATAAGTACTAGTACTTAATGGAAAACATACTAGTATCTAAAAAATAAGTACTAGTTACATGAAAAAGAGTGTGGTGCAGTAGGTAGTGCTGTCGCCTCACAGCAAGAAGGTCGCTGGTTCGAGCCTCGGCTGGGTCAGTTGGTGTTTCTGTGTGGAGTTTGCATGTTCTCCCTGCGTTCGCGTGGGTTTCCTCTGGGTGCTCCGGTTTCCAAAGTCCAAAGACATGTGGTACAGGTGAATTGGGTAGGCTAAATTGTCCGTAGTGTATGAGTGTGAATGGGTGTGTGTGGATGTTTCCCAGAGAAGGGTTGCGGCTGGAAGGGCATCCGCTGCGTAAAAACAAGCTGGATAAGTTGGCGGTTCATTCCCCTGTGGGGACTCCGGATTAATGGGGGGGACTAAGCCGAAAAGAAAATGAATGAATGAATGATGAAATAGATACTAGTATGGGTTATAGATTAAATGTCAAAGGTCTTGCCATACTGATTGTACAGTGAAAGTGAAAACTGAACTGAAAATTAAAAACTCATATTACCTCAGCCCTTATGATGCTCTAACTGTTTATAACTTTTTTTCTAACGAATGCAAAAAGCATAATTTTGAAGAATGAGCATACTGCAAATTGGATATTTCAGGAGTGCTGATTTGCAGTTGTTCCCATGGTCAACATAATAATGCATTAGATTTAGAGGATTGGTTCACTTTCAGAATAAAAATTTCCTGTTTCTCACTCCCATGTCACCCAAGATGTTCAAATGTTTCCTCAAGTTAAACTTTTTTTTTTTTTTGAGGGAAAACATTCCAGGATTTTACTCCATATAGTGTACTTCAATGATGAGCAATGATTTGAAGGGTAGCATTGCAGTTTTAATGCAGCTTCAAATTACTCTACAAAATCACAGCAGAGGAAGAGCTTTAAAAGAGAATTACATTTTTTTTGTTTTTAGATCCCTTTGAAGCAGCATTAAAAACATTAAATGGAGAAAAAATGTTGGAATGTTAACCTAAACCCTTTTTCTTTTGACTGAAGAAAAACATACAATTTGTGGATGACATGGGATTTTTTTTGCAAGTGAACTTATCCTTTAAGAGCAATAGCAAGGTTTGTATTTTATCCTAAGCATCTTTCATGCTGGACCACGAGGCAGTGCTTATTGTTGAGCCCTGGTGTACATTTTGTACCTTAAAATATTTATGGTAAATATTTTTTCTCTGAATAAAGCTTGTCCCCACCTCATTTATGGCAAAAAGCAGTCAGACTGTGCTTCAAATTATCTATTTATATACTACATAGAATAAGGTAATGATTTATGAGGATTTTTAAATGATAACATTTTTAATTTAAAAAAATGTTTTGATTGTTTTGTAATGAGTTAATTGTTAAACTGTGAATTCTGGAGATATTTAGTTAAAACTGTAAAGGAGTCTGAATAGTTAGGACTGAAATATAGGGATTATGTTATAAGGAACTAGGGACACTGATCTAAATATTTGTGTATATACTTGTGTATACTTTTTAGTGTGCAGTACTTCACTTATCAAGGGATTGTAGCCAAAGGGGTTTTAAGTGCAGATCATTTTATTCACACTTTGGCACTAAACCCTTATGCTTTCCTTGTAGATACGCAGTGGTCAAATTTCCACAAGATGTCACTGTTGATGTAGTGCCTTCCAACTAGCTTGAACAAACAAATAAGGTATTTATAATTACTTATATATATATTTTTTTACATTGGCTCAAGTTGTTCCAAACCTGTGTGTGTGACCAACCTTATCTAAAATATTTTTTCATCTAAAATCTAATATAAAGGGTTTATCTGATTATCTGTCAACAGGATATATATTGCTACTAGCCAAAACAAAATTTTATGGCCAAAGCAAAAAGAAGAGCCACACCATAGAGACGACTCTATGGTCAAAACATGTTGCAGTGGTAATGTGACACATCATGATGGACGATGGCATCGTCATCATAGGCGGCGGTAAATTAACTGTTTATGAATAATTAATTAATTCATAACGAATTAATTATTTGTAGCCTACCGTTTCAACTACCTGACCCGCATGGTCTTTGTTTTACTCTTAACCAAATCATAAATAAATAAAGATAAGTTACACACAAATTACCACTTGTCAATCACTTTTTCCGCATGACTCTAGCATAAATAGGCAGAGTGATCTGTGTCATTGTGGGTTTCGATAAAGTGACTAAGTACAAGCGTGAAAGCAAAAGATTGAAGCAGTGTACTGACTGCTGACAGGCTCAGCATCGTTACGTCTATCGGCATCAGTGAGGGAAAACGGCATCGTCTATCGACCCAACCCAATTACCTGTGTAGTTAGAGAAAGTTTACCTCTAAAAAAATCCTGATAATTTTCTCACTGCTATATCATTTAGGAAGTACAAATCTTTCTTGAGTGTATTTATGTATGCGTGTGTGTGTATATATATATATATATATATATATATATATATATATATATATATATATATATATATATATATATAGATGTCACTAGTTCAAAACGTTTCTTTTACCACCGTTGTTACCGCAGCCGTGGCTGTATCTACGTGCGCCAACAGCTTTTGGCCGCTGGGTGGCACTATAACCATAGATTTTCAGCTGTGCCTTTCCACAATAGGACGGTACTATACTGTACCTTATGTGATGGGGTGTGTTCAATTAAATTATAATTTTGTTGGTTTGTTTTAGTTTTCTTAGCAATAAACATGATTTTACACTACTGTTTTAGAAAAGATACAATCTATGGTGTGAAGTATAGCCCTAGGCTACAAAAATTAAGCAAATATAAGAATTAAGTTCTTTAGCCTTTATAGTGCCCTATTAAATTGCAATAGGGTGAAAATAATGTTTCGATTTGTTTGACCATCATGGTTTGTTTGACCATCATGCGCACAATATATGAAAACTGTGGCACAGCACACAGTACAAAATAATATTAAGGTTATCTAGCCGATGGAGCACGTCACCTGATCGCAGTATAACTTGCTTTATCAATAATTATTATTTATTATAGGCTAGGTTACAAATATTTGACCAACTGCCACTACATGAAAAACACTCTTGTGCACTCAAAATAGGTTCCCTTTTGCTATTAGTAGCGGTTATGAAATTAAATAAATGGGCATATCCGCAAGCGCAGTTAGCCGCATGTTCATTCTCTGATCATTTCTCTTTCACACGCATTCAGAGCGAACAGCCTGCATAAAGAAAAAAAAATCTGCTTGTTTAAAAGAGCGCATTATATCCACGAATGTCTAATAATGATAATATTAAGCTAATAATATATCCATAATGCTGGGATGCGTTGTGCTTTGACTTGATATCTAGGTTAAAAGCAAAATTATTACCTATTCACAGCATAGGCTAGCCTATAGTGTGAAAAAAAAATTCACAATGCAACGACATCCTGGATAGTGCAAATATTGCCCCCTCGTTTTTGCAGTCATTTATTTAGAATATATAATGTTAATTGAAGCTATAAAACTCTGTTTCCATGGTCAAAAAGGAGGCTTTCATTTTTTATTTTTGAATGAAGGGTAAATCTATCTCAGTTTAATTATTATATTTAATGTTTAGCTTACACACCGTAAAATAGTCTAATCCAATCCAATCTTTTATTTTAAGATAGAAAATCACACTAAATGAATTTTAGTAATTTGTTTTTATCCCGAGATAAATAACATTTTAGAATTGCATAGCAAGCTGTCAGGATCTCCTCATGGTTGAAATTGGTGGTTATCTGAAAAAAGCACTGGATGACAGAAAAGAATGTAGCCTAGAAGGCCGACTGTTGGCATCGTACATTGAGTGTATTTTATAACATCCTTTGTTTTATACCACGGCCCGTACCAGTGTAGTAAGGGTCAATCATTAACAGACTGCAAGAGATTTCACTTGGTAAAATCTCTTGTAAGATTGTAACTATCTTACATCAAATGTTACAAGACGAATACTGTTTGTACTACTAGTTTTTCATCAACACCAATGTATTGCAAATGTAAAAAGGTTTTGTTTAATACCAATCAATAAACATTTCAGACACATACAGATCAGTTTAATTTGCTATAAGGGGTTAAGGCCACACATTCATCGACCTGGTTGGTTGGAATAAACATGAGGAAATATATGGCATATTATTCAAAGACGTATCTGCCTTAGTTCTAACATTTAAGAGATTGTCTTTCATTTCAATGCATTAATTGCCAGAGATGTCTTTGTCTCTATGAAATTCTGTCCATCTGGCTGCAATTAGAATGTCCCGAGGGCGAACACATGACCAGTCATTCAAAAGTCTCATGAGGGGAGATCCCTGAAAGCCCAATTGTTTAGATTATTAATCATTTGCAAAATGGCTGAAGCATCCCTGCACAACTGCGGCCAGAGTATTGGTCAAAACCACTGTTATCCAGATCTAGACTGAGATTGACTGAGGCAATTTGGCTGCCCCAAAATTCCAAGCCTGATTCGAACAGGTTTTTTTGATTTCTGGGCCATTCTTTGCATTGCGTTTCAACACTCCCGTTGAATTTCCCATGATATCGGAGCAATCACAACGGTAGAAGGGAGTATGGATTCCTGGGAGTTATTGTTGCCTGTGGAGGAGTCGTGACGGCGGGAGAGAGCATCTGCTTTACAATTTTTACTTTCTGGTCGATAGGTGACTGTGAACTGGAACCTGGTAAAGAATAGGGCCCATCGGGCTTGTCTGGGGTTTAAGCGTTTTGCACTCTTGATATATTCCAGATTTTTATGGTCTGTGATTACTTGGAAGCGATATATGGCTCCTTCTAGCCAGTGTCTTCATTCTGAGATTGCCTTCTTCATAGAAAGTAATTCTTTATTACCCACATCGTTATTGCGTTCTGCAGAAGTCAGCTTTCTTAAAAAAGAACACACATGGGTGTAGTTTACCTGGTGTTCCATGCCTTTGTGACAACACTGCTCCAATGCCCAGATCTGAGGCATTGACCTCCACAATGAAAGGTGAGTTTGGGTCAGGATGTTTCAAAATGTGAGCTGTGGTGAATCTTTCTTTTAAGTCAATTAATGCCCAGTTAGCTTCATCAGTCCATTTTATTTCTTGGGTTTTCCTTTCAATAATGATGTCAAAAGTGAGGCGACTAAGCTGTAATTCCGGATGAACCTCCTATAAAAGTTTGCGAACCCCAAGAACCTTTGAAGTTCCTTGACTGTGGTGGGTACTGGCCATTCTGTGACCGCTTGGACGTTGAGTTCATCCATTAGCACTCCATTATGACTGATGTGGTATCCTAGGAATGAGGTTTGCTTTACATGGAATTCACATTTTTCTGCCTTGACATATAACTGATTGTTTAGTAATCTTGAAAGCACTGTCCTGACATGATTGACATGATCTGCTTCATTCTTGGATAAATGAGAATGTCATCAATGTAGGCGACCATGTACTTATTAATAAGATTCTTGAATATCTCGTTGATAAAGGATTGAAACACAGCTGGAGTGTTTGCCAGTCCATAACCCATAGCCTGATATTCATAGTGCCCCCTGGTGGTGATAAATGCAGTTTTCCACTCGTCACCCTCACAAATTCTTATTAAATTATATGCACTTCTTAGATCAAGTTTGGTGTAGATCAGGGGTGTCAAACTCAGATCCTGGAGAGCCGCAGCCCTGCACAGTTTAGTTCCAACCCTGCTTCAACACACTTACCTGCAGGTTTCAAACAAGCCTGAAGGACTCAATTAGTTTGATCAGGTGTGTTTAATTAGGGTTGGAACTAAACTGTGCAGAGCTCCGGCCCTTCAGGAACTGAGTTTGACACGTAATGGAATTTCACTGTGACATTATTCGACAAAGAAGAACCCTGCTGCAGCTGGTGATGTGGATGGACGGATGAGACCTGAATCCAGAGCTGCGTCAATATATTCATCCATGGCCTGGCTTTCTGTGAGAGAGAGAGAGGATAAACACGAGTCTTGGGTGGCATGGCATTAGGCAGCAAGTCAATAGCACAGTCCCAGGGGCGGTGCGGAGGAAGTAGAGTTGTCTTAGTTTTACTGAACACTTCTGATAAGTCTTTGTAACAGTCGGGAATGATCACAGCTTTATGGGTCTCTGGACTCTATGCTGGTTGTCAGACATGGTTGTGGTTTTACATGTTTGCATTTCTCTAAACAAAATGTTGACCAGCGAGTTAATTCTCCAGAATGCCATGACAGTTCTGGATATGAAGCCATGGGTATTCCAATACAATTTCATACTTGGGGGTATCAACCACATAAAAGGAAATGGATTCTTGGTGCAGAGTTCCAGTCTTGAGAGTGAGGGTCTTTGGTGAGTAATTCCATTCCCAATAAGTGCATCATCTATGGACTTCATTTTGATGGGTGGAGTGCAAGCTTGAACGGGAATCTTATATGTATCAATGATATTCTTACTGATAATATTCAGCGCAGCTCCCGAATCAATCATCGCTGTAAACTCAACACAGATATCATCAGCTTAAAGGGTGACTGGTAATGTGAATGATTTGTTACTGAGTACAGAGAAGTGCTCTTTTTTTACTGGGGCTGGATTGCAGGTTTTCTGTACTTTTGTCATTTCTACGTCGAGGTGCTTGTCTCATGAGGTTGTCTAATTTAATGGTTAGCTTAACAAAATCATGAAAAGACAACTCATCACCTTTACAGGCCAGCTCAGCTTGAAGATCCTTATTTAGGCTGCATTGAAACATAGCTTTCAAAGATACATCATTCCATCCACTTTGAGCAGCAACTGCTTTTGAGCAGTTTCCTTGTGTGAGATCAATTAATTGAGTTGATACTTCTTTTCCCCCATTCAAAAACCTCACAGATCTGTTGTAAAAAGTAATCCAATGAAGTTTTTATTCGAGTATCAGAATCCCAAACTGCTGCAGCACAGTCAATAGCTCTCCCAGTCAACAATGTCATCATAAACACACATTTTCTCTCTTCAGAATCAAATTTCTTCCCTTGATACTCCATATAAATTTTCACTTGACGAAGAAAGCCTTTACATTGTTCAGCAGTGCCATCAAATTTATCAGGAACAGCAAAGCTTACCGTTTGTGGTGTGGTTGGAGGCAAGGATTGAATGTAGTGCGTAAGATGTTCGCTGATTGACTGCAGTTGCATCATTTGCTCTTGATAGCCCTTTAGCACTTCACCTTGGTAAGCTAATGTAGCTTGCAGGCTTGAAACTTCGGCTGGATTCATGGTAGGTGAAGTATTCTGTAATGGAGGGTCTAAGACAATATTAGAATCCATATTCAGAAGTTTATTAAGGGGCTTAGGCAGAGACATCAACGTATAAACAGGCAAATAGTTGGCAACATGTAAGCAGTCCAAACTAATCAACATACACAGGGGCAAATCCAGAAGACGTAGTAAGAGTGCAGGCAGAAGTTCAGTATCACAACAATCAGTCCAAAACAGATCAAGAGGGCAAAGACAAAGAACGTACGTGATCAAGGCAGGCAGGGTCATACACAGGATAGCAGTCATGAAAGTCACATGGAACAATGCTTGGTAAGGCAGGTAAACTGGCAATACTTCGCAAGGAAGCATGGCCTGAGCTCTCACTGAAATACTGCACAAACAGGAAGTAACCACAGAGGGAGCGGAGCTGAGTCAGTAGTCGGGCGAGGGCTCCCTCTGCTGGCGTGGCGTTACAGGGCTCTTGAAGATTAGACAGCGTGAACAGATGTGATGTGCCATCCACTGGTTCTTACACCCATATTAGGACAATTACAGTTTCTTTTGTATCTTAGTCCCCGCATTAGTCATACATTTACATCTAAACCCTTAACCATTTCACTTAAACAATCCTGTATAGTCAAGTTCACCCATCTCTCTCATTTCTTTTCCTCCCCTTTAACTTCAATTAATTATTTTTGTTTGTTCTTTTTGTTTGAACTCTAATCTTCATGAATGGAGTCCGGAACTGAATACCTGCCTCCTTTAGAATCTACTTTGCTTAAATGTACAGCTTACGCTGTTGCACCGCTGCCAAAGGTTAATCATGATCGAGGAAAAAAACCTCTTCTCTCCTAGTCTGATTATTTTTTTCTTCCATGCTTCACTAAGGATATCTTCCTTCATATTATAATGTAGAGAGTTCACAATGATAGCCCTCTGTGGTTGATTTGCTTTGGGCTTCGGAGCCAGTACCCTGTGCGCTCACTGAATTTGAAGGTCCGTTTCAGTACAGAGTTCTCTTCGAATAAATTCCTCAGTAAACTGAGCCACGGATTCTTTTTCTACATCTTTTGGGATTCCAAAGATATGCAAATTGTTTCTTCTGGACCACGACTCGAGGTCAATCAACTTTTTCCTCATTTTTCTGTGTTCTTGTGCAAACTCCGGTAGTAAATTATCATTTTCAGAACTCCAGCACTTAATTTCTTCCACGCGCCAAAGTGACATTGACTTTTGCACCTTACTCGTTTATTTCCTGAGCCATAGTCACAATACTCTTGTTAGTACTATCTTTAAATTCATCCAGTTCGCGTTTCATCTGTGTCATGAGCTTCTTTTTGAGGCTGCCGAACTTTTCTTTCTGTTCGCTATGGAATTCCTGTATCTGTTTACTTATGTCTCTTAAATTCGTATATACAGAGTCTGCAGACCGCTCCTTCTTGCATGTTGCTTGTCTTCGTCTGATTTGGGCTTTGGGCTTGCTTTTCGGGGTTTCTTTTAGCTTTAGATTTTGCCCCTCAGCTCATCTCTCATCACCAGTAAATTTCTAGTTGATATAATTTGAGTTTAGCAGAGTTATAAAGTTAACTTTGGGGACCTCACTGCTTAACCTGCCATGTCTCTTCACACTCTGACAGGAAGTCCCATACTTTCATTCTATTTTTTTTACATTCATTTTAAAGAAACACACATTTGTTTATGGATTTGTCTGACATTGTGACAAGACAAAGTAAAACTTTCCTGCCACTGCAAAGTAAGATAGTTTGCAGCTACAGACCTCAATGCATACTAACAAGCTGAAGTTATAAAAAACTATTTGTTAATCATATTTGATGTCCAAGAAACATATCCATGTTGTCAAAGTAATGAAATGTGCCCTTGCCACCTGCTGCACTACGTTTGAGTTTTCTCTTTTCAGCCATACACTTATGCTTAAATCTCTTCAATTTATTATGCAAAATAGTTCACTGTTTGTCATACCTTTTGAGAATAATCTCCTCTTGCACTTCTTGGAAGATTTGCATGTTCCGCTGATGTTTTCCAGTAAGGATGGTTGTCACTTCTTTCTCATTTATGATATTTCAAAATGTTTGGACCTCATCGTCCACCCAAGCTTATCTATCACTTTCCACCATTGTTGTTTTCACATGATCTGTTTCACATGACTTTTTTATGTGTATGCTGAAATTTATTCTGTAAATGCATTTCCATTGTAGTTTATGCGCAAATGTTTCTGTTCAGAAGATTTACAACCCTAAATCAGAAAAAGTTGGGAGAGTATGGAAAATGCAAAAAAAAGTAGTAGTAGTGATTTTCAAATTTACTTTGACTTCTGTTTGATTGCAGACAATGTAACAAACATTATTTAATGTGTTCCTCATGGTTTTTATTATTTATTTATTTTCAAAATAAACACGTATTCCAATTTTGGTTCTTGTGACACATTTCAAAAAAAGAAAACAGTAAAGCATTTACCACTTTGCAATGTTGCCATTCCTCTTGACAAAAATACATTTGCGAACAGAAGACACCAAGTGATGAAGTGTTTCAGGTGTAATTTTGTCCCATTCTTCCTGCAAACATGTCTTAAAGTAGGCAACAGTATGTGGTCTTCGTTGTTGCATTTTACAGGCCAGTCAAGTTCCTGTAACCTCTCCGACCGCAGCCAGGACTTTGTAATGTGTGCAGAATGTGGTTTTGCATTGTCTTGTTGAAATATACATGGGCATTCCTGGAAAAGAACGCAGCATAGTGTGCTCCAAAATCCCTATGTACTTTTCAGTATTAAAGGTGTCATTACAGAAGTGCAAGTTACCTTTGCCAAGGACACTTGACAAAGACAGACCCTGACTTTTGAACTTGTTGCTGGTAACAGTCTAGATCAGTGGTTCTCAAACTTTTTTCACCAAGTACCACCTCAGAAAAAAATGTCTCTCCAAGTACCACCATAATGATCTGCATTGAAATACAGTAGCGTAGTAGGATTAATTAAATAGCTACAGTTCAATTCATTTCAACTCATCTTTATTTGTATAGCGCTTATACAATGTAGATTGTGTCAAAGCAGCTTCACATGAAAGATTATAGTGAATTGAAACAGTGTCAGTTCAGTTTTTAGAGATTAATTTCAGTTCAGTTTAGCTCAGTTCAGTGTGGGTTAATAATCACTACTGAGAGTCCAAACACTGAAGAGCAAATCCATTGATGCGCAGCTCTACAGATCCCGAACCATGCAAGCCAGTGGCGACAGCGGCGAGGAAAAAACTTCAGCAGCAGGTCTGCACAGTTCAAAAACAAGGCAGAATAATTCATATTATTAAGAATATTTATTATTGTCAGACACTTTAAACATTATAAATAGTTTGAACATTAACACTGCACTGTGCTTACAGGTAAATAATAAGTAAATAAAACAACAACGTTTAAATTAAAATGTGCTTTTAAAAGTTAATAAAAAAATGACACTGTTCTTAAAAAGTAAAAAGAAAACTGCTGTACTTAAATGTAAAGCATTAACAAGTAATAGTAGCCTATTCATCAAAACCTGGAAATGTTCCTTGGACCTCATAAATATAGGCTCTATGTCATCATATTCATATATAAACTCTTGTTTACTCTTGTTGACGTGCATAGCTATGACATATTTGTATATTGTTGAAATCTAAACATTAACTTGTATTTTAAATATATAATTTGGATTTACATATTTAAATTCGAAATTAGATCTGCTTACTGTGCGTTAGAGTAGGCTTTGTGTGTCAGAAAAGCAAGTGATAAAACAATATCTGTTAACATTGGGATATAAAAATACAGGATAGCCTATGCCCCCCCAACAACAGTTACAAATTTGGGAAGGAAATTAGCTTCAAATGATAGAATACATGACAAACATTAGAAAATTTAAAATAAAAAAATAACAGGTTTAACCTATTAAAATCAATGGCCTATAGTAATTTAGTAAAGAGCTGTGAATCTTTAGTTTTGACCCACTGTTTTGTTTGATAACAGAGCTGTCACTTTAAGAATGCACAAATCTATAATGAATGCATTCGATTACTTTTGTAATTGTTTGTGCTCATTTAAGACAAAATTATTTGTTTAAAAACACTCAAATCCAAAATTGTTCACTTTCGCTCATCTTCAAATCGCGTGAATAGAAGCTGATCTGGGAACAGTGTCTTTCTCACTACGCAGCGCATACGTCAGTCAGCACCGATAAATGAATAGAGGTTGCATAGGAAGAGTGATGGTTGATCCATAACTTTAATGAAAATGAAGTGAATGCGGCCATTCATTCATTTCATTGTGCTTTCAAGCCAAATGCGAAAGCATAATTTTCTTCAACAGCTCTTGCAATTATATGACATTTGAACAAAATGAATGACATTTTGAAAAAAAAAACGGGATGATAGCGGGATAGAATTGTAAAATACAGGAGAATCCCAGCAAAAAACGGGAGGTTAACAGATATGGATTAAACGCATCAATACACTGCTTGACCAATTCATACGTGATTTATTCATTCATACATGCTGCAATTGCCTACCGTGACTTGGTCCAACAGAGATCACATCTTAAGTGAACCTTGGAGTTTGCGTTAACTGCACACAGAGACTAACTTTGATTATATTCTAGCACCAAACTTCAAGGATGGCAAAGTCCCGTGACATGTAAATCACATCCAAATTAATTAGCCTAAATCTGAGGTACCAAACAAAACCGAAAGCCATGCTACTTTACAAAACAAATAACTTTATATATCAAAAACGGGCATTATTTTACACAACTATGAACACACATTTATAATAATAATTTAACCAATTATGCAGGATAGGGAAATTCCTGAGTTTGCAGTAAGTAAAATACCAACACACTGGTCTGCAAAAGCCACTCTAGCACGAGAGCTGTTAATGGCGCTTCTGGACATTGTTAACATCCCAGTCAACAAATTTCCTTTGGCCCTGATCTGGCCCAGATCAACAGCTAAGATGTGGCCCAGATCAGTTAGTGTTCCCCGGCCCAGAACTGGCCCACATCCTTTTTGCCAGAACTGAACCAAAGTAGTGCCACAACTCCACCAAGCTTGAGCCAAGTAATACATTTAAATGTGGCCCAGATATGGGCCTTGTATTCAAGATTAGTAAGGCTGAGTTCTGTGGCCCTTATTTGGCCCGCATGTGGCTGACCACATATATAAACTGAGAAAATCACACAACAAATATTAAAATCAAATAGTTTAATCTTTAATTAATGCAAATTACATTCAGATAAAGCAATTACTGAACAAAATGTGGACAAATAAAGAGTTAGAAAACATTTTAACAACATACAACAAACAGAACAATACAAAATAGAAATAAAAATAGAAATAATTGTTAAATATATATGTTATATATTTGATGCAAAGATGATATAATACATACATACATATAAATGTACATAGGTTTAAAAAATATATAAATGTATATATATATATATATATATATATATATATATATATATATATATATATATATATATATATATATATATATATATATATATATATTGGTTAAAAGTTTGGGGTCCGTATGATTGTTAAATGTTTTAAAATAAGCTTCTCCTGCTCACCAAGGCTGCATTTATTTCATTAAATACAAATTGTGAAATGTTACTGCACTATAAAATAACTGTTTTAAAGTAGTTCATAATTTAAATGAATCCTTTATTCCAGTGATTTTAATGATGAATTTTTAGCTTTATTTCTCCAGTCCTCAGAGTCACATGATCCTGCAGAAATCACTCTAATATTAATTATTATTATTGTTATTATTATTAATATTAATGGTAGTAATAGTAATAAAAGCAGTAGTGACTGGAGTAATAATTTCATTTGAAACTACATCCAATAAGAAAGCAGTTATTTACAATTTGAATAAATATTTAACCATTTAAGATTTTCTTTTTTACGTTCAATAAATGCTGCCTTGATGAACAGAATAATTTTATAAAAAAAAAAATTAAAAAAAAAAAAAAAAAAAAACTGACCCCAAACTTTTGACTGGTAGTGTATATAAATATACAGTGTTGGGTAAGTTACTTTAAAGTAATAGAATATTTTAAGTAATAGAATACAGAGGTAAAAAGTAAATAGATTAGTAATAGATTACTTTGTGTAAAAATTAGATTACTAATTACTTTACTTTGAATTTACTTTTAAAACATATAAAATATACCTATAAAAATACAGAATAAACTGCAGCTCTTTCTGTAATTTAATATTCACTAAAAACATTACAATGGGTTGATCACAGAAGCTTGACATATTCAAAAGACATAAAGAGTTCACTCAAAACAAACTTCTCTCATCATTCACTTGCTCCAAACCTGTTTGTCTTTTTTTTTAAACACAAAAGAAGTAATTTAGAAGAAAACTGGATACCTGTAACCACTGATGTCCATAGTATGCAAAAGCACTGCAGTGTTTGAGTGTTCTGTGTTTGTTTGAGGTAATTAGTCTACAAAAATGTATATTCCATACAAAGCCTGAAGCTGATCGGTCAGTTCTTGCCGTGTGACTCGTGGTTTTCAACTGGGTGAGCTTGGGAAATGTGAGCGCGCACAGTATGCAATTCCAATGTGATCCCGCGTGCGCTAAAAATGCAGTATGTGAACGGCCCCATAAGCAGCTACACTTCTCTTCACATTCAGAAGATACCTTCACTCCCAATCCTGCATAAAAGTCCAATTTAGCCTGTTTAGGCTGAGTTGGGCTGCCGTGTTTCTGGGTACCGGTGTCCTCCTTGGTGACGAGTATTGCCGTAGAATGCTTTCTGTTCTTGAACAAGTTGCTGGTCGAGTTAAAAGCAGTCAAAAAATCTTCAGAGACTGGACATAGACTGCATTTCACAGAAATATTTTTGTTTTACGCTCAATGAGGGAAGTGAGGGGATTCTATCTGACAGCACCTGCAGTGAAGAATTTAAATAATATGATCAGAAATACAGTCTGCAGGTACAGCTGCAAAAATACAATACAAATTAAAATGCTAAACTGTGTGGTGAAACCAGATACATGTAATCTGTTACATTTTTAAATATTCATTCAAATATTATATATTTTTAAATACTGACCATTTTCAAACTCATTGTTTTTTACCGATTACACATTATTTAAACAATTGCAATACATTGTTAATGATAAATATCCCAGTTAAGTTTAAAATCTGTTTAAAAATTTCATCTCAGCTAAACACAAAAGATGATATTTTGAAGAAAGTTAAAAACCTGTAACCATTGACTTACATAGTAGGAAAAACAAATACTACTGAAGTCAATTGTCACAGGTTTTTCAGGTTTCTTCAAAATAAATTATTTTGTGATATCAAATGACCATTAGACAACAAAAATTTGTTGATTCATAAATGTTTGTTGTTGAGTTTCGGTTCAATATTGTACAGAAACATTATACCCATATTGTTAGTTTATTTTACAATTATAAGACATTTATTCTATTGGCTTCCACTATCATGTTAGGGCTAATGGGATCGCTTTTATTTTAAACCTTACTAAACCACAGTGAAGCGTGACTGAACATTTACACAAATTGATATTTATCTATAGTAAATAAACTGTATTCTGTCATAATTGGAAATTGGCTATAACTTTAATGCTAACGTTAATTTAAAGGGCCACGAAACCCCCTGTCTCAGCAGGGTGTTTTCACACCTCTGTTTTGAAAAAAGTCAGGAAAGTTGGGCGTGTCCAGCTCTGGGAGTGTGGGAGTGTCGGGGGAGGGAAAGAGGATAAGATTTTGCATAGAAGGGAGTTAACATTTGGGCACGCGCTAAGTTTGACAGGAAAAACAAACACACAGAGGCTGATTTGATACGGCGAATAAGAGAAAAAAATCCTCCGCATTTCTCTGTAACTTATGTACTCGGTAGGTAGCGTCAGAAAGTCGTGTGTGTATAGACTATCCAGTCACAAATTGCAGCGAAAATCCTGCACGACGGGAATAGTTTGTGTTTACATGTTTACACTCGGAGAGCAGCATTTAAACAAAGGGCAGTCCACTGCAAACACTTACCAAATATGTAGACAGACAATCAAACTGGAGCTGTCTTTTTATTAAAAGTAGACGAGCGGCAAATCCGGATTTCACCATTTCCAGATGAGAAAAAGCTCTCGGGTAAAAATGTTCCTTACAAACGCGTTTCTGTCGTGTGCACTGTAATACACACGTGAGTCCAGCTGCTCTCTCATAAAGGGAAAATGAAAACAAAACCTTCGTTGCAACACACTAATAACACCTACGAATTTTGTCTTGAAATTCTTGTACTTTCACTTGTTTTGGCAACACAACGTGGCGTATCTCTGCCGTCTGAACAGTGTAAACTGGTAAACAGTCTCCGGAGCTATCATGCATATTAATGAAGTTTCACGTCATACACAATAGAGCGCGCTAATTGGTTGAAGCACGTCTTTCTCATGAATTAATACTGCACACTCAGATACGTAAGAACGTCCTAGAAAAGACAGACAGCCACTCTCCAGCTGGATTTACACCCAAGTATCTCATGGCCGTGACACAGCTTCAAAAATTCGTTTCAAACCGGAAGAACGAATTTGCTCAAAATAACGCAAAAACAACCAATTTTCACTTTTTAGTGCAATATATGTGTCCTAATAGTGTTTATAGCAGCGTGGGACACATATATGACTGTCAACAGCTCAAAAAATGTGTTTTGGTGTTTCGTGACCCTTTAAACAGCAAACTGTTGGAGCACTAACATTATGTAAACACCACGTTCAGAGAGAGGAAAATGCTATTTAACTCGACGCATTTCTTAATTAAATGATTAACTAACCACTCAATGAGTTCTAACTTTTATATTTAGTATTGAATATTTAAGTAAACTCACTTTAAATGCCAAATTATCACTTACCTGAAGCAAATGACAGGGAGGAAGATGTCAAACTTGCACAGAAGTCTTGGCTACAAAGTGTGGCGTGGCAGATGTCTGCTAACGATACACCTGTGTTCAGTTTCGCGTGTTTTCCAAATGCAATCCCAAAGTCAGCCAGAAGTCGATGTTTACCGATGTCAGCCATAGCTGAACCTTACTAGGATCTTATGTGTTTTTTGTTATCTGGTCCACATGCTGCAAAAGGAGCTGTGAACCAGAAGAACATTCCCGCCTATTCTAAATGTATGGCAAAACATATATGGTAATAATCTGGCACATATCTGTTCAGCCATGCCTTACCTACGCCACATGTGCCAGCTATCACCCACATTTGGCCCAAATGTTCTTGCTATCTGGGATAGGCCTTCCTTTTGGCACAGTACAGCTTTAACTGGCATTTGTGGATGTAACTATGTATTGTGGTGTTTGCCAAAGTAGTCCTGAGCCCATGTGGTGATAGCGCTTATAGATGAATGACAATTGTTGATGCAGTGCCGCCTGAGGGATCGGAGATGATGGTTGTTCAGCTTAGGCTTGCACCCTTGTCCTTTACACGTCTTATAATTATGTTATGCATTGTTCAAGGTGAAATATTCGAATGTCTTTCTATCTTTCTTTGAGGATTGAGGATTGAGGATTTTCTTTTAGATTGTTTCTAAACATTTCAATAATTTTCTCACATATTTGTTGGCAAACTGGCGATCTTTTGCCCATATTTGCTTTTAAAAGACTAGACCTTTCTTGGATGCTGCTTTTGCGTCAAATAATAATTACAATCACCTGTTGACATCCCGTTTCAAATCACATAACTATTTAACCAATTTACTATCGCAAATCGCCCTGTTTCACCTTTTTTGTGAAATGTGTTGCACGAACCAAAATTTGAATACGTGTTAATTTTAAAGAAGAAAAATACACAATAAAAATCACGAGGAACACATTAAATAATGTTTGTTGTATTGTCTGCAATGAAATACAAGTCAAAATAAATTTAGAAATTACTACTTTCTTTTTTTTATTGGTATTTTTCATAATGTCCCAACTTTATGTCTTGGGATGTAGAAATGACAACATTTTTTTCTACGGTCGGTTTTTATTGAATGTGTCAACAGTTGTCATGTTTTTCATCTGTGAAATGGACATTTTGAATAATCTAACACCACAGGAACTCTACATTATTTTATCTTTCAATAGGTTTTTGGTGAAATCTTTCCCATCATATGTGGTTTTGTGTTTTGTTCTGGTTTAAGAAGGATGACATAACATTTTGGAGCAAAAATGCAAAATAATAAACCAAAGCTTGAAGCTAAAATGGCAAATATCTCCACAGCTACTGTCAATTTTCCAGGAGAACTGACATAGGATGGAATAAATGTGATCCATACAGCACAGAATATGAGCATACTGAATGTGATGAATTTAGCTTCATTGAATTTATCAGGTAGTGTGCGAGCCAGAAAAGCCAAGAAAAAGCACAGTACAGCCAACAAACCAATGTAACCTAGGACAGCAGAAAAACCTATAGTAGAGCCCAAATTGCACTCAAGAATGGTCTTTTCCTTAAAATATTTCATATTTTTGTAGGGGAATGGAGGAGATATTGTTAGCCAAAGCACACAAATTAGAACCTGTATAAGTGTAAGTGCAATAACACTGAGTCTTTGTTGTACAGGACCAAACCATTTCATAATATAATTTCCTGGATGTGTAGCTCTAAAGGCCATTAACACCACTACCGTTTTTCCTAAAACACATGAGATGCATAGGACAAATGTGATTCCAAAAGTTGTATGACGCAACATACAGGACAACTCAGTCGGTCGACCAATGAAAGTAAGTGAACAAAGGAAGCACAGAGTCAATGAGAAGAGCAGCAAGAAGCTCAATTCTGAGTTGTTGGCTTTTACAATGGGAGTCTCTTTCTTGCTGTAAAATAGAATGGCAACCAGCACAGTTAATCCTACTCCAAAGAGTGAGAAAAAGACTAGAACTATACCCATAACTTCTGTGAATGACAGAAACTCTACATTCTTTAACACACATTTATTTTTCTCAGCATTAGACCAGTATTCCCCTGGACACTGTTTGCAGTTAACTGAATCTGGAAGGAAAGTTATTACAGCAATTAGAAATAAAAGTGTCAATGTTTTATGTAGTTAATGTGTTAAGACATTGCTAGTTAAAGAAAAAGGATAAAAAAGGTACAAAAGGACCATAAACATTTTCTTCGAAAATGTAAGATGGGCTGAGTATTACCTGTGTCATTACTGATTTCTCCATCTGCACATGGAATACAGTCATAACAGCAGACAGGCCGTCCTTTCTGTACAGCCTTCCTGGTACCGGCAGGACAGTTCTCACTACACACAGACTTTGGCTTCTACATAGAAAGATGTATGTTTTACAATTATTAAAATTAGAATTTTGAAAGCATTACTGAGTATGGCATATGTGAACTAATAAAAAAGTTAAGGAAACTGCTATGGACTGAAGTCTGTAACCTAAGTAGTCTGAAATTGTTTCAGAAATTCAGTAAATTAATACATTTACCCCACTTCTTTGTCATGTTATTGTAAATTTTTCATTTTATCTTATTCAATTTTAAATATTTTAGAGAAAAATCAGCTGATTGGAGACATTTATTACCTCTGTACACAAATGGTAATGTTTGGTTTATTTGCCCTAATGCCCTAATGCCTTCAAGCTCTAAAAATGAATTAATGCATAGATATGAGCCCTTCCAAATGGAACACAGTGCATGTCTTAAGGAATGCATGTGAATTTTATCCATGTGCCCATGATTAGGAATGGAGCTAAACTCCAGGACAGAACCCCTGAAGGACAAAAGCTGGTTCTATAAGAGCTGGTACTGGTGTTTATTTGTTTATATTTCATTTATTGTTTGATTTGATATTTATTCTTTGTGGTTGTTCTAAATGCTATATATTGGTATGTAGCTCCCTCAGTTAACATTGCATTTTTATTTGCCTCAAGTTGTCCTCCAGTCCAGATTATACTTTCAGTGTTAAGAACAAAGCGCTGGTCACGGGGCAGTGAGGCATCAAAGTATCCCACTGTTTTAAATTGGATTGATCCATCAGAGTCTTGCTGCCAGTTTATGACTTCATATTGGGCTGATGTAGCACCAGTGCTGTCAAACCACACACAATCTCCCATATTTATGGTGAAATTTATTCTTTTTAGAGTGTCAACAACCTGAGAAAGTGATGTACAGGAGAGCATGTCACTTTTTGCAGTCACTCTTACATTGTCAATTTGTATTGTAAACATTACCTGCTGAGGTTGTATTTTCAGGTCTTTCCTACAACCTTCATTTACTTTACATTTGAGTAAACTGTGTAATGCATGAGCCACAGCATAAACTGCTTTGTATACATTGCTTGCATATCTTTGTTCAGGCACATCTTCATTGTAATTTTTCAGCAAAAGCAGATCATAATAAGAATTGCAACTTAATGATGAATATTGAGATGAATTTATCTCAGTCTCTGAGCATGGAAAAGCTGTTTCCCAGAATTCTTTTATGACATAGTTTGAAAAACCTTGAATATTGACCTTTGGTACTGCAAACCCCAGTGATCCTCCCAGAACACGAAAGCTGTTTGGAGTGAGCAAACTGTTTGCCGTTATCCACGCTTCCACACCAATAATTTGGAGGCCTGTAACATTAGCATTAGTTAGTTCCTGAAGCAAATTTTCCATTTCCAAACTGGTAAGAAATGCAACAATCACTTTTGCAGTGCTATTTTTAATTGTGTCTACTACTTTTCTAAGTTTCTCAGGATCTGTTCGATAGAATTTTTCTGAGTACTCCACACAGATCCCCTCCTCCTGAGCTGTATTCAGAAATATTGCCATTCCATTATTGCCATAGTCATTGTCACTGTTCACAGCTCCCACCCATGACCAGCCAAAGTACTTGACTATGTATGCAAGTGCTCTGCTCTGATGGTAATCACTAGCAATAGTTCGAAAGAAAGAGGGATGGTTTTTCCTGTTGCTAAGACATTCACATGTGGCTGAGTGACTTATCTGTAAAAAACAAACATACAAAAAACAAACAAAGGAATTCATGAAACCATCATCAGTATGTGGGTCTTCATTAGACTTGCTGTTCAGACTGTGCTGTACAGTCTCTTACCACTGGTATTTTAAAAGGTCCTGTAGTTCTGGACAGAATCACTGTAGCAGAAGACTCAGTTTCTCCTATGATGGCATGTATGGCAGGCTGTCCGTTACACTTATCCTCAGCAGAAAGTTCTTTACCATTCATTAATGCCATAGTTGCACTCATAGAAGAAAGTCTTGAACCACATGTATCATAAATTCGATAACCAATGGAAACATTTGGAAGCAAACTTTGATTTTTATTAATCTCGTCAATGGCAAAGGTCATTGTCTGAGCCATTCTGAAGTCTCTTAGATTTACACTGAGGAAAAAAAAAAAAAACAATCTGACTAAATACCAACAAAGGAATTTGCTGAATAGGTTCATGTATGAAACAATACAATTTTAGATTTGCACTGTTATACTACTATACCTTTATAATTTCTATACCTTTATAGTATTGCATACCTGGAACATGATGGCAGCTGAGGTTTTACTGTAAACTCAAATGAAGGTACTGTTTCTATGCTATGAATTGGGAAAAGTGCTCCAATAGTTACTTCTCCTTCTTTGGATATCAGTGGATTATTATGCTGTCCCATCATTCGGCAAAGAGAGTTTTCTGCTTTTGCTTGTAAAGGAATAACAAGTAGGAGTGTCCAGATAATGTAAACCATCCCTAACCCCTCATTGAGCTCAACTGAAAATTTCAAACACAGTTTGACCTGATACAGTGTTTTTAACTAACTAAATTTAATTAATACGGATGATTGACTGTAAACACAAAGGGGTACGACATAAGGCAGGTCATGTGGGCTGGAACAGAGTCAACATTCCAATCTAATGCAATGGTTATTTTCTAAAGCAATTAAATTAAATGCAGTAAATTGTATATATGGATGAAACATTTTTCAATTTGTGCAATAAATCGTAATCTTTTTTTATGAATAAAAAAAGGGTTTCATCCAGGTGCTCTGGTTTCCCCCACAGTCCAAAGACATGTAATATAGGTAAATTGTATAAACTCAATCAGCTATAGAGTGTGAATGGGAGAATGTGTGAGTGTTTCCCAGCACTGAAGGTTGTACTCTCAGCCCTCAAAAAATTTTTTTTTGCTCGTTTAAACTTAAAATGAGCTGAAACAACATAATTTTTGAGATTTCAATGGGACAACTTAATTTTTTTATGTTCAATCCACATAAATTTGTTAAAAGTGTTAAGTTAACTTAATCAATCTGTGTTGGGACAACATGAATAAATTGTGTGGAACCTTGCATTTTTTTTTACAGTGGGCTGGGTTGCGGCTTGAAGGGTGTTTGCCATTGCCAGAGAAATTGTTGGTTCATTCCACTGTAAAACCCCTGAAAAAGCACAGAATAAGTTGAAGGAGAGTATTATTTGCTGTTGCAAGGAACTATTCACCTTATTCTCGGCGTACGAGCGGGCGCAGCCATTTGAGTCATTTTGGCTCGAGACTTCCGGTCTCATTCACTTCTATTCATTTTTAGATGTTAAAAACAGCCCGCTCTGCTGCTTGATGTTGCAAACGGAGGTTTTCCCATTATATTATTCTATTTTGTCTGTATAATCATGCAAACACTTGTTTGTAGAGCGAGTAGTTTGACCGTTTTCAGCCGTTTATTATTCCTAGTCATTTCTCCCATAGGCAACTGAATCGGAAGTTCTAAAACAATCGCAAAAACGAGCGCACTTCCGCGTTGAAGAATAAGGTCAATACTCCTGCTCCTATTCATGTATAATATACAGTATTTATAAGAGCTTTAAGTGCAGGTCAGGTAATCTGATTTGTTGTTTTTTTAATGTTATGTTTGTTTTTTAATCGATAAAACAAGATTTTGAGTGATTTTATTAAATGCATTTTATTAATGCAAAATAGCAAGAATTTCAGTCTTTCACCAATTACCAAGTTTCATGAAATCCAGATAAAGATTAGCCTTTGCACGGCAAAACAGGAACACTCAGCTGTATGTTCACAAACTTTGAGCCAAGTATTTTTCTAAACCGTTCCATAAAAGTTATTCTACTTAATAATAATCATAATTCATTATTCATTATAATTCATTTATATAGTGCATATCCTGGCACTCAAGGTGTTTTTTATCTCAACACAACTACAGCCATTTTGCAGCAGACTGCACACCACCCGCCGACTTAGGAAAGAAGACACAGGACACACAGCCCTGCTTAGATTCAGTCTTCAGGATGTTGTGAGCAAAGCTCCAGCTTCACAAGCCACATGACAAACCCTTTACCAGAGTTTTTAAAAATCTTTGTGTCTGGATGGGTTTCTTTTGGGTCCTGGTAACTGCAGTGTTTCCCCTACCATTGTATAAGGGGGGCGCCCCGCCCTCCCAACGGCTTTCCCTGCCCCCCTTGAAGTCAAGTTAATTATATTTTATATACAGCACCATATCACAACTTCTTTTAATAAACTTATAAGCTAATATCTTATTTACACAACGGCATGTGATTTCTGTCTCTACATGGTCGCGCGATTACAAATTTCTACTCTCTGAATCGCGCACAGTTGAGTTTCACACAGACCCTCTCTGCTGTATGGGAATGAGACTGCATGCGCCACATCTGACAGGGCCAAAGATGCACGTGCGCTGCCATATATTAGGCCTACGAAGGGCCGGCGCGTCCACAGGTCGGCAGAATAGTAAGGGCGCCAAACGCGCAGCAACCCACGTGAACTTTTTACCGGCCACGTGATCCCCAAAAATGAGTTAAAATACTCGGAAATCATGGAGACGAGAGTGAATGAACAGATTGCGAGAGGTACAGTGATGGTCTAAACATTACATTTGTTAGGTTAAATGAATAGAGCAGTAAAGATATTGCGAGTGCAAATCCCCCTATCTCTGAGGGATCTACTGTCAATAGTTGGAGACGAGCAAAATATTTGAATGGTCCTGCATGGCCTTTTTACATATAACAACTGAAAGTACTGTGTTGACAATATTGCAAATTCACTAAAAGCTGGCTGGAATTATTAGATAATAAAACTATTTTTGACATGAATATTTAATAATATAACTCCTTGTAATACACTCAATGCTATAAACAGTAGTTTATAGGCCTATTCCTTTTAGTAAAGAAGTATTAGATTTATAGGTGTTCAATTTAACTTCTTATGCATCAAATTTGCGCTCCAAACTTGTTCTTGATTGAGACATGTTGAATTATTTAATCATTTGCAGTGTTTCCAAATTGCATTGTAATTTTTCATAACAATTTTTATATCTGTGTTATATTATCTTCTGTGGCGGTTCATTCCGCTGTGGCGACCCATGATAAATAAGGGACTAAGCCAGAATAAAATGAATGGATGAATTATTTTTTGTAAAGCTGCTTCTGGCAGCTTGATGACACAATCACACCTAAATGGTTATAAGAGTCGTGTTTAAGGTATTACATGCAGCAATCTTCATTTATTATCTTAGGTAAGGCAAGATCTTCTCTTAAGGTTCATACTTAGAGGGAAAATGTGCTCAATGCATTATAAAGCTTGACTCATTAGAATCGGTGCTCAGTATCAGCCGATCACATGACAAGGATTCAGTACTCTGTATCGGCTGCAAAACTCCTGATCGGAGCATCCCTAGCTTTGACCCAACTTGGCTGTCAGAGCAGCAATACTCCCCCTGGCTGTACGAGACTGATCTTAGTAAGTCAGTAAATACACCCTTAGGAAAAAGAAGTATACTTAAGTAAAGGTCAAGTATAAAAGTATAGTTTATTTAGTAAGTAAATAAGCCCATAAAGATGCACTGCAGTGACAAAAGCTGCACGCTTTGTGGATAAAAATATATAAAAATAAATGTAAATGTTTAGCTTGTACAGTTCAAATAATTGTTCAGTTTTTTAAACCTAGGGGAAACACTGAACTGGATAATCTAAATTGGCCTGGGACAGCAAGGCAAGCCGCCCAAAGGCAGTCAGTCAGACTGGAGGTCTGTGGGGAGCCGGCAGGACTGAAGACCTGTAGGCTGCCAGCTGGACTGGAGACCTGTGGGAAGCTGGTTGAACTGGAGGCCTGTGGGGAGCTGGCAGGGCTGGAGGCCTGTGGGGAGCAGGCAGGGCTGGAGACCTGAGGGGAGCCGGCAAGGCTGGAGGGCTGAGGGGAGCCGGCAGGGCAAGGAGCCAGGCTGGTGCTGGCAGGGCTAGGCATCTGGGTGGTGCAGGCAGGGCAAGGTGTCTTGTGATCTCACTAGCCTGGATGTATTTTTTTGTACTCCCCAAAGTTTGTTCCCTGTAGACTTTGCTAAGCTACTCACTTTGCATTGAACTTTGAGCATATTACATTCAGATATGTCGTTTATGTTCACACAGCTAATCACACATGAACTAAAGTTTAAAATGTGATATTGTAGTGGACCACCCCTTTAAAGAAACTCTTTTGTTGATAAACTTGTGTGGTCAGCAGCTGGGCATGTTTCTAACATCTATTCCAACACCTGACTTTAATACTTTGTTTACATGCTTTGTTCAGCCATCTCCACCTAGCCACTCCCCTCTTTCTAAAAACATATTATAGAAAGCACATCTTTGTCTCAAATTAGACTTATTACAGACTTGCTTTAGACTTGCTTCAGACTTATTTAATGCTGTTTGACTGCAGAACAACCAACACATCTTAATTAAGAAATTCTGTTTGAAATCGGTCTTTGTCAGGTGACGTCACGCTCGTAAACACAGAGTTGCATTATGTGACATTGCCGCCATTTGTGTTGTATCCGAGTTATAGCGTCTTTCGCAGAGTAAATACAGTGTTGCGTTCTTGTTGTGTTAAGGGCTGTAATAGTAAATCATACGATCGAAAAGGTAAAAAAATTATTACGACGACAGATATTTTACATTTCCCTCTCGGAAGAAAGAATATTGACAGACTGTAGCGGTAATAACAAATGCATCACGTGTCCTAGCCTGCTGCATTTAGACGCAAAATATATCAACATGCAGAGAAAGAGAGACGTGAGGTTGAAGATGGTGAGACACACTGATGAGGAGACACACAACACTAAGGAGGTTGCCGAGACAAAATGATTGTAAATTGTGTATGGACAGATGTGTAGAAGTAAACCACCTGTTGGAGGTGAACTGACAGCTGCTGTGTGAACTTGAAGAATACAGGATGTCTGATGGATTTTGCAACAACAATGATGCTAAAAAGTACTAATCGGTAAAAAACACAATCTTAATAACAAGCACTGACCCATCAACATGATGCTCCCTTGTGAAGGTGATGTCACATTACAGCATAGGATTGTAACTGTCTGTTGTGCACAAACAAACCAATGTCCAACTGTAGTGTAGAAGAGCTGGAGTTGTCAATAAGAGTAAAAAGCCCAGGTGTATAAATGCATTCTGTGCTTAACTGATATGTTCTTTGCAAATTCCTTTACATTTTTGTAACTTTGTTTCTTCCACAGTGTGTATGTGTATTGTTGATGTTTCATCCTGTCTTATGTAAATTATATGATGCATTCCTTGACTTTTCCCTCAGTGCCTGAATAAAAATATCATTTGTATAAATGTAAATAAATAGAGGATGACATAAAATTTGTTGTTTACTCATTTATTGTTTGTTATTCACAATAAAAAAACTGGTACATCAGAATCAAACACAAGGTAAGCAGTTATTACTGAACTAAATAATCCTTTAAAGAACTGAGACAAGTGCTTTTGCTCTAAGTTAAACATTAGGTCAATCAGTAGTTTGATCTGAATAGATAGTTTAAAGTGACTTACTATTTTTTTGTTCTGTTGCTTTAAAGTACATTTATTGTTCATGTTTGTAAAATGCTTTGTATACAAACATCTGTCCAACAGTTTGTAAATGTAAATATTGGATGTAACTAACGAAATAAAACTAAAAGCTGCAATACATAATTAGAAATACTTACTGTAGTTTACTGGTGTTCAAACTAAAACAGGGTATATTAAGACATTGATGATATACAGTATGAAATGAGGAGTTGGCGGCAGCACACTCCGTAGGTTTGCAGTTAATTCAAACGGATCTATATCCTGAATATATCAAAATGATGATCCCTGGCATCTTTGTTTAGTTTATTGCGGTACTGTTGGACTCTCAAAGGGGTCCTTAGCATGCTCAAAAATGGGATGGAGGCACTCTGGTCAAATTTCAAAGTTTTATTTTGAAAGAAACAAGAGAAACCACAAGCAATATTCACTGCGCAGGAGAGGCTCAGGAACTCCTCTGTCTTCTTTTAGAGACACTTCCCTTTTATACCATATCTGACTCCTTCCTCTTTCTCGCCTTCTTGTGCATCTTCTCTTGACGGTTGACCTCTGAAACAGATGCTTCGGAGCATGCACACACAGCTCATACATCCTGTCACTTCTAAGAATTTCTCTGCACCTGCAGCACTTCTCTATTCTGTGCAAATAATATGCTAGCTAACCCTTTAGACAGTTTCACAGTAATTAATACTTTATAGTTTGATTGTTAAAGCCTTCTCATGCATGACAAATATATAAAAGTTTTATATCAACTGAAAAACACCACAGTACTCTCGATTTTCTTGTACTTCTCCAGCTTGACCCTTGTATGGCATGTATCTCTCTTGCGTTATGTGTTTCTCTCAAGTTGTCTCGGGAAGCGATACCACAAAAATGGCGCAGGTGTGACGTCACATACAACAAACGCATGTGACTGACAAAGAACGATTCTGTCTCTTGGACTGGGTTTGCATATTTTTTTTCCCAACAACTACAAGTTTAAAGTATCTTTTAAAATATAAGTAGAGAAGAGAAGTAATAGAAAAGAAGAGAAATAATAGACATACTATAATTCAGCAAATGAAACAAAGTAGGCAATAGGGATGCTCATTTCGGGTAATTTTCCCAATCAAAAACTGCTGTTCGCAGGGGAGTAGCAACAAGGGGGGACAGGGGGATACAGCCCCCTTTCACTTTTAGAAACAGACCATTTAGAAGTAGATGATTAATCATTATCTAAACGAAAGCTTTTGCATCTCATTCAGCTGCCCCCCTACTTTGAAAATATCAGCTACGCGCCTGGCTGCTCGTTAACCGAACCATTAACCAATCAGATTCTAATATTAAATAATCATTTAATAAAAAATTGACATGTCTATTTTATGTCTGACACATTCATTTTAAAATATTGATTTATCATAACATGTGAACAACAGCATACAGAACATATTACATCAAGTCTTTATGCCCCATGCAGTGTTTACAACAGCATAGAAAAAAATAATAAAACAAAATAAAAAGAATAAAATAAATAGGCCTACCCTAAATATATTTTACTTAAATTACAAATTTTGATTCCAAAACAAAAACACTGACTAACATAGGCTGTTTTTTTAATAGTTTTTTTTTTTCTTCCATCAAAAGCTACCTACCTCAAATCTATTGCTCCATGCAAAATAAGTATTTAAATAATGCTCTTTTTATGATCACCAGCAGTGTTGCTATTACAGGCTGCTGGAAAACACTCACACTCAACTGCACTACAATCCCATCATGCACTTCACTCATACACCAGGGGCCTGTTTCAGTAAGGAGGTTCAATCAACTCGGAGTTTAAACTTGAACTCTGAGTTGATTAACCCAGAGATTAAAAACTCAGAGTTTTCGGTTTCAGAACAGCTGATCTGAGTTGGGTCAATCAACTTTGAGTAGACCAACTCAGAGTAAAGCGCGCACACCGCA
Source organism: Danio kyathit (assembly GCA_903798195.1). Classification (NCBI taxonomy): domain Eukaryota; kingdom Metazoa; phylum Chordata; class Actinopteri; order Cypriniformes; family Danionidae; genus Danio; species Danio kyathit. The sequence continues at coordinate 43,677,894 of LR812536.1, forward strand.
ACTATAAAAAGGCATTATCAATGGAGCGTAGATATTATGAGTCACCATGGAAAGATCTGAAAAAAGGAGATCAGCATTTTTTTCACCTGCTGAACTTGACATGCTCATGCAATCCTATAGCAAATATGAGCATATATTTAAAAAAAAAAGCAACACAGCGGCATCGGCAAAACAGAGACAGTTAGCGTTGGAAAACATAGCTGCTCAAGTTAATGCGCAAGTTTACATGTAAAATATTTAAGTTTTTTAAATATTAAGTATAACAAATAAGTAATGTAATGTGTGACGTTTATTGATTTTTCACTTGAAAAATGGGTAATTTTGAAGTTATTTCAGATGTAATTGCATACAATTACATAAAATAGGCTACTGCATAGTTTCTACAACAAATTTGACAAAACAAGAATGGAGATAACCTTCACTTAATGTTTCGCTTAATGATCAGTTTAAGATTACATTTTAAAAATTGACATTTAAAAGTGTGTGTTTGTCTTTTATTTTTAATTGATCAAGTTGTAGAACATAATATGACATTTAGAATGTAAGCAGTACTAAAAAAATTGTTTTTAGAACGAGTAATAATCCCATTGATACAGTACATGTCCCTGTCGCAGGTCAATGAATTGAAACTAATTTATTATTATTTATTTATTTATTTTTTTGCCGTAAAATCAAAGGTAAAACCTAAAACTATGGTATTGAATCAAATTGTAATTTTCATGTAGGTGCAATCCTGCAGGTATTAAAAGAACATGGCAGCAGCTGAAAATGAAATATAAAAACATAATTCAATCAGGTAAGGTTTCAGCATGGCATGAATGTAGGTTTTTTTTTTGTTTTTGTTTTTTTTTGACGTGTCTTTAGCCAACAGAAAGAAGGCAGAGGCTCGCAAGACAGGGGGAGGCCCTGCACCACCACCACTCACAAATGCTGAGGAGATGGCCCTGAGTCTGAACACTGGAAGGCCAGTGGCTGAGGGAATTCCTGCAGGGTGTTCATCAGAGCCAGTCACTCCCCAGGACACAAGTGCCTACATAAAATGTAAGAGGGCTCCACACACACACACACACACACACACACACACACACACACACATATATATATATATATATATATAATATATACACTTTTATTTTTGCATTGGTCTCAATAGATTGTGATGGCAATATCTGCCTTTTGGAAACTCCTGTCTTATCAAAACCCAGGCAGTTGTAAGTATCCTTATTTCTTGTGTATTGAGTAAGCTAAGTTATTTTATAAAGTGTGCTCAACCAAATGCTTATTTTCTTAGGATGTAGGGGATGATGAGACAACTTCTGCGGATACAGAGAGGCCTATAGAGGTAATGTTATGTCTGTAGACATCAAGCAATCTTTACAATTACATTTTTGTGTCCAATAAGCTATAGAATGTAAGTATATCCAAGTATAAACATATATTCTTGTCTTCCCCATTACCACCCTCCAGAGTGTGGAAGAAGAGGAAGAGGAAGAGGAGGAGGAGGGTCCATCTACTTCTTCTGCACAGATGAACACGGTTCAGTGATGTACAGTAAATGCCAGAGTTTAATTTAATGGAAGTCATGTACAACACAATGTAACCCTAAACTACTGTATTTTCAGTTACCAGTAAAAGAGTTATATAGACTCCATCTATTGAAACAAATTGAAAAAATAAATAAAGAAATGATATACTTGGATCGTCAGATCCTAAAGACCGATATGGAAATCGAGATCCTGAAACACAAGCTACAGGTGTGTATTGTGATTTAGTGGATTATAAAGTTTGGAAAGAATATAGAAATTTAACGGTTGCTTTTTAATTTGTAGGAAATAAAGAAGACAAAATAAATTGTTGTGACTTGTTGATTTCTTTATTTCATTTATTTATAATTTTTTTTTTTTTTGTGATGACTGATTCAATCAGAGAATGAATTCTGGCATATAAGGTCTCGGACCACCCTTCCATTCTGGAAATCTGCAGGGTGGATGGGCTCTTCCTCTGGGTCTTGTATGTGTAGGGCAGGATGTTGTTCCCCTCTAAAAATTGCAATATTATGGAGAACTACACATGCCACAATGATGTCGCAGGCCCTCTCAGGGGTGACCCTGAGGTGACGTAGGCACTGGAAACGTGCTTTCAACAGACCTATAGTCATTTCCACCCTGCCTCTAGTTTTACAGTGTGCCACATCAATGTACCTGCACATTAATACTGTGGATTGACTTTCTGTTAACATAGTCTGGCTCATTTTCAGTTGGTGCAATGATAGGTATATGTGAGCCATCAATGCATCCAACCACATTGGGAAATCCTGCAGGTAATTTTAAATATTAGGATACTTTCAGAGGTTGAAGCAAAATGTTATTAACTGAATATATATATATATATATATATATATATATATATATATATATATATATATATATATATATATATATATATATATAAAATACATTTGAACGCTACAAACCAGCAACTCTGTAAAATTCCTCTTTGATGACTTCCAGGGGTTTGTGGCCAGGAAACACTACAAAAATGTGCAGAAAGCGTTTCAGAGCGAGGCACACTTTCCGTACAGCTCTGCATACAGTAGCCTTACTAATATGTTCCGCATCCCCGATATTGTACAGAAAGCTTCCATTACCAAAGAAACGTAAAGCTACACATAGTATTTGCTCGGATGTAAGAGCACGGCCACGATGGGTGATGTTACTGATGTAAGGACGGATTAGATTATGGATATATGTAATCGATTGCAATGAAAAACGGTACCGCTCAAACAAAAATGTATGTGGAAAAGACAAAAAATCCACTCTGGGTCTCAAAATCCTTGCCCGACGTAAATGTAACTCTCTTCGAATTAACACAGCCTCCTCATCTATGGGATCCTCCAAAAAAGGACAGGCCATTGTTCTTTGTGTGACTGAAATGTAGGAAATGAATGACTAAATCTAAGGCGAAAAATACTGTGTTGTCTTTAAAAAAGAGGAGGAGACCGACAGAAACTCAGAGTTTAGAGAATAAAACCTGCTCCCGACCAGGTTAGGTTCACAGAGTAAGTTACCATGGAAACTGACTCTGAGTAAAGGTTACCTCTCTTTCAGAAACAGGCTAGACTTACCCTGCTTTCTCGAGTTAGACAAACCTGCCATTTTGAAACGGAAAACCCAGAGTTTCTCTCATTTCAGGGTTAAAATACTCTGAGTTTTCACTTAACCTCCTTTCTGAAACAGGCCCCTGGTCCAGATTCCCCTTGATTGCAAACACACACAGGTGAAGCTGTTCAGGACAAATCAGATGGACTATAAACACAACACACACACATACTTGCATTTGCTACTGAGTGGGGACACATGACAGCATGCAGCCTGGTGGAAATAACCCTTTCAGAGTGGTCTACAGACAAGGTAAAAACTGATCCACATCTATTTCCAGCTGTTATACCAGCTATCACTTGAAAAGCTTTAAGCCCCAAAAGACTGACCTGACATTTTACCAACTGCTGGGGACCTGGTCAGGTAGAACAGCCTTCTGGAGACCTCTGACAAAATATATTGATATGCTAATTTATGAATAATTCGTGTCAGTGTGTGTGTTTTAAAGGTTACCAGTGAGGATCTCACATCAAACATACACCCATAGCCACCCTCAAGCAATACCCTAAGTAAATCAGAAATCGTTGACATAACTGTTTGAGGCAGGCTGCCAAATCATCAGCCAGTTGATCACTCTTACCTCACAGCAAGCGGTGCTTGTGCTAATGAAGTGGTTACAAATTATTAGGCAAGGCAAGTTTATTTATATAGCACATTTCATACACAGTGGCAATTCAAAGTGCTTTACATAAACAGGAATAAAAAAGACAAGTGTAAGAAAAAATAAAAATACAAACAGATAATAAAAAACAGATAAAAACAGATAAAAATATGTTAAAAAGAATGAAAAAGAAGAGAAAAACATAGAAGTGCGATTTGTCGGACGTAGCACAGTGCTCATTCAGTAAAGGCACAGCTAAACAGATGTGTTTTCAGTCTGGATTTGAATGTGCCTAATGTTGGAGCACATCTGATCATTTCTGGGAGTTGATTCCAGCAGCGAGGGGCGTAGTAGCTGAAAGCCGATTCACCCTGCTTTGACTGAACTCTTGGAATTTCTAGTTTATATGATCCTAGAGATCTGAGTGTTCTTCTAGGTTTGTATTCAGTGAGCATATCTGTAATGTATTGAGGTCCTAGACCATTTAGTGATTTATAGACAAGTAATAGTACTTTAAAATCTATTCTGAATGTAACTGGGAGCCAGTGTAAAAACCTGAGGACAGGTGTGATGTGCTCTGATTTTCTGCTTCTGGTCAGAATCCTGGCCGCAGCATTCTGGATGAGCTGCAACTGTCTGACTGTCTTTTTGGGAAGGCCTGTGAGGAGGCCGTTACAGTAATCTACCCTGCTGCTGATAAAAGCATGAACAAGTTTCTCTAAGTCCTCACTGGAAACAAAGCATCTGATTCTTGCAATGTTTTTGAGATGATAGTATGCTGATTTACTAACTGCTTTGACATGACTATTGAAACTCAGATCTGACTCCAGAGTCACACCAAGATTCTTGACCTTATTTTTTGTTGTTTGAGCCAAGGTACGCATTCACCTTGAGAACCTCATCTCTGCTCCCAAACGCAATGACTTCAGTTTTCTCTTTGTTTAACCGCAGAAAGTTTTGGCACATCCAACTGTTCATTTCATCAATGCATTGGCAGAGGGTGTCAATAGGGCTGTAGTCATTAGGCAGTAAGGCCAAGTAGATCTGAGTGTCATCAGCATAGCTGTGGTAGAAGATTTGGTTCTTTCTCATTATTTGGCTCAGAGGGAGCATATAAAGGTTGAACAGGAGAGGTGCCAGAATCGAGCCTTGTGGGACTCCACATGTCATGGGTGTTCACCTTGACCTATGGTCACCTATACTGACATAGTAACCTCTCCCTTCAAGATAAGATGTGAACCATTTGAGGACCGTCCCAGACAGCCCAACCCAATTTTCCAGCCTATCCAGAAGTATGCTGTGATCGATAGTGTCAAATGCAGCACTAAGATCAAGCAATACCAGCACTGTTAGTTTACCTGAATCTGTATTTAGGCGGATATCATTGATTATCTTTATAAGAGCGCTCTCTGTACTGTGATGTGCTCTGAAACCAGATTGAAAATTGTCTAAACACCCCTTGGAGTTTAAGAACGTGTTAACCTGATTAAAAACAACTTTTTCAATGATTTTTCCAATGAAAGGGAGATTTGAGATTGGCCTGTAATTGCTCAATAGTGTGTTATCCAGGTTGCTCTTTTTCAAGAGTGGTTTAACAATTGCAGTTTTAAGTGAGTTTGGAAAGATCCTTGAGAGAAGTGAAGCATTTACCACTTTTAGGAGATCCATTTCTAAACAGTTAAACACCGTTTTGAAGAGTGATGTGGGGAGCATGTCAAGACTGCAGGTTGATGTTTTCATAATTTGCACGATCTCCTCTAAGATTTTACCATTAATTGCCATGAAATCAGACATAATGTCTGATTTCTTAAGTTGTAGTTGAGCTTGTCTGATGTCGGCACAACTTGGCTGATTGGATGAGCTGATTGCCTTTCTGATATTATTGATCTTATCAGTAAAGAAATGAGCGAACTCATTACATTTACTTTCCGAGATTAGTTCACTGGGAATCCTACTGGGGGGGTTTGTGAGTCTTTCTACCGTTGCAAAGAGTGTACGCGCATTATTTAAGTTGTTGTTTATAAGGGTTGAAAAGAAAGTCTGCCTAGCGGTTTTTAGTTTGGTCTTCCTCCACATACGCTCAGCTTTTCTGCACTGTCTTTTCATCATTTGAACTGCTGTTGTTTTTCTCCAAGGCCCGTTTTTCATCCCTGTTTTCTTCCTGACTTTAACAGGAGCAATGTCATCTATGACATTCTTAACTTTAGAGTTAAACAAATCAAGGAGAGAGTCAACAGAGTCTCCAGATATACTTGGTGCGAGTGGTATGGCCTTCATAAACTGCTCACTAGTGTTCTCATTTATGCATCTCTTTCTGACAGAGACAGATCTGTCTTTAATGGTTGGAGTGATCAATATATCAAAGAAAATACAGAAATGATCAGATAGTGCAACATCCTTAACAACAGTCGATGAAATGTGTAGACCCTTAGTTATAAGTAGATCAAGAGTGTGTCCACGATTGTGTGTGGGTCCTTGAACATGCTGAGTCAGATCAAAAGTGTTAAAAACAGTCATGAGTTTTTTTACAGCATTGATTTCTGGATTATCAATGTGAATATTAAAATCCCCAGCAATAGTAAAATAGTCAAACTCAGAGGTTACTATTGATAACAACTCTGTAAAATCATCAATAAAAGTTGGAGAATATTTTGGAGGTCTGTAGATAATGATCAGTAAAATGCGTGGAGCACCCTTTAGTGCTATACTCAGATATTCAAAGGACAAATAGTCACCAAATGACACTTTTTTACACTCATAGACATCTTTAAATAGGGCAGCGATGCCTCCACCTCTCCTATTTACTCTGCAAACACTCAAATAATCAAAGTTTAAAGGAGCTGGTTCATTCAGAACTGCTGCGCTACAACTGTCATCTAGCCAAGTTTCTTTTAAAAGCATAAAATCAAGGCAATTTGTGTTGATAAAATCATTGACTAAAAGTGACTTATTGTTAAGTGATCGGATGTTCAAAATAGCTAACTTAACAGTTTTAGCTGTTTTCCCTACAGTAGTCTCAGAATTACATTTAATAGACACCAAATTTGAATGATTTGCTATACGGCCTGAAGAAGTCTTCGGTTTTCTGTCACGTAATATAACACATATCTGAGTAGAGAAAGCTACAGGCATACTGGGTTCCTGCTTGTTCTGTAAACATCTGATAAAGACACTGTTATCTAAGCAGGCACCCGGGACACATCAATGGCAGCTTTTAAGTTCACCAGCTGAAGATGAGGTGTTTTTTGGGACCTGCCGCTGTCGCAAAGACCTGAGGCCTCTCCTAGGTGTAGGGCGAGGTGGGCTCAGAGATGGGTGTGAGGCTGGCTGACTTTTGGTTGGTAACTGGGGGCTTGCGGCAATGGAGTGTGAGAGTTTAGTTCCAGCAAACACAAGTTCCTCCATCTTTTTTGAAAAATTCAAGAGAGGCGAGCAGGGTGACAGTGAGAATGTGTCTGGTGACAGAGGCTGTGGGTCAGGGGTTTCTGGCTGTTGAGATATGTTGACCTGGCTGTTTTCCTGGAGATCATCCATGAGTGCTGAGCGTTGGTGCTGTTCTGGTATGTCACAGTCTCTCTGTGTGCAGGGCTCAGATGGCAGTTTGTCCATTATCAGTGGTTGTTGTGTCTGCGTGGTGTTATCGCTGTCCTTGTGGGATGCGTCAGCCACAAGTCCACTCAGGAAAGTCTTGTGATCATCCGGACATTTGCTAGGTGTGTGTGTGCCATTTGGGTTGAGTTCAGTGGCACACATAGCTGATGGATGATGGAGGGAGAAAAAGATGTTGTTCTTTAGCACTTTTCCACCAAGTTTGTTTGGATGAAGGCCGTCTGATGTAAACAGTTGTCTTTGATTCCAGAAAAGATTGAGGTTCTAAAGTTATTAGAAATTGAAAATCAAAGTTAATTTGTCTTTCTAAGTCTGTACACTTTCTTTTTTATGAAAAAGAAAAGAGAAAATAAACATAGTAAATTAATGGAATGTGAAGCAATGATTTACATCTTTCCGATTGGCTACTTCTGCCTGTGGACTGTATATCTAACGAGGGGGAGGGGCTTGCTGCTCAAAAAATACACAGACTCTGACGTGAAGCAGCAGCAGCTCCGTGTTTCCTGTGTTTTAATAACATTATTGTCCCTCATCAGGTAATAAATGTTTAAATTGTTATCAAAATGTGTTGAATATACATCAGTGATGTGAAAGCAACAAGTTTCATCTAATGTATGTGTGCCATACACTCTGCACTGTAATTCTAACGGCAACAGTGATCATTTAAATGTCAACGGAAGAAACGGTTGAGTGATTGTATAATATATGTATCAACATACCAACTAACAAAGGGAATATAAAGTAATTACAAAGTCACAAAGTGATATTTTAAGTCTCATTGTTGGTTGCAATGTTTATATATAAAGAGAAATGAGTGTAGGTCGTATGTTATATGACAATTAAATTGTGAATAGTTTGTTTATGGAGAATTATATGATGACTATAGTAATGTGTTACAGTAATGTACAGGAAAAATGTATGTTAATATTTTGAGATATATGTATATGTGTGTGTGTGTGCGTATGTGTGTGTTTACATGTTATGTTTTACAATGTTGTAAAAGTATACAATTAAGTGCATTCATTTAAAAAAATAAAAACAATACACAGACTCTGACGTGAAGCAGCAGCTCCGTGTTTCCTGTGTTTTAATAACATTATTGTCCCTCATCAGGGGTGAGGGCGCTACACAAACATCAATTCAGCATCCAGCTGTCAAGAAAACATTCAATCTACATAATAAGTAAGGAACAGCAATAAGGTAAGCCCATGCTAAATCTGTTTTGGATGGATAAAAATGTGCAACAGTATTGCAAATGTGTTAAAAGTCAAATTAATTTCATTCCAATAAACTGTTCTTTGGCAAAGTCATTTTTTACACTGAACTTTATTTCACATTGCATTTAGGCAAACCTTTTCACTGAAGTACAACATTTGGACAGTTGAAATATTAACCTTCTAGGACTACACAGGTTTTTCATTTGTCCCGAAATGTGCAAAAGCTTGGAAATCTCATTGTACAAATCATAAAAATGTCCATTTCCTGCTAACATTTGAGCATATTCTTAAACAGCACTGATTTGCCATTATGCTCATGTGCTCAACAGAAATGACTGATTCGCTGTGAAGGTCATCAGTTCACTGAACTCACCGCTGTTTACTGAGTGTAACCACTACAGGGACACTGGAGTATTTTAAAGCCATGAATATCCTGATGCAATATTGACACTTCTTTTTACCAGGTACGATGCCAGAAGTGATGCAGTCTAAAAGTTCTCTTTCCACTGTCTTTACCTCCTCTTCAGACCACTTTCTTTATTGGGGGCATCTTGAGGCACCTAAAAAATTAAAATTATTTTACTTCAACTTTTAAGACAAACTATTTTTACACACACAGCTGTTTAATGTAAATTAGAACTTCTGTATTCAATGTAAGGTATTGCATAGACTGCATTCAGTGTAGCTGCAGGTCACCATAACCTGTGATTGTATATACATATTACGGGGCCTGTGCATATGTCGCATTAAGGCTGTGTGTTTAAGTTATTAAAGGGTATGTGGCAGTTATAGCAATTCACTCTATTTATAAATTGTATAGGAAAATAAATATTGTACAGAATTGATGAAGAGATATTTGTTAACTGTAGAAAAGCAAACAGAAGACAAATAGTTGTCTAATCTTGTTAATAACAGAAGCATTGTACATTACATCAACTAGATTAACAGAGACAACTTTAAAGTGCCACCATAATGTATTTTATTTTAAATTTACTCTTCATACTGTAGGGATTATTTACAGTTTTAACCCAAAGAATGACCTGTCTGTCAGATGAAGAAGAACCGGAGTTAGAAATTAAATAAAGTTTTACTGAAGATAGTTTGCAGTTTCATCAGCAGAAGACAGCTTCAACACTTGCAATGAGTTCCTAGGCCGCTCTGCTTACAATCACAAATCAATAACAATTATACTCTCTACACAAGACCAGAAAGGGTGTGATTCAGGTAACAGGTTCCGATTGATTAAAACAAAGACAGACAATTCTAAATATGTACGTCAATGAGGGGTCGTATCTGAATCCAAATAGGGATGGCGACAGGAGGCTTAGGTAAAGTCGCCTGTGTCTCAGACCTGTAGAACTGACCCATCGAATGCATATACACACGCAAGTGACAATCTGTTATAAAAACCCAAGGTTGTTTCTTCGTACTCTCAGCTGTCTTATCGAACTAGTTAAAACCTAGTATAAACAGCATTCAGACTGCTATATTCTTACTACACACAAAAATCTATCTTGAATAAATGGAAAATTGCTTTAAACTGAATATACACATAATAACAATAACATCAAAATCACATTAGACAGTATTTACACATAGCAATACAAATACGAAAACAATTGTACAGTTGTTTTTAATCAACAAGCCCTTCAGTTCCACTCGAGGTCTCCGTGACCTCTGACCTAGGCTACGTTCACACTGCGAGGCTTATTTAGTGCTCAAATCTGATTTTTTCTCAGATCTGATTTTTTTGCCTAGCTGTTCACACTGTTGTTATAAATGTGGCCAATATCAGATTTGCAGTGTGTACAGATCATGGTCGTAAACTGACCCGCATGCGCCGAAGTACAGTTACGAACAACACAAAATGTCTAATTATGCACACAATGTGTACACTGTATGAAGCACGTTGTCAGATTATGCTTAATATGATTATTGCCCTTCTCTCAGACAACCGTGGTGTATTACATGAACTGTAAAGGGTTGTTCTGCTACTACTAATGTGTATTTCGGCATTTGAAACCTAAAATAAGTCACTTGTGATTAAAAACACTGATCATTTGTGATTTATGACAACCGCGGCGCGCGTCTGTCTGACCACCGGTGTTGTGAACTCATCAAGGGTTAATGAGCAGCCGCAGACTCAACTGTGAAGGCGGAGTTGGTTTATCTCCGTTTGCAGTTATTTTATTTTACTTCGTTATAAACAACAGACACGTGCAGATGGGGGGTTTGGGTGCTTGAGCTCCTGCCCTTTATTTGCTCTGAGATAATGTTCATCCTTAAAATGAAAGTGCCCCCTCCCCCTTGTGCACGGATCTCCTTTCCGCTCTTTAGCATCGCAATCATCTCGTGCCCCGATCGTTAACCAGAGTGGTTAACAAGCACCAGTTTTGCCTTCAAAATCTTTTTCAAAATGAACAACCAACTTTCTGTGGTAAAGTAATGCTATTCTACTATGCTGCAGAGGTGTAGATGATGTTTGCAGCACAGAATGATGACGTATGTCACTCAAAGATTATGTAAAAGTCACATGAAATCCGACATAACCGTTTACACTGCGGTCGCATTGCAAAACATCAGATCTGTGTCTGATTTAAGACTACATATGAAAGTGGCACAAATCTGAAGTGAAAAGATCAGATTCCATGTGGTTTGGGCTGTTCACACTGTCAAGACCTGAGTCACATGAGGGCGAAAAGATCAGATTCGGGCCACATTTGCCTGCAGTGTGAACGTAGCCCTAGTTTGGTGGCTCCCGAAAGTAGAGTTAAAATAGACAGACAAAAAGACAGGCAAATACAATGAACATTCTTACATTATATTAAGCAATGTGTTAACTTTATTCATTAGTCTAAATCATTTCATGATTTAATTACTGATTCAAATAATCATATTAATAAAGTAATGAGAAAAAGGATAAATGTTGGTCCATGCTGGGAAATCCTAATCAATCAATACAGTGCTTCTAGTTAAAATTGGTTTTAGTTTTATCCCATTTCATTACGTTCACACACCACAAGTTAACACATTTGCATACTGCCCACCTACATTCTGCATGTACATTTCACTTAAAAGTAGCAAAAAAGCTGAGGACCCTTGGGGGATGGGAACAGGTATGTTTTGGTGCTGTGAGCCGGATAGAGAAATTCACCTAAATCAAGTTTCACTCTTCATTTTCAACAAATATCTGACTTCACTCAAGACAAGAATCGTTCCAGCAACTTGAAGTTGAACAGCTGAGGTCACATATTCTCAACAACTTGGTGACTGCAATCATTCATTCATTTGTTTAGGCCTATTCATTCATTTAATCATTCATTAATTCATGCATTCATGCATCCATCCGTCGGCAGGACTGCGCAACTTGCTGGGGCAATGGTGGGAGCGCATCCTCATACAGGCCCAAGCGATCAGACACGTCCTGTCTAATGACAGAAGGAGCAACCTGTCCCGGCACCATAGAGCCTGGGTTCTCAATTCCGGTACTTGTGACCCCCCATCCTGCACATTTTCTATGCCTCTCTTATTTGACACACAAGGATCTCCCCGTTAAGGAGTGGATGATCTGAACCAGGTGTGTTAAGAAAAACATAAAAAATGTGCAGGGCGGGGGGTCACGAGGACCGGAACTGAGAACCACTGTCGTAGAGGACTGAGTCGGAGCTGAAATAACAGCCTACTGTTTGGAGCCAGTTACTCAAGGAGACAAGGACCCACTCTTCTGGTAGAAATATGCTGCCGGGCGTTTTCCCCAGATGTGGCACAAAAATACCTGTGCATTTGTGCCACAAGCACACCATCTGAGCGGGTTTTCAGCACCGCAGGTAAAGTTGTCGGTCCACAAGGTGTCCTGTTAAAGCCTGACAGGGTGAACATGCTGGTTTTTCTAGCGAAAAATCTTGACTAGATTGATGCCAATTGCCATTTGTTTCTATTCACACTGTTTATTTTTATTTGTTTAATGAATTCAGGTATTTTTATTTGCTTTACGTTAAAAACTATATTGGTGTAACGTATGTTGTGTGTCTTTAAAATCTTATGCCAGTTTCACTTGGTGGAACTACTTAAGGTGGAGCTGTTTGCATGGGGGAACTAAAAAGCTAAGCTAAGGTATGCTTATGCTTTTCTTGAGTTTCTCCCTTCCGTAACCAGCTAATGAGGTATGTTTGTTTTGTATGATTTGTTGGTTTTGTTTGATTTGAAGTGTATTGTTGTTGTTGTTTGTTTGGTGTGTGTATTTAACGGTGTTTGTTTATGAGCGGTGCGATTTTATTAAGATAAATTGTATTAGTTAAGATTATGTTAGGCAACGCAGTGGCGCAGTAGGTAGTGCTGTTGCCTCACAGCAAGAACGTCGCTTGGTCGCAGGTTCGAACCTCGGCTGGGCTGGGTCAGTTGGCGTTTCTGTGTGGAGTTTGCATGTTCTCCCTGCGTTCGCGTGGGTTTCCTCCGGGTGCTCCGGTTTCCCCCACAGTCCAAAGACATGCAGTACAGGTGAATTGGGTAAGCTAAATTGTCCATAGTGTATGAGTGTGAATGTGTGTGTGTGGAAATTCCCAGAGATGGGTTGCGGCTGGAAGGGCATCCGCTGCGTAAAATCGTGCTGGATAAGTTGGTGGTTCATTCCACTGTGGCGACCCCGCAAGGGACAAAAGCCGACAAGAAAATGAATGAACGAACGAATGAAAGATTGTTATTTATTATATTATTTATTATTATACCCCTTAATGTGGTGATTTTGATACCGAAACGCACTGTTGTAATTTTATTGTTGTATGTTTTTTAGTTTTTATATCTGGTATACGTCTGATGTCTTCCGATCTGCTTTCTATGTTGAGAACTGAAGAAATTATGTAAAAAATAAACCAGTCAGTAGAAATAAAGACAGTTAAGTGACTAAAGGTACCTAAATGTGGTTAAGGGCTGCAAAGACTTTAAGTATTGTTTAGTGTTTGACATTTTCACGTTCCTTTCAAAATGTTGGTTGTTTATCATTGACTTGTATGTAATTGAAGTACTGTTTAACTGCCAGTTTGTATTGCTGTAAAATAAGGGTAAATTTCACTTTCAGCATGATTTAAGGTCTTTTAACTTCCAAATTAAGGAATAAATAATAAAGACGAATTTTTAGTAGTGAAAAAGAGAAATTTAAACTATGTCAGATTTAGGTGAGCGGCCCATGTATGATGGAGTGAATCAGAAAGCTTTCAGTGAGAAGTAAGGTAGCATCGGTAACTTCTGATGCTGTGGAAACTGAGCCACGAAAAGGAAAGAAGGACTCGTAAGCTGACTATAAAGGGTCAGAAGTTGGAAAGGTATAAACAGCGATTCAAGGTCAGTTATGAGAAATGGAAATCTCTTGTTAAAGAAGTAAAATGGTTATTATCTTGAGTCTTCCTCCTTTGAATCATTAAAATATGTTATGGCAAGAATGATAAAAGCTTCTGCAGTTGTAGGCTCTAAGTATGAAGATATACGCCATTTGAGTATTCCTGACCATGATACACGCCGCCGAGTAGACAATTGAAGAAAGAAAAGTCACAAAGAAAATTGAGGTTTTGGTGAAGTGTCATTTCGAAGGGAATAAGGAATAGTAGTCCGCATGGAGTTATAAAGACATTGAATTGGGTACAAGTATTTCTAGAACATCTACACCGTCTCAAAGTAAGTCAAGATCTTCTAAGTTTTCAAGTTTATCTGCTGCCAAAAAAACAAGAAGCTGCTGCTGAGGTTGCTGCTAATGAAGCCACTTTAGAAGTTTTAAAGGAACAGGATCGTCAGTTTAAGGAACTTCAGAAACTTGAAGCTGAAGATAAGAAGCGGATAGCTGAACAAGAAGCTGATGATTTGAAGCCCTGTAAAGAAGAGGCTAAGGTGATAGCTCATCATGAGGTGGAAAATGCAGCTAGACGCAAGTTATTAGAAGATAAATGCAGTGAACCGAAATGCTTGGAGACACTTAAGAAGTTAAATGCAGCTAAAGCACGTATGCAGATATATGAACAGAGTGAAGCTTCAGAAGATGATGAAATTTTGAGTGACTTGTCTCATGACTGTGAATTTAAAGAAATCCATGTGAATAAAAGACACCATAGACCTAATAATTTGTCAACCAAAAATGTCACTTCACAGCCAACAGTGAGAACTCCACAAATAGATAATAGATTCTTCTACTCTTGTTAAGGCTTTATGAGTGCCAATCGACTTCCTGTGCCAGAACCAATGGTTTTCAATGGGGATCCACTTAAGTTCAATGATTGGAAAACGTCCTTTCAAATGTTAATAGATAAGAAATCCATTCCTGCAGTGGAGAAGATTTTTTTTTATCTACGGAGGTATGTCGGGTATTCTGTCAAAAAGGCTCTTGAAGGCTATTTTCTTCTTGGTACAGATTCTGCTTATTGTTCAGCTTGGAAGATTTTGGAGGAAAGATATGGAAATCCATTTCTTATAGCCAAATCATTTAGAGAGAAGCTTTTTGCTTGGCCAAAGATTGGTCCCAAGGACAGTCTGGAACTACAAGAGTTTGTAGATTTTCTTCGTAGCTGTAAGGCTGCCATTCCTCAAATTAAAGAACTTAAAGTGTTGAATGATTGTAATGAGAACCAAAAAATTATTGCTAAGCTGCCTGATTGGTTAACTTCAAGATGGAACAGATAGGTGATGGAAACTGAAGAAAATACTAAAACATTTCCAAGTTTCGGCCAATTTGTTAAGTTCCTCACAAAGGAAGCCAAAATTGTGTGCAATCCTATAACATCACTTTATGCTCTGCAATCAAGCGATAAGAAAGGAACAAGGACGTTGAAGACCCGAAGCGCTGTGGGAAAGGTGTTGGCGACTAATTCTGGTGGAAACAACCTTGTCTTGGTGAGTTGTGTTTTTTTTGTCAAAAACATGGCCATAGTCTTCATAAATGTCATAAGTTCATGGAGAAAACAGTTGTTGAACGACACAAGTTTGTCTATAAGATGTTATATTTTGGTTGTTTGAAGCCTGGACACCATTCAAGGGTTTGTGAAAACCGAAGTGTCTGTGACATTTGTGCAAAAACGCATCCTACCTGTCTTCATGAAGATCGTTCAAGGAGTGTCGGAAATCATGGGGTGACTGAAAGCTTTAAGAAGAATACAGATCCTTTTCAACATAGACACAACAAGAGTTCTAAATGAGGCAACTTCGAACCAGGTGATGCAAGAAATTAACAGTACCTGCACTTCTTCTATTATACCTGTATGGGTGTCTACAACATCTGAACCAGAGAGAGAGGTTCTGGTATATGCTCTCCTTGATACACAAAGTGATACAACCTTTATTCTTGAAGAGACTACAAATGGACTTAATGTCAAGAATGAAGCAGTTCAATTGAAACTTGCAACTATGGCTTCAAAGATCACAGTCATTCCTTGCTTTAAAGTAAAGGGTCTTCAAGTTAGAGGATTTTATTCACAAATTAGGATTCCTCTGCCAACAACCTATTCAAGGTGTAACCAGGGATGTGACACTGACAACAGGATGCGGATCCAAATGCAGGGTTTTATTAAAGGGATGGTCAGGCAAGCAATCATCAACACAGGAGCAAACGGATGTATGAGGTAAATCCATTTTCGTAATCAATATAACAGGCAGATATTCACAAGGCTGGCAGCAGACAGGGAGAAACAGATAATCAAGGCGAGGGTCAAAAACACGGCAAAAACAAAACAAGGAAACGCTTAGAATTGAAACTGGAACAGATAACAAAACTCGGCAACTGGAGTGAGTGTGTGTGCTGTTTATGTACTGTGTGTAATCAGTTCTTGAGCAGCTTCAGCTGTGGGAAGTAATCAGTGGTGATCTGGAACCAGTTGTGTGTGATGTGAGAGTAGTGCATGTTTGGAGTTGTAGTCCATTAGATGGCGGATTTGTAGTCCAATAGTGAGAGTGCATGTTTACCAGCGATCTATGGAGAGAAGATCGCTGGTGATCGTGACACAAGGAAGTTTGTTCCTACCAGCAAAGATCATATTCCTACACCACAAACAGCGAGAGTATGGCCTCATTTTGAACGTAATGCAGATGTTCTTGTTCCTCGACAAGGTTGTGATGTTGGCTTATTAATTGGATACAATTGTCCACAGGCTCTTCTTCGACGAGAGGTGGTGGCTAGTGAAGGAAATCAACTTTTTGCACAGAGGACAGATTTGGGATGGAGTGTAATTGGTAGGGATGCATCGGTTCGATATCGCATATTTTTGCTGGATCGGGTATCGGCCAGCTGGTGCCGATCCAAATCCGATCTTGCGCGTGCGCTTTATTCTGTGCAATTTATAAGCCAACAAAAGCCACGAAGGTAGCCTATTGTAAGACACTGGAAAGTTGTCATGTAGGCCTATATCCCAAATGTTCTGAAGCCATTTTATTGTTTAATGTGAAGTACAGATGAATATTCACGTGGTTAAATTCATGGTTAGCTCAGCGCTTTCCGCCGCTGCACCTGTCAATCAGTCTCCATTCATTCACAATTCAAACTGTATGTCGCGTTCATGACAACACGAAAAACTCTCCCAGACTAATTGTTCCTGTTAGTTTTAATAATCAGTGGAGAAATGCATTTAGTTTTGCATTAAATGGGTTAATTTTGACCCGTAACATGGAGTTTATTGCTGTTTTTGAATCTTGCTACGCTGTGTCTGTTAGACCAGCAGATCGCAATCAGAAAAGAGGGTTAGACCTATTACCTGCTCTTCACACACAAAGTAGGCCTAGCTGAAAGTTTAAATTAGAAAAGGCTCAATAATACATTGTACAGATCCTCAACGCACTTATTTCTTCCCTTTGTGCTGATGTTTTGAAAGTGTCTGCAGATATCGGAGGGCTGCGAGCATCAAGCGCTTCATCAAGTGCACCAACTGCGCAAAAGCGTCATGCGCCACTCCATAAAATTATTCTCATAAAGAGTTTCTGTACTCTATTCTTCCGACTGAATTTATTCTTTCGAGGTGAATACGTTAAGTGCTGCTTGTAAAGCCTGACTCATTGTGGTCAATGTAGTTAAGTGAATTAATAAAAGTGAAACTGATGGGCGCATATCATTAACAAAAAATTATTTAGCCTAATATAGGCTACTCTGTCATTGTACTGTCATTTTATTTATATTAATATTTTATTTAACAGACCTGTTTGTCAGTTTGTGCACTGAAGCATAAGCGGACCTTGTTTTTAACTTTACCTCAAATATTCTTATTTATTTTGTGGATATCTAACAAAAAAATACATTAAATAACCAACAAATTATACCAAACGAAATTTGTGTCAAAAAGATAATTTTCAGACAAAAAAATATTTTTTAGACATGCTTTCAGTTTCTCTGTCTCACCCGCAGCGAGTTTAGGCGAGAGAATGTTTATTAAGTAAAACTGGCCCCAGACAGTTTAGTTTAGTCTGCTTCAAACCTGCAGGAAAATATCAGGCTTTGCTAAAAGGCAGGTTATTTTACCAACGACTAGGTTCAATAGTGGTAGCCTAGAAATCAGAATCAGAGAAGAGGGCAGGGGGCTTTCTCCTAAAGTCCACTATCAACTCCAGGTTGTTGTGGCTGCACCAGACAGCCAACTCCTTAACCTCCTGTCTGTAAGCAGACTCGTCACCGTCCTGAATGAGGCCGATAAGTGTGGTGTCGTCTGCAAAATTTAGGAGCTTGACAGAGGAGTGTTTTGAAGTGTAGTCATTCGTGTACAGGGAGAAGAGCAGTGGGGAGAGTACACACCCCTGGGGGGCACCAGTGCTGATTGTGCAGGTACTGGATGAGAATTTTCCCAGCTTCACCAGCTGTTGCCTGTCCGTTAGGAAGCTGTTGATCCACTGACAGACAGAGGTGGGCACGGAGAGCTCAGTTAATTTAGGCAGGAGAAGTTTTGGGATGATAGTGTTAAAAGCTGAGCTGAAGTCAACAAACAAGATCCTCACATAGGTCCCCGGTCTGTCTAGGTGTTGCAGAACATAATGCAGTCCCATATTGACTGCATCATCCACAGACCTGTTTGTTCTGTAGGCAAACTGAAGAGAGTCCAGTGAGGGTTCAGTGATGTCCTTCAGGTGGGCCAGCACCAGTTTTTCAAAAGACTTCATGACCACAGATGTCAGCGCCACCGGTCTGTAGTCATTTAGTCCTGTGAGTTTGGGTGTCTTTGGTATGGGAATGATGATGGAGCGTTTGAAGCAGGAGGGCACTTCACACAGCTCCAGTGATCTGTTGAATATCAGGGTGAAGATAGGGGCCAGTTGGTCAGCACATGATTTTAAACAGGCTGGTGTTATAAGATCTGGGCCTGGAGCTTTTTTTCTCATCTGTTTCCGGAAGACCTGGCGCACATCATCTTCACTGAACTGAAGTGCAGGTATGGGGGAGGCCGGGGGTGGTGGATGCGATAATGGTGATGTAAACCCCAGTTTAGAGTGGGTGTGGGGGGTTTTCTCAAACCGGCAGTAAAACTCATTCAGGTCGTTGGTTGTCTACAGTGCTGGGGGATGGTGTTTTATAG
The DNA here is from genome assembly GCA_903798195.1 of Danio kyathit. NCBI lineage: Eukaryota > Metazoa > Chordata > Actinopteri > Cypriniformes > Danionidae > Danio > Danio kyathit. The sequence goes on from LR812536.1 coordinate 43,697,005, forward strand.
TCTAATGGTTTTCAAACTTTTCCACACGGATGCTGAGTCGCTGGAAGAGAAATGACTCCTTAGTTTCTCAGAATAGTTCCTTTTTGCGACTCTGATCTCCTTTTCCAGTGTGTATTTGGCCTGCTTATACAAGGCCCTCTCCCCATTCCTGTAATCCTCCTTGGCCTGGCGTAGCTGTCTGAGATTTACAGTAAACCATGGTTTGTCATTGTTGTACGTGAGTTGAGTTCTGGTCTGAATGCACATATCTTCACAGAAACTGATATAAGATGTTACAGTCTCTGTGAGCTCATCCAAATCGTTTGCAGCAGCTTCAAAGACACTCCAATCTGTGAGATCGAAACGGGCTTGTAGATCCTGCTCTGTTTCATTAGTCCATCTTTTCACAGATCTTAATACAGGTTTGGCTGTTTTTAGTTTCTGCCTGTAGGTTGGTATGAGATGAATCAAACACTGGTCAGAGTGCCCCAAAGCTGCTCGTTGGACAGAGCGGTATGCATCCTTTATTGTGGTATAGCAGTGATCCAATATGTTACTGTCTCTTGTGGGACATGTAACATGCTGTCTATATTTTGGCAGTTCACGGGATAGTTTTGCTTTGTTAAAATCCCCGAGAATGATTAAAACAGAGTCCGGGTGTTGTTGCTCTATCACCGTGATCTGATTAGTTAGTTTCTGTATCGCCAGCCACGTATGCGCGTGCGGAGGAATGTAAACACTGGTGAGGATGAACGAGCAGAACTCGCGCGGGCAGTAGAAAGGCTTACAGTTAATAAACAGTGCTTCTAGATCTGGACAGCACATCTTCTTTAAAACTGTTACATCTGTACACCACCTTTCGTTGATGTAAAAGCACGTCCCACCACCACGCGATTTCCGCGTCGATTCTTCGTCGCGATCCGCTCTGAACAGCTGATAGCCCGGTAGGTAAAGCGCATTGTCCGGTATGGTGTCGTTCAGCCAGGTTTCCGTGAAACACAGAGCAGCTGAATGCGAAAAATCCCTGTTTGTCTGGGAGAGCAGAATGAGTTCGTCTATTTTGTTGGGTAGAGAGCAAAGATTTGCCAGATGGATGCTAGGCAAAGCGGTTCGTAAACCGCGCTTTCTGAGTTTCACAAGCGCGCCTCCACGCTTCCCTCGTCTGTGCGCCTTGCGTTTGAGCAGCAGCGCGGCTCCGCCGACTACAATGTCCAACAAAACATCACATAAGTCCAAGTCTGGAAAAATATTTGGTGGTGTATGCGTCCAAATGTCCAACAATTCGTCTCTGGTGAAACTAATTGTAGGAATATGACTGAAGACAGGACAAACTAACAAAAACACAAAGACAACTGCAGAGCACGACACGGAGGCGGCCATCTTCGTCGGCGCCAGGAGGAGGAGGTACAGATTTCAAAGAAGAATCCTAATATTAAAAAGGAAACATAAGCTGAACCCCAATAGATCAGATCAATATCATAATGAATGCTCAAATAATGTAGCCCATAGTTTATAGCAAGCAGGGATGCTCAAAATAACTGATTAACCATTAACTGAAATGGTGCGTTTGTAACTGATTAATGGGCTGATCACCGAATGCACTTTTTGCGTTGAGAAGGGCATTTTTAAATGGTTATGCGCTGCTTATGCGCCCTGCGCGCCTCAGGTTATGCTGTTGCGCCTGAGTAGAATAGTGCGTTACTTCAGTCGCCTTTTTTTCATTCTTCAATCAACTGAAAGCAGAGCAGGGTTTCTGTTTAAGTGCCTGCAGTATCACAATGTTATAATTATTACAACATGGACAGCAACACTCGCGCACAATAGACCAGCTGATTCAGTCGTTTCCTGACATAAAAAAAGAGCACCGTGCTTCTTTTTTCTTGTCAACATAAAAGGCGGTGCGGTGTGGTGCGCCTCGCATTTTTGCTACAGAAAAGCGCGTTCGCTGTGATCGGCCCCTGATGTGTAACAAATATTTGTTAACTTGCGGCATGGTAACACGTGCCTACAGACGTATTTTGTCAAAGAAGCAAAATTAAAGAAGAATATTTCTAGTCGCGGGCAACCCAGTGGCGCAGTAGGTAGTGCTGTTGCCTCACAGCAAGAACGTCGCTGAGTCGCAGGTTCGAACCTCGGCTGGGCTGGGTCAGTTGGCGTTTCTGTGTGGAGTTTGCATGTTCTCCCTGGGTTCGCGTGGGTTTCCTCCGGGTGCTCCGGTTTCCCCCACAGTCCAAAGACATGCAGTACAGGTGAATTGGGTAAGCTAAATTGTCCATAGTGTATGAGTGTGAATGTGTGTGTGGAAGTTCCCAGAGATGGGTTGCGGCTGGAAGGGCATCCGCTGCGTAAAATCGTGCTGGATAAGTTGGCGGTTCATTCCGCTGTGGCGACCCCGCAAGGGACAAAGCTGAAAAGAAAATGAATGAATGAATGAATATTTCTAGTCGCAGTTTAACAGACGTGTTGACACAAAGCAGCGCTGATGCTGATTACGAGGGAGACGAAGGAAATAAGTCATTATGACATAATCTATAAAATAATGACTTCTATTATAAATGTTAAAAGGGGCTTTGTGACATAATAACAACGAAGCATTAATCAAATGCATATTTTCAGTGGAGCGATGGATATCGCCTGATATTTTTATTTGACGGACGAAAAAAAACATGATTGGAAAGAAACAGCAAATGCCGGTTCTTAAAAAGGATTCAGTTAGCGTTTTCGTTTTGTAATTTGTCATTTAAGTAAAAAATATCTAGGGCAGGCCTGTTATTTTATTATTTTAATTTAGTTTATTCTTTTTTTCTATGCTGGAAGCGCTGCAGGTGTATGCGTGAAGATGTTCTGTTATGTTTTGTATTCAGCTGTTCGCATGATCAAACAATTCAGTATTTTAAAATATTTAATGTGTCACAAAAATAGAAACCTTAATTATGTTTTTTTAATTAAAAAATATTTTAATATTTATCTGTTAACGGTTAATGCCTAGCAAGCATTATGTTTTTAGTTGTGTCGTCTGTCATATAAATGTAGGCCATAGGTCTGTTATTTTTACTAAAGAAGATATATTATTTAAGCACCAGAACTACAGAAACTGTATTAGGTTAAAAAAAAACAACATCAACAAAAAAAAAGGCGCAGTATCGGCATCGGATCGGGATCAGTCGATACTCAGAATTTTGGTATCGAGATCGGATCGGTTTCAAAAAAATGGTATCGGTGCATCCCTAGTAATTGGTCATGGTAATCCACGTGTTGAATATTTATGGAACAAGTCATCAGGTTATTGTGAGGCAGGTAATGCCAAGTATACCAGCTTCTGTCAATCTAAAAAAGAAAGTGCACTATGTCTGTCGAACACAAATCAAAGAAGTGGTTTCTCCAATAGATGTCATCAAGGTGTTTGAATCTGATTTTTGTGAGCAAGAATCTGAGGATTGTTGCATGTCTCAAGAGGATCTTCGATTCCTAGGGAAAATGAAAGCAGGTACATCATTGAATGAGGCTGGACATTATGATATGCCACCACCGTTTAAAGGTGACCGACCTACCCTGCCAAACAATAAAGTCTGTGCAGTATACAGTCTCAAATGCTTAAAAAGAAGATTTAAGAAGGATATGCAGTATTATAGTGATTATACTGCTTTCACGAATTAAATAATTGCCTGTGGAGATGCTGAGAAGGTTCCACCTGAAGAAGTTGAGAAATGTTCAGCATGGTACATTCCTCATCATAGAGTATATCATCCAAAAAAGCCTGAAAAAAATTGTGTTTGTTTTTTATTGTTCTGCAAAGTTTCAAAGAACTTCTTTAAATGACCATCTTTTGACAGGCCCAGAGCTGACAAATACTCTGATAGGTGTCTTGTGTCATTTCAGGAAAAATCCAGTAGCAATTATGTGTGACATAGAACGCATGTTTCATGTCAAAGCAGAGGACCGAGATTATCTACGATTCTTATGGTGGGACAATGGCAATTTGGAAGCTCAACGAGTCTCAAGAAACACCCCAGCAATTACATCTGATGCTCAAACCAAAGGCCAGTTGTCCAAGTCACTTTCTGGATAATCAAGGCATACTTCGAGTTGGAGGTCGCTTGACAAATGCAACTCTTCATTTAGACGTAAAATATCCTGCCATTTTTCCAAGAAAGTCATTTCTCAGCATTACTAATCAAACATCATCACGACCGAGTACAGCATCAAGGGCGAGGAAGGATCGTGAATGAACTTCGGTCCAATGGTATATGGATTCTTGGATGCAGTAGTGCTGTTTCTTCTCACTTAGACAAATGCTGGAAGTGTAGGAAATTCAGAAGGTGTGTAGAAGAGCAGAAAATGGCTGATCTCCCTGAAGATCGTCTACAGCCAACTCAAACTTTTCTGTTGTGTGGGATGGCTTGTTTTGGACTTTTTTTATGTTACCAATTGTAGAAGGCAACTCAAACGTTGAAGGTTGTTGTTGACCTGTATGTGTTCCAGAGCCATACACATTGAAATGCTTGATGCTCTGTCTACTGATGCGTTTTTTAATGCTCTGCGCTCCTTCATAGCCATTCGTGGAACAGTTCGCCAAATTCGATATGATCAGGGTACGAACTTTGTGGGGGCAAACAGAATTTATGAGTGCAATGAAAACAATGGATCAAGGGCAGATAAAGAAACTAGGATGTGAGTTGATTATGAACATCCTATCAGCAAGTCATATGGGAGGTGTCTGGGAAAGACAGATACTTACAATAAGAAATATTTTGACTTCTGTTCTTGACCAATGTCCTGGGGCCCTTGACAGTACTTCCCTGCAAACTCTGTTGTATGAGGTTATGGCATTGTGAATAGCAGACCTTTGACTGTTGAGCATTTGAATGACCCTCTAGGCCCAGAACCTCTTACTCTAAATCACATCTTGACGATAAAGTCCATGATTGTGCAACCACCACCTGGAGAGATTAATAAAGAAGATCTTTATCTTCGTAAACGATGGCGTAGAGTGCGGTATTTAGTCAACAATTTCTGGTCACGTTGGAAAAAGAGTATCTTTTAAATCTTCAGCAGAGACAGAAATGGAATAAGAATCGCAAGAATGTTAACGTGAATGACATCATTATTCTCCAAGAGGATGTTTCACCTCGTAACAAGTGGAAATTGGCAAAGGTGGTAGACGTGTACCAGGGAAAGGATGGCAAAGTAAGACAAGCCAAGTTGTTAATGAGTGACTCTTCCCTTGATGGAAAGGGCAAGCGATTGTCTAAACCAAGTTACCTTGAGCGTCCAATACAGAAGGTAGTCATTCTTCTTGAAGCTGATTGAAGACTGCCTGATTTACGCTATTATATCATGGGTTGCTTTATTTTCTCATAATTGTGTTTTAAGTGTGATTTTTTTTTTTTTTTTTTTTTTTTTTAATAGAAAAAAAAAATAGTGTAGCGCATGTTGTGTCTTTTAAAATCTTATGCCAGTTTCACTTGGCGGAACTAAGGAGTAGCTGTTTGCATGGGGGAACTATAAAAATGATGCACCACTGTGAGTAGACCAATGCATTCACTTCCTAGTGCTGCTAGCATTCAACAAGCTAAGGGATGCTTATGCTTTTCTTGAGTTTCTCCCTTCCGTAACCAGCTAATGAGGTATGTTTGTTTTGTATGATTTGTTGGTTTTGTTTGATTTGAAGTGTATTGTTGTTGTTGTTGTTTGTTTGGTGTGTGTATTTAACGGTGTTTGTTTATGAGCTGTGCATTTTTTTTTTTTTTTTTTTCTAAAGTTAATAATAATTCCTTACATTTATATAGTGCTTTTCTGGGCACTCAAAGCGCTTTACACATTGGGGGGAATCTCCTCATCCACTACCAGTGTGCAGCATCCACCTGGATGACGCGATGGCAGCCATTTTGCGCCAGACGGCACACCACACACCAGCTGATTGGTGGAGAGGAGACAGGGTGATGAAGCCAATTATGATATGGGGAGAGTTAGGAGGCCATGATGGACAGAGGCCAGTGGGCAGATTTGGCCAGGATGCTGGGGTTAAACCCCTACTCTTTTTCGAAGGACATCCTGGGATTTTTAATGACCACAGTGAGTCAGGACCTCGGTTTAATGTCTCATTCGAAAGACTGCGCTCACTGAGCAGTATAGAGTCCCCGTCATTATACTGGAGCATTAGGACCCACACAGACCGTAGGTTGGGCGCCCCCTGCTGGCCTCACTAACACCACTTCCGGCAGCAACCTAGCTTTCCCATGTGGTCTCCCATCCAGGTACTGACCGGGCGCAGCCCTGCTTAGCTTCAGTGGGTAAACATGTGAGAGCTGCCGTTAAGTTAAATTGTATTAGTTAAGATTATGTGATTATTATATTATTTGTGACCCTTAATGTGGTGATTTTGATACCGAAATGCACTGTTGTCATTTTATTGTTGTATGTTTTTTAGTTCTTACGTCTGGTATACTTCTGATGTCTTCTGATCTGCCTTTTATGGTGAGAACTGAAGAATTGATGTGAAAAATAAACCAGTCAGTAGAAATAAAGACTCTTGCTCGTTTGTTGCTGGAGGGAGCTACATTTGGAAGGAAAGTTTTTGTTTAGGACTATTGGTTTGCAATACTTTTTATAATAAGGATGATGTTTATGTTAATTCATCTCTGGTTGATTGTTGTGTTTTATTTGCACTTTTTTTAAAAGCTGCTCTTCTTTGTTATTAAAAGTTGTTCAAGCGGTGTGATTTAATTTAATTGATTTGTGTCGTCTCTGTGCGAAAACTGTTCTGTATGTTAAATTAATTCTGTTTGACTGTTGTATTTGCACTTTGTTGATAATAAAAGGTGTTAATGTTGTTTATATTGTTGTGCATGTTATTGTTTTAGTATTAGCATTTGATATTCTGTTTCTGTATAGTTTAGGCACAAGCCAACAGTTTGGTGGTGCTGTCTGAGCCATACGTCATTTTTAAAATTATTCTCGGTAATACCGTATACCAAGGTAAAATAGGGAGGAGGTTTGACGGTATCAAAATTTGGATAGCGCCCAAGCCACCTTGTAATGCATTTTCCACCTCGTCATCAGAGGTGGTTTTTGTTCCTCTGGTTAATGACTCAAAGAAATACTCTATAAAGAAATACCCAAATTGTATTGAAATGTGTATTTAAAACCAACTTACTGACTACGACAGTCCTAAGGGGAAGTGCACGAATGGCCACTTTTGTTTTGGCCCCACTCCAGTTCATTTGTTTGGCCAAGGAGTTAGCCAAAAGCTTTCCCAGGGTACGGCAAACTGCTTCATTGGTGGAAAACACCAATAATTCCAAAGTAGGCTACCAACGAAGAAAAAAAATAAATAAACTTAAAACACTTTGAAATAAGCAAGAGCTTGAACTTACCATTTTCTTCATTTGTTTGGGCTGGTCCTTTAGTTGATTTTCAAGCTTTTCCAAATCAAATTGGACAAAGGAATGTCAAATGTGCTTACATCACGTCTGTTTTGGTTTTGCTGATTTTTGAGAATCAGGACCAGTTGCTGCTTATGACGTCGCGTGATTTTAAAACTTCAGTCAGTAGTGCTAAAAAAAGAAAAATAACGAATTAGTATAAATCAACCTATAGCTTATACAACTTGTGTAAATACAACAGTGGGTTAGATACTGCTGATATTCTCTAGTTGATCTTTACTTTCTAGCTGCATAAAGCCTTTACAAATTTAGTGATGTCTTGAATTCTTACAAAGACATGACGAGTTGCAATAGACCAATTACCAACCTACATCACACATGACGTCACATGGGTCCCCGGTTGCAGAAAAAGACCGGCTGCAATAGCAAACATGTCGTGTTTTGCGGTAGGATGCCAAATTCTAACTTTTACCATACATCACACTTCTTTTAATGCCCCCTGCAGACGTCTTTGGCTAAAAGGGAGCTGAATGAAGTGATGACCCAATTATAAATGCAGTTCTCATGTTATATCAGGTAAGTTCAGGCTATGCTGAATCATATACATTACTCGTTTTTTGATTGCAGCAATGATTTCGGCAAAACGGTTACATGTGGTTAATTAAACTGTGGACACTGAATGCTTAGAATGAAACGTGAAAGTGTAAGTTATTAATGTAAAGTTGGTTTTATATTCACACATTCAATCAGTGACAACTTGTGACACACTCCCTATATTGTTTACCATGGCACTTTGAGTATTCGCTTTGAAATAACCTGCAAGTGTGACTTGAAAACCACATGAACACTGTTTATTTGACTGTGAACAATGTTGTACTTTGACAGTCATTGGCTGCTAATATGATTTCGCTATTTAGAGTTTGCAAATAATACGTTTATGAAATTATATTATTAAGGGGAAAGTCAGAATGTGCGAATATAAAACCAACTTTACCTCTATGTGTAAGTTCACATACCCTGGGCCTGCCGCCGTACAAGTGTAGTTCGCTGTCAGAATGCTGTTGTTCTGCCTGTTGATGGATCACCCTGGCCTTGTATAAAGTTAGCTTCGTATTTTTTTCCTTGTCTTTGGCTCGGCAGAGCCTCGGTTTTTAGCACTACATAGTTTTGAATCTGGTAATCAGGGAACATTATTTCTTGCACATGACCACACAGAACACAATTGTTGGCATCCAAACACTTGTAGACCTTTAACTTCTCTCGTAAAATCCCTTGAAGCTTCAATGAGATTGTATATTTCGGGCTGGATGCTTGGTCATTTCGTCTTATTCAATATCCATTGGGAGGGTGCTATCGCAAATGGACCTGTCAGACTAAAGCCGCTCACTTTAACGTTAATTTTGCCGAATCACTGTGCTTATCACTGGGTGACTGGCTGTTAAAATACGCTGAAAGCATTATGTAAATAATATATAATCAATATATCTTATTTCTAAAACAACAACAAACTATGAACCGCATTGGATGTCATTCCCTCGCTGTAAATGCTAGCGCTCCCGGCTTTTTTCTGCCACCTCCCTGCGCGCGCATCCTGAATGTTTACAAACATGGTAATTGGTCTATTAGTTCTGTCTTGATCTCCAACAGCATTGGAACAAGGACTGTAAATGTTCATAGGCGTACTGTAATGAACAGTATCTGTGCATCTCGATGGTGTCTGCCATAGTCATTGGTGATGATGGTACTTGCGGTGCTGCATCGAATTCTGAAATCTTCATATCTGCTTTTTTCCCAGCCTCTTCGTTCCAAATATTGTTTCTTCATCACTGTCACTATAGTTGTGTCTTATGTCCCATGATCAGATACATTTACAAAACATAATTTTAGTATAGTGCCAGGGCAAAACTCGCAGGTTGTAATAGATCAAGAAAATAATGTTGACAGTATGTGTTTAAAATAATTGCAAACAAACCTGTTCTTTCTTTTGGTGTATGACGGGCGATCATCGTCTTCATCTGTCTGCAAGTCAGACATCACAGTTCCCCGTGGAAGTTTGAGTCGAGCTTCCTCATATGCGTCTATAATAAAACATCACATTGGTGTTAACCTCCCTTCAAAAAAAGTTCAAATCCTGAAATACTATCAAAGTTAACTAATGGATATAATATCTATAGTGTAAACAATCAGCAGCAGTATTCGGGGATTCGTGCAGTGTGATTGCCTTATGATTCTTAAACATAGATTTGTAAGATGGCCAAGAACATGCATTATTCTGTACACATGGAAGGGGAAAAAAAAATAAAAAATCACACAACTTCCATTTCAGATGACTCGAACCCCACAATATGGAACTCATTAACTGATAATCTAGGTTATCAAAGTCTTTATCTTTAGGGGCGTCATTTTTACTATATAAGACTTTTGGATCATCACTATTTTTACTAATGCGGTTTCTGTACTGTGATGAGGCCTGAAACCTGACTGAAACACTTCAAAAATGTTGTTTGTCTGCAGAAAGGAGCATAATTGGGTAGAAACAACTTTTTCTAGTATTTTAGACATAAACGGAAGGTTTGAAATAGGCCTATAGTTAGCTAAGTTGCTGGGGTCCAGTTGTGACGTGGCGGACGATGGAGTCAACGATGATAGCCACATCGTGACCCACCTCGCGGAGAGGGGCGAAGCGGTTCTCCGTGGAGATCTCGAACGCGGGAGGAGGAGACTCTGCCCCGGGGCTTCCTGATCACCCTACGCGGCTGCACCCAGGGGCCGTGGTAGCCAGGTGTCGGCGTGAACGACCCCTGGGCAAGCCGCGTCCTAGGTGCGTTGGGCCTGGACAGAGGAACAGGAGGAGTTGAGGTAGACGGAGTGTCACGGCTGTATTCTGCACTCACCTCAGATGAGCGAGCTGCAGCGTGGGGCACACAGAGCAAGGCTCTTTGTGCCCTGAGCTCCGCTCGCTTCATCTGCAGAAGGCATATGCATTCTTCCAACTGTTCCAGTTCCATGTCCAGCGCCTCCATCGATGTCTCTCCTGCATACAAGGACGAAGACACAAGCGACATCGTACAGGGTAACGAGCAAAGCCAGTAAGTAAGAAAATTAGGGACTGAAAGCAGTCTGTAGCTTTAGCTGACTAGCGGTGCTAGCAGGCTAAGCTACAAACAGGCGGATGCTCAAGAGACAGAACGTTTTAAAGTAGATTTATTTGTATACAGTGTTAAATGTTATATAAAATGTATTTAGGGTTTGTTCCCCCTAAGTAGTATTTAGCTAATGTGGAGGTATTTGATAATTAAAATGCAAATTGCGAATCTATGCAACAGAGCGAACTCCAAACACACGCACTGCATAGTAAACAGTATCGAGTTTCGATCACTTTTCATGATGCACTGCATAAACAAGTTAAATAATAATATTTTATAAATCCAAAACGATTAATTTTTATTTACACATGATCACTCAGAATTATTTCTGTTGGGTAAGTATACGCCTGTAAAATTATTTTTTCAACACCCACGATACTTTATATTGTTAACTCAGAAATAAAAAGCACATGTTTTGCCATGTTAGTGTTAACAGATTCGTTTACAGAAACTTTCTTTAACGTAACGTTAGCATACACCAATTCATTTCAGTCATGTTTCTTTAAAATAATTAAAATAGTTTTCAGTTACTAAACACTGTTACAATCTAACATTGTGCAAAGGAACAAGAACTTTCAGACGTGTTTGTAACGTTAGCATACACATCAATTAGCTTCAGTTGTGTTTCTTTAAAACAAGTTGCATTTTGTATCAAATTGTTTTAAATTACTAAACACTGTTACAACCTAACCTAACACCGTGAAAAGAGTTTTGAACACTAAATTTGCATAGTATACAGTATACAAACAGTAAAAACCTTAACTTTGTGACTGGAATCCACAAATTCCAAAGCTTCTTTTTCTTGTGATATTTATGGCGGTTGCCAACCAGCTTTTTGGTGCATTACCACCACCATCTGGACAAAAGTTAAACAAGCCGAGTCTTTGCCAGAAGCGGCTTGGACTCTACAGACAAACTCGGGCCAGATATGGTTAACAGGAATCGAGCCAGAGCTTTACAGCCTCATCACAAACACATGTGCGAGAGCAAGCTGCGGGCCATACTCGGCCCAGATAACACTCGCCGATGCAGAGTCGGAGCCAGAGGCGCCGAAGGGCAGCCGAGCTCAGGCCGATTACTACCTGCTATCTGGGAAAGAAGTTTGTCCCAATGGGTAACACTTTAGAATAACTATCCGTTATAACTAGTTAATAGATCATTAATAAACTGTTAGTTAATGGATAATAAATGACTTGTTAAATAATAGTTGATAGTTTGTTAAGTATTTATAACTGTCTATTATAACTAGTTAATAAACCATTAATAAACTGTTAGTTAATGAGTTACAAATGATTTGTTAAATAAAAGTTTATAGTTTAATTATTCATTACTGTGCCTTATAGATGGCCAATAGATAACTTACAAGCTGTTAACAAGTTGTAAATGACTTGTTAGCCGTATTTTAATGATTTATAACTACCTAATAAATTAGTAATAGATCATGAACAAACTGTTAGTAAATTACTTACTAAAGGCTTGTTAAGTATCATTTAATAGTTTATATACGTTATTGGGACGTTATTCTAGTTGCAACTATTTTTCATTTATTAACTGTTAGTAAATGAGGAATAGTTGCTACTTTAGTATAACGTCCCAATAACATACATAAGCTAATAACTAACACCTAACTAATATATTAACTCACACTTTACAGATTAGTTGTTCATAGTTTGTTAACCATCTACTAATACCAGTGAAACTTTGTAGAACAGCAAATGGATGGAACAAGTTCAAGCTACAGAAATTTGATCAACAGATGAAATGTGGAACATTGTGTTTAATGTATAGAAACACACATACTGAGCCATCACATGGCAGAACAGCAGTGTACAACAGAATACAAACCCATGAGGTTTGGGCACTTTTTGTGCTAAACACTAGATAAACAGAAATTCTGAGGTACATGTCCATACATCACAGCAATGTCATGGATTATCCTTCCTAACGGCTCTTTGCGATGCTTACGGGCAAGCCACTCATGCCATTCAATAACTCTGAGATGGTCTACCAGTAATTTCTCTGAACGATTCCCCCTGAGTCTCCACACATTTTCCTTAACCGTTCTCCAGGCTCTCTCTATGTGCTGAGTATGCGCACCTGTTTGGGCATCAACATGTGACACACTGTGATTGACAGTGAAATGGGTGTAACCTAGCTGAGGTAAAGCATTGCGATAAGCCCGCCACTCATCACTTATTATTGTCGATCCTACTTTAACATGGTGAACTATAAGTGGCACTAGATCTCTCCTTCTTCTCTCGACTAAGCGAAGAACAGGCTTTGCATATCTTCTCCCTCTCCGGTTCACACCTAGCATCCCAAACACCCAATTCTTCCTTTTCCACCCACCAGCCATTCGTCCCCGTCTGTTGAAAATACTGTTGAAAACATAAAATATTAAGAATTATTCCTCTTTAAACAAAATGTTTAATCTATCATGGTAATTTGCATTACTATCTCAATAATAGTGATTGTCTTTCTTTTGTGTCTGAAGTGGCTCTCATCAATGGTGACAAACTGCTGGCGCCCACCAATGTATTGGCCTCTTGCTTGCTGATATCTGTCCATTGCAGTAGTGCACACATCTTGCAGCTTTTGAGCCATCTTGGACAGTGTTGCTGAGCTTCCAGAAATGTCATCATTGATCATGTCCACTTGACGTAGATGCAGGCCTTGTACAAATCTGATAGAACAAAGAAAATAATTATTATACCACAGTTATTTTGATCTTTTTGGTTTGATACACAAAGTTTGCATCTACTGCACCCCCAGGATATGAAAATTGTCCACTGCTGTGTAAACAAAAACATTGATATTGGAAAATATGTTTTGTGGTATTGTATACAGAGCTCTGTCAATAAATTTGGAACTAAAAATACTGTAGGATATTTGTAAAATCTTTCGAATATTAATATTAATTGCCAGAGCATATAGATTGAGAATGCTAATTGCCATTGAGCTTCAAGAGGCTGGGTCAGACACTCATGTTGCTCTACCAGGCCTAATGCTGAAAAACACAGCATCCTATAAATAACAGCAATTAAACATATTTCCTATGTTTCCTAACATAAACATTTTTTCTATTAAACCGTTAAGAATTCAAGCTGTAAATGACACCTTTTAGCAAAATAAATCACAAAAGTGAAATAACTCCAAGCACACGTTATCATCATGAGTCTAGAGATAGTAATCACAAGCTTTAGTACATAGTATCCAGTTTTTGTTTATGACAGCATAGTTATACAGTATTTCTATTGAAATAAACGTTTTTTTTTTATCATAGACAGACAGACTAAAATCATATAACTGTGCCATAGCATACCTGTACACAAAGCACATCCAATTTAAGAGGGAGACCTTTGACTTGCTGCATATAGATTTTTGTCTAATTGATCTCTTTGGTTTCCTCCTTCTGTGGTTATGGTTTTTGCAAACCCTGAAGATATACACAAATAAAGATAAGAATGACACAGGCCAGGGTAGTGGCCAGAACCATGATTCTCAAACATTTTCATGTCAAAAGCCTACCAAATTAATGTGTATTTGGAATCTGAAAATATTTTGTGCCAGGAACCCCCATAAAATGTGTGTTATGTTTCTAAAGTGTAGAATTTTTGACTGTGATTTTGTACATTAGTATTAAGTAGTGTAGTGTATAGTAGTGTATTTCTAGAAATTAATGTTAACATGAATGAAGATATATTGGGCACTCTTATCAACTCACAATTAAACAGAGTTAAATTAAATTTCATTTTCACTAGAATTCTGGACCAAAATACCCATGTATGTCATTTCATGCAATAAGAATAAACTTACCATGCATAGTTGTCCACACAAACTGATTCCTTTAATTTTAACTTGTGTTTGCATTTTTGACATCTCATCCGTCTTCTTAGAAGCCGTTTCTTCTGCATCCATTCGATTATTATTCTGTGTCTTCTTTTAGAATTAGTTCTGCCTTCTACAAGCTCCCTTAGCTCAGTGGCTAAACCAGGCATTTTTTGCCTACGATATTACAATGTGACTTGATTATGGCCTACCTATTTTCTTATCCTCTGTTCATCACACAAGCTTCCCGAGTCTCTGTGATGACTAGCTCCCGCCGGATTGTTTGAATTTTATTTGAATATTATAGGTCGGGGGTGACGAGGGTGAAACAACCCAATCGTAATTGTATCCACGGGCTGGAGGAGGAGCCATCTGGCCTCCTCCATCATATTAGCTTGTTGTCAACTTGTCAATCACCAACCGGTGAACCTAGACAGACATCCTTCACTCACTCAGCTCGCGCATTAGCATTGATGAAGAATGAATACACGGTCTGGTAAAATGTCCGGTACCAGTGTTCCCAGCGTCAATGCGCAAAATGCCGAGATATATCCAGGTACTGTCTGGAGAAAGAAGTCAACACCGGGTACTTCCAGTAAAAAGAAAGCTACACGTGGACCATGCTGTGCACATGGACAACAACGGTAACGGTAAGTAAGACTGTTTGCTCTCTTTTCATAAAAGATGTTTGATCAGGATAACACTGACTCGATTTGGACTACATAATACAACCAGATTAGTGAAGTGTCAAATTAATTGTGTGTGTGTGTGTGTGTGTATATGCGTGCGACCGTTTTCTTGCGTCTGTCATGCGCCAGTATACTGTATATGGTTGAGCTTGTAAAACTTAGTCTAGAATAACTGAATTGGTTGCAAAATAGTTAAACAAGAATCATCATACTGGTGTGATTATATGCTTTAACTCAAGGTTTAGGCAAAATATCAAGATATATATTGTACCATTACCGTGACATAGCCTAAAATACTGTATGTGTATAATGATAGTACATATCCACTCATATATTCACTGATGATGGATGATAGTTATATACTTATGTTCACTCATCCAGAGAGCCAGTGCAGATATCTAGAGCCAGCTGCTCATTATTTTGTTTTACCTTCTTCTGGTTATGTTTAGAGCTTTTTTAATTCTCTATCCTATTATTCCAGATACTGAGGCAACTGTAGCTCCAACAGCATTTTTGCATATTAAGAATAAGCAGCTTCAGCTCTGTGAGGCCAAGAAGTAGCAGAACACAGTCACAGAAAAAATCAGTGACCTGACAAAGGAGACAGACTCTCTTCGCCAACAAGTTGGTCAAAGTAAGTTGGCCTAACATTTTCTTGGGAAAACATGTTTGCACACCTGAAAATAATACTTGGGTGCTTTGTAATATATATATATATATATATATATATATATATATATATATATATATATATATACAATTGAGTGGTAGAAAGGCCAACATTTCACGGTGACAAGACCTTTATCGGAGCATAAGCGTGTTATTACCCAAACCATACACAGTTAATATCTGGAAGATAATATCTGTAACATTGATTGACAACAGACACATCTGTCCAACTGATGAGATCATGATTTGATGAATCAGTGAAACTAAAAATCTTAATCAATGTAAATATTGATAAGAATGTAGTCGACTTGTATCATCAGTTAGTAATGCATTTGGTGTTGTATTTTCTATTATGTTGTAGGTACAGATGACGGTTGGACAATTGACACATCTTTCTCTGCCAAGTTGTCTCCTGGTGCATCTTCTTTTTCTCCATCCTCCAGTCCATCCAGCTCCTCTTCGTCCTCAAGTCCATCCAGTTCCTCTTCATGCAGCTTCTCATCCTCATCAACTGATCCTACTGATTCAGACAAGAAATCGAAGAAAAGATGCAAGAAGAAAAAGAAGCACCACCACCAGAGTCGCAAGAAAAAGGACAAGAGGAAGAAAAAAAGAGAAGGAAAAAAGGAACCATGGCAAGCAGAGAGGTAAGTGTAAAGAGAGAAAGGAAATAAGGCTGCTCCCCTCTGTGTGTGTCTCTCTCTCTGTCTGTCTATCTCTCTCTCTGTCTCTCTCTCTCTCTCAATTTAATTCAATTCAATTCAAAGTGCTGTATTAGCATAACCGTTAAAATACAGTGTCGCCAAAGCAAATAACAGCAATACAGACAATAAAAAAAAACAAACAAACATAAAAAAAAACAAGAAATAATGCTGCACCCCTCATGTGTGTCAGGCATGTACACATCTGTGTCTGTCTCTCTCTATTCAATGCAATTCAATTCAATAATTGCTTTATTGTCATGACAAATGTTACAAATTTATTTTTTATTAAAAAGTTTTAAATTTAATTTATTATTAAAAAGAGCGGGGCGGCCTCACAGCAAGAAGGTCGCTGGTTTGAGCCTCGGCTGGGTCAGTTTGCGTTTCTGTGTGGAGTTTGCATGTTCTCCTCAAGTTCGCGTGGGTTTCCTCCGGATGGTACGGTTTCCCCCACAGTCCAAACACATGTGGTACAGGTGAATTGGGTAGGCTAAAATTGTCCGTAGTGTTTGAGTGTGAATGAGTGTGGATGGATGTTTCCCAGAGATGGGTTGCAGCTGGAAGGGCATCCGCTGCGTGAAAAATATGCTTGATAAGTTGGCAGTTCATTCCGCTATGGCAACCCCAGATTAATAAAGGGATTAAGCCGAAAAGAAAATGAATGAACATTAAAAAAAGCATATATATATATATATATATATATATATATATATATATATATATATATATATATATATATATATATATATATATATATATATATATAATATATATATATATATATAACATAGTACACAGTAAATAGTAGAAGTTAAAAAAGAAGAAAAAATAAATAAAATAAAAAAACTAATTAAAAAATTATAATAAATCAGAATAAACTGTGCATTTACGATCAACATTTTAGGATAAAACAGTAATAATCAGTATATTTACAATGATTCATTTATAATAATCTCTCTCTCTCTGTCTCTCTCTCTCTCTCTCTCTCAATTCAGTTCAATATTTGCTTTATTGGCATGACAAATGTTAAAATGTATTGCCAAAGCATTTATAAAATTTACATAAAAAAGTAACACATATATAATAAAAAAAACAGCACACACAATAGATAGTAGTAGTAAAATAAATAAATATATATATATATATATATATTATATTATATATATATATATATATATATATATATATATATATATATATATATATATATATATATATATATATATTAGTATATCGTATTATTCAATATATCATATTTATGGTGGCTTGAGAAAATCATAACTTTCCACCAGACTGTCATACAGACTTAAGGTTGGGCTCATTTGATTCAGACTACCAATCTGCCAAACACTGATGACCTTTTAACTTACTAGCCACACCCTAGCAACCACTTACGCCACTCTAGCAACTATCCCATAGACTTCCATTGTAAAAAAAAACTGCCATTGACTTTACATTGGACATAGTAACAACATAGCAATTCATACTAACAATATACTAATCCACACTGGAAACATACTAACAAACATACTAATCATATTTGCAAACATGCTAATTCATACTGAATTCATGCTAATGGCATGCTAGTTTATGCTAGAAACATGCTAGTGACATACTAATTCATACTCAATGCCAACAACATGCTAATTTATGCTAGAAACATGGTAATTTATGTTAGCAACTGCCTAGCAACCACTCAGAAGACCTTAGCAACAGCCTAGCAACACCTTATTAACCAACTAAAACACCCTAGCAACCGCCTAACAACCACCCAGAACACCTTAGAGAACTCTCTCTATGTATAAAGTTTATTTTCCAAAATGCACTTCCTGGTGGGTATATTATATTGGATCCTCCAATTGCTCTGTGCTCATGTAATCTTCATTACTTTTTGCAACCCCTTTGCATCTATGTGTGTCCCAAATAGCACACATGCATTGCAGATACGTCTGCTGGACATCCACGTTTCCATCTGGGAGACGTCTTATTTAGGGAGTTTGCTCATCTGGAAAACGCCGTATAGACGTCCGTGTATGACATTCAAACAACGTCTATGCGATGCATTACAGATGTTCATTATTAGAATGTTAGGTCTGTGAGACATCTTATTTATGTAGCATAGACGTCGTTTTTTTATTTTTATTTAGACATTCCCTCATCCATACTGCTGTAAATAACAGTTACACTGATTATACATCCGTCTACACATATATGATAATATCAAGTATTTCCACTCAAAATGAATAACACAACGGCTGAAAAATCATTTGTAGAATTTTATTATATTTTATTATAATTAATATATTTTTCTAAAGCAAACAAAACCAAATAATAGCAAAAAAACAAGTCGCTTAACAGACCATTCTTCCTGGGGCCAAGCGGAGAAAGTCTTTCAAATATTTTTCGACTTCTGCCTCTGTTGGAGACGGAAGCACGGGGTTCCTCATAGCAGCACCTGTTAAAAAAGAATAAATAAATAAATAAAAAATAAGGTGGTTTTAAGGAGGCTGAGGGGGTGTTTTATTTTATTGTGAGCCTCGTATTTTTATCCGACCAAAATTTATACACACCATGTCAATTATTGCATTTGATTACATAATAATTATAATAATAATAATATTAATAATAATAAAAAGAAGATGAAATAAGACTATGATTGTTTGAAGATTCGTTTAGCTAAATAGCATATAGTTTCGTTTGCAATGCAGTGTGAGCACACAAATATTAAAATACATCTCATTAAAACACTTTCATTTAAATTAAAGAATTAAAATGTCAAAAATGATTATTCTCTACATAAATATAAAAAACACTTCTCAGCCTTCTTCACCTCTGGGGGCTTTGGTAAGGCTTTGTTTTAGCCAATTTTTTTCATGACAATTTCAGTTGTTCAGTGCTGTTATTAATCATATTATTGTTATTAATATTATATTATGCATATTTTAATATGACTTTATGATTGTTTTTGTTTACATTTGTCCACCTGTCGGGGTTTACAGACGTAGGCTATATCGCCAGTGGCATAGTAAGCATGTGTGCTTGAATATAAATCACATTTTTTTTACCATATTGCGTTGATTTTCCTAATTTATTAGTTTGCTGGAAATTAAAACTGAATTTAGAAACTGTTTTGAAACAATTATTTGAGCTTAAAATAAAATTACGAACCACATAAGACTGCGACTTTGCTTGCAAATGTTCGCTGAAACGAGAAACATAAATCGCTGGAAGATATTTGTCTTATTTGGCTAATGATTGTTTTGAGCAGGGGCGTCGCTAGACCCCATTTACAGAGGCACGTTCCCCAGTAAAAATCGCCAGTGCCCCAATAAATGCTTGAGAGTTGAGATATGATTTTATCTTATATGCAAATGTATTTATTAAGAGTGGTAATCCCAGAATAAAGATGTTATTCTCTATGTGCAACCGAACCAACGCTGATGAAAGCAATGTAGTTTAATCAAAAAGCAAACTGAGCATGTGCGCAGAAAAAGAAACTTACCCGCGCGCCTCACGCACCGCTCCAGCTTGAGGCTGACACGCTGCTCTGCTCCCTGTCCGGTTATGAACATGCACGCCGAAAAAATTGTCGCGCTGCTCATGCATTGTGAAACCGGCGTAACAGTCTTTTATGTGGAGGTGTCGCACGCAGTGAGTTTTGCAAGTCGACAAAACTAAGTTTAAATAATATGATGGTGATCTTATTTATACTGCATGGCTCCTGATAAATTTTTTTGGTATGAAGTAGAAAGGAGGGATGAAGTCAGGGAGGTTGACTTAATAAACCTAATTCTCAACCATGAGTCGGATCTAAGACAACACACAACAGATAATTCTATAACACATATTTTTTTGAATTTATTGAATTGTCTATAGAATTTCATTCTAATAAAATTTACATTCATGCAAAATATTTTTTAAATTATCTTAACATCACTCCAGTTGTGTCTTTAGATTGTTTTCCAGTTACGTTTAGGATTAATTTCTGTTATTTATTTAGAATAATAATTGTATAATAACAATATTATTGTTATTTATTTATTTATTATATATATATTTTGTTTTATTATATATATATATATATATATATATATATATATATATATATATATATATATATATATATATATATATAATATATATAATAAAAAAAAAAGAAAAAAATATGGTTATTATTTATTTATTTAAAAAAAAAAAAAATTTGGATGGGGTGCTGTGCCCCAGTAGAGCTTTATGTCCGCAACGCCCCTGGTTTTGAGAAACCCCAGGTTGAATGTAATTTAAAATGCAGTGGAGTAGCCACTACATTCCAATAAGCATTTTATCTTTAAAAATATCCACAGTGTCCCACTTCAAGCATGTTTCTGAACAAAGTTCACAGTAAAATGCCCATCAGACGCACAATTTCAGTGCTGAAAATATTAGGTTTAGAAAGCATGTCCTTGTCCATTATTGTGGTAAAACGACTTGAATAAATGAATCAAATGGAACTGCACTGGCACGGTGGATGATTTTGTCTTTAACAGCAAAAACAGTTTAAAAAAATAAACTAAGCTTCTGTTTTATTTTTGGTTATACAGTTAATAATTACTCGTGAATATTTGACTTTTATTCAGGCTAATAGTTTGTGTTTTGCCTATTTATGTTGTTTGTTGTTATTCTTCTTCTTGTTAAATTTTTAGATAACCAATACAAATTATACCAAATGAAATTTGTTCTAAAAAAGTTTTTTTTAAAAGAAACATAAAATTATAAAGATAATTACCAAGCCCTTATGATAAACTGACAAATTGCAAAAACAAACAAAAAACAATTAATTGTATTTTTATATTTTATAATAGTTTTATTATATTTTAATAGCATTTATTTTATTTTATTTTTTGTTTTCATTTTTATCATTAAATCAAACTAAACAATCTATTTATTTTGTTAATGATTGTTTAAAACCAGTTTTAACACCCGTTTAGCCTACCTTTTGCTTGGTTGCTGTTCATTTGGTGTTGAAATACGGCTTAGATTGTAAATATTTTTACACTTTGCTATCCGATCATGATTCACCGTCCTTATGTAATCAATATCATATACTTCAAACGTTACTTTCAAATAAATGAAGCCATAGCTTCGAAGAATTAATGTTAAATAGAAACGAGAGGTGCAAAAGCTTAAATCCGCCAATTTATTTTAAGATAACATAACGTCCTCATAAAATAAATAAAGAAAAAATAACAACAACAGTACTTGCATTAGTATGTACTTGGACAAGTGGTCAAATTCGAGGAATCGACTCTTTTGTGTTCGAAACTTAATCACCACTGCGCATGTTTTCCCAAAGAGCATCACAGTCAGCACGTGGAAGACACCAATCCACGCGGGAATACTGAGGTAAGCAGTCTGATTAATTCTTATTGATATTTGTGGTCAGTAAAATATTTATTCCATTTTGTTTGTAGTAAATTTAACAAGGTAATAACTTTATTTAGACGAATAAAGCTATGTTTAAACACGTTGCGATGACAACTGACCGAGCAGTTCAAGTGGATTAGGGCAAGTAGTAGCAGTAGTAATTTCGGAAAATCTGTTCTTTAAATTTATTAGATTAATATCATACGACAAATTGGCTGTAAAATAATGAATTTTGTAAAAGTGCACATATGCATTATACAGTAGTGCTGCTGGGAGATTAATCGAAAATCGAAACCTAAATCCATAACCAACATAATTCCCCACATGGCGATTTAAATCAAGTGCTTATGTACCATCCACATTTTACTTCAGCAAAGCTCTGCTGTTTTATGTTTTATGACCTAATGTGTCAAGCATAACTCAATTTTCTTCAGCGTCTATTAATAATCAAATCGACTGATGTTTTGTTTTTATGATTTCCAGTTATCACATACAATGTAGGCGCAGTGATTAGCACTGTCGCCTCACAGCAAGAAGGTGTCAGGGTTCTGCCACTCTGGTCTTGCAAATTCTTGTTTGGTGGCAGAGTCCGGACACTAGCTTTGTCTTGTCATGCCCTGTTGTGCTCGGCTCGAGTTTTCTCGGGTCGGGCACTCGTTTACTCTCAGTGTGTGTGTGTGTCTCTGGGCGTGTACGGTCTGCGTGCGCGCTTGTGACGCGCACGCTCTCGTATTTGTTTTGTTCTGTCGGCATCGCGCTGTTTCATTCTCAGCGTCTCAGTCTGGTTGGTTTTGGTTTCGGTTGGCGCTGAGATGAAGCATGCGTGGTGCTTATGTGTGAGCGCACGGTAAGATGTTTACATCTATCGTGTGCTCGTGTCTCGCGTTCAGTCTTCTGTTGGTGTTGTGTTTAGCACGTGACTCATGTTTACATGCGCCGCGTGCTTGTGTGTCTGTGTCATGCGTTCGCCAGTCTATTGTCTAGCCCCACTCTTCTTGTTAACCCATTATTAGTTTATCATGTTCACCTGTTTGTGTGTTAATTTATGCTTGTTTATAATCTCCTCATGTCTGCTGTCCTGTGCCAGTTCGTCATCGTTCATCCTGCCTTGTCCTGTCCTCCAGTCCAGATCCCTGCCAGCCTGCCCTGTCCAGTTTGTGTTGTTTGTTTATTTTTATTCATTAGTGTTTTTCCCCCTCGGGGTTGTTTATTTTTGCCTTTTTATTTTATTTTATTATAAATAAACCCATTTATCTTGCACTTGAGTCCTCGCTCCTTTTCCCCACCACAAACCCTGACAGTAGGTCGCTGATTCGAACCTCGGCTGGGTCAGTTGGCATTTCAGTGTAAAGTTTGCATTTTCTTCCCGTGTTCGCGTGGGTTTCCTCTACAAGTCCAAAGACATGCGGTGTATAGGTGAATTGGGTAAGCTAAAAAAATTGTATGAGTGTGTGTGAATGAGTGTATATGGATGTTTCCCAGTGATGGGTTGCAGCTGGAAGGGCATCCGCTGTGTAAAACATATGATGGATAAGTTGGCGGTTCATTCCGCTGTGGTGACCCCAGAATAATATTCGGACTAAGCTGAAAAGAAAATGAATGAATGAACATACAATGTAAGCTGTATTTTCGTAAAGAGAATCACGCGCACACACGCACTTGAAATATTAATGTGAACACATTATTATGTACTTTTTCACATTGCATTATTATTTACTAATTTCCTAATTACTAATTAAGTTATGCTTGTTAAAGATACTAGTCATTTTCCATTTTTGACATGGAAATATATTTTTAAGGAAACTTGCTTTTAACAGTAAAACTGAAATGTATAGTAAATAAATAAATGAAATTTGATTAAGTACAAGATACTTGGAAAATAATATAATGATTCAATATTTCAAAAGGAGGTAAAGTGTTCAATTAATCAAGGTTTGGTTAAAAGTTTAATCGCCTAGCCATACTAAACAAGAATAAACAATTCTCCACTTAAAATAATGATCAAAATTTTATATCTAAAACACTCTTGTGTATTAAATATAATTTTACAATATACGAACAGCACGTGCTAGCTCGTAAGCTTATAGCACATGGATAACTATATTATGTGTGTACAAGGTAATCATGCTATAGAGATGTACTGACAGTTCCATCTTTAAAGTGATTGTCTAAACTGTTCATTGCAAGACAATGAACATACCTATCACAAGTGTCCCAATATTTGTGTTTTTTAGGCCTCTTTTATCTCCTCTTCCACACCAGTTGAGCTGTTTAGCCACTGGACCAAACACTTTGGAGCATATTCGCCAAATGGTTTTTTTTAGAGTTTGTCCTCCTTTAAAGGATAACCTCTTCATCTTAAAAATAAAAAGGTGACATTAAATATTTACAGACAAAGTGCAAGGACTATGGCCCAGTTTTACAGACAGGGATGAGCTTAAGTCATGACTATAAGTCTTAGTTAATGTAAGATATTAAAACTGCTTTTATAAAAATGCATATGAAAAAAAATGTAAGCACGATACTAGCGTGCATCTAATAACAAAACAATGGCAATGAGATATTGTAAGGTATTACACAGCTCTCACATACATTTTTAGTTTGGGACTAGGCTAGCCTTAAATGTTGTCTGTGAAACTGGCCATATAATAGAGATTTATTTTGCAACAGTTGTAAAACCTTCAAATCTTAAATATTCGTACCATCTTCTCCATCATTGGTTTTTCCACTAATTGCCTTTCCAGTTGTTCAAGGTCCTCCATTGTTTTAATAGGAAAGGTGTCATCCTCAATGTCCACCACCATTTGACTACTTGACCGAGGGGCAAGGGACTGGACCACTGAAGTTAGATGGGTAATCTTCATGTCCAGCTCATTAAGCTTCTCCAATATTACCCTCTCCACAGCTGCAACACAGTAAGTAGTTTAATCTCTGTTCAACTATATATATATATTTAAAATTATTATTATTTTTAGCACTTAAATTTCACTTACGTGTGCATTGACTGGATATGCAGCTCCATCGGCTGAAGCATCTGCAAGCAGAATCATTTGTTTGATCACTTCACAAAAATGTTATGAGGATATCATAATATGCTTGAAACCTTAAACAATTAAAAAAAAATAACTATATCCATCTGATGACACATTGTTTCCATGATTAAAATGACTTAAACTATTCACAGAATCCAGAAAAGCAAAAATGCAAAACGGGGGAAGTAAACTTGAATTTAAAAAAGCAGACAGAAACCGGCCCCCTCTTAGTCTGTGCTTCTACGTAAATTTGTTTTTCTGTGCATATGAAGTTATTGAAAGTATAAATTAACAATACACTTCAAATTAATTTTCAAACCATTGATTAATAGGTAATAATAAATTGTATATTGTACTTTAATACATTAATATTCTGAATACAGTGAGTTTTTTTATTGTCACTATAATTAATTATGTTATTGATTTATTAGGTTACATGGAAATAGTTAGATAATGTTTTGCGAACAACTTACTAACCATGGAAAATTTTCACAGAAAATTGAAAAATGTTATTGATTAGTTGCTTTAAACAAGTTTCATATTCAGTGTTGATGAATATGTTTACAAATAAATTAAAGGGATGTAAATTTACTCACTTTTTACACACCAAGTGGTTATAAATATTAGAGTTTTTTTCTTCTGCTAAACACAAAAGAAGATATTGTGAAGAAATCTGAAAACCTGTAATCATTGACTTCCATAGTAGGAAAAACAAATGCTATTGAAGTCAATGGTTACAGGTTTCCAACCTACTTCAAAATATCTTAATTTGTGTTCAGCAAGAAGGAAGAAACAGTTAAGAAGTTTGAGTAACACTTTATAGCAACTGCACACTGAATCATTTATTAAGCATTAGCAAATTGTTAATTAATTTGTAAGAAATGTAATTCATTTCTTAAGATTTAACTCTACATTAATAGATATTGGTTACCAGTTTATAAATACAACTACAAATACTGTATAAAAACATAATAATACTAATAATTCATAAGAAGTAACTGTCAATTAAAAATACTAATTACTTACTCTTTGCTCTTGCCTGGGTAGTTGAGGGTGTCAGCTCAGAAGTTGTGTCTTCTGAGGGATTGTACAGACAATGTAACATTACCATGTTAATAATTACAAACTAATTTGCTGTGTATGTTCTAATGAATGTTGTTGCACCTCGATAGGTTGATGGATGGTCCCTGTCGTATTTCACGTATAGTTGTCATTTGTTGAGTTTGTCAAGCCCCACTTTGGGGCCATTTGTCGTAAGCTCCCCGGCGGTTGTCATTTGTCGTGATTGACGACCTTCTCATCAATGAGGCACTATCAGACTGGAGGTTTTTGGATACCAGAAATAAAGACTTTATTCTCACATAATAAGGCCTGAGAAAGTGCAGAGCATTGCATCCCCACTCTCTCTCTTCCCACTTTCCTCCACACTTTCTCAAGTCTCTGTGTTTTCCACAATCTTTATACAGATTTCTTTGACACACCCCTAGGTGCCTTATTTAAAACATCTGACCATCATTGGAGATGTCTTAGGTGGTTCTGTTATTTTTGGTTTTCTGCCAGCTGGCTAATGTCACCAGAGATGTCACAGGTCTATGTTAACAACTGCTTTGACACCAGAGCATAGATGCAAAAGAACTAAGTGTTTACATACATTATCATGACAGCATAATAACTTCATAATGTTACTCACTCTAGCTTCTGACACATATAACTGCATATAAGTATTTAACATATATAATCAGTGCTTTACATATTCAGTCATTCTACACAATCAGTTATTTCTTCAGCATAGCCTTCTGTGCAAACATACTCAACTTACACATACCTGAGGTATTTTTACTCACTGGCATGTTGAAAACACCACTAGGAGACTCTTAAAGAATAAATTGCTTTCACACTGAGAGAATAAATAAAATCTTCTTCATCCCCCCAAGCATCCTCTTGCTCATTTCCATGAGACATACTCATTGGAAAAACTGGTGCTGAGAAAGGTCAAGTTGGTAAGTTGCATTTGCTACCATGACGCTACATAAAATCTAAGTGATTTATTTATTTATTTTTACACTTACTCTGCATTTGTCTTTGATCTGCTGATGGCCTTGGGTTTTGGACAGAGTATGTGTTGTCTAATTAAGAAAAAACAAACAAACCAAAAATATAAATAAGGCTGTAAATAAATTACAATAATTGCGTTTAGGATTTCCTCTGTATACTTTATTAATGATCAGGTCACCCACATAGAAATCTGATGCATGTAAATATACAGGGTGATTCAAAAAGAATACCCCAACTTTGAAAATTGAGAACTCTGCAAAGAAGAGGGGGTCATATTGAACATCTATGAACTTGTTTGCTACTAAAAAAACTTTAAGTACTCTTGACATTGATTAATTACCCAAGGTTCCGTCATGTTTCTTTGATTAAATACAGATTTTCAAAGTTGTGGTATTCTTTTTGAATCACCCTGTATATAAAAAAGAAATATATGACATACAAGTTCATATTTGGATTTCACATACAATATTTGTCAATGTATATATTTTTTCAATATATATTTTTTAAACTATTGGAATAACAAATATTTACAGATATATTATTTTTATGTTAATTATTTATATTTTTAGAATTTAATATTTTAATTTAATTTATATATATATCTTTTTTGTTCTGTAGAATGCTTTACAATATTATATTTGTGTATATACATTAGGTTAGTCAGTACCAAAGTCAAAATTGAAACTAATTTTGCTAAATAAATTTATATTACAGGTCAAAAATATGTACAAAAAACTTATAAAATTAAAAAAAAAAATCAAGAGAAACATAAAAAAATATTACATTTAGTTAAAAATTTGTAGTTTACTTTTTTGTGCAAATACTCATTTGGATTTAAATGTATTTTTTTATTATTCCTAAAGATGTCATGTGACAACTTTTATTTTAATGCATATAACTGTTTAATAAAACAATTTTGTTTAAATGAACTAAAATATATTGTCTCTGTTCACTGAAAAACAGATAACTATATATATAAATATATATATATATATATATATATATGTGTGTGTGTGTGTGTGTGTGTGTGTGTGTGTGTGTGTGTGTGTGTGTGTGTTTATATGTTTATATGTATATGTGTGTGAACATATCTGTACATATTTGTAATTCCAAAAAATATATGTAAGCAGCACAGCCATTTCTTGCTATATTTTAAAATGTGTATTGCATATATAAAATATATTTTATTTGTAAAATCCATATAGGAACTAGTATGGCATACATTTATTTTCCATATATCTAAATGCAACAGATTTCAATATGGGCAGGTTTCGCATTGGTGATCTGAGAAGCTCTGTATTTATAGAGCTTTCTTGACAGTAAAATAGTACTCTTTCTACTGTTATAACTGAATTGTGTTCTCTTTTTTTGTATTTTAGCTTTAGTTTTACAGTAGTGTTTAATCAAACATTTTTTTACAATACAGCTAATGAAATGCTACAGTATTTACCTGAAGTGAGACATACAACTTACGTGGTACTCTGTCTTGTTGGAAAGGCCTCAGCACAGAAAATGTGTCTTCTGTTGGATTGTACAGAAAGTGTTGAGTTACCTAGTGTGAGTATGTGCAGCAATTGTCCTTCTGGTTTCTTATTTTGATCACCAATTAATCTATTATTATGTCTTTTATTTTTTACCTTGATTTTCAGATTGGGGTTCATCCCAAGTGTCTTGTGGTTCCACTTCCTGGCAGAACCTCACAGGTACGTCTGGAGCTGAAACTGCAATCATTTTCTTTGCAATTATGAAATGTTATATGACATTTTCAATTGTAATACCTGATTCAGAGAAGATTCAGTCTTAAAAGAGGCTTTCAACTTTTGGGAGAATAAGCACATCATGAAACATACAATTTGTGCATAATTTTTATGCAAGTCGATATCTGGTCATATTGACTGTGATAAGGGAGTCATGGTTTGAACTGCTACTAACAATGAATAAAATGAAAATTTAAGGACAGGAGACAGACTTAAATTAACTCTGATGACTTACTGCAAGATTCTGAAAGATAAAATCTTTTAACAGTTGCAAGAGGAAGTGGTGCTGGTCTTTCTAGACCAGTTCTCAACCTATGCCTATGCAGTTCTCAGTGTATTTCAGCTTGGGGTTAATTTTGAGTGGGTACATTTTGAGACATTGTATCCCATTGTGTCATTCTTTGACACAGAAGCTGACACATTGTACTTGCCAGTGACTAAAGGGTTCCTGTTGTTTTCAAACCTAACTGTTTCAATGATGAATCAGATGAATCTTTCAGCATGGGAAATTAGTTTAAAATGAACACTGAAAACTTATGGAAGGTAAATTCTTTAAACAGATACAAAAGAGAGTGGTGCGTGTCCTATTAGAGCAGCTCTCAACCCGCGCCTATAAAAGTCTTAGTGCATTTTACAACACTTCTGTGTGTGATTGTTATTAAGTGGGCACAATTGATACGTTGAGTCAAATTGTGTCATTCCTTGACACAGAAGCTGACAGGTTGTACTTGTTTTGGCACTGGCAACCTGGATTTCCTGAACTAATTTACCTTAATTACTGAAATCCTATTTTATAATAATATTTAATAATATTTTCTTCTCAGCCACTTTGTGACCCCCTATGTTAAAATGTTTGTTTCCGCCTATAAGCATTTCTTGTCCAGTGGACTCAATTCAAAAGTTAGCTAGTGTATATGTATATGTTTGTTTCTTTTTTGACCAATAAAAAAGCATATATATATTATTGAAGTCATTTTTACTTCAACTAAATATATATAAAATGATCTTTGACAGATTTAGGAATTTTTCACAGTATTGCCTATTATATATTTTTTTTGGAGAAAGTATTATTTGTTATTTCGACTAGAATAAAAAAACTGTTTAAATTTTTTTTTAAACACGTTTAAGGTCAATAATATTAGCAATAACGTTAAGCAATTTTTTTCAATTGTCTACAGAACAAACCACTGTTATTCAATGACTCGCCTAATTACCCTAGTTAAAGCTTTAAATGTCACTTTAAGCTGAATACTAGCATCTTGAAAAATATCTAGCAAATATCATGTACTGTCAAAAAATCTGATATCTATATATATTATAATTATTAGTAGCTGAGATTTGATTTGGAAGAGGTAAAGTGTACTTGGATTAAAAATATGATCAGAATATTACATTTACTTATATTTGTGCACAAACTGTAGGTGAGGGATGTCTATTCAGCAATCAGAAACTTGAACCAGCCTGTCATGGAGTCAGCCTTTTTAGTTGTCATGAATGCTGTGAAGTTACAGCTATTAGTTTGTAGTTACAGTATTCATGTAGAGCCAGTTACCTTGACAGGTGGGGAGAGTCTCAAAAGTGGCCTGCTGTTGCTTTTCCGTAGCTTTTTGATTGTCATAGACAAATGCTGTTTAAACAATTGATATACAGATGTTATTTCTGCCTCACATACAAACATTACTTTGTTCTACACAGATCTTTAAAGCTTGAGAGTGCTGTTGCTTCTAATTGGCAATAAAAAAGTTATTTGTGCCTCTTACTTAGAATGTAATACTCAAGTTATGAATGTAATAACAGTAGTTTTTTGCAAAATGTTAAAAGAACAATAGAACTGGTTTCAGCGGAAAACATTATGGT
Organism: Danio kyathit; assembly: GCA_903798195.1. Taxonomy (NCBI): domain Eukaryota; kingdom Metazoa; phylum Chordata; class Actinopteri; order Cypriniformes; family Danionidae; genus Danio; species Danio kyathit. The sequence continues at coordinate 43,727,506 of LR812536.1, forward strand.
AAAGCAACATGTCACAAGAGCTTGTGCATTACATTTATTTGACTGTGATTAAGGAACATTCTTGAGCATATCAAAAAGTACTTAAAATATCAAATATCAGTTTTACTAATTAAAACTTACAATTGCAGAAACTGTTCACTGTTTTACGTGATGTTAGCTGAGGTCGTACAAGAGGACCTGAAAAAGAAAAAAAAAAACTGTTCAGTGATCATACATACCACTTATATCTGGTATCTGGTGATCCAAGTGGTGTGTTTTTACCTTTTGTCCTGATATGTTTTGGGGGTGTTGGAGCTTTTGGTGCAGGTGGGACTTTTGGTGTTAGTAGACTTTTTTCTCTATTTAGTTTCTTTTTTTGTGGGGGGTATCGCAAGGCTCATCATCTGATGTGTATATTTTCTTTCTTCGAGCACAATCAGGGTATTAGTTAATTTTACAAAGCATGATTGGATTATAACTATGGATTGTTTTTTAATTGTAAGAAGAAGAAAAAACAAACAAACAAAAAGTTCAATGTAATTTTGTCCACCAAGTCTTCTAGAAAAGGTTATTTTCTATCATTCTTAGGAAAATTAGCAAAAGACCAAAATATAACAGTAAAAATAACAAAACCTTTTGCTTGTTTAAATCTGGCAGAACTGTGTTTTGCATGTTGCAAAAATACAAACAAACAATTGATGATACATTTGAAACTAAACACACCTGATTTACCAGATAAGGCTGAATTTAATATTATAATTAAATATATTTACCTTTGTTACTCACATGAACTTTGTTTAGCTTCAGAAGACTAAATATTGCTGTTAAAAGTAAAATCTGTGTTTTGACAACTTACTTGGGAATTCTTTTTGCAGGCATTTCAGATTCCGAGATGTCGGAAGTGTAGCATGCCCGTTTCCATTTCTTTGAAATCTTGTCAAAAGATGCTGAAAGAAATAAAGTATGTAACTAAATTCATGAAAGCAATAGTCTATGGAACATCATATATTATTGATTTCATCCTTTGTTTAATAATTACATTATTTACAATGTACTTCTGTGTACCTGACTCGTATAGAATTCTGGCCTGATGCTTGGTCCAACCTTTATCTGGTTGTGGTGCCTCCATCAACCGGACACTCTTCAATACCCTGTCTATATTTTTGTATGGAGGCCACCATGAGTGACCCTCTGAGTACCAGGATTTGCTACAGATCCGGTACTCCCTTCGTGAATGAACTCCACTATCAGGTACATTTGCTTTAACTGAAAGAACCTAGAACCATAATGTTGAATGACACATATTAAATTCCTGTAGTTTTGACAGAAGCATGTGCATGATTCAAATACACAAACTACATTTCATGCAAATTATTATGCAAGTTAATATTTAGATGATTTATTTTCAAATTCCAAACCACATCAATCTTAAGAAGCACTACTACTTTTTTATTCATCATTCATAATTGATATATAATTGTCTGAAATTATATATTATATATAACTGTCAAAACTGAAAGAGAAAAACGCTTTAAATTCAGGTGTTTTACAGATTAAATTGGTCAAAAATGTATCTTTGACTGAAAAGTTGTTATTAAATGAAAATAAAATAAAAATATTAAATGACTGTGATAAGAAGGCAATATTAGAAATTGCAAAGTGAAATAATGACAACTATTCTGGACCATTTGGACCAAGCATTTTCAGGGTTCTTACACCTTTTCCAACTTCAAATTCCAGCACTTTTCAAGCACTTTCAAGGTGCATTTTTATGCTTTTCCAGCACCTAACAACTGCGGTAAATTGCATTTATATATGCTGTATGTACTTTTTCCACATTTAAATACATTGTGCTATTTTAATAAAACACAATATGGCATTTCAACTTAATGAATACTTTGGAGAATAGAGCATAGATAGAAAAAAGTTCAGTTATTGGATGAAGCATTTTTTTTTTAAGTTTGGTCTCTTTCTTTCTAAAGTTGATATCTCAAAAATGAGCTTACAGTCAGATTTTGTTTGGGTGTAGTACCAAACTTTCAAGACCAGTCGTTCATAATATTTCATGTGCATTGCTATTCAATATTCATGTAACAAATTAAATCCTTATGAGTCTGAGAATAATCTTGCTGCAAATTAATGAACTGTTCCTATGTCAACTGTTTTGAAAATCAGTCAACAAATATGGAAACTATAGTTTGTAAGCTTTCATCAATTAATTCATTAATTAATTTTCTTTTCGGCTTAGTCCCTTTATTAATCAGGAGTAGCCACAGCGGAATGAACCGCCAACTTATGTAGCATATGTTTTACGCAGCAGATGGCCTTCCAGCTGCAACTCAACACTGGGGAAACACCCATACACTCCTGCATTCACACACATACACTACGGCCAGTTTAGCTTATTCAATTCATGTCTTTGGACTGTGGGGGAAACTAGAGCACCCAGAGGAAACCCACGCAAACACGGGGAGAACATGTAAACTCCACACAGAAATGCCAACTGACCCAGCCGAGACTCGAACAGCGACCTTTTTGCTGTGAGGCGATCGTGCTACCCACTGCGTCACCGTGACGCCGAGCTTTCATCAATTTTACTTTTTATTATTGTCAATTTTACTTTAGGTAAGGACTAAGGTACTGTTGTACCTGTATGCAAATGTCCCACCTGTCAAATGGTGACAGTTAAGGGGTTAAAGGAAACCATGTTTCAAAATGTATCACCTCTCTGGAAGTAGTTTGGGAATTTTATATAACCTATATATAATTGACAAATAATCACCAGAGAGATAAATACAATTTTAATAAACACTTTAACGTTAATTGTGTAAAATTTGAATATTTTAGCCTTCTGCTTATCTTGAGCAGCCCCCACATAGCATGGCGTGAATAACACGATCAATAACTTTAATTGGCAAGAGAGTGCCCTTTAGACTGTTGAGTTTAGGAAAAAATCTGCAATGAAAATAGTGCAAAAATGAAACTGCACTGAACACAATATAGTGCAAAAATAATAACTAGGTTATCCAGGAGTAGGCCAAACAGGGTAGGTAGGCAGATATTGACATATAACTTATTATTTGCATATGTCATCTTAACAGCAATGACGGTCCTTTTCCGATGGTGTATGCGCTGCAGTTTCATGACTGACAACATCGTGATGAATAAATGAAGGATTAAACAAAACATCTCGTGCTTAAAATGTGTGGGACATGCTGTTAAGTTACCTTCAAACTCCGTCCCTCATGCTTTACAGCGAATGGCTTTAGACACTTTCATAGCGGACTTAACCCACCGGAAGTCTTTTATCCACTCTTCGAAAAGTGAAAATGCTGGATTAACATTCACCACATGATCACTGATCAGATGTGCCATTATTTGTAACTCTAAAACAAAATCTGACAGTGTTATCTGACAGTGGTATTTTCATTGTCTCGTATCCAGACCTTTGCATTCGCGGCTCGCGGCTGTAGCTCACTGTCATCTGAACTGAGTGATTGACAGCTGAAATAAACCAATCCATTCGCGTTCAGTTCAAGAGCAGTGGGCCAATCAGAAGAGCTTTAAGGCGGGACAGGCATTGTTTACTGCAGCAAGTTGACATGACGACTGTTTTAAACTATACCTGAAGCGCTGTGTTTGGCGTTAAGTAAATTCTGCGTGAAGCTTGCATAGATAAAATTTCGGCCGCAAATGCGACCAAAGTGGTGGTGCAATTTCAAATTCAAGCAGGTTCAAGCACTTTGTCCAAAATCCAAGCACTTTTCTAACCTTGAAAACACTATATTAAAAATCAAGCATTTTCCAGGATTTCCAGCACCCGTACGAACCCTGCATTTTTCACTTTCTGCCTTCATATAAAATCCACCAAATGTGGGTAGATTTCAGCTGTGGCGGGTTAGACAGCCACTCCCACCAGCCACTTTGGCTGGTTGAAAATAATTTTTTAATTGTAGTTTTCTTAAAAGCAAGGTTCAACAAAAAGGATGACCCATGTCAAGGGAAAGTAGACAGGATTGTCAGTGTCCTAATCAGGTCAGTGCTGGCTCGCTGGATCGATTAGGAATTATTAGCTCATATCAATGACTCGGATCTTGAAGATTCGAATCATTGATTCGACTCAATTGAGTCGGATTGAATCAGATCAAAGATTCAAACTTTATCTGAAGTTTGTCCCGCAAATAGAGACATCACATTTTACTAATCTTGTCTATATTATTTCCGTGGCCAACGATAATAACATAACACAGAATAGGGTTAACTTTTAGCAAGGTAACACGATCTATAGCTTGAGGCAATGACTTAGAAGCACATAAACAAGAACACAGTTCTTACAAAGGAGAACAAAGATTTATTGAGCTACACTATTCGATACATGAGGCTAATCTACGTAATAATTAAAACAACAAACAAACGCACACACACATTCATACACACACACACACACACACAGGCAGTTCAGAGGATGCAAAATGAGTTGACAACAGTCCCAAATCATCTAGAATTTCATACTAGATCTTAGAATCAGCTGAGAAACCACAAAAGCAGAGATTTGACTCGACTTTAACTGCTTAAAATCATATGCACTAGATCAGAAAGAGACAACAGTTGTCGTGTACTTGCGAGTTTGTTGAAGTCTTCCTGACTGGATTTTCCCTCGCCGGGTTGGCTTGAGGAAACACGTGGTGGTGCTCCTGATAGGTTGGCTTCGGTGACGTCTTCTGGATTCACTCGGGCGTGAGTGGAGCTTGTTGTCCTGGGTGACCGGGGTAACGGACTCCGTAGAGAGTCAGTTCGCGGAAAATTCAGCGGTTTCGAAACTTAAGAGGTTTGGATGAAGAGTTTGTGGTGACCCGACCGCGTGGTAGGCGACCGGGGGCGGAGAAGCAACAGCGGGCAGACACCGGCTTGATGCTAAAAGGCGCAGATTTGGGGCTGCCGGGAGTTTTTAAACGGCTTGATCTGACCCATCCCTCATGATGCTATCGTCCAATGAACTGCAATATGAAGGGCGGGGCCACGCCCCGTACCAGTGTAATCAGGTTTAATCCTTAACCAACTGCAAGAGACTTCACGTGGTAAAATCTCTGGTAAGATTGTAGCTATCTGACATCAAATGTTACAAGACGAATACTGTTCATATTACTAAATTCTCATTTACACCAATATATTGCAAATAAAAAAAGGTTTTGTTTAAATTCAAACATAAAGCATTTCAGACACATACAGATCATTTTAGCCTGTTATAAGGGTAAAACCACATTGTTAACCTGGTTGGTTGGAATAAACACAGCACATAAAGAAACCTATAAAGTCATTCAAAATATCAAATTTTGCCTTGGCTATAACATTTATAAGAATTGTCTTTCTTAAGTCTCTCATTCATTTGCAGAGATCCCTTTGTCTCTGTGAACCCCCCCAACTGTGTTTGTGGAAGCAAAAGATAGCTGGTGAATACTGAATGAGAGGATGACCATGCACACTATGAAACCACAACCAATCTGCTCATGCACATTGAGCAAGGTCATACACAACACACAAAAAAAGTTAAATGAATGAGGAGGCATGTGGACATAACATAAAATATAGTATGTAAGTTTAGCATTTCAAACTTAAAATTAATGCAATTAAAATATATTTTCCCAACAACAAAATTGTGGCTAGTGAAAATGGCAAGTGGCTAGTAACCAAAGTTCATATCAAGCCCTGGTAGTGATTAAGGTTTAGAATTTTCAAAAATATGATCAGAATATCAACTTGCACAATAATTATACAAGCACTATACAGTATATGTAAAAGACAAAAGGAAAAAAAAATGTGGAATAGGGAGATACTGTGTGTGTAAAGGTGAAACTGAAACAAAATAACTTCCGCAAGGGATTAAGAAAGCTTTCTCTTCTATATTCTCAATCTTGCAGAGATGGATTGGTCCTGAGATGACATCAATGAGTAGATACCAAGTGCAGAAGATGCAAGGGGATAGTCAAAAAGGAGTTCATGCTTGCTGAAGGTAGTGTAGGCCACGTAAATGTCATCCTTTTCTGACTTTACTTTTTGCAGCTTTCCAACCTTTCTGTCAATGTAGACAAAACGGTTTGCCGGGAGTGTATGGGCGTGCTCACACTAGGTACAGTTGCCTTGAACTGTGCAGAAGCGCGACTGTCGACCCTGCCCGCTCCCCCGATGGCCTGCACTGATACTGCTACCTTTCGAACCCGAGCACGCTTGTGCCATCGATGATGCGACTGTCCAGTTTAACAGGAAGAGAAGCGCTCTCGCTCAGCACAGTGGAGATAGCTTTAGTTATATCATTTTAGTTGTTTGGGATGCAGTGACAGTCAAATTTTCTGCTGAACAGATCCACCACTTTTGACACTCATAAATCATCATAAAAGTTCTTGTGCTGCAGGTATTAGGAGGTTTGCTGAAGGTGCAGCTGTCGTGCAGTGAGGGGTTTGCATCCTTGATAAACTATTACACGTATGTTTGCATTCACTGAACAGTAAAAATGATTAATAAATCCATATGAAACAGTCTCTTTCGGGCTCAGACGCATTTTGCACTCACACTACAAGCATACCACGCCAAAGCCCGACCAAACCGCTCTCTGGCATACCTCTTCCAAACTGGCCAGGGCCTGCCAACTGAACCGCGCCTGGGCTCAATTTGGAGCTCTCACACTTGTCAAACGAACTGGGAAACGCGCCTGGGCACAATTCAGATAGCATAGTGAAGAAAATGAAGATTTTTATCAAAGACTCTTCAGCTTGTTAAGGTGGTATGAATGCACTGAAGTTGTCGAGGACCCCATGGTGTTTTGCATCTTCTGCAAGATGTACAAGACAGTGGACGTTGTAGGACAGAAATTTGGAATTCCTGAAATTATGAATTTTTCACAAAAAAACAGCAGGGAGTTTTTGTATGCCTCTGTGGTGAGCAGGTATTTCAGAATAACAGGGCCTGTGTATAGATCTGTCTAAACTTGATTGCCTTCCATCTATCAATTTATTTCCTGCACTATTTATTTCCTGCATAAATGTTTCCTATTTATTTACTGACTGCACGAATGCTTGTAATCCTGACAGCCTGCAAGCTTGAGGGCCCAGTCGAATCCACAAGTGCAAAAGCCACCTCATGACACCAAGGCACACAAGGTGCATGTAGTCAAGGGGAAATCCAGAAACCATGTCTAGGGAGGTTTCCTTCAGAGGTGAGGTGTCTTAGTGGTGGTCTAAATCAGTCTTATTTCTTAAGCTGTCATCATTTCTTAGAGGCATGTCATTTCTGAGAAATGTCATCCTGTTCTCCAGGTGCACACCATCCTGAATGCACTTTTCACACCCGTGGTAACCTGCTTGGCCTTTTTTTAGAAATGCATGTGCAGGTACATCACAAATCATAGAGGAAAGCTTGAATGTTAACTTTAGTCATTCAAATTCAAAGCCATTTTTTTAAACTATTTGAAGTTTTCAAGATATTCATTCAGGGAGCTAGGTTTACTTTAAGCACAAAATAAACCTATTGTCACAGGTCCCTCCTGCACCAAGTTTTGAACTTCTACAAGAAAGGGCCTGAATTGAGTAAATGAACTCTTGTAGAGGTGTAGACCATCAATGCTCACCTGAAACTTCAAATTTGTTATCTTTCTCAAAATGTCCATGTTGTCATAGAGGACCCCTAAAATGGATGTCATTGAACCAAAATTATAGTACTGGCCACCAGACTTTTTTTTTGCACATGAGTTCTGTTTGAACGAACTGTACTTAATATTGTCCTTGTATCGTTTGGCAGACTCTGATTATAATTGTGAAGGATAATGAGTCATTAATTTTGTGACGCATGTGTTATTTTGTTTTCTGTTTCCCAAATTGAACCACTTCTTGATGACCAGTAGTTCTGTCACAATAATTGCACATACCTTATTTTTGAGTGACAGAGTGTGTAAACTGTTGATGTAGTTGTCAGTTGACTGTAGAGAACTCTGTAATTAGGGAAGAGATAAAACCGTTAACATCAGTTTTGTCATTCTTGTCATGCCTAGAAACAGTATAAAAAAGCTAAATAAATGTATGATTACTCTTTTTATAAAACGTTTGTTTAGTTGAACTAGAACTAAGAATGCTTATATTCTGCTACTCATTCATTCATTCATTCATTTTCTTGTCGGCTTTGTCCCTTGCGGGGTCGCCACAGCGGAATGAACCGCCAACTTATCCAGCACGATTTTACGCAGCGGATGCCCTTCCAGCCGCAACCCAATCTCTGGGAACTTCCACACACACATTCACACTCATACACTATGGACAATTTAGCTTACCCAATTCACCTGTACTGCATGTCTTTGGACTGTGGGGGAAACCGGAGCACCCGGAGGAAACCCACGCGAACCCAGGGAGAACATGCAAACTCCACACAGAAACGCCAACTGACCCAGCCTAGCCGAGGTTCGAACCTGCGACCCAGCGACGTTCTTGCTGTGAGGCAACAGCACTACCTACTGCGCCACTGGGTTGCCTATTCTGCTACTCCTTTAAATGTAAAAAGTATTATTGATCTTAACCAAAATTACAGGGACAGTTCACCTAAAAATGACATATCTATCACCATTTACTCACCTTTCACTTGTTCCAAACCTGTTTGACTGTCTTTTCTCTGTTGAACGCAAAAAAAGATAGTTTGAAGAAAGCTGGAAACCTGTAACCATTGACTTCTATAGTATTTGTTTTCCTACCATGGAAGTCTATGGTTACAGGTTTTTTAGGTTTCTTCAAAATGTCTTATTTTTTGTTCAACAGAAGAAAGAAAATCATAAAAGTCTGAACCCACTTGAGGGAGAGTAAATGGTGAGTGAATTTTCATTTTTGGCTGAACTATCAATTTAATGTCAGGAGACAGATTGTCATTAGAACAAATTTTGAAAGAAATTAAAGTGAACCTAAAAAACTAAGGGTTTAGGATTATTTATTTCTATATTTATTTGAGTTTTTCTTCTTCTACTAAGATATGGTTTAAGTTGTGGGGTTTCAAACCACTGGTCTAGGGAGAGTTATGTATTTAAAACCATGCTGGATTTTTTATTTATTTAAACTGTTGCTAATGTTACTGTAAATATGGATCATGGAATGAGGGTGGTTTTATAAAGTTTAAAAAAGTAACAGGAAGAAACAGGAAGTAGGTTCTATAATATTTAAAGATTTGTTTATGTTTGCTGAACTTGACAAATTGTGAGGAAATTTATTTGTTTTATGCTTTTGGAAAATAACTAGAGGATAATGGATTTAAATATTTATTGATATTTTTAAGGTTCATGTGATAGAATTTAGTGGGCTAAATGGTAGTTAGTGATCCTGAATTTGAAACAGATCCTAATCAATAGGTGGCAGTAATACGCTTTTAAATAAATCTGTATGCCAAACGTCAATGTCTAGAAGAAGACGACCACTACCACCACAAGCTTCATGGCTTTACAGGTAAAACAATTTACTTTTTGTTTCATGGCGTTATTTTCCTACATAGTATGTGGTTTTAGTCGTGGGATAGCATTAGAGCAGGGAACGCGGTATTGCGAGAAAAAGGTTGTATATTTTATAGATAAATGCACAGTGGTCGTAAAAATGGTCACTGTAATCACGGATTATAACCCGTTATCATCTGTATTTGGTGCTGACCACTGGTTTTTCCACATTAAATAATTTTAATACAATTTTGAATATTTAATAAAAGTGTGTTAATGTAGTTATGCCATTGTTGTCATAGATTTACCTGTTTTTGCTAACAGAAACATATTTTAAGTAATTTAGGTAACTGTTATGTATTTTTAATCAGTGTGCCAACAATCATGCATTTTACGGTAAAAAAAAAAAATCCTTAACTGGATAGCACATACTTAACAAATAAATTAATAAATAATCTTACGGTGTCGCAAGGCTGACGTTAATTAATAGAATAAAGGTACTTACCAATAACCGACAAATGAACCTTAAACTTAAAACTGAATAAACAACAAAATACCGTGAATATGTAAACAAACGGATAACTACGAATGAACAGGATTGTTATACGTACAAATTTCGTATTTACAAATTATTCTTGAGCTAAATATCAAACTATTATAAAATACAAACGTTGAGGGTGCACTGTCATCTGTTTACAAACAGCCGTTGATCATGTGATGTATATGGCCTCATGACCTGTCACCCAGACTCAGAGGCAGAGTTAACGGAAATGTCCTGCTTGTCTATAATTGTAAGAAATTAATTAATTAGTTAATTATATATATTTATTATTTTTATTTAATAATAATCATCATTATTTTATTGCCTTTGTTTTTTGTTTTTTTTGTACTATTAATTACTTTCTATGACACTGGCATTATACTGTTTGTTCTGTTGTCATGTTGTGAATTTATTTACTAATTGTTGTATTTTAGGGGCACAACTTTCTGATATCAGGAAAAATATTTGTTTGTTGTATTGTATTTTTTTCAGGTGTTTTTGATGGAGTTTCTCATAAGTATAATATGTTTCCCCCATTATTGGCAATGAAAATGCATGAAATGTACTAAATTCCTACATTTAATTAATGGACGCATTATTTAATGAGAGGTCATGTACTAGATACTTTATTTATTTACTTTATTTATTTTTTTAATTAATGTTTATTTACAATAACATATATTCTCACCTGTCTTATGCAGAATTCTGTTCTGATGTTTAGCTGTGGTCCCTTGATCCAGACACTCCAGAATCCAGATCCAGAATCCACCGTGCTCTATAAAGATCTATTTGTCTCTTCTTCCACTGTCATCAGGTACTTTTTTTTTTTTCGGCCAACAGTGTTAACCTTATTTTTTAATATGTGATTTAGTATCACATGATAACTCATTACATAGGCGACGCAGTGGCGCAGTAGATAGTGCTGTGGTTTGAGCCTCGGCTGGGTCAGTTGGCGTTTCTGTGTGGAGTTTGCATGTTCTCCTTGCGTTTGCGTGGGTTTCGTCCGGGTTCTCCGGTTTTCCCCACAGTCCAAAGACATGCGGTACAGGTGAATTGGGTAGGCGAAATTGTCTGTAGTGTATGAGGGTGAATGAGTGTGTATGTTTCCCAGAGATTGGTTGCAGCTGGAAGGGCATCCGCTGCATAAAACATGTGCTGGATAAGTAGGCGGTTCATTCCGCTGTGGCAAACCCGGATTAATAAAGGGACTAAGCCGAAAAGAAAACGAATGAATGAACTCATTACATAATGCCATATTCAATGTGCAATATAAGGCTTAAACTGTGTGACAGTTTATGAACATTACTTGAACTAGAGCTTCAAAGTTATATAAAATGAGATATATTTATTGTTTTTGCTTAGAATAAAGATCCAGATTATATATTTTTTATTTTGTTAAATATATATACAGTATTATAAGCCCCCCGAATTATTAGCCCCCATTTATTTTTTCCCCAATTTCTGTTTAACAGAGAGAAGATTTTTTTCAACACATTTCTAAACATTATAGTTTTAATAACTCATCTCTAATAACTGATTTATTTTATCTTTGCCATGATGACAGTAAATAATATTTTACTAGATATTTTTCAAGACACTTCAATACAGCTATACAGCTACAGCTAAGTTGTTGTATAACGATGGTTTGTTCTGTAGACTATTGAAAAATATAGCTTAATGGGGCTAATAATTTTGACCTTAAAATGGCTTTTAAAAAATTAAAAACTGCTTTTATTCTAGCCGAAATAAAACAAATTAGACTTTTTCCAGAAGAAAAAATATTATCAGACATACTGTGAAAATTTCATTGCTCTGTTCAACATCATTTGGGAAATATTTAAAAAAGAAAAACAAATTCAAAGGGGGGCTAATAATTATGACTTCAACAGTATATATATATATATATATATATATATATATATATATATATATATATATATATATATATATATATATATATATATATATATGTGTGTGTGTGTGTGTGAGTATTTATTTATTTGTTTTTATTTATTTGTTTTTATATGTAACATTTGGAATTCATTAAAGAAAATATAGGCTAAATTAGGATGAAAGATAACTATAAAAAAAAAAAAAACATTGGTGCCTTTTTTTTTGTTGAATCAAATGTAAGAACCCTGAACCAAAAATTTATATGGCTCCATTTTCTAGGATAATATATTCATACTTAATATCAGAGATGACAAAAGTACATGCATCCTTAAGTACAAGTACTCATGTTTAAATTGACAGGTAAAATTTGAAGTACTAATTATACTTTTGTACTCCAGTAAAAGTAAAGAAAGATGGCCTCAAACGTGTACACAAGTAAAAAGTATCTAATAACCTATTTTAGCTTCTTGCTGGTAAATAGATTGCACATCATATATACATTTATACAAAATAACTTTACATTACATTTTTCACATTTTTTATCTAAAAATGTCCACTCTCCGCAGGAAAGTAGCCAAGCAACAAATTTCTGCAATATTTCCCAACAGCACTTCTTAAAATGTTGCTCCATCGTCTTGGCACAAACTCGCACCCAACAGCTGCCTTTCATGTTCCTACACTCTAAAATAATTCTGTCTTAAATTTAACACTTAATTTTGTCCAAAACATTTTTTTTTTTTTTGCTAAAACAAATACTTATTATATTTGACACTTTTTTTTCTTCTTCTTCTAACACTCCTTTTGACTTGAGGGTAAAAAATGACACAGACACCATTTTAACAGCAGAAAACAAATAACCTAAACAATGTTTTTTTCGTAATCTTTTTCTAAAATGACCCCAACATTATTTTCATGAATGTTATACACATTTATGTACAACGGTTGTCCTTCGGGGTAATTTAGACCCATCAGCTATAAAACAATTTTTACACCACAAAAACTACTGACACACATGAACACTCCAACACACACAATAAGAATCTGCAGTAACACTTTATAACTGCACACTATAAACCATTATATGTACTATGTATGCTTTGTAAATCCCTTATAAATGACAAAGGCTCAGTTATATTCCTAGGAAAAAAATTAACTACTTATTTATTTCTATTCATTTGAAGATACACAAATGAAGCTGTATCAAATGAAAAATAAATCTTTGCAATCTTAACTAAAATAAATTTATGGTACAGTTTAAACATCGCTAAATAACATTCACATGTTGTATCATAATATATTGTTCACTCATTATATTGTTGTTGTTTTTGTCCAGTTTTAGGTTATATTTTGACAACCCTGATATCCAGTAAAGTTTAAACTTTACAGTGATTTTATTTTTTAAATAAGATTGGAATGATTTATTGTTTATTTGATACAATGCCTTTAATTGTCATTTATAAGAGATTTTTAAAGGATTTATTAACAAAGTAACTTAATATATGCCTGAATAATAAAAATACATGGACTACATTGATATACACAATACTCAAGTGAACTAATTTTGTTCATTGAAAGCGACTGCCTCAAATTGGCCAACTTCTGTATGATTTTATGAAGTAATGTGCTATATATGCTTAGAAGCATACTTATAATGATAACTTATTTTAGTTAATTTGAAAAGTTCCTTTAACCCAAATGTCTTAAATTTCACAGCAGCACACATACATATAAAGCTGGAATTAACAGAGAGATTCTTACTGCATCAGCAACTAAACAGCCACTGTCTTTAAGTAAAGAAACATGCAGAATAACATCAGCAGTTTATTGTTCATCTTTGACTCAAACAACATCTACTCTCCTCTACTCTCCTCCACAACAGTGACACACAGTAGAAATTTGCTTCTGGTTTTACAGTAAGATACTGTTTTTTCCTTGATTTTACGGTAAACTACTGGCAGCTGTGGTTGCCAGCAATCTACTGTTTTTTTAACAGTCTACTTCCGTAGTTTAAAATAACCGTATATTACTGTTAAAATACCTTTTTACAATGTGTTTTTACCTCTCACACCTTTAACCCTTTAAACCCCAGAGCAAATACCTCAGTTTTAATTGAACACTTCCGAGTGTCCACACTACTGAGTGTTCAAGAAACATGGAGCAAAGCTGAAGTAAATGAACTAATTAAATGACTAATTAAATGATAATTGAGGATTAGCGATGAACACATGAAGAAATACTGAAGGGAAAAAAACAAGAACAGAACATAAAGTAACAAAAAACTGAAACTTTTTTTTTTTGATCAGTCACAGCTTTGTAATAAATAAACCTGAAGGTCAACAAATAATTAAATCATTAACATGATCAGCAGATGATTAAACAACTCCACAAACATCATCACCAGCTACACTTATTACTAAAACATTTATTTTTGTATAACATTTACTAAAGTTCTTCTTGAGATAAAGGTTAACATTTTACGTCACCATCATGGAGAATAGAGTTTGCTTTAGTTGGGCTTTTAGCCCTGACTTTTTTAACATTTATTTTGGCTGCTGCAGTTGTTAAGAACTTTATTTAAAAAGCTCTTTTGATATGGCAAGCAAGCCAAAAAACTAAATAAGATCTGCTGATGTTCATATTGTTTTTAATAAGGCAGAACCTGTTCTAATTGAATATAATATAGTTTACTGCTCTTATCCAATGTTTAATTTATTGTTTCACGTAACATGCCTGTATGTGCATTGAATTCCGGAAGTTTTTAAAAATATCTCGGACAAAAACACTTTGCTCTATGGTTTGACTTGCACTCAAATAGACATCAAGAATCAGCGTATGAACCTCAACAACGGTAACAACTAACAAAATTAACAGTTTAACTTACAAACATCACAAACTGTCTACTGAAAGTCTAAACATAAACAACAGCAGAATCAAATGCGAATAAAGATAACTGTAAGACCATTATACTACATAATTTATTCACACCGCAATGCATGCTGGGATATTTGTACTGTGCCACACCCAGCATGCATTGCGGCATGAAACATTTTAATTGTTACCATTGTTGAGGTAAAGGTCTGATTCATGAGGTCTGAGTGTGACTTTGTCTTAACTGAACTGTTTTTGTATGTTATTTCTTAACTCTGTAAAAGGATTAGGCATCTCTCCTGTTTCCACTTCTCATTAATAATATCTGCAACTATGCATTAAAACTATTGCATTCAGCCCGTCATCCAGACCTTTATCAAAACATTTATCAGAACCAATTTCAGACAAATAGATTTATCTATTGACTTTCCAGCTTTATTGCTACAATAAAAGTGTTATATAAACTCTGTTTTAAAGCAGCTGGAAAGTCTGAATTAATGAGTTCAAGGGTAAAGAGCCCAACTAAACCAGCCCCTCACTCCATTATGGTGACAAAAAAAAAAAAACACACCTACATTTCTGTTGGTTCTCAATAAGAATGGTATGGAAGTCAAAGCGGTCAGTAATAACTGTGTCTGCTGTTGTTTGTGTTATTTAATGATCCTCTGCTGAGACTAAAAGTGTTGTGTTGTTACTGTTTGTGTTTCTTGTTTCTCTTTCCTTCAGTGATTGTGATCATTACAGCAGGTGTTCATCAGTGTCTGAATTCACTCATTAGTGTTCATTAACTCTGTTAGGTGAACTATATTAGTGAACTAGTGTATGGAATAGTGAACGAGGGAACAAAGTGTGATTTCAAACACAGACTTGAAAAAACGTCGAATCTGACCTCTGTTAACTCACAGTTTTCTGCTGTTGGTTACCCTCTCGAAAACAAAAATATTACCTAGAATGCACTGTTTTTAACAGAATATTACTGTTTTAGTGAAAAAACATTATTTTACTGTTGAATCTGACTGTTTTTTAACAGCAATTTTTTTATGGTATATATATATATATATATATATATATATATATATATATATATATATATATATATAAATAGTTATAGTTAAATATAACTAAATAAATAGTTTATTAATTGTTTAATTATGCAGCTATACCAACTATGTTATATAACTGGCTTGTAAATAATGCAATACTTAATTTAGTGAATTTAATTTAATGAAAAATGAATCATTAACATAGGATGAAAACACAATTATTAAGCAGATTATCCATGTCCTTATAAGTCAAGAATACAGCATTTGTAGCTGTATTTATTAACTGATACTAACATCTATTAATGTAGAGTTAATGCTTATACAACAAATAATGAATTAACTATTTGCTAATGTTTAATAAATGATTCATTGTATTGTGTAGTTATTTTAAAGTGTTACCAAGTCTCCTGTTTTAACTTTTATAAATACTGTCTTGCTAACCTTTGTAAATTGCTAACCTTGCTAACCTTTAGCATTTAAAATCCACCCTTTACTGTAATCAAAAAAGTTTGTTGCCCACCGAGTAAACACTGATGAAATACTACACACTGATAAGGGAAAACCTTGACATTCACAGTTTGTGATGAAGATATGGTTGTTTCTTAATGATAAATACATTTGAAGACTAGAATTAAATTTAACTGCTTTATTTTAGAAGTTTAGTGAAGCCAACTATTTTTGACACAAGGGCAAACAGTGGAGACAGAATTCTAGACAACACAAGGCAAAAAGCAGCAGATTTCAGCAGTTCTTGTAATTTTAGTGTTTGTTTGCTTGTTTTTTCAGAGTATTATGGATATTTTATTTTAAGGGTTAAGGCATTAATGTTTTTAATACATCTATTCAATGCAAAAAGCAACATACAATGGTGGCTAGAATATTAGATAATTAAAAAAAATGTATTTTCTCTTTTTTTCCCAAAAATATTGGAATCAGAACAGAGAATTGATAATAACTGGATTTGATAAGCAGAATCAGAACCGGAATCGCTAAAATTAAAACGATACAAATCGTACACAGGTGCGATTACAATTAGGGTATCTTTTATGTCTGTTTTCAAACAAAACAAGGTAAACTAAGAAAACATATATTTTTAGTTTTTTTGTTTGCTCACAAAAGATGAAAACTATTTTTTGGCTGGATTTTCGTTTTTTGGTTTAGGGTAGGAAAACGGATAAACTACTTTAAAATTCATTATACACATGCAGGCGGTGCTGAAACAGGCAATTTCCTCTGAAAATGCTGGATTAATGAACAAATTTTTAAAGGAACTAATTAAACATGCTTATAATTCATAATAAATAATGTCTAGTAGTTCAGACTAACAGATGAGTTTGCTGTCTGTGCGTTGCACTAATAGTGAACTTGACATTTGCTCTTCGTGAAAAAAAATATGTTAAAGTGCTACAGCGGGCCCAGTTCCATATTGCACAGATAAATATTGCATAATAGGTGACTATTCGGTGCTGCCAACTGTTTGCATTTTATTTTATGCATTTACTATTGCATGAAATAATAAGAAAGGGAAGTGCATTCGGTAAAGTGCGCAGAGCGCACAGAAATCAGCACACTTTGCCTATGCCAAATTAAGTTCTCTTTAATCTGCTTAAATTGTAGACAAACTTTAAAATGACAGGACTTTAATCAAGCCTTTTCCATTTGGAGAATTACAGCTATAAATAGCTTAGTCCTTATAAACTATCAGTTTATAAAATACATAATTTACAGATCTACTGAAGAATAAGACGAATGTGCAATGCATTATGGTCCTTGCATGATCAGAGCAAAGTGTTTATATAACTATAATATTTTTATGTTTTATATAAACTATAAATATAAAAAAATTAAATACATTTAAAGTAATGGAACATTATATGTAAAAAACCATCTAAACTATTATATATAGGCTACAGGCTAAATAAAGGTGCCTTGTCAGAGCTTTACAGCAGGCGCATCAAAGATGCAATGAATGAAAGCCTGCTAACTGATCAAAACTGTATACTAAGTTTATATATATATACAGTTGAAGTCAGAATTATTAGCCCCCCTTAATTTTTCGTCCCCGTTTATTTTTTTTCACCCAATTTCCGTTTTTATGGAGAGCAGATTTTTTCAACATATTTCTAAACATAATAGTTTTAATAGCTCATTTCTAATAACTGATTTATTTTATCTTTGCCATGATGACAGTACATAATATTTGACTAGATATTCTTCAAGACACTTTTCTACAGCTTAAAGTGACATTTAACTAGGTTAATTAGGCTAACTAGGCAGGTTAAGGTAATTAGGCAAGTTATTGTATAATGATGGTTTGTTCTGTAGATTATCGAAAAAAAAAATAAGCTGAAAGGGGCTAATAATTTTGACTTTAAAATGGCTTTTAAAAAAATTAAAACTGCTTTTATTCTAGCTGAAATAAAACAAATAAGACTTTCTCCAGAAGAAAAAATATTATCAGACATACTGTGAAAATTTCCTTGCTCTGTTAAACATCATTTGGGAAATATTTAAAAAAGAAAAAAAAAAAATCATAGGAGGGCTAATAATTTTGACTTCAACTTATATTGTGTCAAAGTCCAACTATAATTTTTTGTGTCGCAATTTATCAGGGTCCAGTGACTACAAGTGGTCTCTGCAAACTTCCATTGACCACAAGAGAAGGATTTACTCAAGGAAGGATTAAATGCCATCTCACCCCAACCCTTTGGTGCATCTGCATTGGAAATTATGGGTGAATTTTTGGGTGATGGCCTTTCCACCACCAAACCTCTTTTAAATAGTTGCCTATGACATATGTATAGTTAATTGTTTTAGGCTGCAAGCATTTGTTTTAATTTCTAATAATACATTTTAAAATGTAATTGGATGAAATGCCATATGTCCTTTTATGTATTGTAAAAAAAAAACAAGTTATTCAACACCGTTTCAACTAATGTCAAGCAATTTTGCAATGTGACTGTTGGGCATAATTATTGCATCCTTACCACACAATTCTTATAACAATTGCCATGACAAGAGTCCAGTTGAGGTCTGACCATGTCAAAGTTTTATCAACGGCAGCTTTTATACATAAAGTAAATGGGGTGGTTTGAATTGAAACTTTCTTGAAATTATTTATTTTTTGAACTTTTGAACTGTGCATAGAAAATGCATCAAATAATCAAGCAGTTTGTGGGTTTCCCTGTCTGATGCTTTGACAGTTGTGTGGGTCCAGTTGTTCCTATGTATTTGATGGTTGTGCTCTTATGTGATGTTAAGAGAATGGAGCACAGTAGGGATGGGCGATATACATTGCAGCCTCTTGCGATAACGATATATATTGCGATATATAAATTATAATAGAACCATTTCAGAACAGGTTACAGAGACCCTTAGGAAAGCCAAACTGCTATTTTTTTAAGAAATAAAGAAACGTTGCATGTCATTTTGAGAACATTTATTGTGCAAAAGCAAAACTGTAATTAAACAACACAATGTTGCAGATAAATAAACTAAATGTAGTGCCTTTTAGAAAGAAAGACTTTTCTTTTAAGTCCTTAGTTCCTAAATGCCAAGTTGCAGAGAACAAAAAAACTGGTTTCTTTTTAGTTAAGGAACTTACATTGTACTGAAAATACTTCCAGTATTAAATTAGTCAAATAAAATTGTGTATTGCAGATACTTTAAATAAAAACATATTTCTAACCTGCAGCCTAAGGTAACACATTTGATTTTGAACATTTTGTTCTCCTAATGAAATTAAAACTGGTGTCTTGATCTGCTCTTTCTCTCTCTCTCCCTCACTCTCTCTCTGTCTGCGTGCTGCTGAGAGATTGAGACGCACCAGACAAAGTTTGCTTATAAAGTAATGCAAAAATGAATACAATTAATATCGAAAGCGAAAGCACATTCTCGGACATGTCCGGGGAAAATGTATTGTCACTCCAAATAATGAGCTGGATCAGTCTATTTAGTCTTCGCGCTCTTCTGTATCCAGCGCGTCTCTGTGGGTCTGCATGCAGAGCATGCGAGTCTGTGGCAGAGTGTTCTCAGTTTCTCGCGAACACAGAACCGGGCCGCCACCAATAATATATCGGCCGCAGCCAAATGGTCGCACTGTTGTTTATTCAAGATGATGCGTTGCAGCCGGCTGCAGCTTGTTGCTCTTAATTTCGCGGGTAGATTGCGTCATCAAACATGCATTATCGCGATAGTGCAATAGAATTAGAATCTCTATCGTAGGCCAATTTTGTATCGTTTATATCGCATATCGTTTATATCGCCCATTACTAGAGCACAGTAATTCTAATAACTAATTCTAATTTTTTACTAAAATCTATATTTTATAATTTATTAATGAATTATATATAGTTATATTCAGATGAGTAAATACCAACGCTATCTCACGGCCAATTCGTAACTTTTTGATTAGTGGCTAATTCGTATGAATTCGTACGATCTAATTCGTACAAATTAGTACGATTTGCCCATCACCCAATGACGGTTGGAGTTAGGGGTGGGGTTAGGTGCCACGCCTCCTTTTTAAAATCGTACATTTTCGTACGACTGAACTCGTACGAATTCGTACGAATTAGCCACTAAACTGACAAAACGTAAAATACTTACGTTTCCTCGTGAGATCAGGCTGGTAAATACAGTATATTTATATTATATACCTAATACCAGGACATATACACACATTATTATTATTATTATTATTATTATTTATTTATTCCCTTACTATGAATGTCAGTGGCTGTTTTTTTCTTCAACATTCTTTAGAATATTTTTGTTTTGTGTTCAACTGAAGAAAGAAACAGAACTTTAGAACTACTTGAGTATGAGTAAATGATGAGGGCAATTTTCGTTTTTGGTGAATGATCCCTTTGAGTTAAAATTAAGTCCCTTGAATTTGTATCAGACTCTATTGTAATTATTTACCTTATGATCACATAACATGTTTTATTTTGTTATAACATGGGAAAAGCCAAAATTTGTCAGCAACTTATACAAACTGTTCTGCTTTATTTTGAATTGTCTGCAGATTCATTTGGGCACATACAGGGCAGCTTTGTGTATGTTTCATTCATTGCGGTCAGCTTTTACAACAGTGCTGCTAAAGGAACAATTATCTGAACATCTAAAGTGTATCTTAAATGGAGGATTTTTCCTTCTAAAAACTTCATTAAAATAAGTGTTGTAAGTCATGTTCATCAGTTTGAATTTTTTGGCACATCTGTACGTGTTCATACATTGTGCTCACTGATCAGTGTTGTGGATCCTTTTGTGACAGCCTATTTTTGTCTCTCTTATAAATAACACTTTAAAATGTATTTTACGATGATCATTTAAATTACTTTACATTTGCAACAATGTATAAACTGTCATAAGTTTGTCTCAATTTTGTGAGGCAATGTAAATTAAATTAACATTTGTATAGTGCATTTCCTCCAAGGGCTTTTTTCCTTAAATCAGTAACATTATCAAGTTTTATTTTTTGGAATTGTCGGTTTTGGCTTGTTTATTTGAGGTTTAATTATTTTGAACAAAATACAAAAAGGGTTAGGTATGTAGTATACCATTTCAATCCATGACAAGGGTCAAATCTAAATGACCCAAAGCCTTGGATCCCCCTCAAACTAAATTATTACTCAAATTATCAAGCTTGTATATTGGACTTAAAATAGCAGCAACCAAACATGATGTATATACAGTATATTATGCTTTAAGCAAAATAACAAACAGTAAACGTCAACCAATAAAAACCAGATAAGATTACTGCTGTTGTTATTTTTTTTTTTGCATATATTTTGTTCAATATTGATGGATCATATAATCTAACAACAACAACAACAAAAAAAAAAGATTTAAAGGTGTGCATGATGTGTTTGTGTGTTTGGATGTATGTGCTGTACTTTTTTTCTTTTGAAAATGTAATTATTTTTTCAATAGTTTTTATAATTTTATAGCATATTTCTACAGTTTCTATTCTAACTAAAAAGAAATGGTGTGCATAAAATGTACTCATTAAAACCGTCATAAAAGATAATCAAGCACAAACTTTGAACGTCATGAATGCAAAATACATGACATTGCCTTGCACCCCATGCGTCACCTCACATCTCTGACAGTGAAACGAGTTCCTCTTCTAGTTCAAGCTGCAGGTCGCGTCTGTTTAGAACTTGCCGTGCCTCGGTAATTTCAGGAGTTCAAGATTCATCGTATAGACGGCGTATAGAGGTAAAGAAGACGGCTCATTAACAAATCAAAACGTTCGATCGAATGCGATGTTTAGCAGATGTTACGATCTTTCAAAGACGTCTTCGCGACGTACGTGTGCTATCTGGGGTGTTTCCCTGTGTCGATTCACTACTTGTATGTTTGTCCTTAAGGCATACAAGAAAGGAAGAAAGCTGAGTGTGGCATATCGAAAGGTCGGTGTCGACCGAAACACCATTGTCGCCAATGCCCCGATCTGTGAGCTGGCTGTTGTGGCCCCGAAGAAATACAAGGAGTTGCTGGTTGCTCATACACCACAGCACCGACTTTAGGACTTTGCAAAAAAATGTCTGGAAGTGTTCAATAATGATCCAAACCTTTTGAGGGATGTTGAACATCAAAAGAAAAAGGGGAAACTGATTCCTCTGTCTACAAAAGCTTAGGTTTTGTGTCACAGTGGGATGGTGCCCTAGAGCAGTTTGGTTGTAGCTCGGGTCTGGTTTACTCAGTACAGAGGGTCCAAGGTGTGGTAAAAACATGTTCATATCAATAATGCCAATGGCTAGATTTTTATTTATTTTGTTTTCATGTTTAGCACAAAAAGTGCCCAAACCTCATGGGTTTGTATTCTGTTGTATACTGCTGTTCTGTCATGTGATGGCTGATATGATGTGTGTTTCTATACATTAAACACAATGTTCAACATTTCATCTGTGGAGTTTCTTTGGTAAAATACAGTACACAGAAAAGCCTATGAGTGGAACAAGGTTAAAGTACAAAAATTTTATATTTTAAATATCACATCAAATTTCTGTAGCTTGAACTTGTTCCATCCATTTGCTGTTCAACAAAGTTTCACTGGTATTAGTAGATGGTTAACAAACTATGAACAACTGATCTGTAAAGGGTAAGTTAATATGTTAGTTGTGTTAGTTATTAGCTTATGTATGTTTTGTGACGTTATTCTAAAGTAGCAACTTTTCCTCGTTTACTAACAGTTAATAAATGAGAAATAGTTGCAACTAGAATAACGTTCCAATAACGTATATAAACTATTAACTGATACTTAAGAAGCCTTTAGTAAGTAATTTACTAACAGTTTGTTCATGATCTATTATTAATATATTAGGTATAGTTACAAATCATTAAAATACGGCTAACAAGTCATTTACAACGTGTTAACTAACAGCTTGTAAGTTATCTATTGGCCATCTATAAGGCACAGTAATGAATAATTAACAAACTATTAACTTTTATTTAACAAGTCATTTATTACCCATTAACTAACAGTTTATTAATGATCGATTAACTAGTTATAACGGACAGTTATTCTAAAGTGTTACCACCCCTCTTACAGTAGGTTGATCCCCTACAGCGTACTGGTTTAAAAAGGAGGTGTGTTAAGGCAGATTGTTTACGCGTTACTATTTTGAGGAACTGAAATATACCACAACATTGACAAACTAAAAGCTGGTCTAAAGTAGCGCAGAGCTAGTTGTGCGCCTATGTGGGTCCAAATGCTTGCACATTGCTTAATACACACATACACAAATATATTTACTGTACCTATGAAAAAAATAAAGGGTTAAAATGTTACAAAAATTATTATTTTCTACATAAATATAAAAAACACTACCTCTATGCCTTCTTCACCTTGGGTGGGCTTTTTTAGTTTATTGTTGTTGTTATTATTAGTAGTAGTAGTATTTATTATAAGCATATTTATGCGTGTTTTTATAAAAACAAGATTTGTTCACCTCTCAGGTTTTGGGGACATATGCATTGCCATATGGAGCATAAGAATAAGACATGTGTTTGGATATAACTCCGTGTTTTTTTTTTTTTTTTACCACACTTTATTATTACTGTTCATTTATTTGTGTACTGGGAATTTATGGAGTTTAAAATTATGCTCAAACAATCTGAATCTGAACTATGTTAATTTGAATTATTAGCAATTATAATTTAACAAAACTAAAGATTGAGCAAAGAAATATCAGATACAGCACTCTTATCATTAGATGCCAAAAAGGCCTTTGATAGGGTCGAATGGCCCTATTTTTTTTTAATGTTTTAGAAAGATTTGGAATTTAGCCCAATATGGGGCAATCGGTTCTTTGTAAAAGGAAGATCAGATGCAACATTCAAAATGTGGGAGTCGAAAGCACTTAAAATGATTCAAGATCTTTACTTGACAGATTCAGATAGCATGATGTCCTTTGAAGAATTGAGGCTTAAAATTGATCTTAATAGAAAACATTTTTTCAAATATCTTCAATTAAGAAGTTTTGTTAAAGCAAATCAAGATAATGATCTTAATAGACCCCCATATTCATTTTTAGAAAACATGATGGTAAAAGATAATCTGAGGAAAGGTATCATATCAAAGTTTTATAGTTTGCTGACAATGAACTCACCCGAAAATTCATATTGTAAGTTGAATGCATGAAAGGAAGATTTACAGTCTGAAGTTTCGGATGAAGATTGGGAAGAAGCCTGCACTAAGGCTCACACTATGTCTATAAATTCACGTCTTAAACTTATACAATATAAATGGATAAATGCGGACATATGTAACACCAGTAGAATTAAATAGATATAATGAAAACATACCAGATATTTGTACAAAATGTTTGGAAGCTAGAGGAACTTTGTTTCACTGTATTTGGCAGTGTACAAAGATTAATTTATTTTGGGAAGAGGTAAGAGTCATAAGTGAAATAATAATTTCAAAACAAATCCTCCTTGACCCAAAGCTTTTTTTACTGGGGTATATACCCAGAGGACTCAAATTATAGTAGAAGCGAAAAAGTATTTATAGATCTCAGCTTGCTTTATGCCAAAAGATGTGTAGCTTTGCTATGGACAAAGATGCAAAGACCAAACGCTACTCAATGGATAAGACAAATGTTGTCAAGCCTGCCATTAGAAAAAATAACTTATATACTAAAAGCTAAACAGCGTGTATTTGAAAACATATGGAGTCCTTTCATAAGTAACATCAAAGAAGTGGAATTAACAGAGGAAGAAGTTGATGAATAATTTTTATTGGACAATGCAGTTCCAGTCTTACTGTTCTGTATTGATACATTCTTCAATGTATATTTGCTGTACCTAGTACTCAGTATGATTATAATTGTCATGTTTTAATAGATTACCATTAACAACAAAAAGAGGAGCAGTTTTACTTTTTATTTAATTATATATATATATATATATATATATATATATATATATATATATATATATATATATATATATCCTCATATTTTGTATAATTTGTAAATGCAAGGTTATTGCTGTAAAATCTTTTTTTGTAAAATGTTGTATTTCAATGTGTACAAACTGGAAACGAAAATAAAAATATTATGAGAAAAAAATGAAGATTGTATGCCTTTAAAATCTTTTTAAATTAGAATTACTTAATTAGAATTAACATTTCTTAAATATTGAATATCTGGAATAAAAAAAACAATAGCATTTTTTTAAGTCAAATTTTTATAGCCATAATTTTAAACTTTTTTTTGTTCTGAATTCATAGACTGCAGATATCCAGTATTCTAAAATTCAAAACCAGAAATTTAGATCACGCAATGCACATGCGCTAGCGGAGTTTACATTTTATGCAAAAGCAAAAATATATTTTTTTACATTTAATTTAAATAGGCAACTATTTGGAAAGATACATTATGAAAGGAAATAATTACATTTCAACCAATTTCAAGCACTTTATGCAAAATATATAAAGTACTTTTCAAATCTTTAGATTAAAATATGATAAAACGCAAGCATTTTTGATGATTTACAGAACCCGTTTGCACACAGCAGACATGTGATTCTCGAAGACCTATTTTAATATATGTAAAAAATGGCTAATTTCGCCAAACTGAGACGTTTGCTTGTTAACTTCCATGTGCTACCATAGGCGTCTATTAATGACATTACTACAAGTCCTATGAAAGTTCAACATCATCCGTTTCCAGTGATGCTACTGATGCTAGCACAGTTGACCGGGCTACTGCACTTGACACAGATGCTGATGGTGAGTTATTTTTTTATTTGTTTCACTTTTTAATACCAACCACTTCATTCTGAAATTATGGTATAACTTTAGGTATGGATTGTAGTGTACTTTGCCATGCCAATATGGCAGAAAAGTTGGTTACTTCACATTAACCAGAAGCAGCTAATGCATTAAGATATGTTTATATGTTCTGAAAACAAATGTTTATGTTACAAAAATGGACTTAAGTAACCTGGAGAAATTGTGTATTTCAATAAACGGGGAAATGCAAGCAACGTATCCTCTTGATGTCAATATTATCGTAGCTGATGTAGTAGTGTCTGATGATCTAAGCACAGAGAGCAGTGTCAATGAAGAAGGCATGAGAGGAGGAAGACTGCCCATTCCTGGAGCCAAGGCTTGAAAATGAAAGACGAAGTCTTGCAAAGCTGATGATGACATCCAGGCTTACTGTATATGATGAGCAACAGAATGATAGACAAAGCTGCAAAGAGCTAAACAGAGCCAGGTGGCTGAAGAGGCTGCCTGTTTTGAAAGAATACTGAAAGCACAACATGAGGCAGAGGAGAGAAGATTTCAGATGATGCAGGCACAGTAACAGTCCACTAACCAGATGTTTCTGCAACTAATGGGCACTCTTTCAAGTGCATTGAATCCTGGTCAACCTCATTCCTTAACAATGCCAGCATGGACCACTACACCCCCACTGATATCAAAACCTAGTGACTGGTCCGTGTCTCACTGCTTTCAGCCAACCCAGTCTACTGCATTGCTGCCACTGAATCATCAGCATCGGCAATCAGAATCTCCATCACCCCAAGATGAGCATCCTAACACTACAACCCTTATGCATGACATTAATAGCACACACTACTACAACATGCAGTTGTTTTGTTTTTATTAATCTAGAAAAGGCTTTGCTTGTGTAGGCCTTTAGTGTGCAGTTATTGTTTGTTTTTTTGGTAATGTTTTCTATTCAGTGTTCTAAATAATATGTCTCAGCAGAAATTGCTACTTTGTTAACTTTATGCTACCTCATTATCATTTTTTTTTAAGTTTTTGGGATACACAAGGAGAATATATTATAAAGAGGATTTTTGGGGGGGGGCATGCATGCATTGTACTAAATTCACAATATAGCATGATATGCTCTTTTTCTAATCAAAATGTTTTTGTATCCAACAGCTGAAGTTACATGTCGCCACCTTAGAATTATAAGGTTCTATCTGACATTTTTGTCAAAAAGATGACAAAAGTTATTGACATATTCTTATTAAATGACAACTTATTTATATTATGGGATGTTTTTATAAGTTGTTTACATTTTTAAAAAAAACAAATGTTACACACATACTGTTTGCTATGGAATGCAAAAACTTTGAAACTCAATATCTAAAAATCATTCAAAACGCAGATAGAACCTTATAATTCCAAGGTGGCAATGTGTCTGAAGTAAACGAAATGTATTTTAAAAAATGTATTGTATTTTTAAACATTCTACTAGACAGTACTGTTGAAAGATTACATTTTACTGTCTAAATGTAGAAAAAAATGTTTGGTCTGTTGTGTCAAGTTTACATTTGTTACAGATGAAATAGAAAACAAAACCATATTTTAGAGCAAAAGTGTTTCCATTCCATCCATATTAAATATAGCAATCATTTCAGTGGTGTTTCCTATATTACAACATATGAATAACTGAAAATGAACTCAAGTGAAATCAAGTGAGGTGACACACCTTATCTGTTTTTTAACACTGAATACAGTACAGTGTTTGTAGGCTTTGGTCATTAATACTCTATCAAAGTAGCTACACTATGCATTTCTAAAGCTGTGTTGCTGCTGTGCATTCCCCTGCTCATCCCCCTGCTCGTCATGTACAGGTCCCTCTTCCTCTTTCTCCTCCAGAAATTCCTCCTTCTGTACCTGACAGAAATTATGCAGCAGACACAATGCGACTTACAAAAGTAATGTGGGCATCATTTTCCTAAAAAGTCAACGCCAGCGTCCTTTGAGTAGTCTTTGAGTTTGAGTAATCACAGTAGTCTGAAACTACCTTTCCACATTCATCATCGATCCAGGTGACATTGATTTGGGGCCACCAACTATGATTACATGGGTACGTTCAAATGCCCCTGGGTTCAATAGAAAGATGAAGTTGATTATCTAGTCATTATGATAACATTTAGGAAAATATAATTTAATTATTATTATCATACATAAATGCTATTATTAGTATTGTTTGATGAATTCTGCTATTAACACTTTACAATTTAAATTATGTTTGTTGCTTTAAATAAAACTACTAAATTCTCTAATATAGGCCTGCAATCTGGACAGATATTTAACTGTTTCAAGAGTTCACACTTAGCTGATGATTGATATAAAGCTTGTATGGCATGCTGTCCCGGGAAAGAGCCCTGAGCTTATGAGATCCTCGAACCCTGGGCTTCCTCCAGTTGCCGGGCGAGAGGGGAGTTTGAGCTCAGGTAAATATTGATGACTCCCCCCTTGCTTATTTGTAGCTAAGTGTCGGATATGGATGGTTGAAAAGAGGTGTACTCGTTTAGAGCTTGGCTATTGGTATAAAATTTTGTGATCAATTGCTTAGGCTGCTTGTTATTTGGACTGTGGGAGGAAACCGGAGAACCTGGGGAAAACCCACGCGAGCACGGGAAGAACAAGCAAAACCGTTTGAAAAGGATGGAAGTAGGGTTGGGTGGGGGGGTTCTTCAAGACGAAGATATTGAGATAAGAAATCTCTGGTTATTTATAGTGAGTTAGGAATCAACTGATTGGATAATTAGTTGTTAGCTGATGCTGGAACAGCTGAGAACAATCATAAGCACGTGATCCTCTCGAAATTTGTTTAAAAATAAACATCACTTCTAGAGTTCACACTTGGCTGATGATTGATATAAAGCTTGTTTGGCATGCTGTGCCGGGAGAGAGCCCTGATCTTATGAAATCCTCGAGGGCGAGAGGGGAGTTTGAGCTCAGGTAAATCTCGATGACTCCCCAAAGAAGCCTTTTACGCTGGGGACAGCAGCCGCGTATTGAAGGAACCCCCCAAGAGGCATAGATCAATGCTATATCCGACTGCTGGACATAACTTTGTGGAAGATGTTAGAGGAGAGATGCTCTTGCTAGAGCGAAGTTGGAAACAGACTCCGCGGGAGTCTAGGTGAGTGGCATGGGAGGGGCTGAGTGACTCATGCGGGAGTCAAGACTCTGGGGGGACTCCTGCGGGAGTCCGAGCTGGGGTGGGCGGGGCTTCCGCAGGAGTCAGGGAAGATTTTTTGGGCAGTGAAGAATCCTGCAAGAGAGGGGTGAGTTAGAGGAGGGATATGGAACTCCTGTGGAAGTTGAAGCTAGGGGGACTCCGTTGGAGTCAGAACTGGGTGAGTGAGGGCCTATGCGGAAAGAAGGAAAGGATATCGGATGACTCAACACTAAAAGAAAGAAAGATAGCGAAGAATTTGACGCTGAAGAAAATTAGCGGAGGAACTTTTTGGAGTGTTTTTGGAACCAAAAACATCTTACTGGATGGTTAGTGTCATTAGTAAATGGAGCTTCTCTGCTGTTGCAGAGGTGTGGTGGAAGTCAATATTGGAAGGAAAGTACTGTAGGAGATCAACCTACGTTATAAGATTGATCAGGGGTTTATTAGCTCATATCAATGACTCGGATCTTGAAGATTCGAATCATTGATTCGACTCAATTGAGTCAGATTGAATCAGATTAAAAGTTTCACACTTTATCTACCGTCTGTAAATAAATAGTAGACATCGTATTTTACCAATCTTGTTTATATTATTTTTGTGGCCAACGATAATAACATAACACAGAATCGGGTTAACTTTTAGCAAGGTAACAAGATCTACAGCTTGAGGCAATGACTTGGAAGCACATAAACAAGAACACATTTCTTACAAAAGGAGAACAAAGATTTATTGAGCTACACTAAGATACATGAAACTAACTACGTAATAAGCAAACAAACAAACAAACAAACAAACGCACACACATTCACACATACACTCAGAGGCAGTTCAGAGGATGCAAAAATGAGTTAACAACCATCCCAACTTAGTTCTAGTACTTCTTACTAGATCTTAGAATCACCTGAGAAACCACAAAAGCAGAGATTTGACTTATCTTTAACTGCTTAAGATCATAGGCACCAGATCAGCAAGAGACAATATATGTTTGTGTTACTTGGGAATTTGTTGAAGTCTTCTTGACTGGAGTTTGCCTCACCGGGCTGGCCTGAGGAAACACGCGGTTCTCTTGATAGGGTGGCTTCTGTGACGTCTTTGGGATTCCCGCTCGTGAGGGGGATTCCCGCTCGTGAGGGGAGGCTGTTCTGGTTTGCCGGGGTAACGGACGCTTTTAGGTTTGCATGGAGAGTTCATGGTGACCCAATCACGTGGCGGCGCAGAGTCCGAGCAGGTGAAAGGGGGCAGAAGCAACAGCAGGCGCAAGCCAGCTTAATGTAAAAAGCGACGTTTTTAGGGCTGCAGCACGTTTTTAAGTGACCCATATTGATCCTATGTCTACCAATGAGCAGTTGCCATGGAGGGCGGGGCCACGCCCCGTACCAGTGTAGTAAGGGTCAATTATTAACAGACTACAAGAGATTTCATGTGGTAAAATCTCTTGTAAAATTGTAACTATCTTACATCAAATGTTACAAGGTGAATACTGTTTGTACTACTACTGCAAATAAAAAAAGGTTTTGTTTAATACCAATTATCAAACACTTCAGACACATACAGATAATTTTAACCTGTTATAAGGGTAGGACAACACATTATTAACCTGGTTGGTTGGAATAAACACAGCACATGAGGAAACCTGTGGCATATTATTCAAAATGTTATATCTGCCTTAGTTTTAACATTTAAGAGATTGTCTTTCTTAAGTCTTTAATTTGTATGCAATAATTGCCAAAGCTTTTTTTGTCTCTATGGAATTAGTCCATCTGGCTGCAATCAGAATGTCCCGAGGGAACACAACCACATGACTGGTCTTTCAAAAGTCTTGTGCAGGCAATTTCCACTACAACATGTAAAACCTTATTGTTTAGATGGACCTGCTAGCCATCACTCAATTTTGGGGATTTACACCTACCTAACTTTAAACAGTAACAGTTCCTGACTCCAGTAAGCTACAAACACAAACTGGGTATCACTGGAAAGAAGACACTTTGAGCTTTACTGTGGTAAAAGGGGTAGTTACATGTTAAAAAATATAAAAAGTTATACATTATGAAGTTGTGAGAAAAAAAAAATATATTGTGTTCAATATTTGTTTTTCCATATACAAACACAGGAAAACATTAATGTAATGTCCTAGAAAAAATATGACTTGAAAGCCAAGTGTCTCATGAGTTTATATTTCAAATATGATGAATATAGCAAGCAAAATAAGATTTCTGTATAAAGTTTTCTGAGACTATATCGGTGACCTCCTTTCCCTCACCGTCAGAGGCACTTTCTCAAAAACAATCATCCCAAACTGAAACCTTTACAGTTGCTGAATAGTTTGGTCTACATTCACAGTATGTTTCTTTTAAAAGAAGACACTCTGGGCTTTATTATCCATCATCTAGAGTTTATATTGCTAAAAGTAAAAAAAAAGTTATACATGCTTTAGTAATGTAAAAAAAAATTGCACCGCACTAAACAATTTATTATTTCATAAACAAATGTGTGAAATTAGTCCTGGAGCAAACACATAATATGTAGGTCAAAAGCTACACATCTCTTGAGTATATGTTTGAATTTGATGTCAAAATCATGCAAAATGAAATTTCTGGAATTATTTTTCTGAGACAATGTCTCCTCTCCCCTCTCCTTGTTTGTGTAGAGGTCTGATGACCACACATGTACTGGGGTTTCTAACACAACTCTTTTAGTCTTTTCACATACCACAAAATGTTAATTGTAAAACAATAGACAGAAACGTATATTATAAATGATTTATTTGAGCACAAGAAGTACATTGTGTGAAATAAGTCCAGTGCATATGCAACAAAAAAAGTCTTAGAAGAGTTGTTATGCTCTCTCACTTTGCTCCTGTCTGCTGGTTGAAATCCACTCCAGCAGATTCAGCTACGTGACAAAAAAAAAAAAAAACATAATTAGGATTCTATTGAAAACAACTGTATTTCCCCCCTTGAGTAGCAAACACGATTTACTCTGATGCCCTTTTATTGATAGGATAATTATTACAGATAGCTTAGCTATCAGCAGCCATTTGATAAATGGCAAACATATGATAATGCCAAACATTACTGAAAGATTATCGCTACCGGAGAGACATTTACACTTATGCAAGCAGGCTTCACAGAAGAACTGAGACGTAAACAATGTAATAAAACTCATCGTTAGAAATTACCAGAGTACTCTTTATCCAGTTCATGTAAGTATCAGTTCTTCTCAGAAATATTCTCTTCTCACTTTAAAACAATCTCTCAAAACTCTCTTCTGCAGAACAAAACTTTTGACGATCTATTTTCATTGTTTACCAGCCGCTCTGCCATTAGCTCAAACTGTTAGCTGCTGTGCAGCAGGGGGCAGGTGCGTCGCGTGATGATTGACAGATCGCTGAGCCAGTGACAGCAAAAAGACCGCAATAACACTACAGCCGACCAATAGATGTTTATATATTGAATATATCATGCAGCCATTGGCTAAACTCTCCATCAGTCAAACTAAGTAGGAAGTAGGAAATAGGAATCGGATGGCAGCCTATGCAGAGTCAAAACACTCGGCTTTGTTTAGATTTTAGTAGGGATGCAACGATAATATATATTTTGGTTGTACGATTATAGTCTGAGAAATAATCACGGTTTCACGGTTATCATGATTATTATGAATTTATTAATTTCAAAACACTACTAGTTTAGAAAATCACATGAAAACTCTTTATATTTTAAAGTGTTTTTTTTTTTTTTTGTTGCTCAGTAACCAAATATTACAGCACATAATAATATTAAATACAAGCAATAGTCCATGTCTCTCTTTGTGCTTAAAAGTAAGTAAAATTTTTGACATTTAAACATACATAATGTTTACACTGTAAATAAATGACAGAACAATTATAAAAAAATAGCCTTTGTTTAATGCAGGCTTGAAATTAACTGTTTTACTTGGTAGCACCGGTGCTCCGAACTTCAAGAATTTTAGGAGCACCATAAAAAATGTAGGAGCACCCACCAAAAATGAATGAGCACCACTGCAAATTGTATATTAACAGATTTATTGTATTTGAAAACAACATCAATCAGGACTAACAATAACCAGAAACAACTATCTCTGTTATGACCTTTTGATATTTGTGCAATAATTCCAAAATGAATGTCTAATAATTATAAAATATTAATGATGTCGATAATGACAAAAATACTTACAATGAATTACATTATCATGCTGCCTTGAATGTGCTTGAATGTGAGTTATCTGCTATAAAAAGTCCTACTGTTACTTTATGAGAAAAAAAATCTATGGTTTGCATCAAACAAAAATTAAGCATTGCAGTAAGAAATATGCATTTTGCACTATTGTTTTTATACACACGTCAATATAATAACCAGAAAGATCGGACAAAAGAAAGGAAGAAAAGTCTCACTACTACCACTCTTTAAAGGTTTTGGTTTTTGTCATTGTAAATGCTCAGTCTCGTTTTGCGTTGATTTTCATTTTGCTGTTTGTGGAAAAAAAGCAGGCGAGTCAGCCGACCCAATATATGAGCTGCGCAGAACAGGGTTCTCGTGATGACCACCTGCACCATTCTTTGTCATGAGCCGAAGTTTCAGTTTAAACTTAGTAAAGTTGAGCTTCTTTGGCAAAGATCTATACACTGTTAGATTTTACATTTAGCGTCTATTTGAACACGCAGTGAATGCAACGCATCGAGATTCGTGCCATTAAACAGCTGATCCACCGAGTCTTTCAGCACTCTGTTCAAAATCACTCGGCTGATTCCGGCTGGGGGATCAACATTCACCGCATGATCCTCTCATTGGCTGCAATATTTCTAACTTTAAGTGGCTTTGCCAACCTGTGAACTTTTCATTGCTTCTTCCTCAAACTTCAGCCGTTTGCAGTTCCCGCGGTCACAAAAGCCCCCATCTCAACAAGTGCGCCTGAAAAGCGTGAGCGCGTTGCGTCATGTGCGCGTCCCTCCATTGGAAATAATGAACTTGCACGAGCTTGCCTTAGTTAATAGTCTCAGTCATAGTTCATCCAGTGTGCGTGGTTATTAGTCTCGGTGTACAAACTAGCGCACAGTTTGCATAACTTTGTTTAGTTGCTGCAGTTTTGTTCTGTGCAGAAACGCGGTGTTAAGAAGCCTTTACGATTAATTAACCGTGACGAATTAAAGAGCGGTTAATTGTGAAACCGGTTAATCGTTACTTCCCTAGATTTTAGTAACTATAACTTTGACTTTTTATTCAGTTTGTGGTCTCATTTTATCTGTAACACTGTAAGCTATGACATTGAGTTGCCTTTTACTACAAAGACGCCGTTTTCGCGTGTAAGTAACATGGTAAAGCATGGTAAAACAGGTCTCCGGCAGAAATGGTGACATAAACAAATGAATAACCACCCAAAATTCAGCACTATTGTGTCGGTGGACTAAATGTGGTTGATGGGTTGTTTTTCTGTGGACTCTTACCTTTCAAAATCAACCGTGATGTACAGCAATGAATGCGTGTGTGTGCTTTTATTACTATATGTACTCCATATTTAATAAGCAATTTCTGTTCAACTTACACAAAATTTAGCAAATACGTTCGTTATAAGCTTTCCATTGAAAAACAACTAGCTGCAATGGCTGCTCGAGGGTTGTAGCTTTAAACCTATGTACATTATGTCAAGATTACTCATGCCCATCTTGATGTAATCTATTGATAAACATTGACATGTGGAAAAACACTGCCCCAGGACACCCGCGTCAAATCATTTACGAATTGGGCTGAAAAATCCCTGCACATCTGCGGCCAGAGTATTGGGGGAAGAGAGTCAACTCAATTGGCCCACTGTTATGTGATAGCGTGAGCCCTGGAGCGAGTTCAATGAATGGTGACAATGTGGCTGCCCCAAAATTTTGAACTGGTTTTTCTTATTTTATTTCTGCAACATCCTTTGGATTGAGTTCCAACAGTACGCTTCCGCGGAGGCGTTTTAACTGCTGTGGCAGTGCTGGGGAGTTTGTCGGTAGTGAATGGCTAAATGAAGATGTGTGTGAGCTCAGGCAGAGAGTGACTGCTGTGGCAGTGGTGCAGAGGGAGAATCGGCTCGGCGGAGTGTCTCTGCTGTTGCAGAGGTGCAGTGGTAGTCAGTAATGGAGCGTTATGAGTGCTCCTGCAGGAATGTTAAATACTGTCAGTAGTGATATGTAGAGATGAAAGTGAGTAAAGGCTCAGCTAGAGTGTCACTGCAGTTGCAGTGGTCCTATGGGGGAGTGTAGCAAGTAAGCAGAAGCATAGAGAGGGTAACCACACCACTTTAAATTCAATGACTTTTCAAGCCCTGTTCTGAGAATGTTTATAATGAAAACTTGTTGGCTTTACTGCAGCTCACAGAAAACTATTTTAAACAAAGAGAGAGAGAGAGAGAGGGAAAACATCACCTGATGGATCGTTGGTAATATTTCTGGAAGATGACCTTGTCGCTGTTTAGCAAAATTAATTTTCTCCTCCTGAAGTGATTCACCTTCGCCGTTTACAATGCATAAGAACATTGTTTTTTAACCACAGCCGCGCTTCATTCTGGAAATGTATAGTTTGTATAAAGTGATGTATACAAATTATATAGTATACTTTGACCAGGGATACAATCAGCCAGCGAAGTCATCCCTCCATAGTAAAATGCAACATTTTGTGTCTGCCGGCTTGTTTACTTGTGGGAGTTCCATTGGCATTTTCCCGCACATTAATTCTGACCAATCGAAAAGCAGTTTAGGAAATACGTTAAATAACATCTGGCCAGTGAGTGATATGGATTTTGTCACATGACTGCATTTTGGTTCTTTTCAACTGGTTCGGACCAAAGCAATCAGTATGGTGTGAAAAGAACCCAAAAACGGCAGAAAATGCTACAATGTATCATTTGTTGTCCTTGGTCCGGACCAAATGAACCGAACCACAGATGTGAAAGCACTCTTAGTTTGACTTATCGGTGATCGTCTGCTCTTCCCTGTTGGTCAACCCTGACCAACTTTCTGGCTGAATCTGTAATTCACAATGCAAATTTCTGGTTTTGAATTTTAGAATATTGAATTTGATGTTTTGAATTTCTTCATCTTGAAAATTTGAAGCTGTATTTTTACAAACTGGATATCTGCAGTCTTTGAATTCAGAACAAAAAAACCTGAAGTTTGAAAATACGTCTATAAAAATACAACTTAAAATGCAATTGCTTTAAATTTCAGATGTTCAATATTCAGTTTTATTAAATTCAATATCAAAACCATTTTAATGGCATATAATCTTCAGTTTTATTAAACTGTAATTGTTAATAATTAAAATTAACATAATTCAGATTCAGATTGTTTCTGAATATTTTAAGCTCCATAGAAATTAGAACTGACTTTAAAAATAATTTGTTTTGAAACAAATCTTTACGAAATTAAATAAGTAGGCTGGATGTCTTCAGTGGAGTGAGTTTTTGAAGTGATTCCATTTCCTTACTCCACGAAAGTAAAGGGGTAAAGTAAAGAGTAAAAGTAAAGTAAAGAGAAAGTAAAGTGCTGGCTTGAAAGTCTTCTGATGATTCGTTGCTGGCTCTTCTCCATTCTGATCGGTTGATCAGCATTTCAGCGAGGTTATAAGTTGGAATTGTCCAGAATAGAGACTTGGTTTGAAGCTGAAAGTGTCTGAAGAGTGAGGGCATACTCACACTATGCTACCCGAACCGTGCCCAGGCCCGTTTCCCGGATCGTTTGAGTGCTCTGAATCGTGCTCAGGCACGGTTCACTTGGCCAGCACTGGCCCGGTTGGAAGAGGTGTGCCAGAGCGCGGTTCACTTGGGCTTTGGCACGGTACGCTTTTGTGTGAGTGCAAATTGCGCCTGAGCCCACAACTGAATGCGAGACGTGACTTTTAAGGGACTGTTTGATTTTTGATTTTAAATAATCATTCGTACTGTTTAATGAACACAAACTGTCGTAGTTTATTAAAGACGCAAACCCCTTGCTGCACAACAGCTGCACCTTCAGCAAACCTCTTAATTCCTGATTATGAGCGTCAAATGTGGCTGATCTGTTCGGCGAAATATTTGACTGCATGTCACCGCATATCAAACAACTTAAACGATATAACTAAAGAAATCTCCACTGTGCTGAGCGAAAGCGCTTACTGAACAGCGCATCATCGATGATGTAAGCATGCCCACGCCCGAATGTAATGTGAGTGCGGGCCGTGGGGGAGACGGGAGGGGGGACAAGCGTGCTTTGGCCCAGTTCAAGGCAACTGTACATAGTGTGAGTACGCCCTGAGAAGGCCAAAGCCTGGCATCAGGGTGAGGCCTAAGAGCTTAGGTCACATTTTGCTAGTGACCGAGTGAAGAAAAGTTGAAGAAGAGGAACTGAAGAGGGGTTCAAGAGAGTTTCAAAAAGAGGGTGTGACCTGCTCACACCTTCCTTAAATAGGTTTGCTGATGTCTCAACTCAGGGGCTGAGTTGACCAATAAGAAGTTGCCATCTAGGGAGTCTTGTGGCTCTTTATTCAAGTCTTGTGATTTACATATGCTTGGTGAGTAGTAGTCATAGAGAATGATAAAGATTTTATGTACTCAACATGTGTTACAAGTACCAAAATACAATGCATACAGTTTTCTTTAAACCACATGAGCTGTGCATACATACCAAACACTTCTGTGATGTTGTTTGAGTGTAAGTTGTTAAACCTGACTGAACTGGAGAAATTGTGCAAGGAAGAATGGTCCAAAAGGCCTTCAGCAAGAATTCAGGCACTTATCCTTGACTATAAGAAGCATCTGCAGGCTGTTATTTCAGCAAAAGGTGGCTGTACAAAAGATTGATGTCATTATTCTGTTGGGGTGCCCAAATATTTGCACCTGTCTCTTTTGTTATTACTCAAATTGTATTGCATGTGTTGATTAAATAAATGTTATGTCTGAGGTGAAATGTAGCTTTTTCCCTAGAGTTTAAAAGATATTCAAATGAATTTGCTGATTTGAAAGGCAAGCAGGGTATGGCTTGCAATTATGAAAAGTATCAGGGGTAGCCAAACATTTGCATTAGACTACATAAGACTATATTTGTATACATATATATATATATATATATATATATATATATATATATATATATATATATATATATATATATAATTTTTTTAATTTTGATTAATCTCGAAATTAATCTAGACTAAAATGGCTCATTTGAATTCTGCCGAAGGCATTCAGAATATGTGTGCTACAAAAATAATAAGTCTTTGAGTTTCTCAAGCCAGGTGGCGCATTAGACCAGGGGCTCATCTCCTGTTTTCAAAATGCATCACAAACTGCTTGAGAAACTGTTCTACTATGATAATTGGTGATGAAAATAAATGATGTTCAATAAGATGTACTTGTGTTTACTAACTGTTTATTCAGTTAAACATGAATTTTGAACTGTAGGCCTACATAAGCTCGAAACAGCGATTTCATACTTGCTTTTGATGTACGTACATACAGAAAATGCTGCTTTGCAAAGGCAAGTTTACAGAACCCTGATGGTGTGTCAAGCATTGAGTATGTTTACATAGGCAACAATACTTTAATATAATTTTAATATGATTAAAACAATACTCTGATTAAGAGTCTACCATATAAACAGTGATTTTTGATTACCTTAATGTGACTAAAGTCATAACTGAACTAAACAGAAATGGAATTAAGACGTGGAGTATGCAGATATTAGTGGCATTACTGACAAACTATTACCGTCATGTAGGACTTTTCGCCATGTTTTCCAACAAGATCCACACAGGCGGCTGTCAGTAAAGGTCCGCACACACACACAGACAGACAGACGCACGCACACACACACACACCGCGAAATGAGGAAGTTTTTTTTTCTTTCCAGTTGCCGTTTGTTATTAAATTCAATAACACTCTCACCAGTCCTTATTTATTTGTGTCTAATACCCCAGTTTGTCAAGAAGGCATGAATGAAATGTTCATGAGTTAAAGTGAAACTGTCGGACTGCTGTTAAAGTCAGGCATCCTGCTGATTTGATTCAGAAGGGCACTTTTTTCTCAGACAGCTCACCGGTCAGGTATACATCCGCGCTAATATATCAAGGTGAAAGTCGTCATAGCTTGTGTAGAATAGACCCAGCTCCCAACCCAACTTTGAGAATAGATTAATGACAATATTTATTTTATTGCACAATAAGCGTCGCGCATTATCACCGATAATGGCCCACCACTAATATAAATATATAAGAGGCAGTATTATTAGCCACGAAAATAATTCTACAAAATTGGAAGTCAGATTACGCGCCTGTTTTTGAAACCTGGATTAGAAATTTAAGTTATGTGTTGCCTATGGAAGAATTGAGATGTGTGTTGGCAAACAAACAAAACATTTGTCAAAATCTGGAATCCAATTAGGTTTTATTAGTGATGCTAATTCTTAATAGGCTGGGTTGGTTTGGCATACGTCTATAACACTCGACGCTGGACAACAGAGTTGAGGATCCATGTGCAGTTTAATAATAGGAGTAGTCAGGCAGGCAATGGTCAAACAGGTAGCAAACAGGAGCATAAAGGTAATCCAAGATTGCAGTCAAAAACAGGTGAATGGTCATTACAGGCAGCAAAGAATCAATGGGAAAACAAGGCAATGATCAAAACACCGAAAGACAAGACAGGATTAATCCTCGGAACAAGACTCAACCACGATGTATTTTGTGTGTGCTGTTTATAGTCCATTTGATTTGTCCTGAACAGCTTCAGCTGTGTGTGTTTGCAATCAGGGGGATTCTGGGCCAAGTGTGTGAGTGAAGTGCATGATGGAATCTGTAGTCCATTAAAGTGGCAGATTTGTAGTTCTCCAGCGATCTGCAAATGCTAGATCACGGGTGATCGTGACAATGTCAAGCTGTGGAACCTACACACTTCTCTGTAAATTATTTTTGTATTATAATGTTTTTTTTTTTTTTATGCTTTCTTGATGAAATTGTATTATGTTGTGTCCGACATTCTGTGTATTATGAAATGGCCTTTGTACCCCTTCTGTTCTAGTTAAGGTTGTTTATTTTCTTATGCTAAAAACAAATTCATATATATATATATATATATATATATATATATATATATATATATATATATATATATATATATATATATATATATATATACAATAAGGAAGATCATGTCTAAATGTTGTTTTTGTAAAAGACATAATGGTCAAATGATAATGCAGAGAATGGCAGCCAAAAGAAAGAATTGTTCCAGACCATTCTCTGTTCACCAATGTAGGGGTTGATTACTTTTGAAAGATAGAGATGAAGAAAGGACGAGGCACAACCAAGTGATACAGTCAGTGGCGATTCTAGACCAGAGTAACTGGGGGGGTGGGGGGGGGGGGGGGGGGGGGGGGGGGGGGGCAAGGGCCACTTGTACTTTTAGGGGGCGCACTTTAACATACATCACAAAATACTTAAACAATTATTCGAAGTCATTGTTTTCATGTATCACTCTGCAGTCTTCATAAACAAGCTAATTAAATAACTTAAACTCAAGATAATCTTCCATGTTAATTTTTTTTGACAAGTAACTTTGTATTGTAACAGGATAAAACATTTCTAACATTCAAGTACATCAAGACACATTTTTGCACCTGTAAACTATAACCTCCTAGGGCCCGAGTGTCCACATACATGGACAGCACATTTTTAGCTCTTAAGTGGCTATTTAAAATACTTTGAATGTTTTATATTTTGTTACAGACATACAGTGTCATCCTGCAACTATTTTGCAGCATATGAAATGCCCCAAACCCTATTTTTAACTGCCCAAAATGGGAAAAAATGTTGTTTTAACTCTCTGAACTTGCTTTGATGTTAAATATGCATAAAAGAAAATTCGGGAAAAAGTGTTTTATGTAAATATGGACCACGAGTCCACATATTTGGACATAATTTTTATCTACATATCAAAAGATGATACTTAGATTTTTATTCTAATTAGGTTCCAATAAGTTTTTAATTTTTTTAAAAACTATTTTAAGGTCAGTATTATTAGCCTCCTTAAGAAATATTTACTGTATATTTTTGACTGTCTACACAACAAACCAGTTATACAATGACGAATTATTCTAACTTTCCTAGTTAACAAGTGTTTAAATTACACTTTAATCTGAATCAAAACCTACAGAATACTTAAAGGGACTTTGTCTGAATACAACTTGCAAAATGTTGCAAAATAACTAAAATATTATGCACTGACTGTCACCATGGGAAAGATAAAAAAAGTAGTTATTAGAAATTAAACTATTGTTTAAAAACGTGTTGTAAATAATCATGCGTTTGAAGACTCGTGCTTGATGTCACAACTGAAAACAAAAATGAATGAAGGCAAAACTAAACGAGTTGAATATTATACCTTTACATGTGCGTGACTGAAAACTAAATTTAATCGTGTTACACGAATGAAGGCAAAACTAAACAAGTTGCATATTATACCTTTACATAAGCGTGACTGAAAACTAAATTTAATCGTTTTACAGCGAGTTGAATGTTATACCTTTACATGAGCGTGACTGAACATTTAATCGTGTTACATCTTTTCTCCGGTATTTGCCGACTGTTTGTAAATTCAAGGCTGCATTTCTTAACGTAAAACTATGTACACTCAATTTCTGATTAATTATAGCCTCTGCATTGCCGACTACTTAAAATCGCTATTGAAAACAGCAGTCTAACATAATCAACATTTTGATAGTTTTTCACAACATGAACATGACTGAATCTTTTTATCACCTGTGTCAATTTGGGGGATAACTTTTGACGAATGCAGGGAACTGATGCACGCAGCACCGTCACTGACACCGAGAGCGTAGAGAGCCCTCAGTCAGTGTTGCCAACTGGGCAGTTTTGACTTCGATTGCATGCATGTATGTGCATTTCGGTGGGTTTGGGATAGTGTTTGGGCTGGAATCAGTCAGCTACATCTGGCAACACTGGCCTCAGTCATATCTCCGCAGTCTGCCACCAATGGTTGATCTCGCTTCTCTGTGGCGTTTTGACTCAAAAATATGCGTGATATTATTGAAATTTAGAACCCCCTAGAACCGCCACTGGATACAGTGCGATATTTACTTGTCTGTCCAGCAGAGCAGTCCATCTAGAAGTAGCTAATTCGCTGGATACACATACATACATTAATGCAATATGCCAGTTTATTTGCAGAAGAGGGCAAGTCATTCACATTCAATCAGATAATGGCTCCAACTTCATAGGAGCAGAGAAAGAACTAATTGTTGTGTGTGGGAATTGTCATGTCCATATGTCTATTAGGGGCCAGGGTGTAGGAGCCATTTGGTCATTGTTGTTAGTGTTTATAGTGGCACTGTGACAACTATATAGGTGGGAACAAATATTTACACTTGTAACAACACAAGCCACGATCAAGCACAGCCACAGTCATGTCCATGCAGCATGAGCTGCTCATGAACACTGCGTTGCATGCTGAAGCCAAAAATGTACTTTATGAAACATGTGTTTACCAGCTGTGTTGCTCTCTTAAAACCGCTCTTTTTGTGAAACTCCTGAGGAGTTTGCAGAAGAATTCCAGCGAAGTGTGACAGTCTAATAAGCTCCCTTTCAAGAAAGTCTTAATACTCCTAATTGTGTAGTGGTTACACCTGTGAGAGCTGCACTCACCAATTTCATAGGCATCCATTGGCCCTTTTTATACAAATCAGAGTGATTAGTCCTTCTAAGCGAATGGCTCGAATCAACTCAACATAAAATCTAAGCGAATCAACTCAACATAAAATCAAAGGCTGTTTCTCAATTCCAAGAATGGAAAGAATGGACTTGTGTTCTCATGGAGACTGTACTTGCCAGGTTACCGAGTTTTGCGCTTAAGTCTGCATTGATGCATCCTCAATATCAAAAACACATCTGGGAACTTTAACACGTCCACCGTTCTTACAGTTTGGAGTATTGGAACTGAACTTTGGCAGTTGATGATGACGTTACATGAGAACACAAGGACGCAAGATCTCTGAAGAATGCATATTGAGAAACAGATCAACTGAGGGGGAACTAGACATTTTAAGCTTTCAAATTATATGTAGTTTGTAATAATTGCTTTATGTTTAGACTACAATATTATGGTTTAAAATGTAATGGTAATGGTAAATGGTCCAACATTTTGCAAGGTGACAGTAAATGTGTTTTATTTTATTAATTGTTCTTCCTGCATAACAAAACAAAATTCTATAATATATAATCAGAGGTCTTAGATCTTTCTAAAGATGTATAGTTCATCATGATTTGATTAGGATTCAATTGCAAAATACTTATGTAAACTTAAGCATCCCAGTGGTGGTACAGTGACAGTTAAGGGTTTTATAAATGATTCATACTGTGAGGTTATTTTAAGGTAATTCCATGAAGGGGTTTTAAGAGAAAACACTTTATTGTTTTTTTTAGGAGTACTGTTTTATGTATATGTGGTCTTTGTTACTTGTTAAAGTCAAAACTACACAAATAAGAAGCCAAATGTTTTCTTTAACAATTAATTATGAAACTTGCCAATAATATGCTGCTTTGTAT
Source organism: Danio kyathit (assembly GCA_903798195.1). Lineage (NCBI taxonomy): Eukaryota > Metazoa > Chordata > Actinopteri > Cypriniformes > Danionidae > Danio > Danio kyathit. The sequence goes on from LR812536.1 coordinate 43,771,315, forward strand.
TCTGTTCAGGCTTGCACATGATTATATAACATTTTGGTAAAAATATGCAAAATAGTAAACCAAAACTTGAAGCTAAAATGGCAAATATCTCTACTGCTACAGTCAATTTTCCAGGAGAACTTAAATAAGAAGGGATAAATGTAATCCATACAGCACAGAATATGAGCATACTGAATGTGATGAATTTCGCTTCATTGAATTTATCAGGCAGTGTGCGAGCCAGAAAAGCCAGAATGAAACACAAGATAGCTAGAAGACCTATATAACCTAGTGCAGCAGAAAAACCTATAGTAGAACCCAGACTACACTCAAGAATTATTTTTTCTTTGAAATATTTCATATTTTTGTAGGGCAATGGAGGAGATACTGCTAGCCAAAGCACGCAGATAAGAACTTGTACAATTGTAAACACAAGAACACTGAGTCGTTGTTGTACAGGACCAAACCATTTCATGACATTACTTCCTGGTAGAGTAGCCTTGAAGGCCATTAACACCACTATTGTTTTCCCCAGAACACAGGAGATACAGAGGACAAAAGTGATCCCAAATGCTGTGTGACGCAACATACAGGACCACTCAGTGGGGCGACCAATGAAAGTAAGAGAACAGAGAAAACAAAGCATCAATGAGAAGAGTAGCAGGAAGCTCAGCTCTGAGTTGTTGGCTTTTACTATAGGAGTGTCCTTCTTGGTATAAAACAGAATGGCAACTAGTGTGGTTAATCCTGCGCCCAACAGTGAGAAAAAGGCTAGAACTATACCCATTATTTCTTTGAATGACAGGAACTCTACAGCTTTTAACACACATTTATTTTTCTCAGCATTAGACCAGTATTCCACTGGACACTGCTTGCAGTTATTTGAATCTGGAAAGATAGTTGTGATCAGTTAAATCGAAATTACTTTTTGGTAAGAAAATAGATATCAGTCATTCAAATTTTCAGTTTTCTTTTGAACTCTAAGATAGACTGAATATCACCTGTTTCATTACTGATTTCTCCTTCTGCACATGGAATACAGTCATAACAGCAGACAGGTCTTCCTTTCTGAACAGCCTTCCTAGTGCCTGGAGGACAGTTTTCACTGCACACAGACCTTGGCTTCTATACAGTAAAAATAATTTTACAGGTCACTTTACTCTACAGAATAAACATATTTTTTAAATTGTACAAAGGAAAGAGTATTTTATAATGGCAATGTTTACAGAATGTCAGTAACGAAGGAAATCTTTTAGTGAAAATTATTTCAAATTGTTTCTAAAAATATTCTAATTTGTTATTCAAATAATATAATTACATAATTATAATATATAATTATATATAATAATAATATTATATATACACGAGGGGAACATACAAACTGGCCCAGCCCAGACTCTTAACAGTGACCTTCTTGCAGTGAGGTGACACTGCTAACCACTGAGCCACTGTGCTGCATTATATATATATATATATATATATATATATATATATATATATATATATATATATATATGTATATATATGTATATATATGTATATATGTATATATGTATATATATATATATATATATATATATATATATATATATATATATATGTGTGTGTGTGTGTGTGTGTGTGTGCAATTGAAGTCAGAATTATTAGCCCCCCTTAGATTTTTTTTTCTTTTTTAAATATTTCCCAAACTAAGTTTAAGAGAGCAAATTGTTTACAGTAAGTCTGATAAAAAAAAATTATTCTGTAGAAAGTCTTATTTCAGGTAAAATAAAAGCAGTTTAATTTTTTTTTACCTTAAAGCCCTTTTAAGGTCAAAATTATTAGCCCCTTTAAGCTATTTTTTTTTCCGATTGTCTACAGAACAAACCATCATTATACAATAACTTGCCTAATTACCCTAACCTGCCTAGTTAACCTAAGTAACCTAATAAAAAATATTATGTAGTCATCATGGCAAAGATAAAATTAATCAGTCATTAGAAATGAGTTATTAGAAAAAATCTCCGTTAAACAGAAATTATCAGTAATGCCCTCTGGTGTTGCTTTTGTGTTTGATCTCATTGCCAGTTTGCACTTACATACATCCATAAACAGGTTTTGTTTTGAAAATCTATTTATATGTTCTTCATTTAAACAGCTACAGGGGTTGGACAATGATACTGAAACACTTGGTTAGACCACAGTAATTCGTTAGTATGGCCTAGGGTCTCTTTTTGTGTGAGTGCCCTCCATTTTTGCTTGATGCTCTGCAGCTACTCATTAAATATTTCAAAAATTATTAAATAAATGTAAATATGTCAGCATACGTGTAGTATGATTATGTTATGGCCATGTACCTTTAGTTGTCCTCCAGCCCAGATTATGTTTTCAGTGTTGATCACAAAGCGCTGGTTAGGGGGCAGTGAAGCATCATAGTATCCCACTGGTTTGAATTGTATTGATCCATTATAGTCCTGCTGCCAGTTTACAACTTCATATTGAGCTACAACTGCACCAGTGCTGTCAAACCACACACAGTCCCCCATCTTTATGGTGAAATTTACCTTTTGCAGAGCCTCAACCACCTAGAGAGAAAAAGACCGAAATCAATAATGAACCATGTGCTCTCCCTTCCTTACATTCATTAATTTTTTTTTTGTATATTACCTGATGAGGTTGTATTTTCATGTCTGTTTCACAAGCTTCATTTTCTCTACACTTTAATATGTTGTGCAGTGAATGAGCGACAGCATAAACTGCTTTGTAGACATTGCTAGCATATCTCTGTTCAGGCACATCTTTATTGTCATTTTTCAGTACAAGAAGATCTCGATATATGTTGCAAATTAATTTATATTGAGAACTTTCTCTCTGTGAAGTCTGTGAGCATGGAAAAGCGGTGTCCCAGAATGCTTTGGTGGCATAATCTTCAAAACCTTCAATATTGAGTTTTTTCACTGCAAACCCCAGTGATCCTCCCAACACATGAAAACTATTTGGTTTGATCATACTGTTTGCTGTTATCCATGCCTCCACACCAATTACTTGTAGACCTGTTACATTCTGAATAATGAAATATTCAAGTAGATTGTTCATCTCAAATTCAGTAAGAAATGCAACAATCACTTTTGAAGTGCCTTTTTTTATTGTATCTACCACCTTCTTCAGTTTCTCTGGCTCTGTTCTCTGGAATTTCACAGAGTACTCCACACAAACCCCCTCTTTCTCTGCTGTATTTAGAAATATAGCCATTCCATGGTTTCCATAGTCATTGTCACTATTCACAGCTCCCACCCAAGACCAGCCAAAATATTTGATTATGTAAGCAAGTGCTCCGCTCTGATGGTAATCACTAGCTATAGTTCTAAAAAAATAGGGGTATTCTTTTCTATTACTGAGACACTCACATGATGCTGAGGGACTTATCTGAAAATAAAAAACACAAGAAAATGTAAAATGATTGAATGGTCAGTGCATTATTTATGTTAACCATTTGTGTTATAGCTTCTTACCACTGGAATTTTAAAAGGTCCTGTAGTTCTGGACAGAATCACTGTATTGGAAGACTCTGTTTCACCTATGATAGCATGTACAGGAGACTGTCCTTTGCAGCTACCTCCTGATGCAAATTCTTGAACATTCATTAATGCCATGTTTGCACCCATTGAAGACAATCCTGAACCACAGGTGTCATAAATTTGGTAGCCAACTGTAACATTTGGGAGCAAACTTTTATTCCTGTTAATCTCCTCAATGGCAAAAGTCATAATTTGAGCCATTCGAAAGTCTCTTATACTCACACTGAGAGAAAATTAGAGGGTTAAACAAACCATTTTTTTCTGCATGATCTGCTGTACTGATTCTAAAATATTTTCCACAGTAACAAACCTTGAGCACGATAAAAGCTGAGGTTTTTGCGTAAACTTAAACAAGGGTAATGTCTCTATGCTGTGGACTGGAAAAACTGCTCCAATTGAAATGTCCCCATCCTTGGATAGCAGCGGATACTTAGGGTCTCCCATCATAATGCAAACAGGCTTTTCTGCCTTTGCATAAAGTTGAAAGAAAATTAGAAGTGTGCAAAAAAAGACAGACATCTGAAAGACTTGAGTTAAAGTCTTGTGGCTAAATGCAACTGGTATTATATCACATTTGCTCTTATATACATGATCAATATGGATCAATGATTGTGAATCTAAACAATGACTTCATGGGAAAGGGGTGGGACACGGGTCAAGTCAAGCAGAAATAGAAAATAGTGAAGCTATTATGATGTGATTTTATTTTATAAAATGATAAAAATATATCAAACTGAAAATGTTAATAGTTAATGCAGTAAAGTCATACTGTGCTACTGGTTTCTGCCATGCTTTTCATGCATTTTTATTGGATAATTTAGATTATGGTATTCATATTTATTTTTACTACTGTATGGAAATAAGAGGTTCTGTCAAGTCAGGCATACACTGTGTAAGAGTCTAAATTATCCTATGCATTTGTTTATATGGCAAAACATGTCTTTTTCACCAAAGAAAGGTCCGTGCTGACTCCAAAGGCAGATACTGATAAGATCAGGGCCTGGTGTGTGGACTTTGGGGGGTTTTACGGTGTGGTCACATGTTGATTGGTCAGTTTGAATGTCTCAGCATATGGGCTTTGGTCACATGGTCAAGAAAGGTACAAAATAGCTGGTAAACATTGCTCTGTCTCTTTTTCCTGGCCTGTTTTTTCCTTGGCTGTCTTTCCCTGGTCTGCTTCTCTACTGTTCTGCTCCTCTTCTTCTCTGGCTCTACTGCTCCCAGGCTCTTTGAGGCCTACTTGCTCTCTTTGTCTCTCTCTCCCTCCCCCTTTCTCTCTCTTTCTTAGGTAACTTTAAATTTACAGTAAGCTGGGTACAATTTATATCATATGTTTTTATCATTTCATATTTTATCATTTTATACAGTTATTTGTAACTAATTCAGTTGTAACCATAGAGAATTATTGTCATTAAATCATTTCATTTTTAAGTATTTGTGAATTACTTTTGATTTAACATCAACACTTAATCGCTCCATATTGCAATACAATACAATCACATAATATCAACGCTCTCCCACATTTATAGCTATTAATACTGCCCTTATTTCCGTTTTTGGTATAAGATTGCAGAAGAATGGTTTGACTAGAAATGTACAGTTTTTTACCACCATGCTGATAACTTTTTAGTCGCTCGGCAGACTACAGTTCGAACCGCTGTGGTCAAAATACCATTCTACAGATGGTGCCGAAACCCGGGATCCTTTGCAGTGAGTTTTCTGAAATTTACTTTAGCCGGTCTTAGCTGGATTTTTCACAGCTGACCTGGTAAATGGATTAATACTGGCCTTCTAACCACAAGAGTGGGTAAGTCTGCTTTTATTGTTCCTCCATTTGCTTAAATTGCATGAAACAGAAATTACAAGACTGTAATTTGTTTCAATAGTTCAATTTGGTAAATTTCAGATTATCTCCTCAAGGATGGAAGGGTTAATTTCTAAAGAAAGTGATATATTGTTTGCTTTATAGACCAAAAAAGTTGAACCTACATTGTGTAAACTTAACAAAGAAGGACTTGAGTTAACAGACTCAGACTCTACATTGTTTGCATGGTGGGATGTAATTGGCAAAAATGGAAAGAAATCAAAACGTGGCGATGTAATTGAAGCACTAAATTACATGTGTTACTCAGGACTGCGTAACATTATGTCGAAAATACCTTCATTTGTAAAGGCTAAATGTGAAGAATTTGCTGTTCACAAATCAGAGGCAGAAAAGTCAGAGGCGAAGATTCTAGATCTCCAGTTACAGCTTGATAATTTACTAGCTGAACAGTTAGCCCTGGCTGAAAAATGCAGAAGTCAAAAAGACACTATTGCAGATTTAAAAGCTATGCTGAAAGCACAGAAGTTTGTGTCTCCCAAAATGCTTAACAGCGCTGGGATCGAAAAGCATGTTCACTTTTCAGACGAAGTTACTTGTAATAAATCTGAAATGATTTGTTCAGAAGCCGTAGCTCAAAAGAGTTTGCCTGTTTCAGTACTTAAGGTGATGCCACACCATAGCGCAGCAAAGACGCATTGTGTAGAAGCATTAGAGAGTCTTAAAAACCCTCAAACCTCAGATGATCACAGCAATCAACCCTCAGACAAACAAAACAGGCTTTGTATGACCTGTAAAAAGTTTGGTCACAGAGAGGAAAAATGTTGGACATCAGGACAGGGAAGACCTCCACCATATTTTCTGAGAAAACAGAAACTACTTAAGAGCAAAAATCAGGGGTCTTCACGTAACAAAAACTCATCTGTTAATAACACTCTTAGTGAACTAACTGCACTGTTAATACAAGGCCTGCAACTGTTAACTTCCTTTGCTGGCGGCTTAGCAGCCTAATAGCAATAAAAGTGAATAATTGCTGATCCTGTTTGCGTTTCCAAATTTGTTATATTTGTGTTATATACATTTTCATTGCCATAAAACACAACAGTATTTTGTGATACTATACACATAGACTGAGTAATTCCTTAAAACATGATTTTCTTATTGTAGGTGTAAAAACACTCAGGTCTGAGGTTTTAGAGGCCACAGATGCATTCTAGACCGCATGTCATGTATCAAAAAGGAATTAACTGTATGCTAAGATTAATTAATTTTAAGGTACTTGTGTTTATATGTTGGATGAGTCTCATCTCCTAAAAGTGGAAAACTGAGCTATCCTCAATATAGCTGCAGTTTAAACTACAAACAGGAGTATAGAATTGCCTTGTGGCTTCAGTGTAATAATTGCAGTAACAATGAAAATGCTTTCTTACAGGATTCAGCCTTGAACATTGCACTTTATCATGCTCCTTAAAAAACATTGATTTGGAAGTATTTTGAGCCAGATCACATTCACATCTCATACTCAAATTCCATGCTGGCTCCCTGTTACAACAGGACCAAATTTACACACTGTCGTAAAACTTCCACCCTTTGTTAGGAGCATGTTTACACAAACACATAGCCTCAGCTGGAACACTGCCTCACAGAGAACAACATTTCAAATCTTCACACACATATTCAAATTCACATTTGTCTTACACTGCTTCATATAGAGTTTACATGTTATTTAAGTCTTTTAAATCAGCCTTTATCATAACTATGGATTTTTCATCTTGTTTTGGTTATTTTGGTTTCTTTTGATTATTTAACCAGTTACTTATTATTTGTTTCAACAAGTTATATCAAAGTGTAAATTGGGATTCTAAATCCAAATGCTGAAATATTGTTGCTTTTGTAACATTATTGATTTCTCTACAACAAATGTTATTTGTGTTCACTTTGTATTTAATCCATTTGAATGCAATTGTGATTGTCTTTGAACATTGATTAATTTAATTCACTGTATTTGGTTACACTGAATATTTTGCTGATACTCTTAACCAGCTATTGTTGATTTTGTTGTAAAGCAATTTAATTTTGATGTTTCCAGATATTGTGTGAAGAGCTTGTTTCATGTTATTTTGTCTTGATCTTGACCATATTTTTAATTACATTAATTTAAGGGCATTTTGCTTGAGAAGAACTCAAACTGACCACATCAATCCTTTGATCAATGACAAATGCCATGTGTTTGCTTTTGCTGTTTGTTGTGCCATTTGCTGTTTTCAAATACAGGATCCATGGAGAAAAGGTTCACGCCTTGTGATCAACTTCAAGAGAAAAGCAGGGGTTCCCTGCATTCCTCAGCACCTACTCTTGTGGGGGTATGAAAGACAATTTGCATATAAGCAGTGCAACACCATTCGACTAAACCTCTCACACAGGGCTGAAGGACTGAAAGACTGATTAACCTTACTCCCGCAACAAGCCTGGACAGGAAGTCCGAAGATGACAGCAGCACACAACACAAAGCATATTTTCATCATTAATGTCACCTTTTCGCCTCTTTATGTGTCACAACGGTGCCAGGGGAGGACTGTAAGAGTCTAAATTATCCTATGCATTTGTTTATATGGCAAAACATGTCTTTTTCACCAAAGAAAGGTCCGTGCTGACTCCAAAGGCAGATACTGATAAGATCAGGGCCTGGTGTGTGGACTTTGGGGGGTTTTACGGTGTGGTCACATGTTGATTGGTCAGTTTGAATGTCTCAGCATTTGGGCTTTGGTCACATGGTCAAGAAAGGTACAAAATAGCTGGTAAACATTGCTCTGTCTCTTTTTCCTGGCCTGTTTTTTCCTTGGCTGTCTTTCCCTGGTCTGCTTCTCTACTGTTCTGCTCCTCTTCTTCTCTGGCTCTACTGCTCCCAGGCTCTTTGAGGCCTACTTGCTCTCTTTGTCTCTCTCTCTCCCTCCCCCTTTCTCTCTCTTTCTTAGGTAACTTTAAATTTACAGTAAGCTGGGTACAATTTATATCATATGTTTTTATCATTTCATATTTTATCATTTTATACAGTTATTTGTAACTAATTCAGTTGTAACCATAGAGAATTATTGTCATTAAATCATTTCATTTTTAAGTATTTGTGAATTACTTTTGATTTAACATCAACACTTAATCGCTCCATATTGCAATACAATACAATCACATAATATCAATGCTCTCCCACATTTATAGCTATTAATACTGCCCTTATTTCCGTTTTTGGTATAAGATTGCAGAAGAATGGTTTGACTAGAAATGTACAGTTTTTTACCACCATGCTGATAACTTTTTAGTCGCTCGGCAGACTACAGTTCGAACCGCTGTGGTCAAAATACCATTCTACAACTGTGTGATTTTGTGGGTCTGATTCTGAGCTGCTGCTGAGAAATCAGACCGTACAGTGTGTACACATGATTTGTGGGCTTCGGCTTTACATTGCATGATGTCTTCCCATACAGTGAGTTGGTACCATGCTAAAATCACATGGAATTCACAAAGAAGTTGCATAGTGTATCTCTGGCCTCATGAAACTCTATAGTCGTTATTGGAGGGAATGTAAGAAAGATTCAGGTGCAAAACTGGCGCAAGTGTTGGTTAAGGTTTCCACTGAGGCACACTCAGAAATGCATGTTTTGAAGTTGTTGTGTGGTGTGGTGGGGAAGAGAAAAGGGGGTCCTAATTTTGTGCACAGAGTTTCAGGTCCAGCAGTCTGTGTGGGAATGGGAAGACCATTCCATCAGTGAGGAATATTGAATAAAAAAGGTTTTAGAAAGTGTTTTATAGCCTCTCTGTGATAGTACCACAAAGCAGATCTCACTCACTAACTGAAGGCTCCTGGAGGAAATGTAAACCTTCAGGAGCAAACGGAGTTAGGAGTAGGGTTGCCACCCGTCCCTTCAAATACGGAATCGTCCCGTATTTGAGAATGAAATTGCACGTCCCTTTTGAATTAATACGGGATGGGTTTTGTCCCGTATTTTTTATCATTTTTTTAAAAGTAGCTTCTCATGCAAATCCTTCCACACGCATTTTATGAAGATGCCTCATTTCCTACTTTTGATTGGGTAATACTTGATGTCATCGTTAGCTTGATTGGTCTTTGTCCGGATGGCATGTCTTTTAAGCAGATTCTGTCAAGTCTTGACAAAGAGTAGCCTAATAGCAGATGTTTCTCCAGGTAACCCCCCGCATCTTAAAGTTTCAGAGTTTAAACGCAAGCAGCTGCAAAAGTACCGCAGAGAGTGGAAGTAAACAAATACCTGGCTGCAGAGTGGTAGAAATTGTTATCAAGCCATCTGCACGATTTATCGGAGAGCGTTCTCTGTGGCTTATGCAGGACGTGTGACAACATGCCTCCGGAGAGCAGCAATCACAGAGCTCACAAAAATCAATGCACAGTCAGACAGTTCTTTGCACAACGCTGGCGCCGACGAAGATGGCCGCCTCCGTGTCGTGCTCTGCAGTTGTCTTTGTGTTTTTGTTAGTTCGTCCTGTCTTCAGTCATATTCCTACAATTAGTTTCACCAGAGACGAATTGTTGGACATTCGGACGCATACACCACCAAATATTTTTCTAGACTTGGACTTATGTGATGTTTTGTTGGACATTGCAGTCGGCGGAGCCGCGCTGCTGCTCAAACGCAAGGCGCGCAGACGAGGGAAGCGTGCAGGCGCGCTTGTGAAACTCAGACACCGCGGTTTACGAACCGCGTTGCCTAGCATCCATCTGGCAAATCTTCGCTCTCTACCCAACAAATTAGACGAACTTATTCTGCTCTCCCAGACAAACAGGGATTTTTCACATTCAGCTGCTATGTGTTTCACGGAAACCTGGCTGAACGACACCATACCGGACAATGCGCTTCACCTACCGGGCTATCAGCTGTTCAGAGCAGATCGGGACGAAGAATCGACGTGGAAATCGCACGGTGGCGGGACATGCTTTTACAACGAAAGGTGGTGTACAGATGTAACAGTTTTAAAAAAGATGTGCTGTCCAGATCTAGAAGCACTGTTTATTAACTGTAAGCCTTTCTACTGCCCGCGTGAGTTCTGCTTGTTCATCCTCGTCAGTGTTTACATTCCTCCGCACTCGCATGCGTGCCTGGTGATACAGAAACTATCTGATCAGATCACGGTGATAGAGCAACAACACCCGGACTCTGTTTTAATAATTCTCGGGGATTTTAACAAAGCAAAACTATCCTGTGAACTGCCAAAATATAGACAGCATGTTACATGTCCCACAAGAGACAGTAACATATTGGATCACTGCTATACCACAATAAAGGATGCATACCGCTCTGTCCAACAAGCAGCTTTGGGGCACTCTGACCACTGTTTGATTCATCTCAAACCAACAGGCATAAACTGAAAACAGCCAAACCTGTGTTAAGATCTGTGAAAATATGGACTAACGAAACAGAGCGGGATCTACAAGCCTGTTTCGATCTCACAGATTGGAGTGTCTTTGAAGCTGCTGCAAACGATTTGGATGAGCTCACAGAGACTGTAACATCTTATATCAGTTTCTGTGAAGATGTGTGCATTCCTACCAGGACTCAACTCACATACAACAATGACAAACCATGGTTCACTGTAAAACTCAGACAGGTACGCCAGGCCAAGGAGGCTGCTTACAGGGAGAGGGCCTTGTATAAGCAGGCCAAATACACACTGGAAAAGGAGATCAGAGTCGCAAAAAGGAACTATTCTGATAAACTAAGGAATCAGTTCTCTTCCAGCGACTCAGCATCTGTGTGGAAAATTTTGAAAAACATTACAAACTATAAAACACCATCCCCCAGCACTGTAGACAACCAACGACTTGCAAACGACCTGAATGAGTTTTACTGCCAGTTTGAGAAAACCCCCCACACCCACTGCTGTTTACATCACCATTATCACCTCCACCACCCCCCGCCTCCCCCATACCTGCACTTCAGTTCAGTGAAGATAATGTGCGCCAGGTCTTCCGGAAACAGAAGAGGAAAAAAGCTCCAGGCCCAGATCTTATAACTCCAGCCTGTTTAAAATCATGTGCTGACCAACTGGCCCCCATCTTCACCCTGATCTTCAACAGATCACTGGAGCTGTGTGAAGTGCCCTCCTGCTTCAAATGCTCCATCATCATTCCCATGCCAAAGAAACCCAAACTCACAGAACTAAATGACTAAAGACCGGTGGCGCTGACATCTGTGGTCATGAATTTTGAAAAACTGGTGCTGGCCCACCTGATGGACATCACTGAACCCTCACTGGACTCGCTTCAGTTTGCCTACAGAGCAAACAGGTCTGTGGATGATGCAGTCAATATGGGACTGCATTATGTTCTGCAACACCTAGAAAGACCGGGGACCTATGTGAGGATCTTGTTTGTTGACTTCAGCTCAGCTTTTAACACTATCATCCCAAAACTTCTCCTGCCCAAATTAACTGAGCTCTCCGTGCCCACCTCTGTCTGTCAGTGGATCAACAGCTTCCTAACGGACAGGCAGCAGCTGGTGAAGCTGGGAAAATTCTCATCCAGTACCCGCACAATCAGCACTGGCGCCCCCCAGGGGTGTGTCCTCTCCCCACTGCTCTTCTCCCTGTACACGAATGACTGCACTTCTAAAGACTCCTCTGTCAAGCTCCTAAAGTTTGCAGACGACACCACATTTATTGGCCTCATTCAGGACGGTGACGAGTCTGCTTACAGACAGGAGGTTAAGGAGTTGGCTGTCTGGTGCAGTCACAACAACCTGGAGCTGAACACGCTCAAAACAGTGGAGATGATAGTGGACTTCAGGAGAAAGCCCCCTGCTCTCCCCCCACTGAGCATCATGGACAGCATTGTGGCAGCAGTGGAGTCATTCAGGTTCCTGGGCACCACCATCTCTCAGGACCTGAAGTGGGACACTCACATTGACTCCATTGTCAAAAAAGCTCAACAGAGGCTGTACTTTCTTCGTCAGCTGAGGAAGTTCAACCTCCCAAAGGAGCTGCTGAAACAGTTCTACACCTCCATTATTGAATCAGTCATCTGCACATCAATAACTGTCTGGTGTATCTCAGCTACCAAATTCGACCTCCGACGACTACGTCGCATAGTTCGGACTGCTGAGCGAATCATTGGTACAACCCTCCCTACTCTCCAAGAACTGTACTTATCCAGAGTGAGCAGAAGGGCTGCCAAAATCACTCTGGACCGCTCACACCCAGCACACTGCCTGTTTGAACTTTTAACTTCTGGTCGGCGCTACAGAGCACTGTGCACCAGAACAGCCTGACACAGAAACAGTTTCTTCCCTCAAGCAATCCATCTCATGAACACTTGATGATAACAATTGTAAAACCAACATCACTACCTGCTATACACTTTTTTTTTATACACACATACACTTATTTAACACTTTACATGCTAATTTGCACATTACAGCTGCACATATTATGGTGTGTATAGAAATATAGCTGTACATACACTTGTCAATTTGTATATTTGCATTCACTTTTTAAAATATATTTATTATCTGTTTTTTAGTCCTGTCTGTAATTATGTTGCACTGTAGAAGCTGTCACAAAAACAAATTCCTCGTATGTGTGAACATACCTGGCAATAAAGCTCTTTCTGATTCTGATTCAGCTCTCCACACAACACTGTAAAGTGCCATACATATCAAACTCGCGGGCTGCACTGACATTAAACTTTCAAATTAAGCGGGGGCCACAAATTACCGTCCAGCGGGCCGCATTTGGCCTGCGGACCACGAGTTTGAGACCCCGAATCTAGATTGATGGTCAGCTCTCCCTCTCTCTCTGATTGGCTGCATAGAATCGATTCATATGAATGTCTTGCTGAGATTACAGTATTTGTCCCAAATGTTACCGGCAGAAGTCCTCAAATCTTCATTTGATTTATTGGACAAAAACATTTCTAAATTCATATGGCAGGGGAAACAACTAATAATTAGACTTAAAATACAACCATAAAATCATGTAAGAATAATGGGGTGTTGGGACACCTCAACTTTTGTTTCTATTTCTGGTCGGCTCAACTAAGGCCCGTGATTTCATGGATTAGAGACTTTTCGCATACTCGATACTCTATATTGAAAAGAGCCTCTTGTTCAATCCCCTTAATATAGTTCAGTTTTCTAATGTACCATTAAAAGGTGTCAGCTTGGGAAAATGAACCAAAATAACATAAAAAATATGTAGAACCATACAAACATCAAAGAACATTTCATATCAAATTTCATACCATACTCATACTGATATTGGGTTAAAAAAATGGTCTCAATATGGACTCAGCTACCTGCATCAAATGTTCTATAATGATACACTTAAATCATTTGAACAATTAGGAAATTAGTTTTTCGCTACCAAAATATGAACTTTTCAGATACTTACAACTCAGACATTTCCTCACAACACATAAGGATTTAAAAAGAATTAAAAACCCTTCTACAATAGAACAGTTTTTAAGGGTGCTATCACACTTGGTTCAAATACCTGGTGTCACAGTTGTGGATCTGTCTGTTCCTCTGGTGTATGTGTGTGTGCGTGTTTATGTGTGTGTGTGTCTTCTCCGCGTGGCTGTCTGTTGTGTTTACATGTCATCAGCTGGGTGGTCACGTGCTCTGCTGCTATCAGTAACCTCAGCTGTTAGCACTCCAAAGGTGCAGCACATTACTGCACCTATATCTGTTCAGCAGTCCTGTTTTACGTTGTCAGTTCATTGTGGTTCACACCTGTGCCTGTTTCCTGTTAGGCAGCTCTCGCTGAATCCACTGGTGGTGAGTCATCATAGAGTCTGTTGCCTTTAGACTTGTCAAGCACGGTTTTGTTTCACTGACGTTGTTACTGCTGTTCGCACGGATGACACACACAAGAGATTCACTTTGTTTTGCTGCTCTGAAGAACTATTACCGCTGTTAAGCGTTGTCGACTTCCTTGAGAGATGCACCATTGCTCTACCCCTTCCCTCGATATCTGGTGAGATATCAGTAAGAGACTTCACTCTGGATCTGTTGCTCTGAAGAACTATTACCGCTGTTTAGCGTGTCGATTTCCTTAAGAGATGCATCATTGCTCTACCTTATCCCTCGAGATCTGGTGAGATCTATACCAGTTGTTATTTCCTGTTATCCCTGTTAATAAATCAACTTGCATTCACTTGCACTTGGGTATCCTGCGTATTTGTGACAGAACAAACTGAGCATTATGGACCCAGCAAGTGTTTCGGAGATCCAGAGCCTTTTGTCGCACAGCTCTGCCCGTCTAGACCAACAGGTCAAACAAATGATGGTCACCAGTCAGGCCATTCAGGCGTTGGTCATCCAAGTTTCCGAGCTCACCGCTCAGGTACAAAGACTAAGTTCTGGGCTAAGTTCCGCGGCGGTTTTACAAGCTCCTCCCACCATGCCACTCACAAGTCCTGCACAAGAAGATAATCATCAAACCACTGAACCGCGACTTCACCACCAGCATGTTATTCGGGTGAGCCTCAATTTTGTCGATAATTTTTAGCCAAATGTTCACTATATATTACATTACAACCCTCGTCATTTCCCACCGAGGACAGTATGGTGGCATTTGTTATCAATCTACTGGCTGGAAAGGCGGCCCTATGGGGTACCACTGTCTGGGAGCGAAAACTTCCCTGCTGCACTTCTTTTAAGTCATTTTCTGATGAACTAAAGACAGAGAGGCGACTCGGAGACTCGCTGAACTTCGACAGAACAATCTGAGTGTTGCTGAATTCTCCATTGATTTCCGTACTCTAGTGGCAGAGTGCAAATGGAATGCTGAAGCACAGTGGGATATATTTTTTCATGGACTAGCGGATTATATAAAGGATGAGATTTACGCGATGGATCTGCCTAAGTCCCTAGATGACCTCATTGAGTTAGCCATCAGAGTAGACACCCGACTGCAACAGAGAGGAGTTCACAAGGAACGAAAAACACAATGTCTTACTACACAGACTTTTTTTTTACATCTACAGTCCCTGAGATAACCCCACTCGACCACGAATCTGAACCCATGCAGATGGGCAGATTTCGACTTTCAGGAGAGGAGAGACGTCCCCGCGTGTGGAGGGTCTTTGTATGTAATGTGGAGGTGCTGGACATTTTGTGGCTTCATGTAGAGCCAAGAGCAAGAATTCAATTCAATTCATCTTTATTTGTATAGCGCTTATACAATGTAGATTGTGTCAAAGCAGCTTCACATAGAAGATTATAGTGAATTGAAACAGTGTCAGTTCAGTTTTCAGAGATTAAGTTCAGTTCAGTTTAGCTCAGTTCAGTGTGGGGTAAAATTCACTACTGAGAGTCCAAACACTGCAGAGCAATTCCATCGATGCGCAGCACTACAGATCCCGAACCATGCAAGCCAGAGGCGACAGCGGCGAGGAAAAAACTTCACCAATTGGCGAAAGTGAAAAATTTAAAAAACCTAGAGAGAAACCTGGCACAGTTGGGCACGACCATTTCTCCTATGGCCAAACGTCTTGTGCAGAGCTGCAGTCTAGGTGCAGGAAGCTGGACCTCAGTGAAGACTTGTCTGTCCTTGGAGCATCACAACAATCAGTCTCATGCTCTCCACTCTTCCATGACCACCACAGCAGCTGCTCAGGATACGGCCTGATCCAGGATTATGAAAACCTTGGGATCACCTCGTCGTTGGTCTTGGATCCCATCAGTGGCACTGCATAGTCTGAGGGCCTCGGGATGAGTACCCCCAGGTTGAAATACAGAATAAGGACAATAATTAGCGTAGCTGCTGTACAAAGTGTATAAAAACAAGAAGCAAAATCCTGCGTGGAGCACACTCATGCGTCATACCGCTATGTAATGCACTGAGTGTATGCTTTGCTAAAAAGATAGGTCTTTAATTTAGTTTTGAACTGCGAGAGTGTGTCTGAGCCTCGGACATTATCAGGAAGGCTATTCCAGAGTTTTGGGGCCATAAATGAGAAGGCTTGACCTCCTTTACTCGATTTTGCTATTCTAGGTACTACTAGAAGCCCTGAGTTTTGAGATCGTAAAGAGCGAGTTGGGTTGTGTTGTGGAAAGTTGCGCTGGATCTCGACAAACATCTTCTAAGTTTCAAAAAAGAAGCTGAGGTCTTCGAAGTTCTCAAGTTGAAGCAGTTTATTGTTACCGCAGAGATGGTCGATCGAGCTCTCTTCCTCCTTATGTTCAAAAATCCACAGTTTATATACAGTTTCTTAACCATAGGTATCATGAGATATGATGTAACATCACCCTATTCCCAGCTCCAATAGGATCCTAGCTTTTTAATTAATGGCTGTATGTTTTTCTGTTTTTACATATCTTAAAGGTCATATAGCATGTGCTTGCAATCATGTGTTTGCATATGATCATGTTGTTTTCTATACTTTTTAAATGATTCTCCTTATGTATGCTATTCTGGTGAGAGTTGTTTTCGTCTTGGTCAATACATACATTTGTCTAAATGTATTGCATGCGCTCTGTCTGAATGTTCTTACTTGGGCGCATGACCTGCTGTGCTTTAAGGCCATAAGGCCCCTAATTATAAGGCCCTGCATGTCTGTGCGTTTCCTCTGCATCTCTTGAATCCATGTATTTCTATAAGTGTATTTTAATAATAATCTATATTTTATAGTGGCAGATTTTATAGTGATTACATAATAAAAGTTCCTCTATAATTCTCCTATATAAATCCCCCCTCAGGGACTTAATCAAAAAGTCCCTTTCCTAAATCCCTCGCTGAAGTGCAACTTAAGAATCTAACATCATTCCAAGTCTTAACATACTGGTGCAACCAAAAACGTTGCCCATCTTTTTTCTTATCAATTGTCAGAATCCTTGCGCCGCACTTCAGAGGAGAAACGGAACCAAACATCTCCCTCCACTTTTGGCTTTAGAAGAAGTAAAAGATCCCGCTCTCCCTAACTAAATACTTTCTTGGGGAGTTCAACACACAACAATCATTAGTCATATTAAAAGTATATGCTTTGTCAGCTTTGCTCACAGCCGTGGTTATACAACATACATAGTTGATTAAGCAACATACAATAGAAAATATTAATATTTCTAGAACATTCATGGTGCCTGTAAAATAACTATATCTGATGTTTTATCCCACGTCGCCAGAGGTACTTCTGAGTACTGTCTGGTGTTGGAGCAAACAGTGGGTTTTTAAACCTCCAGTAGAGTTTGCTCTTATTCTCCTTTCGTCGTTAGATACTGAGGTGTTCCTTGATCCGTAATCATCTTCCCTCTTTCCCCGTGTACATCTGATACGAGCTCCGGCAGCTTCGATGAACTCCTAAATACAAAGAAATTTCATAGTAAATATGGCTTAAAATGACTACACAATCTTTCAGTTCAGTCTACTCTATTTGCATTGTCCTGTATTAAGCTTATAGGTGGGCATAGATTAATTTTTTTAATCTAGATTAATCTAGATTAATTTCGAAATTAATCTAGATTAATCTAGATTAAAATGGCTCATTTGAATTCTGCCGAAGGCATTCAAAATATGTGTGTTACCCAAATAATAAGTCTTTGAGAACAGGTTTCTCAAGCCAGGTGGTGCATTAGACAAGGGGCTCATCTCCTGTTTCAAAAATGCATCACAAACTGCTTGAGAAACTGTTCTACTATGATAATTGGTGATGAAAATAAATGATGTTCAATAAGATGTACTTGTGTTTACTGTTTATTCAGTTAAACATCAATGTTGAACTGTAGGCCCACATAAGCTCCAAACAGCGATTTTTTTATTACCTTAATCCATCTAAAGTCATAACTGAGCTAAACAGAAATGGAATTAAGATGTGGAGTATGCAGATATTAGTGGCATTATTGAAGTAAACACGGCGGTCTTTAGGACCTTTCGCCATATTTTCCGACAAGATCCACACGCGGCTGTCAGTAAAGGACTGCACACACACACACATACACACATCGCGAAATGCGGAAGTTTTTTTTCTTACCATTTGGCATGCGTTATTAAATTCCATAACATTCTCTCCGTATTTGCGTCTAATACCCCACTTTGTCACGAAGGACTGAATGAAATATCCGTGAGTTAAAATGAAACTGCTGACCTGCAGTTAGAGTCAGGCAGCCTGCTGATTTGATTCAGAAGGGCAGACGGCTCACCGGTCAGGTATCCATCCGCGCTAATAGGTGAAAGTTATCACAGCTTGGGTAAAATAGACCCAGCTCCCAACCTAACTTTGAGAATAGATTAACGGCGATATTTTTTTTATCGCGCGATAAGAGTCTCGCGTTAACGCAGCACGTTAACGCCGATAACGGCCCAGCACTAATTAAGCTATTTATGCTTAAACGCTTATCTTTGTAATTTAAAGCCTCTTAAAATTAGTAAAAGCTAAATAATTTGTTTTTAAGACATTAAAGATAAAATAAATTTTAAGGTATTAATTGTTTTCAAAACTCATCCAACTGGTCCAAATCTGGCCTAAAGACTTCATAGTCTCTGTAGTCATGATTGGCAGCAACTTTAGCTATCTATCTGAACAGAGGCAAGCGAAGGACAAAACAAATATAGCAATTCTTATTAATATTCCAATCTTAAGGAACCATTGTGCCAATGATCCATATATGGAAGCAAACTAGTCAGTAAAGTTCTTATCTTCTTCAGAATTCTCTATTAATTTTCCTCAGATTTGACAATTTTCGCATGGCTTGCACCTAGGGCTTTATTTGGAATATGAGTGCAGCAACAGGTGCAATATTTTACCAAGCCATTTTATTTGTTGGAGCCAATTGTTCTCCTAATGCTATAAGGGCATCATTTTTGTAATTAATAAATCTTTGTTAGGTTGTAATAAATGTAGTTAATCCATTCTAAATTTTTCATTGCAGTTTTCCACAATATTATAGACTTAAGTTATGCTTTTACTTTATCTCTAGCTTTTAAACTCCACTGGTATTCCTCTAGGTTGGCCAATTGCATATATGCAAACTTCTGAGTCAGGTGTATATTGTCTCTTATCTCGATGCTTCCAATTCTGTAGACTTTGTCTATCGTCTTGCTCTTTAACCCAATCAGTTATTATCACTTCCTGTATTAGTTTAACTCTAGTGTAAATCCCTTTCCAATTTAATGGAATATTGGGGCGCAATAGTCGCCTTCCACAGACCAAGTAATAGTCCATTGATTCATCTTGTTGTATTAAAGGAAATCATCTTACGAATTGGACATTTCATCTAATGCAAATACCTAGTGTGTGGTTAGTTAATTTTTAATAATTGCAACTTCTGAAACTGGCAGCATTCTAATAGTTATTGTAGCTGTAGCCATTTGGAAGGTTTGCATATAAACATTTTATTTTCCCCACATTTCCATTTTAAATGCCAAATTATTGCACAATTTCTTTTAAATTTTCCCCCATTTGTTGATCCGTTTGTTTGATTATAACATTCATATTCTAATATCTTATTTATCACATATTTTGTAGGGATCTCTCTTATTGTTGGTTGAATTCTAATGTTCATTTCTTTACATCCCTTTTTTTCAATCTATCATTGTTTTCTAATAGACATTTGGAGTTTTCTATAATATCAAGACATTGAGCCTGGCAAAAAGGGAGTCATTGCAGTTATTTTCCTGAATTTTGCACAATGTCTATAATCATGAAGTTTTACAACCACTATAAGCTTTTTTTTTTTTTTTTTTTTTTTTTTTACATATTAAGCAATTGGATATTTGTAATTCTACAAATGTGTACTTTGCCCAATGATACCACTCATTGTTATTAGCTGCTTCTAAGAGCTGATCATCTAAGATCTGGTCATAGTCAATTTCTTCATAAATCGCATCTGTATCGGTTTGATTTTCATGCATATCCTCTGGGTCGGCATTTTTCTTGTGATGATTGTTCTTTACCTTCATTTTGTTGTAGGATATTCACCCCTTTCCAAGAAAATTAAGAAGTCAATTGTTGGATACCTTTGTCTGATTCCATCAGACTGGGATAATCCTTTACCTTTGGAGAAATTACCTCTAGGCTTTCACTCATCTGTATTTGCATCACCATCAGCAACAGCAGGAACATCTTCCAAAACAGCTTCCTTCTGTCGTTCCCTGCTTTGTTCCTGTGAATGAATAGCTTCATACACGACAGTTAGTTTTTCTTACAAGACCAAATTCTTATTTCCCCAATATATTAGACAGGCCACAAGTGTGGAACAGCTCATTAGTATTTCATACAGTGTTAAGTTCCTGTTTCTATTAGTTTAAGTGTAATAACTCATTAAAGCATCTGTTTACACATCAGTCCAGTTTACTAATCCAAAATCAATTTAGTTTATCGTTTTCAGATATTTTTAAAAAGAGTTATGGCCTTAATAGATCTTCTTGGTGCCATTGACCAGTCCTTGTCATTGTGCATGATAAATTCACTTTAGCCTTTGATTTATTCTTAATTAACAGTACTTCTTTAACAGTTTCATTTATTTGTTTGTTTATTTATTTAATCACTTATTTGACTTTAAAATCTGCTACATTGTTTTCTTAAATGACAAAAGTAATTTCTCTTTTATCTCAAATACCTTTATTGCATCTGTGTTTCCTATTAATTCAATGATGAATTTGTGCAGTTCTTCCTGTTTCATAAATTCTCACCAGTGCTGTTTTTGCAAAATCCTCTGTTCCATCAATGCTAAAATCAGTCATTCCTAAAAGTCATCATATGTTTTCTGCTTTTAACTGAGCTAAAGCTTAATGGAGCTGCAGATAATTAAATCCACTACATATTGTAACAAACTACTATTATAAGATTTTCAGACGCATCGGTGTATATATAATTTTCACTAGCAAATGTAAATACTAATAGATACCTACCCTCCTGTTAATTACCTAAAATTGGCTGAACAGAAATTAATCACTTAACAAAATTTGACATCAAAAGGAACATTTGTTCATAAAATGTAAGAACCTCAGTTGGAAAATTTTCTCTCATTGATTGTTCTTATATTCTCAGCTTTTTACCTGATTTGATTACCAGCATAATTAAAGTATTTTAATTCAAATTAAATTCAAATCTTACTAGTTACATACACCGTCATACCTGAACTGAAATATAATTCAAAAAATATCCAAGGACATATTGCATATTACAATTACTTGGTGCTAATAATCCTACTCTCAATAAAACTTCAATATTGTTTTTACATATACCCATTTCAGCATGTTTCTCCTTTTCTCTGCAGATGTTCATCTGGTTTAATTTTAACTCTCACTGTACTGGTTAATTTTCTAACTCTAAATCTGAGTCCTGCAGTGATAATAATTCTTTAAATATTTAACACTTGAATCATTTTGAGCTATTTATTCAACATGCATGTTGCATTCATTATTATTATTATCTCTCTCTTGATTGATATTTACTTCCTAAGGCAAGCCTATCTAACTGATTGTATACATAGCTTTCATGTAATTTTTGTAAGTTAACTAAAAATTCACTGAATCTTTTTGGTCTGTTTTGCTTTACTCATTAGTTTTCAAATTTAGTTCCCAATTTTTTACTTATATAGCTATATATGAAACAAAGCTGTTATATTAAACCCCATTTCCCCCCCGAATCATCTTTCAATACACTTAGAGCTTCTTACTGTTGACCTATTCTGATGTGCTGTTCTTTTTCCTTCAGTTTCTTCTTGGTATAATTTTTTCCTAAGTCTGAATCTCTTTCAGCATAATACTTTTATGTGCAGTCAATAAAAATCTGCTTTTTACTATCCATGCTTGAGAAATGTTTAACTAAATTCATTTTTCCCATTATTAATTGTCCTACATGTTCTATTTAATAGATTTTATCTTTTTATTCTATAATCTTTTTTTAATTGCAATTCATTTTACTAAATGTGAAGTCCTAATTTATATAGTGCCTTTTTTCCTAACTTACTTGACAGGAGTCTGATTTGATTCAAGAAAGGGCTCACTTTTTCTTTAATTTGCAATGTACTTGATTTGGATCATGGTTCTATTGGGCTTTTGAGATCGAGTTTGCCAGGCCACAGCCAACCTCTCTACCTTGCACTCCGAGGCAACTGTTCCATAGATGGTGCAGTCTTTGCATTGTTGTATTCAGGAATCCCCACATTTCCTGCATATTTAAGGAGTTAAAGTGTAGCATTTCTCCTTCCTCTTGTTGCTGGCTTTTCTTTTTCCCAGCTGATGTTGCTGGAAAGTCTAGCTCTTTTTGATCAGTTCATCAGTCTCTTGTTTCTCCTTCTTTAAGTGTCTCTTGAACATATATTGATAGATCACGTCTCAGTAGTTCTCTGTATGCAGTGCCTGGCTCACTGCTTATAGTTCATGTAATAAGAGTCCACAGTCAACAATTTGCTCCTTGTGTTTTTCCAAACACCTTATTCTATTTCCCAGTGCCTTCAGGGATGTCCGGCAGTTGAGAAGACTAGGGCCCTTCAAAGTCCATCTCCTTGCCCCTTAATTTATTATAATAATTTACTTAGTTTATTATATAAGTATTTTTCCACTTTCCCATTTTTCCCTCATCAAATAAAGACTCCTCTCATCTATTTTCTCCTCTTTGCTGTCCAACCGCTGATTTTTCTTAATATTTATTACTAAGTCGTCTATATCTTTTATTATTTTCCTGTGTCTTTAATTTTTTCTAATTCCATTTCTTTAGGTTCAGCTTGTGCTTTACTTATTTTTCTCTTAATTTATTCTAGTGTTCCTTATTGGTATTTTTTGGATTTTTCATACCTGTTTCAATTCAACAGTACATATTTTTCACTTTTTACACAATCATCTTTTTAGTTTTTACCTTTTGTTTTATTCTTTTGATTTATAAGTATTAGTTTCTTTATTTTTTCTCAGAGTTTCTATTTCCTCACACATGGCTTACATCAAATGTTCCTTCCTTTTGCCATTTGCCAATATTTTCTGTTCTGTTCGCTCTTTTATTATTCATGTCTTATATTTATCTATATTTTAATTCTAATATTTCCCTCTGTGTTATTCCTCTCTGTTCCCAAATGTTTAACTTTTTACTTTATTCTTTTATAAAACACATTATTTTTTCTTCCAACTTCTATTTACGTTATCATAATAATCTTATACTTTTTTGTAATATACACTTTTTCCCTCACTAATATTAAATCAGATGCTATTGTTCACTAAATTAAATTACATTCTAAGAATTTATTTTATGATTATTTTATTTTTTGTTTCAGCATATGTCAAACTATATCACATACTTCTCCTTAATTTAATATATTTCTCTTTATATCTTTCTATCTGAACTGAATTCATTTATTTCTTTAATATTATAATCTCTTCCCTAAACTGCATCAGTCTCTCTTCTAATTTTTCTTTATCACACAATATTTGTAGTCCATCTTTTATGCTATAATCTACAATGATGATTCTTTTATCTCTCTCTTTATCATAAACACTATTAAACACAAACACTTAACCACACTCTCACATTCTTGTCCCTCAAGTTTAGAGGACTCATTCACTCAAAAACAGAGAGCCCCCCTCTTTGCCATGTGCCACTTAAGGGATGGTCCAGGAGAGGCAGCTCTGCATGTCCACTAAATATGGAATTTTACACAACCATTCACACAGACGCAGACACACAACACTAAAGCAGTAGCTACAGGAATTTCCTTGCGCACATCTCTATACTCCAATCTGCTTTTAATCTCTTAACTGTCACCACAGATTCAGGATTCACTCTTAAAATCTAACAATGCTCTATGCATATTCTACATCATTAAAAAAAACTTCCCAAATCAGAGTAACAGTTACTAGTTAACGTTTGTCGCTATCAAGGCCTCTTAACGAGCAAACACAGATCATTTGCATGCAAACTATTCTTTTTTCTCTTTTTTTCTGTAATCAAAACCTCCCTTTATTACTTTTATTTCTTTTCTTTTGGAGGAACAGTTAAAGTCTTTACCATCACAAGCATGTCCTGGGAGACAAAACAAACTTTTTTACATGCAAAACTGCTTTTTTTAATTGTTGTGGCCACTTTGTTTGCTTTGTCCCTCCAGCCCAGCATGTGCAATTTTTTATTTATTTATTCTCCAATCAAATAATATTTTTACCTATATTGTAGTCTCTTATTATAATACTCACTTTCTCTCACACTACACCTCAGTAATTTCTCTTTAACACTGATCATTTTTAAGCACACCCCCTTCTCATGCTTTTAAAAATTCTATTCTCTCACCACATGCATCCTCATCCACAAATTTCTCAGCCTTTGCATTCTCATTCAATCTTATTCTCTTTTCTTCAAAAAATCCCCATTCCCTTCGGTCCAGACCACATACATATAAAAACCCAACATATAGACTAACAAGACTAACTCAGGCCAGTCTACTGAGATCCAGCCCTTCCTGTAGGGGCTTTTGGGGTCAGATTAAAGGCCTCCTCCCAATTTCCCTGTCTCTATCGGGCGAAATTGACTCTAATCCACAGGCGAGTACAGAGCGCTCCTTTGCTCCAACCACACTTTACAGAAAGCGATCACTCCAGTGCTGCCTCGCGCGCCTGCTCACGCCTCTCGCGTAGCACATGCATGTAACTCTCTTTTATACGCATATAATTTACAGCCATTCGTTAGTACAAGCACATACCTTGACAACCTGGAAGACCTCTTTTTCCTACAAATAGTTCACTTCACTATTCTTTTATCATTTACTTTATCGTTCTTTTTAATTAATTTAGTCGATTTATAGGTTCTTTTCAATGGTGAGGTATTTTATAAGTCAAGTTCAGGCATCTGGTCCACCTCACAGAACCCTCCACAGAGAACCAAATTATGAAGCCAAAAAATTTGCTCACCTTTTTTTAATCTGCGCGCTTTTTGGTCTCTGCGTGAGAGTCTGCCAAGGATTGGCCCATTGACACCTTCCTTCGACAGCCTCAGTCCAGCCCCACGTTTTGAAGGCGCCAAATTATGTTGTGGAAAGTTGCGCTGGATCTTGACAAACATCTTCTAAGTTTCAAAAAAGAAGCTGAGGTCTTCGAAGTTCTCAAGTTGAAGCAGTTTATTGTTACAGCAGAGATGGTCGATCGAGCTCTCTTCCACCTTATGTTCAAAAATCCACAGTTTATATACAGTTTCTTAACCATAGGTATCATGAGATATGATGTAACATCACCCTATTCCCAGCTCCAATAGGATCCTAGCTTTTTAATTAATGGCTGTATGTTTTTCTCTTTTTACATATCTTAAAGGTCATATAGCATGTGCTTGCAATCATGTGTTTGCATATGATCATGTTGTTTTCTATACTTTTTAAAATGATTCTCCTTATATATGCTATTCTGGTGAGAGTTGTTTTCGTCTTGGTCAATACATACATTTGTCTAAATGTATTGCATGCGCTCTGTCTGAATGTTCTTACTTGGGCGCATGACCTGCTGTGCTTTAAGGCCATAAGGCCCCTAATTATAAGGCCCTGCATGTCTGTGCATTTCCTCTGCATCTCTTGAATCCATGTATTTCTATAAGTGTATTTTAATAATAATCTATATTTTAATAGTGGCAGATTTTATAGTGATTACATAATAAAAGTTCCTCTATAATTCTCCTATAGTTGTAGCGAGACAGGAGGTTGGTTAGATAAACAGGAGCTAGATTATTTAAGACTTTATAGGTAAGGAGCAATATTTTATATTCAATGCGAAACTTAACAGGCAGCCAGTGTAAGCAGGATAAAATTGGGGTGATATGATCATATTTTCTAGACCTGGTAAGAACTCTGGCAGCTGCATTTTGCACTAGCTGAAGTTTGTTAATAGAGGATGCTGGGCAACCAGCAAACAGAGCATTACAGTAGTCCAGCCTAGAAGTCATTAAAGCATGAACTAGTTTTTCTGCATCTGATATGGATAGCATACTTCGCAATTTAGCTAAATTTCTCAGATGGAAGAAGGCAGTTTTTGTGACATGGGATATATGATTTTCAAAAGTTAAATTGCTGTCTAATATGACACCCAGGTCTTTTATAGTAGAGCTAACGCTAACTTTTTTGTATCCCTCTAATTCCAGGTCAAGTTGTGAGATCTGCTGTGTACAGGATTTAGGCCCGATAAATAATAATTCTGTTTTGTCTGAGTTTAAGAGAAGAAAATTGTTGGTCATCCAGTCTTTAATATCTTTAATACACTCAGTTAACTTAGATATGTCAGACAACTCATCAGGTTTAGTTGAAATGTATAATTGAGTATCATCTGCATAGCAGTGAAAGCTGATCCCGTGTTTTCTAATAATGTCTCCCAGGGGAAGCATGTATATTGTAAAAAGCAAAGGGCCTAAAACTGATCCTTGAGGGACCCTGTACTTTACTGGCCTGACTTGTGAAAGCTGTCCATTAATATTCACAAACTGGTAACGATCCGCTAAGTATGACCTAAACCATTGAAGCGCCTGTCCTTGGACACCTGTAGAATATAAGCGGTCTATGAGAATATTGTGGTCGATGGTGTCAAATGCGGCACTAAGATCGAGTAAAACTAATAGCGAGATGCACCCTTGGTCAGCAGCTAAGAGGAAATCATTGGTTATTTTTACTAATGCGGTTTCTGTACTGTGATGAGGCCTGAAACCTGACTGAAACACTTCAAAAATATTGTTTGTCGGCAGAAAGGAGCATAATTGGTTAGAAACAACTTTTTCTAGTATTTTAGACATAAACGGAAGATTTGAAATAGGCCTACACTGCAAAAAAGCTTTTCTTAGTTAGATTTTTTTGTCTTGTTTCTAGTCCAAATATCTAAAAATTCTTAAATCAAGAAGAATTTTCTAGACAAGCAAAACATGTTGTCTTGTTTTAAGAAATAATATGCCAAAATCAAGAGAGTTTTTCCTTAAAACAAGCAAAATAATCTGCCATAGGGGGAAGCAAAATAATCTTATGTCAAAAGGGAAAAACAAGATTATTTTGCTTACCCTATTGGCAGATTATTTTGCTTGTTTTAAGAAAAAACTTTCTTGATTCTGGCATATTATTTCTTAAAACAAGACAACATGTTTTGCTTGTCTAGAAAATTCTTCTTGATTTAAGAATTTTTAGATATTTGGACTAGAAACAAGACAAAAAAATCTAAATAAGAAAAGCTTTTTTGCAGTGTATAATTAGCTAAGTTGCTGGGGTCCAGTTGTGGTTTCTTAATAATAGGTTTAAAAACAGCTAGCTTGTAAGGATTTGGAACATGGCCTAAAGATAAAGAAGAGTTGATAACGTTAAGGAGAGGTTCTCCTATAACAGGTAGCAATTCTTTCAGTAATTTTGTTGGAATTGGGTCTAACATACACGTAGCTGGTTTAGAACTATTTATGACTTTATCTAGCTCTTGGTGTTCTATAATTTTGAAGCATTGTAGGTTATTTTGATTCAGTGGAATGTTTACGGGATCTGGGGTATAAGGTGGTGCAGAAAGTTTAACATCATCTATTTTCTGTCTAAAGCCTTCTATTTTATCACTGAAAAAATTCATGAAGTCATCACTACTAATTTGCGGTGGGACATTTAGTTCTAGAGATGATCGATTATTTGTTAGTTTAGCAATGGTGCTAAATAAAAATCTCGGATTGTTATGATTATTTTCTATCAGTTTGCGGAGGTGCTCGGCCCTGGCAGATTTAAGTAGTATAATGTCTACATCAAAGACCTCATTTCCATAAGACAATATTAGATCTAATGTATGCTTTAAGCGATGGGTTGGACCAACAGCGTTTTGTTTTATCCCAAGTGAATGAAGTAGATCCATAAAGGCGAGCCCTAGTGTATCATTGGCGTCGTCTACGTGGATGTTAAAGTCTCCTACAATTAGTATTTTATCAGTTTTAACTAGTAAGTCAGAAATAAAATCAGAAAACTCTTTTAGAAAATTGACATAGGGTCCTGGGGGTCTATATATGGTGATTATAGCGAGAGATATCCTAGGTTTTTTCATAATATCCGGAACCATAATATTAAGAGCTAATACTTCAAAAGAGTTAAACTTAAGTCCATTTCTCTGATTAACATTAAGAAAATCACTAAAGATTGATGCAACTCCACCACCACGACCAGTTTGACGAGCGTTTAATTGTTGATCTAATAACACGAGGAACAGACACAGTCTCAATGTGGTTAGCTAGACATGTATTACTGTAGTTTAAGTGGGACGAACAAGAGTCTATATGGATAAAATGTGAAGGTAACACTTTATATTGATGGTCACCCTTTAGATAGCCTGCTGACCATAAGTTACTTTTCAAGTTCTTATCTGTTTACTCTCATCTGGGTAGTATCTGTAGATTGTCTTTTAAATGTTCTTAGGCAGTCATTACAATGTCTACAAGATGTAAACATTTATTAAACTTTCGGTAAGTTAAGTGTTACCAATTTAGGTTCTAGATGTTCAACAATGTATCAGTAGATATGCAACAAATCTTCAAAAGATGTTCAACAGTGTATTAGTAGATATGCAACAAATCCTCAACATTTAGGTTCTAGATGTTCAACAGTGTATCAGGAGTTATTCAATAAATCTTCAACAGATGCTCAACAGTGTATTAGTAGATATGCAACAAATCCTCAACATCTATTAAACTTTTGGTAAGTTACGTGTTACCAAATTAGGTTGCAGATGTTCAACAGTGTACTAGTAGATATGCAACAAATCCTCAACAAGTTTTCAGTACATTTACCACCAAGATTGTTTTTGTTGTTATTGTCTGCATGTAGTTGTTAACCAGTTTATCAATAGACTTTCAGTAAACATTCAGATGCCTATAAGTAGCAACACAATTTAATATGAACTTTAATCAAATATAAAGTTAGGGTTAGGTACAATTTTTTATACATGTATTTGCAGGTGTATTCAATTAACTATTCGTTGCATTTAACCTAACTTTCAGTAGACAGTTAATTTACTTGAAGGTACATTTATCTGCTCATCTGTTGTCACACTAGGCCCATCAAAATGAAGTGAAAACCTAAAAAATGCTGTTGAATGACTGTAAGGAGCCAACACCACAGACAGCATGGTTTCTAGTCAGTAAATGTTCAGCAGATAGTCAACAGACAGGTAGCAACACTGATGCAACTATTTGAAGAAAAAGACACAACAGCACCACACGTACAAAAATTTAAAAATAAATACCAGAGTCATTAGTTCGTCCAACTGCTTTTAATTTATTGCTGTCAAAACAAAAATAAAATATAAAAATTAACAGCCCAGGTAATTAAGCTGAAGAAAACATTCGGTTGAGGACAATTAAGAACAATTGTTATTACATTTGAAGATTTCAGATGCAAAACCTTTAAGTGCCATATAACATTCATTCATTCATTTTCTTTTAGGCTTAGGCCCTTTATTAATCGGGTTGCCACAGCGGAATGAATCGCCAACTTATCCAGCATATGTTTTACGCAGCGGATGCCCTTCCAGCTGCAACCTATCACTGGGAAACATCCATACACACTCATTCACACACATACTTTACACTACGGACAATTTAGCTTACCCAATTCACCTGTACCGCATGTCTTTGGACTTGTGGAGGAAACCAGAGCACCCAGAGGAAACCCACACGAACACGGGGAGAACATGCAAACTCCACACAGAAATGCCAACTGACCCAGCCGAGGCTTGAACCAGCGACCTTCTTGCTGTGAGGCGAACGTGCTACCCACTGTGCCACCGTGATGCTGCCATATTTTTTTTTTCTAAAATCCATATTTTTTTCAGGCTCAGTTCAGTAATTTAACTATTTTTTGTGGCAAAGAATTGTTTTTGGTTTGAAGAAGGTTGCTGGTTTGAGCCTTGGCTGGGTCAGGTGGCATTTCAGAGAGAACGAAGCATCCTAGAGATGTTGTCCGACATGAGTTCAGCTCCAGCTCGACTAGGGTGCAGCCCGTCAAGCACGGAAAAGCCTAGGACGCTCCCAGAAAAGATTCCAGTTATTGGCAAAGAGCAGTTTCTGTTCATTACACCATGTTAATAGCCATTCATTTAGAGCAAAACGTCTACTGAACCTTTCATTTCCTCGGCGGTAGGTAGAAAGCGGTCCAGAAACGATGATCTGCTTGGCGGGCGAGGTGCGTCGAACCGTCTTGATCAGGCTCCTGAAGTCCCTGTGTAGTTCGTCCCCACATGGAGGACGACGGCACCAAGGCTCTCGCCAGTCGGAGATCCTGAAGAGGGACTTCAGGAGCCTGATCAGGATCTCCGACTGGCGAGAGCCTTGGTGTCGTTGTCCTCCATGTGGGGACGAACGACACCAAGGCTCTCGCCAGCGCTCAGGATAGTAGGAATCTGTGTAGAAATATTCTTAACGCGAGCACCAGGAAAGCAAAATGTGCGTACTTTATTACCTGAAGTGGAAGCAGGACGGACATGGCGGACGATGGAGTCACCGATGTTAGCCACATCGCAACCCGTCTCGCGGAGAGGGGCAAATCAGTTCTTCGTGGAGATCTCGAACACGGGAGGAGGAGACGCTCTCCCCCGGGGCTTGCTGGTCACCTTACACGGCTGCACCCAGGGGCCGAGGTAGCCGGGTTTCAGCGTGAACGACGCCTGGGCGAACCATGTCCTCGGTGCGCTGGGCCTGGACATAGGAACACACGGGGTTGAGGTAGATGGAGTGTCACGGCTGTATCGTGCACTTACCTCTGATGAGCGAGCTGCAGCCCGGGACACACCGAGCAAGAATCCGGCCGTGGGTATGAGGTTACAGGCAGTTGAGCGCATTAGAAGTGAACCTTCTAACAGCACCTTTTTGACTGTCAAATAATGTTTTAATTATGACATACATAAGTGTAACGCCCTAGTCGACTCCGGAGCAGAGGGAAATTTTATTGACTCTAAACTGGCCTATAGACTAAACATTCCTGTGGTCCCTCTTTCTTTACCTATTGCTGTACACTCTCTAAATAGTATTTCTCTTCCTACCATCACACACTCCACCGTTCCTTTAAGACTCATCACTTCTGGTAACCATTCAGAGACTATTACTTTTTTAACAGAGACTATAGCCACTTCTGTGATTCTCGGGCAGCCCTGGTTGGTTTTGCATAAACCGCACATTAATTGGGGGTTTAATGCAGTTTTTTTTTTTTGTGGAGCGAGAGCTGTCATGAGTCTTGTCTATTGTCTGCTTGTTCTGCTGTGTCTCGTTCTGTGTTTCAGGAGGAACAGATGGATCTATCAAACATGCCTCGTGAGTACAATGACCTGAAGAGAGTGTTCAGTAAGTCTCGGGCTGCTTCTCTTCCTCCTCACCAGGGGCGTCGCTAGAGCCCATTTACTGGCCATAAATTGCCAGTGCCCCAGTAAATGCTTTGAGGTGTGATTTACTTCATATGCAAGTTTATTTATTAAGAGTCGTAATTCCAAAATAAAGACATTATTCCCTATGTGCAACCGAACCAACGCTGGTGAAAGCAAAGTAGTTTAATCAAAAAGCAAACAGAGCACGTGCGCAGAAAGAAAACATACCTGTGT
Organism: Danio kyathit; assembly: GCA_903798195.1. Classification (NCBI taxonomy): domain Eukaryota; kingdom Metazoa; phylum Chordata; class Actinopteri; order Cypriniformes; family Danionidae; genus Danio; species Danio kyathit. Next base: position 43,803,190 of record LR812536.1, read on the forward strand.
GCCTCACGCATCGCTCCTGATGGACACTGATGGCTGCTCTCCTCCCGTAAGTCCCGGTTGCAAACATGCACACACATATATATATATATATATATATATATATATAATTTTTTTTTTTTTTTTTTTTTTTTTTAAATAATTACATTTTTTTTGAGGGGGAGCTGTGCCCCAGTAGAGCTTTATGTCTAGCAACACCCCTGCTCCTCACCATCCCTATGATTTCCAGGTATGTCTCCGCCTAAAGGCAAATTATATTCGCTGTCTGTTCCGGAGAGGGAGGCCATGTAGAAATATATTTCTGATTCTCTGGCAGCCAAGATCATTCGCCCCTCCTCTTCACCGGCAGGGGCGGGATTTGTTTTTTTGTGAAAAAGAAGGATGATTCCCTCCGTCCATGCATAGACTATCGAGGGCTGAACGACATCACGGTCAAGAATACTTATCCTTTGCCATTGATGTCTTCAGCCTTCGAGCGTCTGCAGGGGGCGAACTTTTTCACAAAACTAGATCTCCGCAATGCTTATCATTTGGTTCGCATAAGGGAGGGGCATGAGTGGATAAAGGCCTTTAACACCCCCAGAGGGCATTTTGAGTATTGCTTGCTTCCCTTCGGCCTTTCCAACGCTCCAGCTGTTTTCCAGGCATTCGTCAATGACGTGCTGAGAGATATGATGGATCAGTTTATCTATGTCTACCTGGATGACATACTGATATTTTCCCATTCTCTCCAGGAACATGTTCAGCACGTCAGACGAGTGCTTCAGAGGTTGTTAGAGAATGGTCTTTATGTCAAGGGGGAGAAATGCGTTTTTCATGCACAGTCTGTTCCTTTTCTAGGGCATATCGTGTCAGTCGAGGGGATGCGCATGGATCCACAGAAGATTCAGGCTGTGGTAAATTGGCCAACTTGGGATTCCCGTAAGGCCCTACAGAGGTTTCTGGGCTTTGCCAATTTCCACCGGCGATTTATTCGCAATTTCGGCCCACTCGCCACACCTCTGACCGCCTTGACCTCTTCCAAAATGCCGTTTAGGTGGTCTAGCGCGGCCGAAGCCGCGTTTTCCAAACTGAAAGGTTGCTTCATTTCAGCCCCCATCCTGATAGCCCTTGATCCCTCCCGGCAGTTTGTGGTGGAGGTCATTAATATCTGTTATTTATTTAGAATAATAATTGTATAATAACAATAATACTGTTTTATATATATATATATATATATATATATATATATATATATATATATATTTTTTTTTTTTTTTTTATATAATTATTTTTATTTTGAGGGGGAGCGGTGCCCCAGTAGAGCTTTATGTCTAGCAACACCCCTGCTCCTCACCGTCCCTATGACTGTTCGATAGATCTATTTCCAGGTACGTCTCCGCCTAAAGGCAAATTATATTCGCTGTCTGTTCCGGAGAGGGAGGCCATGGAGAAATATATTTCTGATTCTCTGGCAGCCAAGATCATTCGCCCCTCCTCCTCACAGGCAGGGGCGGGATTTTTTTTTTGTGAAAAAGAAGGATGATTCCCTCCGTCCATGCATAGACTATCTAGGGCTGAACGACATCACGATCAAGAATACTTATCCTTTGCCATTGATGTCTTCAGCCTTCGAGTGTCTGCAGGGGGCGAACTTTTTCACAAAACTAGATCTCCGCAATGCTTATCATTTGGTTCGCATTGACCGCCTTGACCTCTTCCAAAACGCCGTTTAGGTGGTCTAGCGCGGCCGAAGCCGCGTTTTCCAAACTGAAAGGTTGCTTCATTTCAGCCCCCATCCTGATAGCCCTTGATCCCTCCCGGCAGTTTGTGGTGGAGGTCGACACGTCAGAGGTTGGGGTCAGAGCCATCCTGTCCCAGCGCTCCTCCTCGGATGGCAAGATCCACCCGTGCGCGTTTTATTCTCATTGTTTGTCACCAGCAGAAAGAAATTACGACATTGGTAATCGTGAACTGTTGGAATTCAAGCTCGCTTTGGAGGAGTGGCGTCATTGGTTAGAAGGGTCGGGGGTCCCTTTTATTGTTTGGACCGATCACAAAAATCTTGAGTACATCAGATCCGCCAAAAGATTAAACTCTAGGCAGGCTCGGTGGGCATTATTTTTCAGACGATTTAATTTTACCATCTCCTATCGACTAGGTTCTAAGAACATCAAACCTGACACGTTATCCCGTATTTTTGATTTTTCTGAGCGCGCATCGTCACTCGGATGCCCACCGGGTCGGTTATTCGTGCCAGAGGAACTATGGTCTGACGTTATCCGGTGGGGACATTGCTCCAAAGTAGCATGTCATCCTGGGGTGAGTCGCACTTTATTTTTTTGTTAAACAATGATTCTGGTGGCCAGCTATGGCTCGTGATGTGCGTGATTTTGTCTTGGCTTGTTCTGTTTGTGCAGTTTCTAAGACTTCCAATCTCCCTCCTGCTGGACTTCTTCAGCCGCTGTCAGTGCCTTCGAGACCCTGGTCCCACATTTCGCTAGATTTCGTTACGAGTCTTTCATCCTCGAACGGCAACACGGTGGTTTTAACTGTGGTGGACCGATTCTCGAAGGCTGCTCATTTCATCCCTCTGCCCAAATTACCTTCAGCCAGAGAGACAGCGGTTGCGGTCATTAATCACGTCTTTTGCATTCATGGCCTCCTGATGGACGTGGTTTCTGACAGGGGTCCTCAGTTTGTTTCCAAATTTTGGAGGGAGTTTTGTAGATTATTGGGGGCCACTGTTAGTCTTTCGTCTGGGTTTCATCCCCAGAGTAACGGTCAGACCGTGAGAACCAACCAGGATCTTGAACGCACATTGCGATGTTTGGTTTCTCAGAATCCCGCCTCCTGGAGCCAGCAGCTCACATGGGTTGAGTACGCACATAACTCTTTACCAGTGTCAGCTACAGGCCTCACTCCGTTTCAGTGTAGCTTAGGTTACCAGCCACCACTTAGGTTTTTCCCAGTCTGGAATCTGAAGCCGCGGTCCCCTCCCCTCACGCCTTTGTTCAGAGGTGCCGCCGCACATGGAGCAGGGCCAGACAGACCCTCCTCCAGGTGGGTGCGCGCACCAAGGCTAAAGCTGTTCGCCACCGGTCTAAGCCTCCCGTTTACAATGTTGGTCAAAAAGTGTGGCTTTCTTCTAAGAACATTCCACTTCGCACCATTTGTTATAAACTGGCTCCTAAATTCATTGGCCCATTTATTGTCACTAAAATCATTAGTCCTGTGGCAATCCGCCTTAAATTACCTCCAGTGTACAGGAGAGTCCATCCCGTTTTTCATGTATTTTCATATGGCCATTAATCCACATACTCCGGTCCCCCCCCCCCACCCCACGGCTGTTGCTAGGTGACAGACACGAAAGTAAATCGCCAAAATGTAAAGACGTACGCACATCACGGTCGTTCTGCTTTTACTGAATCTTTTGGTTTTGGATATACAGAAAGTAACTCGCACAAAAATAATATAAACGTTCAGAACAAAATTCTGAACCTCCATCTTATAATGCTTGGATTCAAAAAGTGTGGGAACTGTATCAAATGAAACAAATAACATATACATTACGACTTCAAAAACAATTTCCCTAAAGAGATGGTCTCCTGTCATGCTGATTCTTGAATAATGAGCCATACTGAACGCCTTGAAGTATCAGAGAACAAGGCCACTTTTTCTTCCTTTCTCCAGTTTATACTTTTTTTGTTTTAAAATAATTATTATTATTGTTTTATTTGTTTATTTTTTATATTATTATTTATATGTCCTTAGCATGTTTTTTTGTTCTCTACATGTATTTACAATCATTTTGGTAGCTAGAAATTGATGGTCTAACATGCAAAAAACAAAAAAAAAAACAAAGAAAAATTACACTGTATTGTACTTTATGCAATGTTGTATTTTCTAATAAAAAAAGGTTAAAAAAGTACATTATGTTGTCCAACAGCTGCTATATTTGTCAAACTGTAGTGAGTTTATTAAACTGCTGTCACTCTGTGTGGGCAGAGTAATACAGAAGGGTGCAGAATATCGCACTGCTATCAGGCAATCAGATTCGAGAACCAGACAAAACTATACACATACACACGCACACTCACACAAAGACCTAAACGGCTTAGCTCCCCAGTTTTTATGGGAGCTCCTGATGTAATTACATCCCCACACATACACCACACTCAATTAACTATGTACAATTGATTACTCTCAGAATATCAAATTCAACTGTAGGTGGTAGATCTTTCTCATATCAACCTTCCTAGAACAGTTCGGGAGGCAGACACACTCTGTCAGTTTAAAACTAGATTAAAGACACATCTCTTAGCTTTTACCATACACATAAAACACAAATGCTTTTGAAATCCAAATCCTCTATCTAAATGATTGTTAGGCTGCATTAATTAGGGCAACAGCAGCTGTGAACACTTCCCAAAAGACATTATAATTTGAACAGCATTTACACTTATGTTAGGCTGTTTCTTCTTATCACAAGGTCTATATAATCTTGGACCAGGCCGTATTCTGAGCAGATGTTGTGGTGGTCATGGAGTAATGGAGAGTGTGAGACTAATTCCTAAAAGACCCCAGTGACAGGCGAGTCTTTGCATTGATCCTGTGAGCCAGCTTGAACACCCCCCGATGACCTTGTAGGGCCTCGCACACGTAATACACAATTATGTAGTGCGTTAACTTTAAATTAGCTCAAAGGGAATATAACAGAACTTAAAGCGGCTCCAAAAGAATAAACTCTCTTGAACTGAACAAACGAATCGTCGAGCGCTCGTTTGAACAGACAGGGCTGTTGACTCAAAATTTAATATTGCTATTCGAACTAAAGTAAAACACTTTAATATTTAAGCAGGGTAACAAGATCTAGGTATAAGGCATTGGATTCATAAGTATACACAGGCCACTTTCCTTTCAATACAAAAGAGACTTTATTGACTACAAACAAAACTAACAAAAACACACATACACACACGCATTCATACAGGTTGTAGACAAGGAATAGAAGGAAAGAAGAGTTTAGGAGAGATGTGATGTAAAACCTCAAGATGTAAAACCTAACCAAGCGAACCAAATAATCAATTCAACCTTTACTGTGTCTTAGACAGGGTTAGCTGTCATTTAACATGATTAGCAGATCATACACCAGTTCAGCAATGGATCTGGAGATGTACTTGCGTTCCTTAGTGATGTGGGGAAGTCCCTCCGTGGAGCTAATTTCCCACATGAGTTCGCTGGTGGTTGGCTGGTCGTTGAAGTGACATCTCTGAGGCTGCTGATGAAATGAAGTCCAGTAGTTTAAGTTGGAGACGGCCATACTGTTGTCGTGTTGACGGGTTTCGCGACGCAACTTAACTAGACTCTCGACGGAAAGAAAAGAAAGAAGAGTAAATGGAAGATGGGGAAGTTTGAGGCTGGTCTCATCCCATCTTGGTGCCCAAGTCCGGCTGGACTGGACCTGAAGAAGAGTTGTCCTGGAAGTGGAGCATCTCCACTTCTCAACAGCTGCTGCTGGTGCAACTCTGTTGGCCTGGACGACTGTACTCTGCTCTGCTCAGACTCTGCTCGCTCCGCTGCCTAAAGAGTTTTGGGGTGATGGGTTTTAACCACCAATGTTTCCGGCCCCTAACAGAGCTGGATCAATAAGGCATTGTCTGTGGATCTGCGTGACAGTCCCATGTCAGCACATGCAGCTTTGTCACATGAGCCATGGTGCTTAGACATATAGCATTAAGCATACATTTATAATATGAACATGATACATTTTACATATCTATAATTAAAAAGGAATGAAAGAAAGGGAAAGGGTTTCACTCATTCATCTCACATAACATACACATAATGGTACGTTGTGATAACTCAAAGCATAATGGTTACCCATGATTAATGCATTCTTAACATATACAGGATTCAGGTGTCATACAAGAGCAATAACATGAGATTTCATTAAAAGTCTGCTATCATCGTTTTGAGGATGATCTGATGAACTTTAAGGTTTGGTGATAGTTTTAAATTTCAGAGAGGATTTTGATTCTCTGTTTTGGAGCAATGTCAGTCAATTCTCTGTCTTGCATGGGGGCTTGAAAACCCCATTTCCTGAGGTCAAACACAAGCTCTTTGTTAAGAAAATTGTTCTCGTGACCAGTTACCCGTTCGTCTTGAGTTAACTTGATCAGGATTGTGGGTCCGATGACACTAGCCTCAAGGCATCCGCTTCCTGCTCTGTACTGCAACAAATGTGGCCTGACCTTCTGATTTTGGTCAGAGACCAAAATTGCTCTCTATCAAGGTGATTCTGATCACAGGTGTCAACTCAATTTTGCATCTTCACCTGTTATTGGTGTCTGCATCGTTAAGTCCTCACAACCTACTCAGACCTGCAGCTTCTGCACGATGGACATCCAGCATTATCCAGCCTCTGGCATTTAGACTGCAGCTCTGCATAAGAAGTTTGGCCAGAGGAGAAATGGTTGTGCCCAACTGAGCTTGGTTTGTCTCAAGGTTTTTTTTTTTCTTCACTTTCGTCTATTGGTAAAGTTTGTTCCTCACCACTGTCGCCACTGACTTGATTGGTTTGGAACTTGTGAAGCTGTGCATCGATGGATTTGCTCTTCAGCATTTGGACTTTCAGCAGCAAAACTTAAACCACACTGAACTGAACTAAACTGAACTCTAAAAAATGGACTGAACTGGACTGTTTTAATTCACTATAACTTCTATGTTAAGCTGCTTTGACACAATCTACATTGTAAAAGCACTATAGAAATAAACATGAATTGAATTTAAATGACTGGCCTGCCTGCAGTCCTGATCTGTCGTCAATAAAGAATGTCTGGCACATTTTGAAGCGCAAACTTCAAACCGTATACTGTTGCTGACTTTAAGACTTGTTTCCAGGAAGAATGGGACATAATTACACCTGAAACATTTCATCACTTGGTATGTTTAGTTCACAAATGTCTTTAACTGTTGTGAAAATGAATGGCAACATTACAAAGTGGTAAATATTTAACTGTTTCAACATTTTTTTTTAAATTTGTTCCTTTTTGTGAACCAAAATTGGAACATTTGTTTACCTTGAAAAAAAAAAGAAACAAAATAAAATTCATGAGGAACACATTAAAGAAGAAATTCGAAATTATTACTTTCTTTTTTCTATGCGTTTTCCATATGGTCCCAGCTTTTCTGATTTATATATATATATATATATATATATATATATATATATATATAGCGTGAGTCACCTGACATTAGGCAAGTGAGTGGTGCGAGCAGCCGAAAACATTTAGATAATAATCGTAAAGGCTTCTTAACGCCGCATTTCTGTTGCACGGATCGAAACTGCTGCAACTAAACAAAGTTATGCCACTTGTGCGCTAGTTTAAAGTTTCGAGCTTATACACCAAGGCTAATATGCACAGACACTAGATTAACAATAGCAGTCGGCCATTTACATATCGCATATTTTTTGCATGCAAGTTCGTTATTTTTAATGTAAGAATATATGCCAATATGCGTGCGTAAGCGGAGTTATGCGCTCATGCCTTCCAGACGCACAGAGTAGAAAACACCTCACGCCGTAGCTGTCACAGTTTGTGGTAGGGAAAAGGAGCGAGGACTCAGGTGCGGAAATAATGGGTATTTATTTATAATAAAATAAAATAAAAAGGCAAAATAAACAACCCCGAGGGGGAAAACATTAACAAAACAAATATACACACAAACAAACTTGGCTGGGCTGGCAAGACAGGACTGGAGCAGGAACACGAGGGAGTAGAGACGACGAACTGGCACAGGACAGCAGACATGAGGAGATTATAAGCAGTAGGAAATTAACACACAAACAGGTAAACCAAATAAACTAATAATGGATTAACAAGGAGGGTAGGGCTAGACAATAGACGGGAGAGCACATGACACACAGAGACAGCACAAGCCATGCGCTCACATAAAACTAGAACACGCAGCCAATAAGAGAACTCATTAACTGCGTGTTCATGACAACACAAGCACGCGGTGCATCCACGTGCTAAACACAACACCAACAGAAGACTGAACACGAGACACGAGCACACGATAGATAAAAACATCTTACCATGCGCTCACACATAAGCAACGAGCATGTTTCATCTCAGCGCCAACTGAAACCAAAACCAACCAGACTGAGACGCTGAGAATGAAACAGCGCGATGCCGACAGAACAAAACACAAACACGAGTACAAAAGTGCGCGCGTCACAAGCACATGCAGACCATGCGCATCCGCATCAAGCGGGAGCGCGCACGATCCGCACGCACTCACGACGGCGCGCACACAGAGACGCACACAATGACAGAACACAAGTGCTCGACCCGAGAAAACTCGAGCAAAGCACTACAGGACAGGACAAGACGGAGCTAGTGTCCGGACACTGCCACCAAAACAAGAATTTACAAGACCAGAGTGGCAGAACCCTGACAGTAGCGGTGACAGTTGTGCGTTGCTTTCAGTGCAATGTAAAAAAGAAATATGTTAGACAAATTATTAAAATGATTATGTATGTATGAACGCAGATGATAACAACTGTTCATTTAAATACTTACCTAATATAAAGCTTAAATTTATATTAGACGTGATAACCGTAAAACCATGATTATTCTTCAGACTATATAATCGTACAACCAAAATCTATAATTGTTGCATCCCTAATTGTTACGCAGTTTAAAACATAACATATGTGTCTGAATGTAGAAGAAGCATACTTAAGCTTTTGTTGTGCTTTGAAATACAACATTTTTTACAATGATGACATTACAATGTTTGTAAAAAAAAAAAAAAAAAGTACAATGCACTGATATTATGTAGTTTCAAAATACAATGTTTTAATATTTTAATGTAGAAAAATACAACATGAGTGTCTTAAGGAGCAAAAATACAACATATGGAATTTTATATGCTGTTGTGTCATCACTCATATTGCAAGTCATATCTCTCCGGCCCCTCATTTGGGATGCTTTTCATGAATTGGCCCCCATGACAAATTAATTTAATAGCCCTAATATATATATATATATATATATATATATATATATATATATATATATATATATATATATATATATATATATATATATAATTCAGTCTTTTCATCTTTTCTTTTTTCATGCAAGGTCCTGTGGGTCCTTAAATGATGCATATAAATGATGTCTACAAAAGTAAAAGGTCATAGACATTTGAGATGCATTTGAGATCAATCAGTAGGATGCTCAGGTTTCTTTATATATTCTTTTTTTTTCACTGCCTTAAAACAAAGGTAGACACGACAACTTGTCATATGATGGAAAACTCAAAATTTCCACTCTTGTCAAAAAATGGAGATGTTATTATTGGAAGTCTTTTTGCAATTCACAGTAGAGAAACCTTACCATCATTTGAATTTAGGCAAAAACCTCAACCTCTGTTTTGCTCTAGGTATAGTGCATCTTAATTAATTTGCAGCACACATAGAAACAAATGTACTATTTGGCAAAACTTATTTAATGTTTTCACAGTGTGAATCTTGTAGATTTTCGAATGGCACAAGCTATGATTTTTGCTATTGAGGAGATTAACACCAGTGAAAAGCTGCTCCCAAATGTTTCTATTGGCTACAGAATTTATGATACATGTGGATCAAGACTCTCTTCTATGAGTGCAACTATGGCATTGATGAATGGTATGGAGTTGTCAGCTGGAGACAGATGCACTGGGCAATCTCCTATACATGCGATCATAGGAGAAACAGAGTCTTCTGCTACAGTGATTCTTTCCAGAACTACAGGACCTTTTAAAATTCCAGTGGTAAGAAGCAAGCATAGTATAAGTTTTACCATATTGATTCCACATAGACTATGTATTACTTTGTTTCTTTTTTTCAGATAAGTCCTTCAGCCACTTGTGAATGTCTCAGTAACAGGAAACATTACCCATCATTCTTTCGGACTATTGCTAGTGATTACCACCAAAGTAGAGCCCTTGCATACATACTTAAGTACTTTGGCTGGTCTTGGGTGGGAGCTGTGAACAGTGACAATGACTATGGAAACAATGGAATTGCCATATTTTTGAAAACTGCACAGGAGGAGGGTATATGTGTGGAGTACTCCATGAAATTCCATCGGACGGAGCCTGAGAAACTCAGGACAGTGGTTGAGACAATAAAAAAAGGCTCTGCCAAAGTCATTGTTGCCTTTCTTTCTCAAGTTGAGATGGGCAATCTGTTTGATCAGCTAAGTACTGAGAACATTCCACACTTACAAATGATTGGAGTGGAAGCTTGGATATCTTCAGAAAGTTTAATAACTTCAAACAGTTTTCATGTTCTGGGAGGTGCACTAGGGTTTGCAGTGAGAAAAACAGATATTGAAGGTTTTGCAGAATATGTTATAAATAAATTCTGGGACACTGTGTTTCCATGCAATTCATCTCAATATGTATTTAACTGTGATGAATATCAGGATCTTTTAGCACTGAAAAACTATACTGAAGATTTGACTGAACAAAGATATTCAAGTAATGTCTACAAAGCAGTCTATGCTGTGGCTTATTCACTACACAGTTTGCTCCAGTGTGCAAGACAAAGTGGATGTAAAAAAGGCCTGATAATACAACCATTGCAGGTAAAATCTTTTTGTATTAGCAAAGAAAGTAGAAAATATTAAATAAAATGGCACTAAATTGTCTTGTTTTTTCCTTTGTTTTTTCTAGGTGGTTGAGACTTTAAAAAAGATAAATTCCTCCATAAAGACAGGAGACAATGTTTGGTTTGACAGTACTGGTGCAGTTGTTGCACACTATGAAGTTGTTAACTGGCAACAGAACTCAGATGGATCAGTTAAGTTTAAGACAGTAGGATACTACGACGCCTCGCTGCCCCCTGACCAACGCTTTGTGCTCAACACTGAAAACATAATTTGGGCTGGAGGACAGCTGAATGTAAATACTTGATTACCCATAATGTATACATAATCTCCACCATTATTGAACTCTTTTCTACCCTCTTAACCTAAATAATTGGCTTGACTAGAAAACCGCATGGAAAATTATTGCCTTAAATCACTAGCTTTAAAAAAATGTTTTTAAAGTGTGAAACTTAACAGCCCTAGTTGGATTAACATAAAACGTCAGTGGCTTAAGGCAACGTGTTCCACATAATTTGGGTTAAGAGTGCAAGCTTTACCTCTTTTTCAAAGTTTAGATAAGAAAGCAACCCCTCCACTTCCCCTGACAAACACACACAAAAGGCATTTTTATTTATAAAAAAAAATATTCCAAGTTGTTTTTCAACTAATGTAAAGCTAATTCATCACATAAACTAAGCGTTGCTGCATGTCTATATAATTTTACAATGTAGAAGCCAAAGTCTGTATGCAGTGAGAGCTGTCCTCCAGGTACTAGGAAAGCTTCACAGAAAGGAAGACCTGTCTGCTGTTATGACTGTATTCCATGTGCAGAAGGAGAAATCACTAATGAGACAGGTAATCATCAGCCCAAAAGGTTAGTTTGTGTGTGCAGCCTCATACTGGCAAGGATGCATTTTTTTTGTCTAGACACTTCAATAAAATAAATTCATTTTTATCTGTAACTACAATGAGCACCACTTTCTTTCCAGATTCAAATAACTGCAAGCAGTGTCCATGGGAATACTGGTCTAATTCAGAGAAAACTAAATGTGTGTTAAAGGCTGTAGAGTTTATGTCATTTACAGAAATTATGGGCATAGTTCTAACCTTTTTCTCTATGTTTGGAGTAGGATTAACTGCTCTTGTAGCTGTACTATTTTACACCAAAAAGGACACCCCCATAGTAAAAGCTAACAACTCAGAGCTGAGCTTCCTGCTCCTGTTTTCATTGATACTTTGTTTCCTCTGTTCACTCACTTTTATTGGTCGACCTACTGAGTGGTCCTGTATGTTGCGTCACACAGCTTTTGGAATAACGTTTGTCCTATGTATCTCCTGTGTTTTGGGAAAAACAATAGTGGTGTTAATGGCCTTCAAAGCTACACTTCCAGGAAGTAAAGTCATAAAATGGTTTGGGCCTACACAACAACGACTCAGTGTTCTTGCTTTTACACTTATACAGGTACTTATCTGTGTACTTTGGTTATCAATATCCCCTCCCTTTTCCTACAGAAATATGAAATATTATCATGAAAAGATCATTCTTGAATGCAGTTTGGGCTCCACTATAGGTTTCTCTGCTGCTCTAGGTTATATTGGCCTACTGGCTGTCTTGTGCTTCATCCTGGCTTTTCTGGCTCGCACACTACCTGATAACTTCAATGAAGCCAAATTCATCACATTCAGTATGCTCATATTCTGTGCTGTGTGGATTACATTTATTCCAGCTTATGTCAGTTCTCCTGGGAAATTTACTGTAGCTGTAGAGATATTTGCCATTTTAGCTTCAAGCTTTGGATTACTGTCCTGCATATTTGGACCTAAATGTTATATTATTGTGTTCAAGCCTGAACAAAACACAAAGCAACATCTAATGGGAAAAAATCTGTCTAAATGTACATAACATATTATAAGATATCTATTTTGTGACCGTTTGTGACAGTAATTAATAAATGATTTTTCTTTTCAATTACAAGTCATTTACAAGTGATATCACTTCTACATATTTTACTCATTATTCATAGAACACTTTCTGCATCTCCTAATTGTCTTTCAGCTGCAAATGAACTCTAATGAATGTTCAAAATCATGCCATTTGTCATTTTTATTAAATTGTATTAGTTGTCATTATCAATGCCATCATGTTTTCAATTACATTTATTAAACACAGTATACTCATTAATTTAATATGGAACACTTATATGTTATGTTCTGTGTTCTTTCTGCTTTCTCCTTATTTTTACATACACATTAAACAAAACTATACTTTAAAATCTTAAAATTAATGCAATTTTTGTAATTTTTAACCATTATTTATCATCAATATTGTCAATCATAACATACAACAATAAAATATAATTAAAAAGGAAGACATTTTATTTTTGTTCACATCTTCAGAATCCTTGTGATAAACAGATAATAGATAATAATAAATAACTGGACTTCCGATTTGGGCGAGAACAAGATGACAGTGTGATAACCTTAGCTCCCGACAACAATAATAATAATAATAATAATTTTTATTTATATAGCGCCTTTCCAGAGCTCAAGGACACTTTACAAAAATGCGACAAGAAGAGATAGTACAAGCAGATAAATGTAGAGACAAACATATAGGAAGTCAAATATAACAAACTGGAAATACCAAAACAAGACCTAAGAGACAAATAAACAGAGTGCATGTGTATCAGATAAAGTGGTCAGTTCAGAAGTGAAGCATTCAGAAAATAAGTGAGTTTTTAGTAAAGATTTTAATTCAGAGATATTATTAGCAGAACAGAGTGAGCGTGGTAAAGAGTTCCAGAGTTTGGGTGCAATAACACTGAATGATCTGCCCCCCCATTGAAGAAAGGCGGTACCGAGGGACAGCGAGAAGGCCAGAGTCAGCAGAACGTAATGAGCGAGTTGTGGTGTATGGGACAAGCATGTTGCAGAGATAAGAGGGAGCTAGGCTGTTTAGGGATGTAAATGCAAGGAGGAGAATTTTGAATTTATTGCGGTATGCAACTGAGAGCCAATGGAGGTCGTACAAATTGGGGTTATATGAGCAGAACGTTTAGTATGAGTGAGTATTCTACAAGATTAGAAAAGGCCTAAACAAGATTGAAAAGGCCTAAACAAAGAGTAATTACTCGAAGATATAATTATTAGTTGGTAGGAAGAAGTCAATGGCCATGACAAAAGAGAGGCAAAACAAGATTAAGGCTAGAAAATTGCACACAACATGGAAAGCGTCACTGAGGTAAACTACAACGGTTTGCTTACCGAGCATAGAAAGGGTGAGGGGGAAATGGAGGTTCATCTGAAGACAATATTCAAAGAAAAAAAAGATTTTTATCAAGATAGCAAGAAACATTTCCAAAAGATATGAGGTCATCAACAAAACTAATAGGAGACTTGATGAAACGAAGGAGCAGATAACAGCAATAGAAGACCAAATGCAAAGTACTGAGGATGATCAAACAGCACGGTCAACTTGAAGCCAAACTAATTGATCAAGAAGAACGCGATAGTCACAACAATATTCAAATCTTCTCTGTTACTAAAGGGTCTGAAAAAACTACCCGTCGATGACAACCTTTATTGAACAGTTGTTAAAAGAAAACCTCCGACTACCGACAGACATGAACTTGCCGATCGAAAGAGCCCTCAGCCCTCTACCGCCACCGGGATCAGCACCACGATATATCATTGTGAGATTTTTGGACTATAGAAAGAAAGGAAATTATTAAAACTGCATGGCAAAATAAAGGAAGTGGAAAGGAAAATGCATACATTTTTACCACGACTACGCAACAGGAGTGTTAAAAAAGAAGAGAATATGCGGAGGTGAAAAGGCTATTAAAAATGCTGGTCTTCTATGAGGACAGCATCCACATCTACAGCTCTGCTACCGAATCAACAGGAGATATGGCCAAGAGATGTTTACCTATCACCATGGTGAAGCAGCCGGAAACACTAATGGACAAAATAAAGAGGATGAACTGGTCAAGGATTGATGAAAGAGGACAAGGAATTAAAGGTAGTGCAGAAAGAAGATGAGTTGACCGGTCAGTTGTGGAGAAACTTCAGCAATTTAGATGTAAATCAGTGGAAAACAAATGTTACACACATATTGTTGCTATGGAATGCAATAACTTTTAAGCTCAATATCTCAAAATCATTCAGAACGCAGATATAACCTTATAATTCCAAGGTGAATATATATATATATTAAGGGTGTAACGATACGGGTATTCGTATTGAATCGTTCGGTACGAGACTTTCGGTTCGGTATGCATTACAAACCGAACGATTCAGACAAATATCTAAAAAGATGAAAGAGAATAAGTGTACAAAATATATTGTTTTCAGTGCAACAGCGCTCAACAAGGCATCCCAAATGACGTGACCCTGGACGTGACAGTCAACATGCTGCCTTCCCCGCCCACCTCCAAACACTACTCCAGTCAGACACACGCTGCAGTAGCTCGCAAAATGGCTAACATTAATGTAATCCTCCTATAATAAACAGCGGGTCTGGCGTTTAAGAGCACTTCGGTTTCCCTGTAAGTTATGAGGGTGATGGCAAGAGAGCATACTGTACCTGTCAACCCTCCCGTTTTTCCCGGGATTCTCCCGTATTTTAAAGTTCTATCCCGCTATCATCCCGTAAAGGTATTTTCCCGTATTTCTCCCATATTTTCAGTCTTTCTCTGAAGGATGGCAAATAAACATTAAAGAGCAGAGCCTCCCTATACGCAACCCATACCGCCGAACCACAAGAGGCCGGCCCTTCCTCTTAAATGTGGATCTGTTCTGTGCTTTCGCTTTGTTTTGGCATGAAAACACTTTGAAATAAATATAAAAACGGCGGGATTTCCTTGCCTTTTCATTACAGATGTCGTCTCCCCTTCCATATGCAATCCTCAAAACAGTCATATAGCGGTGCGTGACTATCAGCTGACACACTCCATAGTGATAAATAGACGCTGTTTCCAAAACGGATTCTGTAGACGCGATTTGAAGCGGAGGCTGGGTTTTGGGTGCGTGTTAAACAGACATGTACACATAATTGATAATAATAATATCTGAAGATGTCGATCTTGCTGGGGTTTTTTTCAAACACAACTAATTTTGTCCTAAATAAGCATAAAAAGTTAGAAAAGCAATTGAATGCTTTCATTATAACGTTAGATGGTTGCATTTTTAAAGTGACACCTGTTATTTAATGTAATCAAACGAAAAAAAATCTAAATAAGTAAGAGATTCATTCGTTGCTCTTTAATCAGAATGTGTAAGTTATACAGTGAAGAAGCGGCTAATGAGATTTGATAGCTTAATTTTATTTCATTAATAGCTATTTTAATAAGCTGAAGTGTTTGCTATTTTATTTGCTGCTAATGTATACTATTTATTTTTTCTTTTGTAAATAATAATAAAAAACATAGGCTATTACTGACCATTTAACTGTTTATTTATAATGAAACAGCTCCAAATGAACATATTTAGTAATTGGGGATTTTTTTTAAGGGGGGTCGGAGAAATCCCTTATTATGGTGGGCATATCCCTTATTTTCACATCCCAATGTTGACAGGTATGGAAGAGAGTGGTAAATAAAAAAAAAACAATGACATCTGCTATGACAGTAAGCTATTTTAGCGGTAATATTTGAACATGTCAACTCATTTACACTGACATCACGGAATCACTAACTGGAATTAGACAAAAACTAGAAACACGCACACTACATGCAACTATCCCCGCAGCATTCAGACAGGCAATTTCTACAGATTCGAACAGGGCAAAACATCACGAGACCTTAATCGGTAGTGGAAATTTCAGGTTTTAAGAAAATGTTAAATGTAATAGAGCCCCGTTACATTATTCCTTCATAAGCCTATTTCAGTCAGATAAAAATTCCTGCTTTCAGATCCACTGAAATGGCAGGGGACACTCAAATCAAGCAGATCTGTACTGTCTGAAGAAAAGGTGGACACTTTCTAAAAACAAAAAATTACCTAAAAATTCAGTTATTTTCTTTATATTTGTTCAATTCAATTCATCTTTATTTGTATAGCGCTTATACAATGTAGATTGTGTCAAAGCAGCTTCACATGGAAGATTATAGCGAATTGAAACAGAGTCAGTTCAGTTTTCAGAGATTAAGTTCAGTTCAGTTTAGCTCAGTTCAGTGTGGGTTAATAATCACTACTGAGAGTCCAAACACTGAATAGCAAATCCATAGATGCGCAGCTCTACAGATCCCGAACCATGCAAGCCAGTGGCAAGGAAAAAACTTCACCAATTGGCGAAAGCGAAGATTTAAAAAACCTCGAGAGAAACCTGGCTCAGTTGGGCACGACCATTTCCCCTATGGCCAAACGTCTTGTGCAGAGCTGCAGTCTAGGCGCAGGAAGCTGGACCTCAGCGAAGACTCGTCTGTCCTTGGAGCATCACAGGAGTCAGTCTCATGTTCTCACTCCACGATGACCACCACAGCAGCTGCTCAGGATACGGCCTGGTCCAGAAAACCTTGGGATCATCTCGTCGCTGGTCTCGGATCGCGTCAGTGGCACTGCATAGTCTGAGGGCCTCAAGATGAGTACCCCCAGGTGGAAATACAGAATAAGGAGAATAATTAGCGTAGCTGCTGTTCATAGTGTATATAAACGAGAAGCAAAACCATGCGTGGGGCACATCATGCGTCATACCGCTATGTACTGCACTGAGTGTATGCTTTGCTAAAAAGATAGGTCTTTAATCTAGTTTTGAAGAGCGAGAGTGTGTCTGAGCCTCGGACATTATCAGGAAGGCTATTCCAGAGTTTAGGGGCCATAAATGAGAAGGCTCGACCTCCTTTACTCGACTTTGATATTCTAGGTACTACCAGAAGCCCTGAGTTTTGAGATCGTACATTTGTTTAACTACTAAAATATTACATTTATTTTAATAAGCAGCTTTTTGGTTTTGAGTATAAAGAAGGATTTGTTTTATTTGCTGCTAAGCAGAAACCCCAGAAGTATAGCTTTATATCACTGTTCAAAGTAAAAAAAAAAAAGAAGAGAGATCATGCTTTTATGATGTTAGTTTTAATACATTAAATACTGACATTTAACAATCTTTCAACAGACATTTAACTGACTATAAGAAACTTTGCAAGTACACGTCAACTTACACTAACCCTAACCCCAACCCTAACCCCAACCTACTTATAATCTGCTGAGTATTAGTTGCAATGTATCTTAAATTCAACTAACGGACCATCAAAATAAAGTGTGACCAAAAGATTTTAATCAGAGAAATCCTCTGGGTTTTTTCTTTTTTTGCTGTATCGAAAACATACCAAACCGTGACACCACTGTGTCATATCGAACCGAATCGTGATTTTTGTGAACCGTTACACCCCTAATATATATATATATATATACATACACAAACACACACATACAGTACCGCCGCTCCCTATACGCAGAGTATGCAGGATGTGTAGGGCACCTACTCCGGAGGGGGGCACTATCTTGGTTGCTCAAAAATAAATTATTAATGTTTATTTAGTTATATTAACAAAACTGATTGTAAGTAAAAATATATTGATAATATGTTGATAAATACATTTTTAAAAATGCATTTTATGGCATACGAAAAAAAAACATGTGACGTTACTTTTTCTCCATGCACGCGTAGAGCCGAGAAGAGGAAAAAAGTACAAGATGAATCACGTGCATCACTCTCAGGTAACTTGTGTCCATAAATCTAGAAAACATTGAATTTTTGGTTGTTCAAGTAAATTTGTGAGGCTAATGTTTAACTTCTACCTGATTTGTTGTTGTTTAGATTCAGTTTCTTGCTTTGCTGCTATGCATTGTGCTTTAATCTATGATGCTTTATGACTTTTCGTAAATAAACCAATTCGTTTGCGCCTCTTCCCCATGTTGCTGCTAATTACATAAACTCAATAATTATTAACTTGTACAATGCTTTGCAGTTCTGTTTGCATACCAGCTACATACACATGCACTGCATAATTATTTCACTGTATCTATTATTTATTATAATTTAGTGCAGTTATCCTTGTTGTTTTGTCTAATTCTACATTTCTTATTGCTGCTGTTGTCTGAGAGCTGACAAGTTCATTTTGTTGTATCGCTACAATGACAATAAAGTATCTTTAGTCTTTACATCGGTGGATTGGTGTTTTCAATAGGCCAGTTTTAATTTTTGCACAGTACAATATGAAATATATATATATATATATATATATATATATATATATATATATATATATATATATATATATATATATATATATAAATGCATGTTTAAATACACATGTTTGTGTGTTTTTGTTCCTCTGTGGAGGCACCACAGTAAAATTTCGCTTAGGGCACCCTTTTGGCCAGCAGCGGCCCTATATATATATATATATATATATATATATATATATATATATATATATATATATATATATATGTGTGTGTGTGTGTGTGCCTATAGTGAAATTATAAAGTGCGGGAGCATAGCAGGACAATTTCGCCTGAAGGTATGAGTGACTTTAGGAATAAATTCTTCAGAGAGACCTCTAGTGGTGAAAAGAGGTCAATTCACCTAAAAACAAGGTTAATTTAAGAACCTCACTGCTGGAAGTCTTTAAATGGGTTTTTACTTATGCTGTGTTTAAAAGGTTACAGAACGTTCTTTGTTTCACTTTATTTTATTGCAGCCAAAGAAAGAAGCACTGAAAATGGGTATTGAAAATTATGTACAGTTAATAGACACAATTTTGGCATGGAGACTAATAAGCAGAGGTTAATAATAATAATAATAATAATTACTAAAATAAAGAAAAGACTCACATTGCTCTCTTACAATCTTAAACATAGGGGATGTAAATTGATTTTTTCTTCTTCCTATAAATCTGGCCATAGACATGGAGTTGCAATTCTTATCTCAAATCAAGTAACGTATGAGTATTTATTAAGGATAAAGAAGGTAGATTTATTTGCATTAAAGAAAAAAATAAATGGGACCCAAGTAACTATAGTTAACATATATGCCTCTCTAGGAAGCCAGTGGTCTTTCTTTAAACAAATAATAAATATGACATTAACAGAATTGGAGGGCATTGTTATTTGGGGAGGTGATATGAACATTTGATTATCTTAACTGGATTAATTAACTGGTAATTGGTATCATTGATATTTGGAGAAATTTCAACCCAAACACATGAGATTATTCACAATTTTCAGCCCCACACTCAACATATAGCATAATTTATTATTTTATTACCTTTCTTAAAGACAGACACAGAGTCACATCACGTGACATTGGAACAATAGATATGTCTGATCATGCGTCCATAATAATGACATATCATATCAATATACATATCAATGATAACAAAAAAAATACCCTGTGGAAGTTAAATTTATTACGAAAATAATAATGGGGAAGTAACACCAATAATTTTATGTGACGCATTTAAAGCAGTATTAAGAGGGAAGATAATTGCTAGAACAGCAGCATTAAAAATGAGACAAGGAAGAATTGAATTAATTGCCAATTAATTAATTTAAATTTAATTGCAAATTAAATATAAAAAGGCACAAATGTTACATAAAAGAACAAATGATCCTGGTGAAAAACATAGAATTAAAAATTGCAAAAAGAATTAGACAGTTTGTAATTAGAAGAAATTTGGTGTAGACTTTAGACCTTGGAAACATTATATATTAATAGTATTCGTCTTGTAACATTTGATGTCAGATAGTTACAATTTTACCAGAGATTTTACCACGTGAAGTCTTTTGCAGTCGGTTAATTATTAAACCTGATTACACTGGGACGAGAGCATCATGAGGGACGGACCAATACGTATCCTTTAAGACTCCCGGCAGCCCAAATCTGCGCCTTTTAGCATCAAGCCGGTCTCCGCCCGCTGTTGCTACTCCGCCCCCGGTCGCCTACCACACGGTCGGGTCACCACAAACTCTTCATCCAAGCCTCTTAAGTTTCGGATCGCTGAAACTTCCGCGAACTGACTCTCCCCGGAATCCGTGACCCCGGTTACCTAGGACAACAGCTCCACTCACGCCGAGTGAATCCTGGAGACGTCACAGAGAAGCCAACCTATCAAGAGCGCCACGTGTTTCCTCAAACCAACTCGGCGAGGAGAAATCCAGTTAAGAAGACTTCAACAAACTCGCAAGTACACGACAACTGATGGTGAAATGGAGTTAACTTGTTAATAAAGGTTCAGCGGCGGAACCATGCCTCACTTTGTCTCTAACCAATCACCTACTCCCTTAAACTTATTTAAGGAAGACCATCCCTCTACCACTGTTCTTCTCTTTCTTTTGAACCTATCCTCCCTCCCCCTATTTCCTTGTATCCCTGTCACAATCCTATAACCCTCTTCACTCCTACATGTAGGTTGAATTGGGGGGTCCAACCACTCTGCCAAAATACTACAGAGACAGTACCCCCACTCTGAGTCTCCGGGCATAGTAGGACGCCCGATCAACCTACCCACCTATTCACCAGTCATCCTCTTACTCCCCTTTCCCTTCATCTCACTGTTCTCTTACTACCCCCTTCATCCCTACAGTAAAGTCTAGCTTAAAGTGTGGCGTGGTCCATGATGGTGAATCCTGTATCGGTGTGCAGATATTTATGACACATGTAAACGTTGCCAGTTATCTCCAAAAAAACAAATGATTAAACATTTTTTTAACTGTGTCTTTAGATTTTTTGTTTCTGTAATGGCAATAGAATTTGTTTAATATAAAAATTATTACCCTTAGTCTATAGAGTCCCGTAATCGAGAACGAGTAGGCTATAAGATAACGCTCTGGTTACTAAAGTAACCCTCGTTCCCCGAGGGGGGGAACGGAAATGCTATGTGGAAAAACTTCCACTATGGGGATTTCGTCAGAATCCAATCATCTGAAAGAGTATAAAAACGGGCCAATGAAATGCCAATGAGTTGGCGGCGTCAGCGTGCACAGCTGTCTTGAATGACAATCAGCCTGGCATAAAAGGCTAGCATGTGCTCAGCAACGACATCCTTTTCTAGCTGAAGAGGCTTTCACACTCAACAGCTAAGGGACAATCGTTGTGGCGAAGGAACATAGCATTTCCGTTCCCCCCCTCGGGGAACGAGGGTTACTTTAGTAACCAGAGCGTTCCCCTTCGAGAGGGGAACTTCAATCCTATGTGGAAAAACTTCCACTATGGGGAAATTTATGGAAAGCGCCACAACGAAAGAACCTTACCATGTCTCCAGTGAAGGGCGCGCCACGCAGCAGTACGAGCGCAGCTGCATCGCTGGAGACACAGTCCTCCAACGTGTCCCCTGGCCCTTACTTACCTTACTTACCTTTTCTGGTTTAGATATATTTTTCGGGGAGTCGTAAAAATACACCTAGTTAGTTTCTAGGAACTTTTAAATACGACAGTACGTTGGGAAAGCGTTCAGTCCCGATAGGGAGGACGCTGCGGAGGCCACCTGCTGCCCGGAGGGGGAGACCTGGTGGCAAATAGCGTATGGACTAGCCCTGAGAAGGGGGAGTGCACATACGGAGAGGTGGTTAGCGGGGAGGGAAGACACGAGCCCGCCTAGGAGGGGGGACTACATCGTGGCTGAGTGAGCGTATGGGATCGCCAGCGGGGATCGCACATAGCAGGCACCTATACCCAGAACGCGGGATGACCAGCGGGCATACCTACAACGTAATAGGCCAACATTTGACTCCTCCGCTGAGTCAGATGCTGGGGGCCTCGGAGGAACTCTGCAGGGTTCGCCGAGTGGGGAACTCAACTGACAAAGCGAGAAAAGCGCACGTATCTCTGTGTTAGAGAGAAAGGCGCAGCAAGCGTTTTACAACACCTAACTGAATTTCCTCATTCACCGCTCGTGAGGAAATCCGTTCACTCGAAGATAAAATCTCACAAATGCTCAGGTGTCACCCAGCCCGCAGCTCTACAATGTCTGTTAGAGAGGCGCCGCGTGCTAACGCCCAAAAGGATGCGCGCTCCGAGTGGAGTGCGCTCTCACTCCTGGGGGACACGGCTCGCCCTGGCTCGATAAGCGAGGGAGATGGCATTCACTGTTCAGTGGGCCAACCTCTGTTTAGATACAGCACTTCCCTTCTGCCGATCACCGTAACAGATAAAGAGCTGCTCAGAGGATCTAAGCTCTGAGTACGGTTCGTATAATACGCAAAGCGCGAACAGGACACAGCAATAAGGGGCTGGGTCTGCCTCCTCCGTGGGCAGCGCTTGCAGGTTCACTACATAGTTTAAACGAGCGCTGTAGGAACCTAGGGCACCTAGGTGGGCCGGGGTCTCAGGTAAACGTGAGAGTGGGCCGGCCCAAAACGCTGGCACATTTCGCTGACCGAAAATGCCTCCAGATACCCGCCCATTTGACCGATGCCAACGCAACCAGCAGAGCTGTCTACCTGGACAGAAATCATATAGATACTGAGTCGAGTGATCGAGCAGACCTCTCCTAAGAGAGATCTTCAAATGGGTAAGAGAGGGGACAGGATATATCCACGTCTCGCGCCTCTGGGGACTGGATGATGAGGCGATGCTTTCCCAGCCCGTCGCCATCGCCGCATCCTCAGAGCGGGGATGATCGCCACGCCAACCCCTCAGTGCGGAGGGGACAGCCTTGGCTCCAGCCAACTGAAGGAGGATAGCATCACACTGATCTGGCATGTTTGGGGTTTCCTTCTCGGAGAGAAGTACACCACACAGCGATTAGACTCCACATCAGGGCATAGGCATGCCTCATAGAGGGTGCTCTAGGCCTGAGTGATGGTGTTAACCACCTAACGGTAGGTCACCTAAGTCCTCCGCGCTCCATCTATGGGACACACGTGATGTCCATAGAACTAGGCGCGGGTGCCAAACGGTGCCTGTCCCCAAAGAAGAAGTTTCTTCCAGGGGACATGCCAGGGAGGGGCCATCACGAGGAGAGAGCTAGAATACAGGTTTGATTGGGCCTGAGAGGCGCAATGCATAGACCTGTTCCTCGTCCTCCCTGACTTTACACAGCATCTGTGCTAGTAGGCTCACTGGAGAAATGCGTATTACGCACGCCCCGGGGCCAGCTGTGTAGCCAGTGCGCAGAACGCACCCATAACAGCTGGACAGTCGGGGGTGGAGCCTCCATTCTCCCAGGCGAACTGCCGTGAGAGCGCAGCGGCTGCACGGTTGAGCTCGGCGGGGAAAAATGGAATGCAGCGATTGCGCCGCGTATGACTCCGGGGGAGCAGACGGCGAGCGAGCTGAGACATGCGGCGACAGCGAATATCTCCCTTGCGGTTGATATACACCATCGCCCCCGTGCTGTTCGTCCTGACCAGCACGTGTTTCCCTTCTAACACCGGTAAAAAACGGTGCAGCGTGAGATACACTGCCAACAGCTCCAGGCAGTTAAGATGCCAATGCAACCAGCTTCCTACTACGGAACCACAGCTGCATGCCCGCAACACACAGCCCCCCAGCGCGAACTGGAAGCATCCGTCAAACGACGACATGCCTGGACGCTTGTTCTAGAGGCCCGCGGGCCTGTAGAACACAGGGTCCATCCAGAGGCTGAGGGCGCGGCGACACAGCGGAGTGACAGTCACCCGGTGCGCACTCGCGTGCCATGCGCGTCTAGGGACCCGATCGTGAAGCAAATGCTGAAGTGGTCTCATATGGAGCATCCGAGCGGCGAGACCGCGGCTGCGGATGTCATATGCTCCAGGAGCCTCTGAAATAATATCAGTGGGACCACATATTCCTGTCGAACTCTCTCAGACAGGCCAGCATCAGCCCGGCGCGCTCTCGGGGGAGGCGCGCCGTCATGGTGATCGAGTCCAGCTCCAACCCGAGAAAAGAGTTGCTCTGCACGGGGGCGAGGCTGCTCTTTTCTCGGTTGACCTGAAACCCCAATTGGTCGAAGTGCCAAAACACCCTGTCTCTGTGCGTAATCAATTAATCCCGCGAGCGCGCTGAAATCAGCCAGTCGCTTGAGATAATTGAGTATGCGGATGCCCGCAAGCCGAAGCTGGGGCACCCTCCGCGAGCTTGGTGAAAACCCGCGGAGACAGAGAGAGCTAAAAGGGGAGGACTTGTACCGCCAGGCTCGACTTCAGACGCAAACCGCAGGAAACTGACGGTGGCGTGGAAGTATGGAGACATGAAAGTACGCGTCCTTCAGGTCTACTGCTGCAGACCAATCCCGAGGACGAACGCTCCGGAGGGTGCGCTTCTGCGTAAGCATTCTGAACGGCAGCTTGTGAAGCCAGCGGTTCAAAACGCGCAGATCGAGGATTGGCCGTAGCCCACCGCTCTTTTTGGGTACGATGAAGTGCGGGCTGTAAACCCGCTCTCCATCCCGGCTGGAGGGACCGGTTCGATTGCATCCTTCGCCAGGAGGACAGCAATCTCCTCTCGCAAGACAGGGGCGGACGCAGGGCTGACCCTGGTGAAATACACACCCGTGAACTTGGGAGGCCGTTTCGCGAACTGAATCGCGTAGCCGAGTCTGATCGCGCGGATGAGCCATTGTGATGGGCTGGCCCGCGCTAACCAGGCAGGCAGAGCCCTCGCAAGTAACTTCGTCCGCACGATCGCTGACGTACCAGCGGTGGGGCAGCGCGGAGTGGGTGGGCTCAACCGGGGAGCACTGGGGTCCCACAGGAGAGCAGGAGGCAAGAGCTTCACTCTTGTCTCGCACCCGTACTCCGGAGGTGGGGCTGGGAGGGGGAGAGAAAGGAGACCGTTCTCTCTCGCTCCGCGAGCCACTGGCGAAGTGCACCGATCCTGCGAGCTGGAAAGCATAGCGTCCCAGACTGGCAGTGTTCGGGCTGTCACATCCGGGGAAGGGAAAAAATGCTCTTTCTCTGAGGTTTTGATAGCGTTTTTTAACGCTGTTTAGAAGAAGAGCCCCGCCCTCCAGCGGGGAAAGAGCAAATTTCCTCCTCTCCAGATGGCCCGTCTCAGGGACGCTTCGCGGTTCGTTTACCGAACTTAGCGGCGCCCTGGGGCGGGGAGCGCTGGTTGCCTGCGAGATGCTCGGCGCAGCCGCTTGGCCAGAGGCACAGGCGGGGGCGACCGAGCAAAGCCGCAGGCGGACGCTCTCGGCGTGAAGCAGTGGATGTGGATGGCTCGGCGGGGAGGAGCGGTTTTACGATCCCGCCGAGAGATGGTATTACCTATCGCCTCCGACTGCTCGCTCACCGGCGTGAATTCCTGGGCGAATTCACTGACGGTGTCGCCAAACAGGCCAGCCTGGGATATGGGTGAGCTAAGAAAGCTTTGTCAGCATCACGCAGATCACCAGGTTTAGCCCGTGGTGGCGTTCCTGGGCCACTAATGTGACCATCGTCCTTCCCTGGGGCACACACAGCCGACTTAAGTCGATTGCTGTGCGGAGCTCATGCTCAGTCCTGGGTCGGAACCATCGCCGCGCAGCTGGGCCAGCGCCTGCGCTAGGGAGCGCTGGTAGGTGGCCGTATCATGCATGGTGAGGGCGGAGGCGCACGCAGCGCACTGCGTGGGCTTCCTGTGCACATCCAGGAAGAAGGGGACGTGGAGGCTTAGAAGGTCTTGCCTTCTTTATCTCCTCCACATCACACCCCTCTAGTCGGTCCGTCCGCGGGGCTGGGGGATAAACCATCTCCAGACCCACGGCCGAAACAGCCTGGGAAGCACGGCTGCAAAGTCTGCTTCTGGATTCGACGCCACGCCCATCATCCCGGAGGAAAAGAGCAGGTTCGAATCCTCATCAGACAATGACAACCACCCTCCAAGGATGGTGAGGATGAAAGCGCACGCAGATCGGGCAAAAAAAAGTGCCCTCCAAGACTGCGTGAGCTTACTGCGCACTTTCCGGGAAGAAGGGGACGGAAGGCTTAGAAGGTCTTGCCTTCTTATATCCTCCACATAACACCCATCTAGTCGGTCCGGTCGCGGGGCTGGGGGATAAACCATCACCAGACCCACGGCCGAAACAGCCCGGGAAAGCACGGCCATCATGTCTGCTTTTTAGATGCCAACACCGTGCTCTCCACCCCGGAGGGAGGGAGCGAGCGGGTTCGCATCCTCATCAGACAATGACAGCCCATCCTCCGATGCAGCGATGGACATCTGATCCTCGGTGTCATCAAGTGAGAGGGCGACCACCCGAGGATGGAGCGCTTCTCTCACCTGAAGCTTGGATGGAGCGCGTGGAGGAGCGAGAGGTCCGCGAGCCCGAGGGCGGCGGATTTACTCCCACTGAAACCCTCAGATCTGCCCGAGTGCCAACCGCAGTGCGGGGGACAACTGGGGTAGGTCGCTCTTTTGCAAGAGCGAGCAGCGATCTTAACTGCGCAGCAGACATGACATCACAATGATGGCATGCACTGCCCGCGAGCACCGCATCAACATGCTGGACCCCCAGACATGAAACGCAGTGCTCGTGCCCATCATCCAGGGACAGGAAACCACCGCAACCAGAAACGCACGGTCGGAGCGACGTCTTGAAAAAGACGCACTGCACAACCGTGTTGCTCTTTTAGGAAACTTGCTTCCTATATACATACCGCTCTTGGAGGACCGGACCCAAAGGACGCCAGGCAAGGGAGAACAACCCAGCTCGACCATCTGCCACTGCGTATACGCGCTCTGGACCGGGAGAAGCTGCTTATCGATCTCTCTCTGTAGACACAGGTTGGAGATACCCTCATAGACTCTCTCAGAAGCTCGTGAAAGGCTCTGAAAGCGAAAAGGATGTCGTTGCTGAGCACATGCTAGCCTTTTATGCCAGGCTGATTGTCATTCAAGACAGCTGTGCACGCTGACGCCGCCAACTCATTGGCATTTCATTGGCCCGTTTTTATACTCTTTCAGATGATTGGATTCTGACGAAATCCCCATAGTGGAAGTTTTTCCACATAGCATTGAAGTTCCCCTCCCGAAGGGGAACTGCAGGCCGCGGTTACTTGGATTCAGTGCATTCAATTATATTTTTTCTACACTGTACTCATATGTGCAACAGGTAACAATTCCGCTTTTAAATATATAGTAATCTAAAAACTATTGCCAGTAGGGGTGTCAAAATTAATTGTATCTTTGGTGCACCACGATGCAGACGGGGACAATTCAATATCGGTTCAGTAGTAATAATAACCCGTTATTACTTACTGACATAATTGATCTCCTATGCGCGATGTCGCAGTAGAATACTATGGCAAAGGAGGCGAGGGCGATTAAATAAAACGCTCCTATTACTTAAAAGGTGCTTGAAAGTCTTTTATTGACACTGAAGAAGGCACAGCACCCGAGCCGCTATTTCACTACTAGGGAGAAATGTTGTAAAAATCTATCTCTGCCTCTCACTTTGGACATTTGACCTGCTGGCGTGTTTATGAGGTAACTTTTCCTCTCCTCTTTTAAAGCGATACTTGTAGATCCAGACACGAGCATGCCTGAGGTGCAAGTTTTCTCCACTGTGTCTATTATGGATTACCTGTGATAACCGCGTATTATGCACATATAGACTGTAACTGCGGCTGTTCTTCGCGCGTCACTCATTGGTGAACAGCACTTTTATTTCTAAAGCCAATCGTAGCCCTTTCTGTTGAGCGGGTGAGGATAATGACTAGTCATAGGGGTGTAAGACCTTGTTTGACAGCGCTCAAAAAGCAAGCAGGATAATATTTACATTAGTTTATTTGCTATAAATGTTCATGTTGTTCTGTGCATGTATTGGAGTTTTGTTTGATACATTCAAAAAGAGTGTTATTAAAAATAAAGGTACAGTTCATATATCTTACTGCTTGTATTAAAGGACAAAATTGTATTACAAATAGTATATAAATATTAATATATTTATAGATTTTAATAAAAAAAATCTTGTGTTGTGAAGAAAAAATCTAATTAGGTATGGAAAGCATCGTCAATGCACCGTGATGCACCGAGATATCGAAGTGAACCAAATCGATGGCATGATAATCGTAACCAAACCAAACCTTGAGACCAGTGTAGGTTCACACCCCTAATTGCCAGTCAAGCACAGCACAGCCATCACAGCAAAATGATTAATAATAATAATAAGTAGTTATTAGTAGGCTATTGATAAAGCGAGTTATTCCCTTCATGGCTGTGACAACATCCTGTAAGCATAAAAAAAATAGCTGGAGAGAATCGCATCGGTTGTAACAAATATATAAATATATATAGACTTATTTATAATGAGCTCAAATTATTTATATATATATATATATATATATATATATATATATATATATATAGTTTTTTTTTTATCATATTAGCCGCGTTATTGTGCGGTTTTTATGACCATGCAGATGTGTAGCCAATAAACAATGATTTAACATTAAAATGTGCTTTTAGAAACTTAAAACATTTTTATTTTATGCTGACTATGTTTAGGATAGGAATAGAATAGCATTCAGTATAAAAAAAACATTTAGTCCCGTAAACTAAAATAGGCCGGCTATAATAGGATGTGCTCTTTTAAACAAGCAGATTTTTTCTTTCAGCAGGCTGTTCACTCTGCATGTGTGTGAAAGAGAAATGAACAGAGAAAAATTAACAAACGATAAATAATATGCGGCTCACTTTGCTTGCGGATATGCCCATTTATTTAATTCATAACTGCCACTAATAGCTATGCAAAAGGGAACCTATTTTGAGTGCATGAGAGTGTTTTGCATGTAGTGGCAGATGGTCAAATATGTGTAACCTAGCCTATAATAAATAATAATTATTGATAAAGCAATTTATACTGAAATCAGGTGATGTGCTCCATCGGCACATAACCTTAATTTTATTTTGTAGTGTGTGCTGTGCTGCGGTTTTCATATCTTGCAGTGTGCGCATGTTTAAGATTTGAGGTAATAACATCGCCACGATGGTCAAAGAAATCAAACATTCTTTTCACCCCAACGCAATTTAATAGGGCACTATAAAGCCTAGGGCTATACTTCTCACCATGTATTGATTCATTCATTAATTTTCTTTTCGGCTTAGCCCTTTCATTAATTTGGGGTTGCCCTTCCAGCCACATCCCATCACTGGGAAACATCCACACACACTTATTCACACACATACACTACAGACAATTTAGCCTACCCAATTCCCCTATACCACATGTCTTTAGACTTGGGAAACCGGAGCACCTGGAAGAAACCCACGCGAACATGGGGAGAACATGCAAACTCCACACAGAAACGCCAACTGACCCAGCTGAGGCTCGAACCAGCGACCTTCTTGCTGTGGGGCGAGCGTGCTACTCACTTCGCCACTGCATCACCCCACCATGTATTGTATCTTTGTAAAATATACAGTATAGTGTAAAAGGATGTTTAGTACTAAGAAAACTTATTTCACACATCACATAAGGTACACATACAGTACTGTCCTATCTAGTATTGTAAAAAGGCAAAGCTGAAAATCTATGGGTAAAGCGCCACTCAGCGGTGAAAAGCTGCTGGCACACCTACTTACCTTCGCGGCGGCGGTAAGCACAGTGGCAGAGGAAACATTTTGAAGTGGTGACATCTGTACATGAAACTAACTACTTACTAAACAAACATATGCACATAAGGACAAAAAATGAGTTGACAACTGTCCCAAATTAATTCTAGTACTTCTTACTAGATTTTAGAATCGCACCTGAGAAACCACAAAAGCAGAGATTTGCCTTATCTTTAACTGCTTAAGATCAACTATAGATTAACCATTTGCACCAGATCAGCAAGAGACAACATTTGTTTGTGGTACTTGAATTTCCCTCGCCAGCTGGACTCGGTGAAACATGGGACTCCTGATTGGTTGGTGACTCAGCTTCAATAAAGTCCTCGGAAATCACTCGCTTATGAGTAGAGGTTGTCCTGGGTTACCGGGGGGTGACAGACCGGGCTGAGAATTTGTTTGCTGAGATTATATTTATGGCTTCGTCACAGCAAGAAGGTCGCTGGTTCGAGCCTTGGCTGGGTCAGTTGGCGTTTCTGTTTGGAGTTTGCATGTTCTCCCTGTGATCGCGTGGGTTTCCTCCGGGTACTCCGTTTTCCCCCACAGTCCAAAATGGTACAGGTGAATTGGGTAGGCTAAATTGTGTATGAGTGTGTATGGATGTTTCCCAGAGATGGGTTGCTGCTGGAAGCGCAGCCGCTGCGTAAAGCATGTGCTGGATAAGCTGCCGGTTCATTCCGCTGTGGCGACCCCAGATTAATAAAGGGACTAAGCCAAAAAGAAAATGAATGAATATATATATATTAAGGGTGTAACGATACGCGTATTCGTATCGAACCGTTCGGTACGAGCCTTTCGGTTCGGTACGCATTACGAACCGAACGATTCACACAAATTTCTATAAAGATCAAAGAGAATAAGTGTACAGAATATAATGTTTTCAGTGCAACAACACTCAACAAGGCATCCCAAATGACATGACAGGCAACATGCTGCCTTCCTGCGTCAATCGTTTTGTTAATCTAATAAATGACTTGCGCCTCGGAAGGCAATCCTGACACTGACACACAGTGAACGCGCAGTGGCGTTTGAAGCTGTCAGACACAGAGCACAGACGGTCTTGATTCTGGAGGTCATTAATAATATAATAACACTAATACTTAAACGGTAAGGCATTTTCGAATGACCAAAACAACATTTCAGATGGTTTATAATGTGCTCAGCCTGCTGGTTTGTCCATTTACACACTTTTTTTTATCATCACATGATCTATTATAACAAAATCACATGACCTTTTTTTTAATGTGCACACTGGAATTTGTGATGTAAAAGTGTTTCCATTGTAGTTTATGCACATCTTTTCTTATCGAATAAAAAGTCTATCCTACTCAGTTATGCGCATAGGCTATGTTTTTTATGCGCATTTTCAAAATTTATGCGCATCATGTCGTTTCTATCAACCGGATTTTTATGCGCATCTCCAAAATATAGGGCTTAAAAACGTAAAAAAAAAAACATTAGGTTCACTCCGAGCAGAATTGATATTTTTTTCTGGCCTTCAGTATTAAACAAAACATTCCGAAAACGGTTTTCTAGAAAAATAAAATACTGGTTAATAATGATATTACAAAGTATTGCAGGGCTCTAGAGTGCCCTGATTTCTTAATGGTGCAACTAAAAAAATTCTATTCGAGGGGTAAAATTAAATGAATTTTCGATAAGTATTGTTAATGAAATATTTATAATATGAACTTGCTTTTGGTTTTATCTATACAGGCTCTGCCCTCTTACGCGCGCTCCCGCTCACCAGCGGTTGATTGATAGACGCCGCTTAAAGGCGCTACACACAGCCAGCCCCTTCTACTTAATCCAGCGCAAGTGCTGAAACACGCCTTTCTTTTAAAAAAATTATTTTATTTTTTAAATCTCTTAAATTAGGCTAACATAATCTTCCTCTAAGATATTAGTTCAATAGCGGTTTGCGCATAGGCTATTGACCAACACACCCTGTATACAGTTTACACACCGCAGGTCTTCTGATGTGTTATGAATTACATGTTTTAAATGACAGTGAGACATGCTATATTTAGTTTTTTATTGTAAAATATACATTATAACCCAGTACACAGTAAAATAATATTTTTAAAGGCCTACTGGCAGCGTAGCTATAGCCGTTAAGCTTAAATAGTCTATGCATGTTGTTTTATTAATACTAAAACAAATTACAAACTAGCCACCTTTTGATTTTTTTTCGTTTCCGTATATTTTTATCAAACAAAAAATGCAATTAATTGTATTTTGGTTTTAATTTTATTAGAAATTGAATAGCCGTTTAGGCAACATAACATTGGCTCTGATTTCGTTTTTTACAGAATATCCTACATACAGTATAGACTTTTTTGAAAGACAGAGTAAGAGTAAAAAATTAAGAGTAAAGAAGAAAGGCATAACTTCGGGAAAAGTGCTCACTGCGGTTTCAGATGTCAGTGGTACGGCATTGCTAAATCACTTGTTTTAATCAGAGAATAATATTATATAGCCTATTTTAGTTATTTAGCATAATATATAGTTATTTAGTTTAATTAGTGTAATTTATAAATATATAAATTATTTAGTGCTTTTTGGATTTAGGCATAGGCCGAGTATTAATTTAACTTGTAAATACAAAAGATTATGCGGTTTAGTTTTTTTTTTATGGCACTTTATTGCATGTTGAATACAATTACAAGGATTTTTATTAAACAAGTGCATACCACAAGATATTTTTTGTTGGTTTAAAGATATAAAAAGTATCATTCTCATTTTCTTGCCTTATTTAACTTTAATATAAATATAAAATTGTATACATTCATTGCAATGCGTGGCGAACCTAAGAAAAAAAGGCGCACCAAGGCAAAACATTAGTTTAGAGCCCCAATTTTATGAATGGAAAAATCTGCTCTGCGCCACGGCGCATGGTCTAACAGGGTTAAGCTTAATCTTTTAATCAGTCTCAGTTCTCATCTCCCATTCCTTTTAAGTCATTGCGTCGCTCCATGGCGCATTTGCTATTTACATGGCGGACTTTGTAAGTGAAAAAACTGAAAGCTTCACTAGTGAAAAAAAAACAGTTAAACAGAGCATTTGCAGCGCGAGAATGAGAGAATGAGCCTCCTATTTTTTTACTTTCACTTTCACTCTCGTCGATCAGGAAATGTGTTGTACACACAGACATCCATTAGCCTATACATAATTATTTTCGTTTGTTAAACGCAAAGATTTGTTTCAAAACTATTTCTAAATGTGGTTCTAATTTCCAGCAAACGAATAAATGAACAATAATAACGAAGTGTTGTCCAAAAACTGAGTTATTTCCAAACACACACGCTATACCCCATATTGTCTAAAACTTGATAGGTGGGCAAATTTAATCGTGTTTTTAATAAAACAAATATAAATATGCATATAGTAAATAATACTGCTAATAATAATAATAATAATAACATTATAAAAAAGTCATGAATAAACAGAAAAGGTGTAACAACAAATGCGTCGCGTCTTGCGCCGCATTGCGACGGGTGTAGGGGTGCCGGTTAATCCGCGGGTCAAGTAATCAAAAGTAGGCTACATGACGTTTAATTATGGTGTGCAGGTTAATAAGACCAAACCTTGATTGTGCGAACTTTACATACTTTCTCTAAAAATTGAAAGTGTTTTGAGCTATATTATCTTTTTATAGACTGACATAAATACGCATCACGGCCAGACATTTATAGTTTATATAAAAACGAGCGCTTAGCCTACCTCATGCGGATGCATATTCGGTTATTTCTTCAGTAGCCTTGTAAATAATGTATTTTATTAATGCATTGTGTGGGGACTCGATGCAGACACCAATAACTGAGTCGACACCTGTGATCAGAATCACCTTGATCGAGAGCCATTTTTGGTCTCTGACCAAAATCAGAAGGTCAGGCCACATTTTTTTGCAGTAGAACAGGAAGCGGATGCCTTGAGGCTATCGGACTCGTGAAGTGTCATCGGACCCACTATCCTGACCAAGTTAACTCAAGACGAACGGGTAACTGATCACGAGAACACAATTTTCTTAACAAAGAGCTCGTGTTTGACCTCAGGAAATGGGGTTTTCAAGCCCCCATGCAAGACAGAAAATTGACTGACTTTGGTCCAAAACAGAGAATCAAAATCCTCTCTGAAATTTAAAACTATCATCAAACATTAAAGTTCATCAGATCATCCTCAAAACGATGATAGCGGACTTTTAATGAAATGTAATGTTATTGCTCTTGTATAACACACGAATCCTGTATATGTTAAGAATGCATTAATCATGGATAACCCATTATGCTTTGAGTTATTACAAACGTACCATTACGTGTATGTTATTTGAGATGAACGAGTGAAATCCTTTCCCTTTCTTTCATTCCTTTTTAATTATAGATATGTAAAATGTATCGTTCATATTATAAATGTATGCTTAAAACTATATGTCTAAGCACCATGGGTCATGTGAGTGAGTCACGCCAAAGCTCCTTGTGCTACGGACAATGCCCTATTCATCCAGCTCTATTAGGGGCCGGAAACATTGGTGATAAAACCCACCACCACAATCATTCTCTAGGCGAGAGGCGAGAGCAGAACGGCAGAAAGGCAGCGAAGCAGCAGCAGCTGTTGTGAGTTGAGGACAACTCTTCTCCGGGTCCAGTCCAGCTGGACTTGGACATTAAGATGGGTTGAGACCAGTCTCAAACTTCCCCATCTTCCATTTACTCTTCTTTCTTTTCTTTCCGTCGAGAGTCTAGTTAAGTTGCGTCGCGAAACCCGTCAACACGACAACAGTTTGGCCGTCTCCAACTTAAACTACTGGACTTCACTTCACTTCAGCCTCAGAGACGTCACTTCAACGACCAAACCAACGACCAAACCAACGACCAACCAACAGCGAACTCAAATGGGAAACTAGCTCCACAGAAGGATTTCCCCACATCACTAAGGAACGCAAGTACATCTCCAGATCCATTGCTGAACTGGTGTATGATCTGCTAATCATGTTAAATGATAGATAACCCTGTCTAAGAAACAGTAAAGGTTGAATTGATTATTTGGTTCGCTTGGTTAGGTTTTACATCTTGAGGTTTTACATCACATCTCTCCTAAACTCTTCTTTCCTTCTATTCCTTGTCTGCAACCAGTATGAATGCGTGTGTATGTGTGTTTTTGTTAGTTTTGTTTGTAGTCAATAAAGTCTCTTTTGTATTGAAAGGAAAGTGACCTGTGTATACTTTTAAGCTAATGCCTTATACCTAGATCTTGTTACCCTGCTTAAATATTAAAGTGTTTTACTTTAGTTCGAATAGTAATATTCATTTTTGAGTCAACAGCCCTGTCTGTTCAAACGAGCGCTGGACGAGTCGTTTGTTCAGTTCAAGAGAGTAGATTCTTTTGGAGCCGCTTTAAGTTCTGTTATATTCCCTTTGAGCTAATTTAAAGTTAACACACTACATAATTGTGTATTACGTGTGCGAGGCCCTACAATTGTTTATAAGGATATCATTCAAAACTTTAGGCTATCTATCGTTTATGAGCTGCCCCTCATCCTTCAATATACAGATCGATTTATCAGATGATTTGTCATAAGAGAAATATTAACAAAAGGATTTTCTTTATGGACACCCATCTAATCGACAATCAATTATACGTTTTGTATAAATACAAGTTTTAATAGCAAAAACTTAAACCGAAACATACCTTTGTACATGAAAGAGCAGATTCTCGTTAACCTTTAAGACAAGGTCGTTGCATCAGAAACGACTCTCGCTTATGACATCTGCTTCGCGGGCATTTCACGTTGTATGCTCCACAGTCGCATTTGTACACATGATTTAAATGAATGCTTTTTGTCTCCCAAGTTTATAAAATAAAGAGAACAATAAAATAACATTATTAACCGGCTAACTGTAAACATTTCTGTTCAGAACGATTAAAGTTGATCTTGTTTTTTTGTTTCTGCTCCTGCAAATGTAATACGGTTCAAAGCCCTGATTAAAATATTCTTAAACATACATGGTAAGAGTATATTAGTTTGGTTGTATTGTACCTTTGTAATTTGCAAAATAGTCCTTAAAACCAACTTGAAAAAGAATCAGCCTAAAAACCGTGAATCGTGATTTCCCCAGAAAAAAATCGTAATATGATATTTTTTCCATATCGCCCACCCCTATTTCAAAGTAAAAAAAAAAAAATAGAGAGAAAAAAAGAGAGATCATGCTTTTATGGTGTTAGTTTTAATACATTAAAAAGATTTCAATCATAGAAATCCTCTGGCTTTTTTCTTTTTTGCTGTATCGAAAACATACCGAACCGTGACACCACTGTGTCGTATCAAACCGAACCGTGATTTTTGTGAACCGTTACACCCCTAATATATATATATATATATATATATATATATATATATATATATATATATATATATATATATATATTAGGGCTGTCAATTGATTAAAAAAATTAACTAATTAATCACACTTTTTTTGTGATTAATCATGATTAATCACGAAAGTAATTAATCATGATTAATCACGAATCAAAAAAAAAAAATCCAAAATACAGGCATTGCAAATATGGAAATTGGAAAATTACAATAATAATAAAGTATTGAATACAAACAATTCATCACCTTAGAATTATAAGGTTCTATCTGACATTTTCGTCAAAATTGAGTTATTGACATATTCTTATTAAATGACAACTTATTTACATTATGGGATGTTTTTTATAAGTTGTTTACATTTTAAGACGTTTTATTAAAAAAAACTTAACAAAAAAAACTAATGTTACACACATACTGTTTGCTATGCAAAAACTTTGAAGCTCAATATCTCAAAATCAATACGAACGCAGATAGAACATTATAATTCCAAGGTGACTAATTGTACTCATTGTAAAGTTGTATTGCGAGTTGAGAACCTTAATTATAAAGTAGAAACAATTTTGCCAAGTCCTCCTTAACATTTAGCCAGTTGCAGTCTATTGACATTATCGGGGGACAACACACACACACACAGAGAGAGAGAGAGAGAGAGAGAGAGAGAGAGAGAGACTAACTTTATGGTGTCTTGAGAAAGCGTAGTCTGAAAGTTTGAAGTAGCTATAAAAATTTAATAATAGAAGTAGTTTTTAAGCTTGGAGCAGTCAGTATAGTTACATAACTACATATAGGTTAGCAGGTTTCTAGTATGGATTGGCATGTTTTTGCTAGGTGGTTGCTAGGGTGTTCAGAGTGGTTGCTATGGTATTGCTAGGGTGTTCTGAGTCATTGCTAAGATATTGCTAGGCGGCTGCTAGTGTGTTCTGAGTG
The DNA here is from genome assembly GCA_903798195.1 of Danio kyathit. Classification (NCBI taxonomy): domain Eukaryota; kingdom Metazoa; phylum Chordata; class Actinopteri; order Cypriniformes; family Danionidae; genus Danio; species Danio kyathit. Next base: position 43,840,628 of record LR812536.1, read on the forward strand.
GTTGCTCGGCGGTTGCTAAGGCGTTGCTAGGGTGTTCCAGGTAGTTATTAAGGTGTTGGTAGGATATTTTGAGTGGTTGCTAGTTGACCACTGAGCAGTTGTTAAGGTATTGCTAGACGGTTGCTAGGTTGTTCTGAGTGGTTGCTAGGGCGTTGCTTGGGTGTTCTAGGTGGTCACTAGGGTGTGGCTAGGTGGTTGCTAGGATGTTCTGAGTGGTTGCTAAGGTGTTGCTAGGGTGCTCTAGGTGGTCGCTAAGGTGTTGCTAGGCGGTTGCTAGGGTGTTCTGAGTGGTTGCTAAGGCATTGCTAGGTGGTTGCTAAGGTGTTCTGAGTGGTTGTTAGATCGTTGAAAAGTCATTGCTTGGTGGTTGCTAAGACGTTGCTAGATGGTTGCTAGGGTGTTCTGAGTGGTTGGTAGGCAGTTGCTAGGCTGTTTTGAGTGTTTGCAAATGCGTTGCTAGGCAGTTGCTAAGATGTTCTGATTGGCTGCTAGGTGGTTGCTGAGGTGTTGCCAAGATGTTCTAGGTTGTTGCTAAGGTGTTGCTAGGTGGTTGCTAGGTTTTGTATGTTTGCTAGGCCGTGGCCAGTATCTTCTGAGTGGTTGATAAGGTGTTGCTGGACAGTTGCTATGGTGTTCTGAATGGTTGCTAAAGCATTGCTAGGCAGGTGCTAAGGTGTTCTGAGTGGTTACTAAGGCATTGTTAGGTGGTTGCTATGGTGTTCTAAGTCTTTTTTTTTTCGTTGCTAGACTATTGTTTATGTGTTCTGGATGGTTGCTAGGCAGTTGCTAGGGCAATCTAGGGGGTTAATAAGGTGTTACTAGGCGGTTGCTAAGGTGTTTTGAGTGGTTGCTAGGTAGTTGCTAACATAAATTACCATGTTTCTAGCATAAATTAGCATGTCGTTAGCATTGAGTATGAATTAGAATGTCAGTAGCATGTTGCTAGTATAAACTAGCATGCCGTTAGCATGAATTCACATGTTTGCTAGTATGATTAGTATGTTTCCAGTATGGATTAGTATATTGTTAGTATGAATTAGCATGTTGCTAGTATGATTAGTATGTTTCTGGTGTGGATTGGTATATTGCTAGTATGAGTCGGTATGTTATTGGTATGTTCAATGTAAAGTTAATGGCAGTTTTTTTTTTTTGGAAGTCTATGGGACAGTTGCTAGGGTGGCGTAAGTGGTTGCTAGGGTGTGGCTAGTAAGTTAAACGGTCATCGGTGATTGGCAGATTGGTAGTCTGAGTTAAATGGGCCCAACATTAAGTCTGACAGTCTGGCGGAAAGTTATGATTTTCTCAAGCTACCATACAGTAAATATGATATATTGAGTAATATGATGTATTATCTATATTTTAATTATAATATATATTTATAATACATATAAAAGGTATTTATTTATTTATTTATTTATTTTTTTTACTACTACTACTACTATCTATTGTGTGTACTGTTTTTTTATTATATATATATATATATATATATATATATATATATATATATATATATATATATATATATATATGTTACCTTTTCATGTAAACTTTAGAACTGCTTTGGCAATACATTTGTAACATTTGTCATGCCAATAAAGCAACTATTGAATTGAATTCAATTGAATTGAATTGAGAGAGAGAGAGAGAGAACGCGCAGCACAGCGCACTCCCTTCAGATCATCAACACGCACGATCGCGTTGATCAAATTTTGCTTAAACTAAGCGTTCTTAAAGTATGGCTGTATTTCTCAAGCAAGGATTCTGACACAGCAAAGCAGACGCTTTACAAAAGTTGCGTGTAGGGGGGGAAACACGTCAAACTTAATGAAACATTTGAGGGCGCTTGGAGTCAACTTAGAGAGGAATGGGCTGTCTTTGACAGCTTGCGACATCATCTGCCACTTTCACTGAGTACATTTACATGGATCCATATTATCCTTTATCCATATTTCTTTACACATTAAACACACGCAGGGCTGGAGCAAGCTGAACTGGCGCCCTCAACCCGAAAGTGAAATAGAAAGTTACCGGTTTACGGATAAAAGTGAGAACCGGGAGGGAGCAGGTGGGAGTCGAAATTAGATGAACGTGAGGACAGGGGGGTTCGCTCACTATTCTGCCACCCAAGGCGGTCGTCTCTATGGAAGCGCTGGCCCTGAACACACGTCGGCCACAACAGGAAATAAAAAAAACCTGCAACTGCGTTAATTTTTTTTAACGCGTTAAATAGTTCAAATTAATCACGTGCGTTAACGCGCTAATTTTGACAGCTCTAATATATATATATATGAAGATTTCAGATGCAAAATCCTCTAAGTACGATCTGAAATGTTCTTCTTAAATGAGCATTTTTATCAGGCTCCTATGTGTATGTTCAGTAATTTTACTTTTATGGCAAAGTTATGTCCAAGGTCTTTAAAGTAAAATAAATCAACAAAAACAAAGGAGGCTAAAAAAATTTTCATTTTCGACTGAAATTTCACATGGCATTTAGAGGTTTTTACATCTGAACTGCGTGTGAATGAGAGTGTATGGGTGTTTCCCAGTGATTGGTTGTGGCTGGAAGCCAACATATGCTGCATAAGTTGGCGGTTCATTCCGCTGTGGCGACCCCTGAATAATAAAGGGACTAAGCTGAAAAGAAAATGAATGAACTAATATATATATAAACCAAACCATTCATTATATTGATGATGTCTGATTGAAATATCGTCTAAAACAAAGTCTGTGTGAGCTGTTTCCACATGCTGAAAAAGTTGAACCTAGCTTTGTGGGCAAAGAAGTCAGTCAGAAAGATCGGGCCATGAATGAGTCAAAGTCTATTGGTAGGTTTAAGTGTTTTAAGCAGAGAGCTTCAACATTGTCAAACACGATGACAAGGCCATCGCTGTCTAAAAAAAAACAAGAAAAATAATTCAGATATTCACTGAAATAATCTATAATTAGTAATTATGACCTCTGCCTTGTAGACATTTACACACAACATGTTTGTGACCAGGATTTTTATGAATTGGGGTGTGGTTTATGCAGACAGGCATAAACAGAAAGCCTCAGACAGACTACACTCTGAAAAACACTGCCATTAGGTCTCCAATGACATCTACTCACTTGGGAGCAATTTAATAGGTATCTTCACAAACATGAAAAAAACTCCTAATTATTATACAGCATGTCATAACATGTCAAACATTTGAAATTGTAAAAACAAAAACAACAGAGAAACAGCACATGATGCAACCGTTAAACTAACTTCACTACTGAAATTAAACTTTTTTATGGTTCCAAAATCAAAAGACATTGTATATCACCAGTTTTCAGTATTCAGCCCTTTGATCAGTTTTATATTCAGCTACTTGCCCTCTGATGCACGAACGCCTGAGTCACGATTTTTTTTAAAGATTGTATTTCTTTTATTGAATAAAAAACAAATATTGTTATTTTTCAAAAAAATTGACTTTTCTTTATAAAGTTACAAAAATATCCAATACAGTGAAGTACATGAGTCTAAGCAATAAGCCTAAAACAACATTAATTTTATGTAAAATGTATTAAATATCATAAAATTGTGTTTTATTGTGAATCCACAAACTATTTTGTTTTTAATGTAATGCTTTGAAAAGATTTTTTAACATATTTACAGACATTATAACATTGTATAGGCCTATCTTCCTGAACATGATTTCTTAGTCAAAATACCATTGACATTGTCAGTTCATCAAACTGTATGAAAGTTTGCAAAGCACCCAAGGCACGGTTGCACACATGCAGATGTATTTGGTGCTTTGCATGTATGTACCATTGTGGCATCTGTTTACATTTTTTTCATTCAAATCAGACCACAAATGGTACTTATCTGTGCTTCACCAGAGTTGGGGTGCCTTTGGTTTTAAAATGTATAAATGAAATTGCACATCTGTACATAAAATGTAAAAAACATGCAGTCAGTTTGTTGCATGGCGATGCTTGATGTTCACATCATTAAACACATGCTTATTCATAATTTACTATTTGAAATAAAATTTTAAATGATAATAATAATATGACTTAGACACTACTATATATGATTTTTTATATATCTTTGGTTCTCTTGAAAAAGAAGGAATGGAATGATATGCCAGCAGTAGTCAACAAGTGTGGCTGTCTGTTGGTCATCTTAATTTCCTGCAGAGGAAATTCATATACAGTTACAATGACTGATTACAGGAAAATACAAATCATTGGAAGGGTGCAAAAGAGATCATGCACTCAACAGGCCGGTATGCATTTCCACCAAAGAAATCATTGTATTTAGGAGAGAAATATTTTTAAATAGTGCCACACAGTGGCTCAGTGGTTAGCACTGTCGCCTCACAGCTAGAAGGTCGCTGGTTCGAGTCTCGGCTGGGTCAGGTGGCATTTCTGTGTGGAGTATAGATGTTCTCCTCATGTTTATGTGGGTTACTCTGGGTCCAAAGACATGCGCTATAAGTGAATTAAATAAACTAAATTGGCCATAGTGTATGTGTGTGACGAGTGTGTATGGGTGTTTCCCAGTTTCCCAGTACTGGGTTGCAGCTGGAGGGGCATTCGCTGTGTAAAACATATATATGCTTGCGCGTAGCCAGGGTCAGGTGGTTCGAACGACCCAGCCCCCACAGCCAAAAGGTCCAGAATATGTCCATTTAATTATTTTATGTAATTTCTTTTTGTGGCGACGCAGTGGCGCAGTAGGTAGTGCTGTCACCTCACAGCAAGAAGGTCACTGGTTCGAGCCTCGCCTGGGTCAGTTGGCGTTTCTGTGTGGAGTTTGCATGTTCTCCCCGCGTTCGCATGGGTTTCCTCCCGGTGCTCCAGTTTCCCCCACAGTCCAAAGACATGTGGTATAGGAGACTTGGGTTAAGCAAAATTGTCTATAGTGTATGAGTGTGAATGAGTGTGTATGGTTCCCCAGAGATGAGTTGCAGCTGGAAGGGCATCCGCTGCGTAAAACATATGCTGGATAAGTTGGCGGTTCCTTCTGCTGTGGCGACCCCAGATTAATAAAGGGACTAAGCCGAAAAGAAAATGAATGAATAAATAAATTTCTTTTTGTAATTATTTTGTAATAAAATGTCATTTTTAACGTCACGTGACATAACCAAGCTTTAACTTTAACTTACATTTGAATATTTGACTTGGCATCCATACTTAATAACATTATGGGACGAAAAAAGCAAGAGAGACAGAAGAGAAAGCAGGCAGCAGTGTCATTGTTGCAAAATATTAAACATATGTTCAAAAAGACTGCAGGTTAAGAACAGGGAAAGGAATACATTACTTCCAAACAGATGAGAATCTTACCCTAACCATCAGGTCCTGGATATTGGGCATTATCCCGTACATGACCTCCCTATCCCTATTTTTTTGACTACAATACCATTAGCATTTTGGAAAATAACTGTCCGATGAAGGCCTTACTCTCATGCAGAGTCCTCAGCCATCAGCTGTCACTTCACAGCAAAAGGCACTAAATCCCCATTTGTTTTATTCTGATCGGACATAAATTCTATTGCGCACACCACTTCAGATTGTGATCTGGGACACGTTCCAGACAAAACTGGACAGGTCTAAAAAAATGTTTTACAGAAAATTGATTTAAATAAAATTAATTATGACCTAGAGAAAATCTTACCTGCGCTCGTTTAGAGAAACATCTATAGGTGCACTTTTACAGCCAAACACACGTAAAGTGCAAAATAAATAAATGCATATTTACTATAAGCATAAAACACGTTTAACTTTTCTGCCAAAAAAGTAAATTAGTCATGTTCAACTACACAATATTTAGGCTAATATGAAGAATTTTGTCTTAATTCATCATTTTTACTTTTAATGTTCAATTAATATCAAATGGCATCATTACATTACAGAGATGCAGCATCCTCCTGTAGTTCCGTGAAAAGAAATGAAAAATAATAGAAAATATAGCATTTCTTTTGATTTCAAAGGCAAGGTTTTGTTTTTGGGAGAGTATGTTACATAAAAATATATATATATTCACCATAATGGCAGTAATCGCAAAGCTTGCCTTGTTATGAGTGAAGCACAAAGCCTCCTGTAGTCTGCATTTGTTTAACTTGACCTAACTTTTTGTGGATTCTTAACCTTGGACTTAATTCTACAAACACAAAACAATAAATAAAAAAGTGTTAAGCTGCGGTCACACTAGAGTTTGAACTTGCGAAATTCTGTCGTACAGCGCTGCGAAAAGGGGTGGGATTAAACAAGGGGATTAAACATTAAAAAAAGTAAGCGATTGCTCCATGTTTTAAATTTCTGTCCAGAGAGGTCATGTTTTGATTCTCGGTTGGTTTCACGCAATCATGTGATGCGATTTCGCAGGTCAGAGTTGGCCAAGCTTGAACTTTGCACCTCAGCAACCTGCGAAACTTGATGCATGACCTTGCGTTTCCGGTCTGACGCATTCGCGTGCGTATGAATGAAAGTCTATGGGGAGAAAAGTCCAGTGTAACCGCATCTTCAATGTCACATCTTCGGCTCATTCCTGCTCCACCAATCACCACTCTCCCTCACAAACCACCTCTCTCCAATCCCGCAAACCATCACCAGCCTTCTAATCATCTGTACCTGTTCCCCTCAATCAAGGACACTATAAAAACCTACCTCATTTTCCCATTCATCGGCTGGCATTGATGTCAGATAGTTGTCCTCACCTGTGCTCCTCCTCCTCCTCCTCCTCCTCCTCCTTCTTCTTCTTCCTCCATGGATGTCTCCTTTGTGCCTTCGGATCCTTAATCTACTGAATAAGAGAAGTGATTGTACTCATATGGTGTTTACTTGAAGATCTACCATTTACCTGATGAACTGTGTGTTTCAATACTCACCTTCTGATGTTCCCAAGAACAAACTGTGTGTGAGATTGCTAACATCAGATGTTATACCTTATGAGCTGTGGATGAGATCACTAACAGCCATGACACCACTCTCCTGCTTCCTCACTTTGATTCAGTCACATGTTTTGAATAAAACTCATAAAAAGATAATCATCCTTGTATTCCTTGTCTACCAGCATGAGAGTCAAGCACCAAAAGCAGTCCATGAATCAATAAGTTTTTAAATAGAGTTTTATATATCCACTGATGATGACAATAATATTTTTGCAATACTACTTTAGTTAAAATGTAATGATTGTTATTATGAGTGAATTTTACTTATTTAAATGAATGGCATAAAGGAAGTACATTTTTATAAATAATATTGTTTCATTATTCAGATGTCTAATTTTTGACTAGTGATGTTATATGTGCCTACCAGTTTGGTATTTGCCTAATAAATCACAATAGATTTTTTTTTTTTTATTAGTTCTAAAATTGCTTTATAGACTAAAACTGCGATATAGACTAATTTATTTATGCACTATTTTACCACAACCCTTCATATTTCTTATTCAAACTTTTATATTTGAAAGTGTAATGTCAATTTATTATTCACTGTAATATAACACTTTAATACATGTTTGTAAATATATTTAATACATATTTGTATACTTTATTGGTAAAAGTTAATGAATGTAACTTTAATTGTAGCTGGTGCTGCTCATACAGTTGCAGTTTATGCTGATATTTTAGTAAGGACTCCGTAGTTGTAAATCTTGTGGTTTATAATTTATGAATGTTTATAATTGCTGTAGCTTTTATCACAATAAACAGTATTATACAATTTTATTATACAATATTTACCTAAACTTTGAACAAAGATTACTTTAACAGGTTAATAACAAAAAAATGCCTAGTGTGTTGCTTAATGGGAGCAGTTGTGGCTTAATGGTTAAGGAGTTGGGCTGGACTGGCAACTGTACTTGGCAATACTTCATTTCACTTAATTGTATAAACATGTTTTGAATAATCAAATGTTTTAAACAAATTTAATTGCAAAAATATGATAAATAGAACATGTAACACTTTAAAGGGTGGGGTGCAGAGGTGCACGCGACCTGTAGAGCAGGGATGGGTGCGCGCAAACTGAAGAAGGGAGGGGGAGGCGGGGTGGAGGGGTGCGCGCAAACTGAAGAAGGGAGGGGGAGGCGGGGTGGAGAGGTGCGCGCAAAATGTAGAGCGGGGAGGGGTGCGCAAAACAATACGGGAGATGGGTCTAAAATACGGGAGACTCCCGGGAAAAACGGGAGTGTTAGCAGGTATGATCATAAGTTAATGTTAATTTTTTTTGAAATTAATTTGAAATTTTTGCAATTTGAATATATTTATAAAGCACTCTAAAAGTTAAAATTATTATCAATATTGTGCATATTGATTATGACAACATATTGCATTATTGAATATCACCATATGTCTACCTCTACGGGAAGTCCCCATAAAAATGAAACAATAAATGCAGTGTGTTTGGACTGTAAAATTTGAACATGAGCTTAGTAAGCAACTTGACAAAACAGTCATTATTTTTGGTAATCCAAAAAGCTAAATATTCCATAAAATGTCATCCAAAATTGTGTATTTAAACTTCTTAATCAAATACAAAATGTTGGGGGGAAAAATGCAAAAAAAAAAAAAAAAAAAACACTTTTAGAGAAAAATACCCCCCCCCCCACCTTCACTAGGCTGGCTACGGTCCTGCAATGAATGCCTATGAATTGGCAAACATAGCTTCACAGGTGCTGGTAATTAGTCATTAGCAGAGTATATAACCAGCACACATAGGAGCTTGCATTTAGACTTTTCGCTTCAGAAAGCCTCATCGAGCGACTAAAGAGATAACATATGCAGTGCTGAATCCACAGAGATTAATCTTTATGTATCAAGTGTGGGTGATGATGCAAGCAGCGGTGGTTGAGCTGGATGATTCTCCCGTCCCTGGGCGTTTCACTGGGTACTTTTAAAAGAGCAGTCTATATGAGCAGATTTCCCCTAAGAGACCAACATGGTCATGCAACACATCTTTTTCAAGACGCTGTTCTGACCATGCGTTTCTGCATGTGGTGGTTCCTATCTCCGGATGATGGGCACAGGTACTGTATTACAAGCTGGGGGTCTAGCATGTTGATGCGGTGCTTGTGTAGGCTGATATAAGATTAATCTTCTAAGCCCCCATCCCCTTCTTCCCACAAAGTGAGCACATGCAGGCAAAGAGGGGATTTTCTCTGCCCGGCCCTGGTGTGCTTCCGCCCTCACCTCCCTTGATGGCGAGGCGGCCAGTGGGTACAAAGCTATTCCTCAGGTGGTGGTTCTCAGGGTCAGAGCCCATATCTCCATGGGCCTTGTCATTTCTGCCCTGCAACACAGTACCACCTGGGCGTGTTGCACAAAGGCAGTTCTTCCCCAGGCTTATGCATAAGCTCCCCACAGTGGTTGGCTATGCTCTCAAGCTGGGCTCCTGTGCCCTGGGAAGGATGATGACCACACAGTGGTCCAGAAACGCCACCCTTGGCTTACCCTGGTAGATATGTGCCACGCTGACAAAGTTCATTTTCTTGGCATGCCCTTATCCCAGGCAGTCCTATTTGGCGACATTGTCGGATACATTACCCAGGAGTCCTCGGTGGTAAGAGATCAGCTATGCGCGATGTAGCAGGTCTTCTTTCTATGCTGGCTGTTCCTCCCAGATCTTTTCACGCTTCCAAGATGCTCTGCAGTCACAGCCCATTCCACTGGATATTGATTGCGTCGAGCACCCCCGCAGGAAGCTGATGCTCCCGTCCCAGGTTGCCATTAAGTCCAGTATTGGACCGCGAAGTGTCCCTGAGGTGGGCTGCTTGGAGAGGAGGAGAACTGTTCTTTCCCCAGTGGAGGGCCGGAGATTTCTGTTGCAGATGAATGTAGCGATCCAAGAAAGAGCGGGTTTTTTCCTCCCTCTGGGTTTAGAAGCCCAAATACTGCCATCATGGGACGTGCTGCCTTCCAGGTCTCTTCTTTGGTGCGTTTTGTCACATGCCTTGAGGGCACCAGAGGATGGGCTCCTTTCTCTTGCACCTCCAGCCTTTTCACGGGATCCTGGGAAGAAGGTAAGAGTCAATCTATTATTTTCAGCTCTTATTACAGTTTACAGTGGTCTCATTAAAGTTTTTCAGAGGCTCCTGGGGCATATGACATTTGTAGCCACTATCAGACTGTTGTCTTTATCTTTATCACACTATTGTTCATATGAGACCACTTCGGTGCTGGCTTCATGATCAGGTCCCCAGATAGGCATGGAGCATGGAGACACACTGGGTGACTATCAACCCACTGTGTCACCGCACTTTCAATCATTGGATGGACCTTGTCTTCTACGAGCCTGGCTGCCCTTTAGAACAAATGTCCAGTTGTGCTGTCACTTTGACAGATGCTTCCAGGCAGCTGCAGGTTAAAAAACCGGACTTTATGCATTGGCATAACAATTGCCTGAAGCTGTGGGCAGTGTTTCTTGCTCTTCACTGGAGCTGTTACATTCTCAGGAGAAAGGAGACTCCACCCCGGCGCAGTCCAGCTTTTATGGGGATGCTTTCGAGAAGCCCAGGTTATCTTGCTGCTTCTCTCGAGCTGCCCTTCACCAGCTACTCTGCACAAATGCACTGGCTCTCAGCTGGCCCCAGGGCTTAAATCATAAGTGTTTTTCCTGTGCAAGTTTAGGGAGACGAGAAGTGGTTCTTGCTCGTTGAACCTCTCTGGCTCAACCGGATCTGAGTTTCCGAACTTGCATTCCTCGCAATGGCCCTCCCTGACAAATTTCTCAGAGGAAGCACTTCCTTCCTTTCGGAGGGATGGTTTGGTCCTTCATGGATGGTTTCTAGACAGAGCGCGGAGGACTTAGGTAATAATAATTAATGAATAATAGGTTATAATCATCACTCAGGCTAGAGCACCCTGTATAGGCATACCTATATCCTGAAGTGGAGTCTATTCGCTGTGTGGAGCGCTTTTCTCTGAGAAGAACCCCGGACATGCTGGAATAGTGTTGTGTTTTCTTCCTTCAGGATAGCTGGAGCTCCACACTGAAGGTTTGGCACGCTGCCATCTCCGCTCTTTGTAAAGTGGCAGATGGTAGCGCGCTGGGAAAGCAGTTTCTCAGAGGCGCTTGGCGCAGGATAGTTAATTCCATCCCCGCCCCCTCTCCTGCCCTGACCGCTCTGCTGGTCACGTTGGTATCGATCAGGAGGGTCAGGATTCTGGTGGCATTTTCAGTCAGCGAATCGTGCAAGGAATTCAGACTGGCCTACTCTCGCGTTTTCCTGAGAACCTGGCCCAGCTATGTGCCCAAGGTTCCTACCTCCCCTTTTTTAACAGATGGTTAATCTGCAAGCGCTGCCTACATTTCTAAGCAACTCATTCTGTTATGATCAGCAGAAGGGAAGTGCCGTATCAAAGCAGAGGTTGGTCCACTAGATAGTTGATGCCATCGCCCTTCTCTGTGCCAGGGCGAGCTGTGTCCACCAGAGGTGAAAACACACTTTAAATAGTGGTGCCTCCTTTTGTGAGTGAGGATGTGGCACCTATCTAACAGATTCTGTAGAGCTGAGGGCTGTGCAACACCTAATGCATTCGCAAGATTTTACATTCTTCGAGTAGTAACCCTGGTCAGTCGGGAGGAAAGTAAGTTTGGTGTCAATAGCGCTTATTGCACCATACCTAACCCAGAGATAAGTGCACCTATTCAGCTCTGCTAAAGCAAGTTCCCCATTTGGCGAACCCTAGAGAGTTCCTCCGAGCTCCCCAGCATCGGACTCAGCAAAGGAGCTGGGTGCCTGGTCCAATACGATGTCTAGTATGCCTGATTGGTCTACCAGCTTGCTGCAGTTAGGTGCCAGCTATGCGCAATCCTCATTGGGAATCCCATATGCATCATTCAGCCACTAAGTGTTCCCCTTATCAGGTGCACTTGTGTCTTCTCTTTCCGCTAACCAACTGACCATATATAGCAGTCTCCCTGGTTAGGGCTAGCCCATATGTCAATATTGCCATCAGGTCTTTCCATTTTGGGTAGCAGGTGGCCTCTGTAGAGTCCTCCCCCTTCAGGGATTGGCACACTTTCCCAATGTACTGTCGTAATTATAAAATCCCTAGAATACATTTAGCTAGGTAAAAGCACATTAGGACCCTTGCTCTAAATTCTTTTCAAATTTTCCTATGTATGGTAATGAAGGATCTAGGGGGATCATGTAAACCAATGATCCTGAATTTTTAAGCAAATGAACGCAGCTTGCAGAGTTTTGAACACTGGAGAGCCTGTGTTAAAAGTAGTGACTGTTTGGAGTTTTGTGTCTGGAGTTTTGAAAATTGAAATTAGGGTTCTAAAAATTTGTGGCAAAAATAATTGTAAAAATCTGTAAATAAATGTGACAGTGTTTAGTGTATGATTATTTTGTATATTTTATTATTCATTATTCTTTCACAATAATGGTAAATAAACAATTCAGCAAAGTAGCTTTAGCAATGGAAATTTCCTAATATACATTTTTAAATGAGTTGAAACCAAAAAAAGCAGGCTGCAACAATTTAAAGCAGGGCTATTAAATTTATAAAAAATAAATTCAGTTCAGTTGAAAAACGGTCGCTATAGTTATGAAGTGACGTGTGTCTGTTCAATACAGCACTAGCTGCAGTTGAAGGCTGCGCAGAGCGTGAGTCACCTGACATTAAGCAAGTGAGTGGTGCGAGCAGCCGAAAACATTTGTATAATTAATTGTAAAGGCTTCTCAACGCCGCGTTTCTGTTGCACAAAACTGCTGCAACTAAACAAAGTTATACCACCTGTGCGCTAGTTTAAAGTTCCAAGCTTATACACCGAGGCTAATACACACGCACACTGGATTAACTATAGCAGCGGGACATTCACATATCACATCTTTTCTACTCGCAAGTTCGTTATTTCCAATATTAGAGTATACACCAATATGCCCGCGCAAACAAAGCTTCACTTCCTGCTTTGCTACTGTTAGGACGCTTCTGCCTACTGCTCCGCTCCTTGCACTCTTGCTTTTATATTTTATACTCTAATTTTAACTTGAGCCTATCAGCACAGTGCTCAAACAACACAGCTTGAAGATCAACATCTAATCTACAAACTTTCTGGAATACAACTTTACCAACAAGAGAGGATTTATCGTCTAAACAATCCTCCCGCTACCAGCTGCTCACATTCCCGAGACGGGAAAACACGGCTGTGAAAATGGCTCTGGAGCGTATTGATTTAGAATCTCCCTGCTGCACAAACTGCCACAAACTTCTACAAAAGATTGCAGTCCTTGAAACAAAGTTACTTGCGATCCGACCAGAACTGCCAGATCATGCAGCACTGCTTTATTGTGGACCCTCACGGCATACAGCCGGTGAGTCCCATAAATCTACTCCAGCTACTGTTTTGAGTAAAACTGTTGAAAATTAGCGTGATAACAAATGGCAAAAACAAGGTGCAAGACCAAAGGGTACTCGCGGGGTCAGATCACAAAGATCATACGCTACTGCATTAGCGTCCTCTACCCCAAATACAGCTCGGACTCAAATACAGCTTCAGAACAGATATGAAGTTCTCAGTAATATGGGTGAAAAATCCCTAAATGCAGTCAGACAGAGACCACATGACTCAGCAGCTAATTCTACTCGGAACAGAGGCTCAAGGCCGACTAGACAGCGGCATTCTGCTCCGATTGCAGCCGAGATAAGAACATTGATTGTTGGAGATTCAATAATCAAACATTTTAGAAGCAGAGCAACAATGACATACTGCCACCCTCATGCAACAGTTTCTGATATATACAAAGAGCTTGAGAACATATTAAGGAAACATGAGAATGCAAAACGGATTATCATCCATGTGGGGAAGAATGATATTCGGAAGGAACAGTCAGAACTGCTCAAGAAAGATTTCTGTGAGCTCTTGGAAACAGTTGAAAGATTGAAGATTCAGTCATTCATCAGTGGACCACTCCCTGCAAGAGGGACAAATATGTTTTCACGGCTTCTTGGCCTAAATGTATAGCTGCAGAAAACATGTAACAGGAAAGGACTGAATTTTATTGACAACTTCCAATTTTATTGGAACCAAAGACAACTGTTTACATCAGATGGCCTTTATTCAAACAAATTTTGTGGAAAAGTGCTAAAGGACAACATCCATTTCTCTCTCGATCATCCATCAGCTGTGTGTGCCACTGAACTCAACCCAAATGGCACACACACACCTAGCAAATGTCTGGATGACCACAGGACTTTCCTGAGTGGACTTGTGGCTGACGCATCCCACAAGGACAGCGATAACACCACGCAGACACAACAACCACTAATAACGGACAAACTCCTGTCTGAGCCCTGCACACAGAGAGACTGTGACGCACAAGAACAGCACCAACTCTCAGCACTCATGGATGATCTCCAGAAAAACAGCCAGGTCAACATATCTCAACAGCCAGAAACCCCAGACCCACAGCCTCTGTCACCAGACACATTCTCACTGTCACCTTGCTCGCCTCTCTTGAATTTTTCAAAAAAGATGGAGGAACTGGTGTTTGCTGGAACTAAACTCTCACACTTCATTGCCGCAAGCCCCCAGTTAGCAACCAAAAGTCAGCCAGCCTCATACCCATCTCTGAGCCCATCTCGCCCTACACCTAGGAGAGGCCTCAGGTCTTTGCGACAGCAGCAGGTCCCAAAAAACACCTCATCTTCAGCTGGTGAACTTAAAAGCTGCCATTGATGTGTCCCGGGTGCCTGCTTAGCCTGTCTTTATCAGATGTTTACAGAACAAGCAGGAACCCACTGTGACTGTAGCTTTCTCTTCAGAATCAGAATCAGTTTTATTGCCAAGTGTGCTTCACACACACAAGGAATTTGTTTTGCCAACAGAAGCTTCCAGTGTACATAAAGTGACAAGTGACAACACAAAAATAAATATGAGATAGAAAAAGGCGATAAACATTAAACAGAGATGTAGTTAGTCAAAAAGATCTGGATGTTGAATTGTATGTACAGATTTGTTATAAATATACAGGTTGCAAGGTGCTGTGTACAAATTCGTATGACAAAGTATTGCATTGTATATTGTTATAAGGTGCTGTGTACAAGTGCGTATGAGAAAGTATTGCACATTTATTGCACAGTAGGGGAATATTTAACTGTTCATGAGGTAGATGGCCTGAGGAAAGAATCTTTTTCTGTGTCTGGCTGTTTTTGTGCTTGGTGCTCTGTAGCGCCGACCAGATGGCAACAGTTCGAACAGGTAGTGTGCTGGGTGCGAGGTGTCCAGAGTGATTTTGCGAGCCCTTATACTCACTCTGGAAGAGTACAGTTCTTGAACAGTGGCGGCTGGTCAATAGAGGGCGCTGGGGCGCCGCCCCCCCCTTCAAGTTAGACCCCTTTAATATGTTAATGTT
This sequence comes from Danio kyathit, assembly GCA_903798195.1. Taxonomy (NCBI): domain Eukaryota; kingdom Metazoa; phylum Chordata; class Actinopteri; order Cypriniformes; family Danionidae; genus Danio; species Danio kyathit. The sequence goes on from LR812536.1 coordinate 43,855,965, forward strand.
TATTATGACAAATATTAACAAAATGAATTGATTTAATTATAACATTCTAACATTTATTGTAGTCATACTAACATTTATTGAAAAAAAAATGTATGAACAATATTTTTTCATATGTGTGCGGGGCGCCGGACTAATGGGTGTCTATGTAGGTACACGAACTTTTGCAATGCACGTGATATGACAATAAGCTCTAATTGGCCGGTTTTAAATTGTCTTTGGGGCGAACCCTCCTATTTTTGTTGTTAGAACGAATCATATTTGTTTTTATATGATTGGCCTTATGTGATTGGACCATTCTCACCAAAGAGCTTAGAATGTAATTTCTCGAGATGAAGGAAAATTCCATTGTATCTTTGCAAAGATATCCGTTCACAAGGCATTTGGATGAAGAAAAAAAAAGAATGAAGGAGCTTGGACCAGGTCGACCGTCTTTGCAAATTCACCAGTAGTCAACTGATTGCGAGCGCGCGAATATTCTGGGCTTTTCCAGCACTTGTTATGACAAACGGGGTTGGCTGGCAGGTTGTGATGTAATGTAAGTCATGCCTTTTACTATTTCCCTGTTTGCTGTTTCAAACAGCATGACGCAAGAGAGGCTTGAATGCATTGGCCATGCTGTCAATAGACAAGAGACTGGTGACTGAGATGACTGACTTTAACCAAAAGGTTATTGAGAAATTTTCAAGCCAGAGAAAAAGGAGAGCATAATTTATTTTCAAGTAGTGCTACTGGCCAGTGATTAGGCAACATTTGTTTGTGTGTGTGTGTGTGTGTTTACTGATTATCTTGATTACTTCATTTATGATAATAAACCCAAATTGAACTAAAATGAACTGATTTGTGATGCATTTATTGTATGCTTTAGTCATATTTTAGTTTTTTGATGCATCACCTGAAAAATGGCTTTTACACTCTTACTTTACCAACAGTTAGATTTTTTTTCTGGTGTTTGAACCCCCCCCCCCCCCCCCACACACACACATTTTTTAACACCAGCCGCCACTGTTCTTGAAGTGTGAAAAGGGCAGTGCCAGTGATTCGTTCAGCAGTCCGGACTTTTTACTGTAGTCTACGGAGGTCAGTTTTGGCAGCTGAGCTGAACCAGACGGTGATTGAAGTGCAGAGGATGGATTGGATGACAGCTGAGTAGAACTGTACGAGCAGCTCCTGTGGCAGGTTGAACTTCCTCAGCTGACGAAGGAAGTACAGTCTCTGCTGGGCTTTCTTCACAATAGAGTCTATGTGAATGTCCCACTTCAGATCCTGAGAGATGGTGGTGCCCAGGAACCTGAATGACTCTACTGCAGCCACAGTGCTGTTCATGATGGTGAGTGGGGGGAGTGCAGGGGGGTTTCTCCTAAAGTCCACTATCATCTCCACTGTTTTGAGCGTGTTCAGCTCCAGGTTGTTGTATCTGCACCATAAAGCCAGTCGCTCCACCTCCTGTCTGTATGCAGACTCGTCGCCATTCCGGATGAGGCCGATAACAGTAGTGTCATCCGCAAACTTCAAGAGCTTAATGGAGGGGTCTTTTGTGGTGCAGTCGTTGGTGTACAGGGAGAAGAGCAGTGGGGAGAGAACACATCCCAGAGGGCCACCAGTGCTGATGGTGCGGCTGTCGGATGTGATTTTGCCCATTCTGACTAGCTGTTGTCTATCTGTCAGAAAGCTGGTGATCCATTGACAGACAGAGCTGGGGACAGACAGCTGGGTCAGTTTGTTCTCGAGCAGTGATGGGACGATGGTGTTAAAGGCAGAACTGAAGTCCACAAACAGTATCCTTGCGTAGTTCCCTGGTTTGTCCAGATGTTGTAGGGTATAATGCAGTCCCATGTTGACTGCATCATCTACAGACCGGTTTGCTCTATAGGCAAACTGCAGGGGGTCCAGCAAAGGTCCAGTGATGTCCTTCAGATAAGCTAGCACCAGTCTTTCGAATGACTTCATGGCCACAGATGTTAAGGCGTCAGGTCTGTAGTCATTAAGTCCTGTGATCTTTGGTTTCATTGGTATTGGGATGATGGTGGAGCATTTGAAGCAGGATGGAACTTAGCGCAGTTCCAGTGATCTGTTGAAGATCTGTGTGAAAATAGGAGCCAGCTGGTCGGCGCAGGTTTTCAGACAGGCTGGTGAAATACCATCTGGACCTGGTGCTTTTCCTCTCTTCTGTTTTCTGAAGATCTGACGCACATTATCTTCACTGATCTGAAGTGCCGGGGGGGTGAGGGAGATGGCTGGAGGTGTTGATGGCTGTTTACTGAGTATCTGACGCCCATTATCCTCACTGATCTGAAGTGCAGGGGGGGGAGGGAGATGGCTGGAGGTGTTGATGACTGTTTACTGAGTATCTGATGCCCATTATCCTCAATGATCTGAAGTGCCGGGGTGGAGAGGGAGATGGCTGGAGGTGTTGATGGCTGTGTAGGGAGATGGTCCGGGCGGGTGTGGGGTGTCTGGTCAGAGGTGTCAAATCTACAGTACAACATATTCAGCTCGTTTGCAAGATGTTTGTTGCTGTCGATACTGGGAGATGGTGTTTTATAATTAGTGATGTCTTTCAGGCCTTTCCACACTGATGCAGGGTCGTTGGCAGAAAACTGGTTTTGCAGCTTTTTGGCATAGCTCTTCTTATTCACCCCAATCTCCTTTGTCAGTGTGTTCCTGGCCTGATTGTACAAAATCCTGTCCCCACTCCTGTAGGCATCCTCTTTTGCGTGACGAAGCTGTCTAAGTTTGGTGTAAACCATGGTTTATCATTGTTAAATGATAAGTAGGTCCTGGTAGGGATGCATAACTCCTCACAGAAACTGATGTATGATGTTACAGTCTCTGTGAGCTCATCTAGATCGGTGGCTGCAGCTTCAAAAACACTCCAATCAGTGCATTCAAAACAGGCTTGTAAGACCTGCTTTGTGTCGTTGGTCCATCTCTTAACAGGATATGCATCCTTTATTGTGGTGTAGCAATGGTCCAAAATGTTATTGTCTCTGGTGGGGCATGTAATGTGCTGTTTGAATTTAGACAGCTCATGTGTGAGTTTTGCCTGATTAAAGTCACAGAGAATGATAAAAACAGAGTCCGGGTGTCGTTGTTCAGTCTCTGTGATCAGATCAGACAGCTGTTGCAGCGCGGTACTCACGTGTGCTTGCAGAGGAATGTAAACACAGATGAGAATGAACGAGGAAAACTCCCGCGGTGCGTAAAACGGCCTGCAGTTAATGAAAAGTACTTCCACATCAGGACAGCACATCTTCTTTAACACAGTTACATCCGTACACCACCTCCTGTTGATGTAAAAGCATGTCCCACCACCGCGCGTTTTGCCCGTTGACTCCGTATCGCAATCTGCTCTGTACAGCTGAAAGTCTGGTAAGTGTAATGCGCTGTCTGGAATGGCTTTGTTCAGTCAGGTTTCTGTGAAAAACAGCACAGCAGAGTTGTTAAAGTTCTTGTTTTTGCGTGAGAGCAGAAGTAGTTCGTCCATTTTGTTAGGGAGAGAGCGGAGATTCGCTAGATGGATGCTAGGCAGCGCCATTCTGAAGCTCTCTTCCCACGCATGAGGGTCTTGTATTGCTTCTACAATGCAGCTGCTCTGCCGATGACAATGTTTTGCAAAACGCCAGAGAAATCAAAATCCAGTTGGTGATTAGTTGGTGTGCAGTGCCGAATGTTCAGCAGCTCGTCCCTGGTATAACTTATCGTGTTTGATAAACATAAAACAGGACAGACTAACATAAATAGTACTAACACTGGAGAGCTCCACACCGAGGCGGCCATCCGCGGCGCCATCCTGAGATGAATCACAGATATGTGTTGTATTATGTGACAGAAAACCGAAGACTTCTTCAGGCCGTATAGCAAATCATTCAAATTTGGTGTCTATTAAATGTAATTCTGAGACTACTGTAGGGAAAACAGCTAAAACTGTTAAGTTAGCACTTTTAAACATCCGATCACTTAACAATAAGTCACTTTTAGTCAATGATTTTATCAACACAAATTGCCTTGATTTTATGCTTCTAAATGAAACTTGGCTAGATGACAATTGTAGCGCAGCTGTTCTGAATGAAACAGCTCCTTTAAACTTGGTGGAGGCATCGCTGCCCTGTTTAAAGATGTCTATGAGTGTAAACAAGTGTCATTTGGTGACTATTTGTCTTTTGAATATCTGAGTATAGCACTAAAGGGTGCTCCACACATTTTACTGATCATTATCTACAGACCTCCAAAATATTCTCCAACTTTTATTGATGATTTTACAGAGCTGTTATCAATAGTAACCTCTGAGTTTGACTATTTTACTATTGCTGGGGATTTTAATATTCACATTGATAATCCAGAAATCAATGCTGTAAAAGAACTCATGACTGTTTTTAACACTTTTGATCTGACCCAGCATGTTCAAGGACCCACACACAATCGTGGACACACTCTTGATCTACTTATAACTAAGGGTCTACACATTTCATCGACTTAAGGATGTTAAGGATGTTGCACTATCTGATCATTTCTGTATTTTCTTTGATATTATGATCACTCCAGCCATTGAAGACAGAACTGTCTCTGTCAGAAAAAGATGCATAAATGAGAACACTAGTGAGCAGTTTATGAAGGCCATATCACTCCCACCAAGCATATCTGCAGACTCTGTTGATTCTCTCCTTGATTTGTTTAACTCTAAAGTTCAGAATGTCATAAATGACATTGCTCCTGTTAAAGTCAGGAAGAGAACTGACAGACAGAAAGGACCTTGGTCAAGGTCAACATCGGTAAAGATGATGAAAAGACAGTGCAGAAAAGCTGAGCGTATGTGGAGAAAGACGAAACTAGTAGTCCATTATAATATCTATAAAGACAGCCTTAAGGCCGATTTATACTTCTGCGTCAAGCGCACGCGTATGGTACGGCGCAGCCTACGCGTGGACGCATAGCCCCTCGTCGTGGCCATCGGCGTCGTTGACGTGGCCATCGGCGTCGTCGGCGTCGTCGTGGCCATCGGCGTCGTTGACGCGCACCTCTCAAAAATTGTAACGTGTAGGCGTAGCGCAAGCTCTGTGATTGGTCGGCTTGGTAGCGCTGACGAGTGTGGGCGGAGGTGAGAGCCGGCGTGCCCGATGCAGCAAGTGTTTACATGTGTGGAGTCCCATGAAGAAGCTCCGGATGGAGACTATTGTTTTGTGTTTACCTCATGATTAAAGTTGTTCCACGTCCGACGGTGAGCCTCAAAATGAGCGAGTTTGAGCCACTTGTACATTAAGGAAGTGTTCAGGAAAAACAAAAAAACCAGCGAAGAAACTCGACACAGAGGAACATAAACACCTACTGCCAGCTAGCATTTCGGAAGTGTATTGCAGAGAAACAGAAACAGCGTGCTGAAGTATAACCAGGCTTTAATGCTTTTAATGTGGAACTAAACACTGCTAGGCAGACTTACTTTTCAACCCTTATAAACAGCAACTTAAATAATGCGCGTACACTTTTTGCAATGGTAGAGAGACTCACAAACCCCCCCAGTAGGATTCCCAGTGAACTACTCTCGGAAAGTAAATGTAATGAGTTTGCTCATTTCTTTACTGATAAGATCAATAATATCAGAAAGGCAATCAGCTCATCCAATCAGCCAAGTTGTGTTGACGTCAGACAAGCTCAACCACAACTTAAGAAATCAGACATTATGTCTGATTTCATGGCAATTAATGGTAAAATTTTAGAAGAGATTGTGCAAATTATGAAAACATCAACCTGCAGTCTTGACACGCTCCCCACATCATTCTTCAAAACGGTGTTTAACTCTTTAGAAATGGATCTCCTAAAAGTGGTAAATGCTTCACTTCTCTCAGGGATTTTTCCAAACTCACTTAAAACTGCAGTTGTTAAACCCCTCTTGAAAAAGAGCTACCTAGATAACACACTATTGAGCAATTACAGGCCAATCTCAAATATCCCTTTCATTGGAAAAATCATTGAAAAAGTTGTTTTCAACCAGGTTAACACGTTCTTAAACTCCAAGGGGTGTTTAGACAATTTTCAATCTGGTTTCAGAGCACATCACAGTACAGAGAGCGCTCTTATAAAGATAATCAATGATATCCGCCTAAATACAGATTCAGGTAAACTAACAGTGCTGGTATTGCTCGATCTTAGTGCTGCATTTGACACTGTCGATCACAGCATACTTCTGGATAGGCTGAACAACTGGGTTGGGCTGTCTGGGACGGTCCTCAAATGGTTCAGATCTTATCTTGAAGGGAGAGGTTACTATGTCAGTATAGGTGACCATAGGTCGAGTTGGACACCCATGACATGTGGAGTCCCACAAGGCTCAATTCTGGCTCCTCTCCTGTTCAACCTTTATATGCTCCCTCTAAGCCAAATAATGAGAAAGAACCAAATCTCCTACCACAACTATGCTGATGACACTCAAATCTACTTAGCCTTACTGCCTAATGACTACAGCCCTGTTGACACCCTCTGCCAATGCATTGATGAAATGAACAATTGGATGTGCCAAAACTTTCTTCAGTTAAACAAAGAGAAAACTGAAGTCATTGCGTTTAGGAACAGAGATGAGGTTCTCAAGGTGAATGCGTACCTTGGCACTAAGGGTCAAACAACAAAAAATAAGGTCAAGAATCTTGGTGTGACTCTGGAGTCAGATCTGAGTTTCAATAGTCATGTCAAAGCAGTTAGTAAATCAGCACACTATCATCTCAAAAACATTGCAAGAATCAGATGCTTTGTTTCCAGTAAAGACTTAGAGAAACTTGTTCATGCTTTCATCAGCAGCAGGGTGGATTACTGTAACGGCCTCCTCACGGGCCTTCCCAAAAAGACAGACAGTTGCAGCTCATCCAGAACGCTGCGGCCAGGATTCTGACCAGAAGCAGGAAATCAGAGCACATCACACCTGTCCTCAGGTCTCTACACTGGCTCCCAGTTACATTCAGAATAGATTTTAAGGTATTATTACTTGTCTATAAATCACTAAATGGCCTAGGACCTCAATACATTACAGATATGCTCACTGAATACAAACCTAACAGATCACTCAGATCTTTAGGATCATATAAACTAGAAATTCCAAATTCAGTCAAAGCAGGGTGAATCGGCTTTCAGCTACTATGCCCCTCGCTGCTGAAATCAGCTTGCAGAAATGATCAGATGTGCTCCAACATTAGGCACATTCAAATCCAGACTGAAAACACATCTGTTTAGCTGTGCCTTTACTGAATGAGCACTGTGCTACGTCCGACAGATTGCACTATTGTTATTTTCTTTTTATTCTTTTATAACCCATTTTTATCTGTTTTTAATCATTCTTATTATTTGCTTTTTTTATTTTCTTATACTTGTCTTTTTATTCTTGTTTATGTAAAGCACTTTGAATTGCCACTGTGTATGAAATGTGCTATATAAATAAACTTGCCTTGCCTATAATAATTAAAAATAATAACTTATTTTCTCATAATAATGTGCACGTGCGCCTTTGCGTTGCGCATTACCATAGTTACATTAGTTTTGAAAACAGTGGCGAGAGAGACAGAGAGAAATAGGCTGGGCTTTTGTAGTCAATACATGTTTACTTTATCATTATTTACAGGTGAGCTGTCTTTGACAGTTGTGTCTTTCTTCAAATGTCTTCTGTGTTGAAAACCAAATAGATATTAGTGTTTCTGAATAGGCCTTCCTCAGTTATCTATTCCTTTGTCACATGTCAATCATTTTCAACCCTTTAGTGAGGTTTAACAGCTAACGTTACACTGAAACAAACACACGTTTACAATATGTTGACAATAAATCAAATATAATTAAACACATTGCCATTATTACGTTATTCTGTGTCCTATGTGCCCTATGATATGTTGCTATGATGTGTAATTATAGAAATTGGTATTTTTAGACCTCTGAAGTATAGAATGATATATACGTTATATTGAAATAAAACTGTATTTGAGTGCTTTCATGTAAGATTCATATTATACATTGTTACGCCAACAGGAGGCGACAAACAACCAGATAAATCAGTGCCACTGTATCACTTCTTCACATAATGAAACACGAAGTATTTATAAGCCAGTTATTGAATCATTAACTGGGAATGAAAGTAAACAAAAATGTTTAGTCAGGATAAAGGAAAATTCCCCTCTGATCTATAATAAAAATAGCAATATCAATAATAACAACAACAACAATCTATTATAGATCACTGTGATACTCTGCAAGCAGGTGGTGCACAGAACAGCAGTATTATTATTATTATTACTATTATAGGGACTAAGCTGAAAAGAAAATGAATAATGAATAATATTATCTCATAATAATGACTTACTTTCTCATTATTATGACTTACTTTCTCATAATAATGAGATATTATCTCATAATAATGACTTACATTCTTGTAATAATGAGATATTATCTCATAATAATGACTTACATTCTTGTAATAATGAGATATTATCTCATAATTATGACTTACTTTCTTGTAATAATGACTTACTTTCTCATAATATTGACTTTCTCATTATTATGACTTTCTTATAATAATGAGATATTATCTCATAATAATGACTTACTTTCTCATAATAATGAGATATTATCTTATAATTATGACTTACTTTCTTATAATAATGAGATATTATCTCATAATAATGACTTACTTTCTCATAATAATGAGATATCTTATAATTATGACTTGCTTGTAATAATGACTTACTTTCTCATAATATTGACTTACTTTCTCATTATTATGACTTACTTTCTCATAATATTGACTTACTTTCTCATTACTATGACTTATTTTCCCATTATTATGACTTACTTTCTCATTATTATGACTTACTTTCTTGTAATAATGACTTACTTTCTCATAATATTCACTTACTTTCTCATTATTATGACTTACTTTCTCATAACATTGACTTACTTTCTCATTATTATGACTTACTTTCTATTAATAATGAGATATTATGTCATAATAATGACTTACTTTCTTATAAAATTGAGATATTATCTCATAATTATGACTTTCTTGTAATAATGACTTACTTTCTCATAACATTGACTTACTTTCTCATTATTATGACTTACTTTCTCATTATTATGGCTTACTTTCTCATAATATTGACTTACATTCTCATTATTATGACTTACTTTTTCATAATTATGACTTACTTTCTCATTATTATGACTTACTTTTTCATAATATTGGGATGTTTTCTCATTATTACGAGAAAGTTAGTCATAATAATGAGAAAACATCTCAATATTATGAGAAAGTAAGTCATTATTAAGAGATAATATCTCATTATTATGAGAAAGTAAGTCATAATAATAAGAAAGTCATTATTTTGAGAAAATATCTCATTATTATGAGAAAGTAAGTCATTATTATAAGATAATATCTCATTATTATGAGAAAGTAAACCATTATTATGAGATAATGTCTCATTATTATGAGAAAGCAGAGGTGGGACCAAGTCATTGTTTGGCAAGTCACAAGTAAGTCTCAATTCATTGCCCTCAAGTCCCGAGTCAAGACAGGCAAGTCCCGAGTCAAGTCCCAAGTCAAGGCCAACAAGTCTCAAGTCAAGTCCAAAGTCCTACGGTTTGAATTTCGAGTCTTTTCGAGTCTTTTTAACAGAAAAATAAAATGTATACAGATTATGTATGGTTGTAAGATCTGTATTAATTAAACAAACCTTTTTTATGAAAGAACATTGCTCAGATACAATAAAATACAAATGTAATTTTCTGAAAAAGTGCTGAACAGTGCTGCGTCTCGTCTCTACAGCATATTGCACAAGAACAAGTTTCTCCAGAATAGAGTCCATTTTGCCTCACATCACACAGAAATTGCAGGTCTACTGCTGTCTAATTCATTAGTTTTAGTTGTGCTATGTTATGTCTTCGGTGATCAACTTGTGATTAACCAAAATTACATAAACGACCTCAATGAGGCAGCAGTAGACCAACAACTCCTGTATGCTGCAAAGTAAAATTGAGTGAAATTGGTATTTTGTCAATGGAATCTCGTGTGTGTTGAAGAGATTAAGATGCAAATCTGTCTAGCAGCAATGTAAAATGGTAGCACATATTCTCAGTGAAGTAGGCTACTTCATACAAACAATAACGTTGTTTTTTTCACATAACATTGAAGAACTGTCTCTACACTCTCTTGTGTGATGCTCGTGCACCGATTTCCTCTATTTGTAGACAAAACTGCTTGTGAGCTGAGCTCTCAAATATACGCTGCTCGTGCGCAAATTTTGTCACTCTCTCAAATATGCACTGCTCACGCACAAATTTTCTTGCACATTCTCAGAGATTATATGCAAACTCACAATTTGTGTCTTGTGTTCCCTCTTCCTTTTGTGCTTTTCGATATGATTTATATTGGTGCAGTTTATTAACAACCAATATACTAAAATAGACGTACATATTAAATTTTTAATCTAATAAACCATAAAATGTTTTGGCTGTGTTATATGATAAAATATTTCCAGTTTCAAACACTTTAAGACAGAGAATAGACCAGTGGCACCCCCAGAAAATTTTCTTAGGGGTGGCTAGAAGTGGCCGCACCAAATCTTGGGATGGCACACAAAAAATATTAATGAATTCAGTGTAATGTTATATTTTTGTTTCTGGTAAATGAAATAATGTGGTTTTAATTCATTTAATTAATTACTCTTGAAACATTGCAATTTATTCCCCCCAAAAAATCAAGAAATTCAAATTCAGTAAAATAAAAAACATTTAGTTTTTAAACAAGTTTCATATATATAAGTAACTTTACAGTTGTTTTCACATACTTTTATTGGACAGCATACGGTTTAATGAAGAATAATGAATTAATTAATAAAACAAACAAATGAACAAAAGGCATTACTATATACAGTTGCAATCAGAATTATTGAACCCCCTTTGAATTTTTTTTTCTTTTTTAAATATTTCCCAAATGATGTTTAACAGAGCAAAGAAATTTTCACAGTATGTCTGATAATGTTTTTTCTTCTGGAAAATGTCTTATTTGTTTTATTTCGGCTAGAATAAAAGCAGTTTTTAATTTTTTAAAACCCATTTTAAGGTCAAAATTATTAGTCCCTTTAAGCTATTTATTTTTTCAATAGTCTACAGAACAATCCATCATAATACAATAACTTGCCTAATTACCCTAACCTGCCTAGTTAACCTAATTAACCTAGTTAAGCCTTTAAATGCCACTTTAAGCTGTATAGAAAGCTGTATAGAAGTGTCTTGAAAAATATCTAGTAAAATATTATTTAATGTCATCATGGCAAAGATGAAATAAATCAGTTATTACAAATGAGTTATTAAAACTATTATGTTTAAAAATGTGTTGAAAAAATCTTCTCTCCGTTAAACAGAAATTGGGGAAAAAAATAAACAGGGTGCTAATAATTCAGGGGGTTGAATAATTCTGATTGCAACTGTATGCACACACTCACTATGCAGACTCTAATAATATCATTTATCCATATTCCTTTCTAAACCACATTATTATTAAAACATCTTTTTCTATTGATGTACCTTAGGGTAAATAATAAATTGCCATTGCTGTCTATATTGAAGGTGTGTGCGTGCTGTCAACTACGATCGGGGAGGGGGGTGGGGAAGTGAATCAGCTACGTCAGTGGCACCAATCGATAATCATATTGGGGTGGCCACAGGGGTGGCTAGAGTTTACAAAAAGGCGCCCCTGGAATAGACGTTGGATGTAAAGAATACATTTTATTTTAAAAACATTTATTAAACATCCTAAAGGTGCACCATACTAATCAAATAAAAAACATTTAAACAATAACTAACGCAAGCAGAAATGTAACTGTGATAAAAATAAGGAAAACTTAAGCTTACTGTACTATTCACTCTTAACATAAATGTCACTATCAATCCCATTTTATCATGGCAACTAAAGTAAAGTCTTAATAAATAAAGTAATCTGTTGTGGTAATACTGTAGTTGCTATGGTAACACAACATTCATTCATTCATTCATTTTCTTTTTGGCTTAGTCCCTTTATGAATCCGGGGTCGCCACAGCGGAATGAACCGCCAACTTATCCAGCACATTTTTACGCAGCGGATGCCCTTCCAGCTGCAACCCATCTCTGGGAAACATCCACACACACACTCATTCACACTCATACACTACACCGCATGTCTTTGGACTGTGGGGGAAACTGGAGCACCCGGATGAAACCCACGCGAACGCAGGGAGAACATGCAAACTCCACACAGAAACGCCAACTGACCCAGCCTTGAACCAGCAACCTTCTTGGTGTGAGGCGACAGCACTGCCCACTGCGCCACTGCGTTGCCAGTAACACAACAAGTGTAATATAAACAAATTACCCAGTGCTGTTTTTTTTCACACAATAGGGTATATTATACTGCAATTCACCACTTTACTGTATTAAAACTACACTTTGTATTTCATTTTATGAGTTCACTATTCCTAATACTACAGTATGCTGAAGCATTCATTAACAAGTTGTAAATAATACTAGCCTAAAACATAGGCAGTATACCTAACACTCAAAAACACTAGAATTTATTATAGAATTTACCTTTACCTTTTAAGTTTTTTGTGAATTGTTAATAAATAGTGTAGCAATATAAACCATATCAACATTATTGGAATAACCAATTTAACAGAATGATCTCTGGAGAGCAAAAGCACAAATGGTATGAGACACCAGAGTGGACAAAACTCAAGCGAACGCAGAGTGACTGAATACCGAATGCGGAATGTACGTGCCGCGGGCGCGAGAGACCTATTGTACGTGCCGCGGGCGTGAGAGACTGTATGTACGTGTGAGAGAGACCGAGTATTGGCGCGCGAGTATTGGCTCGGTCCAATGACTGTATAAGGCTCAGTCTCTCTGCGTTCGCTTGACTTTTGTCCACTCCGGTGCCATATAGTCACGTTGGACGCTGTCGAATCAAAACATTCTACGGTGCTTTGATTGAATGTCGTGCCGAATACGCGCATGCTCTCTGTCACACACACGCACAGAAAGAGAGAGAGAGCGCGCACAGAGTAGTCCATGTCAACATACTTTTTATCTTTGGGCTTTTTATGGGAAGCAGCAAGTCTTCACAAGTCAATGGGCGCAAGTCCAAGTGAAAGTCCAAGTCATTTCTCTTCAAGTCCAAGTCGAGTTGCAAGTCTTTTGATATTTTGTCAAGTCGAGTCTAAAGTCATCAAATTCATGACTCGAGTCCAAGTCACATGACTCGAGTCCACACCTCTGTGAGAAAGTAAGTCATAATATTGAGAAAGTAAGTCATTATTATGAGATAATATCTCATTATTATGAAAAAGTAAGTCAAAATAATGAGATATTGTAACAGGTCCCTGGTATTCGGGAAGGCTGTAAGCAGTAGTCTTAGTAATAATTGAGAGAGACAAGAGTTAGTTGTTGCTTCACGGTGCTCTGTGTTGAGGATGCGCTGCAGTTGTCACTGTCAACTCTCTCAACTGCCACTCAGAGTTCAGAAAATGCAGCTGAACTGTTCAGTGCAAACTAACTATAATTGCATTTGAGTAATTTAAATACAATTTATATATAGACACATATAAATAGAAATAAAGAAATAAAAGTGAAATATATACAAATAATTTACTTTGTGACCCAAACAATATGTGGGATGGTCACACTATTGTCTCATAGTAATTAAGCATGCTCACTTTGCATACAGTATATGCATATGTATGGAATAATGTCGGACGTAGTGTGGTAGTTTTAGAACCAGCTTTCTGAGCATTTTGGAGCACTTTTCATAGGGTTTCCCCAGGTAATTTTTTTAACATGTTTTAAAGTTTTAATGTTCTAAAACAAACAAAAGCTTGAATAAGACAATAAGAGACAGACAGACACACACACAAACACAACCACACACACATTTACTGACCATGGCATAAAGCTGGTCATGGCCTTAATGCATTTGCGCTATGCACTTTTTAATGATCTAGGCACAAAGTCTAAAGCGCATGGCACAAAAGCGTTAAGGGCATGTCCGAATCCACTTTTACTATTTTAAGGACAGACAAAATATGGTTTGCGACCCGGCGTGTGGTCTAACAGGGCTATGCTTATTATCTTAATGAGGTATGGGTGTATTTTGAGCATAACGGGCATTAAACCAATCAGAGTCTCATCTCCCATTCACTTTAAGAGTCAGTTGCCATGGTGCATTTTCTACTTATGGCCCGTTTCCACTAAGTGGTACGGTACGGTACAGTTTTATGTCCGTTTCCACTGTCAAGGTACTAAAAAGTGAACCATACCGTACCATACAAAAGGGTACCAAAAGGTGGAGCTAGACGTGCAGCTGAACACTATTGGTTTATTGGAAATTAAAAATGTAAAACAGGAAATACATTAGGACCATTGTTATTGTTTACATTACTTATATATAATTATGCGATAAACTGTACAGTACTTTCTACATTATGCAGCTAGGGTTGCCAACTGTCACATAAGTTTGCCAACTGTATTCTGCACCCATTTGATTTGTCTCTGCCTTGTCCCATTTATTGACTGCCTATTTAACCACAGAAAACAGCGCTGATCATGACACTTGAGGGTGATTTTCCTATGTAGGAAACTACTGTTGAGAAAAGAAAAGTTGAGATGGTATTTGCTTATTAAATCATCTCTGTATAATAATAAAAATTCATTCATTCATTCATTTTCAGCTTAGTCCCTATAATAGTAATAATAATAATAATAATACTGCTGTTCTGTGCACCACCTGCTTGCAGAGAGTATCACAGTGATCTATAATAGATTGTTGTTGTTGTTATTATTGTTATTGTTATTTTTATTATAGATCAGAGGGGAATTTTCCTTTATACTGACTAAACATTTTTGTTTACTCTCATTCCCAGTTAATGATTCAATAACTGGCTTATAAATACTTCATGTTTCATTATGTGAAGAAGTGATACAGTGGCACTGATTTATCTGGTTGTTTGTCGCCTTCTATTGGCGTGACAATGTAATAATATGAATCTTACATGAAAGCACTCAAATACAGTTTTATTTCAATATAAAGTATACATCATTCTATACTTCAGAGGTCTAGAAATACCAATTTCTATAATTACACATCATAGCAACATATCATAGGGCACATAGGACACAGAATAACGTAATAATGGCAATGTGTTTAATTATATATGATTTATTGTCAACATATTGTAAACGTGTGTTTGTTTCAGTGTAACGTTAGCTGTTAAACCTCACTAAAGGGTTGAAAATGATTGACATGTGACAAAGTAATAGATAACTGAGTAAGGCCTATTCAGAAATACTAATATCTATTTGGTTTTCAACACAGAAGACATTTGAAGAAGGACACAACTGTCAAAGACAGCTCACCTGTAAATAATGATAAAGTAAACGTGTTGACTACAAAAGCCCAGCCTATTTCTCTCTGTCTCTCTCGCCACTGTTTTCGAAACTACTGTAACTATGGTAATGCGCAACGCAAAGGGGCACGCGCACATTGCGCATGTGCCTAGTAAGTCAAAATAACAAGAAACTTTCTCGTAATTTCGAGAAAGTAAGTCATTATTACGAGAAAGTCATAACGATGAGAAAGTAAGTCATAATAATGAGAAAGTAAGTCATAATAATGAGAAAGTAAGTTATAATAATGAGAAAATAAGTCATAATAATGAGAAAGTAAGTCATAATAATGAGAAAGTCATAATAATGAGAAAATAAGTCATAATAATGAGAAAGTAAGTCATTATTACGAGAAAGTAAGTCATTATTACGAGAGAGTAAGTCATAATAATGAGAAAGTAAGTCATAATAATGAGAAAATAATTCATAATAATGAGAAAGTCATTATTATGAGAAAATAAGTCATTATTATAAGAAACTTTGTCATTATTACGAGATGTTAAGTCATTATTACGAGAAAGTATCTCATAATAATGAGAAAGTAAGTCATTATTATGACTTGCAAATTATTCTTTTTCTCATGGCGGGAACGGGCTTCCATAAAAATGTGTACCAAAATGATAGTAAAAAAAAAAACTGATATAAAAATATAGGTTAGTTTTGTTCATTTATTTTGTAAAATATTCATTAACAAAGGCACATTGTTTTGTTTTTGGGAGAGTATGTTATACATAAATTAATTAAAAGCCTTTAGAGTTTTGAATGATACTCTGTAAATAATAATATCAATTCAATAAAAAGCACTGTATCTGACACTTAAGTCAATGTAACTTAGTTAAATTTGCATATAGTGCAGGATTTGAAGATTGTAATCATATCTGTTTAGCGAAAAAACATTAATGTAGTCCAGTGTAAATGGAACTGTTTTCAGAAATCATATAGATATCCGATCAGACGTAGTGTAAACAGGCCCTTACACATTGCATGTGTGATAATCATGCTGTCTAATCAGCATTTTGATCCGCCACTCTTCTGAGGTGGATGGATTAAAAAGAAGTGCTCCCTAACACAGATTTAGACAAATGTGTGAACAATGTTTAAGAGAACAATGTTTGACATCTTTAATTTCAGCTTATGAAAAATGGGAGCAAAACAAAACTTTTTTTTTATAGTTGAGCATTAAGGGTGAGGATGATGACAGAATTTTCATCAAATTTTGGGTGAAATATCCCTTTAAATCATTCACTGGCAGAGCCTATTCTGGTCTTCAGTGCCCTCTGCTGATCTAATGATAACATAACAAAAGAAACAGAATAAAAAGGCCAGCGGCGACACCAGTTAAATGTTTTACATTCAGATGAAAGCACCAAAAACATCTGGTGTATTGATGTACATTCAAAGCAATCAAATATTTGTTTGTGGTTTTACAGTAAAACACTTTTTTTTTTTTTTAATTTAATCATAGACTCAGGCTTTCATAATTATTGCACCAGAGGGCTAGTGGCTGAATATGTAACTGATGAAGGAGTGAATATTGAATACTGCAGTAATATGCAATATTGTCTTTAATTGTCGAATGATAAAAAGTTTCATTACAAAATGTTGCATCATGTGTTTTGTTCAGTTTTTTTTTTTCAAATGTTTATGACACTAATGTGGTATATCTTCCAGCTGTGCTTAAATTAATTAAAGAAGTTTCATATTTTCCATGTTTGTGAAGACACTTATAATTTTTCCCCCAAGAGAGTAGACATCGCTGGAGACTTTATAGCAGTGTTTTTCAAAGTGTAGCCTCCCTGAGACTTTCTGTTTATGCCTGTCAGCATAAACCACACCCCAATTCACAAACATCCTGATCTCTCAAGCATGCTGTTGAAATTGAATTGAACTGTGTGTAAACATCGTCTACAAGTCAGAGGTCAGATTTAATAATTAAAGATTTTGTACTTTAGTGAATATATGACACTGGCAAAAATGTACTTTTCAGCAATGACAAGGCCTTGTCATCATGTTTGACATTTCTGAACTTCTCTGCTGTAAACTTAAAGGGGAAATGCAGCACTTAGTCAAGTTTACATTATTTTGTACATTGGATTCCACTTTAATGTATATATATATATATATATATATATATATATATATATATATATATATATATATATATATATATATATATATATATATATATATATATATATATATATATGTTACGGAGGCCAGCTAGTAAGTGCTGTGCAGGTAAACCTCACTCCTCTAACCTCTAAAAAGGTGCTCTAGCGACAGACGCTAGAGGCCATGGTCTTTAGACTCCTTGCTAGAGCAACCGACTTCCATGCGGACGGTCGTCGGTTCGATACCAGCTCGGAGTGGGTTGGGTGGCGTAGGACTGGCTGGGTTACATTGGTGCCGTGACCCGGATGGGAGTGAGGTTTAGGGGGTGAGTGTAACGGAGGCCAGCAAGTGAAGTGCTGTGCAGGTAAACCTCACTCCTCTAACCTCTAAAAAGGTGCTCTAGCGACAGACGCTAGAGGCCATGGTCTTTAGACTCCTTGCTAGAGCAACCGACTTCCATGCGGACGGTCGTCGGTTCGATACCAGCTCGGAGTGGGTTGGGTGGCGTAGGACCGGCTGGGTTACATTGGTGCCGTGACCCGGATGGGAGTGAGGTTTAGGGGGTGAGTGTAACGGAGGCCAGCAAGTGAAGTGCTGTGCAGGTAAACCTCACTCCTCTGACCTCTAAAGGTGCTCTAGCGACAGACGCTAGAGGCCATGGTCTTTAGCCTCCTTGTTAGAGCAACCGACTCCCATGCAGAAGGTCGCCGGTTCGATACCAGCTCGGAGCGGGTTGGGTGGCATGGGACCGGCGGGGTTACATATATATATATATATATATATATATATATATATATAGGTTGCCATTATTGTATTCACCTTAAATTCAAGTGGCTCACAACACAAAACTGTCATGCACAAAGTGAGCATGATGAACATGGCTTTCTCAATATAATGCTCGTGCACCGATTTCCTCTGTTTGTGGACAAAACTGCTTGCGAGCTCTCAAATATACGCTGCTCGCTCAGTGAGATTATATGCAGACTCACAATTTGTGTATTGTGTTCCTTCTTCCTTTCGTGCTTTTTGATATGATTTATATTGGTGCACTATTTAATAACAATAACCAAAATGCTAAAATAGACTTATAATTTTTAATCTAATAAACCATAACATTTTTGGCTGTATGTTATATGATGAGATATTTTTAGTTTTAAACACTCAAAAGACACAGAAAATAGACAATGGATGTAAAGAATACATTTTATTTTAAAAACATTTATTAAACAACTAAAAGGTGCACCATACTAATCAAATAAAAAACATTTAAACTGAAATATAATGAACGCAGGCAGAAATGTAACTGTTATAGAAAATAGGGAAAAACTTGATATGGTATTATAGTCTACTGGACTATTCACTCTTAAAATAAATTTCACGATCAATCTCATTTTATCATAGCAACTAAAATAAAGTGAACAAGTCTCTGTCATCCTCTTTATTTTGAGAAAAAGCTTTTCCACAGGGCCCCTTAACACAAATATTGGCATGTACTGTGTTTTGAACAGTAAAGTACTTCAGTTAATCTGTTGTGGTAATACTACAGTTGCTATGGTAACACAACAAGTGTAATATAAACAAATGACCCAGTGCTGTAGTTTTTTTTTTTTTACAATATAGGGTATATTATACTACAATTCACCACACTTTACTATAGTACAACTACACTTTGTATTTCATTTTATGAGTTCACTATTCACTTAATACTACAGTATGCTGAAGAATTCATTAACAAGTTGTAAATAATACTTGGCTAAAAAATAGGCAGTATACCTAACACTCAAAAACACTAGTATTTATTATAGAATTTACCTTAACCTGTAGGTAAATCGTGTAGCAATATATAAACCATATCAACATTCTTGGGATAACAATTTAACAGGAGGATCTCTGGAGAGCAAAAGCACAAAAAGAGGAAACACAAGGCACAAATTGTGAGTCTGCATCATCTGACAGAGTGAGAGCAGATGATTCAAATGTGAGCAGCCGTGTTTTGATTGCACGCAAGGAGTTTTGTCCACGGACAGAGGTAACACCGGCGCGTTCGCTCGCTCGTATTACACGAATGCGCTCTTGACTTGTAATACTGCGCTTACGACATTTGTCAGTAAAATAACGCCAAATGCACGCATGTCCAGCTCGCGAATGTACTGTCTTCTGCCATTTTCATCTATTTGCTGCTTTACCGCTGCACGTTAACATTACTGCGAACTGGGCTGAGCCAATAGCCCAGTACCTCCGGCTCAGAGGCTGAAATCATTACCCGTTCAAAGTAAAAAGTTCCAATAGCCAGAGGGAGATTAATTACAACACACACAAATGTTCACTCACCATGAACAGGAAATAAAACTGCGGTATTTTTTATTTCTTAATGTCTTGCGGGTGAAAAGTTTGTTGTAACGCACGGGTTACTGAACATGTACCGAGTAAAATATTACTGAAACTTTATTAGCAATGCCTTACAGTACTGCGTTAATGTAATACGTTACTGTAATACATTAATTTTGTAACGCATTACTCCCAACACTGTATATATATATATATATATATATATATATATATATATATATATATATATATATATATATATATATATATATAATACAAACTCGATTAATGTAATCATTTTGCAGAAAATAGCATGTTTCACTATAGCCTTTAGACTTAGGACGTCTCCATCTTGGAACGTCACTGTGTCTGACGTCACATGGTTGGTTCTGTTCACTCAATTGGACAGATACAGTTGAAGTAATGGACTGAACACGGAGACGGCAAAGCCTAATTTAACTCAATGTGTGAAGTTGTGGACGTGGAGCTGGTGCAAATACAAGCATTAGATGTGGGTCTAATATAAAAATATATATTTATTATATGTTTTTCTTTTTCCCCCTTTTAATTATGATCATTTGATGCGCTTTGGTCCACTCTCTGTATTACGCAGCCTAACTGCCTGTATGGGTTTCAACCATTGTAGTAACGGACTGAACACAGAGACTGGACAGCCTAATTTAACCCAATGCATGAAGTTGTGGACATGCATCACAGAGCTGGTGCAAATACAACAAATACAAGCATTTAAGTGTCTTAAGTTATTTTCTTTTGTCAATACCTTTCTTTTAATTCACTTTGGTCCACTCTCTCACGCTGCTCCAGTGCTGCCTGACGAAGGGATTTACATTCAGACTAATGCAATGATTATATTGATACATGACTTCACGCTTTACTAAGTCTTACCCTTTTCAAGCTGATCAACTCACTCTCTCCACATGTATGAAGGATGTAAAAACCTGCCGTGTGAAAAAAATGCCAATCTTAGTTTGGTTTGAACACGAAAAGAGGAATGGGGCTGTAGTAGTAAAAAAAATTGAAAGCCCCCATTACGTTAGTATCAGACCTTGTTGAAACCATGGTTAAAACCCAGACAGGCAGTCAGGCAGCATAATACAGAGAGTGGGGTATTTTGGCGTATTTGTTTTGGCACGTATCGATGGAATAAAATCACTGTCATAAATATTTTGTGCGTAAATAAAATTCACGCATCTGTAATTATAATATCGTAAAGGAAAACAGAACGTACTTGTAATTTTACGAGGGTACAATTAAAAATCTGCGATTACAACAGACACAGATACGACAATTTCTTTGTCTGTTTGTATATGACTAATTAATTTATGATGGGTTTACTTTACAAACACGAATACAGTTTCACCACGAACACGACAACCTGTTGTGGATCTCATCAAGTCTCAAAATTTATTACAGCTCATGACGGACATTTCTCAAAGAGGGAATAACAAAAATCTTACCTGAGACTTTTGGAATTGTACCCTCGTACAATTACGAGTACGTTCCGTTATCCTATACGATTTTATAATTACAGATGCGTGAATTTTATTTACGCACAAAATATTTATGACAGTAATTTCATTCCATAGTATCCCAGTCTATATTTTCACTCTCTTTCGCTATTTTATATTCATGTGTTACTCGAGCAGCAACTCCACCTCAATGTCAGTCTGCTTTTCCTAGACATTTACTGCAACGTTTCAAAGAGCCGAAAAAAATAAACATCAGGCAGAAATGACGCGTGTCGAAGTGTTATAAGTTTCACGCATGCGCAGTACAGGGTGAAAGCATTTTCAGTCGTTTCCGTGTGGATGACAAAGTTTTTGAAAACGAATGAAAATGATAGTGTGGACGTGAAGCGTCCAAAAAGAACATGAGTAAACTTGACAAACTATACATCAGTTTAAAGCTACAACCCTCAAGCAGCCATTGCAGCTAGATGTTTTTCAATGGAAGCTTATGAAGAATGTATTTGCTAAATTTGTGTAAGTTGTACAGAAAACGCTTATTGGATATGGAGTACATATCATCGTAATAACAAGACACACACGCATTCATTGCTGTTCACGGTTTATTTTGAAAGATAACAGTCCACAGAAAAACATCCCATCAAGCACATTTAGTCCACCGACACAATAGTATTGAATTGTGGATGGTTATTCACTTGTTTATGTCATCGTTTATGCCTATTGTTTACATCGCTTTACCATGGTTTACCACGTTACTTACAAGTGAAAACAGCATCTTTGTAGTAAAAGGCAGGTCAATGTCATAGCTTGCAGTGTTACAGATAAAACGAGACCACAAACTGAATAAAAAGTCAAAGTTGACCTTCTGCATATGCTGTCTCTCAGTCATTGCTATTGGTCAGTCACAGAAGTTAATTCCTACTTCCAGTAGTTTGACTGACAGAGAATTTAGCCAATGGCTGCATGATTTTTTCTCTATTGGTTGACTGTTGTGTTATTGCACTCTTTTTGCTGTCACTGGCTCAGTGACCTGTCAATCATCATGTGTCAAGCGTGTCTCCTGCTGCACAGCTGCTAATGCTGTGTTCAAACCAGACGCGGAACGCGCAAATAAACCGCACTATTTGCGCATAAATAGACGCTTGAACATTTGAGTTTACTCGCTTCATTTGCGCGTGAAAATCTGCTTCATTCGCACGTCAAATCCGCTTCATTCGCACGTCAAATTCACTTCAGAACAGACGCGGATTCGCGTCATGGGCAGGGCTTCTGTCTGCCCGGTGACTGTAGCTTCATTGCTAAATGGCTAACTAGGATTTTATTGGTAAAATAACTGTTTATGTGCTTTTATGAAGGCTGAAAAACAGCATCAATACGTTTGGAGCAGTGTCTGAGTCCACTAGATACTTTCAGAGGTGCACCCAGCTCTGTGAGCTCATAAACTCCTCCAGAAACTTAACCTGGATGACAGAGGCTTTCAGCGGTGCTTCTGACTGAGCCGAGCCCAGTTTGATAAAGTGTTGTCGGTGTCGTCTGGAGGATTTCCCCCGGGACATCAACAACAGGTGCTCCGTCACAATCATGCCCCCACAAGAGCAAGCTCCTGATTGGTTAACGCGGGATGAATGTCTGCAGAAGTTCAGATCTTTGAACTCGAGCAATTTGCGCGCAAAACGCTCAATTCGCGCGCGTATCGCGCCATTCGCATCATTTGCGCTGCGCCATTCGCGAGTATCGCGCCACAGGATGTCTGTTCGCGCGTTTGCATTGACTTAACATGTAAGTCACTCGCGCTCGATGCTTCTTCCGCGTCTGGTGTGAACGCAGCATAACAGGTCAAGCTAACGGCAGAGTGGCTGGTTTGCAAAAAGGAAACAAAGGAAATGGATCGGGAAAAGTTTTAATCTGCTGAAGAGAGTTTTGAGAGATTGTTTAAAGCAAAGAGGAGAATATTTCTGAAAAGAGCTAATATGAAGATGATGTTGATGAAGACTACTGGTATTTGAGTATTATATTGTCATTGCCTGTATTATATGACAGTTGTTTACGTCTCAGTTCTTCTGTGTGAAGCCTGCGTGTGCCTTTAAGTGCGAATGTCTCTCCAGTAGTATTAATCTTTTAATAATGTTTGGCATTTATCTGAATGACCACTGTTAGCTAAGCTATCTGTAACATTATCATATGTATATATGGGCATCAGAGTAAATTGTGTTTGCTACTCAAGGGGGGAAATACAATTGTTTACAATATAATCTCAATTCTGTATTTTTGTCATGTAGCTGAATCTCTGCTGCGGAGTGGATTTCAAGCAGCAGCCAGCAGCAAACTCCTATGAAAAGATGTTCAAGCACTTTCTGCCAGTGAGTGAGAGAGCAAAACTTGTATGACTTTTTTTGTTGCATATGCACTGGACTTATTTCAAACAATGTACTTCTTGTGCTCGAATAAATCATTCATACTATATGTTTCTGCCTATTATTTTACAATTTAAAAAATTGTGGTATGTGAAAAGAGTAAAACAGTTGTTAGATACCTTCAGTAGCCTATGTGTTGTCATCAGACTGCTTCTCCACAAACAAGCAGAGGGAGAAAATCATGAGACATTGTCTCAGAAAAATTATTCCAGAAATTTCATTTTGCATAATATTGGCATCAAATTAAAAACATATACTCAGGAGATATGTAGCTTTTGAACTATTTCTGTGTTGCTCCAGGACTAATTTCACATATTTGTTTATGAAATATTAAAATATGTTTAGTGAGGTGAACATTTTTTACATTACTTAAGCATCTATAACTTTTTTCAATTTGAGCATTATAAACTCTAGATGATGGATAATAAAGCCCAGTGTCTTCTTTCCAAAGAGATATAATATGTCAATGTAGGCCAAATCATTCAGCAACTGTTAATGTTTTAGTTTGGGAAGGTCATTTTTTGAGAAAATGCCTCTGACAGTGAGGGAGTGAAGGACATCAACATAGCCTCAGAAAACTTTTTACAGAAATCTCATTTTGCATGCTATCTTCATCAAATTTGAAATATAAACTTATGAGACAATTGGCCTTCAAATCATATTTTTAATTACAATTATTTTTTTCCTGTGTCTGTATATGGAAAACAAATATTGAACACATTTGTTTTATTTTTTACTTCATAATGTATAACTTTTTAACATGTAACTTCACCTTTTACCACAGTAAAGCTCAAAGTGTCTTCTTTCCAATGATACATAATTTGTGTTTGTAGCTTACTGCTGTCAAGAACTGTTATTATTTAAAATTAGGTGGGTCTAAATCTCTTTTTGCAACCGTGTGACGTCATGTGTGACGTAGATTGGTAATTCTTTAATTTGAAAGATTTTATGCTAACCGGTTAGCATTTAGGCAGATCACCTACTGAACCTTTTAATTTGTTGGTATTTTTGTAATTGCATGCGTTTCTTAATTTGCAGAGCGTAAAGCTCTCTCGGCCACCGTATGAAAGAGCATTATTTTGCTAATATTTAGGTGATTACGTATGCAAAGAATCGGTACCTTTAATTACTTAAAGGAGTAGTTCATCTAAAAAAAGAGAAAATTACCCCATTATTTACTCTCATTCTTGTGGTTTTGATGTTTTATGAGTTTCTTTCTTCTGTTGAACACAAAAGATGATACTTTGAAAAATGCTGACTTCCATAGTAATTTTTTTTTTCAAATTCTACTTTGGACGTTAATGGGTCACAGCAACCAGCATTTTTCAAAGAAACTCAAATAGGTTTTGAACATGTGACGGGTGAGTAAATGATGACAGAATTTTTTTTATTTTTGGCTGAATTATTCCTTTAAATCACTCGCTTGCATTGCCTTACTATAGTGCTATAGTAAGTTACATTGATCTTACTATAGTGCCCTCTGCTGTTCAAACAATAGCATAATATTATTATAATAATACCATAATAAAGGGCAATGTAACACCATTGTTTATTTACACACAGATTCAACTTTTCTAATTTAAACAAGTGAAATTAAATGTAAAAATTAATATAGCATGTACATTTAATCAAGTTTACATATATACATATAAAAGCAATTTCATATTTATTAATATAAAATCTAACATTGTAACCCCCTTTTTTAAGTTTAATGTTTACCTTTAAAAAGAAAGAAAATAAACTGACAAAGATTGAGTAATGCATTTTAATTGCACCTCTGGGTCCAGTTTCTCAAAAAAAGCTTATAATTATAATGTTTTATCGAAGAAGAAGAAAAAACAATGCAGCAAATATCTCAAGGCAGTTATCCTCTTGTCTATTTACTCATGAGACTTAGTGGCTTAGTGTTAATTAATAATGATTTAATGCAACAGATGGTGTTGTTTTTCCTTAGTAACACCTGGGACTTCATTTCATTGCATAGGTAAAAAACATCTGCTTGTCAGCACATGCCTAAAAGGCTGCTGTACACCTGTTTTACACCCCAATGACATAGATAAATTAGACAAGTAATAGATGATTATTATTTTTAACTCAAGTGCTTTGCACCTTTCACCTCATATTAAGTCACAACCTAAAGAACATAATAAATATGAAACAAAGACATTTTGTTGACATATTTTATTATTATTTAAACTCCCACAAACCATTTGTGTACCCTCGAGTAGTCTGTCATCACAGTTGTTTACTTTAGCTAAAGTGGGTTGATTCAGGTTTTTGTTATATTAGTTTTATTTGACTTAGCTTTGATCATGTGCCAGACAATGGGAAAACTTCAACAATAAATTTAATTAAGCTGACTATACAGCTTAAATTACAAAATTACTGGCTTTAATACATTCTTAAATGTATAATTTTTTTTATGTTTTGCAATATACTAATACAAATGCCATGCATAAAAAAATGCAATTACATGAGGTCATTATTTTGTATATCACTGTTCTCCACATGATTCGTTGATTGATTTTTTTTATTAGGTATATGACTAATTGACAAATGCACAGCTACACTCTAAAAAGGCAAGATGGGCATTTGTTGACATAATGCGCTATTTCTACTTTTTTCAACTCAAAACATACATTTAGTTGTTATAACCTACTGTAATCACGTTTATGTAACTTGTTGTTTGAACCGACTTAGAATTGTGAGCAGTGCTTGGGATGAGCCCATTCAAGTCACGTTGCTGTCAGCCCCACACATTCATTCATTGTCTTTTTGGCTTAGTCCCTTTAATAACTTGGGGTCACCACAGCGGAATAAACCGTCAACTTATCCAGCATATGTTTTACGCAGTGGATGCCCTTCCAGCTGCAACCTATCACTGGGAAACATCCATACACACTCATTCATGCACATACACTATGGACAATTTAGCTTACCCAATTCACCTATAGCACATGTTTTTGGACTTGTGGGGGAAACCGGAGCACCCAGAGAAAACTCACGCAAACACGGGGAGAACATGCAAACTCCACACAGAAATGCCAATTGACCCAGCCAGGGCTCGAACCAGGGACCTTCTTGCTATTCTACCCACTGCGCCACCATGCTGCCCACCAGCCCCACACAGGTAACTTAATTGTTTGTGTTGGAACAATGTGTAGTGTAACTTACTGGGTAATGGCTGTGTAGTTACCAGCATGTTTTGCTTGAGAATTGCATTAAAAAGAGAAAATGTTCACAATAAAAGTAATCTCAGCTGTTTTAAGTTAAAAGAAACAGACAAATTATGTTTGAATCCAAACTTTACTTTAAGATTTGGGTTTTAATTGCTCTATTCTTTTAATGTGTTGTAACATCAGTCTGACACCCAAATGAACACTTTCAAAAATAAATGTGTTGTTTTGGACAATTTCTGACTTCAAGCTGGGGTTCAAACTCTGGTCAGCCTGTCTACTATAATTGACGCACTGTCCACTATAGGCTATGTGTGATTGTGTCATTTGATTTCGACCTTGTCAAACAAACAGAGATTCAGCAGGTATGCCACGTCACATTTGTAACACTTGTGAAATGCACAGACACTTTTAAAGGCTTTAGAACAGTGTTTTGAAACATCTGCTGTTGGGGATCTCAACATCATGTTGAAACATCAATTTTGGATCAGGCTAATGATTGTTGGAGATCCTGCATATCCCTTACTTGACTGGTTAATGAAGGGGTACCCAAAATCTCCCAATCATTAGAAAACAGTGGGAAACAGATCAAAGTGGTCACATGATGCAAACAAAGCACATGGAGCACGGCACATGTGAAAACACAACACAGACACACCTGACAGGTGACACTTTCACTGTTCTTATACACAATTATAGCTACATGCTGTGTGCTGCACAACTGTGAGAAGCAAAATGATGGGGTGAATTTAACTGGTTAAACAACATTTGTCAGACTGACCAGCTCTATCCTCAGCCTACCAAACCTCAGTCAAAAGCAGTGACTGAGTATAACCACACGGTGGTTCAGTGGTTAGCACTGTTGCCTCACAGCTAGAAGGTCACTGGTTCAGGTCCTGGCTGGGTCAGTTGGCATTTGTGTGTGGAGTTTGAATATTCTCCCCGTGTTCTTGTGGGTTTCCTCCGGTTTCCCCCAAAGTCCAAAGACATGCGTTATATGTAGGTGAATTGAATAAATTGGCCATAGTAAATGAGCGTGTATGGATGTTTCCCAGTACTGAGTTGCAGCTGGAAGGGCATCCTCTGTCTTAAACATGCTAGATAAGTTGGCAGTTTATTCCACTGTGGCGACCCCTGATGAATAAAGGGACTAAGGTGAAGGAAAATGAATGAAAGCAGCAGCAGCAGTTTACCTCTGATCTTGAAAATAAAAAAACAGACAAATAGTCTATAGTTTGAACTGTGACTTAGTGCAAACCAACAAATACCAGTCACTCAGCATGTTCTTTTAATCTTTTTAAAGAGGTTTAATATGCATTAATTAGATCATAAGTCTTAACATTTTGTTGCAGTGCAGTGCACTATTCTGTATTTAAAGGTTTCTATCGTGCCATTTCTCCCACCCGTCCATCTTGTATCCAGCTGCAAACATCCTCGCACGACAAGTGGGCTCTCCCGTGCCCATACTTCTCATCGAGAAGATGGTGTCAATTGCGTTCAGAGACCAGTTGATCAAATCCATAATTCTTTATTCATTTGGATAGCAGGGCACAGAAAGCCTCAGAGAATAAACGAGGCAATAGGAGCCAGCCAGGAGAGATTTGGGACAAAGAGGAAAATAGTGTGACCGCCTTCGCCGAGAGCCAAAGAAGAAAATGCAACCTTCATGACTGAAATAATACGGTCATTAATACAATTAAATATTATTGAATAATACGGTCAATAATACAAGGTTATTCAAGGCAATCCAGAGTACTCAGTCAGTGTTTTTTGATCCTGAGGGGTATTGCACAAAAGTTAAATCAAGAAAGTCAGGATAATGGAAAAAGCATGGCTTAACCTATGTAGGTTTAATCAGCTCCTCCTGGCTTAGTTCATTGCACATTTAGCTGTTCCAGATTAAGAACGAACTGTTATGTCAGGCCCAGTGCAGATAGCTAAGAGTGCACATTTGTGGCATTCTTCAATGCAATTCTTCAAATTCTTGATCACAGAATCAGTGATGAAAAAAATATTGAACACAAGAAGAAAGGAAGGTGTAAAAAGCCCAGACAGCAGCTGAAATCTCTCAGTAGTTATTCAGCAACCCTCTGGCCTTTGTGCTTGTAAATGAATATTAGTTGCTTCAGTAAAAACATCTACATTACAAGGATGATGAAGATGAAACCAGAGTGGACATTCAGCAAGACAAAGATCCAAAACACAGCCAAGGAAACTCTCAAATGGTTTCAGAAAAAGAAAATCAAGCTGTAGAACCTTAAATCCACTTAGAAAATACAAAATAAAGAAAAGACCCACAAAACTATCAAGACTTTTACACTCAAAATGTTTCACACAAAGCTTTTTTATAAAATATTAAATAAATTTCAGTAGTTCAGTATATTATCCTTGTGTCATTCCATTGTTAACAATTTTTTTTCAGATTTTGTTATATTTTTATAAGGACTGTATATGTAAAAAAAAATCTAAATTATTAAAGAAATAAACAGCATTGAACTAAATCTCTCATAAGTGGAAATGCTACTTCTAATCCAGTCATTGTTAGACAATATATGTTGACAAAGCCAAGGAAAATTTCCAAGGAAATTTATTGTTGCTACAATAATTTAACTCCTCCTATTCACATACAGATGCTGATGCCTTTTTTTAGTTATGTTAA
This sequence comes from Danio kyathit, assembly GCA_903798195.1. Lineage (NCBI taxonomy): Eukaryota > Metazoa > Chordata > Actinopteri > Cypriniformes > Danionidae > Danio > Danio kyathit. The sequence goes on from LR812536.1 coordinate 43,885,580, forward strand.
AGATTGCATTCCAAAAGCAGATGCGATGTGTTTTAAAAATGTTTGTGATGCAGATATTAGTACACTGTAAAACCTGATAATTTAACTCAAACCGATTGTGGGAAACCGTTTGTTTTGAAACAAAATGGATGGAGTACTGTTATTGAATCATATGCACTTATATTATTTGAGTTCATATCGTCAAACATTTTGAGTATTAGTAATTTATACTGATTTGATAACTAAACTTAAAATGTTTGAGTTCAGGTAACTCTAGTTGACTGAACTTAAGTGAATAAAGTTAGTCTACTTAAATGGTTCGCTACAATTGGTTTCCTCAAATCATTTGAGAAGCTATACAGTTGTTTGGACTTAATGCTTCTATTACCTGACCACAAATACATTTGAACAAAGTAAAAACTAACATATGTAAACAAGAAATTGCATAAAAAGGATTTTAAGCCAAATTTATTGGAATAATACATTTATTTTAGTCAAGTATATCAAGCACAAAACAAGTTAGCAAGTATTAAACAAATTGAAACAATCTTTGTTTGTGAATATCTCAACATAAGCACAAAAACAAAACACACAATCAAAAAACATATTTAAAAAGATAGTTCACCCAAAAATGAGAATTCTGTCATCATTACCTCAGCCTTGACTTGGTCCAAACCAGTTTGTGTGTTGTTTTTCTTCTGTTGAACACAATAGAATATATTCTAAAGAAAAGATGGAAACCTGTAACCATTGACCTCCATAGCATTTGTCTTTCCTACAATGGAAATCAATGGTTACCGGTTTCAAACATTCTCCAAAATATCTTCTTTTGTGTTTAACAGAAGACAGAAACTCATAAAGGTTTGAAACCTCTTGAGGAAGAGTAAATAGATCACCCAAAAATAAAAATGTACTCACTACCTCTTTAAGGGTATGTTATTCAAAACGTACTATTTGCTTTTAATTAACACACATGCATACCAAAAAGAGATGTTTTTTTTTTTTTTTTTCATCAGAACAAGTCAATGGCTACAAGCACTTTAAGAGTAAAAATGAGCAAAAACAAATAAAAAACATCTATAAAATAACAGTACCTAAATTAAATCAATTTTCAGAAGCAGGAAATACTGATTTCCTTTAATTTGATAGACAAGAATGTGAAAGTAAAAAAAAATACCTCCATATAGATTTGGCATTACATGAGAGCGCATAAATGGATCATATAAGTGTCATTGATGATTTAACGATCCTTTTAAAATGACTGAAATGTTACTCAGCTACTCTACAAATATTTTTGCTGATGTCAACTAAAAGGTCAAACTGTTTCTTAGTAAACATTAATAGTGTAGTTCCCGCCATGATGACTTTGAGTAACACTGATGTCATTCTTGTCCTTAAAGACAAAACATAAAGCTAATTAGTCCTGGGAGATCTAAAAGGTTTGGAGAAGATTTTGGTTTGTGATGTGGTGAAAGCCCCTGCAACATATATTAGAAAACAGTGGTTCACTGTAGGTTTCAACCCTGTAAGTAATATCCAAGCAATAGTCGGTAATATCTAAGCAATAGTCGGCAGAGAGAAGTAGTTCACCTGAAAAAACAAACCTTTTGCAAAACTTTTTGTAGTTACCTTTATGTTGTTCCAAACCTGTATCAAAATAGTTATTCTTTTTTGAGTGAACTAATCATTTGACAGTGAGGACAGGAAACCAATTTTATTATGAATGTTATCTGTACAGTTGCAATCAGAATTATTAAACCCCCTGAATAATTAGCCCCCCTGTTTATTTTTTCCCTAATTTCTGTTAAACAGAGAGAAGATTTTTTCAACACATTTCTAAACATAATAGTTTTAATAACTCATCTCTAATAACTGATTTATTTTATCTTTGCCATGATGACAGCACATAATATTTTACTAGATATTTTTCAAGACACTTCTATACAGCTTAAAGTGAAATTTAATGACTTCACTAGGTTAATTTGGTTAACTAGGCAGGATAGGGTAATTAGGCAAGTCATTGTATAAATGATGGTTTGTTCTGTAGACTATCAAAAAAAAAATTATATATATATAGCTTAAAGGTTAATTTTAAATTTTGACCTTAAAATGTTTTTTAAAAATAAAAACTGCTTTATTCTAGCCGAAACAAACATACTCTGAAAATTTGCTTGCTCTGTTAAACATAATTTGGGAAATATTTAAAAAAGAAAAAAAATCTAAGGGGGTTTAACAATTCTGATTGCAACTGTATCTATAGACACATAGTTAATAACTTACCTGTGCTTCCTAAAACAAAGTCGTCTATCTTGACCTAACGTCCTTAACAGGCCATTCTTCTTTTTCAAGTTCAACAATCATTTAGATGCAAAGATTCTGAAGTAGTTAAATCTGGATCAGGATCGTCAAACTGCAGCCTAAAATCATACATTCACATTAAAGGTTTGTTTTTAGTCAAAGGTCAGTGACTGTCTCAGGATGAGATGGCAAAACTATTTTGTGCGTATTACTATATTATATTAGGATCTATTTCTCACCCTTACCTTTAAGATGCCATCCTCACTTATGATCTGTAAGTATCAAAAACAAACAACCAATCAAACTGGAGTGCTTTCAATTAAATTATTTGCTGTAATTACAGCTGTTCATAGGTTTATCCCCTTGCACACTTGGCAGAATAATAGATAGCACAAAAAACAATCACAAAAAAACTGTTTTTAGCATTATCTTAAATAATTAATTTTACATATCAGATGTTTAAACAGCCTCAAGAAATTTTATAATATGACCATTTTCCTGGGGTAATATATGGTCATAATATGACCAGCCTAGTTCCTCTCGAAGTTTTTTCCCCTTCACTTTGTCAATTGGTGAAGTTTTTTTTTTTCCTCGCCACTGTCACCACCGGCTTGCTTGGATCAGGACTTGTGGAGCTGAGCTTCGGTGGATTTGCTCTTTAGTGTTTGAACTTTCAGCAGTGAAACTTAAACCACACTGAACTAAACTTAACTGAACTTCAACTCTGAAATCTGGACTTCACTAGAACTATGTTAAGCTGCTTTGCCACAATCTACATTGTGAAAAGCGCTACATAAATAAACATAAATTGAATTGAATTTTCAAAAGTTTAGATGTCTCTTACAGTTTTTTACAATGGCTATGACAGTTTTTTCAATACATTTAACAAGTTTCCTAAACTCTTAACACAGTTAGCACAACATCCGCCTCTGTAGGCTATACATTTTACACATTTCTTGTTGCTTTGATACAAAATGGATACATTTAACACCAATTTCAAATGCTTGAACTTATTTTACACACAAGCTCAACCAAGACCAAAACAATGTAATTTTACAGTCAAATTTACAAATGCTTTCACACAGTATGTCAGAACAGATAACACCATGTTCTAAACAAAACTTATATAGGCTAAAGTCAAAGTTGCTATAAATATTTTCCCTGTATTTTATTCCATTGCCAATGAGAAACAGCTTATTGCAGTTATGTAAATATATATACATACAAATATATATATATATATATATATATATATATATATATATATATATATATATATATATATATATATATATATATATATATATATATATATATATATTTGCATAACTGCAAGGAAATATAATTGTGTTTCAATTCACACTATGAATTATATGAATATCACAGCTGATTCCCATTTAGAAACCACAGTCATGTGTTGAGATTTTTCCAATCACATGATCATATGCTCTAAAAGAGGACTCTTTGGGCTTTTGATAGGAACAGTGAGCGTATCAAAGAACTCTGTCACCAATATATCTAGGTAAGTTTATGCAATACAGTCATTGCTGTAGTATACACAGTGTTTTGCAGTAAACTACTCTATAAACCTGGAGTTCATTAGTACATACAGTAGATATACAGTACAGTACAGCACAGCATTTACATACACTGTGTCTAATTACTTTCAGAGAATCATGGAGTTGGAGGCCAATCAAGTCCCACATGAAATTATCTATGTTTACGAGGCTGGCTTCAACTTGGGAAAAAAGGATTTGTGGATTTGTGGGAGAAACCTACAGTAATAGACCAAAGGGCCACAGTTACCGTGCCGGGCCAGAGATGAAGAAGCCGGGCAAATTCAGAAGACAGGGTAGAATAGAAGATTACTTTGTTTTTTTTTATTATAATTCCAGTGCTTTTTCTGTGTGTATATCTTGCAGTGATGTCCTTTTGCAAATAAAGTCTGTTCTGCAGCAATTTTGTGTCTGTATTTTATTTTATTTTTTTTTACATAAACTGTACATTTTATTTTATTTATTTAATCCACTCTGAGATGGTCTTTCGTTTTCTTGTATTGAATTTCTGCAGCAAAAGAAACAAAATGCATGCATTTACTAAACCCAACAAAACAAAAATTTATAGAGGCTTCAAATATAAAAACAGACCTGACACATAAAATAATGCAGTTTCTGTAATGTCAGCTGATGATAGTGTTTTTATTGTCAATGAGTTATGATTGACTAAATGTTCCTGTTGGAAGAGAACATGTGTTAGTGTTTTGAATAATGATTTGCTTTTGAAACATGTTCACAGTGTTTTGTTAGACGTGGTGTATTGTGTTTGTTTATTATTGTATTTTGAACAATAGTTTTGGAGTTTAGTTTACAATGTGTGATTTTGAGCATGAAATTAACTGTTTTGACAATTGTGTGTTTTAGGTGTGTTGGTGTGTTAAGAGTTTAGCAAACTTGTTAAATGTATTGAAAAAACTGTCATAGCGATTGTAAAAAACTGTAATCTTAAAACCACACTGTTTCTGAAAACTGTTTCTGTTGTTTATAAAGTGTTATGTAGTCCTTTGTTTGTGCCAAGCAGTTAAACTGCTATTCCAAAAAAAAATTAATAAATATATTTTTTTTAAATCCTCACGCTTACACCTTTACAGCAGTAAATATCTAATTTTGAGATCCATTTTTTACAGGGGACAACTGAAAACTCACAGACAACAAAATGTGAAAACGTTTACTGATGTTCCAAAGGCAACACAACATACAAAGTAAACTTCTTGAACTGGATGATTGTTATTCAGATTAATTATTTAAGAAATTAAACAATAAACAAATTCTAAAAAATGGCCTTACTGTACTTGGTTGCCATCTTGAGCAACAGTAAACTTTTTCACCTTTTGTGATAGCTGTGTTTCAGTTCCTAAGTTGTCATTAATGTGAATGTGTTTTGAGTGGCATCAGTTATGCCTTAAACAGTCATGGGTCATTCAGGATTCAACACAAAGTATTAGGAATCTTTTGAAGAGTCATTTTTCATAAATAGTTATTGTGTCTTGCGAAGTATGTAAACATCCATTTTGTCAAATAGTTTTTTTTTTGGACTGTGCTAAATTATTTGTTTTAAAAATGAATTGCTTTTATTTTGTACAAATTATGAACATTTAGCTTATTTTGAAAAAAAGTTTTTGAACATAAGAGCAGAGTTGTATGTAATATTTTGGTATAAAACTTAAAACAGGAATAGCCCAAAAATAAAAACATTGTTCACACTTTACAATAAGGTTTCATTATTTCATGTCAGTTATTGTGTTTAATAACATGAACGAATGATTGAACGACTGATATAATTTTTTAAATCATAGTTCAGCATTTACAAATGCATTCAAATGTTTAAAATCCAAATTTGTGCTTGTTAACATTAATGCAAGTTGATATTAACAAGGACTAACAATGAACAACCTGACTTTCATTAATGTTCATTCATTTATTTATTTTATTTTAGGCTTAGTCCCTTTATTAATCCGGGGTTGCCACAGCAGAAAGAATTGCCAACTTATCCAGCATATGTTTTACGCAGCAGATGCCCTTTCAGCTGCAACCCATCTCTGGGAAACATCCATACACACTCATTCACACTAATACACTACGGATAATTTAGCCTACCCAATTCACCTGTACCGAATATCTTTGGACTGTGGGGGAAACCGGAGCACCCGGAGGAAACCCATGCAAATGCAGGGAGAACATGCAAACTCCACACAGACGCGCCAACTGACCCAGCCGATGCTCGAACCAGCGACCTTCTTACTGTGAGGCGACAGCACTACCTACTGCGCCACTGCGTCACCTTCATTAATGTTAACAATCATAAATAAATGTTGTAATAAATGCATTATTCATTGTTTGTTCATATTAGTAAACACATTTACTAACTTTCACTAATGGAACCTTATTGTAAAGTGCTACCAGGAAATATTTTATTTTAAGTCATTATTTTTATTTCATGCATTCTTAAAGGCACTTACTGTTGACCATTTGGTGTAGTGGTCAGCACTGATGAATCTCTGTGGTAAGTCCTGGGAGAAGTCAAAGAAAATCAGGAGGGAACCATGTTGCTGAATGGAACTAAGAAAGACAATAGCGTTACCATAGTCTTGTGAAAAGACCATTGCGGTGAAAAAAAAAAAAAATTCCAGTCCATTAACCACCCATTTTTATTTTTGTTGGCCTTGCTAACGTCAACTTTAAGTCCCTAAGGCCTAATGCATCACCCGGAAACATATCATAATTTAAAGTCTGTCCATAAAATACGATTATTTTAAAATGAGTGTACTCACATAGCCCTGTAACGTTAACAATATTTTCCGCTGTTTAAGTGATGATAAAGATGAAGACGATGTATTGCTCAACACAATTGTGCAGGACTCACTGTATATATAAAACTATGAGAAAATACAAGACATAAATTAAATTTACACTGCAAAAACAAGGCTAAATCACTAACATTAAATAATGCCATTGTCATGACACACTGATGACTGGACACAGGAATAAGGTAAATGACAAGATTTATTAAAACAGAGAAAATGTAAAAGTCTTAACTGCAGGGGTTGAGTATTCAGTGAAGGAATGAAGAAATCCATTGCAGACACACAAGTCACACATAGAGGGAATCCAGGAGATAGTAGACAATAATATCACAAAGGCGCTGGAGCAGACGGAGTACAGGAATCCGAAGGCTCTTGTATCAAGGGAATGGACCGGGGGAAGTTTCAGGGTGTAAGTTTCAGGACCGACAGTGGCAGAAAGCAGTGTGTGTATATGGGTAGGTGATGGTGATAAAAAATCAGGTGATTAGGAACGTGTGTGTGTGAGTCCTGGTGAACTTGGTACCTCTGGCGACTGCCTGACATTACCACATCCTCCAGAGGTGGCTCCTGGTGCCCTAACCCGGCGCCGGGGTCTTCTACGACTTCTAGGGGCCAGCCAGTCTGGGTAGGCTTGATGGAACTCCGTCAGCAAAGATCAGGCATGTGATCAGCCGAGGGCAAAAAAAAAAAAATAAAAAATTATATATATATATATATATTTTTTATATATATATATATATATATATATATATAAAAATTATAAATTATATATATATATATATATATATATATATATATATATATATATATATATATATATATATATATTTGTAGGTGTCACGGTGGCGCAGTGGGTAGCACAATTGCCTCACAGCAGGAAGGCTGGGTCAGTTGGCATTTCTGTGTTGTGCATGTTCTCCCCATGTTGGTGTGGGTTTTCTCCGGGTGCTCCGGTTTCCCCCACAAGTCCAAAGACATGCGCTATAGGTAAATTGGGCAAGCTAAAATTGACCGTAGTGTATGAGTGTAAATCAGTGTGTATGGATTACCAGTGATTGGGTTGCAGCTAGAAGGATATCTGCTGCATAAAACATATGCTGGATAAGTTGGCTGTTCATTCCGCTGTGGCAACCCCAGATTTATAAAGGGACTAAGCCAAAAAGAAAATTAATTATTGAATGAATCAATATATATATTTGTGTGTGTGTGTGTGTGTGTTTAAATAAATAATAATAAACAATACTTCTAAAAATAATAATAAATAATAATCTTTTTATAAATATTTGATATTGGCCACGTAATTTAAGTAAAAAATTTTTGTTTCATCAGTTTCAATGTTTGCCAGTTTAATAGTGACCTAATATTAGGTTTATACAGTACTTTTCTCTTCAACATGGGGACAGATCCACACACACCGCCGCTAAATGGCGTAAATCTTTTAAGGCCTTAAAATATTAAGTACAGTTGAAAGTAGCCTAATATAATTTCAAATTTCACCCAGAAAAAAATTTCATACATCACTAGAAAGAGTTCATCACTTTCACTTCCCCTTTCCTTCAGCGTAGTCCCGGCTTTTTAATAGTTTTAATTAATTATAAAATATATTTTTATAAATTTGTAATAGCCTATCATCTAAACTTTCAGGTAGTACATTTGAGGTGCCCGGCTGTAGCACTTAATAAATGACGTAAGAACAGATGATTTGCAGAATATAATACCAAATGTGTGTCCTTGCTTTATCTATATTGTACATAGAGCCAGTGGCTAGACCAGAGTAATTGGGGGGCCGGGCAGGGGCCACTTGTGCTTTTAGGGGGCACAGTTTAACATACATCACAAACTACTTACACAATTATTCAGTCATTTTTTTTTTCATTCATAACTCTGCAGTCTTCATAAACAAGATAATTAAATAACTTAAACTCAAAATAATCTTCCATGTTAATTTATTTGACAAGTAACTTTGTATTGTAGTAGGATAACACATTTTTAACATTCAAGTACATAAAGACACATTTTCGCACCTGTAAACTTTAACAGATGCAGTTGACCTCCCATTAACTTCAAAAAATGTTTTCCAAGTGATCTTTAACAAACCAAGGAGACATACAGTATTTCCTAAAAAACAAAAATAAGCATTCTGGAGTCATAATAAGTCTTATTTCATATAGTTTATTTTTTCAACAGACGCAGTTTCAAATTTTTTAAAAACAATTTTAAGGTCAGTATTATTAGCCTCATCAAGAAATATTTACTGTATATTTTTTGATTGTCTACACAACAAACCAGTTATACAATAACTTGACAAATTATTCCAACTTTCCTAGTTAACATAGTTAAGTCTTTAAATTAGACTTTAATCTGAATCAAATATTATAGAGTACTTAAAGGGCCATTAATCTGAATACAACTATCTTGCAAAATAACTAGTAAAATATTATGCACTGACTGGGAAAGATAAAGTAGTTATTAGAAATTAGCCTAGTTAAACTATTATGTTTAAAAACATGTTGTAAAAAATCATGTGTTTGAAGAATCGTGCTTTATGTCACCACTGAAATAAAAAACAAATGAAGGCAAAACTAAACGATTTGAATATTACTTTTACATGACCGTGACTGAAAACTACATTTGATCAATGTGTGTCAATTGATACACTGTTCTGTACTTGCCGACTGTAAGTTCAAGACTGCATTTTCTAACGTAAAACTATGTGCACTCAACTTCTGATCAATAATTGATCAAAAGTTTTAAAATCGCTATTAAAAACAAAAGTCTAATATAATCAACAGTGGACATTTTGATAGTTTCACAACATGAACATGACTGAAGTTGAATCTTTCTATTACCTGTGTCAATTTGGGGGTTAACTTCTGACGAATGTGGGAAACTGATGCGCGCAGCGCCGTCACTGACAGAGAGAGCAAGTGTGCGCAAAAGCAGAGAGAGTGAGTGCGCGCGACACCTAGAGCACGCGAGAGAGATTATATCTTCGCAGTCTACCACCGATGGCAGATCTCGATTCTCCGTGGCATTTTGACACAAAAATGTGCATCCAAATTTGGGGGGGGCAGATGGGGGGCCAAGCTTGTTGACACGGGAGCACTGTAGAAGTGTGCATATAGCCGCGCACGCATTTAAAACAATTTCATGATCAGCGGCTTCCTCATGCGCGCACATTAAAAGATTACACAATATCATTATACACAACAGCCAAGGTAGGTCTACAATTTCATCCCTGAATGACGTCCAGAATGAAGCAGTTACTGCTCCTTCTTGTGCACAATGGACACAAAAGGGGCAAACCATCAGGTCTTCTGCTTTGATGACAATGAACATCGCGATGACCACCCCGTTGGGGTGAAAAACGTTGGATTTATGCAAATCACAGGGGTCGCCCCATTTAGCTCGGAACATTTATACGGAATAATCACATCCCTGAAAGATGGATCCAGGACATCTGCACCCAGAAGCTCTCCTCCAGGCCATATCGCTCCCAGTCGATAAGGTACTCGATTTGGTTACCCTGGCATCGGGAATCCAGGATTTCCATTACAGTGTAGATGGTGGTAGGTTCAAGGATGTCAGGAGGAGGCGGCACCATATCAGCTCCAGAGGGTTCTGCAGTGGGAGAAGAACATGGTTTTAACATTGATACGTGGGATACGGGGTGAATTCTATACCTGGGTGGAAGTTAGAGCTGATATGTGATGTCATTGATCAGGAAAGACTAAGACGCAGATCCTGGGTAGACAACCATACCAGGTCTCCAGGTTGATAAAGGGGGTGTTGGATCTCCGAGGATCTGTGAACCTCTTTGTGGAGAGGTAAGCATGATCGAACACCCAATGAGGGGGGAGAGCATGCTCGGAGCCCGGCGGCTAATCAGCAGGCCAATCAGAAATAATAAATAACACCTGTTTATTCTAGTGATTGGACCGGAGAGACACCCTTCTTAAGGAGAGGAGAGGGAGCAGCCGGGAGAGAGGAGAGCACACACACACACAGAGCTACCGTGTTGTGGTGTTTACAAGGAAAAAAATAAAAATCTTTACTTACCTGATATCGCCGACCCGGTCTTCCTCTTCCCCTCATACGAACAAACTTTACTACAGTGGTGCCAAAATCCGGGAAGAAGAAGAAACTTTGCTGCCAGAATGATCACTCCGTCAAGACTGCCATTTGCGGAAGCCATCCAGGCCCTTGCGGCCCTCCACAAACAACAACATGATGTGCTGGTGGAACTGAAGAACAGCCAGGAACAACGTTTCCAAGTCCTCATGGAGGCCCAGCGGGAGGACCGCGAGCAAATCCGGAGTCTGCTGTCCCAGGAGATCCGGCCCGCTCCGACATCTGCCGCCCACCCTCACCTCGCCTTACAGAAAATGGCGTCGGAGGACGACCCAGAAGTGTTCCTCGATCTCTTTGAGAAGATGGCGGAGGCGTGTGGCTGGCCGCGGGCCGAGTGGCCGGTACGAGTCATCCCGCTGCTCTCGGGAGAAGCCCAGATTGCAGCACAGCAGCTACCGGCCCAGAATCTCCTGGAGTACCCTCACCTGAAGCGAGCTATTCTCCAGCGGGCCGGCCGCAACCCGGAGGGCCCTTTGCATTCGCTCAGCAGCTCCGTGATGCCTGCCGCAGATGGCTACTACAGGATGGCCGGACCGTCGCCCAGATAATGGATGCCGTGGTGCTGGAGCAGTTCATCACCCGCCCTCCCCTCCCGAACATCGGAGTGGGTCCAGTGCCACCGGCCCAAGGATCTGGAGACGGCCATCCAACTGGCGGAGGATCATCTGGTGGCGAAGTCCAGGGTCGGCAAAATAACCTTTCTCTCCTCTCTCCCTCTTTCTCTCTCTCCTCTTCCTGTTCCCAGGCCCAGATTGCGGGGACCGCCCACACCAGCACCTAGACGGCGGTGCACAGAGGCAGATCCGCCGAGCGTCCCAATCCGGGAGGAGGGGTGGAGCCACGACCCCTGGCTGTTCCCCAGACAGTGCCAGGTCTCTCTCCGGTTCAATCGGTTGGCCTTGCTGGCCCCGGGGGTATAGTGAGAAGGTCTGGGTCGATGCATTGGCGTCGCTGGGACGAGAATAGCGCACCAAAAATCTGCTCCGAGAAGGAGGTGAGTGCGTTGATTCGCGTCCCAGCCACACCAGTCATCGCCCCCGGTCGCGACGGGCTATACCGGATACCTGTGAGTATAAAAGGGGGTACATATCAAGCTTTGGTGGATTCGGGGTGTAACCAGACCTCCATCCACCAAAGCCTGCTTCAAGACCCGGCATTGGATACCAGCCGCACGGTAAGGGTAAGGTGTGTGCACGGGGATGTAATTCACTACCCGCTAACGGCTATAAATATTCAATTCAGGGGTAAAAAGCATAGCGTAGAGGTAGCGGTTAACCCGCACCTCAAACACCCGCTAATTCTGGGAACCAATTGGCCTGGATTTAATAGATTATTAGGAGTCTTATGTGCGGGTGTTCCTTGGAAAAAGAAATCGCCGGGGAGGGGGCGGGTCGCTCAGCTGGGGGAATCCCAAGCAGTGACGTCACGCGCTGACTCAGGGGAAGGGCTGGGAATTTCCCGGTGTAAAGACTTTCCCCTGGAGCAGTCGCGTGACGACACGCTGAGACATGCACTCGAAAGAGTGCAGGTCATAGATGGGCAAAACCTCCAGCCTGATCGGCCCCTCTCCTATCCCTATTTTTCGATCATTAATGACCGGGTGTATCGAGTGACCCAAGACGCTCAGACAAAAGAAGATACATCCCAATTATTAGTACCAAAGAGCCGTCGGGAAATGCTTTTCCAGGCGGCTCATTCTAATCCTATGGCCGGACATTTAGGTCAGGCGGCCACACTAAATCGTCTCATGGCCCGATTCTTTTGGCCGGGCATTCACGGTGACGTCAGTAGATGGTGCGCTGCGTGTCGTGAATGTCAGCTGGTAAATCCACCGGCCACCCCAAAAGCGCCATTGCGCCCATTACCAGTTATGGAGATCCCCTTCGAGAGAATTGGTATGGATCTCATCGGGCCATTAGAGCGATCCGCACGCGGGCACCGGTTTGCATTAGTCCTAGTGGATTATGTAACCCAATACCCAGAAGCAGTAGCGCTCCGTAACATCTCGGCAAAGAGCGTTGCGGAGGCTCTGTTTCGCATAATCTCCCGAGTGGGAATCCCCAAGGAGATTCTCACTGATCAGGGCACCGCGTTCATGTCACGCACCATGCGCGAGCTTTACGGATTATTGGGCGTTAAATCAATTCGCACCAGCGTCTATCACCCACAAACAGACGGACTGGTGGAAAGGTTTATTCGCACGCTTAAATCCATGATCCGTAAATTAGTTCACGAGGACGCGAAAAACTGGGATAAGTGGTTAGAGCCCTTGTTATTCGCTGTGCGAGAGGTTCCCCAAGCCTCCACGGGGTTTTCCCCCTTCGAGCTTCTCTACGGCAGACAGCCCCGTGGGGTTTTGGATGTTGTTAGAGAGGCTTGGGAGGACAAGCCTTCAAACAGTAAGAATGAAATTCAGTATATTCTGGACCTTAGAGCAAAACTCCACACACTGGGGCGGCTCTCTACGGAGCATTTGCTTAAGGCCAGGATGATCAACGCCGGCGTTATGACAGGGGCACTAAACTACGCAAATTTTCACAGGGAGATAAAGTCCTTGTACTGCTACCCACTTCCAGCTCTAAATTACTCGCCAAGTGGCAAGGGCCGTTTGTGGTCACCCGACGAGTCAGCGATCTCGATTATGAGGTGGTACGTTCGGACAGGGCTGATTCACGTCAGATATACCACATTAATCTGCTAAAGCAGTGGAGGGAGCCGGAGGAGGTGATGCTGGCTACGCTCGTTACCTACGAGGATGACCTGGGACCAGAGAGCACTGGCCGACAGCGGCCGGGCACTCTGGTCACCGGGGGTGACCATCTCTCAGCGAGCCAGCTCATTGATGTCAGCTTCAGCGTGAATTTTCTGACGTGTTTTCGCCCCTGCCCGGTCGTACTAACTTAATTCAGCACCATATTGAGACCGAACCGGGCGTGGTTGTTAGGACCCGGCCGTATCGCCTACCTGAACACAAGAAAAAAGTGATTCAGGAAGAATTGGGTAATATGCTGAAATTGGGTGTAGTAGAAGAATCCCACAGTGACTGGGCCAGCCCGATTGTCTTGGTACCAAAGACTGACGGCTCAGTCCGGTTCTGTGTGGATTACCGAAAAGTCAATGCTGTGTCGAAATTCGACGCATATCCAATGTCGCGTATTGACGAGTTGCTCGACCAGTTAGGTGCTGCTCGATATTACTCGACGTTGGATTTGACAAAGGGTTATTGGCAGTTCCCCTTAACTCCAATATCCCGCGAAAAAACAGGGTCCCCGACCTGAGGCAGGCGGTCGGGGTATGTGGAGAGGTAAGCATGATCGAACACCCAATGAGGGGGGAGAGCATGCTCGGAGCCCGGCGGCTAATCAGCAGGCCAATCAGAAATAATAAATAACACCTGTTTATTCTAGTGATTGGACCGGAGAGACACCCTTCTTAAGGAGAGGAGAGGGAGCAGCCGGGAGAGAGGAGAGCACACACAAACACAGAGCTACCGTGTTGTGGGGTTTACAAGGAAAAAAATAAAAATCTTTACTTATCTGATATCGCCGACCCTGTCTTCCTCTTCCCCTCATACGAACAAACTTTACTACACACTTGTTCCATCTTACTGCTCTTTGTGGGTGGAAGTGAGTCCCACAAGTGAGTCTCACACTCTCTCGCTCACCTGGAACCAGTAATCTACAACTGGAACCTCCAACGGTTTCTCCGTCCAAGGGAACAGGGGTGGTTGGTAACCGAGTATGCACTGACAAAGTGGTAATCCTGTAGATTCCTGGCGTAGAGTTCTGTGCATACTTAGCCCAAGGGTGGCTCCAGCTGTATTGGTCATCCTAGCAGTATGACCGGAGGTAGCACATCCGATCTCCTGGATCTTCCACTCAGTCTGGCCATTCATCTGTGGGTGATACCCTGATGGAAGACTGACAGTAACACCAAGCAACTTGAAAATGGCCTTCCACACATGAGAGATAAATTGGGGACCCTGGTATGACACAATGTCTTCAGGAATGCCAAAGTGTTGAAAGATGTTGAAAATAACGTTTTAGCCGTCTCAAATGCAGTGGGTAATCCCTTGAGGGGAATTGATTTACATGCTTTGGAGAAATGATCAACAGTGACTAAGATGCACATATTACCTTCGGAGTTAGGGAGGTCAGTCACAAAGTCAACTTCAAGGTGGGACCAGGGTCTCAGAGAAACAGGAAGCGGGAGTAGTTTGCCTGAAGGCAGATGACGAGGGGTGTTAATCATGGCACAGCCTGAGCAACATCGGACTACCTGATGACATCCTTGGTCATACTGGGCCACCGGTATCAAGATTGGATGAGCAAGAGGGTCCTCCTGCTGCCTGGATGTCCAGAGCTCGGAAGTTTGTGTGTCATGCCCAGAAGGTTCTTTCTGATGGATGTTGGTACGTAGGTTTTACCGTTTGGGCAACCAGGCAAAGCATGCAGTTCCTCCTCCAACACTCAATGTATGAGATTTACGATGAGGGCTGTGGGGGATGATAAATTTTGGTTCTGAAGAGCTGTCAGGGGCATGCATTCTTGAGAGAGCGTCGGCTTTAGCATTCTTGAAATCAGGTTGATACATGAAGTAATGGAATCGGGTGAAGAATAAAGCCCATCTGGCCTCTCGAATTATAGGTTTTTGTGGTCTGTGATGGCGGAAAATGAATGTTCTACCCCCTCCAGCCAATGCCGACACTCCTCTAGAGCCAGTTTGATGGCTAGAAGTTCTCTGTTTCCAATATCATAATTCTGCTCAGCTGGGGACAACTTCTTAGAGAAGAAAGCGCAAGGGTGTAGTGCAGTGATCATCAACTGGCGGCCCGCGGGCCGAATCCGGCCCGCTGAGCCGTTTAATCCGGCCCGCGACTGGATTCCAAAATTGTGAGGATCAAAAACAAAATGGTGGTCAACATTATTAAAGCAACTAAAAATAACAACTGAGTCTCTTGTCAGAATAACCACAATTTATGACTATATTTAGGCTACACTCCGAAATGACAACAGACTCAGACAGACCATGCGGCGTTAAGCATTTATTGTTTCAAACAGGTTTAAAAACAAAACAAAAAACGAACACATAACTTTTCCTCATGCCCTTAACACTTATTTTTTTTTTATTTCTAAGTCTCAACTAGCAGACTTTTCAGGACTAAAAAAAGAAGGAAAAACAATCTGGCACAACGTAAAATAGCATGTAAATAAATAACCTGGTACCAGAACTAAACAGGTCACAAATAATGTACGCACATCAAATTAAACTTTAAGTGAACTTGAACTCAATTCACAATGCTGAAACGGGCTACTCACAGTGCTTAATCAATCGCTAAAGTTACATTTCCCCTCTGACACCAACTTTTTCACATCAGGCTTGGCCGCTGTCAGACTTATGCGCAAACAGTCCTCCAAAGACTGGGTTGACAGTCGATTCCTCTTGTGTGTTTTTATCGAGTTAATCTTGGAGAATGCAGCCTCACAGGTGTAGGTTGAACCGAACATGGTGAGCACATACATAGCCAGCGTTTTCAATGTGTCATAGGTCTCGGGACAAGATACCCAAAATGCGCTCAGGCTTTCAGCACCACGGAGAGCCGCCTTCATGTCGCCTGCGGCCTGAATTTCAGCCAGCTTAAAGTAAAAGGACAACAGTTAAAGTTCGAATAATAATGCCACTTGCATGCGAGTAGACGAAATACGATAATTTTGAGGTTCTGGTACGATACTTTCACATTTCCAACCTGGCAACACTGCTGAAAATGCTTTGCATAACAATAGAAAAACTAAACTTACACAGCTTACAAGAAGGATGAATGAAATTATAGAATTAATGAGGGATGAATCGAATCTTAACAAAGTTAAGGAAAATATGCTGAAGTATAGAGAGCTTTTTGAAGAATTTTAAGATATTCTGAGATTCAGCGCATGCTTAAGGAGAGCAAACAGAAAATTGATCAGGATAAGTGGTATGCATTTAAAATAAATATTAATTATTTGTCCGTGAATGAGGTGAACCAATGGCATGGCATGGCAGCAGAGAAAGCTGCGCTCGAGGTAATATTAGCCGCACTAAAAGAAAAATATGCAATTGAGCGTAAAAAAGTGGAATTGGCTAGATGCAAATGAAGAAGAGGATAACCCAGGGAACAGTGCTTCTAAAACTTCAGTTGATGTAGGATCAAGTTTTCAAAACTCTTCTGCTTTGAGGTGCATGGCAGCATAGAAAGCTGCGCTCGAGGTAATATTAGCCGCACTAAAAGAAAAACATGCAATTGAGCGTAAAAAAGTGGAATTGGCTAAAAACACGAAAAATTTAGGAAACAAAAGGAAATTTTAACCCTCACTACCGAATTGAGTGCAGTAAATGTAAAGGTTACCATGTTATCAGAAACTAGAAGTAAAGTTGCAGCAGCACGTGCAGTAAGCACAGAGAAAACACTAAATTTACAGGAGTCAAAGGAATCTATTGGAAAAGAATCTAATGAAATAAATCTGGAAATTGAACAGACCAAAGGCAGTCAAGATGTTAGTGTTAAACTTTAAATCCATGCTCTTCCTCCTCTTCCAGTGCATCTTCACCCCCGAGAAGAGCAGCTGTATTTCCTTCCAATGTTGAAGTCCCAAGCTGACAAGATCAATCACGACTCATCCAATTAACACATCCAATGCAAACCAATCCTTCTCCAACCTAGTGGTGGTCAGACTTATGAGTCTTTACAGTCCCCTGTCTCATCATGTAATGTACAGCACTTAACACAGCATACTCAAGGACCATCTTGGTTTCCTTCTCAATGTGATTCACCTGTCATCCATTCTGATGGAATGCCAGTAGGACAATCACTGGACGATGTTGGTCTATATGACATTATTCAGAAGTAAAATGACATCACTGCTTCTCTGATAAAACAGTAGGACAAGTCATATCTTCCTCAAAAGGAGTTAAAGGTATTCAATAATGATCCAATTAAGTACAGCTCATTTATCATTTCATTTGAACATATCAAAGTGAGCAAAATTGAACATGCAAAAGATAAACTGTATTATCTGGAGTAATATACCTCAGGGGAGGCTGAAGAGTTGGTTAAAACATGTCTCTTTCTAGAATCAAATAGAGGCGTTGCAAAGGCTTAAGAATTGCTCCATGCCTATTTGGATATGGATATATCAAATTTTATGTGCATACATTAATGAAGTTTATCATGGAACCCCATAAGAGCTGAAGATTCTCAAACCCTAAAATCTTATAGCCTGTATCTCCGAGGTTGTTTGAATGCTATGGAGGAAATTGCTTATATGGATGAATTAAACCTGTCATCTAATCTCAAATTGCTGGTCAGCAAATTGCCTTAGAATTTAAAAGAGAGATGGAGAGTTGAAGTATGCAAGAATCGATTAACTAGAGAGCCACATTCAAAAATCTAGAGGAGTTCATTGAAAGACAAGTTAAAATCATAACAGACCCTGTTCTAGTTAATATCCAAATTTCCTCACTCAGTGGTAAATTTCAAGGTTTACATTCATATTTAAACCTAAATTCAATGCTGCAACTGTTGATGTTAACATTTCCTCCCAAAGGCCAATAATCAGCACCCCAGTCATACAAAGTAAACTCTTCATTTTGTTATGCCGCCCGTTCCCATTCAAATTACACCAGAGATACAGACTGCTACCACGTTTTATTTGGAAATTTATTCCTGCACTGCAAGAAATCTGGTCGGAACCGCAGCTCCTAATGCAGACCTCTACTTTTTAACTCTATTTACACTAACAGCAAAACTTTTGTTAAAGCAGCTGTGTAAGATGAACCTCTGCTGGGTTGAGGAACTATCACTACAGTAATACATTCACAGTTAAACCACTTGTAGATGCCAGTGACAAAGGTTATGGAACGGTTTCAGTGTGCAACTACAACTGCAACTTGTTCGTTCTGTGTTCTGGACAGCCAGTCTGTAATCAAATACATATCAAATGAACGCTCCAGATATAAAACATTCATTGCCAACAGAGTTGCTGCAATCAGAAATATGATTGAACTTGGAACTTCAAGCATTAAGCACAAATCCAATCCTGCTCATAATGCAACTAGGGGGCAAATGGCAGAAAGATTCTTGAACAATGAAAGATGGCTATATGGACCAGACATTCTTTGGGAGAGGGCACAGAAATGGCCAGTTGTCATTAAGCCAACCTCTTCACTTGCAGCTGATGATCCTGAGGTAAAAAACACAGAGAAAATATAATTCAATTCATCTTTATTTCTATAGCACTTTTACAACGTAGATTGTGTCAAAGCAGCTTCACATAGAAGATTATAGTAAATTGAAACAGTGTCAGTCCAGTTTTCAGTGTTGAGGTTCAGTTCAGTGTGGTTTAATATTCACTGCTGAGAGTTCAAACACTGAAGAGCAAATCCATTGATGCGCAGCTCCACAGGTCCCGAACCATACAAGCCAGTGGCAAAAGCGGCGAACTTCACCAATTGGTTAAAAAACCTTGATAGAAACCAGGCTTGATAGAAACCAGAGCTGCAGTCTAGGCACTGGAGGCTGGAGAATGCTGGACGTCCATAGTGGAGAAGCTGCAGGTGGAAGAGGTCACCGGCTGGTGTACAGGCTGGCCCTTCAGGATCAATGCGAGTACTCGTCTGTCACTGGGGTCTTACAGAGATCAGTCTCATGCTCTCCACTCCTTCATAACCACCACAGCAGCTGATCAAGATACGGCCAGGTCCAGCATTATGAAAACCACGGAAATAATTTAAAAAAAGACGAACATAAGCGCAGATGCCGTTCAAATTATAATGTCTTTTTGGGAAGTGTTCTCGCCTCCGGTTGCCCTAAATAATGCAAACTAACAATCCTTTAGAGGATATGGATTTCAACATCATTTGTGTTTTGTGTGTATGCTAATGCAAAGACATTTTCTAAAAATACAGATTTTTTTTATTTTTTATTTTGGCCCACTCAACAATTCACACATTACTGTTTCTGTCCTCTACTTATAAGTTAAAAAGGCAATAATGGTCCAACATTTCTGACCATTATCACCAATAAAGCAGCAGAAAAACAGGGCATCAGTATATTGTAGGTTCAAATATTCCTTTCTAGTTATCAAATAAATAATTTCTTACTTAATTTTAGTTTGTAACTATTAAATTGTTTTAAATTCAAAATTGTAATATATACATCAGTGTAAAACCTATGAAAGGTGGAAAACATATTCTGTAATATTATAACCACCCGGGTCTCCATTTTTGTCATGGCCTCTCTTTTTCGTTTTAACAAACTTATCCCTCAGGTTTTTCCAAAACTTTAACAAAAACTTTCCTCCTTTCCCACTGCTGTTGCAATTTCTAGCTAATAATTATTGGTCATCTGGTTCTCCCTATGATCATGGATGGACATTTTTTGTTGTACTGGTTTAAAGTCTCTTTACATTCCAATAGTAATGATTAAAGTAAATGATCTAAATGTATTTATATGTATTTTATATTCTGGGTAAGCATAAGACTAAAAAATGTTCATCTAATTAAAATTTGTCGGGTGACAATTCCCATAATTCTGGGTAGTAGCCTAAACTGTCTGTCAACAAATGTATATTTGTACATCTTCAGCCGTTCACGCAGATCCATCATTTGCACGTGCGTTCTCCTGCACACGAGAGAGAGAGAGCAAAATAAGTGCTGAATCAAAACTTTTTAAAATTCTGAATCAATATCGGAGTTACTTTTGCACACTGGAGGAAGAATGACACCATGGCTGAAGTATTTCTCTTAGACAGGTAATGTTATGTAACTATTTTAGTCACACAAATCTTATGTAGATTGTGTTGTTTTAAATGGGCTATATGCATGAAGTATTGTTCAGCCACTGAATTCTGGCAAAAGATTGATGCGACTATTTTCATTTTCATAAGGTACATTTTACAGCATTGATAATGTAGATTTTATTTAGCTTAACAACAAAACAAAAATAAATAGTGCTATTCTGCCTAGCCTGCCGTTCTGAGGTGAAGTTGGTTTTATATTTGAATATACTAATTTTTGAACAATGACAACATGTGACACAGTCGCTATATGGCAGGGGTGTCCAAACTCTGTCCTGGAGGGCCGGTGTCCAGGAGAGTTTAGCTCCAACTCCAATCAAACACACCTGAACAGCTAATCAAGCACTTACTAGATATACTAAAAAACGTCCTGGCAGCTGTGTTGAAGCAAGTTGGAGATAAACTCTCCAGGACACCGGCCCTCCAGGACCGAGCGTGGACATCCCTGCTATATGGTTTACCATGCTACTTTGAATATTCGGTCTGAAATAGCATGTAAGTATGGCTTAGCAATGAGTGTAACTCCTGCACACCGCCGGCCAACCACTAAGCATACAGTAGTCACTTTACGACAAAGTGCGTGAGAGAGTAAGACCAGTGATCTTTGCATGCATGAAATATTGCACATTATGACAAGTTTTGCTTGCTAACTACACAACTAAAAGAGTGCTAGATATAATACAGTTTTTCGTTCAGAATTGTAGTATTATAAAGTACTATAATATTTTCTAACTGGCAAATGATATGATCTAGTGGGTCTCTGTCATCTTTATGGTGCGCGTTCATGATTTCAGGAGGCGTGGCTTTGGACGGCAGGGGAGGGACTGTGTTTCAAACCGGTTAGCATTTAGGCAGATTACCTACTGCACCTTTAAACTTTTAAAGGTGAAACTCAGCCCTCTCTGAAGTCAGTGCCAATGGGGTGAGCAAAACAATTTTGTTATTGGGGGTTGGGGGAGAAAAATAAAAATAATGTTGTGTAATAATATAAAATTCACTACTGGGGTATAGTATTGTCTTCAGTTTTATTAGGTACAGTTTGCTGAAGCACAAAAACAACCATTCTTTTTGTATTTGCCATTTAAAGTTTGCTTACAAATAATTATGGTAACATTAACACTTAGAATAGGAATAAAATGGAGAGAGATCTGTTTCGTAATTCCAAACAAATATAATACGATACACAAATAAATGTAAAGCGTTTGACAAATACCAAGTATATTCACAAATAAATACAATGAGATCCACAAATAAATCTTAAGAGTTCCACAAAAATTTATTATATTCACAAGTAAGTAAAATAAGACTTTCAAATAAAAAACATACTCACACATATTTTTTTTATTCTACAAACACAATTTTGCCTGATATTTATATGTGAATTGCGTCCTGTGCATTTGTGGATAGCTCTCTGTGCATTGTAGATCACTGTGGGTATTTGTGGGTAGCTCTCAGTGCATTTGTGGATCACGCTGTGCATTTGTGGATTTTGAAACATTTCTAACGTCAAGACGAACACTGATCCACAAATAGATGGACTCCGCCCACCTTCTACTTAAACCAATCAGATACTGGCAACGTGGGGCTGACCAATGGCTGCTCATTCACGCTCCAACCAATTACGCTTTGCCTTACAATCAGAGTGGGACCAGGCCAGCCGTAATTATGTCTCTTCAAAATGGATGGCCAGAACAGTTCAAGACAGGTCAGTGGTGCTCATCGCAGCATTGTTGTAATATTATGGAGCTGTCCTGGCCATCCTTTTTCAAGAGCTTGTTTATTTGACTGCGCGATTGCTTTTCTGCGCACGGACGAGGCTGAATCCAGCTTCTTATTCTCAGCTTCTTATTGATGCTATCTGGTCCACCTTACAAACTATTTAAGGTGGACCAGATAGCGTCAATAAGAAGCTGCGAATAAGAAGCTGGATTCAGCCTCGTCTGTTTATAAGTGTTTCCTAGGAATACCGCGAAGGACTTTAATCGAATCACTAGACAGAGAGCTGTCACACCAAACAGCAAAGAAGAGAAGAGGTTCAAATTCTACATTTGCAGTTACATCGATAATTTTAAGGGTGAGTATTATTATGCTATTTATACGAATAGCAATAAAACGCTAGCCGTGTCCGTTTCTCACAGTTCATAACAGTTTTTGTTATATTTTAATTACCTGCATTACTCCTATCTATCCATCCATCCTTCTGTCTATTTACATGTTTGTGTAAATTGTGTCCTTAATATCCATAACTATGAACTATAGGTTATTTCTCAGTTTCCTGTAAGGGTGGAGTGACAGGAGAGATCAACGTGACGATGGGAAGCTGCATAGTTTGAGTAGCAGGTTATTTATGCTCAGGATGATGATGATCCAGCTCATCTACAAAGACATCAAAATGTTTCGGACCATCTGAGAGGAAGCTGACCATTTCTTTTTCTCTTTTCTTTTTTATTTACTTCTACCTGCCAAGATGACTACAGATTTGAACAAAACTCTCTCTCACACACACACACACACACACCCACACACACCACACACACACACACACACACACACACACACACACACACACACACACACACTTTTAATGATAATTGTTTAATGTTGTATTTTTACAAATCACTGTAAGGGAAATGTTTAACATTAATGAGTCAAATTATTTATATTTACATAACAGCAGTGCAAATGTCTCAAGTTATTTACCTTTTTAACTACTGCAGTGCAAATGTGTAGTTACTTATATTTACATAGTTCAGGGTTTTCTTTGTTGAAAATGAGTTGGAGGTGGTATCCCATTTATTACATTTTTGCTACTTAAACCAAACGCATTTTGCATTATTCTTGTAATCTTATATAAAAAGATTAACATTAAATGTAATTTAAAAAAAAAAGTGTTTGAGCATCAATGGGGGTCTGACCGTAGTCGATTGCCTGATTTAGGCGGACACTCAATAATTCTCAGCACAAAAAAACCTGCATATTTACATTAGTGCAGAGCAAGCATCTAAAGTTATATGTACATTAGTGCAGAACAAATGTTCAATCAAATTGTTGTTATTTATGTTTAAATGTTTAGATTAATGCATTGAAAATGAATGTTTATTATATTAACAATCTTATATCCCTGCAGTGCAAGCAACTCTTAAAAATTATGCACAGTATACTTGTTTATATTTTTTTTAAATAATAAATTCAAGTTCATCGTTCCCCATCAAATGTTATCTTCTCTTTAATCTTTTGCTCAAGCTTTTACTAATGGGCAGAAGGCAAGCCATTGTGTAAATCAGGTTGATGCTCGCTAATAGTTGTGTCGCTTCACCCTGCGGATGAGATGCTCAATGTGGACCCTCAGCCAAACGATGGACTCTGTCTCCCTCACCTAGTTTCATGTAGGATGCAAGTTGTAAACCTAAATCAGATGTAATACATGTAGAAGTATAATGCACAAAGAAATTAAACTGCTGTAATCAGTAATGATTGAGTCCAAAACATGGCGGATTTGAAGTCCAGATGAATATGTGTCTGTGATCGCTGGTGATCATGACAGTGTGTGTGTGAATATATATCGCATCAATAATAGAAAAATACATACATTTCATGATTACAATCATAAAATTGTCTATATTAATTACTTCAATTGAAAAACATTAGTGTAGACTTTAAGGTTTAACCAAGTTAACTGAAAAATAAAATTTCAGACAAGGAAAGATTTTAAATCTCCAGGTATTTTTTAGGCATTCTTTGTGAATTTGATGCACAGGCTAAAGTCACATGCAATATTGCAGGTTTAATTTAAGATTTGTTTTATTGATAGTTCCTGCGTTCTTAGATTTAGTTGTTATACATTTTGAGTTGTCAATAGTCACTGTTGGAAAATAGTGGGCCCTACAATTTTGCAAAAGTGCTATTGAATGGACATATTAAACATTTTGTCCAAAGAGACTAGTAGTCTCATTTAGATTGTGCTGATAAAATTTAAGGGCAAGTTAAATTATTTGATATGTGACTGTAGCCGTGCGCGAGTTTTTTGCACAATATCATGTCAATACACAGCAATTTAAATATGAGCAGTATTTCTCAATATGCAAAACAAAAAGAACAAGCTTCTTCTACATTCTTTTAGTAATGTTTTACATTACTTCTTTAACAACTCAAACTCTAGAGTAAATACCTAATGTTTAATGTTTTCTATGTGGAGAGAAAGTCTTTCTTTTGAAAACTTCAATTTTTTTAATTTATTGCACTGTATATGCCCTACTCACTATCACATACAAAAAGATTTTAGCGAGAATTTTCAGTTAATCTGATTACAACTTTCCATAAATTCTTGAAATATAACTGCTGCATGTTTTAAAAAGTCATAATTATTGCAACATATTCAATAAACAATCCTAAGTGGAAATTATTATATTTAGAATTTACAGCTCTCTTTTGAGTACCAAAATAAAATGTGCATGATGTAATTCCAATTTAAAATTGCATTCTCTTAAAGAGTTTTTGATTTTTGGGGATTTCTTCTTCCCCTCTGCTGCTATTATGTCCCTGACAAGCAATGTGGTTTTGTTTAATTCTTAGCCCCATGGAGTGACTCCGATCTAATATTAAAGATTTCCAGCTCATTCTATAAAAGGTGTCTATATGGGTCTAATATTGTGCTGAAAAGACATCACTTGCCTCAAACTTTCTGGGAGATTACATCAGGGTCACCAACTGTAAGATTCCATTCTATCGGCCCAACGACGGAATCCGGAAGGGAATGATCGAAGGTTAAATGTGTGTAAGCCTTTTTTAGAGCTTCTGAAAAGAATTTAGTTATTTATTAGAATTTATTTAAATTAGTTTTAAGCTCCGGATTAAATATGACTCCAATTTTAAGTGACCGTCAAATTTAGACTGTATTCCTAATTAGGAATTGGTCACATTTGTCGTTCATAAATCAATTTAGAGTTTTGATTTATATCCGATCCCATACTCTTCAGTTATACATTCATTAGGAACACAATTCAGCACAGAGTTTTCACGCCCCGGGGTTTACGAGTTTCTCATGGACAGGATCTCGACATTCTAATATTAGTCAGATGATGCAGGGTCAACTAATACCCAATTAGTCCAGTTGCCTCCTGCTCACTTGTACTAAAAGTATAGTTAATTTAGTAATTTCCATACAACTTGCTAAATCAGCAATAACCAGAAATCGAATAGTCTCCGAGCTGAAGTATGACTGCTCCAAACAGTCTCGTGCAATTTGTTTGGATATCATGTACATAGATCAAGGTAACACCAGCCTCCACATAATCTACTGGATATAAAAGATTTCAGGAGAATTCAGAATGCATCAAAACTTAACACTTTATTTTCCAGATGATAGTGTATCATGCCAATTACAGAATCAAACAATAAAAACCAATTCGTAAGTAAATGCACAACATCAATTACTCAAAGATAAATTCAAAAGTATAGATGGAAGTTAAAATTATACATAGTGTTGCGCTTGAGAGCTCTTCACTATGGGCCAGTCTGGATACAGACTTGCGACCCCAAGACATTTCGTCCTTCTTTTTAAATACTCTGAGAGCAATGAATGGTTCTTTTGTTAAAGTTAACTAGTGATTTAAATAAAAAATATTGAACAAAACCTTGTTACTAGTCACACCTGAGTATTTATCAATACCAGAGGAGATGGAAAGTTTAGGAAGGAGGGCAAGAATTTGTCAAAGTCTATCCTGGGCCTTTTTTATTCAGATTCAAGAGTTTTGTTGTTTTATTACATTGTTGTTTTATTACATTTAAGTCTGCGTAAAATCCATCCCTACAGTACTCCTAGCATACAGCTGTGACAGTCTCTTGCTAATATTAGTGCTATGACGATGAAAACTATAGCCTGGAGCTACACTTTAGTATACCCCTATTCCCTGTATGTTTATCTGTCTGAATAGCTTGTGGCAATTATTGTGATAAAATACCTGTTAATGTTTTAATAGACCCTATAATAAGCAATCATGCTACAGGTGTAAGTGAACTAATAAAATGCTTCACTTTTAACTACCTTGTATATGCAAGCAAGCATAATATTAGCACTACTATTTGCAGATGTAGGTTCCCAGTGTTTTAAATTAACTTAATAGTAAATTTTACTTTGTGGGGTCGACAAATGCATATATGCATTTAAGAACATAATCCATAAAAGTGTACTCAAAATACATATTTAATTGTACTGATAAGACAAACACAGATTTGAAAACTGTAAAGGGTATATTTTTATTTGTATACATTCATAATTACAACAAAACAATATGTTTTTGGAAAATTAGTGTCATCTGGCAACATGACTGGCAAAAGCATCAGAAAATAACAAAAACAAAAAATCCCAGCTGATTCTCCGCAAATATTTGTCTCACATACATGAGAGACATGCCTGCATAAAGCCGGATATGTGCACTCTTAACCGACTCAAGTCTTTTTGAACCCAATTGCTGTCTGGTTTAGTAATTTGTACGGTAAGTACAAAAAGCACACATTTTCCACTTGAGCTCATTATCCCGCTAATCAGTTCCCACCTTTGGCATTTAAAGACAAATCATAAAGACAGCCACCTGAACTTGTTAATTCCCACAAACAAACAGCGGCTCTGCATGGTTAGAAATTCATGTCATTTTCATTGTCAATAAATTGTAGTGATGTTCGATTCCACATATTTCCTTTCTGATCAAATACTGAGTATAATTCAGGCTGGTATGGACAATAGAGCTCGGGAACATGTTGTAAGCAATGCAGTGCATTCTGGATGTTTAGGTCAAGGGAGCCTAGATAAAATGTGTAATTTATTTTAAATTTAAACTTAAAGAGTGTGCGTGAGCCTTAATTATCAGGAAAGCTATTTGAAAGTTAAATTCCCTGTGAAATCATAATGAACGTTTTTTTGGTTTTTAGTATCATTGTGTTAGTATATAAATGTCTATTTAAACAGATATCCAATCTTCAAATACCACATTATATGCAAATTTAATTAGGTTACGTCAACTAAACGTCATATACTGTACACCACATTTAATACAGCATAATGTTATTTTTGCTACAACAAATTTTTTCAGCAAACAACTTATATTATGTATATGCTATTAGGGAGGATATATGAATAAATAATTTAATATTTTTTTGTTAATGGGAAAGTGCAATTCATTTTAATCGTGTAGTGTAGTGATTTTAACATTACTTTTCTCTTTAATACTGCAGTAAAATCACTAAAAACTATTTAAACTAGCAAACAGGGTTACTGTAAACACAAATCAATAGAAAGAATGAGCTAATAAAGGACAGATTTTTGTGTGCAGATGAAACTCCGAAAATGTATAGCCTGTATACTGTACATGCAACAAATATAAAAAAGATATGAAGAGAGTTCAGATGTAAAAGCCGCTAAACGCCACGTTCGCCAAAAATGAGATAATGACATTTAGTTTTGCTTTAGGCACGTAGTACACCAGCAACAAATAGATTTGCTTCTAATCATCCAAATCACAGTGTCAGCCCACTCAGAAATAACAGTTTGTTGGCAAAAAGTCGCTAAACGGCACTTGCCTTTGACAGCAAAAGCCGCTATATCCCGAGAACCAATCAGAAGGTGTTTTCAATGTAGCAGCGCGCTGATATGCTGATACGCCAGCTTTTATGAGGAGACTGTTTTATTCCACTTTTGATTTTAAAAGACGGAGTTTGATTAACTGGATGAGGCTGTCCGACTGTCAGTGAATGGCAAATAATAACGTCTCTTACTTCAAAACTCTGTGCATTATAAGAAAATGAAAACACAATGTACAGTCGAATATGTAGCATGCATGCATAATGTTTTTTGCGCAGTGACGCTACTTTGAATGATTTACTATACATTAAACGGCAACTGCATTTCACGAAAGACAGACTTAAGATGCCGTTCTTTTATCCCACGTGGATGCTATGAGGATAAACAAGAGACCAAGACCTTAAGTATGGTGAGAGTGAATGAATGACAGCTTCTAAAATTGTCTGAGAGGCATTACCTTTTTGCCCAGTAGGCCTACCTTGTGTTTTATTAGCTAATGTGAGCTATTTTTTAAAAGATAAATATAATGTGTAAAACTATACATTATTTGTATTACTTCATATTACCTATACATCTAATAAGCTTTTTATATTAATAGACAATGCACAGATATTGATGTTTCACAATGTTTTTACACCACATTATTTGAATCTACCAAGCTTACCTGTAGCTTACAATGTTTGCAATGTTTACATTAAATTTAAATCCCAAATATCAGAAATGACAACAGATTGTTAAGATTTAATTTATGTCAGTTATATTGTTATTGATTAATGCTTGACAGATTTCATTCATTAATTTTCCTTCTGCTTTGTCCCTTGTTTATCAGGGGTTACCACAGCGGAATGAACCGCCACTTACTTGACAGATTTAGATATTTTTAATTTTAGGTGTTTAATGTTTGGTAAAATAATTTCTAATTGCATCTTTAGTGATTTTCAACTAGTTACACTGTCTTGTCTTAATAGAGGTTTTTGCAAAAAAAAAAAGGCACTGGTGGATTTAGCTGGTTTTGATGCAAAAGAAAATCTACCTTGTCAAAAACCAAAGAAATGTCTAAAGTAAAATTTTTGAAAAAAAAGGTATTTTATTTACTAGCTAATAACCCTATCATTACTTATAAAATGAAACTTCTGAACCTAATCAGAGGAGTCTGGTAGAAAATGCTCTGATGGATTTAGAAGGTTTTGTATCTAAACTCTTTATATTCTGCTTTAATAATGCTTTAAGGGTTACGTGATATTTAACACATTTGGATATCCATTTACCGGCGATGCATTATAGTTTCAACTCTCTAATTAAATGCACTTGATCCAGCTAATCAAATCATTCAGGCTTATTTGAAAACTTAAATGGCATGTTGCACCATGGTTAGACGACGCTCAATGAGAATATCCAGATTAAAGTATGCACAAATTATTTAAATGCTAAAGAAAACATGTCTGATTGTTTTAAATCATCAAAAGCAAACATATTTGTTTCAAATAAATACTGTGCTTTAAAAAAAAAACTTTTTATACATCAAGAATGCTAAAAAATATGAAGTTTATTCAAAATGATTTATATTTAAAATAACCAGCTTGAATAGAGAATCAGTACATTGAATTTTTTTTTTTCTGAAGGATCATGTGACACTATTAATCTATTATATTAATTTCACAGTATTATTGTTTGACTGTATTCATTAAATAAACAAAGGTGACGCTGTCAGAAGAGACTTTACCAAGTACTGCTAGTTATCACTTACGTGACTGGCCTCGCTCTATTCCCATGGCTCTTGGCCCCACCCCACTTGCTACACAGATATTCTATCCAAAATATACTAAAAACCCTTTAATATTTAAACAAGGTAACAAGATCTAGGTTTAAGGCAGTAGATCCATTAATATGCACAGGCACTTTTCTTTAAACACAAAATTAAACTTTATTGACCATTCTAACAGAAGTGAACACACACACAAACACACACACACACACACACACACACACACACACACACACACACACACACACACACACACACACACACTTTCAAACAGGATGTATAGAGGATTAAAGGAAGGAAAAAAAGGGTTTGTGAGAATGTAAGAACTTAGAGCTTTGTAAGACCTAACCAAGCAAACCAAAAATAATAAATTCAACCTATATATTGTTTCTTCAGGGTTACATATTTTACACCAGATCAGTATTACTCTAGAGACATTACTTGAGTTCCTTCTGTGATGTGGAGAACTACCCCTCTTATCAAGCTGGGTTCCTACTTGGGTTCGCTGGTGGTTGGTTTGTTGTTCTCACAAAGCTTGGAGAGAAGTCTTGAGGTTCAAGGTTAGGGCAGCAAAAGACTACAGCACACTAAATCTTGATATCTTGAGCAATCTTGTGTTGGAACGGTACTGGGATGGACTGCACTCTCGCTATAGGGCCACCTGAGGGATTGTGGTGGGCCATTTGGTGTTATGGCCACCTTAATGAATCTAGACCAACCAGGTATTGTCCTTAAAGTGTGGGGGTGTGACTTATCATACTGTGGCATTTTACAGTATAGTTTAGAGTTTAAATTTAAAATGGTAATGCAATACATTTTACACATATTTGATTAAAATCATAAGGTAATGAAAAGAAAGGTGTTCAACATTCATCCCATATATCAGTGCTGCCAACTCTCACGCATTCGCCGTGAGAGTCACGCAATTGACAGTATTCTCACGCTTTCACGCCACACATCCATTTTCTCACGCAGGAAAATCATCCCGTGAATATTTTTCCCGTTATAATAAAGATGGTGTTAAAGATATTTATTGCTTTATAATGATGTTATTCTCTCTATATGCAACCGATCCAACGCTGGTGAAAGCAATGAAATAGAAAAAGAAACTGACGCATGCGCGCAGAAAACATACCCGCGAGCCTCTCGCACCTAGGGTTGCCACCCGTCCTTTAAAATACGGAATCGTCCCGTATTTGAGAATGAAATTGCGCGTCCCGTTTTGAATCAATACGGGACGGGTTTTGTCCCGTATTTTTCTAATTTTTTTTAAGTAGCTTTTCATGCAAATCATTCCACACGCATTTTATGAAGATGCCTCATTTCCTACTTTTGATTGGGTAATACTTGATGTTATCGTTAGTTTGATTGGTCTTTGTCCAGTGAGGAGGGCGTATCTTTTTAACAGAGTCTGTCAAGTCTTCTTGACAGAGAGTAGCCTAATGGCAGATGCTTCTCCAGGTAACCCCCGCTTAAAGTTTCAGAGTTTAAACGCAAGTGGCTGCAAAAGTACAGCAGAGAGTGGGAGTAAACAAATACCTGGCTGCAGAGTGGTAGAAATTGTTATCAAGCCAACTGCATGATTTGTCGGAAAGCGTTCTCTGTGGCTGTGCGACAACATGCGGAGAGCAGCATTCCTGCAATGACAGAGCTCTTCTCCCGAAGCAGACATGGTAATAACAGTGACCCAGTCTGTGAAAATCTAGCTGGAGTCATTTTTTTATAATTTACTGTTTTCTACAAAAAATAAAGAACAGTCTGTGAAAATAATAAAAATATATGTAATATTTACTGAGTAAAACCATGTCAACAACTGAAATGAATGGCTACAATCAAACTTTCTGTCAGAATTGGATTTGGCCTGGTTTTCTCACACTGGGTCACAAATTGTAATTTGTAAAAATTCTGTAAATACAATGTAAGTGGATCACGGTCCAATGTAATATTATGATTTGCTTGTTAAGATTAAGTCAGGCACATAAGCATTAATTTATTACATGAAACATTACATTTATTACATTATAAACAACATAATGCCCGTGTAAAGAAAATAAACTAATAAATTGCAACTTTCCATATTTTTAAATTAGAAATAGGCTATTTTTACTTTACTAGCTGATGTTTGTAGCTAGTTTATGTATGTGCTGTTTCCATGTTTGGATAGGTGTTACTGCAAATAATGACAAATATTTTAGCCGAAATCTGTTAAAATTAGGTTTATTAGTATTTTCTCCTGTCCTAGGGTACAGCAGCTGAGTTAACACAGGTGTACCACACTATTAAACATAACATCAGCTATAACAGTGCTGCAGAGTTGTAAAAGAGAAAGACTGACTGCATCTGATCTGTTTACACAGATTTCAATAAAAGACAGTTTATTTTAATGTCCAAGTGTTCATACTTTCCTGAAAACTCATTTTAAGTTGCGATTTACCAACACTGGATAGCTATTGGGCCTGTGATTTGGGATGTGGCCCCCGCTGCAGTATGCGTCCCTTATTTTTTTGTATTAAAAGTGGTAACCCTACTCGCACCGCCCCTGCTTGATGCGCTGCTCGCGTTGCCGCTCCCGGTATGAATCCCGGTTGTGAACATGCATGCTGAAAAAAATAATCTTTGTAGACTAGAAATATATGTACTGTATATCATTTATTTTAAATATGCAGGCAATACATTATAGATTAATTTCATAAAAATGTATTTTATTAATCTTTTTTTATTCAACTATAGGGGTGTGGCAGGTAAGGGGCCTGAAAGACATGTATATGACAAACATATGGCAAACAAACACATAATTTCATGCTTATGGATGAATAATGCATTGTTCAACATATACCGTTTCCAGTTTAATCATTTCCATTAATCATGTTTTTTTTTGTTTTGTTTTTGCAGTTGTACTCTTCAATGCACAACATAAAACATGATGTCTCTAAAAAATTTAGTTTTTGCAAATAAACTCTTCATATACGTATATCCTCTGGAGTTTTTGAGCAGTCTGTATAGACTGGAGTATTAATAAATATTTGTGTCTAATATACTGTATTGTGCTACTCTTTACTCTTCATTAACTATACAGTGCACCTGCAGATCAACTACAGTACTAGCATTTGAAACAGCCGATGAAGTATCACCACTGTAGGACTTATTTTAATCTTGTTTGTCTTATTTTTTGGCATCTACATCACCAATCTATCTAAAACTACTATTATCTGTGCAGTTTACTCATTCTTTCAGGTGTTTTTCAGTTCTTCTTTAACTGGAGGAGCCTCAGTTTTCCCCTAAGTGAACACCTGTACACCATCTTTAAGTGCTTTATATTTCTAAACTTCCTCTTCATTTCCACCTGCAGCACTGAGACTGAGAATGTGCCGTAGGCTCCATATTCCTGTTTTTGGACTAATGCTAATGCATTGTCCACTGTACTGCAATTAAACATTACTGGTCTTAGCTTTGTGCACATTTCTTTGAATGTGGACTTGCTCCCAAATATACCCATGCCATTTTGGCTGAAGTATCTTAGGTTGTCATGTTCTGGCATTTTATTAGGATCAAAGCTCACTTTGGTATTAAGTAAAATTTGCATTCTTTTACAAACAAACTAATAGGGCAAGTCATGTGACATATGACATCCTTTATCTTAACTGTTGGTAATGCTATAGTGAGGTCTGTATCTTACCAGCAGGTGTTCATACATTTAAATGTTCTGCCTAGTTCTGCGCATATACTACAGGTTCAATCAAACTATTCTTCTCTTTAGAAAGATGTACTATAGAAGAAAGACTGCAAGGCTGAAATGGACAATTTTACTGTAATCTGCAATATTTTACATTAGGTGGCAAGTAAACTAGTTTGGCCTGTTGGATTGACCATCTAGAGGATTATCAAAAGCATGAAAAGTATTCAGTTTAAATGTACAGTTAGGGACTGTCTGAATTATTATGAATTATTGTCTGACTGAATAGAGTAAAAATGAAAGGCACCCTCTGAAACCACTGGTTCTCCTGTGTTCTCATTTGCTGTTGATCACTACAAAGGGCATCCGCTATGAAAAGAAAATTGTCTAGAAATTGAATTAACTACTTCACAGCATACAGCAACATAATTCTTTTTCTGTTCTCTTTTAGATACTGGAAGGAGAACATCTTGTTCATCGTTCATAAATTCATATTGTCTTTTCAAAACTCTGTAAAGCTTCTGCCATGTTCCTCAGAAATTCAATTCAATTCATCTTTATTTGTATAGCACTTATACAATGTAGATTGTGTCAAAGCAGCTTCACATGGAAGATTATAGTGAATTGAACAGTGTCAGTTCAGTTTTCAGAGATTAAGTTCAGTTCAGTTTAGCTCAGTTCAGTGTGGGTTAATAATCACTACTGAGAGTCCAAACACTGAATAGCAAATCCATCGATGCGCAGCTCTACAGATCCTGAACCATGCAAGCCAGTGGCGACAGCGGCGAGGAAAAAACTTCACCAATTGGCGAAAGCGAAGATTTAAAAAACCTCGAGAGAAACCTGGCTCAGTTTGGCACGACCATTTCTCCTATGTCTTGTGCAGAGCTGCAGTCTAGGCGCAGGAAGCTGGACCTCAGCGAAGACTTGTCTGTCCTTGGAGCATCACAGGAGTCAGTCTCATGCTCTCACTCCACGATGACCACCACAGCAGCTGCTCAGGATATGGCCTGGTCCAGAAAACCTTGGGATCATCTCGTCGCTGGTCTCGGATCGCGTCAGTGGCACTGCATAGTCTGAGGGCCTCGAGATGAGTACCCCCAGGGGGAAATACAGAATAAGGAGAACAATTGGCGTAGATGCTGTTCATAGTGTATATAAACGAGAACCAAAATCATGTGTAGGGCACATCATGCGTCATACCGCTATGTACTGCACTGAGTGTATGCTTTGCTAAAAAGATAGGTCTTTAATCTAGTTTTGAAGAGCGAGAGTGTGTCTGAGCCTCGGACATTATCAGGAAGGCTATTCCAGAGTTTAGGGGCCATAAATGAGAAGGCTCGACCTCCTTTACTCGACTTTGATATACTAGGTACTACCAGAAGCCCTGAGTTTTGAGATCGTAAAGAGCGGGTTGGGTTGTAGTGAGACAGGAGGTTGGTTAGATAAACAGGAGCTAGATTATTTAAAGCTTTATAGGTAAGAAGTAAAATTTTAAATTCAATACGAAACTTAACAGGCAGCCAGTGTAAGGAGGATAAAATTGGGGTGATATGATCATATTTTCTAGATCTGGTAAGAACTCTGGCAGCTGCATTTTGCACTAGCTGAAGTTTGTTAATAGAGGATGCTGGGCAACCAGCAAACAGAGCATTACAGTAGTCCAGCCTGGAAGTCATGAAAGCATGAACTAGTTTTTCTGCATCGGATATGGATAGCATACTTCGCAATTTAGCAATATTTCTCAGATGAAAGAAAGCAGTTTTTGTGACATGGGATATATGATTTTCGAAAGTTAAATTGCTGTCTAATATGACACCCAGATCTTTTATAGTAGAGCCAACGCTAACTTTGTACTTTACTGGCCTAACTTGCGAAAGCTGTCCATTAATATTCACAAATTGGTAACGGTTAGCTAGGTATGACCTAAACCATTCAAGAGCCTGTTTTTGGACACCTGTAGAATTTAAGCTGTCTATGAGAATATTGTGGTCAATGGTTTCAAATGCGACGCTAAGATCAAGTAGAACTAATAGTGAGATGCACCCTTGGTCAGCAGCTAAGAGTAAATCGTTGGTTATTTTTACTAATGCGGTTTTTGTACTGTGATGAGGCCTGAAGCCTGACTGAAACACTTCAAAAATGTTGTTTGTCTGCAGAAAGGAGCATAATTGGGTAGAAACAACTTTTTCTAGTATTTTAGACATAAACAGAAGATTTGAAATAGGCCTATAATTAGCTAAGTTGCTCGGGTCTAGTTGTGGTTTCTTAATAATAGGTTTAATAACAGCTAGCTTGTAAGGATTTGGGACATGGCCTAAAGATAAAGAAGAGTTGATAACATTAAGGAGAGGTTCTCCTATAATAGGTTGCAATTCTTTCAGTAATTTTGTTGGAATTGGATCTAACATACACGTAGCTGATTTAGTGCTATTTATAACATTATCTAGCTCTTCCTGTTCTATGGTTTTGAAGCATTGTAGGTTATTTTGATTCAGTTGAATGTTTACTGG
The DNA here is from genome assembly GCA_903798195.1 of Danio kyathit. NCBI lineage: Eukaryota > Metazoa > Chordata > Actinopteri > Cypriniformes > Danionidae > Danio > Danio kyathit. The sequence goes on from LR812536.1 coordinate 43,921,705, forward strand.
ATCTGGAGTATAAGGTGGTGCAGAAAGTTTAACATCATCTATTTTCTGTCTGAAGCGTTCTATTTTATCACTGAAAAAATTCATGAAGTCATCACTACTAATTTGCGGTGGGACATTTTGTTCCAAAGATGATCGATTATTTGTTAGTTTAGCAATGGTGTTAAATAAAAATCTCGGATTGTTATGATTATTTTCAATCAGTTTGAGGAGGTGCTGGGCCCTGGCAGATTTAAGAGCCCTCCTAAACATAATTCCATTTCTCTGATTAACATTAAGAATATCACTAAAGATTGCTGCAACTCCACCACCTCGACCGGTTTGACGAGCCTTATGCTTATATGCAAATCCTGGAGGAGTTGCTTCATTTAAGCTAATATAGTCATTTTGTTTCAGCCAGGTTTCAGTAAGACAGAGTGCATTTAGATTGTTATCTGTTATTATTTCATTTATGATAAGTGTTTTATTGGATTTTCAGCTTTTATTCTTAATAGATTTTTTCTAGAGCACACAGTACGTTTAATTGTTGATCTAATAACACGAGGAACAGACACAGTCTCTATGGGGTAAGCTAGACATGTATTACTGTAATTTAAGTGGGACGAACAAGAGTCTATATGGATAAAATGTGAATTTATACTCACTAGTCAGACAGAACGAAGCATCTTAGAGATGTTGTCCGACAGCAGTTCAGCTCCAACTCGACTAGGGTGCAGGCCGTCAGCACGGAAAAGCCTAGGACGCTCCCAGAAAAGATTCCAGTTATTGGCAAAGAGCAGTTTCTGTTTATTACACCACGTTAATAGCCATTCATTCAGAGCAAAAAGTCTACTGAACCTTTCATTTCCTCAGCGGTAGGTAGGAAGCGGTCCAGAAACGATGATCTGCGTGGCGGGCGAGGTGTGTCGAACCGTCTCGATGAGGCTCCTGAAGTCCCTCTTCAGGATCTCCGACTGGCGGAGCCCGGTGTCGTTCGTCCCCACATGGAGGACAACGGCACCGAGGCTCTCGCCAGCGCTCAGGGTACTCGGAATCTGTGTAGAAAGTGTAGAAGACACAAGCAACATCGTACAGGGTAACGAGCAAAGCCAGTAAGTGAGAAAATTAGGGAATGAAAGCAGTCGGTAGCTTTAGCTGACTAGCGGTGCTAGCAGGCTAAGCTACAAACAACAGGCGGATGCTCGAGAGACAGAACGTTTTAAAGTAGATTTATTTGTATAAAGTGTTAAATGTTATATAAAATGTATTTAGGGTTTGTTCCCCCTCATCTAGAGCCTAGATGTAAGTTTAATTTATTAAGTTTAAGTTGTTATTATTATTATTATTAAATTGTACAAATAAGATTGTACGAATTCATATGAATAAGCCACTCAAAAATGTATGGATTGCCATGAGATAGTAAGGGTTTTGTCATTATCATGTTGAAAGAGTGCTGGTAGCATGTATACCATAAGATTTTACTGAGAGCAGAGTTATTTGCTTCATCTTTGTTGCAAAATATATTTACATCAGAGTGTACCTATGTGATTTTGATTACATAGCAATTGCATAGTAACCTTTAAAATGGCTATTGATGTTTGTTAGTTTTGTTATTTAATAAATTATATATATATATATATATATATATATATATATATATATATATATATATATATATATATATACACATAGCTAGCAAGATTTAATATACACATTTTTTATTAAGAAAATGTCCATTTGCTATTGATGACAATTTTGACAGCAGTTTTGACTGAAAAATAATAAGTCTGTTTTGGTGGTGTTCTGAGAGAGCTATTATTTCCCTTGAATGGTTACCTCAGGGAATATATATGGCTTATCAGAGGTTGCTTCAGGTTACTGTATAAAAATGAGCTTAGGTAATTCTTGTGTTATTACAGTGTTAGCTAGAGTAAGCTAATATGGTATGTGCATAAATTTGTAAATGTCAGTAAAATAAGCAGTGAGGTTTACAAAGGATGGCGTTCATGCGTCTTTATTTGTGTTTGACAGTGCTGTTCTTCAGCATTTTTATTTCTTCACAGCTCCCTCAGATATGTCGACTTCTCCGTAGGACTGCCGATTTGCCTGTGTTAGTTAGTGAAGGAGACATCATGATTGGTGCCCTCTTCTCTCTACATGACACGATCTTGGAATCTCCACCATCTTTTACTACAGAACCACATCCTACCCAGTGTTCAGGGTCAGTCAGTCAGTTGCAGAATTTTGTGTTGTCACAAAATTCTACAATGCTTTATTTATGCCTGAATTTTGAAACCATGTAATTTAGTTATTTAAAGATACTTTCTCTTATTTAAGAGAACTAAGTTCATATGATTAAGTTTATTGTTAACTCATTTTACAGTATTTATAGCAGTTTATTGTAGAAAAGTTATCAGACAAAAGAACAAAATATCAAATTATTTAATGTTTTTTTGTCCCACAAAGGTTTAATTTCCGCACCTTTAGATGGATGCAGACAATGATTTTTGCCATAGAGGAGATCAACAGAGATAAGCAACTTCTGGGCAATTTAACTCTTGGTTATAAGATTTATGACTCGTGCAGTACCCATTTCCATGCCCTCCGCACAGCCTTGGCCCTGATGAATGGAAATGAAGAAGTAGCAGGAATTTCAGAGTGCAGAGGCGGGGTGCCTGTTGTCATTGGTGATGGAGGATCCACATTATCCATAGTAGTTGCACAGTTTCTGGGTGTTTTTCATGTTCCACAGGTGAGTTGTAAATTTTTAATACATTTGCAGAGGTACAGTCATGTAATGTACACTGTTCTCTCTTTCCACTCTCTAGATAAGCTATTTCTCTAGCTGTGCATGTCTCAGTAATAAATTAGAGTTTCCTGCATTTTTAAGGACTATGCCTAGTGACTTTTTCCAAGTGGATGCTCTTGTACAATTGGTGCAACACTTTGGATGGAGCTGGATTGGCACATTTGCAGGGGATGATGCTTATGGCCGTGGTGGTGCTCAGATTTTTAATGAGAAGGTGACAAAATTGGGTGCATGTATTGCTTTTTATGAAATTATCCCAAAAAACCATCAACAAACAGAGATGTCCAGGATTGTAGAGAGAATTCATGAATCAAGATCTCAAGTAGTGTTGGTCTTTGCTCTAGAGCAAGATGCAAGAGCTCTCTTTTGGGAAGCACTTCACCACAACCTGACAGGAATTCAGTGGTTAGCCAGTGAGGCCTGGATTACAGCAGCAATTCTCTCCACTTCTGAATTCCACTCTGTCCTACAAGGCTCCTTGGGCTATGCCATCCGCAGGGTCGATATACCTGGCCTGCAGCCTTTCCTGCTACGCCTACATCCATCCAAATACCCACAGGATCCATTTGTTGAGCAGTTTTGGGAGGAGATGTTTAAGTGCTCTTTAGGCACAATTAATAGGAGCTCTTCTATTAGACCCCCCTGTGATGGCTCAGAGGTACTGGTTAACATTAATAACATCTACTCAGATGTATCTCAGCTCAGAATCTCCTATAATGTTTATAAGGCAGTGTATGCTATTGCACATGCTCTGGATTTAATGCTGCACTGTGAACCAGGTAAAGGACCTTTTGCTAGGGGACTGTGCCCAAATTTCAGCAGTATGCAGCCATGGCAGGTAAAAAATGTATCCCTTTCATTTCACCTTGACTTGTTTTTTTTCTTAAGCTACTGTATGTATCTTAAGATTAGTGTTTAATAATATTGGTAATGAAATAACACGTGCTAAAACTTTTTAAAATCTCTCTCATATTCACTCCCTGGTTCTCTAAGCTGCTTGATTATTTAAAGCATGTTCACTTTACTAATGACTTTGGCGAGGACACTAAGTTTGACATCAATGGAGATCCTGTGGCCATGTATGATCTCATCAACTGGCAGCTCAGTGGCAAACAAGAGGTGCAGTATGTCACTGTGGGGAGATATGATGAAACAATGAAGCCTAAACTAGTGATTGAAGAGAAAAACATAATCTGGAGTGAAAACCAGAAACAAGTAATGTTTTTACATTACTTTTAGTAATTTTGTTGTTGTTTGTTTGATTGTTTTTTTTTTTTTGTTTGTTTTACAATATCATTATCTTATGCAAAGTTTCAGTATTCAGTTTACAAAGATAGAAGTTTACTTTATCTTCATGTAGTTTTGTATATTAGGGTATTTGTTCCTTAATTTACAATGCATATCTATGGTTACAAGATTTCTAAGTTATGAGACAACAAATTCAGCAAAATATCCCTCGCTGGTTACTTATTTGTTGTTTTAATGATGACAAGATTGAATCACTGATTCAGCAATAACACAAGATGCAATCCAATTAAAAAAATCTTCTAAAGTTTCTATCAACATACCTTGTAATGCTCTTTATGTTTAACTTACGAAAGAATCATCTTATACTATTACTACATGCCTGTAGCCAGGGGTGGGGTGGGGTGGTGGGTGGGGGTTCGGGTGGTTCGAACGAACCACCTCCCACGGCCAAAAGGTCCAGAATTTGTCCTTCTAGTTATTTTATGTAATTTAATATTATATAATATATTTATTATATAATTAATATAATATATTTATATTGAATATATATTGTAATAAAGTGTAAATTTAAATAACTATGGCCAGTAATTCGAATCCCATGGAGCCTTAAAGCCACAATAATGTGACGCGAGTCACATGACATAACCCACTGAGTCGTAACATTTCAATCTTTGATGCGAAATCCATACTGAGTAACGCTATGGGTCGAAAAGAGCAAGAGAGGCAGAAAAGGCAAGCAGCGGCATCATTATCGCAAAATATTGAACATATGTTCAAAAGACTGCCAAACAGTTACTTACTTCTTAACAGATGAAAAGCTGTCCCTATCCATGAGGTTCTAGGCTAACTGGCCGCATTAGCCAGGACGTCCTGTATATGTATTGACTTGTCTAGAACATGACCTCCCTTCCCTATTTTTGCCATTATTTTTTTTAAATAACTGTCCAACGAAGACTTTACAGTAATGGCAAGCAGAGTCCTCAGCCGTCAGATGTTACTTCACAGCAAAAGGTGCTAATTCCGTCACGTCTTTGTTTTTGAGGCTGTTGAGGTGGTCACTTCCTTAGTTTAATTCTGATCGGATAAAAATCCGATCGCTCAAACCACTTAAGAAGGTGATCTGGCATGCATTCCAGATGAAACTGGACAGGTCTAATAATTTTTTTGACAAAATTAATGTAAATAAAATAAATTATGACCTGGAGAAAATCTGACCTGCGCCTGAAACACATGTAGGTGCACTTTTACAGCCAGGGGATGCGGGGGATGGGGGATGGGGTGGCTGACAAAGGTCTAGAATTTGTCCCATACATTAGCTCATTTGTCCTATTTTGACTGCTATGCCATCATAAATAATGAAAATAATCCATCAAAAAAGGCTTTAAGACCAAACGGAATCCTCTGTCGGCTGTTGACTATAATCTGATGTAAGAGAAGTCTTTTTTCACTACTGTATTGTTTTTAAACATTTTACAGGTAACTTTTATTCTAAATCTTGGACCTTATTCCTGAAATAAAAAAATGAGCAATAAAAAGGTGTGAAGCACCAGAAGCGGACCATATTACATTAATTTGAATGTATTTTGGCTATGGTTGATATCCAGGAATTTTCAAATGTATTTTTTAATTTTTTTTTTACCAAAGAGGCTAGATAAATTCTGAAGAATTCATTATTATTCTTTTATTAATATATTATTTATATTAATATTATTATTATTAGTTTTAATTATAATTTTTTTATTGAAATTGCCAAGTTGTGACTGGTGACAGTTGAATGTGCTGGCCAGTTTGTTTTTTGTCTAATAAATTACAGTAGGCTACAGTTTTTTTTTACTTTAAAACTTTAACAGATTCCTATTTTTTCCTAATGATATACAGTATGATGTAATAAATTTGTATTTAAAAAATGTTTAAAAAAAATTTATTGCAAATTTTTAGGAAATATTTTTAGTACATCAAAAAGTGTGGTTATGATGACATCTGACTAGCTAATCCAGCAAAAAAAAGTACTGCTTAAAATGTCACTAAAATGCAGTATTTAAAGCTCATAGTTAAATAGAAACTGAGGCGTATAACTGCAAAAAGGTCCACTTTTTGAGAAAAAAGAACCACCCCTTTCACCAGGCTGGCTACGGGCCTGTACTAGTTCTAGTATTATTATAATTTTCAGTTCCATTTCAGGGCATACAAATTAAATATTATTTGCCAGTTCTTAAAACTTAAGAAATTAAATTACTAGGTGAACTATAATTTACAATTTATAGCTTGATAATTAACATAGTAAGCTAATCAATAGTAATTCATGTAAATTCTATAAATAGCATTTTCTCTGAATTGTAGGTCCCTTTGTCTGTCTGCAGCACAAGCTGTCCTCCAGGCACTAGACAGGCTACCAGGCCAAACTTTCCTATCTGCTGTTTTGACTGCATTGTCTGTGCAGCTGGTGAGATTAGCAATCATACAGGTATGTAATTATGTAAAACAAAAATCTGTCTCTTTAATATATATATATATATATATATATATATATATATATATATATATATATATATATATATATATATATATATATAATAGGGGTGTCAAAATTTAGCGTTTCTTCGGTGCACCGCGATGCAGATGGGGACAATTCGATATCGGTTCAGTATTAGATCATAACCGGTTATTACGCACTGACGTCATTTATCCCCTATGTGCGATGTCGTGGTAGAATACTATGGCGAAGGAGGCGAGGGTGAGTAAATAAAACACTCCTACTTCTTAAAAAGCAGATCTTTCACTGACACTGAGGAATGGTAAAGCACGAGCCGCTATTTCACTACAAGGGAGAAATGCTGTAAAACTCTAACTCTCTCTCTCTCCCACACACACACTTTGTGGCACTTTGCTGGCATGTTCGTGAGGTAAATTTCCCTCCTCTCGGCTGTTTGTGGATCGAGACACAAGCGTGCCTGTGGTGCGAGTTTATTGTATTGTATTCTATTACGGATTACCTGATAACCGCGTATTATGCGCGTATAGACTGACCCGCGGCTGTTTTTCCCGCGTCACTCATGTGAACAGCGGTTTCGTTTCTAAAGCCAAGCACAGCCCTTTCTGTTGAGAGGGTGAAGACAATGACCAATCATAGGGGTGTAAGAACTTGCCAGCGCTCAAAAAGCAAGCGAGATAATATTTACATTAGTTTATTTGTTATGAAACTGTTATGAATTGCTCGTGCTGTCTTCTGAGCATGTATTGGAGTTTTCATTCACAAAGAGTGTTTTTTTTTGAGCAGGTCAAATTAAAGGTACAGTTCATATATCTGACTGCTTGTATTAAAGGACAAAATTGTATTACAAGTAATATATACGTATGAACATATTTATAGATTTTAATACAATTTTTTTCTTGTGTTGTAAAGAAAAAAATCTAATTATGTATGGAAAGCATCGTCAATGCACTGTGATGCACCGAGATATCGAATTGAACCGAATCGATGGCATGATAATCGTAACTGAACCGAACCGTGAGACCAGTGTAGGTTCACACCCCTAATATATATATATATATATATATATATATATATATATATATATATATATATATATATATATATATATATATATTAAGAGCAGCATGTTGAGGTTTAATAAGCGAAGTAATAGCATAGTTTTGGTTAAAATATTGTAATGCACACAACATTATGGCTGACATAATAGAGTTCAAAAGAGGAAAAATTGTTGTGGCGCGTGTCGCTGGCACATCTTTGACCATGACAGAAAGTCTTTGTGATGTATCAAGAGCCACAGTATACATTGTAATGTCAGCTTAGCACCAAGAAAAACAAACCACATTCAAAACATAAAACTGCAGCTGCTCAACTCACTGCAGAATTAAATGTGCACCTCAACTCTCCTGCTTCCACCAAAACTGTTAGATGGGAGCTCCACAGAGTCAATATAAATGGACAGGCTGCTATAACCAAACCTTTGGTCACTCATTTAAATGTCATTTGTGTTTCAATGATGCCAGCAGCAAAAATCTTGAGCTGTGGGCAATGGAAAACATGTATCGTTTTCTGATGAATCACTGTCTTTCCCACATTCGAAAGAATTACTTTGCGGAAAAGCGTCAAAGATGTGTACCACCCAGACTGTTGCATGTCCAGAGTGAAGCATGGGTGTGGCTTTGTGATGGTTTGGGCTGCAGTATCATGGCATTCCCTAGGCCCAATACTTGAGTTAGATGTGTGCGTCACTGCCAACGGCTACCAAACCATTCTAGAGGACCATGTGCACCCAAAGGTTCAAACGTTATATCCTGAGGGTGGTGCAGTGTATCAGGATGATGCACAAATACACACAACAAGATATATAAATATACAGTTGAATTCAGAATTATTAGCCCCCTATGATTTTTTTTCTTCTATTTTAAATATTTTCCAAATGATGTTTAACAGAGCAAGGAAAATTTCACAGTATGTCTGATAATATTTTTTCTTCTGCAAAAAGTCTTATTTGTTTTTTTTTTTTTTTTTTTTTTTTTTGGCTAGAATAAAAGCAGTTTAAAAATTATTAAACACCATTTTAGGGACAAAATTATTAGCCCTTTTAAGCTTTTTTCTTGACTATCTACAGAACAAACTACCATTATACAATAACTTGCCTAATTACCCTAACCTGCCTAATTAACTTAATTAACCTAGTTAAGCCTTTAAATGTCACTTTAAGCTGTATAGAAATGTCTTGAAAAATATCTAGTAAAATATTATGTACTGTCATCATGGCAAAGATAAAATAAATCAGTTATTAGAAATGAGTTATTAAAACAATTATGTTTAGAAATGTGTTAAAAAAATCTCTCCGTTAAACAGAAATTGGGGAAAAAATAAACAAGCAGTCTAATAATTCAGGGGGGCTAATAATTCTGACTTCAACTGTATGCATATATATATATATATATATATATTTATTTATATCTGTGTGTGTGTGTGTGTGTGTGTGTACGTGTTTTTGTGACATATCAGGACACAAATCTGTATAATGACATATGTATGACACAGGTATTACAAAAAGCAGGTGAAATATGAGGACATTGGTGACGTCCTCACTTCTCAAAAAGCTTCTAAATCACACAGGATGAGTGTTTTCAGGCAGTAAAGCTGTACACTGTCTCCTGTGATGGTTGGGTTTAGGGGTAGGGTGGGGTGAGGGCAATATAATATACGGTTTGATCTGTATAAAATGAATGGAAGCCTATGTAATGTACCCACTTTTCACAAAAACAAACGTGTGAGTGTATATGTGTGTGTGTGTGTTTTTTGTCAGATGCCTTAGAGTGTGTAAAATGCACTCCTGAGTTCTGGTCCAACACTAGAAGAGACACCTGCATCCCAAAGGTGGTGGAGTTCCTTTCCTACAACGATACCATGGGCATCACTTTGCTTGCTGTAGCTTTGGTGGGATCCTGTTTCACACTTGCTGTTACTCTAATTTTTGCCCTTAAACGGCACACACCTCTAGTCAGAGCTAACAACTCAGAAATCAGCTTCCTTATTCTTAGCTCACTGTTGCTTTGTTTTTTGTGCGCACTAGCTTTTATCGGGAGGCCTACAACCTGGTCTTGTGGGCTTCGCCACACTGCATTTGGCATTGCATTTTCACTCTGTCTGTCCTGCGTCCTGGGCAAAACTTTGGTGGTACTCATGGCTTTCAAAGCCTCTTTACCTGGCAGTAATGTAATGAAATGGTTTGGCCCTCTGCAGCAACGTGGAATTATTTTTATGTGCACGGCTGTGCAAGTGGTGATTTGCTGCACATGGCTCAGTGTGGCACCTCCCATACCACATAAGCTTATGACTCATGAAACTGCCCGGATTATTCTTTTGTGTGATGTAGGTTCTTCATTTGCATTCTCTCTGGTACTGGGCTATATTGGTCTACTTGCAGCTGTCTGCTTCTTGCTGGCCTTCTTTGCTCGAAAGCTCCCAGATAATTTCAATGAGGCTAAATTCATTACTTTCAGCATGCTGATCTTCTGTGCTGTGTGGGTTGCATTTGTGCCAGCATATATCAGCTCACCCGGGAAATACACAGTGGCTGTGGAGATTTTTGCCATTCTGGCATCCAGTTATGGCCTGCTGTTGTGTATCTTCACTCCAAAGTGTTACATAATCCTGCTTAAACCTGAAAAAAACACAAAGAGATATGTAATGTCCAAATCTTACTCTTGAACAATTTTGTAGATATTACAATAAAATATTACTTTTGTTTTAAGTGTTTGTCTGAAGTGCTTTATTATCCTTAATAAACTATTTACATTGCATTTTGTACTAGTTTGTATTATTGCTTCATGTTTTGTCATGCAAATATGACATGCAAATTTCTGTTTATTGCAATGACAGATGATTTCTTCAAGTATTTTCCCAACATGAACTGTCTAAGAAGTCATAATTGTGACAGAAAATAATATCCCTAGTAATAAATCTGCTTTGCCAATATTTATTATGTACTCTATAATGAAAAGGATTATTTTATGTCCTATTTGCACTGGCTTTTCAAAATATTTTTTTTTTCTTTATTACATTTTAGTGGGTGTCTTTTGTGATAAATGTATGACAGTATTTTATAGTAAATACATTTATAATGAAAATAATATTAATGATAATAGTAAAACTAAATACACTTACTGTAAGTGTACATGGACAATTATTTTTTAGTACACAACGAGGTTCCTGCAGCAGGAACACAATGTCAGAATCAGCAGTGTGGAATTATTTCAATTCAATTATTTCAACTCAGCTGCTCAATCTTTGTTATTATGTTGCCTTTAAAACATTCTTCCATGTACTGACCGCTGCTTGTGCTCCCTGCTCTTTTAAAGAGCGCCATATCAAACCCAGAATAAACACATAATAATCACACCACAGTCAACATGAATCAAAGTAATGTTATTTAAGTAATAACATGTTATTCTTGCTGCAGTCATCATGACAGATCACATTGCAAAATCAATTATTTAGTTATTGCAATAACAACAAAAGTTACAGTATATACAAATTAAACTGAGATATTGTGTGTACAAACCATATAGAGATAACTTTTTTCCAAAAATAATCAATGTAAAAATTATAACAAAAGTATAAAGAGAGAAATAAGAGGGGAAGAAAACAAGAGGGCACATGGAAAGGACATAAATATTTATAAATATTAAACAAAAAAAAGTTGAAATATTGAAATAAACCTGTTAAAAGTTAGTCCTTACCTGCCTAATTGTGTATGTCCTTGCGTGTGTCTGCATGTTTCGTCTCAAAGGACATGCTTTTTGTTATGACAGCTTGCCACTGTCAGTGTGCTTTTTCCCCCGCTTTCTTGTTATCCAATTCATTATTTCATTAGTGATGCTTATCGTCACCTGTACCTCGATGATTTTCTCCCCTATTTAGTTCCCTCTTGTCTCCTTGTCTTTTGTCAGACTATCGTGTATTCATTGGTTTACACGCTCTAGACCTGTGTATTGTCCTGTCATGTCTTGCCATGTATATAGACTCCAAGAAGCTTAGTTTTGGTTTTGTTGGGCCCTCTTTGCTGATTATTCTTCTACCTTGTCAGGCCAAAGGCTTGGTATCAGACTGCTCAGCTGATCTTTGCTGTGCTCAGATTCCACCACACGCAGCTGCCCACCCACCAACGTCTGCTCATCTTCCTTCACCTGCCACACCACCTGCTTAGGCACTGTTCATTCCACAAGCCCGCCACCTTGTGGACATTTCATAGAACTTGTCCAGCCGTGTGCCGCTGTTTGAATGAACATTTCTATTTAGTTTTTTCTTTTGAATTTTTGTCCCTCAGTTTGAGGTGTTTTTTGGTTTCATTGAGGATTTAAGAAATCTGTTTCACCTGCATACTGAATCTATGTTTTTTCATGACAGAATGGTCTGAACAACGTAATGGATTCAGCAGTTGCAGACCAAGTCAGAAATGCAGTGACACAGCAGGGAATTTTTCAGGGACAATACATCATGCAGTTAATTGTCACTTCACAGGCAACCATTCCTCTCCACCCTATGATGGAGATACCTGCTCCTGTTGGTCCTTCCTCTCTCAGTGCTCCCTTGTCTTTGCTCTCCAACCCTTTTCTGTGCCACTTTTGATGACTTTTGGGAGGAAATGACCAAGCTATTTGATCGGTCAGCTCAGGGTGATGAGGAGGCTACACTTTTGACCAAGTTGATACAGAACAGGCACTTTGCACTCAGTCCAATTCAGGACTCTATCAGCTGCCAGTGCCTGGAATGAGGCAGCTCTTCAAGCGGGTTTTCAGGACAGTCTGGATGATGAGATCATGGACGAGCTACTCACTCCTCCTTGGAGTCTGTCTTGTCTTGCTATGTGTCTGGGTGCTGCCCAGTGTCCTGACTCAGTTTCTTGTGTGTTGCAGGTAGAATCTGTAGATCTCTCTGGAGTCCCGTCGGAATACCATGATCTGTGCCAGGTCTTACGCAAGTACTGGGCCATATGCTTACCTCCCCACCAACCGTATGTTAGTGCCATTGAGCTACTCCCAGGCTCTTTTTTGCCCAGGGCTTGGTTGTATTCCCTTTTTAGTCCTGAAAGAAAGACCATGGACAGGTACATTCAAGAGTTTTTAAAAACTGACCTTGTTTGCCCCTCTTTCTCCCCAGCTGGGACTGGGTTCTTCTTTGTTAAAAAGAATGATGATTCTCTGCTTCCTTGTATTGACTATAGAGGTATCAGTGACATCACTGTTAAGCACAGGTACCCTCTGCCTTTGGTGTCCTGTCCAAATTTCCTCCATTGGCCTTTACCCATCATGGCCCCCAATCATCCACATCCACTGAATTGGCTGTATCACTGTTTCTCCACTTCTTCTATAGCTGGTGTGTTGTGAGCGCATTGGTGCTGTTGTCCTGTGGCTGCCGTCAAATCATCCAAGTGGATGCTGCACACTGGTAGTGGTGTGAAGAGACCCTCCTTATGACTGTGAAGCATTTTGGGTGTATGGCCATACATGATAAATGCACTATATAAAGACACACATTACATGTCTTCTGCCTTTGAGTTATTGCAGGAAGCCAAGGTCTTAACTAAACTGGAACTTCGTAATGACTATCACTTGGTTCGGATACATGAGGGAGATGAGTGGAAGACAGCATTTAACACACCCACTGGACATTTTGAATATCGGGTTTTATTATTCGGGCTCACTAATTCCCCAGCTGTTTTCCAGGCCCTGGTTCACAATGTTCTGAGGGACATAGTAAATAGATTTGTCTTTTGTGTACCTTGATGATATCCTCTTTTTTCCCCTTAAAAACAGGTACACACTCAACATGTTCAAGAGGTGCTGCAGTGGCTGCTGGAGAACCAGCTTTATGTCAAGGTGGAGACTGCATGTTTCACACAAAGTCTGTTTTGTTCCTGGGGCACATAGTCTTGACGAAGGGCATCAGGGCTGATCCCGCTAAGGTAAGGGCCATGGCTGAGTGGCCAATCCCCAACTCTAGGAAGGCTCTACAGCGGTTCCTTGGGTTAGCCAACTTCTATAGGTGATTTATCCGGAACTTTAATTCAGTTGCTGCACCCTTAATGGGTCTCAACTCTCTTAAGGTACCATTCACACGGAATAGCCGGCTCAGGAATGCTTTGATGTTATTAAGTTCTATTTCATCACTGCTCCTCTCCTCTCTCTTTCAGATCCGGAATTGCAGTTTATTGTTGAGGTGGACGCCTTGAAGGTGGAGGTTGGCACAGTCCTGTCCTAGCAGTCCTCTAGGAATGGGAAAGTGCATCATTTTGCCTTCTTTTCCCACCGTCTGAGCCCAGCTGAATGAAATTATGACATAGGTAACAAAGAGCTGCTGGCTGTCAGGCTGGCAGTGGCAGAATGGCGCCACTGGTTGGAGGAAACGGCACACCCATTCTTGCTCTAGACAAATCACAAAAATTTAGAATACTGTATATTCGTTCAGCCAAAAGGTTGAGTTCTCAGCAGGCTTGCTTGGGCACTCTTCTTCCGGATCCGGCACTTCATTTTACCGATCCCCCTCCTCAACCTCCCTTCTCCCCCGTCCGCTGTTCACTTTCGCTTTCTTCCGCGACTCCCCAACCCTCTTCACTGTCGTCCGCAACACCCACGCCCCGCACACTTTCGTCCGCAACCCCCCCTCTCGCTCCCACTTTCGTGCGCGACACAACACTCCATCCTCCGTATCATGTCGGATCCGTTACCCCGATCTGTTCTGGGACCTCGCAATTCACAAATTAAGCACTGCAGCTCACCATGTGCTCCACTGCCAGCGTGTCTTTTTCCTGCCTTCTTGTTATCCAATTCATTATTTCATAAGCGTTGCTTATCATTACCTGTACCACCTTGATTTTCTCCCTTATGTAGATCCCTCTTGTCTCCTCGTATTTGTTCATTAGTTCACTCACTCTAGACCTTTGTATTATCCTGTTGTGTATATAGACTCCAAGAAGCTTAGTTTTGGTTTCGTTTCACCCTCTCTGATGAACTCTATTCTACCCTGTTAGGCCAATCACTTGGTGTCAGACTACTCAGCTGATCTTTGCTGCACTCGGATTCCACCACATGCATCTGTCCATCCACCAACATCTGCTCGCCTTCCTTCACCTGCCGTGCCACCAGCGAAGCTCGTGTAAGAAATGAGTCTGCCTCGACCCAACTTCCACTCTAAATGGTGAATTGATGCTCATTTCCCAAAAGGGCTGACTTATGAGAGCAAAGAGAAGTCAACAGTTTGTTGTCTCTGCATTGTTTGAGGTGACTACATCTCGACCAAATGGTAACAATTGTAGAATGGGGATGGGTGAGGTGCACAGAGAACCATCTCATCAATGGTGTTGAAACTGCATTAACATAGAGAGGTAGGAAATACAGCTGGGTCAACAGCCAAGGAGCAACTTCATTTACATCTAAAGGCAACAGCTAAAACAGTATAAAGGTTTGAGTTTAAGAACGTTCGGGGTTCATTCTGACTCCGGTGAAACCAGGGTACTGCTGTGTACTTTGAGACTGCTATGCTGAATAAACATCTTCATTAAGATTTCTACGTCGTCCTCATTTTTTCTTACACTGGCGAGCCATCCAGCGAGGACTTCCAAAACAACAAAGGAGAGAAAGGTAAGAAAAGCGGGTTTTCTTATTACATTTTTGTTGTCAGGAATCCCCCTCGTTTAAAAAAAATCTAGAAAAGAAGAATAAGGACAGAAGAGAATTTGTATTGTTCAGTTTTAGCAGAAGGAGTTCTTAAGCCTATTCTGTACAATTTTGTTTAAGATTCTAATGAACCTGAATTAACCCGATGTAGTGTGGTAGCAGAATTGTATTGAATTGTTGTTTCTAAAGTAATTGAAGCAAAGGGCTGAAGTTTAGGTCTCTAAAGTAACTGAAACTTAGTGTTGATCTGTAATAATTCTAGTGGCAGAATTGTATTGGAATTGTTGTTTCTAAAGTAATTGAAACAAAGTTATACGTTTCTAACATAAGTGAAACTGATTTTTCATAAACCGAAGTTTTCATAATTCTGTGGAAATTCTAAAGTAACTGAATTGATTTGACGCAGTGTGGTATCAAAAACAATTATATTTGGTAGGGTGTCTGAAACTGTTAAAGATATTTTTTCCTGAGGTTTTACTTAATGTAATGTAGCAGTGTTTTAATTGTTAAATTACAACACAAAGGACTGATGTAGATTGGTTTTATCTGATAACTTACAGATAAACATTTGAAACTGTTTTGAGTGTAGTTTAGAATTCGAGGCCTGATGGAGTGTGGCTATGTTCAATAGACACTGAAGTACAGACATTTTGATGGTCTTGTTTTTTTTTATTATTATTCATTTGCACAGGAGCAGTGAATAATTGTACCAACAAGTATTAAAATAACTTGATAATGTTCAGTCAGTAAAGAAATAAAATCTATTGAATTACTGAAGAGAACTTAAGATTGTGAAAATGGAAGAGATGATGGTTAAATACATTGCTAAGCATGGCACAGTTGGAATTTTTGATGGTATAGAGAAAGTCGTAGATAAGCCATATGAATGGGCTGTCTCTAAATTTGAAAATTTTTCCAAAATGCCAAAGAACAATAAAGGAAAAATTGCCAATGCACTTCAAGCTGTTCTTGCATCATACAAGGTTACTAGAAAGAGAGTAGTGGAGTTAGAAGCTGAAAATGAGAGACTCAGTGTTGGGGTAATTGCTTCAAAATATTACCAGGCTAGTGAAACATTATGGAAGGAAGAGAAGATCAGAATGCAGAATGAGATTGCACGTCTGAAAACTCATAAAGACTTGTTGGCATCATCTGTAGAAACATTGTACAGTAATTTGGAAGAAGCAAGGGCTACTTGTAACTTCTTCATAAAGAATAGCCTAACAGAGAATAACACCAGTGAGACATTAAATGCTAATAGAGGTCCAGAAATGACAGACATTCAGGAAAATGATGATGAATGGGAGAAATATTCTCAGTCAGTCAGTAGTCAATGCTCAAACTGTACAGTTAGATTTCCTATGGCACCAGTTCACTCTAATACCACCATGCATACTAGAGAAGCAGGGCTAGAATCAATGACCCATAACACGGTCAGAGGGTTTAACCCAAATGAACTAGAAGCTGTGATTGCAAATATTGGGAAATTTGATCCTACTGAACAAGATCCTTTAGATTTCCTAAAGAGGTTAGAGGAATATGCAGAGGTGTACAAATATACAGATGGTGATGCATGCGTGTTGCTAAGAATGTGCTTGCCTGAAACTTTGTCTGGGGCTTTATCTCAGAAAGTAAAAGACAAAACTGCAAACAAGTCAGAGAGGAAACAGGCACTGCTTGAAGTCTTAGGTGTGATGTCTGTTAACTGGGATAAAATATCTGAGACACACATGAAGAAAGGGGAACACCCAAGAGTATTTTCTGAACGATTGTTGGAGATGTTTAAAACATTCAGTGGCAATCCTGATATTACTCATGATGACGTCAGTTTCAAGTCTGCTTTGATTAATAAGTGTGACCCACTTACTCATTCTGCTGTGACAATGCTTGTGACGCCACTCTCTGATTATAATGACATTATTGGTAAAATGACACAGTTTTACAACAATAATGCAAATTCACAGAGGCAAATGAAAGATGCGAGACATCCTGTTGCTGCCTTTGCAAGCAGAGAATATTCAAGCTCATCCAATGGTTTCCATCACAGAGCAAGGAAATTTACACGTGTGAATGCGGAGGGTGTTGTTCTTTGTTATGCATGTGGAAATGCTGGTCACATTGCGAGGAATTGCCAGGACAGTGCAAAATCTCAAAGCATTGTTTGTCATGCATGTGGAAAAAATGACCACATAGCAAGACATTGTTTAGAGAAAAGGAGGAAAGACCAGGGAGTTGTTTGTTTCAGATGTGGAATTTTGGGACACAAGGCAATACAGTGTCATGTTTCAGTCAAAAGAAGGACAAGTTATAAAGATTTACATAAGAAAATAGCCAGGCTAGAAAACCAGCTGGAAGAGTTGAAAGGAATGAAGGAAGGACCAATTCACACCTTTTCAGACACATCACTGCATGAAAATGACTGTAACTCAGTCTCAAGCAGATGCTGATGTGAATTGGAGGAATTGTTTCATGATAGTACAATATTTTAGAAAGATATTTTTACTATCAAAACGGGGGTGATTCTGTATAATTTCTGAGAAATTATTTTAAATTATATTGATTGTTTAAATGTAATTTATGATACATGTTTTAATGTAATTATTTTTTTTTAATAATGATATTACTGTTGTGTGATCCTTGTATGTGAGAAGATTCTTGTGGGGGAAAGGGGGGGCAACCTCTTCTTTTTATTCTCATTTCAGATTGAAAGGTGTGGTGGAAGATGATCCAGTCATGGGTGAGACAAGCAGGCCAGTATGACCAGTGGCGGAGATGACCGGCCCAGTATTGATCAGAACGTTCAAGCCCTGATGAGAGCCAGAAACCAGGAAGCCTTAATCACAGAAACCAAACAGAGATCCAAAGCTCCAGGCCCAGCATCAATTAGAATTTTCAAGATCCAGATGACATCTAGAAACTCAGAGATGGTGAAGAAGATCAAGAAACCCAGAGATGGTGAAAAAGATCAAGAAACCAAGAGATGCCACTGACATTAAGAACCAAGAGATGTGGATGAGATTAAGAACCCAGAGACGCTGATGAAGTTCTAGAAACCCAGAGACACAGAAAAGTTGGAACAGCACAAAATGGAATACCAGTGACTGCTTTTTCAAGAAAGACTTGTTGTCCAGATGTAAAGACTGAACAGTGGAAAAGAGAAAGAAAAGCTCAAACCATTTTTAGAGACTGGGAAGTTAATGAAAACAAAAGGGCAAAATACGCACCCACATCGAAGGCCTAAAAGCCTAAGGACACAGATTGACACATAAAAAAAAAAACAAATACATACATACACACACAAATACATATTGATAGATTATATATTGCTGTACAAAAATGCATATGTGTGGATGTCGTCAGGTTGTCCACACTGAGAAAAAAAAAAAAAAAAAAAAAAAAAAAGATAATAAAAAAAAATGTTGCATACAGAAATGTAGAATGCATATTGCTGTCCATGAAAGCACACTTGGATAAAAGATGTCTACGCTGAGAAAGTGGACGCAATATGTTTGAAAAGAAAAAAGAAAAAAGAAAGAAAGGAAAACACAGGAAAATTTGCACACACAGTTTGTTGTGTAGTGAGTGCACATATGTTATCTAGTGAATACAAATGTGGTGTAGGTAATGTGAATGTTTAATGTTTCTAATGTTTGATTTTTATGAGGATGTCAACACTAGACAGAGTGAAAAAAAAAAAAACAGATAAAGAAAAAAAAAGGGAAATGCTTGCACACATAAATGCTTGTTGTGTAGTGAATGTATATATGTTGTGTAGTGAATGTACATCTGGTGTAGTTCATGCAAATGTTTAATGTTTTTATTGTTTGATTTTTAATGTGGATTTAATTTGGATTTTAATGAGGATCTCCACACTGAGAAAATGGATAGTGAGTGAAAAAAAAAAAGAACAATGTTTGCACAAAATGGACAATGCTATGCAATGATTGTACATATGGATAAAATATGTACATGCTAAGAAAATGAACGAGAAGAAACACACACGCATGCACACAAGCATGTGCACACACACGCACACACACACACACACAGAAAGACACAAACACAGACAGATGGACACACACACACACACACACAATTTTCTCTATTGATTGATGTTCTTGCTCCTTTGGCTTTTGGCTGTAGTACCTTTAGATTGATACATTAGAATATTAGATGTCATGGTTCTCATGTGCTCCTCTCTTAAACCCAAGAAATTGTTTGTATTTTATAGTTCCAAATTTGAAGAAGAGACTATGACAACCTGCCTAATTGGAAGGAGCAATAACCAGTGTGCATGAGGTGATGACCCCAAGACGGGTAAGATTCTTCGGTGCCCAGCCAAGAACAACCTAAGCCAGGGCTTCACCGCCACTGGGCACCTGCCCATGAAGGGAGGTGTAATGTGTGAGAGAGTGGTTGTGATGCTTCTTTCTGGGCCAAAGAGCATCAGAGAGGGGACTGTAAGAAATGAGTCTGCCTCGACCCAACTTCCACTCTAAATGGTGAATTGATGCTCATTTCCCAAAAGGGCTGACTTATGAGAGCAAAGAGAAGTCAACAGTTTGTTGTCTCTGCATTGTTTGAGGTGACTACATCTCGACCAAATGGTAACAATTGTAGAATGGGGATGGGTGAGGTGCACAGAGAACCATCTCATCAATGGTGTTGAAACTGCATTAACATAGAGAGGTAGGAAATACAGCTGGGTCAACAGCCAAGGAGCAACTTCATTTACATCTAAAGGCAACAGCTAAAACAGTATAAAGGTTTGAGTTTAAGAACGTTCGGGGTTCATTCTGACTCCGGTGAAACCAGGGTACTGCTGTGTACTTTGAGACTGCTATGCTGAATAAACATCTTCATTAAGATTTCTACGTCGTCCTCATTTTTTCTTACACTCGGGTGCTGTTTATTTCATGAGCCTGCCATCTTGTGGGCATTTCACAGAACTGCTTGCCCAGCCTTGCCCAGGATTTAATAAATCTGTTTCACCTGCATACTGAATCTGTGTTTTTCCTGACAAAAACTATGCACACAATCTAGCCTTCATGAACTAATTGCTATAAACTAATATAATAAAATAAAAATGATTGCAGTGAAATGTTTATAGTTTTTTAATGGACATGATTTGTATGCACTCAGGTGAATTGAGTAACTAAATTGGCCCCAGTTTATAGGTGTGTGAATGAGTGCATGTGTGGGTGTTTCCCAGTAATGAGTACTGGCTGGAAGAGCATCCGCTGCATAAAACATATGCCGGAATAGTTGGCGGTTCATTTCGCTGTGGTGACCCCTGATAAATAAGGGACTAATCAAAAAGGAAAATGAATAAATGTATGAGATGGAGATGGCATAAAAAGTTAGCATTTGTTAGAGAGAAGTTGTCAAATAACAAACCCAATACACATGGTTGTTGTCATGCAGTGAATCTAGCCAATCATGAAACAGCAGTGTCATCATTGCATCTCCTAAAGTGGCTCTTAAGATGCTGCACCAGCTACTCTCGGAGCAATACTTTGATGCCACATGTGATAGTGACAAGGCGTCGCCAACATCTTAAGTCGAACAAAATTAATAACTGGAATGCAGTTTTGATCAGCCTGCGAAGCTCTGCATTAAGTCTACACCTATTCTCTGGTGACCGCAGATGGTCTAAGGTTAGCTTGGCCAGTTCAGGTGTGCCTCACGTGCACTTTTGAGGGAAGCTCATAGTTTTTTTTATCACCCCCTGGTGGCTGGATGCAGGTGATTCTGTCCCCGTGACTTCCCCACACTTTTTTTTTACCTGAACTTTCCTGTAGAAATAACAGTAACTTACTGGCAGCAACTCACCAGTAACTTCGTCTCCTTAAAATTAGAAGGTTCCATCTGACATTTTTGTCAAAATTTAGTTATTCACAATTTTTTATTAAATGACAAATTATCTACATTGTGTGATGTTGTTTATAAGTTATTAAAAAAAAAAGGTTTTATCTACAAAGTCAAACTCTAGCTTGGCTCTATAAGGTTCTTTCTGTGAGCCAATCAGCATTTTGAATGTACGCACGAGGAACAATCAGGATAAGCTTTCTTTGTCATTCCGCCGTACTGCTCCGTTTACAGCAGGAAAGACCAGAAAGAAAGACAATCAGAATCGAGTAAATAATGCTGCACCACACAAAATTGAGAAGAAACCTGAAACTGAAAAGATGTGTGTAAAAGTCAAGACATTGAGATAAAATGTTAAAATTTTCATTGTTAAAAAATGTATTATAATAAATGTGAAATATTTTTATTTGTGTATATATAGTCAGTGAAGCATTTTCAGTGTTAATTTTTTTTAATTAAAGATCAACATATTGTTACAACGCCAATTAAAAAAAAAAAAGCAGAGTGATTGTATTTCTTAAAAAGTAATGCTTGAATTAATGAACAGCCAGAAATGACTTTTTAGAATTAGAAGGTTCTATCTGCATTTGCCCTGGGTTTTTACCCCAATTGACAAATTTATCAGAGTTTTGATAATTTACATTTAGAGTACATTTAGGGTCTCTGACATGTTAATGTATGAAAGAGAACTGTTACACACATATTGTTTGCTATATGGAATGCAAAAACTGTGAAGCTCAATATTTCAAAATCATTTAGAACACAGATAGAACCTTATAATTCCAAGACGACAATTTACTGTAAATCTAAAGCATAATACTGTAATACTGTATTTACATTTACACAGCACCATTTATCTTGCTGTACATGTATTTACAGTATTGTATATCTTAAAATAAACAGTAATTTTTTTTTTTTTTCATTTATTCACTCATTTTCCATTGGATTATTCCATTATTTATCAGGGCTCGCCACAGCAGAACGAACCGCAAACTATTCTGGCATATGTTTAACATAGTGGATGCCCTTCCAGCTGCAACTCAGTACTGGGAAACACTCATACACTCTTGGATTCACACACACACAAACAAAATCATACACTACGACCAATTTAGTTCATCCAATTCACCTATAGCGCATGTCTTTGGACCTACAACATGAGAGAGAGGTCGACTTAGAATATTCCTTACCAGTCTAATAATAATTTGATTAGCTGTAGTTAGAAATTACGCTGTTTAATCTTTTAAGGGCTTATTATGCTGTCCTGTCGCCATCTTGTGGATAGATAACATCAACTGTCTTTGGCTAATGGACGCGTTGACTGTCTCTTAGAAATTATATTTTTAAATAGGCACTGTCCTTATAAATAAACTTCACTGTTGCAATCTAAACAACCACATTCTCGACTAAAAAAGCCTCAAAAGTACATTATGATGTCCAAAGCAGTAATATTTGTCAAACTGTAGAGTGTCTCATCTTGTCGTTCTATGTGGGTGGAGTAATACACAAGGGTGAAGGGTGAGGAGGCTGGTCCAGTGCTGTTATTGCAGAATATCACACGGCTACCAGCCAATCATATTCGAGAACCAGACAGAACTGTTGCATATATATATGCACACAGCTGAAGTCAGAATTATTAGCCCCCTTTGGAATTTTTTGTTTTTTATATATATATATTTCCCAAATGATGTTTAACAGAGCAAGGAAATTTTCACAGTATGTCTGATAATATTTCTTCTTCTGGAGAAAGTCTTATTTGTTTTATTTCGGCTAGAATAAAAGCAGTTATTATTTTTTTTAAAACCATTTTAAGGACAAAATTAATAGCCCCTTTAAGCAAATTTTTTTTTCGATAGTCTACAGAACAATCCATCGTTATACAATAACTTGCCTAATTACCCTAACCTACCCAGTTAACCTAATTACCTAGTTAAGCCTTTAAATGTCACTTTAAGCTGTATAGAAGTGTCTTAAAAAATCTAGTCAAATATTACTTACTGTCATCATGGTAAAGATAAAATAAATCAGTGATTAGAAATAAGTTATTAAAACTATTATGTTTAGAATAATGTTGAAAAAAAAATTGTCTCTCTGTTAAACAGAAATTGGGAAAAAAAATAAACAGGGGGGCTAATAATTCTGACTTCAACTGTGTGTGTTTGTATATATATATATATATATATATATATATATATATATATATATATATATATATATATATATATATATATATATATAATTGTTAATTTACTTTAAAACAGCACAAATAAATTTCTGTATTTCATCGGGTCTCTGTAAACAAAAACAAAAAAATAAGCAACGGTAATGGTCTAATCTTTTTATTTGTTTAATAGTGGAAATGTAAGTAAGATTTCAATATTCTTGCAAATTTAACATTCCATCTTTCCTCAAACCTGTTGTAATGTACACATAAGTTTTATTTTACAACAACTTCAGTCATAAGAACGATTTCATATATGAGTATCAACTGTTTATATATGTAGTAATTTATACAAAAGAGTTTCATATCACATAATTTTATAAACAATTAACAAATTAGGTCATAAAAAAACTTGCCTGGATGTATTTGCTCTTAGCAGCTTAAAGGGATATTTCCCCCCAAAAAATGAATTGTGTCATCGTTTACTCATGCTCTGGGTCCCTAGATCTGTTTGTTTCCTGCCATTGTTTCAAATATCTTCTTTTGTGTTTAGCCCAACAAAGAAATGTATTCAAGACTAGAACAACTAGAGCATGAGTAAATGATGAAACAATTGTAGTTGAAATATCCCTTTAATAGTTCTCCCAGCTGAAATCAAGAAACTCCTTGGACACGTGAGGGTTCTGTGAGTAAATCATGAAGTAATTTGTATATTGGGTGAACTAAGTAGGTTAGGAGGGACCTCTGTACCACTATAAACTCCAATGCAGTGGCTGCTTCCACTTGGCACTCCAAGTTAGGCACACACTAAGAACCAAAAAAAGCAGCAAATGCATATGAGATCTCTGATAAGTTAAATCTCTTAAAAGTTAAAAGGAAAGTAGACATTGCCTTCAAAGACTTTTCACTATCCATGTTTTACTGCTTAGAACTAAATCCCTTTTTTTTTTGTACTTAATTTACAGTGCTTGTGCTATATAATGTTAACTTTGCAAAAAGTTTTACATTTGATTTTTGTTTTCAGTAACATTTTGTAGATGTTACTGCTTTTTATTCAATGAAGTGTTAGTTAACAAAAATTACCCCGTTATTTACTTACACTCAAGCCATCCTATGTGCATGACTTTCTTCAGGCGAACTTAATGAGCAGTTACAAGGACATTGATTTTCCAAGCATTGCAATGAAAGTAAATGGGAAATGATATTTTGAAGCTAAAAAAAGTTTATAGATCTATAGAGCACGAGAACATGTTGCAAGCAATGCAATGCATTCTGGGTGTTTAGGTCAAGGATGATTTTTTTGTATCACATATACACTCATCAGCAATAAACTGCAGTGTTTCCCCTACCATTATATTAATGTGCACCCCACCCTCCCATGGCTTTCCCTGCTCCTCCTTGAAGTCAAGTTAATTGTATTTTCTATATAGCGCCAGATCTCAACTTTTTTTAAAAACAAGCTAAATAGTCATATGTAATATCTTATTTTTACAACGGCAAGTAATTTCTGTCTCTACATGGTCACGCATTTACAAATTTCTGCTCTCTGAATCGTCCACTCTCTGCTGTATGGGAAAGAGAGTGTGTGCCACATCTGACACTGTTTAAACTTTGTGCCACCGTCAACCATTTTATTCTGAGTGTTGTTTTGCAAAAGACATTAGTATAAAACGGTTGTTTTTCTGTTGTGATTTGCAACTGTTTACAGCGCTCCTGCGTTTGTCCTAAAACATGGCTGACCACAACTCGCCGTGATGTAGATGTTCCCAAGCTCTATACATGGTTTTGATTGGTTGCTACATTTTAAGAGAAAATATTAATAATCAAAAATTTTGGAAAGCAAAACACAGTTTCTGGCAGACTGCAACCTATAAAAAGACATTAATGACTTTGCATATGACGTGGGACAAAGCATAAGTATTTTGAGCTGCATTTTGGAGATGTTATGCAAGTTGTGGTCCACCTAAAGCTGGATGTTTTGTTTCACAAATATTTAAAATAAGCGACGCGGTGGCGCAGTACGTTGTGCTGTCACCTCACAGCAAGAAGGTCGCTGGTTCGAGCCTCGGCTGGGTCAGTTGGTGTTTCTGTGTGGAGTTTGCATGTTCTCCCTGCAATCGCGTGGGTTTCCTCCGGGTGCTCCGGTTTCCCTCACAGTCAAAAGACATGCGGTACAGGTCAATTGGGTAGGCTAAAATTGTCCGTAGTGTATGAGTGTGTATTGATGTTTCCCAGAGATGGGTTGCAGCTGGAAGGGCATCCGCTGCGTAAAACATGATGTAATGACCTGGCAACAGCACTATAGCCAGGTGCATCATGGGAGATGGTTTAGAGTTGTTTAATGTGTTATACTGGTTAAATGAATGGGTTGTTTTGTTGTAAACTTTATCTGTGTTTGTGTTTAAGTTGGCTTCTGTGTTTTAAGCCCAATATTTCCTTGGTTTATAAAAAATATTGGCCATCACCATCAACAAAAATGGTGTGTAAAAGAAGCACCCCAGTGGTTTGGTCCTGTTAAGGGCTGTTCATGGTTGGAGCTCAGAATAAAAGGAGAATTGATAGTGCTGCCTCCTACCTGCTTATTCTGCCGGATAGCTGCGAACAATGATACTCAGTGTCGTGCGGTGTATGGGACATGAGTGTTATTCTCTCTAACACGTGAGGAAACAAAGTTTGGCGCTATAGATGCTAGCACCCTGCTAGCCGTTTTAGATTAAATAAACAGGCTGCGTCCGAAACCGCCTACTACTCAGTAGGTACTGCATTTGAATTTAAACGTACTACTCGACCGTTAGAAAAGTACGTTCTATACAGTATGAATGTAAAAAGTATGAATGGAATTCGGACGTACTACATCCGCCATTTTGTCATGGTCACGTGACCTACCTGCGTCAGTTGCGTCGCTTTACTTCCATTCATGAATTCTCTCGCGGGGCATCATGGGATAGCGCAGCGTGCATGGGATGCGCACTTCAGAATCTCGCCGGAAGTAGTAAGTCATCCGGGTACTTCTCGCATACTGATTTTCGAATTCTATGAATTCGGACATACTACTCGGCTCGCATACTGATTTTAGCGTACTGTATAGTATGGAAGTATGCGGTTTCGGACGCAGCCACAGTTTAGCTAGGCTATATTAGCTCCAGTTGCCCACGTATAGCAATTGTTACAATATGCTGGATAAGTTAGCGGTTCAATCTGCTGTGGTGACCTCAGATTAATAAAGGGACCAAGCCGAAAATAAAATAAATGAATGAATATTTAAAATATTGGCATTTTTTGAACTGATTCACTTAAGAAGGCCTTTTGTAACCCTCTGGAGCCATGTTTGGTTGTAGCTGTGTTGATTGTAGGGATGGGGAGTCGACTCCAAAAAAGTCGATTCCTCGACTCTCAATGGATCTAGTACCGGAATCGACTCCAGGACAGGAATCGACTCCCAGAGTCGAGTCTGTTTTTACACCCTCCTGAATGAAGCGGATCCTCTTTGAATGCATGTTCACACGTTTTACGATTTTCCTTTTAAATTTCATGACCACGAGTACTTCTATAAATAGTGCTGCGGGATGAAGTTTGCGTTCACTTTCAAAATCCTATAACCTTTTTGCAATTTGGTTTTAAAGATGACCTGCCTGCGATATCAAGTTTGCTGTGTTATAAATGAAATATAGCATATTTGTGTAAATTTAGAGCGGATCAACATCTTACTGCAGGTAGAATTACTGTTATTGGTTGCTACCTATGCCTATTTTACAAATAAATTAATTAATAAAAAAATTTAAAAACACTAATTATAATGATAAAAGTAGCCAAGATTTTTTTTTTTTTTTTGACAAAATCTGACAATACATGTCATCGTGTTTAATACATGTCATCGCACTTAATTTCACCTCTAATATTTAGGCTATTATTCTTGATTATTTTGTAGATAACTACAAATTACGTACATTAAAATTAAGATACAATTTATAACCAATGAAATTCATTTCAAAAAGAGGATTTTTAAACAAAAATATAGCCAAGACTGTTCAAAAACAGATCTGACTCACTCCTTTTTTTTTCGGCATATGCAGTCCCATTAACACACCCTTATTTAATAACAATGAACAACTTGCACAAAACACACAGTGATATTTAAAAAGTAAAGTAATACGCTATTTAAAAGTACACTTAAAAAAAAAACATTTATGAGAGAGAGAGAGAGCAATATGATAGGCTGCTTTGAGGCAGTCTATCATGCTGCTTTTATTTATTATTTTAGGTTTGTTAAGAATTATTTAAGTAAAAAAAATCGTGCAGGGGGTTTAATATTTAATTGATCATTAAATCAAATTAAAAAGCTATTTTGTTTATTGATTGGTT
This sequence comes from Danio kyathit, assembly GCA_903798195.1. Lineage (NCBI taxonomy): Eukaryota > Metazoa > Chordata > Actinopteri > Cypriniformes > Danionidae > Danio > Danio kyathit. The sequence goes on from LR812536.1 coordinate 43,949,310, forward strand.
GGAGTGTCTGTTGCCTTTAAAAAAATACAGAACATTTATATTAAGACTATTTAGACCAGAGGAGAACTCCATGTACAGTATAAAGCGTGATATGATACAGCATGTTTAATCCTGATGCTATTTTAAGTGAATATAAATGGATTCGATTCCGGAGTCGATTCCACTGACTCCAGAATTAGATCCGAACACCCCTAGTTTATTGCTCTTTTATGTTATTAGGCATTTCATGTCTCCACAAAGACACCACAGTGTTTGTATATGAACATCGCAGGTTTTCCGCAAGTAATGATTGCATGACGTACATTTAGCCTATATGGGGTAGTACTAAGTAAATGAACAAGCGTTTATATAGAGATTATAATCATAAACAAACAAATTAATAGAAAAACTCAAAAGATTGGCTAACGTAACAGTTCAGAGGAACACTCATCTGCTTTTACTCATCTGAATTTCACGACAACAAGCAAGGCTATTATAAATAGTGCTGTGCTTTCGCTTTTAAATTGCTATAAAGCACATCTTTTTGCAATTTGGTTTTAAAGATGATCTGCCAGGATTGTCAAGTTTGCTGTGTTATAAATTGAATATAGCTATATGTGTGTGAGTGAATTTGGTGCGGATCTACTTATATACTGCAAGTAAAATGTATTCCTATTTCACAAAAATAAATAAATAAACAAAACACTAATCATAATGACAAAAGTAGCTTTTATTGACACAAATTCTATACCTGTGGTCATGGTTTTGGCCCTGAACGCACTTCATTTCATTTAAAATGTTATTAATTGTTTTTGTTTATTATGTAGATAACTACAAAAAATACATTAAAGGGCACCTAGGTTACCACTTTTTCCAGATTAAATATAAGTCTTTTGTGTCTCCAGAATGTGTCTGTAAAGTTTCATCTCAAAACACCCATCAGATTTTTTATTATACCTTTCACAAGTTTCTATTTTGTAGCATTTAGCATCAGCTAGCGGTTTTTGTGTATTGCGCCTTTAAGGCTAGTCCTTCACGCCCACCGTTTCCACGTGCCTGGCAGCAGTTACCTCGGCTGCGTCAGACAACAGACAAACAAGAAGGAATAAGATCTCACCTAACATTTGTGAGAAAAACTACAGTAAAAATGTTACCACAGCGCGCGTTTAGCTTTGCACAATTTTTGCATGCAAATGTAACAGGATACACGTTAATATCCACTGCTGTATGGATATCTGTTATGTTAATGTACAAAATAAACCTGATTTAACGTCCACAAACCGGGATTGAAGCGTCTTTTATAATTGTTCTGACATGCGGCTGTGTTGATGAAGTAAAGTTTTAAAAGATTGTAAACTTGTAAAACTCACTCTTGATCACATTTGATGATGAATGATGATCCTAGCAAACTGAACAGACTTTTATTTACGGTTGCTTAGTTTGGGCACGTCCTGTGGTTGGTATGATTATACACATTACTACGGAGACATGTTAATACGCAGCTGTCAATCAATTCGGTGTGCGGGGGGACCGCACTTCTACGTCAAGTTGCGGTCGGTCTCAAAACCGCTCCAATTGGTCCACCGTTTTTATGTTGTTAAATTGAAAAAAAAAAGGACTGGGTGTGTTTATATAACCCCAATATGACAGTATATACACTATACCTACACATATGCCTGTCCAAACAGCTTGAAAAGTAGATTTTTCACCATAGGTGCCCTTTAAAATGAAGATACAGATTATACCAAATAATCTATTAAATGAAATTTGTTTCCTAAAGAAGATTTTTTTTAATAAAAACATAGCCTAGGCGAAGTGTTTAAAAATAGGTTTGAGTACTTTTTTTCCACCATATACCGTCTCATTAAAACTTATGGACCCTTGACACCCTTATGTAATTACAATTAACATTTTTAAAAAAAAAACCATTGATATTTAATTTAACAGTAAAGTAATGGGCTATTTAAAAGTCCTAATAATAATTAGGAAGACAAAACTAATGTTAGCTATATCCACATCAATCTCCTGTAAAGTTAGTTAACCTTGATATAAAGGACCTTCTCTGAAACTTTAGAGTTTGGCATGCTATTAAGTTAAACTACTGAATTTCCTGTTTCAAAAATATTAATGTTCAAGAAACAGAATATTATAGAACACATAAAACTTTACATTTTATTCATAAATTTGATATTTATAATACATAATTTACAGTCTTTGAAAAAGTACAAATGTACCAAATAAACATTAAAGTTCATGTAAATTCCTCTTATTCCGCCAAATATAATTAAGGAATCATTTAAACCAAAAGAAAACAGGCAAAGAAAAAAATACTAATAATGAAACAAATTGCAATGATGCAGCAGCTGAAAGGTATCTGTTGATGTATTAATACTGCTGCTTAAATTTTATTGTAAATGCATATTTTTTGTATAGTGCAGATGTGGGATGTATAAATATTTTTATACATGGCAACATACCTGTTGATATTTGGAAATCATTTAATGTATTTATCTCTACTTTTGCTAATATAGATGCATGATTTTTTTCCATGATGAAAAGCTGTCCTAGTTGATTGTTAAATAATAACAATAATAAAAACAACTTTTGAAGAAATGCATTGATTATGTTATTTAAATATTTTACAAATGTTATGTCTACCCCTTTGAAGATAACAAATAAGTATACCAGCAATCCATTATAAGAGAAAGAATTTATTGTATGATTATAAGCTGATTAAACACAGCCTACGTCACACTGTTTTTAAATAGATTGTATAGTATTGTGTGTTTTTAAATACAAATACTTGTATTTATTTTAGCAAGCCTTTAAAACAGTGCAGTTAAATGAGAAGTTCAGGGCAAAATTCTTCAATGGAAGAAGGCAGTGCTGCGTTGTCCATATTTTTTACAGTCTATGCCCTAGCTATTAAATGTGTCGATAGACAACATTTTCACTCAGCTTCCCTAAAACTTTTGCAATTAGTTCAGCAAACTGTACGCGATTGCCTTTTCATGCCCATTTTTCAATGCAATCTTTAATCCACAGACTGCAGCATCATGGGTCAGTAATGGGGGACAAATGTGTCTTTATCAATTGATTGTTATTTTATATATGTAACAGTTTTTGTCAGTATACAGTTTACAAATGTCATGGGGAGCAATTGGCTTCAGCACTTAGTCAATGCAGTCTCCTGGACCACAGTGATTGACAGAGATAGAAACATCATGTTTTCTATTAAATATTGTTTAGAAAATATTTAAAAGACATGGCTAATGTGTTTTTGTTTTATTTTTTATTAATGGAAACAAAAAGTGTACCCTTGAGCATTGAAAAAGGTTCGTACCTTTTGTATTGTACAGTAAACAGGTGTGTTTGTGTGCTCGTGTATGCGTGTCCTCCTTTCATGTCCCTGCAGAGTGCAAATTCAGTTTATATATAAAGTTGCCCAGAGCTCCAGTTTCTATTTGAGGCTTATCTTAACACATTGTAGAGACTGAAATGAAGACACCAGTCCTCCAAGCTATACATTTGATATTTTTTTTGTTCTACCCTATTCAAACCAACTCAGAGGCAAATTGTAAACTCTGGAAGGAATTAGACTCAACTGTTGTGCACAAGGAGGGTGATGTAGTTCTCGCAGGCATGTTTCCTATTCATTCCAAAGGCATTGACCAGGAGTTAAATTTTAGGAATCAGCCAGACCAGAGGAAATGTTGGGGGTAATGTAAACATTTTTTGTAGTTCTTATACAAAGCATACTATAAAGTACACTATTGTTAATTTTTAATTTATTGTATCAAAATTTCAACGGGTCTGTTTAAGACATTATTGTTTTTAGACTAAATACTGTCTTTGTATTACACTACACTTTTGTACAGTTTTGTATATTAAATATATATATATATTTTTTTTTTTTTTCAAACAGGTTTAACATGCGTGTGTTCCGCTGGTCTCAGGCAATGATTTTCTTCATTGAAGAGATCAACCGAAACCCCACTCTTCTGCCAAACATCACACTGGGCTATAGATTGTATGACACATGTGGGCTGATAGCGCTGTCTCTAAGGACTGCATTGTCCGTAGTTTCTCAACCCATGAAGAGGAGTAGCTCAGAGGTGTGCACTTCTCCGAGCATCCCCATCATTATTGGGGACTCTGGATCCACTCTGTCAATGGCTATTTCCAGGCTCCTCAACCTTTTCCATATCCCGCTGGTGAGGGCAGATCAGCTAGGCAAAATAATTAGAAATTAAGGAACTCTGTATTGAAATACACTTTTATATTTTCAAACAAATCTTGGTGTGTTCAATGATCTAAAAAATTTTGCCCAAATCTTTGCTTCAGGTGAGTTATTTTGCTTCATGTGCTTGCCTGAGTAATAAGCATCAGTTCCCTTATTTTTTTCGCACAATTCCCAGTGATGTAAATCAGGCCAATGCTCTTGCTCGTTTGGTGAAGCACTTTGGATGGACCTGGGTGGGCACAGTCGGGGCCGATGATGCTTATGGCCGCACCGGCATAGATCTTTTCACCGCTGCAGTGACACAGTTGGGTGTATGTGTGTCTTATAGAATAATCATACCTAAACTGCCAACTCAACAACAGTTGCAAGATATAGTCAGGACAATTCGAGATTCTTCAGCTCATGTGTTGGTGGCTTTTGCCATTGAAGAGGACATCAAGCCAGTAGTTGATGAAATAGTCTTGCAGAATGTGACCGGGAAGCAGTGGGTGGCGAGTGAAGCTTGGGTGACATCCACTCTCATCTCCACTAAAGAAAACTTCCCCTCACTTAGTGGCACTATTGGGTTTGCCATTCGCCGAGCTGAGATACCTGGCCTCAAACATTTCCTTGACAGCATACAGCCACTGGGTGAGCCATACAATGTCTTTGCAAGAGAGTTCTGGGAAACCCAGTTTCAGTGCACATTAAACACAAGTCTCCCCACTTCATCCACAACGGATCCTGTGCACTATAGCCACAGCTGTACTGGCATGGAGAGTATGCAGGACAGTCAGAGCATCTTTAATGATGTGTCTCAGCTCAGAGTGACGTATAACATGTACAAGGCTGTCTACACCGTGGCACATGCACTACATAATCTGCTTTTGTGTCAAAGAGAGAACAGATCTGCCTTGACACAGCAGTGTCCTGATATCCACAATCTACAGCCCTGGCAGGTAAAAAAATATGCTTCACTGTTTGTACATTTAAAAAACAAATCCAAAGATTTAAATATTTTTCTTTTTGTGTTACATTATCTGTTTTTAAAATTCCTTTAATATACTTTATTCTAATACTTTTTAGTATTTTTTAGATCTTGACCTGTTGTTATATGTTATGCCAAGAGTTACAAGTTTGCATTAATCTTCTCTAGGTTATAGAGGTCCTGAGAAAAGTAAATTACACAAACATGTTTGGAGATCTCATCTACTTTGATGAGAATGGAGACCCTGTTGGGTCATATGACATAGTGAACTGGCAAAAAGGGGCAGATGATGTGCCAGTACAGTATATTACAGTGGGTCGCTTTGACTCCTCTTTACCCAAAGGACAACAATTAGTGCTGAACCAGAACAAAATCATCTGGCATGGGGGAACAAATGAGGTAAAATTATGTAGCGTCAAAATGTGTTAGTAGTAATCACCCTTATTCTGAATGGACTGATTTTAATATCTACAATTTACTTAAATTAATTTTCTTTTATCCAAGGCTTGACAAATTGACACACGTTGATTTTAGTCATTTCATGTATGGTTTTATTTGGTTTTCAGTTACTTGTCATTTGGAAAATTTTATTAAATTAATTGTATTTACTCACTTTCCTTCGGCTTATTCCCTGCTTTATCAAGGGTTGCCACAGCAGAATGTTTTACACAGTGGATGCCTTTCCAGTCACAACACAGCACCTAGAGTGCTGGGATACATCCACACACACTTCCATTCACACACTGTGGAAAATTTAGTTTATCCAATTTACCTATCCGAGACTTGACAAAGTGACACACAATGATTTTAGTAATTTCATCTATAGTTTTTTTTATATTTGGTTTTCAGTTACTTTGGAAAATTTGATTAATTAACTTTATTTACTTATTTTCCTTCAGCTTATTCCTTGCTTCATTCACACACTATGTAAAATTTTGTTTATCTAATTTACCTATATGGCATGTCTTTGGACTGTGGGGGAAACCAGAGCACCTGGAGGAAACCCATGCAGGCACAAAGAGAACATGCAAACTCCTAAAAGAAAGGCATCCTAGTCCAGTCTAGAATTGAACCAGCTATCTTTTTGCTAACAACATAATTTAATTGAATTATTGTATTTTGTTAGTTTGTTTATTTGATGCTGTTGCCACTATCAAGTATACAATTGTTATAGTAATGCATTTCTTTCTTACAGGTACCAGTGTCTGTATGCTCTGCTAGCTGTCCACCAGGGTACAGAAAAGTTAGACGAGAGGGTCAGCCAGTGTGCTGCTACGACTGTGTGCTTTGTGCTGAGGGGAGTATCAGCAACACAACTGGTATTATCAGACTGACACACACAATTATTGTTATTGCATCACTTTGCAACTTTTATCAACACACTTTACTTCCTGTGGCTCTTTATGCATCAATTTTTAGATCAAGCTGAATGTTTTCTTTGCCCTGAAGACTTCTGGTCCAACAAGCATCGTAACTATTGTGTTCCAAAGGAGATTGAGTTCCTTTCATACTTGGAGGCTTTCGGTATGGTCCTGGCAGCTATAGCCATATTGGGTGCAGTTGCTGCAATGAGTGTTGCTGTGATCTTCTTCCGTCATCGTGACACACCCCTGGTTCGCGCTAATAACTCAGAACTGAGCTTTTTGTTGCTGATTTCACTCACTCTCTGTTTCATCTGTGCACTAACCTTTCTTGGTCAGCCATCACACTGGGCATGCCCTCTTAGACGTATTGCTTTTGGCTTAACCTTTGCCCTCTGCCTATCTTGTCTCCTCAGTAAGACCCTAGTGGTTCTTATTGCTTTTAAATCCACACTGCCTGGTAACAACACAGCTCGTTGGTTTCGCCCCCCTCAACAAAGATTGGGTGTGTTTATTTGTTCACTCCTACAGGGTGGTGTCTGCATAGCTTGGCTGACCACAGCATCCCCGTATCCAGTAAAGAACACATGGCTATATCGCGACAGGATCATTTTAGAATGTCATCTGGGTTCAGTTGTTTATTTCTGCTGTGTGTTGGGTTACATTGGGTGCTTAGCTGCTTTTTGCTTCATTTTAGCTTTTTTAGCTAGAAAACTGCCTGATAATTTTAATGAAGCAAAATTCATCACATTCAGTATGCTTATTTTCTGTGCTGTTTGGATTACATTTATCCCAGCTTATGTCAGTTCCCCAGGGAAATTTACTGTTGCTGTAGAGATATTTGCAATTTTAGCTTCTAGTTATGGTGTACTTTTGTGTATTTTTGCACCTAAGTGTTATATCATAATTTTCATGCCGGAAAAGAATTCTAAAAAGTATCTCATGACCCAAAAATAATGTACTGCTCTAAGTCATGTCTGTTAATGTTTGTTGACATGTATTTACATTTGTAGGTGAGTGTAATAACACTAATTATTACATAATAGTAATAATAATAATGATAAATCTTTATGTAGTAGTAATATCCCTTGGCTTGTGACAAATAGGCATTCATACAATGACAGAGAGCACCGGTGTTCCAGTAAAAAATACAAATAATGTGACATTTGCACAACCTTATTATCAAACCTGTCAAGAATTATAACATATAATATAATATTATGTGAAATTATAATATAATATAGTAATGTGATTTAACCATAATTATTTGGATTTATTTTGTTATTATTGCACATAGTATTATGCTACATAAATCGTGCACAGCAGTTAAACATGTATGTAATGTAAAACTGTAAATTGCAGTCATATTACCATACAAATTATATAAGATTTCTTTGAAAAAGGACAAAAAGTGATGAGGTAGTGTGTGGAACATGGGATGACTCTGGGTCTAAACAAAATAAACATCTATAATTAATTTAATGAAATGAGAGCTGAAACATCTTTGAAGTTTTTTAAAGTATCTTTGTCATTTGCTTCCTATCTTTCTGAAACAATACATCCATTGCCCATTTGATAATGTACAAAAAATACAATTAAAGTCTTTGAGTCCAGTATCATACATGATTACTGTCCAACTAAAAACATTTAAGCTAGTGACATTAGAGAATATACCCTTTTTGATGTTGTTAAACAGGAGTTTTGCCCTCTGATTAAATATTAATGAGCACACTGATGAGGAAAAAACCTCAACACTGAGTTTGTGATAAAGATTGTTTCTTCGTGCCAAATAGATTTGAGAATTGAAATTAAATGTATCTGGTTTTTTTTTTAGAGGTTTGGTGAATGTGGTTCATTTTTGAGGCCGAACGTGTCAATTTATCTTAAAACTAGCTTATTACTTGCTTTTTAAATAGTTTGCTCTTCTTATTTTGTGTCTTAAAAGGTATAAGAACTAGATTTACTTAACAGGAGCATTCCTTTTCATTTAAGAATTATCTTGTTTAAAGTCTAAATGCTTTGTTTCATTTTGTCTACTTTTAAGACTTTAAGACTTAAATGAGCCAAAGCATTTAAGCCTTTGTATTCATGTTTGCATTGACTTGAATGCAATTTACTCGTGGAATCTACTTAACTGTCAACTCAGAATAAAGTGTCATTATCCCCACTTGTTGGTTCAGCATGGTTTGGGTTCCCCGCTTCATTTAAAAAACAAATCTTTGTTCACATGAAAAATCAAGAGGATGGTGTTGTCATGGGAATGCCGAAACAACAGGTGGCGATAATGACACTTTTATACAGAGTTCATACCAAATGGGTAATTAAGCATATTTTTGTTTTCCACGAATGTGCAGAATTTGCCTCATTCACGTCTTCCATGCTTAGTGTGAACTCAGCCGTGTTGGCCAATCACAAAGGACTAAACAGCGTGCATGCTGACATCATGAGGCTAAAACTCTGGTAGTAGAAGTGACTGGTTATGGAGTTTTGGAAAATCTTCACCCTGGCTGAAGTTTTCAGAAAGTTCCAGGTTCAGTCACCTAACACTGCGTTTCCATGTGGACAAATAGCAAAACCCGTGTTCATGTGGACAGGGCCCTAAGCTGCGGTCACACTAGAATTTAAGCTTGCAAAATTATGTAGTACAGCGTTGCGAAAAGGGGCGGGGTTAAAAAAGATTAGACATTTAAAAAGCGATCAATTGGTACATATTTAAAATTTCTGTCCAGAGAGGTCTTTTATTGATGCTTAGTCTCACGCAGTCAAGTGGTGCGATTTTGCAGGTCTGAGTTCACCAAGCTTGAACTTTGCACCACAGCTAACTGCGGAACTTGCCGCACAAGCTTGCGTTACCACTCTGAAGCATTTGCGTGCGTATGAATGGAAGTCTATGGGGAGAAAAGTGCAGTGTGACCGCAGCTTTAGTTAGCTGGACAATATTCAGGGGTTGGACAAACTGAAACACTGGCCAATTTAGTGTTGGAGGTGGTTTTATGGATAAATTTGACCAGCCTGGTGGCCAGTCTTCATTGATTGCAGATTCCACCAGTAAAGCTGCAGTCACACTAGAGTTTGATAATGCGAAATTCTGTTGTGTGGCGCTGCAAAAAGGGGCGGGATTAAACAAGATGATTTGACATTAAAAACAGCGAGCGTTTGGTCCATGTTTTAAATTTCTGTCCAGAAAGGTCATGTTTTGATCCTCGATTCGTCTCACGCAGTCAAGTGATGCGATTTTGCAAGTCAGAGTTCACCAAGCTTGAACTTTGCACCGCAGCGACCTGCAAAACTTGACACATAACCTTGCATTTCTGGTCTTACACATTCGCGTATGTACGAATGGAAGTCTATGGGGAGAAAAATCCAGTGTGACCGCAGCTTAAGAGCAGAGTGTGAAGGTTTAATTAGTAATAGCACAATATTTTTGCTTAAAATATTGCAATGCATACAACAATATGGGTGACATATCAGAGACCAAAAGAGGACTAATTGTTTGTGTGTGTCTCACTGGCGCATCTATATGATCAAGACAGCAAGGCTTTGGAATGTATCAAGAGCCACGGTATGCAGATTAACCCTCAGGGGTCTGAGGTGATTTTGGGGCCCCTGAGATGTTTTGACATGCCCTGACATTTGTGCTAATTTCAGCTACTTATTACATGGTATTGGCCAACATATATTTTATTTGTATTCAGCACAAACTGTGCTACAACAATATGTGACAATTATTGATGTACATACTTGTGTTTTTTAGAAAAAAAAATATTATGCGTGGTTAGTAGGATTTGGAGAAAAAATGTAGCTGAAATAAGGTCCACAAAACACACTAAATGTGCTTGAGCAAGACTTTTGAGTAACCAGTCTGGTAGGCTAGAATATTTACTTCACAATTATGTAAAAATTATTATATTCTCTCATTCAAAGAAAACATTACAAAGATTTACATTTTGTTAAGTTTGTTTGGCTCATCTCAGGTCTATGCGTGAGTGACAATGGTCATGAATAATTCACACCTGGAGAGACAAAAGACACTCCCCCACTCACCCATCAAGGACATTGGAATGCAATGTTCACTTGGAAAAGCTAGCTTGTTACATTTAGTTAAAATTTTGTAGGTTGTAATTTATTTCAATATTTTGCTCGAATTTTATTGTATTATCTTTCAATTTCTGAATATATTTGGTGACTAAAATATTATTTTAATAAATATATCTGTTTAATAAATCTGTTTTGTTAAAATGCATCAAAACACATTGCCTATATTCACTGAGAAATGGAGGGAAATATTTGAAATGGTATAAAACGTGTTTGCAAAACTGTTGTAATAAAAACTTTCTTGTGCAGTAATCCAGCATTTAATAATAATTTCTGAATGACTCTGGCATAATGACAAAACACAAGAATAATCAAAATAATATTTTAAGACCTTTTATATATATTTTGCCCAAATAGTTGCAGCCTTAGTTAACTTTTTCCAAACTTTAACAGGTTCAATTACGGTAAAATAAATAAAAATTAAATTAATAACACGTATAACATGCGTCACGTTCTAGCCAGCGCGCTGTGGGCGTGTGGGCAGCTTACGTCATTGTTTGTATTAATGGCGGAAGTGGGAAGAGCCGGCGTGATTCGCGCTCTGCCGGGAGAATTGTATGGATTACCTAGCGAGACAACATTTGCTTTCAAAATGAGTTGGAAAGTTCACCCTCCAAGCTTTATGCAGGTATGTCTGTCATGTGTATGTCTCATGTATTCGTGAAGATTCCGCTGTTTTTTTTCTGACCTCAGTTTACATGTCGCGCGAGCCTCACGTGGACGATTGTAATAACAAAGCCTTGTGGGCGTGGTCGCATTAAAACTAATGAGCTTATACAGAGAAACTAGACATTGCGTTGGTTTCATACTGATTACTTTATCAAGAAATATTTGTTTTCAACATCCTGCATTTAAAAGTAGACACTTTAAGCTTTCTATAGATATATGTCTCATGTCTGTGTGTTCAGTTTTCGCAGAGTTTCAGTGCATTTTACTGACGTGTTTGTAAAAACAATTCACGGAGAGAGAAAAGAAAAAGTGCCTTCACTGTTTATTTTCCTTATTTTGCAAAAGCACACTTTTGTTGTTATTGTGAGTGAACCCAAAAAAAACTAGACACCTAACAGACTGAATTGATGTATTGCTCATATCTGTACGATCAAAACTGAAAGTGTCGTTTAAGTTTTTTTCTGCGTTTTCATGTGAAAACAGGTCAAAACGCGTATACACGGGCTTCGACCCCTGGGGGTTAATGTCAGCAAGAAGAAAGTATTATGGACCCTGTGTCAACATATGATCTAAGGCCTTGCCATATATCATCTGTTACAGTTGCCCACCCTTGTATGTTCAGATATACAGTTTTATTGACTGACCATTTGGACATACAGGAAGGCTCCGGCCATTTTTGCTTTTAAGCATGCGTTGTTATCACAGCTGTAGTAGGTGTCATTTTAGGAGCTATCTCTCCTGATTCTTGTGTTTAACTGGTTAAAATAGAATACATTACATGTTTTTAAAAACAGTTGTTTTGTTTCTTAAGGAAACTTAAAAAGCCAATATTGAATTACAACAATACACAAATAATGTTTCGAAAAAAATATTTTTCTTTGCTGTTTTTCTCAATTCATGAAAGTTAATGAACAGTTGAAGATCTAAATACTAGATCTTAATTTCTTCTAAACTGATGTTTAAATAATTTTTAATAAAATGAATTAATTAAATTATACAGATTTATGCCTGCCCATCATCTTTATATATGTTTTCTGTGGTGTTTTTGCAACTCCAAAAAGTCAAACATAGAGTTTAATTAATAAAACAAGAGTTAAAAAGAAAGAACTTACACGGAAATGCCCCACAGTGCAAGACATTAAATAATCCAGATTTAAAGATAACTCAAAGTACTCCATGCAGTCCAAGGCTCCACTAACAAATGAAAGCTAGTCTTGAACAGTGTTGGACACGTTCCTTTAAAAGAATAATTAGTTAGTTAGTTACTTCTCACAAACAGTAACTGAGTTACATATTTATAAAAGTAACTAATTACCAGGGTGTCACATCCACGGCTTGTTCCTGCTGCTCCAATCATCATTCTCCCTCACCATCTCGCTCCAATCATCGCTCTCCTTCACCAGCCACTTCTCATCACACCCGTGCACAATCACCTGATTATTAATTCCACACACCTGCACCATCATTCACCGCACCTATAAACACTCACCTTTTCCAGTCGTTCATTGGCTGGAAATTAAGTAAGATGGTTCACCTCACCTTCTCGCCCGTCACCCGTGGATGTTTCCTTTCTCCCGTGGATGTTTCCCTTCTCCCGTGGACGTTTCCCTTCTCTCATGAACGTTTCTCTTCTCCCGTGGACGTTTCTCCTAACCTGTGGATGCACATGCTGTGATTAGGGGAAGTGATTTTAATACTCTGATGGTTGAATGAAGATACTTGTTTACCTTGTGAACTGCTTACAAGACTGCTCTCATTCCAAGAATATCACTTACCTGCTTCTCCTATTGAACTATCCACATAGTTTTGAATAAATTGATGAAAGGAAATAACCATCCTTGTCTTCATTGTGTGACCGTGACACAGGGAAAGTAACTATTGCGTTACTTTAAAAATATATATAATTTGTCAAATGACTATATAACATTGTACACTAACTTGCATTATTTTAATGTTGTCGTGGGACAATGTGAGAGACAACCATCAAATTCATTCATTTTCTTTTCGGCTTAGTCCCTTTATTAATACGGGGTTGCCACAGCGGAATGAACCGCCAACTTATCCAGCACATGTTTTACGCAGCGGATGCCCTTCTAGCTGCAACCCATCTCTGGGAAACATCCATACACACTCATTCACACTCATACACTACAGACAATTTTAGCCTACCCAATTCACCTTGTACTGCATGTCTTTGGACTGTGGGGGAAACCGGAGCACCCGGAGGAAACCCTTGCGAATGCAGGGAGAACATGAAAAACCTTCTTGCTGTGAGGCGACAGCACTACCTACTGCGCCACTGCGTCACCCCCATCAAATTCAACATATCATTATAAATATTATCATTAGTTACACAATAGATGGTTTAGAACTTTAAGTATTTTTGCACAGGCCACAACTCCCAAGCCTTGTCAAACTAGTCTAAATATAAATGTATTATTCTTAAGAAATGTATCAAAAAGAAACCAATAATAATACATATACAGTTGAAGTCAGAATTATTAGCCCCCTTTTTATTTTATTTTTTAAATATTTCCCAAATGATGTTTAACAGAGCAGGGAAATATTCACAGTATGTCTGGATGTTTTTTTTTTCTGAAGAAGAAAGTCTTATTTGTTTTATTTCGGCTAGAATAGAAGCAGTTTAAATTTTTTAAAAGCCATTTTAAGGACAAAACTATTAGCCCCTTTAAGCTATTTTTTTTTTGATAGTCTACAGAACAAACCATCGTTATAAAATAACTTGCCTATTTACCCTAACCTGCCTAGTTAACCTAATTAACCTAGTTAAGCCTTTAAATGTCACTTTAAGCTGCATAGAAGTGCCTTGAAAATGTCTAGTAAAATATTATTTACTGTCATCATGACAAAGATAAAATAAATCAGTTATTAGAGATGAATTATTAAGACTATTATGATTAGAAATGTGTTGAGAAAATATTCTCTCTGTTAAACAGAAATTGGAGGAAAAAATAAACAGGGGTGCTAATAATTCAGGGGGGCTAATAATTCTGACTTCAACTGTATATATAAAAGACTTTACCACATTGGCACCGACGGCGATGGCCGCCTCTGTGTCGTGCTCTGCAGTTGCCTTTGTGTTTTTGTTTGTTTGTCCTGTCTTTAGTCACAATTCTACAATTTCACCAGAGATGAATGTGTCATGAACCTGGTTTGATCATTGGTAGGTCTTTCCCCTCTGTGTCCTGCTCTCAGCTGTTAGCTCTTGCAATCAGCAAGAGCGCTGATCACCAGTCACCTGTTCTCGCTTTACCCTTATTGGCATTCCTATATCTTCTCCCTTTCATTCCCTCTGTTGTCAGTTTTTTGTTGTTCCGTGCGTTACTCAAAGTACATCTTGTCACAAATACGCAGGAGACCCAAATGCAAGTGAATGCAGGTTGATTTATTAAACAGGGATAACAGGAAATAACAGCTGGAATAGATCTCACCAGATATCAAGGGTTAGGGTAGAGCAATGATGCATCTCTCAAGGAAATCGACAACTCTTAACAGCGGTAATAGTTTTTCAATGAGACAGATCCAGGGCGATCTCTCATAGAATTCCACAACGCCAAACAGCGATAACAGTTCTTCAGTGCAGCAATGCAAAGTAAATATTCAGTGAGTGTCGACAACGCTAAACAGCGGTAACAGTACTCTGGTGAAATCAAGCAGTGCTGACAATTCCAAAAGCAACAGTCTCTAAGATCAACTCACCACCAGCGGATACAGCGGAAAGAGCCTAACAGGAACAGACACAGATGTGAAACAACAACGAACTGACAACATAAGACGCGAACGCTGAACAGATAAAGGTGCTGTAATGCGCTGCACCTGTGTTGTGCTGATTGACAGCTGAGCACGTGACTGCCCAGCTGACGACATGAAAACACAGACAGCCACGCGGTGAAAGATACCCAAACAAACACACCCACAAACAAACACATACATACGCACACACACACACACACACACACACACACAAGAGAAACAGACAGATCCCCAACCATGACACATCTAGCTCATAATTTACCTGCATCTTTCTATCCATCCCTGTCCTGTCGTGTCCTTCGTTGTATACTGAATTCGCCATAAGTTTGCTCTCATCTGTGACTGTTCTCTGACCATCAGCGTATGGAGGTCAGTCATTCTCCGCATCGCAGTGGTGAGCTGATGGAACCAATCTTCTTTCTCTATCTCTCGGCCGAGCGGGTGGCCTTTTGAGTTTCCTTTTGAAGACCCAGCTCTGTGTGCCCTGTGAACGACAGACTGCCTTGTTTTGACTCCTTTTTTGATCAATAAATTCTGTTGAACCGCATTTTTTGTTCTGCCTTCTGTCCGTGACAAAATAAACTGACCTGCGGATGGATCTGGCTGAGAGAAGCTCCATACACTCTGCGGTCAAACACCAGGGCGCAATGCTCGGCCGCCATGAAGACAGCTCTCTTCCACCAGACACGCCGTGGATAGTCTGTCAGCGAGGCGGCGACCAGCGAGTGGAACGAGCCAGCCCTTATTGCCCGTTATATGGATGGCCTCTCCGCAGAATTAAAGAGGCTTTTTTCACACGAACTCCCCTCCAGCCTGGATTCCCTTATTAAAAGAGCCATTCATTTGGATAAACGTTTGGATTTGCGTCGCGGCTCCAGGGGTCCTCCTGAAGACAAGATTGTGTCTCATCCCCCTCCGTCTGCTGCTCCCGCCCTACCTCCGGAACCCATGGAGTTGGGTGGTCTTCACATCACTGTTGCCAAGCGTCAATGCCATTTAATTTACAGACTTTGCATGTACTGTGGGGCCGCTGAACATTTCGTCTCCAAATGCCCGGTAAAAGGGCAGGCTCGTCAATAGACCGGGGAGTTCTGGCGAGCGCTATTTCCTTATCCCCCTCTCCTTCGCAGCGAACCACCCTTCCTGCAGTCCTGCGCCATGGTGGTACCTCCATTTCCTGCGAGGCGTTCATTGATTCAGTAGCTGAAGGAAACTTCATGGACGAAGCGTGGGCATTACGTCATGGTATTCCCTTCACCGAAATGAACAATTGCCCTCCAGTTTATGCTCTCAATGGACACCTCTTGCACCAGGTTCGACGAAGAGACAATACAATTCTATTTATTTAATTCAGTACTTTCTCCATTAATACTCGGCCATTCCTGGCTTAATCCTCACATTGTCTGGTCCGATGGGACCGTTTTGTCTTGGAGCCTTACTTGTCATTTTAAATGTCTTGTCTCTGCTGTTCCTGCTGTGTCATCTGTTTCTGTGTTTCAGGATGAACCAGGTGATTTGTCGGGCGTTCCAGAGGAATATCACGATCTGCGAGCGGGTTTCAGTCGGTCCCGGGCTGCTTCTCTCCCTCCCCATCGGCCGTACTGTATGTCTGTAGCATCGATCTTGTTTCAGGCAGTAGTCCCCCTCGTGGGAGATTGTATTCCCTCTCTAAACCAGAGCGCGAAGCACTTGAGCAGTATCTCTCCGAGTCGCTCGCTGCAGGTACTATTGCCCATTCTACATCACCCGCCGGTGCTGGTTTCTGTTTTGTAAAGAAGAAGGATGGTTCGCTGCATCCGTGTATTGACTATCGAGGGCTTAACAGTATAACCATTAAGAATTGCTATCCCCTGCCTCTCATGTCATCAGCCTTTGAGATCCTACAGGGAGCTAAAGTCTTTACGAAATTAGACCTCCGTAATGCGTATCATTTAGTGCGCATTAAGGCCTGGCAAAAATGGAAAATGGCCTTTAATACCCCGCTCGGCCACTTCGAATACCGGGTTCTTCCCTTCGGGCTGGTAAACGCTCCATCCGTTTTCCAAGCCCTAGTAAACGACGTTCTTAGGGACATGCTCAATATCACAGTTTTTGTCTATTTAGATGACATACTGATTTTTTCTCCCTCGATCGAAACCCATGTCCAACACGTTCGCCGAGTACTACAGCACCTATTAGAGAATAGGCTTTTTGTGAAAGCAGAGAAGTGTGTTTTCCATGCTGACTCTGTCTCTTTTCTTGGTTATATCGTTTCAGCTGATGGAATTAGCATGGATTCAGCCAAGGTGCAAGCCGTCGTGGAGTGGCCTATCCCTGAGACACGCACTGCACTTCAGAGATTTTTGGGGTTTGCACATTTCTATTGGCGGTTTATTCTAAATTTTAGTCAAATTGTCACGCCTTTAACTGCACTAACCTCCACTAAGTCCTGTTTTGTGTGGTCACCCACAGCTCAAGCCGCATTCGAGAAACTTAAGCGATTATTTTCGTCCGCTCCCATCCTCGTCACTCCTGACCCTTCCCGTCAGTTTATCGTGGAGATGGATGCTTCTAGCTCTGGCGTAGGAGCTGTCCTTTCACAGCATTCTATCATCGATGACAAGATTCATCCTTGCGCCTTTTTTTCTCACAAACTCTCGCCCGCTGAGCGTAACTATGACGTGGGTAATCGAGAACTCTTGGCCATTCGACTAGCAATGGGCGAGTGGCGTCACTGGTTTGAGGGGGCTACGGTGCCTATTGAGGTCTGGACCGATCATCGCAACTTGACCTACATCCGTACGGCTAAGAGACTTAATGCCCAACAAGCGCGGTGGGCGTTATTTTTAGGACGATTTGACTTCACTATCTCATATCGTCCAGCCTCTAAGAACGTCAAGCCTGACGCATTATCGTGCAGTTTAACCCCTCCGAAGATCCTTCGATCGCGGAATCTATTTTACCGAAGGGCTGCGTAATCGGAGCCTTGGTCTGGGAAATCGAACGTATGGTTAAACAAGCTCTCGCTCGGGGTAACTGTTCTCCATGGGTGCCCAGACAATAAGTTATTCATTCCTAGATCAGTACGTCCAGCAGTACTCCACTGGGCACACGCCTACAAATTGGTAGCCCATCCGAGTGTAAGGGGCACCCTAACCGCGATTCGTCAGCATTTCTGGTGGCCTTCTATGCCACGCAATACCCGCGCTCACGTCTTGTCATGCCCAGTTTGTGCTCAATCTAAGTAACTGCCCTTCCGCGGTGCTGCTTAGACCGTTGCCCATTCCCTCTTACCCATGGTCACACATCGCCTTAGATTTCGTCACTGGATTACCACCAGGGCTTGACATTAACTTTTTTGATCACCAGCCAGTGTGGCTAGTAGTTTTCCAACATTACTAGCCACTCGCCATTTTCACTAGCCACAATTTTGTTTTTGGGAAAATATATTTTATATGCATAAATATGACTTTGACTTGCTAAAATTACTTGATTTAGATTTTGTGGAATTTATTTCTTATATATTAGACAGAACAAGGATATTAGAGGGATACATTTAAAAAAAAAAACAGAACACAAATTGGCTTGCTATGCAAATGATATTCTCATATACCTGAGTCAACCAACACATTCATTACCAAAACTAATGCAGTCACTTGAAATATTTGGTCACCTATCAGGCTACAAGATTAATATAAATAAAACACAGATACTTTCATACAATTACAGATTGCCAAGAGAAATTAAAAATACATTCCCGTTGAATTGGCAAACAGAATCATTCAAATATCTTGGCATCATTATGCCAAAAGATCGCACAAAATTATTTGAGTGTAACTATCAGCCTATTCTTAAAAAAATTAAAGAGGATATAGAAAGATGGAATTTAACTCCCTTCTTTGATTTTAGCTCACGTATTGAGTCTATTAAAATTAATATCTTACCCAGACTATTATACCTTTTCCAGACCTTACCTATAATAATTAACCAAAACCAGTTTAATGAATGGGATAAAATGTTATCAAGATTTATATGGCAGGGTAAAAAACCTAGAGTTCGTTATAAAACATTACAGCTATACAAAGAAGAAGGGGTTTGGGGATTACCCTCCCTCAGAGACTATTTCTGTGCAGCACAGATGGGAATCATAATATGCTGGTGTAACCCATCATATGAAGCCCAGTGGAAAAACATAGAGCAGAGAATATCCTCAATTCCTATACAGGCAACCCTGGCAGATAGTAACTTACAAGACCATATTAAGGCTATTGACAACCCATGGATAAAATGCACTCTCAATGTGTGTAGATCTATAATAACAGAACATAAACTTAAAAATGAGATTGTCACTTAAATGGTGCGCATACGACTCAGAATTCACACCAAATAAATTAGATACTCGATTCAAAGACTGGATAAATAAAGGGATTACGGCTCTATGTGATATATTGAAAGATGGTATACTAGACAGCTTTGAGACACTTAAAGAGAAATATTCATTAGAAGCATAAGATTTTTACAGGTACTTACATTTTGTTAATAAGATGATGGAAAATGGGGCCGAGACAAGGATTGGTTTAATGGAATTGTTTAGAAAAGCGTAAAAGTCAGATTTTCAAAGTAAAATGATCTCCGGTATATACAGTATAAATGTTTGCTAAATCTTAAAACACACTCAACTACCTACATTAGAAGTAAGTGGGAGAAAGAAGGTGGAATTGTTGTAACTGAGGATGAATGGACACAAATATAGAGGTATCAATGGAAATGTTCTAAATCACAGAAATGGAGAGAATTTGGTTGGAAGAGTTTAATAAGATTTTTTATCACACCCTCCCAGAAATCATATCATGCTGGAAATTTGTCTATATGCTGGAGAAATTGCGGAAATCAAAAGGGGAATCACTATCACATTTTCTGGGACTGCTCGGTCATTAAAAAATATTGGAAATAAATACACAATGCCTTACAAAATATCTTTGAATCTGTGATACCCTTTGATTATAAAACTCTATATTTTGGACTTATACCTGAGGAATGGTTAAAAAGGGATACATATCTAATAAATATTTTATTGGTAGCTGTCAAAAAGAGCATTACTAAAAAATGGTTGTCACATGAAAGTCCTACCCTAAATGCGTGGATGGAAATTACAATGAAAATTTATAAAATGGAAAAAATGACCGCATTTGTAAATCAGAAAATGGAACAATTTATTTCTTTCTGGGACAAATGGACCAACTATGCAACATCCCATAGACCTGAACTTTTCTGTTAACCTAAAATCGGAAGGATCACTCCCTACATGTACATAGTTTTGTTGCTGATGTGTATGTATATCTCATTTTAAAGGTTTATTTATTTTTACTTAATTGTCCAACCCCCCCCCCCCCCCCCCCCCCCCCCTTTTTTTTCCTCCTATTTTATTTATTTAAATTATTATTTGTATTATTATTTATTTATTTATTTTAATTTTTTTATGAATAACATTAGTGTACATGCGCACAAAAGGAAAGCATATACTGCTGAAAGAGAAAGTGGATGTATATAATTTGTGCTTATATCTGTGAGTGTATTCAGATATGTAACCTCTGACATGTACATGATGTAAGTGTAAAACCTTTTGTGAAAAATAAAAAAGATAATAAAAAAAAAAGAAAGAGGACCGATCACACCAGTTGCGTTTGCAGGCACGATTGTTTCAAGCAAGGAAACGGGAGCGCGCTCGTGTTTTAAACAGTCGCGTGGATCACATCAGCTGTTGTCGCGAGTGATTATCCTCTCATTCGGTAATCTACCGGCTTTCTTTTGCCCGCATGAACACAATTGTATTTGTCAGTCGTGCTGCTTCTCGATTCTAAGATCGCATTTGCACGAATATTGGGCCATCCTTATTGTCGAACCCTGCTTTTAAGAAAACTACAATTTAAAAATTATTTTCAACCAGCTAAAGTGGCTAGTGGAGGTGGCTGTCTAACCCGCCACAGCTAAAATCTACCCGCATTTGGCGGCTGTTAATGTAAAGCCCTGATTACAACCCTCCGCGGGCAATACCGTTATTCTCACCAAAATCGACCGCTTTTCAAAATCTGCGCACTTCATTCCCATCTCCAAACTCCCCTCCGCTAAGGAAACCGCCCTACTAGTTTTTAACTATGTCTTTAAGATCCACGGACTACCTGTAGACATTGTTTCTGACAGAGGTCCTCAATTCACCTTGTTTTTGGAAGGCATTCTGCCGACAGATAGGGGCTACTGCCAGTCTGTCATCAGGCTTTCACCCACAAACTAACGGGCAAGCGCAACGCGTTAATCAAATTTTCGGCCGTCTTCTCCACACCCTAGCAGCGCGGAATCCCTCTTCTTGGAGAGAACAGTTGGGGTGGGCTGAATACGTGTATAACTCCAGTCCTACGTCATCTACAGGGCTTTCCCCTTTCCACTGATGTCCAGGTTACCAACCCCCGCTGTTTTCATCCCAGGAGGATGAAGAGTCTGTTTCGTCTGTTCAGGCCTATATTAAGCGTTGTCGCAACACTTGGAGAGCAGTACGCTCCACATTACTAAAGTTTAAGAAATCACTCGTCGCAGCACTGACCGTCGTCGTACCAAGGCTCCTTGATACATTTGCGGTCAGAAGGTCTGGTTATCCACCCGCCACCTACCCCTCCAGTCTCAATCACGTAAACTAGCCCCCAAATTTATTGGTCCTTTTACTATTATTAAGATCAATAATCCCGCTGCGGTACAACTTCGCTTACCTCACTCGCTTCATCGCATCCATCCTGTATTCCACGTCTCGTGCATTAAACCTGTCATCCGCACTCCCAACCACCCACCCTTCACCTCCGCCCCTATTCTTATTGACGACATTCCTGCCTTTAAAGTGAAGAGAATTTTAGCCTCCCGTCGCCGCGGACGCGTGTTTCAGTACCTGATCAATTGGCCCTGGCCCTGAGAAGAGAAGCTGGGTTTCAGCACGGGACATCCAGGACCGCTCGCTCATCGATGACTTCTCTCACTCATGCCAGTCTTCCCTGGGAGCGCCAGAGGGCGGTCCTCGGGGGAGGGGTACTGTCATGAACCTGGTTTGAACATTGTTAAGTCTTTCCCCTCTGTGTCCTGCTCTCAGCTGTTAGCTCTTGCAATCAGCGCGAGTGCTGATCACCAGTCACCTGTTCTCGCTTTACCCTTATTGGCATTCCTATATCCTTCTCCCTTTCATTCCCTCTGTTGTCAGTTTATTGTTGTTCCGTGCATTACTCAAAGTACATCTAGCTCATAATTTACCTGCATCTTTCTATCCATCCCTGTCTTGTCGTGTCCTTCGTTGTATACTGAATTCGCCATAAGTTTGCTCTAATCTAAGACTGTTCTCTGACCATCAGCGCCTGGAGGTCAGACGTTCTCCACATCGCAGTGGTGGGCTGACAGAACCAATCTTCTTTCTCTATCTCTCGGCCGAGCGGGTGGCCTTTTGAAGACCCAGGTCTGTGTGCCCTGTGAACGACATCCATCTGGCAAATCTCCGCTTTCTACCCAACAAAATAGACAAACTCATTCTGCTCTCTCAGACAAACAGGGATTTTTCGCATTCAGCTGCTCTGTGCTTCACGGAAACCTGGCTGATTGACACCATACCGGACAACACGCTTCATCTACCGGGCTATCAGCTGTTCAGAGCGGGTCACGACGAAGAATCGATGCGAAATCGCGCAGTGGCGGTACATGCTTTTACATCAATGAAAGGTGGTGTACAGATGTAACAGTTTTAAAGAAGATCTGTTGTCCAGATTTAGAAGCACTGTTTATTAACTGTAAGCCTTTCTACTGCCCGCATGAGTTCTGCTCGTTCATCCTCGTCAGTGTTTACATTCCTCCTCATGCGCATGCGTGCCTGGCAATACAGAAACTAGCTGATCAGATCAAGGTGATAAAGCAACAACACCCGGACTCTGTTTTAATCATTCTCTGGGATTTTAACAAAGCAAAACTATCCAGTGAACTGCCAAAATATAGACAGCATGTTACATGTCCCACAAGAGACAGTAACATATTGGATCACTGCTATACCACAATAAAGGATGCATACCGCTCTGTCCAACGAGCAGCTTTGGGGCACTCTGACCATTGTTTGATTCATCTCATACCAACCTACAGGCAGAAACTGAAAACAGCCAAACCTGTATTAAGATCTGTGAAAAGATGGACTAACGAAACAGAGTGGGATCTACAAGCCTGTTACGATCTCACTGACTGGAGTGTTTTTGTAGCTGCTGCAAACTGGATGAGCTCATAGAAACTGTAACATCTTATATCAGTTTCTGTGAAGACGTGTGCAATCCTACCAGGACTCAACTCGCATACAACAATGACAAACCATGGTTCACTGTGAACTCAGACAGCTTCGCCAGGCCAAGGAGGTTGCTTACAGGAACGGGGACAGGGCCTTGTATAAACAGGCCAAATACACACTGGAAAAGGAGATCAGAGTCGCAAAAAGGAACTATTCTGAGAAACTAAGAAGTCAGTTCTCTTCCAGCGACTCAGCATCCATGTGGAAAAGTTTGAAAAACATCACAAACTACAAGACACCATCCCCCAGCACTGTAGACAACCAATGACTTGCAAACAACTTGAATGAGTTTTATTGCCAGTTTGAGAAAACCGCCCACACCCACTCAGAACTGCTCTTTACATCACCATTAACACCTCCACCACCCCCCGCCTCCCCCCATACCTGCACTTCAGTTCAGTGAAGATGGTGTGCGCCAGGTCTTCCGGAAACAGAAAATGAAAAAAGCACAAAGCACAGATTTTATAACACCAGCCTGTTTAAAATCCTGTGCTGACCAACTGGCCCCCATCTTCACCATGATCTTCAACAGATCACTGGAGTTGTGTGAAGTGCCCTCCTGCTTTAAACGTACAGGACTAAATGACAACAGACCGGTGGCACTAACATCTGTGTTCATGAAGTCTTTTGAAAAACTGGTGCTGGTTCACCTGAAGGACATCACTGAACCCTCACTGGACTCTCTTCAGTTTGCCTACAGAGCAAACAGGTCTGTGGATGATGCAGTCAATATGAGACTGCATTATGTTCTGCAACACCTAGACAGACCAGGGACTTATGTGAGGATCTTGTTTGTTGACTTCAGCTCGGCTTTTAACACCATCATCCCAAAACTTCTCCTGCCCAAATTAACTCAGCTCTCCGTGCCCACCTCTGTCTGCCAGTGGATCAACAGCTTCCTAACGGACAGGCAGCAGCTGGTGAAGCTAGGAAAATTCTCATCCAGTACCCGAACAATCAGCACTGGCGCCCCCCAGGGGTGTGTCCTCTCCCCACTGCTCTTCTCCCTGTACACGAATGACTGCATTTCAAAAGACTCCTCTGTCAAGCTCCTGAAATTTGCAGATGACACCACATTTATCGGCCTCATTCAGGACGGTGACGAGTCTGCTTACAGACAGAAGGTTAAGTAGCTGGCTGTCTGGTGCTTTAACAACAACCTGAAGCTCAACATGCTCAAAACAGTGGAGATGATAGTGGACTTCAGGAGAAACCCCTCTGCTCTCCCCCCACTGAGCATCATGGACAGCATTGTGGCAGCAGTGGAGTCATTCAGGTTCCTGGGCACCACCATCTCTCAGGACCTGAAGTGGGACACTCAAATTGACTTTATTGTCAAAAAAGCTCAACAAAGCTCAAGCTCAGCTGAGGAAGTTTAACCTCCCAAAGGAGCTGCTGAAACAGTTCTACACCTCCATCATTGAATCAGTCATCTGCACATTAATAACTGTCTGGTTTAGCTCAGGTACCAAATCTGACCTCCGAAGACTACATCGAATAGTTCGGACTGCTGAGCGAATCATTGGTACAACACTCCCTACTCTCCAAGAACTGTACTTATCCAGAGCGAGCAGAAGGGCTGCCAAAATCACTTTGGAACGCTCACACCCAGCACACTGCCTCTTTTTTTTTAGAACTTTTACCTTCTGGTCGATGCTACAGAGCACTTCGCACCAGAACAGCCCGACACAGAAACAGTTTCTTCCCTCAGGCAATCCCTCTCATGAACACTTGATGATCATAATTGTGGAACCAACATCACTACTTGCTATACACTTTTATATACATATACACTTATTTAACCACACACTTTACATGCCAATTTGCACATAACAGCTGCACATATAATGTTGTATATAGTAATATACCTGTACATACACTTGTCAATTTGTATATTTGCATTCACTACTTTTTAAAATATATTTATTATGTTTTTTTTTTTTTTTTTAGTCCTTTAGTCTGTAATTCTGTTGCACTGTAGAAGCTCTGTCACAAAAACAAATTCCTCGTATGTGTGAACATACCTGGCAATTAAGCTCTTTCTGATTCTGATATTCATTCATTTGTTTTTCGGCTTAGTCTCTTTATTATCTCTTTATTATTCCGGGGTCGCCACAGCAGAATGAACCGCCAAATTATCCAGCATGTGTTTCATGCAGCGGATGACTTGTTTAAGAAGTTCTCTGCTCCAGACAAAACTTGCAGGTAACACTCTCTTGCTTGCACCCGCATATCTCTGATTTTATGTAGCTTTCTGTGGATGATGCTCTGCAGACCTTTCAAACCCTCTTTACCAGGGGCGATTCTAGGATTTTTATTTTAGGGGGGCTCAGCCCCTAGAGTGAGTTTAATTATAAAAGACAAATAATTAAATATAGGTTAAGATGGTATACTATATACTATACATGTTTAGCAATAATGTTATTGCATAGATGGGTTTAACATTTGAGTACTGAATAAGCCAAAAACAATTCTTATTGTTCAGACACACACCTGTTTATTGTACAAACAAATTATTTTACTGTTTGCATTTCTAGTACAAACCTCAACATGCAGGTCACAGACACTATACATTGCATGTACTCCCTTTCTAATTTCATCAGCACTTTCTGCTTCAATCTGCTGTAGAACATTTCCTTGTAATGCACTAATCTTGTAATTGTGCCAACAGACAATACTGTCCTTATGTGTTTGAGTTTCCTCATGTTTGTGAAATCCATTGAGTGCCTTTTTCCAGTTTTTGAATCTACTACTCACAAATACATCATTCCTACAGTTTTTAACAAAGACACAACAAGCAAAGCAGTAGGCAGAATCATTTTTCTCTGAGTACTCAAGCCAAGCAAAAGTCTGAAACCAGTTTGGTTGGAATGATCATTTTTGCAAGCCAAAGTTCACCTGCGGATGTTTGTATAATTTTGGCTGTTTTGGGCCTGTGTCCTTTTCACCCAAGTCAAACTTATCTAAAGGTGCAACTGCTGCCTGTGCTTCGCACATTTCTTTCTCTGCGTATCTGTCCCCTTTCTCCTGGCTGACAGCTTCCACTTCTTCATGCTCTTTCTGTCCCTGTTCTTTGAAAATCATGTAAAAATATGTTTGGTAACTTAACTAAACAGGCACGTCATCAAAACCAACTATGTCCACTGCCTCACCTGGATTATGATGTTGCCCATTCTTTACTGTGTCTTCTTTAATCTCCTCTGCCTCAACTTTACTCTCTTTTTGTACTGACTTTTCTGAGAAACAAAAATATGGAATTCTAGTAATTTGACTGTCAAAGAGTCTTAATTTCTTTAGTGTCAAAACTGTTACAAGTTATCTGTTAGAATGAGAGTGACTGACATTAAAAACATAATCCCTCTAAAGGTAATAAAACATTTTCAGTCTGCGTCATTAATAAAAAAAAAATAAAAAAAAAATACAAATTTAATCCGAGTCAGTCACAAACTGTTAAAATAAGTGCACTGCACTGACTGTCTTTAATCATTTATATGCATTTATGTATGGTAATTAATACCACATAAACTAGTGGGCTATACTGGAGGTTATTTTTTTAAATCAAAATAGCCACAACATGATCATTTTAAATGGTGATTTTAGCATAAAACTATGCTAAATTATGCGTTCATATGCCTTATAAATAGAAGCTAAGTTCAGTGAAGTAAACAGTTGTGTGTAGACAGGTGAATGCAGTGAGAACTTAATGGGGGAGGGAGGAATGATTGCTCCCTCATAACATTTTATAAACTATTCATAGCAACAAAAAACTGCACAGATGCAAATAATATAGCAATCTACCAATAAACACACATTACACACCTTGTTCTCTGTTTCTCCACTGCGCCGCCGTGGTCTGCTGCCCTCAGCTGATTGGGATGTGTAGAAAGATGAGTAGTCTGCCGCCGTTTTCAGTATCAAATTTAAAGGAGGCAGAGGCAATCTCGAATGTGTGAGCCGTAATAGCCGAAAGCCTCCCTAAAAATGACCTAGCGATGCCCATGCTCTTCACTTAGGCCACATTGCGAATGTTCAAAGAAGAAAAATATACCAAAATAACATTAGGCTTCCCTTAAAAACATTCATCATTGTTGTGTATGTTTATTAGAGCTGCCCCAAATAGTAACACAAAAATGTTAGTCTGTTAGAAAAGTCATAGTTGAACTAAATTGGATTAACTGTGTAGTTGCTGAAAAAACAAACAAACTCCACAGAACATGGTGATGATTGGTCCCTGTAATTATTAGATAGTAACTGCATATAAGTGTAATGAAGGCTTACACACTTACAGCCACTTATGGTACAATAAAATATGTTTTCATTACTAGGCTACTTTTTACTTAAATGTCATGTCCTCTATGTAGTTACAGGAATATGCACTTTAGTAAAACAAAATAAAAAATCCGACTCTTACTAACAGTGAAATAGAAATAGTCTGACAGTTGTGATGGCTCAAAGAACTTATTCTTTCTCAGCCCTGGAACTGGATATGACTTTTTAGTGAGTCAATTTTATAGTAAAATATTTGGCCGAGAGCAACCCTATGCTTATGTTTGTGCCATATATTACAAATACATACTTTTCAGTGTCTCAGAGGCAAACAAGCAGGACAGGTCTCTGAGGATCTCAGCATGAGTTGAAAGATGGTGGTCCAATGGTGGTCCATCTCTGCATCAAGAATCTTCTGCTCCTCCTGAAGTCGTCTCACTGACATGATGATGTTGAATGCCTTTCTTTTTGTCCTTAGGTCGACAGAGTCTAGAATGCATGAGAAAAAAAATTATGACAAACTGACATTTAAGGCATTGTGGGTAAAGTGTGTAAGTGTAAAAATGTGTATATATATACGAATTGTGTACATACCACTGCCATGGCCAAGCTGTCTCACCAGACAAAATGGTTTCCAAGCACAGAGTGTCTGTGTTTGTAACCATTATGTTGTATTTCTCTACAACTGATGTCAGAATCCCCTTCTCCTCCATCTTTATAGAGACACTGGGATCGCCTCTTGTAATTTGCCACCAGCACCTCAATTCGGCTGGCCAAGGCATCAACATCATTTATGGTTGTTGTTGTTGCTGAGAAGAAATAGGTGGCACAAAATTACAATAACTGTAACAATTTAACAATTATTATTATTTATGACTAAATCCATTACTAGAAATATATAAATACTAGCATCACCGTCTGCCCACTCCTTTACATCATTGACCCAATCTTCCAACTGGCTCTGTCATTGCCAGTTCGACTTTCATGGATTCTAGGTTTTGTACCTGGCTTTGCAGAGCTTTTGTGGTCTGGAATGAGTGATCACAGATAGGACAAAAACAAGAACCAAATGTTTAATACACAGCTTCAAACACTAATAACATACATTACTGAACATCTAAAACAAATTCTAGTAATGTCATTAGTTTCTGATATCGACAGGTCAGTGCGGTGGCCAAATTGTTGAACTTTTGCTGATTCCAGCGCATGGCCATGAGAGTCAGCATGTCTGTGCATCCTGCAAACACAGAACATATCATGTTACTATATTCCCCCTACTTATTATGTAATGATGTAACTAGTGAAGTACTGTATGTGGTCATTTTACCTGCTTTGGACATGTGTTTTGTGGTCACTGTAATCCTAGAGAGAAAGGCATTGCACTGTTCCACCGCTTCCCCTAGTGTTAAACCAACCCCATCCTGATATGCCCCAGTCCATTTCACCTGATTAGTAGTAATATAGTAGTATAAAAAAATAATGTAAATAATGCTGTGAAAGTTTTTACATTCATTTGCAGACGCCCAGTTTTGATAATCACAAAGCAAAGTTCACCTACCTCGCATTTAAAATCATGGGCTTTAGCATGGAATACTGAAAGAAAGGGCTGCATGTTAAGAAGGCGCTGGAGCTCTTGGAAGCTTTTTGCAACTCTTTGGAGGTAGGGCCAATATTTGCAGGTCACATCCATACAAAAAAGTGATTTGCCTACTGGCCAGCTTTTATTGTAGGTACAGGGGATATGCAAAAACTTCTCCCCTGTACATATTTAAAGCACAGAGCAGCACTCCATGCCGACACAATGCAAGCTCCAGTACCTCCTCATCTACCTTGCTGGCAGATCTTTGGGAGGTCTCTCTAGCTGTTGACCACTCCCCTCCACAAACACCTTTTCCACTGACCTATAATATGGACTCTTCTAAACAAACTGTTGAGTAGGAGTAAGATGTAGTCCTGTATGTAGTCTAATCATCTGTGATTTTTACATGTTTGGATGTCTTGTGAATATAGTCCAGAAATCTTGTCACATCTTCATCCTTAGTTATAAAGACGTCTTCAAAGATGGCCTGTTTCTCAGATCTAAAATATATATATATATATATATATATATATAATCTGTTGGAACTGTAATATAATTTTACTTGGTGCCGATTAAACAGCTTTTTTTTCTTATTAATATTGTTTCAACAGTGTGACATTATACACAGTTTGGAGTACCTACTGTAGCTACATTCTTGATGCTTGCGGTTTCCATCTAATGAAACTGCCAGCATATCTGGGGTGCACACAGGACAGATGAAGGGCTCTTCCTTGCAGATTTTGTTTACCTTATCGCACAGCCTCCCACTCAAAAAAACTTTTCTGTGGAGATCTTGCCAGTCTATTAGAAGTAAGGATAACAACGGTTAATAATGTACAACAAATACATTAGCCATCAAACAGCTTTTCAACCCACAATACAAAGAGATTAACAACACTGTAGGATAAATCAATACTCACACAACTAAAGCGGACAGTTCGCTGATCCAGCATTCTTAAAAATGCTTGGCAGGACAGTCCTGGTGCTGCCATCTTTATTTCTTTAAATGAAAAACGACATCTGTGGCAAAAATTGTGGAAAAGTGAAGGGTCGCAGGCCAGAAATCACTTCGATTTAGCTCGACCACTCCAGCAGCCCAAGTGGCTTGGCATGCCTCACAACTCAACTCTGGCATGCTTACCAAAAACAAATCTACTTTAATGTAAACCTTATGTGATTAATCATGGTTTGGATTCATAATTTCTTTTACTTTTTGAACATTACTCAAAAGTGTGTAGATTTTACAAACAGACCTGTGTTCCCCAAAGAGAGAAGAGCATGTATAGATGTTTATGAAAGTGTAAGTCATAACATATTGTCAAGTATAGTGACCTATACTCAAAATTGGTGCTCTGCATTTAAGCCATCCAAGTGTACACACACACAGCAGTGAGAAGTGAACAAAGACACACACACGTTTGTTTTTGTGAAAAGTGGGTACATAACATAGGCTTCCATTCATATTATACAGATCAAACCGTATATTATATTGCCCTCACCCCACCCTACCCCTAAACCCAACTATCACAGGAGACAGTGTACAGCTTTACTCCCTGAAAAAATTCATCCTGTGTGATTTATAAGCTTTTTGAGAAGTAAGGACGTCACCAATGTCCTCATATTTCACCTGCTTTTTGTAATACCTGTGTCATACCTATGTCATTATACAGATTTGTGTTCTGATATGTCACAAAAACACGTACACACACACACACACTGTAAACACAGTGGGCAGCCATTGCTCCAGCGCTCAGGGAGCAATTTGGGCTCTGGTGGCTTGCTCAAGGACGCCTCAGTCATGGTATTGGTGTGAAGAGCACTGTTCATTCACAATCCCCACCATCAATTCCTGCCATTGTGGAAATCGAACCAGCGACCTTCGGGTTACAAGCCCGATTCTTTTACCATATAATAACACTTATCTTTACACCCTTGCCTTTCATTGTGGTCACAGCAACATTCTTCCCTGGGCTGACACTCAATGACTCTGATGAACAACTACAAATATTGTCAGGAATCTCCACAGGTACAAGCTGTACTGGAAAAGATCAAACATGTGAATAAAGGACTAGCAGACATTTATTTTCCAAACCCACATGTGGAAAGTCCACTTACTTGCAGTTATCTGTCTATAAGTTGTCATATAGATAATAAAAGTTGATAAGAAAGCTTGCTCTAAAAGAAGATCACTTAAAAAGTAACACACTGGTTGGCCACTGACAAGACACTCAGAACAAACTGCTTCAAACTAAGCCTTACCAAGACCTATAATTTAGAGTAGTTTATACTGATTTACACAAACACTGTATGTAATCAATTTATTTCCATGTCAAAAAACAAATGTGCAGTTCTTGTTTGATTGTTTCTCTGACATATTCCATGTTTGACACATTCATAACTGCCTAAACGATGTAGATATTTAATATATTGAATCTACAATTATACTGACCTTTATTTGACTGATTCCTGCTTGACCTTGGTGTTGCATAGAAAATGTTACCTTCAATGTCTCTTTTTCTCCAATGCACCCTTGGTTCAGGTGTCTTTACTGGTGCTGCTTCCTCTTGTTCCTGCAGCTCCCCAAACAAGTCATCAGGATTCTGGAGCTCATCGCTGAGTTCATGATGATCAACCAGGTTATCCAGCTTCATTAACTGTTCTTG
Source organism: Danio kyathit (assembly GCA_903798195.1). Lineage (NCBI taxonomy): Eukaryota > Metazoa > Chordata > Actinopteri > Cypriniformes > Danionidae > Danio > Danio kyathit. Next base: position 43,981,241 of record LR812536.1, read on the forward strand.
GAGTTCTGAATCACTCATGGTGATGGGCAGAAACACAAACAGACATAAAGACTCACAATAAAGATGGACAGATATGACAACTACAGATGTAAACAGATAGAGAAAGAGTGAGTGAGATAGAGAGAGAGAGAGAGAGAGAGAGAGAGAGACAGAGCAAGTGAGCTACAAAGAGACAACTACAGGTTAACAGAATGGATGTGGCTCTTAAAAGTGACTTTGGTTTGTGTTTGTGTGTCTGTGTGTGGGTCGTGGTAAATAAAAGAGAAGTGAGAAGCGGGTAAATTTGAAGGACCTGATAAGAGAAAAAAAAAACTCAATTTCTTACATTTTTACCAGTATTTTTTCATCAGTGTTGGCAGATTGGGAAGTTTTTGACTGGTTTTGAGTTGTACTACATGGGATAATTGGTCTTGGACAGGTGCAATTTTGATATCTCTGTTGCACCAAATGACAGATATGGAAAATGGTTATTAAATAATTGTGATATGCCACAGTATTAGACTACAGAAATGTGTATATTCCATACAAAGCCTGAAGCTGATCGGTCAGTTCTTGCTGCGTGACTCGTGGTTTTCAGCTGGGTGCACTTGTGAAATGTGAGCATGCACAATATGCAATACCAATGCGATCCTCCGTGCGCAAAAGATATGTGAACGGCCCCATAAGCAGCTACATTTCTTTTCACATTCAGAAGATACCTTCACTCCCAATCCTGCACAAAAATCCAATTTAGCTTGTTTAGGGTGAGTTGGGCCGCCGTGTTTTTGGGTGCCAGTGTCCTCCTTGGTGATGTGTCCTCCTTGGTGAAGTGCTTAAACAAGTTGTTGGTCGAGTTAAAAGCAGCCAAAAGTTCTTTAGAGCAGTGGCGGCTGGTGTAAAAAAATGTGTTTGTGTGTGTGTGTGTGTGTGTGTGTGTTTGTGTGGGGTGGGGTGGGGGGGGTGGGGGTGGGGGGGGGGGGGTGGTTGGGGGATGGGGCACCAGAAAAAAATCTAACTGTTGGTAAAGAAAAGATTGTAAAAGCCATTTTTCATGTGATGTATCAAACTACAAAAATATGACTAAAGCATACAATAAATGCATCACAAATCAGTTCATTTTAGTTTAATTTGGGTTTATTATCAGTAATGAAGTAATCAAGATAATCAGTATACACACACACACAAACACACACAAAAATGTTGCCTAATCACTGGCCAGTAGCACTACTTAAAAATTAATTTTTGCTTTCCTTTCTTTCTGGCTTGCAAATTTCTCAATGGCCTTTTGGTTAAAGTCAGACATGTCAGTCACCAGTCTCTTTTCTATTGACAGCATGGCCAATGCATTCAGCCTTTCTTGTGTCATGCTGTTTTAAACAGCAAACACGGAAAACAGTAAAGGCATGACTTACATCACAACCTGCCAGACAACTCCGTTTTTCATAACAAGTGCTGGAAAAGCCCAGAGTGTACGTGCGCCCGCGATCACTGGACTACTGGTGAATTTGCAAGGAAGGTCGATATGGTCCAAGCTCCTTGATTCTTTTTTTTTCTTCATCCAAACGCCTTGTGAACAGATATCTTTTCAAAGATACAACGGAATTTTCCTTCATCTCGAGAAATTGCACTTGCTTTCACTATGATTAAAGGTTGGCACAGACGAGCTGCTGCTGAACGGTCTAAGTGAGAATGGTCCAATCACATAAGGCCAATCATATAAAAACAAATATGATTCGTTCTAACAACAAAAATGGGAGGGTTCGGGACGCAGAGCGCTGCGCCCCAAGGACAATTTAAAAGCGGCCAATGAGAGCTTATTGTCATATCACATGCATTGCAAAAGTTCGTGTACCTACATAGACACTCATTAGTCCGGCGCCCCACATACATATGAAAAAATATTGTTCATACATTTTTTTTCAATAAATGTTAGTATGACTAAAATAAATGTTAGAATGTTATAATTAAATCAATTTATTTAGTTAATATTTGTGATAATAAATATTAACATATTAAAGGGGTCTAACTTGAAGGGGGCGGCGCCCCAGCTCTCTCTATTGACCAGCCGCCACTGCTTTAGAGACTGGACATAGACTGAATTTCACAGAAATAGTTTTGTTTTACGCTCAGTGAGGGGATTCTGTCTGACAGCACCTGCAGTGAAGAAGAATTGAAATAATATGATCAGCAATACAACCTGGAGGTACAGCTGCAAAATTACAATACAAATCAAAATACTAAACTGTGTAGTGAAACCAAATACATGTAATCTGTTACATTTTTAAATATTCATTCAAATATTATATATTTTCAAATATTGACAATTTTCAAACTTGTTTTTTACCGATTACACAATATTTTAAAAAATTGCAATCACTTTTTAATGATTCTCCTAGTTAAGTTTAAAATCAGTTTAAAATTTCCTGCAAATCTAAAGAGTTCCAGTTTTGTGAACATTAACCCAAGCACTAGTGACTAGGTCATTATCTTCTGGCATGCACTTGACTTAATTTTTCAACAAAACTAGATTTTCTAAGTATTTTCTCATTTCATCAACTATAGATGAACATATACATTTTTGTTGAACATATACATTTTACTTAAATGACCACTTATTTGAAATGTGCATTATTTAACCATATATTACAATGTCTTTCAAAATTATTTGACCTTTCAAACACAAAAATGCAATAAATTATTTCCTATTATTTCCTTAATTAATTCCTATTTACTTGCAATATTGCATGATGAGTTATTACTAATTGACCATTATTAACCAAAATAATTAAGTTTTTACTGTTATGCTGTATTTTATCAACAGATAATGCACAACAGTTGCATCAAATAAGGTCTAATTCGAAAAAGCCCTCATTGCCTGGATCTCACTTTTGACACTTTTCGGGTTTTGACACATTGGACTATGTGTACAGATTTTTAAAGATAAAGTGGCAGGACTTTTTGATTTAAGAAATGTTTTATATATATATATATTTATATATATATATATATATATATATATATATATATATATATATATATATATATATATATATATATATATATATGGACTAGAAACAAGAAAAAAAAAATTATTAGGCATTTTTGTAGTGTATTGACTAAATTAAATAAGTTAATTAATTAATTAAAAAATAATAATAAATTAAAAAATTCCAATTTCTTAAAGTCTTATGTGGTATTGCCTTTGCGTTTCACATTAGCACTGTTATAGCTGAATATGTAATAACGTTCACATAGTTCCAAACCTTTATGAGTTTCTTTACTCAGGTAAACACAAAAGATGATATTTTGAAGAAAGTTGAAAACCTGTAACGATTGACTTACATAGTAGGAACAACAAATACTACTGAAGTCAATTGTTACAGGTTTCTTCAAAATATATTATTTTGTGTTCAACAGAAGAAAGAAATTAAACAGGTTTGGAACAAGTGAAGGAAGAATAAATGATGAAAACTACAATTTTGTGTGAACTATCCTTTTAACTGTTAAAAAACGATCAAAACAGAGCTAACATAAGTTAACATAAGTTAATCTTTGAAAACCTGTAACCATTGACTTACATAGTAGGAACAACAAATACTACTGACGTCAATTGTTACAGGTTTCCAGGTTTCTTCAAAATATATTATTTTGTGTTCAACAAAAGAAAGAAATTAAACAGGTTTGGAACAAGTGAAGGAAGAATAAATGATGAAAACTACAATTTTGTGTGAACTATCCTTTTAACTGTTAAAAACGATCAAAACAGAGCTAACATAAGTTAATCTTTGTAAACCAAACTATTTATACATATGCAATAATATTATTTTTACATTTATATTTAAGCAGCTGAAATACTTCTAAACTTTTCACTGTTATTTCTTTAGGATTAATACTGTAAATATGTTTGCTTTAAATCTATTGTATAAATTTAATGTAAATGAACGTACTCTGGTCGAAGTGACGATTGCAGAGACTGCATCGTGCCATTATCACATCGCTATGATTAAATGCTGTCATTTTTAGTTTTTTTTCATAGTAAAGGTCTCTTCTTCTTTTGAACTGAACCCAGAAGAGCTGGGACATGACTGAACATTTTCACAAATTGATAATAAATAAATTGTATTCTGTGGTCATTAGCAATTGGCAATAACTTTAATGCTAACGTTAATTTAAACAGCACTGTTGTAACAACGTTACATAAGCACCACATTCAAAGAGGAAAATTCTATTCAACTCGACGCATTTCTTAATTAAATAAATAACTAATCACTCAATGAGTTCTAACTTTTACATTTAATGATCAATATTTAAGTATCACTTTAAATGCCAAATTATCACCTACCTGAAGCAAATGACAGGGGGGAAGAATGCCAAACTCGCACGATTATCTTGGCAACTGAAGTGTGGCGTGCCAGATGTCTGTTCAGTTTCGCGTGTTTTCCAAATGCAATCCCAAAGTCAGACAGAAGTCGATGTTTACCGATGTCAGTCATAGCTGAACCTTACCAGGATCTTATGTGTTTTTTGTTAACTGGCCCACATACTGCAAAAGGAGCTGTCAACCAGAAGAATATTCCTGCCTATTCTGAATTTATGGCAAAACATATATGGTAATAATCTGGCCTATATCTGTTCAGCCATGCCATACCTACGCCACATGTGCCAGCTATTACCCACATTTGGCCCAAATGTTCTTGCTGAAGCCCAAATGTTCTTGCTGAAGATGCACTATCTTTGTAAATAAACTGCCGATTAGAGTTTAAAACAACAACATTCTTGCCTGAAAATGTGAGATCTCACATTGTAAATCAGTTCTCAGTTTAAATTAAAAGTTTAATGTCAATATAAGCCAAACTGTAGGGATCAAATTATAATTTACAGTTATGACTATTGTAAAAACATTTAAATTTTCAAAGCTTTGTGGTAAACACATATGTGCATTCAAGCTTACAACTATTTGTACAATGATAACTAAAGGTAAATGGCAACAAAGAATATTAGATAATGTTATTAGTTCAATTAAATTCATCTTTATGTGTATAGCGCTTATACAATGTAGATTGTCAAAGCAGCTTCACATGGAAGATTATAGTGAATTGAAACAGTGTCAGTTCAGTTTTTTAGAGATTAAGGTTAGTTCAGTTTAGCTCAGGTCAGTGTGGGTTAATAATCACTACTAAGAGTCCAAAAACTGAAGAGCAAATCCATCGATGCGCAGCTCTAAAGATCCCAAACCATGCAAGCCAGTGGCGACAGCAGCGAGGAAAAAACTTCACCAATTGGCGAAAGCGAAGATTTAAATAACCTCGAGAGAAACCAGGCTCAGTTGGGCACGACCATTTACCCTATGGCCAAACGTCTTGTGCAGAGCTGCAGTCTAGGCGCAGGAAGCTGGACCTCAGCGACTCGTCTGTCCTTGGGGCGTCACAGGAGTCAGTCTCATGCTCTCACACCACAATGACCACCATAGCAGTTGCTCTGGATATGGGCTGGTCCAGAAAACCTTGGGATCATCTCGTTGCTGGTCTTGGATCGCATCAGTGACACTGCATAGTCTGAGGGCCTCGAGATGAGTACCCCCAGGTGGAAATACAGAATAAGGAGAATAATTAGCGTAGCTGCTGTTCATAGTGTATATAAACAAGAAGCAAAATCCTGTGTGGGGCACATCATGCGTCATACCGCTATGTACTGCACTGAGTGTATGCTTTGCTAAAAAGAAAGGTCTTTAATCTAGTTTTGAACTGTGAGAGTGTGTCTGAGCCTCGGACATTATCAGGAAGGCTATTCCAGAGTTTAGGGGCCATAAATGAGAAGGCGCGACCTCCTTTACTCGACTTTGCTATTCTAGGTACTAGCCCTGAGTTTTGAGATCGTAAAGAGCGGGTTGGGTTGTAGCGAGACAGGAGGTTGGTTAGATAAACAGGAGCTAGATTATTTAAAGCTTTATAGGTAAGGAGTAATATTTTAAATTCAATACGAAACTTAACAGGCAGCCAGTGTAAGGAGGATAAAATTGGGGTGTGTAGTAACTCAGCCACGTTTTTAAGCGGAGCTAAAATTCTGCAGTCAAACGAGACTCTTGCTCCCCCCTCGTCTCCCTCTTAATTAAGTATCGCCCGAAGCTTAATTCCAATACACACTCTCCTACCCCTCTTAAAACAAAGAACGTGTTGTCGCCCCAGCTACTAAGTAGTGGCCCATCAGGAAATTGGGGGCCATTCGTGATCCACGTGACTGGGATAATCGAATCGCAAACCCAATGGAAGAAAGAGGCATTTGTCTGCCTCCATATGTGCAAACCCCCCCCCCTCCAGAGAGACTGGAGGAAAAGAAACCAGCATTATCCTTTGAACAAAGAGAAATGTGATTTTCGGACAATTCACGTTTAAAAGTGTGTTTTACCTTAATGTTTTGTTGCAAATAGTTTTGTATGTTTTACTATGTATGTAAGCAAGGGTTTTTCACTATAATACGGCATGTAAATGAAACAATGCAGCGTGTGGCACGCTCGTAATTAACTGTATTTGATAAAGCCATGGTGTTTGATGTCCAACTGTACAGCTCGGTATTCAGAAAACATTGATGGAAACGATAAAATTGTATCTGCAAATAGTAGTTAATTACAAAGTTTCATTTAATTTTGATAACAGTAAACTAAGTTTTATGCTCAGCGCGTGAGCACAGATTACCCCTCCCTGGGCGTGAACAACTAGGGAGAGGAGAGGCATGGCCTCGCTCAGTAGCCACAGCTATTGGTCAACCATGGAGTAGGCTGGCTTGGGTCCTGCCCACTATAAAGCCCTCAGCTTTTGAATTTTTATGGCTTTCGCTTGGTTTTCACGAGGGGTTTCCACGCACAAACTTTGCGTTGCACGCTTCCCGCCTTTACAACACGGGGCCGGACATTGCTCTCGGAAGAAGCACCCCGTAAGACCTGCGTCTGTCCGCCGTAACCGCACCACGGCAACGAGACCGTTCACAGGAGCCCACGCCGCTTCTGTGTACGCCGCAACTCGCATGAACTCAGTCTGACCCTATCCTGCTCGTGTAACCGCTCCCCGGGAACACGCGGACGCCATCTCATCAAGCAGCACGGTCAGTCATTCAACTTCCCTGAACTCTGCTTTCCCAAGTCATTCAAGGATCAAGCCGCTGGAAGAATTCCCTTTCACCGAACTTCCCGCTTGCTGACGTCAAACTTTCGTCACCGGGATCACGGGTCCCACGCTCCAGAAGACGAAGGAAGAGCCCTCTTCAACAAAGACATCCCCACTACGTCAACGCACGGCAACCAATCGGCTGCGCCGGAGTTCCCTTCAACCAGCTGACGAGCGGAACTGGTCACGCAAGTAAACACAAACCAAACTTTCATTCCTGGCTGAAGCTGGTGTTAATTAAGTTTAACAGTAAATCCTAGTCAGATTCTCTGCTTGGTGGTTCTCTAAGGTTGCAATGCTAAGAACTTATCACGTGCGAGAGGTTTGGGACTCTTAGTTGGTCATTCTCAGTAACTCAACCCATTCCAGAACTGTGTGTGTGTGTGTATCTTTGTGTTTGTTTGTTTTACATTAGAGTAGCTTAATGCGTGTGTAGCTTAATAAACTTGTGTTTCATTTTAAGATCCTTGTCGGAGTTTTTATGTGTTTTAAGTTACTGCCTCAGCTATATGGTCTTGCTACCTTGCTTGTGAAACTGTTTATATTGTTATTTCGGCCAAATAATAATGTAACATAGATTTACTAAAATTAAAGTTACGTTGCTTACTTCTATTCGGGTGGACCAATAGATGACGTAAGCGTGGTAACCTAATTTTGACTGTGAACCAGTCGTTTGAATCTCTTGATTCGATCCCCGAGAATTAATATAAATTAATTCGAACTTATGAGCTAATTCTTAAAGTACCGGACATATTAGATGGTCCAGGCACTACAGGTGATATGATCATATTTTCTAGACCTGGTAAGAACTCTGGCAGCTGCATTTTGCACTAGCTGGAGTTTGTTAATAGATGATGCTGGGCAGCCAGCAAACAGAGCACAACAGTAATCCAGCCTAGAAGTCATGAAAGCATAGACTAGCTTTTCTGCATCTGATATGGATAGCATACTTCGCAATTTAGCAATATTTCTCAGATGAAAGAAGGCAATTTTTGTGACATGGGATATATGATTTTCGAAAGTTAAATTGCTGTCTAATATGACACCCAGATCTTTTATAGTAGAGCTAACACGAACTTTGTATCCCTCTAGTTGCAGGTCGAGTTGTGAGAACTGCTGTGTACAGGATTTAGGCCCAAGAAGTAATAATTCTGTTTTGTCTGAGTTTAAGAGAAGGAAATTGTTTGTCATCCAGTCTTTAATATCTTTAATACACTCGGTTAGCTTAGACAGTTCAGACATCTCATTAGGTTTAGTTTAAATGTATAATTGAGTATCGTCTGCATAGCAGTGAAAGCTGATCCCGTGTTTTCTAATAATGTCCCCCAGGGGAAGCATGTATATTGTAAACAGCAAGGGGCCTAAAACTGATCGTTGAGGGACCCCGTACTTTACTGGCATGACTTGTGAAAGCTGTCCATTAATATTCACAAATTGGTAGCGGTCAGCTAAGTATGGCCTAAACCATTCAAGAGCATGTTTTTGGACACCTGTAGAATTTAAGCGGTCTATGAGAATATTGTGGTCAATGGTGTCAAATGCGGCGCTAAGATCAAGTAGAACTAATAGTGAGATGCACCCTTGGTCAGCAGCTAAGAGTAAATCGTTGGTTGTTTTTACTAATGCGGTTTCTGTACTGTGATGAGGCCTGAAGCCTGACTGAAACACTTCAAAAATATTGTTTGTTTGCAGAAAGGAGCATAATTGGGTAGAAACAACTTTTTCTAGTATTTTAGACATAAACGTAAGATTTGAAATAGGCCTATAATTAGCTAAGTTACTCGGGTCCAGTTGTGGTTTCTTAATAATAGGTTTAATAACAGTTAACTTGTAAGGATTTGGAACATGGCCTAAAGATAAAGAAGAGTTGATAACGTTAAGGAGAGGTTCTCCTATAACAGGTAGCAATTCTTTCAGAAATTTTGTTGGAATTGGATCTAACATACATGTAGCTGGTTTGGAACTATTTATAACTTTATCTAGTTCTTCCTGTTCTATGGTTTTGAAGCATTGTAGGTTATTTTGATTCAGTTGAATGTTTAGTGGATCTGGAGTATAAGTTGGTGTAGAAAGTTTAACATCTTCTATTTTCTGTCTAAAGCCTTCTATTTTATCACTGAAAAAATTCATGAAGTCATCACTACTAATTTGCGGTGGGACATTTTGTTCCAAAGATGATCGATTATTTGTTAGTTTAGCAATGGTGCTAAATAAAAATCTTGGATTGTTATGATTATTTTCAATCAGTTTGCGGAGATGCTCGGCCCTGGCAGATTTAAGAGCCCTCCTATAGCTGGACATACTGTCTTTGTACGCAATTCTAAAAACCTCTAAATTAGTTTTTTTCCATTTACGTTCCAGAGCACGGGTTGCTGTTTTGAGAGCGCAAGTATGATTATTGTACCATGGTGTAGTTTTATTTTAGTTAAAGTAAATCACTAATTTCCTTTTTGTTTATTTTCAGTCGTGGTGAACCTGACCAAAAGCATTCATCAAATATCTCCAACCAAGTCAAAGCTTCAAGAACAGCTTTACCAGTATTGTGCTAAAGGTGCCTGAGCTTGATTAAGAAAAAAGCATCTCCATTGGCCAAAGTCTACAAAGAGAAGTTTGCAGATGATCTAACAGGTATTGACATAAAACTTACATAATAATAATTTTGCTTGATCAAACCCTTCTTTCTTGGATGGGATCATTAAGTGCCTTTTCAAGCTGCATTTAGCAAGTTCAAACTCACAGACCTTATATAAACCCTCTATATAGAGATCATTCCTCATTTAAAAAAACATGTAATTCATAAAAATACATCAGTATCTTTTATTTAGTATTTACTAATAGTTTCAGTCATTTTTTTTTCTTTATTTTAAAAACAGGTAATTTATATTATTTTATAATTGAAATTATTAAAATTATTTAATAATTAATTTAAATTAAATAATTCAAACATTTAAATTATTTAAGAGTACTTCATTATTTGTTTTTATTTTATTTTGCAATAGATTCTGACTTTCATGCAGCTCTAATTCTGCTCCCCATATCTTTATTAAATTCAATTCACCTTTATTTGTATAGCGCTTATACAATGTAGATTGTATTGTGTCAAAGCAGCTTCACATATAAGATTATAGTAAATTGAAACAGTGTCAGTTCAAATTTCAGAGTTTAAGTTCAGTTCAGTTCAGTTTAGCTCAGTTCAGTGTGGGTTAATAATCACTACTGAGAGTCCAAACACTGAAGAGCAATTCCATCGATGCGCAGCTCTACAGATCCCGAACCATGCAAGCCAGTGGCGACAGCAGCAAGGAAAAAACTTCACCAATTGGCGAAAGTGAAGATATAAAAAATCTCGAGAGAAACCAGGCTCAGTTGGGCACGGTCATTTCTTCTATGGCCAAACGTCTTGTGCAGAGCTGCAGTCTAGGTGCCGGAGACTGGAGAATGCTGGACCTCAGCAAAGACTAGTCTGTCCCTGGAGCATCACAGGAATCAGTCTCATGCTCTCCACTCCTCCATGACCACCACAGCACCTGCTCAGGATGCGGCCTGGTCCAGGCTTATGAAAACCTTGGGAATATCACGTTGCTGGTCTTGGATCGCATCAGTGGCGCTGTATAGTCTGATGCTGCGTTCACACCAGACGCGGAACGTGCGGCAAAATCGCGCTATTCGCGAGTAAATAGACGAGTGAACATTTGAGTTTACTCGCTTCATTCGCGCGTCAGACTCCACTTCATTCGCGCGTCAAACTCCGCTTCATTCGCGCGTCAAATTCACTTCAGAACAGACGCGGATTCGCGTCATGGGCAGGGCTTCTCTCTGCCCGGTGACTGTAGCTTCGTTGCTAAATGCTAACATAAATTTTATTGATAAAAAAACTGTGTTTATGTGCTTTATGAAGGCTGTAAAACAGCGTCGATACGTTTGAAGCAGTGTCTGAGTCCACTAGATACTTTCAGAGGTGCACCCAGCGCTGTGGGCTCATAAACTCCTCCAGAAACTTAACCTGGATGACTGGGGCTTTCAGCGGTGCTTCTGACTGAGCCAAGCCCAGTTTGATGAACTGTTGTCGGCTGGAGGATTTCCCCCGGACACCAACAACAGGTGCTCACAATCATGCCCCCACAAGAGCAAGCTCCTGATTGGTTAACGCGACGCGAATGTCCGCAGAAGTTCAGATTTTCCAACTCGAGCGATTCGCGCGTATCACGCCGCGCCAATCGCGCAATTCGCGTCATTCGCGCCGTGCCATTCGCGCGTATCGCGCCGCAGGATGCCTATTCGCGCGTTTGCATTGACTTAACATGTAAATCACTTGCGCTTGACGCTTCTTCCGCGTCTGGTGTGAACGCAGCATGAGGGCCTCGGGATGAGTATCCCCAGGTAAAAATAGAGAATAAAGAGAATAATTAGCGTAGCTGCTGTTCATAGTGTATATAAATGAGATGCAAAAAACCTGCGTGGGGCACATCATGCGTCATACCGCTAAGTGATGCACTGAGTGTATGCTTTGCTAAAATTTTTTAATCTAGTTTTGAACTGTGAGAGTGTGTCTGAGCCTCGGACATCATCAGGAAGGCTATTCCAGAGTTTAGGGGCCATAAATGAGAAGGCTTGACCTCCTTTACTCGACTTGAGTGGCGCGAGCAGCCGAAAACATTTGGATATGTTTGTAGAAAAGGCCTTTTGTACAATGTACTGATATCGTTAATAGTGATGCAATGATTAGCCGATTTCACTATTATCCCCGCTTTTATTTATTAAAGGCTTCTCAACGCAGCATTTCTGTTGCACAGAAAAAAAGCTGCTGCAACTAGTTATGCCAATACGCACGCACATTGGATTAACTATAGCAGCAAGCCGTTGACATATTGCATCTTTTCTGCGCACAAGTAGGCTACATTATTTCCAATTGAGACGTGCGCACATTGGAAGCGGTGCGCGGTGCGCACAGCTCACAAGCGGACTGACACACTCACACCCTGCAGGCGTGGCACACAGTAGAAATTATCTCAGGCTGTAGTGGTGAGAGTTGTGCGTGGCTTTCAGTGCAATGTAAAAAAAAATATATGTTAGATGAATTATCAAAAATGATTAAAATGATTATGTATGTATGAACACAGATAATAACAACAGTTCATTTAAATACTTAGCTAATATACAGCTTAAATTAACATTAGACAAATACTATTTTTTTTATTCTTATTTTTATGCATTTATTCATTGTTCTGTGATTTATTTTCATTGTAAAATTATTACCCATGTTTAAATCAAAAACTGGCAACGCAGTGGCGCAGTAGGTAGTGCTGTTGCCTCACAGCAAGAACGTCGCTGGGTCGCAGGTTCGAACCTCGGCTGGGCTGGGTCAGTTGGTGTTTCTGTGTGGAGTTTGCATGTTCTCCCTGCGTTCGCGTGGGTTTCCTCTGGGTGCTCCGGTTCCCCCCACAGTCCAAAGACATGCAGTACAGGTGAATTGTGTAAGCTAAATTGTCCATAGTGTATGAGTGTGAATGTGTGTGTGGAAGTTCCCAGAGATGGGTTGCGGCTGGAAGGGCATCCGCTGCATAAAATCGTGCTGGATAAGTTGGCGGTTCATTCCGCTGTGGCGACCCCGCAAGGGACAAAGCCGACAAGAAAATGAATGAATGAATAAATCAAAAACTTCCAAAGAGAGAAATGGACTATTGTTTGTTTTTTATTAATATTTTGTGCTGTATTTGGTTACTGAGCAGCAATAAACAGCACTTTAATATATAAGCAGTTTTCTTATGATTTTCTAAACTAGTTGTGTTTTGAATTTTATAAATGCATACTAATGGTGATAACTGTGAAACCATGATAATTCATCAGTCTATAATCGTACAACCAAAATCTATAATCGTTGCATCCCTAATTGTTACGCAGTTTAAAACATAACATATGAATCTGTCTGAATGTAGAAGAAGCCTACTTAAGCAATACACAGAATTTGTGCCTCGAAATACATTTGGATATGTTTGTAAAAAAAGCTTGTTGTACAATGCAGTGATGTTATGTAGTTTCAAAATACAACATATTAACGTTTTAATGTAGAAAAAATCAACATGGGTGTCTTAAGGAGCAAAAATACAGCATATGGGCTCTCTTATATTGCTGTTGTGTCATCACTTATATTGCAAGTCATATCTCTCCGGCCCCCCGTTTGGGATGGTTTTCATGAACTGTCCCCATGACAAACTAATTGAATAGCCCTGGTGTAGGAGAACAGGAGTTAAAAGGCATTATTGCATCCACTGTTTACTGTGTTTTCAACTTGGCTTATCCACGCTACATAAAGAATGCAAAGGATGAACATCGGCAACTCCTCAAGATGGAGCCACATTTTGAATTTGAACATCAGCAACAATTTGAAGATAGAGATCCAAAATTACAATCAAAACAACTCAGTGCAACTGTCAGAGAGAACTGGTATTGCTGGGTCTGCATCCAACAGCAATGTTTGGATCTTTGCGTTTACTTTGGTGCATGCGTTTCCAGTCTGTGCATCAGTATTTTAGGACTGTTTTAAACTAGCAGCTATAGACATTTCGAAAACATTGCCCAAATGAACTGAGAAGCACAAGATGAAACAATGCTAAGAATTTTCTGTGCCCAACATCCTTGATGAGATTGACACATTCAGGGTTTCAAATTGGACTGTTGACGTGTGCATGTGTGACTGCTACTGGAGAAGAAATTAACAGTTTAATTTGTTTTTAAATTAGAAATAGGCTATTTGAAAACTTTACTAGCCAATGTTTGTAGCTAGGGTATGTATGTGCTGTTTCCATGTTTGGATAGGTGTTATTGCAAATAATGACAAATATTTTAGCCAAAATCTGTTATCAATACCACCCTTTAAAATTAGGTTCATTAGTTTTTTCTCCTCTCCTCTAGGTCAGTAGTTCTCAAAGTAGGGGTCGCAGGACAATGAAGAGGGGGTTGCCTTGTGATTTCCAAAAATCTATTTATTTCTTATTAAACCATAAGAATTACCATATTTTATCCATAACCTACTGAAGAGAAAAAAAATAGTTGTTTATATTTACTATATACTATATAGTTACTATAGTAGCGTATAGTTACTAGTTCTATTGGATTGCGACCCCTGGGGTAATTACATTATATTAAAGACACGGCAATAGCATCAGATGCAGCAGATTGATTTGATAATGCCAGGTTAAACTTTCTGGCACATTTACAGCACTGACATACATAAAAAAAAATGTAACAAAAAATAGACTTGGGTCTATTGGTGTGTGTGCGCCATTGCATGCAACGTTTCTGTATTTATAACCACCTCAGAGGATATTGGGGGTTGCGAGTGTTGTGTTCGGTTACAAAGAAGTTCCACAAGGGGTAGCTGTTGTAGTAAAAGTAAAAGATGTAGAATAAAGAGAGAACTAAGAAAGCTGTGTGTGTGTGTGTCTGTGTGTACTTTCTGGTTCATGCTGAGGATTTAACAAATTGGCAACGAGCATGGCAGTTCATCTTCCTCCTACATATTTGCAATGCCCTGGGGAACCTGCAATTCCATTCAGTACATGGGTACTAATGTTTGAGAATTATCTGCTGGCGATTCATGCTGAGGGGGATGACTGGCCTGATACTATAAAGCGTGCTAACATGCTACATTGTCTTGGAACAGAAGCCCAGCGAATCTTCTACACTCTTCCAAATACGGGTACGACATATTCATCTGCACTTACTGCACATTTTGTCTTGAAAGTTAATATTATTGCAGAACATCACAAGATCGGACAGAGAGAGCAAAGACATGACAAAAATATTATGCAATATGTGGCTGCGCTCCGTGGTATGGTGTCTTTATGTGCATTTGCTGATAAAGAAGAGGAAATGTTGCGGGATCAAATTGTTGAGAAAGTGCATAACAGCCGAATTCGGGAACGTTTATTGCTTGAAGCGGATTTAACTTTGGATAAAGCTATACAAATTGCAAATCAGCTTGAAAATGCGATGGCCAATGCAAGCGAGTTTACAAAACATGCTGAAATACTGGTACAGAGACTGTATGTGAAAAAAAGAGAATTGAATGCGCACGAGAACACACAATTAAAGCAACAGAGTCGGATGAGAGCACAGCATGAACGCAGATGCTACCGCTGCAATTCAAGCAGTCATTTAGCAAATTCCAAACAGTGCCCAGCTATAAGTAAAACATGCAAAGCTTGCGGTAAAATGGGACATTTTGCAAAAGTATGCCGCTCAACACGGAAACAAGAGATCAGAGAGATTGAAGTCCCTGAGCTGACTGTTCTGTATATGACTAGCACATCTCCAGCACCAAACAAAATTGTATGTAATGTTCAAATGAGCACACTGTCCGGCACAACAATGCAGGAACTGATTGTGAATACAGGATCCTCTGTATCTTTGTTGCCAGAGGGTTTATACAAGCAATACTTTTCTGACTTGCCTCTGGAACATGTTGATGTGCGTCTTGTCACATATTCTAAGGATAATTTTCCTGTGCTGGGATGCATTAACACTCAGGCAACACACGGACATCGTTCTGTACTTGCTACATTCTGTATTGTGAAAAGTGGAAACCCACTGATGGGTATGGACTTATTATCTTACTTGGATCTGTGTATAAAGGGAAACACAGTACTTGCAGCTAATGAATCTGTGTTCCAGGTGTCAAACTTCACAGCAGCAAGTTTCGGATCTGCAAAGAACTTTGTGCATAAAGTGAAATTGCGTGACAATGTATGGATCTCTGTATGTAATGGATCTTAGGGAACTGATCAAAGCAATTGTTGTGGACAGTTACCCCATTTCACACATGGAGGAACTGTTTTCGCAGCTAAGAGGTGCGGTGATGAAGATAGCAGGGACCTTACAGCCTTCATTACACACGAGGGCCTGTTTCATTACAAAAGAGTCTACTATGGATTAGCTTCAGCCCCAGCAGGATTTCAAAAATTGATGTCCACAATCCTTAAAGATGTTCCAGGCGTTCAATGCTACCTGAATGATGTGATTGTGTTTGGTGACTTTATCGCAAGTCATGATGCTCACCTTAAAACCGTACTGCATAAACTTCAAGAAGCGGGGTTGGGCCTAAATGAGCAGAAATGTAAATTTCATCAGGAAAAACTCACATTTCTGGGTCATACAATTTCTAAAGAGGAATTAATGACAGACAACAGTCACCAGGAGGCAATATGTAATGCTCCACCGCCACAGGATGCGTCTACCCTAAGATCATTCTTAGGTCTTGCAGCATGGTATGCTAAATTCATTCCAAACTTTGCAGTCATAGTAGAACCAATGAGAGATGTGCTCAGAGCAAATTCAGAGTTCAGTTGGACTACCAAAGCTCAGAAGAGTTTTCAGAAGGTCAAAGAACTGATTGTTTCCAGCTCTGCTCTGGCTTTATTTGACCCGGCATTGCCCACAATCGTCACAACAGACGCATCGGATTTTGGTATTGGAGGTGTTCTGACCCAGCTTCATCCAGATAAAGTGGAGAGGACAGTGGCTTTCGCTTCCAGAGCCTTGACTGCTACAGAGAGGAAATATTCAGTAGTTGAAAAAGAAGCTATCGCTTGCGTCTGGACCACTGAGCGTTGGAGAACGTATCTGTGGGGCACAAAATTCAAGTTGAGGTCGGACCATAAAGCACTGACAACCCTCTTGACTACTAAGAGTATGGGAAGGGCTGGACTGAGAGTAGCCCGATGGTCCAGATTGCTTTGCTTTAATTATGATATGGAGTATAAACGTGGTGTTGACAACCAGGTCGCAGACTGTCTGTCCCGATTACCCCTGCTAAATAATACTAACCCAGACTTGGACACTGAACTAAAAAACTGTATCTGTCGTAAGCACTTTGCTATCAGCTGTGCCACTGACCAAATTCGCTACTGAGTGCTTGTCCTGCCCTGAGCTCACCACACTTCGCAAGTATGTGGAGGATGATTGGCCGGCAACAGCTAAAACTCTGCTTGATGACATGATTCCCTACTTTCCAGTAAGAGACGAACTGTCTATTCATGACTCGTATGTGGTGAGAGGAACACAAAGGTTAATTGCACCACCCAGTGTGCGTTCAAGATTGGTTACTCTGGCTCACGAGTGCCATCAAGGAATTGTAAGGACCAAGCAAAGGCTGAGGGAGCCTCCAATTCAGTATCCGACAGGCATGGATGTGATGGGTTCTTTTGAGATAGGTCCTGCAAACTGCCAATATGCTATTACACTAATCGACTATTACTCGAAATGGCCAGAAGTAGCATTCACATCGAACGTGGTCGTGGGGACGGTTATGAACTTCCTTACAGCTGTCTTCAGCCAAAAAAGGAAATCCACTGGAGATTGTTACAGACAACGGCCCTCAATTTCGCTCTTCAGAGTTTAAAGATTTTCTGCAAGAGAAAAATGTCAAACATATTCGCACCTCCATATATCATCCTGAAGGAAATGGAGCAGTGGAACATTGGAATAAAGTGCTGAAAGATGCTATTCTGACTGCACAGTGAGAAGAAGTGCCATGGACTTCCTTTGTAGTAGAATTCTTGCAAACGTACAGAGCTACACCTCATGCCACTACAGGAACGTCTCCTTTTGAGCTCCTGTTTGGAAGAAAAATGAGAACAAAGTTGTCAATTCTCACACAATGCAACAAAACCCCTGCTACAAGGAAATTGAGAGCCATAGTAAAAAAAAACAACTGAAAATGAAAGTGTACGTGGATACAAAACGGAAAGCAGAAATTCCAAAGCTAAGAGAAGGGGACTGTGTACGTGTGAGAAAGCCGGTTCGTGTCAAGAAAGGAACCTCAAAATTCAGTGGCCCTATGCAGATTATCAGAAGACGAGGCAAGCACAGCTATGAACTGAATGATGGACGGACCTGGGATGTGTCTCACCTGGCACCATTACATACAGGACTCAGGTCTGCGGAACAACCAAGTTCTGCCTCAACAACAGAAAATGTTGTTAGTCCAATAAAGCAGCGTTTCAGAAGAAAGCCGAGGTGGCTGGACGACTACGTCACCTAAATTTGACTAAAATAGCAGGATTAGATAGGGTAAAGTTAAGTTAGACTGTTCTAACACCTATCTTTATGGTATTCGTTGGATTAACAAGACATTGTTTGGTAAAAGGATAAAGTATTAATCTCAGGACTAATTAAGTTTTTGGTTTTCTTGTCTATTGGCTGTATAAGTCTGCGAAAGTACAGGTGCTATTCTTAATTAAAGGGGAGATGTTGTGTTCAGTTACAAAGAAGTTCCACAAGGGGGAGCTGTTGTAGTAAAAGTAAAAGATGTAGAATAAAGAGAGGAGAATAAGTTAAGACTAAGAAAGCTGTGTGTGTGTGTGTACTTTCTGGTTCATGCTGAGGATTTAACAGCGAGTCATTAAAATTGTTATTTTGGGGGTCGCGGGCTGAAAAGTTTGCGAACCTGCTCTAGGTTACAGCAGCTGAGTTAACACAGGTGTACCACACTATTAAACAACATCAGCTATAACAGTGCTGCAGAGTTGTAAAAGAGAAAGACTGATTGCATCTGATCTGTTTACACAGATGTGATTGGGGATGTGGCCCCTGCTGCAGTATGCATCTCTTATTTTTTTGTATTAAAAGTGGTAACCCTAGGGACAGCACTACAACACCTGCACAAGTCATCATACGTCATTATGATCTCAACTGCTGTAGTTATTACAGCTGTGTTATTTTTTGGTATTTATCTTCAGGAAATCACTGAAGGCATATATTATGCTATCATAACGATCTAATGTGGCAATAAGATCGTAACTATACTGCACATTTACACAATGGCCATATTTATCAATGTAAACACACCAAAAACAACAATAACATTATAGCAAACACTGTAAAAAGCCCATTCCCAGCCACTAGAGTTTTCTGACAGGATATTCGAGTGTCATCGAGTGACAGAATGTTGTAGGACTGCTGAACAGGAGTTATTATTAGGGATTATAGATTGCGAGATTAGCGGTTTTTATTTTAGCGTTTTTTTATAAAAGCATGACGGTAAAACATGAACGCGGTCATGATTATATTAAAACATGTGTTTGTTTGTTGTAAAAATTCGCAATAATGACAAAAAAAAATACTAATTTGTGGCTCTCCTTACTTCCGGGTGCAGCGAAACTGCCTCTGTAGCAGGTGTATTCTGAGAAATTTTCTTTCGAAGGGGTGTATACCCCTTGCCCTTAGCCCTACGCCTTTAAGCTAAAGAGAATTGGGACACCACAACCCCTTCACATGAATGCGCAAAATGAGGGGTAGGGGTAAGGGGAAGGGCTAAGGGGTAGAACTGGGATTGGGCCTACTGTATGTGTGGATATGTATCGAAACATTGATATTTTTGACAAACTGCAACAAAGTGCTTTGCACACGTGTTTGAATTTTGTAACTTGTACTTTGCACAAACTTCACTACTGAAACTGCCTGTGATTTGTCCGTTTCAGTGCGTAACAGATAGTGAACTTATTATTTGTTCTTTCCATGAGAAAAATGCTATAATGTTTAAGCGGGCCCAATACATCTCCCGATTATCTTACTCAGTCCTCCTGAACTGCTTGTGTTCTTTAAGACTTTGTATTGTATGAATTACGACTGCATGAAACGATATAAAAGGGAAGTGCATTTGGTAATGCGCGCTGAGACGCGTGATGCGCACAGAAATCTGCACTCTATGCCGAATTAGGTTCTCTTTTATCTAATGCAGCTTGAATGGTTTAAAATGATTAAAACTGAATACTTTAATCAAGATTGTAAATGAGTCTGACTTGCCAAAACATGTTTTTAAAGCTCACATTGTATGTATGCTGCTTTCTCAGTTATGAAACGCCTCACAAAAAGGCCCACTCTGCCCCCCCAAAAGACAAAAAGGCCCACCCCCCACCCCCCTCCCATGGAGCCGGGCATGATTATATGGCACAGGTGATGAAGCCACATATGTGAAAAAAATTTAATAAATTATGTTTTAATTTCTAGTTTTTGTGGTAATATTTATCTGTCTGTTTTATTTAATCTTGGATTGCTAATTTTGCCCAATGTTATGCAATTTTTTCTTAAAGGGCCATGAAACCCCCCTGTCTCAGCAGGGTGTTGTCACACCTCTAGTTTGAAAAAAGTCAGGAAAGTTGGGCGTGTCGAGCTCTGGGAGTGTGGGAGTGTCGGGGGAGGGAAAGAGGGTAGGTTTTGCATAGAAGGGAGTTTCCATTTGGCCATGTGCTGATCACAGGCAAAAGAAACACAGAGGCTTTGATACCGCACGGCGAATGGGAGAAAAAAAAATCCTCCGCATTTCTCTGTAACTTATGTACTCGGTAGGTAGCGTCAGAAAGCCGTGTGTGTCTAGACTATCCTGTCACAAAATGCGGCGAAAATCCTGCACGACGAGAATAGTTTGTGTTTACATGTTTACACTCGGAGAGCAGCATTAGCGGATCTTTCAGTCTATAATATTGTACTGTAATATTGCAGTGATATTAACATACTGTAAACTTAGTAACTAAATAATTTTGACTGAGGTATGTCTTTAAAAACTAATAAAGCACTGCTGAAAATACGACAAACTTTGCAATCTGGGTTAAACAAAGAACACTGCACACACTTACCTAATCTGTAGCGACAGGACAATCAAACTGGAGCGGTGTCTTTTTATTTAAAGGAGACACGCGGCAAATCCGGATTTCACCATTTCCAGATGCGAAAAACTCTCGGGTAAAAATGTTCCTTACAAACGCGTTTCTGTTGCGCGTCGCGTGCACTGTAATCCACACGTGAGTCCAGCAGCTCTCTCATAGAGGGAAAATAAAAACAAAACCTTGTTGCAGCACACCGACGACCCATGTCTCCAAATTCTTGTTCTTTCACTTGTTTTAGCAACACAACGTTGCGTCTCTCTGCCGTCTATACAGCGTACAGCGTCTCCGGAGCTATCATGCATATTAATGAAGTTTCGCGTCATACACAATAGAGCGCGCTGATTGGTTTGAAGCACGTCTTCTCATGAATTAATGCCGCTCACTCAAACGCGTCAGAACGTCCTCAAAAAGACAGCCAGCCACTCTCCTGGCTGGATTTACCCCTAAGTATCTCATGGCCGTGACGTAGCTTCAAAAATTCGTTTCAAACCGGAAGAACGAATTTGCTCAAAATAACGCAAAAACAACCAATTTTCACTTTTTAATGCAATATATGTGTCCTAATAGTGTTTATAGCAGCGTGGGACACATATATGACTGTCAACAGCTCAAAAAAAGTGTTTTGGTGTTTCGTGACCCTTTAAGAGCGGGGCACAAAGTAACACTTTTTGATTTTGGTCAAATAATGAACAAAGTAATAGGGTTAAACAAACCATATTTTTTTACCAATAACACACAAGCCTCTCCGACAAATGAGCACTGGTTGTATAATCGCCGGATCTATGGTTTTTGTGCAGTATTGCCAAAAGTACCAGGAGTAAAAATGTTACTATTTACCCCACCTGCGGGGCAAGTTGTAACAAACAGGGGGTTAGTTGTAACACATGCTTACAAAGGCAGATTTCACACAGCTAATTTAATTTAATTTCAGTTTACTTTAAATAGTAGCTATATTTCCTCAGTAATTGGCTCATTTCTTTTTTATTCTACATAGCACAGTATGTTTATTTATTTGTTTATTGGATAAACACTTTTGAATATATTTGCATTATTATCCATTTACTCATTATTATTATACAATGCAATTATTTGCATTATTAGAACTAAAAAAAAATTATATTAAAAAAATATTTTCTATTAAAAAAAAATTATTTAAAAAGTTCTCAACGTTACACTCAAAATTAAAAAAAAATATGTTGTTATTTTAATTGGTGTCCAACGGTGTGTGGCTTAATTGTAATACCCTGTTACAACTAACCCCACTGTGTCATGTTTTCTTCAAAACTGGCTAGCAGTCACTGTGTGTTTTTCACATCTTTCAAAATGGTTTCATCTTTTAGCCTATAAAACGGTGATCACAACAATATAAGATTTTACATTCATACTTTCAGAGATTTTAAATAAAAAAATATTGACTATAATAAAAAGTACTTTTATGCTGCAAAATGGTTTCTCCTGTGTTTCTCATCCAAATTTCGCCTAACTTTTACAATTATTGGCAGGGATATGTCAGCCGGCACTGTGGTGAAAATCACGCAAGCATGCATGGTTTACCCTGAGCAAATACCTTAAAACTTCTTGTTACATTTAACCCCGCGTTACTTTGTGCCCCGCGCTCCCCTATTTTAAGCTAGTAATAATAACAGTAATAATATTGCAATAATTTATTACATATTTTGATGCCATTATGTTTAGTTCTTGACCAGGAACCACCAACTCTTACCTAATAACCAATCAAATGTTCAACATCTTTTAGCATCCTCATCGTTGTCCTGCCTTTGCTGCTTCTGTGCTTGTGCGGCCTTGTGGTTCATCTAAAGCTGTCAATCATAACAGTGCAGTAAGTATTTGGGGGAAGAGGGCAGTGGCGGAGCCAGAGGGATGTCCGGGGTGCCACCCCAAAATTTTATTTGCTGCTGGCAGTTCCTGATGCTGATTGACATCTCAATTGTCTAAAGAAGTTTTTGAATTTTGCCGGCAACGCTCAAGCTATTTTCAAATCAATGACGAGCCGAAGACAATTTTCAAGTAAGACGAACAGTGTTGGGCAGTATCGTTGCTACAAATAGTGACGCTACTAGCTTAACTACATTTCTCAGTAGCGTGGCGGTAGTGTCGGTACATTCTAAATCAATAGCTTTTCAGTAACGTCACTAAGCAAGTAACGTAGAATCGTCCACACAGGCTAGATTTACTGATCACGGATCAGTAAGTGATGGCACCGACATTCACAGAGCTGTAAGGCCGGTGTCTAAGTAAATCCATATGATGGCGAGAATGACAATTTCTTCTTCCTATTTTTCAGTGGTCAACAAAACTTTTTGGTGCGTTACTGCCACCTCTCGCTCTGGGGTGTATTTCCCAAACAACGACGTAACTCGCGGCTGAACTATCATAGTTTGATGCATCATTTGGGGAAAGAACGATGTAGTGACGAGTGTTTCCCAAAACCCGTAGTTTCTCTGTCGCAGATCCATCGCTTGAACCATGTTAGTTATAACGTAAAACGCCCAA
This sequence comes from Danio kyathit, assembly GCA_903798195.1. Classification (NCBI taxonomy): domain Eukaryota; kingdom Metazoa; phylum Chordata; class Actinopteri; order Cypriniformes; family Danionidae; genus Danio; species Danio kyathit. The sequence goes on from LR812536.1 coordinate 44,004,558, forward strand.
TATGATGCTCTAAACGGGGTGGAGTAACTTATTTAGAGAACAACCCCATCATTTCTTTGTGCAAATTATATTGTTTTAAACAAACACGCATTTAAAATAAAATCCAATATTAGTTTTGGTAAAAACATGCACTCGCTTTCCATATTAATTGAAATATACAGTACGTAAATGGCACATATCCTGTGTTTGCTTTATGAGAAGTTGAACATTACATATTCTATTCTAAAACATAAAATCACTTAGAAAAGCTAACACTATTCTAATATCATATATAAATCATATAAATAAATACATAATGAGGCTATTTATTCTAAATATATTTACTTTCATAATAATATTAATGATTATTATGATTATTATTATTATTATTATTATTAAGTAGGATATTGTTTATTTATTTAAAAAAAAATTAAAAGTCTACTTTTACAATTTGACACATGCAAACTACAGCAGAAAGTTCTAACCAACAGGCCCATGTCATATACAGTACAGACACTTAATAAACAACCCACTATAAAATGAAATAATTAACGTATGCTATGTTTTTTTTATTTTCACAAGCTTTGGAGACGTAACATAAATTACGCTTTTAAATAATAACTCTTTCGCCATGAGGCTGTGTTCAAAATGATATCAATGTTTTCAAAGTGCACTGCGAAGGGAGCGCAATTGTAAACATGAAGATTGCTAAAACTGAACTGTAAAAATACTTCGAAAGCAAATTACACCTAAGAGAGATTACCGTAAAGGGCACCTAGGTTACCCTTTTTTCCAGATTTAATATAAGTCTTTTCTGTCCCCAGAATGTGTCTGTAAAGTTTCAGCTCAAAACACCCATCAGATTATTTATTATACCTTTCACGAGATGGTGTTTTATAGCTCTCAATAGATTTTTGCTGTTTTTGTATACTGCGCCTTTAAGGCTAGTCCTCCCCGCCCACCGTTTCCACGTGCCTGCCGCGCGTGCCTCAGTCTCCGCCCTCGGCTGCCTCAGACAACTGACACAGACATAAAGGAAGCAGATCTCACGTAACGTTTGTGACAAAAAATACAGTAAGAGCTTTTTCAATGATTATTTCGTGCATTTGTTGTGTGGATCTGCAGGATGAGTCACACACGATGTCGTTACAAAGTTCACGCACACACACAGACACACACACACAGCGCAGACACACATACACAGACACACACACACACACAGCGCAGACACACATGCACATACATACAGCGGCCGCATTTAGCTTTGCACTGTCTTTGCACGCAAATGTGACAGGACACAGGTTAATATCCACTGATGTATGTATATCTGTTATGTTAATGTACAAAATAAACCTGATTTAACATCCACAAACCGGGATTGAAGTATCTTCTTTTATAATTGTTCTGACACGCGGCTGTGTTGATGAAGTAAAGCTGAAGTAAATTGCTGTAATTCATTACACACATGCACTGTTTTTAAACATTTTAAACTTGTCAAACTCAATCTTGATCACATTTGATGATCCCAGCAAACTGAACAGACCTTTTATTTAGGGTTGATTTGCGCACGTCCTGTCTTGTGGCTATGATTACAAACGTTACTACGGAGACATGTTAATACGCAGCTGTCAATCAATATTGGTGGGCGGGGGGACCGCACTCCTATGTCAAGTTGCGGTTGGTCTCAAAATAGCTCCAATTGGTCCACTGTTTTTATGTTGTTAAATTGAAAAAAAGGACTGGGTGTGTTTATATCACCCCAATATGACAGTATATACACTATACCTACACATATGTCTGTCCAAACAGCTTGAAAAGTAGATTTTTCACCATAGGTGCCCTTTAATGCTTTTTTACTTTTATTAATTCCAACTTTGAATGTTAGAATGTTCTAAATGAATAGGGCATAGGGGGGATAAGTGGGAATAGAACACAGCCAGGAACTATGTTTCTAACTACAGCTCCAGAGGTGTCGTTTCAAGTGCTCAAGTTTGCGAAGCAGTTTGCGAATGTTCGTTGGAATGATGGATTTGGGAAACGGCAAATCAACGAACTATGTTTGTAACGACGAAACTTGCGACCTTAGTTGGCTAACGATGGTTTTGGGAAACGCACCCCTGGTTGGTTATGTTGCCAACCAATTAGACTAATGAGATTTTTTGCTTGATAGAAAAAAAAAGATGACAGAGGAAGAGGAGTTATTTCTCAAGCAGGATTCCTTGTGACAATACCTCGAGAAGTACATGTTAAGATGCAATAACATTAATTCTGATACATTCCATGTTTGTCAGTTATTATATTTAATTTACGATGTTTAAATATTTTGCTATTATGGAGAAGTAATGTTAGGCTAGTTGTTTGTGAGTTAAATTGATTTATAATGGAATAGCCAGCTCATATACTTTCTTCAGAAAAATGTTTTTTAGATCGGTTGCTGATCTAAAAAACTTGCTTGTGCATGTATGATAATAGATAAATGTGTTTCTAACTGGATCAGATGTAACCAGACAATTTAACATAAAAAAGGGCAAGATATCAGACTTCTTTATAAAGAAGCACAAACAATGTGCTTTTTCTTTTAAAATCAGGTCTGTTAGATATCTGCTATGTGTAATTGCAGTGTGTGTGTGTGTGTGTGTGTGTGTGTGTGTGTGTGTGTGTGTGTGTGTGTGTGTGTGTGTGGACCCCATGAAATAGCAGTGGCCACCCCCTGTAAAAAAAATTGTAACTCCGCCACTGGAAGGGGGAATATCAATATTTGTATATGCATAGGCATGACAGACATTATTTGCACATGAAATTACTTTTATATCACATACACAGTTAAAGTCAGAATTATTAGCCCCTTTGATTTTTTTTTTCCTTTTTTAAATATTTCCCAAATGATGTTTAACAGAGCAAGGAATTTTTCACAGTATGTCTGATAATATTTTTTCTTCTGGAGAAAGTCTTATTTGTTTTATCTCAGCTAGAATAAAAGCAGTTTTTAATTTTTTATGAACCATTAAGCCTTTAAATGTCACTTTAAGCTGTGTAGAAGTGTCTTGAAAAATATTTAGTAAAATATTATTTACTGTCATCATGGCAAAGACAAAAGAAATCAGTTATTAGAAATGAGTTATTAAAACTATTATGTTTAGAAATGTGTTGAAAAAAAATCTTCTTTATGTTAAAAAGAAGTTAGGAAAAAAATAAACAGGGGGTCTAATAATTCAGGGGGGCTAATAATTCTGACTTCAACTGTATGTGGATTAACCAAATCACTGTTGCCCATACAGTTTTTTTGTTGTATTTTGTTAGATTTTTGTTGTTGTTGTTTTTACTAGGCTGAATGTCCAGAGAGTCTTTAGGAGCTGTACTCCTTGGAGACCCATTTCTTGCTGAGATACAGGTAATTTTACCTTAAATAATGATATTCATTATTATATTTTTTTTCTGACAATTTTTTCTAATATAACAATAAACAAAAACTTGTTTATTGTTATATAAGCTAATATATAAAAAAATAAAACAAATTTTAAAAGGCACATGAAATTTAGATGTTGTTAAATATGGGCTAAGACAAATAAAATAATATATTGAATTACCACATACAAAAATACATCAATCAATCAATCAATCAATCAATCAATCAGTAGATTAAGAGGCTTGTGCTAGTTGAATTGATAGGTGTTCTAAGACGTATCATAAATGGCCACTAGATAGCAGTTTTAGCCCATGATAAGCCTAGTTGAGCTATATGTTTAGCAACAGAATAAAGCATTTTGACAAAATAACTCAGTCTGTGAGCCTAACCAATACATGGAACCAGGAGAAATAACAGAGAAAAAAGATGATGAATACAATCCATTCACCAGACGAATTGAAGTTGAAATGTCAACGAGAACTGGAAAGTTTTCAAACAAAGTATTGAAATTTATGTGCTTGCCATGAAGCTGGATAGAAATGAACCGAGGAAGATAGCATTGCTCTTAACAGTGGCAGGATGCAGTGCACTGGATGTGTAAATCACGATTGTCTTCAAAGTAGAAGAAAAAGATAAATATGAGGCTGTGATAGAGAACTTTGAACAATACTGTACACAGAGAAAAAAAATTACCTAAGAAATGTATGTCTTCAGAAACAAACTGCAGAAAGAGTCAAAATCCATCAAACAGTATGTTACAGATCAAACATTGAAAAGCCTGACATGCAATTTTGGAAGGCTATGTGACTTCATGATTTGAGATCAAATAGTAATTGGAGTACAAAATACAAAAGTGAGGATGCAACTGTTGAAAGAGACTGACCTCACATTAGGAAGGGCAATAAAAAAATTGTCAAGCATCAGAGTGTGCAGTGGCACAGCTAAAGATTTTCAGCGATGAGAAGAAGACAGCAGAAGTGGATGCAGTTTGAAGTGCTTCAGAAAGAGCCATGTTAAGGAAGAAAAAACAAAAGTTAAAAAAAGGAATCTGTGGATTGTGAGCCACAACCTGTAAGTATTTTTATTTGTTAAAATTTATCTATTACATGTATAGTGTCTAGCGTTAACAGTATGTTGTAGCAAGGATGTAAACAACAGGAAATGCTGTTTGGAACTGTTAACAATTTAGCTACAAATTCATATTTATCTGTCAAACCCCTGTAAGAACCCACAATCTTCAGCAGCGCATGCATTGTCTCTCTGTGGCCGTTTTCCATGCATTCTACATCTCGAATAACAAATTCGCAAAAGATATATGAACGTTTCATATTATTTACACATACTTAATCTGAATATGTGTGAAAGACGCTTGTCAGATTTTATTTTAGAGAGCAGGCATGAGGTTCAGCTGTGTCCTTTAAACTGACTGACAGTATTTACACATCAGATGCACAGCACGTGCTATTAGAGGCATGATGATTTCCTGGTTACGCGCAGCCGATCAATTACGGTTACGTTAGCTGACCAATCAGAGTCTTTCAGAGGAACTAGGAAATATAACAGTCATTTTCATGTTATCTGAGTAGCAGTATATAATCAAAGTAAGATATATGAAAAAATAACGTGATTTTTTTTTTTTTACAAATGAATCATGATCACACATTGCTTTGCATCTTATAAACACAACCAAGCCTTAAAAATAAACTCTGGACCACCCCTTTAATAAAGAAATATAAGAGAAAGACACGAGACGTGCTGTACTGGCCAGGCATGCACAGAGACAGTGCTATTAATGCAAAAATGTAAAGTATGCCAGCGACAAAGATATCAGCAACCTAAAGAGCCCATGAAATCACACAACAAATCAAAGGAACCATGGAGAAAGATTGGAGTAGACTTATTTCAACTAAAAAAGTTTATATAAAGTTATATTTGTTGCTTTGATTCACATTATTCATAATATTCTTAAGGGCACTTTTAGTCAGCGAGTGTTTCAATGCATTGAAAAAATTTAGCAATTAAAACAGCCCTAAACTGACTGAATCCCTGATCAGTGCTCAAGGTAACAAGGGAGCTGACTGAGACCGATTGAGGAGCACCCACGTTATAGCAGCTAACCTAACTCATGTTTACAGAAAGAAAACAACCTCATGGAATGGCGGGAGAAAAATATTGGCATAATTAAAATTAAACATGCAATGTAATGCATTAACTCCTTATCTGACTGACTGCAGCTAATCTCTAGCATGAATCCAGAAGTTAACTTTATGGTTAACATTACACGGTAACGCAATCTTACTGTCAGCTTAGACCTATGAAGTATCAGTTTGTAAACTTGTGCCTATTGCAGTAATGACAATCGTTCCAGCTACAGTTATACATCAGTATATTAATCGAAAGTGCATTTCCAAAGAAAAAACTATTTTGTGGTATATGCTTACCATTTTGGATCTACAATCATCTGAGTAGTCTCCAGGACTGTAGGTGACGCTTCTGCCATTGGATAAATGGATGTATCAGAAAATCGCGCTAGATAATAGGAAGTTGATTTGGGCATGCGCAGACGAAATTGAACATGGGAAAAAACATTTGCGGGACAAAATAGTTTGAAAAACAACAACTTGAGTCTTGAAAACAAACTTCTCAATATGCTGTATGGCAAGTGTTCAGCAAAAAAAAAGAGAAACTTGTAATGTGGATGATGAAGAAAAACACTTTTTAGAAAAAAGGACCTGTTCAACATCTGTTTTTAATTCAGCAAGGATTAAGGAGGAGCTCACATATTGTGCCATGAAATTCATGAAAATGCAGACTGTATCTTAGGGCAAAGGGTTTATTTATTTGGTTGTTAAATAAAATGTATTTGACTGCTTTTCTTCTATTATATATCTTGTATAATAAGTAATGTGGCGGTACTAATCACACCCAATAAGTGCCAAAATGATGTGGCTATAACTTTCACTTCAGAATAGGGGGTCAAATTGCCGTTATTATTACTGCATTAATGACATTATAGCCTTAATTAGCTGCTAACTGTGTTTATTCAACGCAATCTCACGGCAATTCGTAACTTTTTGATTAGTGGCTAATTCGTATGAATTCGTACGATCTAATTCGTACAAATTAGTACGATTTGCTCATTACCCAATGACGGTTGGGGTTAGGGGTGGGGTTAGGTGCCACGCCTCCTTTTAAAAATCGTACATTTTCGTACGACTGAACTCGTACGAATTCGTACGAATTAGCCACTAAACTGACAAAACGTAAAATACTTACATTTTCACGTGAGATCAGGCTGGTTTATTACACTATTTTAGCAATATATAATTGCAAACTGCAAGTGTAAACATAATTACTAGCGTGTTGTTTCTGTTAACTTACACAACGAATCAAAGAAATAATATATGGCTTATAAAATTGTAAATAATGGTTAACATGCCTTTATTTTATTTTCAGGTGATCATGAATTATGAGTTTGCTCATGCTTAACTTTACAAGTTTAACTAAGCTTAATTAATGCATAATTCGGGACGCTTAAAATGTTTCGTTAACCTTTAATTACTAGTGCTTTTGTCTAACTTAACGAATGTGAACAAATTAACCATTAATTAATGCTTATTTTGGACCCTTAATCTAAAATGTTACCAAAAAGGATACAGATATAAAAACTGTTTAAAGTAACTGTAGAATTGAAATAGAACATTCAAAATGTATAAAACATTTAAATATCTAGAATCATAAAACACACACCTCACGCATAGGCAAGTGTAAAGTAGTGAGTTTTCAAGGATGATTTAAACATTCTAATGTTATAGGGGAGAGAGTTCCAGAGCCTTAGAGCCAAGGAAGAGAAAGCGTGGTCACCCATAGACTGCAAACAGGTGGAGGGGAATGTTAAAAGACCATATTTGGAGGAACGAAGGTCACGTGTAGGGGAATACAGTGTTAAAAGTTTAAAGTTAAAAGTGCAATAAAGTCTTTACAGTGCTCAGCAAATGGGGGTCAAATTTTAGATTTCTATCAAATATTACCCTGTCAATATTTTACCCTAAATTATTTCTGTCAAACTAAGTTTTTTAGTTTGGCCTGAACCTCCACGACAGAGCCATCCAGATTTATTGTTAGAGTTTTAGTTTTTGCATAATTGGTTGGAAGAACCAATAAGCATAACCTCTGTTTTGTCAGTATTCAGGCACAGAAAATTTTGGGACATCCATTTTTTAACTTCAAAATACAGTGTTCCAAGAATGTAACAGCTGAAAGATCATTAGGTTTAGAGTAAATGTATATCTGAGTGTCAGTATAAAGGTAGTACTTTAGACCAGTGGTCTCCAACCTTTTCATCACCACGGATTGGTCAATGCTTGACCATTTTATAGCAAACTGGCAGCGGGGGTGGGTTGGTGGTTCGTGGGTTACTAGGCGAACATCAACCGTTTTCTTAGAGGATGACAAGTGGACAAAACATTGCTGTCACTCTGATACAAGTTTTATTTATGGAGAGAATTACTGCAGTGTTTGGGTGTTCTGTGTTTCTCTGAGATAATTAGTCTACCGAAATGTGTATATTTCATTCAAAGTATGAGGCTGCTTGTGCAATTCTTGTCCTGTGTGTTCGCGGCATTCATTCAACTGAGTTTGTCTGGAAGGTGTGAGCATGTCACGCTGCCTGCGCGCGGAAGCCATGCACCTCCATTGGAAATAACGAACTTGCGCAAACTGTAGAAAAGACGCTATATGTGACGGCCCCTAGTCACCGTCATTTGTGATCTCTAGCAGTTGATCTTCTTGCACAGACATGGTGGATTCACCTGATTTACAGATGGGTTGCGGATCTATTCCTAGGCAGTTTGTGGGTTCTTTACTGGGCCTATTTTCCCTTAGAAAAGAAACTTTCCAGAGACGACCGTTTCTTACTAATTTTGCTGCTTGTGGGTTAAATTTGGGCGTTCAACTGATCGAGATATAAGCGAGAGAATACGGTCATTTTTTAAATTAAAGATTTTTTTAAAAATAAAAGATTGTTCATACTCCGATGATAAATAAAATGAAAATAATTAATGATTTCATGTGCGGCCCGATACCAATTCATCCGTGGACCAGTACCAGTCCACAGGCAGGTGGTTGAGCAACATTGCTGTAGACCTAGGGATCCCAGGAGATCACCAAGTGGTGAAATATACATGGAAAAGGGGGCTTAGAGTCGATCCTTGAAGCACACCAAATTTGACTGGGCCCGTGTTAGATTTGAGCCCTCCCATATAGACAAGCTGCGAGCGGTTAAAGATGAATCACTCAAACCACCTAAAAGCGGTGTCCGTGATATCAAAAACTGTTTTAAATGATGCAAGTAAATCCAAGAAAGCCAGATTGGAGAGGATCAAACTAATTATTACAAGAAAGCCAGATTGGAGAGGATCAGACTAATTATTTATTGTGAGTTGTGAGTGCAGTTGAAATGTCACAATTCATTCCAAATTTTGCTAAAAAAAATGGGAGATTTGAGATGGGACGATAGTTGTTTAAACTGTCCTGGTCAGAATCCGTCTTTTTTTAAAGTATGAGTAATAGCAACCATTTTAAGAGAAACAGGCACACTACCAGAAATTAAAGATTCATTGATTATACCTTGTCGTTGCAATTTCAAATATAGATACTCTTACTGATAAAGAGACAAAGTCTTACAAGGTTTGCTTCCATGATTTTACTAATTGCAAAGAATAGGTCCGACAATCATACAGGAACACTGGTTGCTGTAGTGTGCGACACACAGGCTTACCAGACACCAGGTTTTATCTTCTTTCCCCTGCTTCAAGGCCCATTTTGCCACAGTTGACACCCAGTTCTCTTTAGAGTATTACATTTTAAAGCCAGGATTTACACTTATTAAATGCATATGTTTAAAAGCAGAGGACCACCTTCTGAATGACCCTTCTTGTAATTGTTTTTGTATCATCTTTGTGTCATTTTGTATCATAGGAAGGCATATGTTTCTTAATATATGTGATGTTTCTTGTAAAAAAGAGAAGTTTTATAGAAATCAATGTTTTAGTAATAATTAAAAGATTTTTTCCACCACAACCTAAAAAAAATTGATCACAGTGCTTAACTGTGTAGGGTAAGTTGAGGGAATTATTTCCTTTCAGCAATTTGTTTATGACCTGAAAAAATTTTCTGGAGTTATCTTTATTACTGGAGATTATGTGAGAGACATGTTGAGAGCTATAGGTATAAATTCTGCTCTGTACTTAACTAAAGAGTCTTTCCAAGCAATGTAATGTACAATCAAGTCAGAAAGACGCCATCTACACTCTAATTTACGACATGAAGAGCAGAGTTTAAAACAGACTTTGTCATCAAGGGAGTCAGATGAAGAGAGACCACTTAAAGAGCTTTCAATAAAAGCAAAAAAAAATTCCATTTATGAAAATTTACTAAATGTAACAAAGGCATGTTTGTACATGAGAGACCCAGATTGAAAAGAATAGCCAAATGGTCTGATAGCCCAAGATCTAGAGGAGTATGCAAAGAGGTAAGTGCACTTAAGTCAAAACACAAATAGTAAGTCCTTAGATATTCTAAACTTTGTGCCTACATGAACATGGTCAGCAAATTTAGACATAAATTCAGACATTGTTAGGCTTAGGAGGTCTGTAAATTGTGACAATTACAGTAGATATGGGTTTAGAAACCCTCAAAACCAAGCATTCAAGGGAATAAAACTTTGGAGTGACCACTGGGCTAATTTCTAAGAGTTTATTAAATAGTACAATAATACCACCAACTCTGCCAGAGAGTCTAGGAGAATCTTATAAATCATATCCTGCTGGGGTCAGTTCATTAAATAAAAGACCATCTGATTGCGAGTGCCCAGCCTGATCTCACGAGGAAACGTAAGTAGTTCACGTTTTGTCAGTTTAGTGACTAATTCGTACGAGTTCAACCCCACCCCTAACCCCAACCGTCATTTGGTGATGAGCAAATCGTACTAATTTGTACGAATTAGATCGTACGAATTCATATGAATTAGCCACAAAATCAAAAAGTTACGAACTGCCGTGAGATTGCGTTGGAGTGCCAGGTTTCAGTCAAGCATAACAGATCTAGCTCTTATTCCACCACAATATCTGACCGCATAAGAAACGTGCTGTTAACAGAGGGCACAATAAACAGCACTGCTTTGGCCGTAGGCAGGCTTGAAGAATCTGAAAGAGATCGTAAAGGATGCTTAGTGCATTGTAGTGCCGACAGATTATTCAGATCAGATTATACAGATCTATCACATCTGCAACGAAGATGTCACATCTGTAACTATAGTTTTTCCTCATGAATGCAAAAACTAAATAAAATAAATTATGTATGTTCCACAGAGAGCCAACTTTTTATCTTTTTGACTTTTATCATTTGTTTTGCCTGAACTCCGTGGTTAAGAGTTTAATAATATATAGAAACATGTTTCAATATACTGCTACTTTCTAGTACATTCTGTGTATTTATGTTTTATGTTTTTACTGCAAATTGTGTTTATTGGAGTTGATTGCTCTCCACCAAAATGACCAGTTCAATGGGGCTCATACTTTCCAATAAGGCAGAGTGCATTAACTTAAGAACATTGTCTGTTGTTATTTCATTTACACTCTCAGAAATAAAGGTTCAAGATCTGTCACTAGGGTGGTACCATTTTAAAAGGGACACAATTGTACTTAAAAGTTCCATATTGGTACCTTAAAGTATTAGTACCTAAACATTTCAAAAGGTAAACATTTGAAGAGTTCAGATGCAAAAACCACTAAGTGCCATCTGAAATTTCCATTGAAAATGAGCATTTTTTTCAGCCTCCTTTGTTTATTTTAAGATATTTCACTTGAAAGACCAGGAAAAGAACTTATTCTTTGCCATAAGAATGAACATACTGTACACACAGGAGCTTGATAAAAATGTTCATTTTAGAGGAAAATTTCAGACGGCATTTAGCGGTTTTTGCATCTAAACTCTTCATTTGTACTTTTTCCGTCTTAATATGTACCTCTGAGGTATTAATAATGACCCTTTAGATACAAATGTGTAACTTTTGAAAAGGTACCACCCCAGTGCCAGCTCTTGTACCTTTATTTCTAAGAGTGTTAAATAAGCACTTTAGGTGCAAGTGTTCTGATGTTTAGCAGACCCCAGAATATATCCATAGAATCAGAAGGTCCATATTTGCATTTGAATATTAGTCAGCTCTGCTTTGATGCTCTGCAGCTTAGTGCCTGCTCTTTCACTCCATACAAACACATGCATACACACACTTTGTTTAGTGAAGACATTATATAGGCTTCCATCAAGTTAACGATAGGGTATGTGGTGTAATTCTTACGCTAAAATCAAACCTCACATAAATAAGTGCAAATCATTAAATACTAATAAAAACATGTTCTGGTCATGTTCTGTATTCACACACACACACACACACACGCACACACACACATTCAGAGAGAAAGAGAGAGAGAGAGAGGCTTGCTGTATAGTAATTTCAATGTACCAAACTCTTAATTATTAATCTATGCAATGGTTTATCCATATTTTTATTATATGGCACCTTCTAATCTAGTTATTTTGGTGTAGGTAACTCAAAAGTATTACAGGAGTAATGTAAAACATTCCAATTCTTAGACAATATTCATTTACTCACTATCTTTCAGCTTAGTCCCTGATTTATCTGGGGTCACTACAGCGGAATGTACTGTCAATTACTTTGGCGTATGTTTTAGGCGGCAGATGCCCTTTCACCTTACTGTATTCATGTATTCCCAGCTGGGCAACAGTGCTAACCACTGGGCCGCCATGCTGCTCGAGACAATAATATTTTAAGGAAAATTATTTACTTTTAAATGTCAGTAACAATAAATCTACTATAGTTTATAGTATACATTTGCACAGTTTGACAGTAACTTACACAACACTGCATGTAACTTGCTTGATCCATTTGCTGTAATTGCCTAAATTTTCCCAGTCGACGGAACACAGCATTCTCTGTAAATATCTAAACATGTGTTTTAGGGGCTGACAAAATTTTTTTATTTTTGCACTCAATCAGCACACATGTATTATGCTTTTTTAAAAAACTCTTTTTTGCTATAAAATTTGTTACATTTATTTTTGTTATTTGCTATTATTTGTTATTTCTAAAGTTGTTTTTTTGCATTTCTCCACCACCCTCTTCCCTCACAAATATGTTGTTTTCCTCTTGGGTGCTCTTTTGCTCAAGGCAAATTTAAATCTACAAAAGGGGAGTTATCATCTGACCCTTCTTCTTTGCAGGATAAATTACTAGCCTGCTCTTTATTACTCACTGTATGTGTGTGTTTAGGTAAAATGATGGGTTTTATTATATGGTTATGGTTGGGGGGATATATTGTTGAGATGGTCAGGGTTTGTAATGCAAACCCCACCTGTAGTCTAAAGAAAAGTTTTGTCTCAGAAAGCTTGTATAAAGAGGGTGATGTGATAATTGGTGGTTTGTTTCCAGTTCATGTTCAATCCCCAGTGCCTGATCCTGCTTTTACTCAACAACAGCATGGTTCTAACTGCCAGGGGTGAGTAGTGTATGTGTTAAAACAACCTTGAGGTTTGTATTATAAACTTCTTTAAAAAACCTAAATAGTAGTAGAACAACTTTGTGTTAAAAGGTGTTAACAATGATTTTATAATGACATGCATACAGTATATTAAGAGCTACAATACAAGGAACACACTTCCTTCTTGAATCCAACATCACTCATTAAATGTTACTTTGTTTTTATTTTTATTTTTTTTAATCAGTGTTGACCTTCGATCATATCGCTGGCTCAGAGCTTTGATCTTCACTGTGGATGAGATTAATAGGGACCCTGTCCTGCTACCGAATGTTACTCTGGGTTACCTGGTAGCTGATACTTGCTTAGCTGAGAGTACAACACTGAGTGCTGCTTTAGCCCTGGTAACAGGGGAAGAAACAACAGTGTTGAGCACAGAATGCGTTGAAGCCCCAATGGTTCCTGTCATTATTGGTGATGCTCGCTCCTCTGCCTCGGTGGTGGTGGCAGACACACTGGGAGTGTTTGATATCCCTATGGTATGTTGAAATGTAATGTTTAATTATATTAAAGAAATGCTTCCCTTTCCAAAACACTTGAATCTGTGTTTTGTTTTCCAGGTGAGTTATTTTGCATCATGTGCTTGTCTCAGTGACAAGCACAGATTTCACACTTTTCTACGCACTGTCCCTAGTGATGCCTTCCAGGCCAAGGCCATGGCCCGTCTGCTTCATCTGCTAGACTGGAACTGGGTGGGGGTGGTTGCAGGGGATGATGAATATGGTAAAAGTGGCTCACACCTGCTTTTAAAAGAGCTGGAAGGTACAGGGGTCTGTGTGGACTATGTGGAAGTCATTCCTAAATCCCATTCTCAGAGCAGGATCAAGCAGATTATGGAGAGGATCCAGAGTTCCACAGCAAGTGTGGTGGTGACATTTGCCATCGGGCCAGACCTTGAAGTTATCTTCAGAGAAATGGTGGTGCAGAATGTGACCAATAGGCAGTGGATAGCAACAGAGGCATGGAGCACTACTGTTCAGTACTCTGACCCAGCAAGCATTCCTCTCCTAGCTGGTACCATTGGCTTTGCTTTGCGCAGAGCTGAAATTAAGGGGCTTGGTGCTTTTCTCACCCAGCTGAACCCTGTGAAACAGTCAAATGAACCATTTGTAAAAGATGTATGGGAAGAAATTTTTGGGTGCTCCTTAGCACATGACTGGCAGCCTTCATTTAAAAGACCAAAGTGCACAGGGTCAGAGAATGTGGAAAAACATGGCCGCATCTACACAGATGTTTCACAGCTGAGAGTCACTTACAATGTGTATAAGGCTGTGTATGCCATTGCCAATGCTCTTCACAACATGATTGCCTGCCAGCCAGGTAGGGGCCCATTTGAAAATGGACAGTGTCCAGATGCAACTCAAGTAAAGCCAAGGCAGGTACAGACATTAGAGAATTCTTAAAAGTTTAATTAACATTAAAACCATTTAATTTATTTAATTTAGTTTTATTGTATCAAAATTATCTGGTTTTAGAGGTAGAAATACTAGCTTTAATTTGTATTATTATTATTTTAATAATTTATGCCTCTTAGCTTCTCCACTACCTAAATGCAGTAAACTTCACAACAACAGTGGGAGAGCTGGTCTATTTTGAAAATAATGGTGAGCCGTCTGCCTCTTATGACATTATGAATTGGTATGTCAATAAAAGTGGAGAAGTAAATTTTGTCCAGGTGGGACAGTTTGATGCAGCCAAAGGACCAGGCCAGGAGCTGAACATAAACATTGAAAAAGTGATTTGGGGAGGGGGCTGGGCTAACCAGGTAAGACTTCAGTTAAAAGGAATTATTATTGTTATTACTTGATAAAAAAACAACATATGTGGACATGCCATACCCATTCATAATGTTTATAAGTTATCTGAAGAATAGATTTTTAGATACAGTTAAAACTGGCTAAGCCATTGTTAAGAACTTAAAGAAAAATTTAACTTTTACTTTATTTATTTTTTGTTTGTTTTGTGAAAGGGCACTATGTTGTTATTGTTATTTTATCTGTTAAGGTCCATCATGAATTTTTTGAAATGTTGGTAAAGAGGCAAAACAAATCAGCAGGCAGGAAATAGACAGAATTTCAGTGGTATGAATCTACTCCCAAACAAAAGAGTTTAGTGCATTTATCAGTACTATTTTTCTTCATCCTGCAGTTACTACTTTATAGAGGTATGCATATTTTTTCCTACCTACAGTGATTGGCAAAGTAGACTAATCAGTCCAATACACCCGTCCAATTAAATCATGCATAGAAAAATCACATCAAACAGACTTCACCAATTTATAAATGTACAGTGTGGAAGAAAAAGTTTCCAAGTACATACAAAAACATTACATACAATAATAAAGACTCCATGCCACTGATGAGAAGATGAAAGGTGATCTTTAAACAATAACTAATTGCTATACAGAATGCTATATTTTAAATATATCTACAAATAGCATGTATTCTATCAGTGCAGCACAAGCTTGGTTTGAGGCACCAACTGCTGAAATCTTAGTTAATCGAGGTTCAAAGTGGATGATAAACATTTACACATCACAGCTAGCTTTTTGCCGCTTACGTCACACAGATTTCACTCCCATGTAGATGGATCAACCTGCTTTTTGTAAGCTTATTATATGTATATATTAATTTAATGTGTTTTCACATTAAATTAATATGATATATTTAAATTATAGTCCATTTATAGTCCAATGGCAAACATTAAAATCTCACACTTAGAAAAACCCTCACAAGAAAATGGGACTGATGTAAGCTACATTTTATATTTTCACACTAATATTAATTTTCACAGCATATTTACTACTCATAACCCTTGAGTATGTTTAGAAAGCCACTTTATTGAAATACAGCCTTTTACAATCATATATATATATATATATATATATATATATATATATATATATATATATATATATGTACTTTTACAAGCACAACATTGCTGCATTTACTAAATATACAAATTAAAAGGATGTCTATATATTGAAAAAAAACAAAAAGAAAATGTTCCTATTGTTTCATTTAATGTAAATCTATTCAAAAGTGATTTTTAACAGTAACATATATAGTATATAAGACCAATTTAAAAAATCCTTGTGAGAATGGATAGCCTTGTGAATGAATCTTTGATTTTGTATCAGAATGAGTTCCCTTTTAAATTCTTTTTGCTCTTTTTTTACTAGTTAGTTTTAGTTTAGCTGTTTAGTTGATATGGTGACAGATAGTGTTGGTAAAAGTAGCTTGGAGTCTGAAGTTTCTTCCTCAATTATTCAGGTTCCTGTGTCTGTATGCAGTGTGAGCTGTCTTCCAGGCACTAGAAAGGTTGTACAAAAAAGAAAACCTATCTGCTGTTTTGACTGCATCCCTTGTGCAGCTGGTGAAATCAGCAACATGTCAGGTACTAGTAAACTTTATTCATTCATTCATTCATTTTCTTTTTCGGCTTAGTCCCTTTATTAATCCAGGGTCGCCACAGCAGAATGAACCGCCAACTTTTCCAGCATACGTTTTATGCTCTAGCCCTCTAGCTCTAGCTTTAGCCCTTCCAGCCACAACCCATAACTGGGAAATAGTAAACTTTAAAAAAAACATTATTTTCTAAATAATGACAAGATTGCCATTGTACATTCGTATTTACAAGATGACAACTGCTCTTTACTTCTGACTAGGAACACATTTACTATGCATCATGTCTTCTTCTGTGTCATTCAGACTCTACAGAGTGTACGAGATGCCCTGAGAAGTTCTGGTCAAACACAGAAAAAACTAGGTGTATCCCAAAGTTTGTAGAATTTCTGTCCCTACAAGATACCATGGGAATTGTGCTGACAGTCTTATCTGTCACTGGGGCTACACTAACTACAACTGTTCTGGCAACTTTTTTCCATCATCGTGACACGCCACTTGTGCGAGCCAACAACTCAGAGCTGAGCTTCCTGTTATTGATGTCACTCACACTTTGTTTCCTGTGTGCTCTAGTTTTTATTGGCCGGCCTGCAGCATGGAACTGCATGTTACGTCACACTTTATTTGGAGTGAGTTTTGTTACCTGTATTGGTTGTATCCTCAGTAAGACTGTGGTGGTGCTGGTAGCTTTTCGAGCTACTCGGCCTGGATCTAATTTGATGCAGTACTTTGGACCCATCCAGCAGAGGGCAGCAATCTTCATTTGCACGCTGGTTCAGGTTGTCATATGTTTGCTTTGGCTACTGCTGGATCCCCCTCTGCCCGCAGAGAGTGCAGGGGAGTTTGGTGCTCGATTGATCCTGCAGTGCACAGTGGGATCTGTTGTGGGCTTTGTATTTGTGCTGGGGTACATTGGTATGTTAGCAGTTGTCTGCTTCTTGTTGGCTTTCTTTGCTAGAAAGCTTCCAGACAATTTCAATGAAGCTAAATTCATTACTTTTAGCATGTTCATTTTTTGTGCTGTGTGGGCTGCATTTGTGCCGGCATATATCAGTTCCCCAGGGAAGTATACAGTGGCTGTAGAGATTTTTGCTATTTTGGCTTCCAGTTATGGCCTGTTAATTTGTATATTTACTCCAAAATGTTACATCATTCTGCTTAAACCTGAGAAAAACACAAAAAAGACCATGATGGCTAGATAAGGCTCACAAGTAAAAGAAATATGTGAGAAGGCAACATTTTTCCTTGAGTAAAATCCCAACAAATAAATAATTAATTGAATGGGTGTCGCCAGGCCAATATCTACTCAATATCTCTTTAGCAAATAATATAAATATTACAAACGTAAACATTAGCTGAGCAGCATACATTGTAACACTATGTCCTAAAAACATGCAGCGCAACAAGATTCCAGTGAAAAGCAAATTGACTATCTGCACCAGACGCAAAATGACAGAAACATTTAAATAAGCTACAGGCTTCAGAAGCACATAATAATGCACCACACTTCAACAAATGGTGATGTTTAGAATCAAATTAATACACATTAAACCTCTTTAACATTATTAAATGTACATGCTGAGTGACTGATATTTGTTAGATGGCACTGTCACAGTTAACATTAATTTTCAAATGTTTATTTTATTTTTAAGATCTGAGGTAAAACTATCTGCTGCTGCTTTCAGTATGCCAACAAATGTCATGTAAAATAATATTCAAACTTACATTTGTAGCATTTACCAAGGAAAAAACATATCAATACCTGAGGTGATCGCGGAGTAATTATGCTGTTCATTCGTGGGAAATAGAAAGAGATTCTAAAATAGAAATTTCAGGTGGTAAAGGTTTGGACAAAAAGAAGACATAAAAGATTCCTTTTGTCACATGAAGCCACATGTGGTTATGGTGTAGGCTTGATAGTCAGGCATGCTTGCTTGATTTCGTGATGTTATTGTTTGCCTGGGGTCCGTTCTTCGTACCTTGCTTAAATGATCCAAGATGATTTGAAAGATCCTGTCTATTTTCATCTTGATAACTGATCTCTGGCTAATTCAAACAAGTTCGCAAATCAGATTAGAATGTCTGGATGAACTGATCTGAGATTGCTGCGCGTGTTGTGAAGGACAGATCTATCGATCCTCGAAATCATGATCAGCAATCCAACGAATGGCTGCCGGCACAGCATCATAATGACATAATCTGATTAATATTCAATTATCCATGTGAGCAAAATTACATTCAATTTGTAGTAAACTGTTTGTTAAATATGATGCGCAATAACTTTTTTCTTGACACATGAAAGTGTAAGCTAGCAGCCCACAACAAATCTGTTGTGGGCTGCCGGCTTTACACTGAAATGTGTCAAGAGTATTTAGGCAATTTTATTTAGTTTTACGTTTCCGATCGGATTTTCTTTATTATAGTAGCCCAGGCCTATTCAAGTGACTTAACCGGCATAAGGAATTTAAATTCATTTTGCATCAAAAAGCATTTTGATATTGGTAAAGGTGTCTGCAACTTTTTGAAGCAGCAAATCACCATCATATTAGCTGTCAAAACATGTGCATGACTGCATAAATTATTATTCTTTTATAAAACAAACAAAAAACAGTCGAATAATGTGCATGTTTATTTTCACACACAAATTGTACTAAAGCTGGGTCGGTACCTTAAAATAGTACATGTTTTTGTCTAAAAAGTCAATATTAATAAATGTTCTCTTTGATTCCCTTGGGGAGAACCACCCCATTTTTGTACTTTTATTTTGGAGTGCAGATTGCATAAGTTTTATTTATTAATTTTTTTTACTTATATGTATATAAACTGAACTGAACTTAATCTCTGAAAACTGAACTGACACTGTTTCAATTCACTATAATCTTCCATGTGAAGCTGCTTTGACACAATCCACATTGTATAAGCGCTATACAAATAAAGATGAATTGAATTGAATAAACATAAATATTATTAATTATTAATTAATAATTTAAAATTAAATATTATTATTCATTCGTTCATTTTCTTTTTGGCTTAGTCCCATTATTAATCCAGGGTCGCTACAGCAGAATGAACCGCCAACTTATCCAGCACATGTTTTACGCAGCGGATGCCCTTCCAGCTGCAACCCATCTCTGGGAAACATTCATACACACTCATTCACACTCACACACTACAGACAATTTAGCCTACCCAATTCACCTGTACCGCATGTCTTTGGACTGTGGGGGAAAACCGGAGCACCCGAAGGAAACCCACATGAACACAGGGAGAACATGCAAACTCCACACAGAAACCCAAACTGACCCAGCTGAGGCTCGAACCAGCCACCTTCTTGCTGTGAGGTGACAGCACTACCTACTGCGCCACTGCGTCACCTTAAATATTAATAATTATTATAAATTATAAATGTATATATAATTTTTTTTATTACTATTTTCCCAAGTGTATACAACCCATAGGTTACTACTGTAAAAAAAATATTAGCATTCGGTACATACTTTAATCTCCTTTGCTTGAAATGAGCTGATCTAATCTGGTTTATATAAAATGAGCCTGCTCCCTAGCAGGTTTGTGCTACCAGAACTGTTGCTATGACAACAACTCTCGGATGAGTTTTGAAGAACGAAACGATCCTGAATCATGTCAAATTGTCAATAACCATATCCAGCTAATTAAGTAATCCACGTACGAAGAATGGACCCCTGGAGTCATCAGGGAATTGTTTTGATAATTAATTGCAATATCTAGTTCAACAACTGGGTGTCAATATTACATACTGCACCTTTAATGTTCAATTCAATTGATCTTTATTTCTATAGCGTTTTTACAATGTAGATTGTGTCAAAGCAGCTTAACATAAAATATTAGAATAAATTGAAACAGTGTCAGTCTAGTTTTCAGAGTTTAAGTTCACTTTAGGTTAGTTCAATGTGGTTTAATTTTCACTGCTGAGAGTCCAAACACTGAAGAGCAAATCCATCGATGCGCAGCTCCACAAGTCCCAAACCATGCAAGTCAGCGGCGAGGAACAAACTTCACCAATTGGCGAAAGTGAAGGAAAACAAATCTTGAGAGAAGCCAGGCTCAGTTGGGCACGACCATTACTTCTATGGCCAAACTTCTTGTCCAGAGCTGCAGTCTAGGCGCCGGAGGCTGGAGAACACTGGGCGTCCATCGTGGAGAAGCTGCAGGTGGGAGAGGGTTGCTATCAAAAATCACCCCCAAATTTTTGACTGAAGATGAGGACTGAACTAAGAATCCATCAACGGTTAGACAGTGTTCTAGGTTTTTGCATGTGAGGTTTTTGGGTCCAATAAGCAAGACCTCAATTTTATCTGAATTTAGTAATAGGAAGTTATTAGTCATCCAATTGTTTATATCAGCTATACAATCTGTTAATTTCATAAATTCATACAAATTATCAGGTTGAGATGAGATATAAAGTTGTGTATCATCAGCATAAAAGTGAATAACTTTATGCTTTTTAATGATATTGCATAGCGGTAGCATATATAGTGTAAAAAGTACAGGACCAAGAACTGAGCTTTGTGGTACCCCACAGTGTACTTTTGATCTGTATAATGCCTCTTCATTATCTTATACAAATTGATAACG
This sequence comes from Danio kyathit, assembly GCA_903798195.1. Classification (NCBI taxonomy): domain Eukaryota; kingdom Metazoa; phylum Chordata; class Actinopteri; order Cypriniformes; family Danionidae; genus Danio; species Danio kyathit. Next base: position 44,025,578 of record LR812536.1, read on the forward strand.
TTTAGATAGATAAGACCTGAACCAGGCCAATGCAGTTCCTGTAATACCAACATCATTTTCAAGCCTATCAAGGAGAATATTATGATTGATCGTATCAAATGCAGCACTGAGGTCCAATAACACTAAGAGAGAAATGTAACCACGATCGGACGACAGAAGGAGGTCATTTGTAACCCTTAGAAGTGCTGTTTCTGTGAAATGCACAGAATTTCAATCTGGATTTAGAAATCCAAATTGAAATTTTTCATAAATATTGTTTCTTTGTAGGAAGGAACGTAGTTGAGCAGATATGACTTTTTCTAGTATCTCTGATAGAAAAGGCAGGGTTGAAAGGGGTCTATAATTTACTAGTTCTTTGGGATCAAGCTGTGTTTTTTTTAATAAGAGGCTTAATGACAGCTAGTTTAAACGTTTTAGGAACATATCCTAAAAGTAGGGATGAATTCAAAACATTAAGAACAGGTTCAGAAACTTCTGAAAACAATTGTTTTAATCATTTGTTTGGTATAGGATCTAGATGATTAAATGATTAAAACAATAGACATTAAAACAATAGACATTGTTGACTTGGAGGAATTTAGCAGTTTAGACAGTTCTTCCTCACGTACTGCTGAAAAAGTTTGAAGTTTATCCATTAACGGTCTACAGTTCTCTAAATGGGCAATGCTGCAGGAGGCAGATTGATGGTACTTATTTTATCTCTGATATCATAAATCTTGCATGTGAAAAAATTCATAAAGTCATTACTGCTGTGTTGAGAAATGCATGTTGATGCTTAATTACATTGGCTACTGTGTTAAACAGGACCCTAGGGTTGTGCTTATTTTCTTCTATAAAAGTTGAAAAATAAGCAGATCTGGCAGACATTAAAGCTTTTCTAATATTAAGTATACTTTCTTACCAGCCCAAACAAAAAACCTCTAGTTTTGATTTCTTCCATCTACATTCCATTTTCCGGGCTGCTTTCTTTAAGGCTTGTGTTTGCTCATTGTGCCATGGCGTCAGATTTTTAAATTAAAGATTAAATAGTGATCTGACATTGTCAATATCGAAACCATGTGATAATATTAGGTCTAAGGTATAATTATTCCAATGAGTAGTCCCTGAGACAGTACTTATATATACATATGTGCATTACATTTATCTAAATTAAATTGAAGCATTTTGGCGACGTCGTGGCGCAGTAGCCTCACACCGAGAAAGTCGCTGGTTCAAGCCTCGGCTGTGTCAGTTGCTGTTTCTGTGTGGAGTTTGCATGTTCTCCCCGCATTCGCGGGAGTTTCCTCCGGGTGCTCCGGTTTCCGCCAGAGTCCAAAAACATGTGGTACAGGTGAATTGGGTAGGCTAAATTGTCCATAGTGTATGAGTGTGAATAGATGTTTCCTAGAGATGGGTTGCAGCTGGAAGGGCATCCGCTGCGTAAAACGTGCTGGATAAGTTGGCGGTTCATTCCGCTGTGGCAACCCCGGATCAATAAAGAGACTAAGCCGAAAAGAAAATGAATGAATAAATGAATGAAATAGAAACATTTCTGATTTAACTAGAAGTACACCAGCATTTTACATTACTCTCATTTCTGTCCACAATTTGAAATATTGTGGCTTTTTATGCACTATTCTTCATATGTGTAAGAATAGGTTATTTAACTACAGTGGTTCTAACTGTAGTTCTAATGAATTACTAAATTGGTTATTAGTATGATGGTTGAAAAACTACATTACTAGTCAAACCATCCATCTCCAAAATCTTATACAAAAAATGGAAATAAGCAGTTATAATAGCTAAATATGTGAGAGCATTGTCATTATGTGATTATAATGTATTGCAATATGGAGCAATTAAGTGTTACATTTAAATATAAAAGAAATTCTCAAAATACTTGAAAATAAAATTATTTATTAACAATATGTTGCTATGGTTACACTGAATTAGTTACAAAATTACTCTTTAAAATGATAAATCATATGAAATTCTAAAACATATTCTTAATTGTTCTCAGCTTAAATGTAAAATAAAATTAGAGAGAGGGAGAGAGACAACGACAGAGAGTAGGTTCAAAGAGAGAGCCAGAGCAGAAAAGAGAGGGAGAAAAAGTTATATTAGCCATGTTTACACCTAAAGCAAGCATGCCAGTTGCATTTCCACAGTCACTTCTGCAGCTTAATAGGGCCAAAGAGGGGCTTCCTCTGGGCCAGCTGGGGCTTTGGGGTGGAGTGAAAGCAAAGGCGTGTGCTGAAGATGGTGCCACCATTTCACTAGTTTTTTGTGATCTGCCTTTTGTTTCCCTTTTAAATTTAAGGGTGTTACAAAATATAATCCTTAAAGTAGTTTTAATTTAATAAGTGATATTTCTTTTCTGAGTGCTCCTTCTGAAGATGTTGTTTCAATAACATAATAATCTTTCCACACAGTTGCCGCATGAGCGGTTGGGTTTATTTATTTATTTTGGAGATGATACAAAATATGAATATAACAGAAAAACATACAAATTTACAAATTACATATCAACTTTTGTAGTGTTACAACACAATAGTATGACATTAGATCTAGATAAAATAGCTTAAGCTATATTAAAACAATCAAAGAAATACAAATATTAGATATAATAAAAGGTAGGCTAGCCTAAATAATTAAACCAATATAAAACAAACAAAAGCTATAACAAAATTTACGCCTATATAATACATTGATTCATTTTCTTGTCGGCTTAGTCCCTTTATTTCTATATAATACAAATAAATTGAAAAGTTAAAAAGTCAATTTGAACTTTCTTTTTGCAAAAGCCTATCTGAAAAAGGAATCTTTAGATCTTTTATAAAAAGAATAAACAATGGAGGAGTTTTGAAATATTATTTATAAAGTATTTGGATAATGATATTTTAAATCACCAGCCTAGGCTTATATCTAGGAGTGAAATCATCAGCAACTACCTTTTTTTGTGTCATCCAGTCTTGCTCTGCTTTCCAAACAGACTGCATGTAAAAATGTTCTGTCCTCAAACAAATGGATGCATTTGTTGTAGATAGCTGCTGTGATGCGAGCGCAATGGAAATAGAGTCTATATTTTTTAAAGACAAAACCTGCTCTTATGTCCTGAAACCCTTAACGGTTTCCTTTATTAAAGATAACTGAATAATATGCAACACCCTTACATTTTTCTCTTAAATAAGAGGGACTTTGCCTATTAAGTGTCATATAGCCTAGCCCATGGGGGAAAAAACTTCATATATTTTAGGGCTCTCTGGAGCATTTGGGCTGAATGCTTGATGGCTACCAAAACGAGGATGTTATTAAATACATTTTACCTATACTAAGTTATTACTGGAGAATTTCTATAGTTTTGTATTATGGGTTGTGTTATCGTCCCTTGGTTAGTCTCGAGATGCATGATGCCAACAGTTGGTCGGCAAGTTAATGAATATAAATGAATAAAAATACATATGTGTATAGACATATAATTTAATGCTGTGCCTTAATTCATTCATTCATTTTCATTCAGCTTAGTCATGATTTTGGCCTCACTGCTCAAGTTCTTGAGCTATTGGCCTGGCCTAATGAAAGCCCTTGCTCGCACTGGCCCGACAGTGGAAATTCGGCTAATTTAGTTTTGTCTTTTTCTTGACCATGTTACCAAAGCCCGAATATTAAGACATTCAAACTAACCAATGAAGAGCTTCATCAATATGAAAATTCTCTGTAAAACACATGAAATCCACACACATCTCAGCCAGTCCCTGATTGTTATCAGCACTTCTGCTTTAGAATCTGTATGGGCCTTTTTGGTGAAAAAGACATTATTTGTAATAATAACAAATGCATATGATAATGTTCATCCTTTCATTTGTATTAAACTGCTCTGACATAGTCCACATTGTAAAAAGTGTTATAGGAATAAAGATGAATTGAATTATAAACCAATGAATGAAACATAAATGATAAACAAAATGACCACACAATCCAGATTGCACAAACCAGAACAGACGTGAGACAAACCATATAACTATATCAATGATGGATCAGCTGTGATTTGTAGCGTTAAGGTGATAATGTGCAACAACTTTAACTATAAATTCATTCATTCATTCATTCATTTTCTTGTCGGCTTAGTCCCTTTATTAATCCGGGGTCGCCACAGCGGAACTAACCGCCAACCCATCCAGCACGATTTTACGCAGCGGATGCCCTTCCAGCCGCAACCTATCTCCGGGAACATCCACACATTCATTCACACTCATACACTACGGACAATTTAATCTACCCAATTCACCTGTACTGCATGTCTTTGGACTGTGGGGGAAACCGGAGCACCCGGAGGAAACCCACGCGAATGCAGGGAGAACATGCAAACTCCACACAGAAACGCCAACTGACCCAGCCCAGCCGAGGTTCGAACCTGCGACCTAGCGACGTTCTTGCTGTGAGGCGACAGCACTACCTACTGCGCCACTGCATCGCCTAACTATAAATTATTAACTATAAACACAACAAAAATATCCAGCTAAAGCTCCTCCTGTTGGGCTCAAGACTTGTTAAACTTCCGTGCCTCTCCCGTGAGAGAGTAAAAAATAAGGTATTTTATTTTGGGAAAAAGAAGCAGAAAAAAGCCTCTCCCATAGCTCTTGGCCCCATTGCCCACACTCGTAACTGCTACCAAGCCAATCACAACTCTTGTGATATGCATCAACGCAACATCTAGTTAACATTTTTGAAAGGTGTGTGTAAGGGTCAGGCTATGACAAAGGGTGGGTATGCAAATGGACTGCACCAGACCTGATAGATAGATAGATAGATTTCATAATAAATCAACGCAATCTCACGGCAATTCATAACTTTTTGATTTAGTGGCTAATTCCTATGAATTCGTACGATCTACTTCGTACAATTTATTACGATTTGCTCATCACCCACTGACGGTTGGGGTTAGGGGTGAGGTTGGGTGCCACGCCTCCTTTTTAAAATCGTACATTTTCGCACGACTGAACTCGTACGAATTCGTACGCATTAGCCACTAAACTGACAAAACGTTAAATAGTTACGTTTTCTTCGTGAGATCAGGCTGAATAGATAGATTTATATCTATTATGAAAACTTTATAACTCTGCTTTTTGGTGTACTTTGTAAAATGTTTTCCTTTGAGTTGCAGCTCTCTAGCTAGACAAATATAGCTAGAATATCTGTGCCTGCTTTGACCCCTGCTTGCTTTGACCAAACATTACAATAAATGCTGCATGTGGATCCCAACCTCTGTTGTCATGTCTCATTCATAACAGGGTTGTTGTTTGTTACTGAGAAACTATAATTGTTAAGCAATCTGGGACTGCTAAAATAACTATTTGTAAAATGTCTTTTAAGAAACTTTGACCATATAAGCAATTTCAAGCTGATGAGTTAGGAATCAACAACTTAGCAGTCAGGGAACAACTTGTAGTTGATCTTTTAGTGAATAATTTAAGTCAGTGTTCAAAGAACGAATACTCAAAATTGCTAAAATATATTTATTACAGTTAAGAATAGATAACAATCTTTATGCAATTTTCTAGGAGGAAAAACACATTTGTGATGACAATTCTATTGTAAAAGCATTTTAATGCTTAAGGGGAAACCCTAGCGTGGATGAATACGATAGTTGTTCAGTGACAAACATTATAATATTAATAAAATAAATATATAAATAAAAAAAATATATTAATATATTCAATATTTTCTAAAAACAAACAACAGAGGAGTTTTGAAATAATATTTATGAAGCATTTGGATACGATGATATTCGATGATAGTCAAGCTCAACTCCCAGTCCTACTGGCAGTTTCTGGAAGACACCTTCAAGCAGTGGTAAACATCAAAACATGATTTTCATGCAGGACAATACTCCATCACACGCGTCCAGGTACTCCACAGCGTGGCTGGCAAGAAAGGGTCTAAAAGAAGAAAAACTAATGACATGGCTTCCTTGTTTACCTGATCTGTACCCCATAGAGAACCTGTGGTCCATCATCAAATGTGAGATTTACAAGGAGGGAAAACAGTACACCTCTCTGAACAGTGTCTGGGAGGCTGTGGTTGCTGCTGCACGCAATGTTGATGGTGAACAGATCAAAACACTGACAGAATCCATGGATGGCAGGCTTTTGAGTGTCCTTGCAAAGAAAGGTTGCCTAATAATTATGCAAAGTAATAGCTAAAACTAAAAACAAACTAAAAACTACTTCCAAAAATATTCAGCTTTGATATTAATGAGTTTTTTGGGTTCATTGAGAACATGGTTGTTGTTCAATAGTAAAATTAATCCTCAAAAAGTACAACTTGCCTAATAATTCTGCACTCCCTGTATATACCTGTAGATCATAAAGAACTGTATGCCTCACAAGCTCTATGAGTGTCATTCATGTCTTTTAAGGTGCACTTGGTCAGAAAACAATCGCCTGTGATATCATGACATTTCAATTTTGATCTTCAGCATGACGTAGGCCTATATAGTTACAATAATATTTATATAATATGGTTATAATCATATATATACTTTATAAAACTAGTGTGCAACTTAATACTGCAAAACTAATACTAGTGTGCAACTTAATACTGCAAAACTAATACTATTTTTTTACATTTAGTTTTGTAGTTTGGGCCCAAACACATATTTGTTGCATTTTTTAATTGTTTAAGTTCATTTGATTGACTATATAAAATCTTTAAGCTACGTTTAATGTTTCATTGTTGAGTTAAACATTTTAAAGGGTCTCTGACACATTGCTTTTATTATTTAACTTTATTTTGTTAGTCAACATTAACTATGTGCGTCAGCAGGCTGTTTTTATTATGTCCATTATTTATTATAGGCTCCCTCAAAACACACAGGCACACACAAGATGAACTTCCAGTGTGGATTCTAATTTTATTATAATAATAAATTACATTTTTTACAAGTTTTTAATTGGTCAACTCTCATTATTTCCTATATATGGCTTTTGTGCTTTTACACAATAGGAGTTGGTAAACATATTAAAAGGGCATGCACAGTGGGTAGCATTTTGTTCGTATGTAGTAGGCCGCTCTTGCCCAAAATGCCAGGGCCAATTTTTTGTCCCAGTCCAGCCCTGAATGCAGATGTTTATCGATTCACTGCTCTCCAACTCAGCAATAGAACAGCCACATGACAAGACACTATCTTCCTTGTTAGTCACATGATAATGGCTGTGTAATACTCAAAGCAACCTACACAGCCTAAACATTTATTCTTAAATTATTGCTAACTTTGACCATTACTGTAATGGAACACAATTTGACCCAAAACTTAGCAAGATCAGTACTATGCATCCCGGCCAGTAGCAGCAGAAGTGAAAGGGTGTGAAAGCAGTGAAATACTCAAGTCTTGAAAGCTACTTAAAAATAATATGTGCAATAGTGTTACCACTATTTTTTTTAATAGTGAGAAGAGCCTTTATCTTAATTTTATTATTGACAAATAGCCGTCATAATTTTTAATTTATTTTAATGTAATTTGTTAAGAAAGTCTTTTAAGAAAGTCTTATTTTTATTGGTGTTAGTCACTTTTTAAAAATAATTATGTTTATTGGACTTTCACAATAATACAGACATAACAATATATCTTCCAAACACACTCAAAGAAACACATCAACAGTAAACAAAAAAAGAGAAAAAAGAAAAGAAAAAAAAGCTCTATATACACTCTATTTTACACTTGTTAGGTCTGCTAACCTGGAAATCAAGTCCAAAAACACTTTAATAACAAAGTCAGATGGGTGAGCTGGTGGATAATACATATTTAGTATAAGAATTGTTTTACTTTGAAATAAGCCTCCAATAATAACATAGCGACGTTCTCTGTCTTTAATACAATTTGTAACTTTTAATGAGAATAGCAACACCTCTACTTCTAGATGTAAAAGATGAAAAATATATCTGCCCAAACCCACCCTGTTGTAATTTTAAATGTCCTATGTCACTGAAATGAGTCTCTTGTAAAAGGGCAATTTTAATTTTTCCTTTTTTTCAAAATAGCCAGTATCTTTCTTCGTTTTATAGAATTATGTATACCACAAATATTAAGCAGACACTGTAAAAAGGTCATTCCCAGCCACTAGACTTTTCTGACAGGGTATTCCAGTGTCATCGAGTGTCGAATGTTGTGGGACTGCTGTATATTATTATAGTTATTATTATGGATTATAAACAGCGAAATTTAGCGTTTTTTATTTTAGCTGTTTTTTTTGAAAAGCATAATGACAAAACACGAACACGGTTATAAATACATTAAAACATATGCTTGTTTGTTGTAAAAATTTGGAATAATGACAAAAAATACAAATTTGTGGATCTTCTTACTTCCGGTTGCAGCTATACTGCCGTTGTGGCTGGTGTATTCTGGGAAATTTTCTTACCTCTTGGTTTCTAGTGTGGTCCTAAAAAATCTCCATTCTAAGGGCTATCTACCCCTTCCCCTTAGCCCCACGCCCTCAAACTAAAGATAATTGAGACACCCCTACCCCTTCATGTGAACACGCAAAATGAGGGGTAGGGGTAAGAGGAAGGGCTAAGGGGTAGAATTGGGATTGGGCCTTAATCTTCAACTTCTGCAACCATTTTTTGACATCGTTGAAAGCTTTGCCTTTCTTTATAACCGTTGCCGAATAACCGTTGAAAAATAGAGTCCTCTGACCTGCGTCTGCGCTCTGTTTGGGCTTTTAAAAAGCTGTCAATCAAATTGTACTTGTCGGGCTCGGGCACTGTTGGGCCTAACTTTTAAGGCCTGATTACAGCTCTAACGCTGATGATGGACAACGACAAGGCGCATGATGACTTTTATTTAAAGTATAGGCTATAATAATTAACTTTTTTAGATATAGCCTAGTTTTGCATTACTTTGCATACATTTTTATAGTTTTTAAAATTATAAAATAAAACTCTCAGTTTGGTGTGGCATTATTATTTAAAAAAATTAAGTGAATCAGGATTTGTTTGATTCATAGATTAGGCTATGTAGGGTATTTTTTTAAATAGATTTTTTAAGGACTATGAATAAGTTGGTTATTTGTTGATTGTACTAAGACTTCAAAACAATATCTGTTGATTGTATTTATGATGGTGCGGTGCCGGAGCGCACTCAGAGCGAGAGAAAACCCTGTTGCTCCGACTTATAGCCATTTCCAAAGCAGAGCACATTTCAGAAAGCTTTGCTTTTGCGGCATTTCGCCACTTGTGCAAATAAAAGGAGATGTTTATGACGGGGATCCAGGACAGAGGCATCACTATCAGCGCTGGTTACTTGAAGCAAATATTTTTGGACTTTATGAATTGCGTGATTTGCTGTAACAGCTTCTCCATAATACTTGACAGACTGAAGCCAAACAGCCTCATGAGTGATGAGTGCGCAGTAACTTACAGCTAATCGCTAGGTGCATTTGACTTGAACCCTGGCTGCAGCTGACAATCAACGAGATTAGCCAAGCGCAGGTAGTGGCGGAGCTGAAAATGAGGCTGTCATGTTGGACACCTCGGGGCTCATAGTTTGCTGCATGACGACAGATGAGATGGCGAGATTAATGATTTATTTTTTTTGTTTATTTATCCAATCACATTAATCCAAAAATATTTAACAACAGGACATAACCAAAATAAGTGAGCAACATTTTCAGTGAAAATTTTACAGAAAAAGCTATATATCAGTTACTTTTAAATTTCTGTATAAATGACATGACAGGATAAAACTATTTTATAAATATATAAATCATTTTAGAATAATTTTAAAGAATAATCATTTATCTCAATTTGTTAAGAAAACGTTATTGCGCTGGCACAATCAATGGTGACTATTTTATTACAACTCTATACGACCTATTCGAGTTGATATTGGTTGTTCACTAAAAATATCTAATTTAAATCGTATATGCAGCTGTATACAGTAAAGGGTCTGTATGAAAATGGTAAAAAATAAACATATGCAAATCTAGCTTTTGTATACAAATTATTTAACAAAAAAGATGATTTGGCGTACTGCAGTAAAATATTTTAAGTCTTTTAATAAGCATACTGTGTACAAGATAAAGATGCCATGAAAAGTTAATTGCTTGTTTGGAAATTTGTGAGTCACTCTTCATATGCTGCACCGGCTGAATCAATCATCTGATCACGGCACTGTCGCTATACTTTGATGTAATTTTGATTGAGGCATTCACCTCTTTAAGACAAATTTCGATCGGTCTGCGCAGCACTGCATGAAGTCAAACACACCTAAACTGTTTGATGTTGCGCTATGATTTGTTGGGGCTTTCAACGCCCCTTTTTCCATTTTCAACACAGAGCCATCCTTAGACTGTTTTTATAGAATCAAAAATCGTACAAAAGAAAAATTACAAGAAAGTTTGTGTATACTGTTGTCTGCCCACTCCTCCCATACTCTATTTTGAAGTGCCATCAATATTTTGTTGATATTTTATTGAGCACATAAAATAAAAGCATTACAGTTTGAAGTGATAGACAGCGGTATGATCAATGATCAAATAACGGCGTATTCCATGTAATGACAAAATCTGTGATCTTGAGTGCCTTCCAAATCAAAATATAGGCCTATCATTCAGTAAAAAGTAGACTACTGTCAAATAACCTATCTAAAAAAAATGTTATGTGCACACTGAAACACAATTTAAGATCAAACCTTGGAATAAAATAGAAATAGTTAGGATGCACTTGGCTGTTAAACAATGAAAAAGGTTGCACAGAATGAGATGTTTATTTTCTTTCTCGCTGAGCCAGACGTTTCTCTGTAGAAATATTGTTTAACTAACAGCCTATTGTAATTTGTTTTATTGTTGTTTATAGCATTTATAGCATACACATTTCATACACATTTATAAGCCGACTTTTATTTTTAGCTGATTTATTTTTTTTTTGTGTTAAAATAAAGAACATTTTTTTCTTTATAGAAAAAAAAAAAAAAACAAATAAAAATTATTCAGTTAAAAGTAGAACTCAGCACCACTGTGCCATCCTGCTGCTTAAAAACAGTCCATTTAGAAAAACTAATATTTTTAGGTTTAGATGTTATTATCATCATAATTATCATCATCATCATTATTAATAACAATAAATATTTAAATTCTCCAGCTGTAGTTTTCTTATTAGGCCTACATTTTGGGCAGAAATGTATTAATCCCAATGTCATTAAAATCTTTACCGTTCTGCCTCAGTGTTCTATTTGTTTGGAACAAAAATGCGAATGAAGTTTTCAATGTACAACAAATATTTTTTTAAATAGTTGACAATTTTTCTTTTAATTTAGCTAAAATGTTATGAAACATTAGGCTTGAGAAGGGAAATATGATTAACCAGTCAAAATGAAAATCTCTTTTTGGCCTCCTTATGCCCGTTCCAACATCCACTATAAATGATTAATAAAAAATAAATAAATAAAGATATCTACACACGAATCATTGCACAGAAATGACAATTGTTCAAGTCATACTTCAAATAAATAAGCAAATATTTATTTTAAAAGTTTGTACTTTATTTACAAATTAGCCCTTATAGTCTACAGTGTATGCGTGTTATTTATGTGTGTGACAAAATACATACTAATATACAAATATTTTCTGGCTGATGATTTAAAATGGGAGACACAAGGTTTTACCTTGCAAGCATACTGACTTTTTTGTTTAGATTTAGCCACAATTCACACATTACTGTCTGGCTTGTTGTCACAACCCTTGCTCGCTCCCGCACTCCCAATCACCGCACTCAGTCACCATCCACCACACACCACACCGGTGAACCCTCACCAGACTACTACCCACATAGCAAAATTTCTCTGGCCCAAACAATTAGCTTTTACCTGGCCCACATGCCGCAGTGAATTATGGTACATGACTGGACCAAGTCTGGCTTCCAGGCAAGGGCCAAACATGAACCATATCTGGGCCAGGTCTCAGCCAAGTTAGTAACCCATAACTAGGCCTGAACTGGGCCAGATATGGCACATGAATGGCCATTGTCTGGAAGCCAGACTTGGTCCAGTCATGTACCGTAATTCACTGCGGCATGTGGGCCAAGCAAAAGGCTGATTGTGTGGGCCAGAGCTGGGCCAGAGAAATTTTGCTATGTGGGCCATAACTGGCCCTGAACCGGACCAGATCAAGATAATATTTGGAATCAAAACTGAGCAATAAGTAAACCATGTTAAGACCAGTCTTTAACCAGAGAGCCCAAAAGTGTGCCACACCTAAGCCTAAGTCACATGAACTAAACCTGCAGCCAAACTAAACCCTTCACAGATCAAATAACAACAATGACTGTTCTGAACAATATTTATTATTTCACATTTAAGAAAACATGACAAAACAAGAGCAATCAGCATACTGAAAATCTTTAACACCAGAACACACAGCTTTTTGCACTCTTTTAAGTTGCAAATCCCATATAAAAAGTTCTTTAACTGGTTTTCTCCTTATCCTCCTTTCGCTTCTGTCTCTCTCTCCTGCCACCATCCCTATCCGGGGCCAGATATAGCCATCTTTTGATGGTTGAGTCAATGTCTTTTTCTGAGGCTTTAGATGTCAGGCGGTTTCGTCTCACAGCTGCTGAAACAGATATGTAAAATTTTGAAATTAGCTTCTTTATCAACAGCTAATGTGGATATTGAATTTTAAAGACATTACATAAAAACTCAACCAGAACCTATTGACAGACATGCTTTTACAGCTATACAGACTTCAAGTTGAAGCAGAAAATTTTAGTAATATGGCTCCAGGAGGAATTCAGTCTAAGTTCCTTTTCACAAAGCTGTGTGCAATTTAATAATTAGATATATTTTGGCAGTATTCTCTTAAATCTCTCCTTTAGTAGAATGCTATAATTGGTTCAACACTCTTTGTTCACCAGCAAATAAGGACAGTAAGGCTGCATTTACACTGCAGATCTTGATGGTAAATTCTGATTTTGTTACTGTATCCGATTTTTTTGCTGACCTGCGTACATCATCTTTTGAAAGTGACTCGTATCCGATTGTCTGCATTTACACAGCACACGGCAAAGATGCAATGACCAGGAAAAAAAGAGCAGGCACTGATAATAAAAGAGCGCCCTTTTCTCCATTCCTGTATTTAATGCGTTCACGAGGTTTAATTTTTTAAATTCTTTTTGACAAGTTGTTGTTTTACTATAGTTTAAGACAAAAAAGTTCTCCTTTGGCCATCTTTTAATCTAGGCCTTTTTAAACCAGTAGGCATCTTAATGTACAAATGTGTACATGCACAAATGCACAAAATCGGAATTGAGTCACTTGAACCATGCATTGTAAATGTGGAGTATGAATTATGTGAATTATAGTAATATGTGTTCACACTTTCTATTTAAACCAGTCAGTGCATTTATATACCATACCAGAACGCCCTGGGTTCAGTTTTAGTGGAGCTATCAATTACAGTCTTACAGTTATAGAGTGTGATTAGAGAGCTTTTTAAAGAATATACACATTTTGTATTTTTGTTGGTGTGTTTAAAGACGGTATTGGTAAGCTCAGTTCAAACATGGACATTTTCTGTTATCCGGGCCTACTACATGTGAAAATATTGAAAAAAACATTCTGTGACTTTATAATGCTATTGTACATTAAAACTGTACAATAAAGATCCAGTTGTTAACATTAATTTAACTAAATTCACAATGAAAGCTACAAAAGCTTTTATGCAGCTCATTTCAATATCCTGATAGTACTGTATGCTGTGGCAAAAGTGTCAGTAATTAATCACAAAGGGTTAGTATTAGGGTTTGGTTCAGAGTAACTGTATGTAACCTTTGATCATTTATTGTTTTAATTACAATAAGTGCATGTAAAATAAGAAACTTTTTTTTCCTTCTCTTTCCTGCTCACCACTGTACCTCTAATGTACTCCTCTTGGAACCTCAGTTAATTAAATTAATACAGTTTGATTATTGTTTAAGACTTTAACCCCTTTCCTGGTATGAAGTACAACTTACCAATAACAACATTTCATAAATGTAAGCTCTGGAATCCAATCTTTCCATTGATTCCCCGCATGATTTTTGGCTAAAGATTTGAATTCTTCAAATGCACTCATGAAGGTCCACCCCACCTTTGAGAGCCAATTTCATTCATTCATTCATTTTCTTGTCGGCTTTGTCCCTTGCGGGGTCGCCACAGCGGAATGAACCGCCAACTTATCCAGCACGATTTTACGCAGCGGATGCCCTTCCAGCCGCAACCCATCTCTGGGAACTTCCACACACACATTCACACTCATACACTATGGACAGTTTTAGCTTACCCAATTCACCTGTACTGCATGTCTTTGGACTGTGGGGGAAACCAGAGCACCCGGAGGAAACCCACTGAGAGCCAATTTGTTTACCTGAAATCATAATTCATTATTTAAGCAATGGTTTAAATAAATCATGAAACACTATGTATAATATAGCTGTCACTGGTAATATTTTTTCTCACACAAAAACTTTATTTTTAAAACAGTTAAAAAAAATAGGCCTATTAGAAAAGAAATGCATTGTGTTTTGTCATTTTGACATGTTTCATCCATTAAAGCATAAAAAAGCACAAGAGTGCTTTGAATGTGTGTGCACTAAAACATACGCGCTCGACAATTATGCATATCTGCATGGAAATTGGCTTCATTGTTTATTACTTGACTTGCCAACATACCAACTGTTTCTGGAGGTCAGGATTACTACGCAGTTGTTCCTCAATGTCTTCAAGAGAACCAACATCCTTTATTGGCAGTAAGTTTCGATCCGGGACTGTCTCTGCCTCTTCAGTTGGTTTCATACTCTGCAGCGTCTTGAAGATGATTCGAAGTTGGTCCATCATCATTTCCTGCTTAGTTAATATATTACGCAGAAGGGCTAGAAAAAAAAAAACAAGAAAGATAAAATGTGTTTTTAATTTTGTCTTTAATTAGGTAAATACTCCACATTTGATGGTATTATCACCATTTTCTACTATTTTCCAATGCAAGTTACAAGTTAACATTCCAAACTAAAAATCAGATTATCAGGTGGTTCTAGAGGATTGTCTCAAATTACAGCATCTCAACAAAACATTCTTTAGATAGGAGTTTTTGGAAGCACAAACATACAAAGTTTTAAATTTTTGTATAAGAGTATAAAAACAGTACAGTGTCAAAACATATAATATACATTTCATATGTTTATAATATAAATATATAGTGTGACTTGCCAGAGAAAAAAGTACTAAATACAAACAACTACAATGAAAATCAATATACTCACATGTTTGCAGATTCGATGTCTGCTCTCTGGTCTGGGGTGGCTCAGTGTGCTTTGATGTGACTGCATAAGGTGCTGAGTGGCTTTGTCTGTGAGTCTTAGGGTGTACTCACACTATGTACAGTTGCGTTGAACCGGGCCAAAGCACGCTTGTCCCCCTTCCCGTTTCCTCCGATGGCCTGCACTCACATTACACTCGGGCCTAGGCACATTTACGTCATCGATGACGTGCTGTTCAGTTTAGGAAGAGAAGCGCTCTCCCTCAGCACAGTGGAGATTTCTTTAATTATATCGTTTAAGTCGTTTGATATGCGGTGACACACAGTCAAATATTTCGCAGAACAGATCAGCCACTTTTGACGCTCATGAAGTCCTCGTGCTGCAGAAATTAGGAGGTTTGCTGAAGGTGCAGCTGTCGTGCAGTGAAGAATTTGCATCTTTAATAAAACTACGACAGTTTGCGTTCATTGAACAGTACGAATGATTAATTAATCCATATGATACAGTCCCTTCAAAGTCACATCTCGCTTTCAGTTTTGGGCTTAGGCACGCTTGCACTCACACTGCAAGCGTACCGCGCCTGAGCCCAAGTGAACCACGCTCTGGCACACCTCTTCCAACCGGTCAAGTGAACCGTGAACCGTTACTTCTCAAACGATCCGGGAAACTGGCCTGGGCACAGTTCGGATAGCATAGTGTGAGTATGCCCTTAATGCTAACATGGCTTGATCTGTGACTTTCACTACTAACATGATTTGGTCTAGCCATCTCAGTGCTTGATGTGTGGATCTCATTGCTGGTATGCCTTGAAGATGATTTATTAGTCCTATGGTGCTGACTTGTGTGCCAGCTTTTGGCTGTGGTGTCCTCTTGGGTGAAAGTCATGACTGCTATGGCCTCCGGAGTAGAGATTAGGACTGCTGCAGCCTCTTGAGTAAAGTTCAGGAGTGCTGTGCCCTTTTAAGTAGAGCTCAGGAGTACTATCATCACTTGGAAAAAGCTCAGGACTGCTGTGGCCTCTTTCATAGTCGTAAGCAGTGATGTGGACTTTTATGTGGAGGGAAGGAGTGGTGTGACCAACTGTGTGGAGCTTGGGGCTGCTTTGCTTTCCTGGGTCTAACTCAGGAGTGTTGTCCTGTCTAGCAATACTCCTAGCATTGGGCAATGAAAAGTTTCTGCCCAAATGAACAAAACATGTTTATTTATTATCAGCTGTGAAAAATTGTCTTACAGTTTTTATTTTAAATGCTAAGGCTTCTTACCTTTTTTGTGACTTTTGTAGGGGTATTTACAGTTTTAACCCAAAGAATGACCAGTCTGTCAGATGAAGAAGGGCCGGAGTCAGAGATTCAAATAAATAAATAAAGTTTACTGAAGATAGTTTGCAGTTTCATCAGCAGAAGCCAGCTTCAACACAACAGTTCCTAGGCCGCTCTGCTTACAATCACAAATCAATAACAATTATACTCTCACATAACGTCATTATCTGCGTCATGCATATAGGTGTTCTAACCTGACTGGTTAAAACACAGATAGACTTAGAAGATTTCCACGTGGGTGCGTGCGTACAATTCTGAACAATATCTTAAGCATAAACGTCAGACATCCACTAGACTGTTTAGAGCTGACTCCAGACCTGTTAAAAGTATCTACAATCAAATAGAGCACACACACTTAAAGTACAATCTGTTTCTTATCCAAGGCTGAGTGTACTTCTCAGCCGTCTTTATCAAAACTGGTTAAAAACCGGTATAATCTACATTCAGACAGTTGAATTCTCACTACATCAAGTCTATCTTGAATAAAAAGTAAAATTACTTTAAAAGAATTAACCATAAAAATAGCAAAATCACTTAAGACATTTTAGATAGTATTAACTCATAGAAATAACAATAGAAACAATAGAAGTTGTTTCCAGTCCTCAGCCGTTCATTTCCACTCAAGGTCTCCGTGACCTCTGACCTAGTTTGGTGGCTCCTGAAAATAGTTTCAAAGAGACAGGCAATGCACTAAACATTCTTACATAAAGCAGTGTATTTTACTTATTCATTAGTTGAAATCAATGCAAAATTAATTGGTCGTTCAAATAATCAATTAATTATCTTTAATGAAAATAATGAGAAATAGGATGATGAGGAAAGGATAAACATCCACGCTGAGATGGATGGGACCGGATGGGATGGTAGAAGTCAGAATCCTTCACTTTGTTTCTTCCAGGGTGCCTTCCATGTCATCATAGTGACAAACAGCAGCGATGCAGCCTGTTGGGTTGAGCCTGGGACTGTTTTCCTTTACTGGGTTTACTGCAGAAGTTTTGTGCTGCTTAATGATTTTTGGAGCATTGGGCAATGAATATTTTCTGCTCAAAGGTACAAAAGATCTTAGCATTTAATCTGGTGCAATAAAATACACTAATTTAAATTGGCAGAAGCTTCTTAACCTTTTTTTTTTTTTACTTTTTTTCTTTCACAATGCTTTCTGTCTCAGAATCATCTTCCCCAGGCTATAGATTGTTTTTAGGCCTAAGAACAGTAATTTCATAGTATGAAACTATCAGTAAATGTTGTTTACCACCCATTAAAATATGTATTAATAAAAGAAAATAATAGAAACAAAACTAAAACACATTTGTCCCCTTACATTCTTCTTCTTTTAAACGCATGTGGTGAGTTCCCCTCACTTCCGACATTTGTCTGTTCAAAAGCTTGTAGTAATTTTCGTCTTGCTTCATTGTATTCATCTGGGAGAAAAAGAAAGACAATTTTAATTAATAAATAACATTTGTTTAATCTGAAGGAAGAGGTGAAAGAATGTAACTTACGTGAAGTGAAGATAATTCTGGCCTTATGGACCTTCCATTCGTCTCCAGGACAATCTTGCAATCTGACAGCTTTTGCTATATCAGTTTTATTTGAAGGCCACATGCACTCTCCATTTTTAATCCAGATGGAAGGCACAACTTCTACCTTATTAGTCTTGTCAAAAACAACAATGTGAAACATCTAAAGAAAAATCACAAACCCCCAGAAACACACTCTTTAGCCAACACAAATACTAAAAGGCCTGTTTTCCTCAATGCAATAGTGGAACAACAACAAATCGTTTTTCAAATGGTATTCTCACAAAATTCTGGGGCTTTTTTCTAATTATGAAACATTTGATGTTAGTAGAAAGTTTTGAAACAACATAAATTCCCAGCTCTCTCGAGTCAATAGGATATGTAAAGAAGTGTTCCAC
This sequence comes from Danio kyathit, assembly GCA_903798195.1. NCBI lineage: Eukaryota > Metazoa > Chordata > Actinopteri > Cypriniformes > Danionidae > Danio > Danio kyathit. The sequence goes on from LR812536.1 coordinate 44,044,085, forward strand.
CTGTTTATATTCATTGGCCATAATGTAAACTACTCCTTTTTCCTCAATAGTATTCTGGACTAACACCAACTTTTGTCAATTTTAATACAACAATCTCTCTCTTTGACACTCACAACTACATCGTCTGTAGCTAGCACTTTATATTGACAAACTTGTGGTAAAAAGCATTTTGGCACTGGCCCATCCTTATGCTCATTTTTCATTTTTTCACTTGCCTCTTTTATATCAGGAGTGATGATATTTTCCATCTCTGATAATCTACGTATCACCTGAGTTAAAGGATTAAGTGGCCCTCAAACCAACTTTTTCAGTTTTCCTAAGAAATTTATTTTCAATGGGAAATGCTGATATAAGGTCTAAATTGGCATGAAGTTTGATACACCAGACCATGAACATTGTAGACCAAAAACTCCTCACCATAAAGCTGGCCAAAGTGTTCAACAAATGACATCAGCAGAGTTTTAGCAAAGTCATTCAACTCCATACAATATTCAGGACTTGCTTAGATAAACACAGCTACTGACAATAGCATGAAGTTGTCATAGATCTGAGGCTCTAGAACACCTGTCAGCACAACTGGACCAGTGTACAACAGGGGGCAGCCGATCTTGAAACAGACATGATAACCGTGCTTTCCCGGGCTGTTTCGGTCGTGGGTCTGGAGTAGGGGTGTAACGATACACCAAAGGCACGGTTCGGTTCGGTTCACGGTTTTGGAGCCACGGTTCGGTTCGGTTCGGTTCGGTTTCTGTTTGCTGTGGGGTTAGGGTTGATGTCATCTTAACAGTAATGCTAAGGAACAATAGATTCACTTAATAACAAGAACAACTAAACTTTTTCTTTATTAATTTTGCCATCACATTTTAGTACAGTCAGGATACCGGAGTAAACAACAAAAATGAAATAAATACCTCCAATATAGACTAGTCAGAAAAAACTATTCTCTTTAGTGAAGCCATCTTAAGAAAGTAAACTCAAAATAAAAAAATAACTGCAGTGTTGACTATAGTGAAAGATAAACAGGCTTGTCCTTTCTAAGGACATTTGGAATATTCAATTAAGTTTTAAGTTCTTCTTTAAAAACACCATAATGTCCACATTCTCAGGTGAGGGGCTTGATTTCTGTGCAGACACAGACAAAGTGATGCTCATTTTAGTTATCATTTAGATAGGTTTCCGTTTAAATTAATGAAAAAATAATATACATATAATGTGCTTGTAAAGTGTTTTTTACATGACCTATTCACCAGTAAAATACATTGCAGTTTGTCTGAAACTAATGTTAGGGTTGTAGCCGTATATTAGTTGTATTTTTGCCCCTCTCTCTCTCTCTCTCTCTCTCTCTCTCTCGCTCTCCATGCCTGTCATTTCTGTATGTCCGCCTTCACGACAGCTAATTGGTCAGGAGAACGATCTATCATTACTGGGCGACTTGGCGCGGGAATATAAAAACAACGTCAGGAAAAGCGGAGGAGAGCGCATCTTCCTTTGATCTTGTTTTTCGTGTATTTTGCTAACATGATTATGAATTTCGTTGTTTTTGCTTAACTTTCGTTTGGGCAAAATTATTTTGCATTAGTTTTGCCCACTTTGAGAAATTTTGTGATTTTTGTACACTTTTATTTCGATTGATTTGTTTGTTGCTATACCTCCTCAAGTTCACTCTTTTCTCAGAGTAAGGTGGATAGGGAAGATGTCTTACGACTTCCATTTAGCAAACACGTAGAAAATGTATTGTTAAAGACATCAGGTAAGAGGTGAACGTCATCTTTGTATTTATTTTATTGTACAGTTCAGGGGTGCGTTTCCCAAACAACGACGTGACTCGCGGCTGAACTGCCATAGTGCGATGCATCGTTTGGCAAAAAAACGATGTAGTGCCGAGTGTTTCCCAAAACCCATAGTTTCTCTGTCGCAGATCCATCGCTTGAACCACGTTAGTTATAACGTAAAAATCCTATAATGATGCTCTAAACAGGGTGGAGCAACTTCTTTAGAGAACAATCTTTGTGAAAATTATATTGTTTTACACAAACACGCATTTAAAATAAAATCCAATAATAGTTTTGGTAAAAACATGCACTTGTTTTCACATATAGGGCCAATGTTTGCTTTACTAATATTATTGAGAAGTTGAACATTACATATTCTATTCTAAAACATAAAACCACTTACAAAAGCTAACACTATTCTAATATCATATATAAATCATATAAATAAATAAATAATGAGGCGATTTATTATAAATATATTTACTTTAATAATAATATTAATAATATTAATGATGATGATGATGATGATTATTATTATTATTTAGGATATTGTTTAGTTATTAAAAAATAAAATACAATTTCACATGCAAACCACAGCAGAAAGTTCTAACCAACAGACCCATGTCATATACAGCAGAGAAACTTAATAAATAACCCACTATAAAATAAAAGAATTAACGTATGCTATGTTTTTTATTTTCACAAGCTTTGGAGACGTACTGTAACATAATTTCCGCTTTTAAATATACCTATAGCTTTCGCTATGAGGCTGTGTTCAAAATGATATCAATGTTTTCAAAGTGCACTGCGAAGGGAGCACAATTGTAAACATGAAGATCGCTAAAACTGAACTGTAAAAATACTTTGAAAGCAAATTACACCTAAGAGAGATTAACTTAATGCTTTTTTATTTTTAATAATTCCAGCTTTGAATGTTAGAATGTTCTAAATGAATAGGGCATAGGGGGGATTAGTGGGAATAGAACACAGCCAGGAACTATGCTTTTAACTACAGCTCCAGAGGTGTCATTTCAAGAGCTCAAGTTTGCGACGCAGTTTGCGAATGTTCCTTGGAGCGATGGATTTGGGAAACAGCAAATCAAAGAACTATGTTTGTAACGACGGAACTTGCGACCTTAGTTGGCTAACGATGGTTTTGGGAAACGCACCCCTGTATAGGGAAGAATACGGCGCACGGCGCTGAAAAACTTTTTTTCTTTTCATCAGTTTCTAGCGAGGTAAGGGGTTAAATCCCTTTTGTTGGCAGTTCTGTTGTCAGTATCTTTTGCGTACACCCTCACATTGTGAAATTTACCACATTTTTTAAATGTTATTCCTTATTAAGTTTCGTGAAACAGTTAGTTACGACAGATAGTGTGCGCTTTGTCTACGACACGAATTCCATTCCTTTACTCCACTGGAAAACCAAAATGTTCCCAAACAGGAGACTTAAATGTATTTGGGGGATCTGCAATCTCAATATATGCGAAGCAGCCGTCCTGCATATACAGTAGTAATGGAGTGTGATCGCTCACTCAAGTCACATGACATGACATGCACTTGGAAAATACTATTCTAAATTCTAAAACATTAGAATATAATATTTAGAACAAAAGCTCATCATTACTAATACAATTTAATCAAATGTGATAAAATAAAGATGTTTTGGTTCAATTAGACGTCAACCTTAACAGTGGGCAGCAGGGGGCGTGACAGTATCGCGGTCCGCCACGAGAGTTTCGCGATACGTATCGTGGTTGGTGTATCGCGATATTTCGGTTCGGTTTGTAGTATCGTTACACCCCTAGTCTGGAGATGGTTTATCCCCCAGCCCCGCGGCCGGACCGACTAGATGGGTGTATGTGGAGGATTAAAAGGCAAGACCTTCTAGCCTCCCATCCCTTTCTTCCCGGAAGTGCACAGTGGGCTCACGCAGTCTTGAGGGCACCTTTCTCTGCCTGATTTGCGTGCGCCTCCGCCTCACCACCCTTGATGGTGGAGCAGCCAGGGAGTACGAGTCGATTCCCCAGATTGAGAGTGCCATCACGGGCCCGCGTGGTGCCTCCTTCTGCTGGAATCAGCCTCATCTCCCGTCCAAGGCGTGTTGGTCTTCTGCCTCCCGAGCCAGAGCCCACACAGCCGCGGGCCAGGCTGCTTCCACCCTGCATGCCAGGGTCCATGCGCACGCGCTGGCCCAGCTGCACAAGGGTGGTTCCGACCCAGGCTTGTTACAAGCCTCGCACCGAACCCGACTGAGCTCCACGGACCTCAAGTCCGCTGCGTGTGCCCGGAAAGGACGATGTCCACGTTAGTGGTCGACAAAGTTCACTTTCTTGACTCCCCCAGTCTGGCCTGTTCGGCGACACCATTTGTGGATTCACCCAGGAATTCACGACGGTGCAGTCGGATACGATGGACCATCCATCGGCGGGGATGTAAGACCGCTCCCCCCCGCCGAACCATCCACATCCACAGCTTGTCGTTGAGAGCGCCCGTCTACGAGTGCTGCTCCGCCCCCGCCTGCGCCTCCGGCCAGCGGCAGCGCCGAGCACCTCACAGGCAACCAGCGCTCCCCGTCCCAGGGTGCCGATAAGTCCGGTTAAGTCCCTGTCTTGCGAGAGAAGATTGCTGTCCTCCTGGCGAAGGATGCAATCTAACCGATCCCTCCAGCCGAGATGGAGAGCGGGTTTACAGCCTGTACTTCATCGTACCTAAAAGAGCAGTGGGCTATGGCCAATCCTAGATCTGCGCGTTTTGAACCGCTGTCTGCACAAGCTGCCGTTCAAAATGCTTATGGAGAAGCGCATCCTCCGGTGCTTTCGTCCTTGGAATTGGTCTGCAGCAATAGACCTGGACGCGTACTTCATGTCTCCATACTCTACGCCACCGTCAGTTTCTGCGGTCTGCGTTAAGGTCGAGCCTGGCAGTACAAGTCCTCCCCTTCGGGTGCTCTCTGTCTCCGCGGGTCTTCACCAAGCTCGCGGAGGGTGCCCTAGTGCCCCTTCGGCTCGCGGGCATCCGCATACTCAATTATTTTGGTGACTGGCTGATTTTAGCCCTCTCTCGGGAGCAATTGATTATGCACAGAGACAAGGTGTTCCAGCACCTCCAACTATTGGGGTTTCAGGTCAACTGAGAAAAGAGCAAATTCGCCCCCGTGCAGAGGATCTCTTTTCTCGGGTTGGAGCTGGACTCGGTCACCATGACAGCGCGCTTTTCGGAGAGTGCGATCTGCTAATGCTGAACTGTCTGAGAGAGTTCGACAGCAAAATAGTGGTTTTACTGAAATCTTTCAGAGGCTCCTGGGGCATATGGCGTCCGCAGCCGCTGTCACGCCGCTTGGATTGCTCCATATGAGACCACTTCAGCACTGGCTTCACGATCGAGTCCCCAGACTCGCATGGCACGCGGGCACACACCGGGTGACTGTCACTACGCTGTGTCGCCGCGCCCTCAGCCCCTGGAACGATCCCTCGTTCCTACAGGCCTGAGTGCCTCTAGGACAGGTGTCCAGAAATTTTGTCATTTTGACAGATACTTCCAGCACGGGCTGGGGGGCCGTGTGTTGCGGGCATGCAGCCGCGACCCTGTGGAAAGGAACCTAGTTGCATTGGCATATTAATCGCCTAGAGAATATGCAGTGTTCCACGCTCTCCACCGTTTTTTTACAGGTGCTGGAGCGACAACACATGCTGGTAGGACGGACAGTATGGCGGCGGTGGCGTATATCAACCGCATGGGGGTATCGGCTCTCGCCGCATGTCTCAGCTCGCTCGCCGTCTGCTCCCCCGGAGTCATACGCGGCGCAATCGCTGCATTCCATTTTCCCCCACCGAGCTCAACCGTGCAGCCCATTCGCTCTCACGCAGTTTCGCCTGGGAAAATGGAGACTCCACACCCGACTGGCCAGCTGTTATGGGCTGCGCCTTTCTCTCTCTAACTCAGAGATTTGTGCGCTCTCGCTTGAGTTCCCCACTTGGCGAACCCTGCAAAGTCCACTGGCTACACAGCTGGCCCCGGGGCGTGCGTAATATGCATTTCTCCAGTGAGCCTACTCGCACAGATACTGTGTAGTCAGGGAGGTCGAGGAACAGCTCTCGTATTGCGCCTTTCTGGCCCAATCGGACCTGCTTTCTACTCTCCTCGTGATGGCCCCTCCCTGGCACATCCCCTGGAAACAGGGGACAGGCACCGTTCGGCACCCGCGCCCAGATCTAGGCCTCACGTACGGTTCATAGATGGAACGCGGAGGACTTAGGTGACCTACCGATTAGGTGGTTAACACTGTCACTCAGGCTCAGCACCCTCTACGAGGCATGCCCACGCCCTGAAGTGGAGTCTATTCGCTGTGTGGTTACCTTTTTCCCCAAGAAGGAAACCCCGAACATGCCAGATCAGAGTGATGCTATCCTCCTTCAGTTGACTGGAGCTAAGGCTGTCCCCTCCGCTCTGAGGGGTTGGCGTTACGATCATCCCCGCTCTAAGGATGCGGCGATGGCGGCGCGCTGGGAAGTATCATCTCATCATCCAGTTCCCAGAGGCGCGAGACTGGATATTAATTATTCCTGTTTCCCTCTCATACCCACTTGGAGATCTCTCTTAGGAGAGGTCTGCTCGATCACTCGACTCAGTATCTTAAGATTCTGTCCAGGTAGACAGCTCTGCTGGTCGCGTTCGCATCGGCCAAATGGGTGGGTATCTGGAGGCATTTTCGGTCAGTAAAATGTTCCAGCGTGTTGGGCTGGCCACTCTCACGTTTACCTGAGACCCTCGCCCACCTAGGTGCTCTAGGTTCCTACAGCGTTTTTTCAAAATCAGAATCAGAATCAGTTTTATTGCCAAGTGTGCTTCACACACACAAGGAATTTGTTTTGGCAACAGAAGCTTCCAGTGTACATAAAGTGACAAGTGACAACACAAAATTAAATATGAGATAGAAAAAGGCGATAAACATTAAACATTAAACAGAGATGCAGTTAGTCAAAAAGATCTGGATGTTGAATTGTATGTACAGATTTGTTATAAATATACAGGTTGTAAGGTGCTGTGTACAAATGCGTGTGAGAAAGTATTGCATTGTATATTGTTATAAGGTGCTGTGTACAAGTGCGTATGAGAAAGTATTGCACATTTATTGCACAGTAGGGGAATATTTAACTGTTCATGAGGTAGATGGCCTGAGGAAAGAAACATTTCCAGTGTCTGACTGTTTTTGTGCTTGGTGCTCTGTAGCGCCGACCAGATGGCAACAGTTCGAACAGATAGTGTGCTGGGTGTGAGTTGTCCAGAGTGATTTTGCGAGCCCTTTTACTCACTCTGGAAGAGTACAATTCTTGAAGTGTAGGAAGGGTAGTGCCAGTGATTCGTTCAGCAGTCCGGACTATTGGCTGTAGTCTACGGAGCTCAGTTTTGGCAGCTGAGCTGAACCAGACGGTGATTGAAGTGCAGAGGATGGATTGGATGACAGCTGAGTAGAACTGTGCGAGCAGCTCCTGTGGCGGGTTGAACTTCCTCAGCTGACGATGGAAGTACAGTCTCTGCTGGGCTTTCTTCACAATAGAGTCTATGTGAATGTCCCACTTCAGATTCTGAGAGATGGTGGTGCCCAGGAACCTGAATGACTCTACTGCAGCCACAGTTGTTAAAGTTCTTGTTTTTGCAAGTAGTTCGTCCATTTTGTTAGGGAGAGAGCGGAGATTTACTAGATGGATGCTAGGCAGCGCCGCTCTGAAGCCGTTTAAAAACATGTCTGTCTGGCAGAGTAGACCAAATGAAATCTAGAAAATTTCTGAATAGAATTTAGAACACCACAATAATGAAACAAGCCACCAGCAACACTGGTAATGTTGTAGCTTGTTTTTGTTTTCAGCAAGGTTCGTCCATCCTTTGGCAGAGGGGAATGATAGATTTTGAGAATGCTGAGAAGCGCTGTTAAAGCTATTAGAGATATTCCAAATTCAATTGCCCAGTCTGCCAGAGAACTCTGCAAATCACCATCCATCTCACTACACTGTTTTCCAATCGGGCAGATCTTCAATAGAAGCTGCAGTCTTTTCATACACTTCCTTATCCTGAATGTCATCAACTAGATCCTCATCACTTTCATCATCATTTTGCATGTCAGATTCCTCTAAATCATCAACATCAATATTTGACTCGTCATTTATGTTTCCTTCCCTATGGTGCTCATTTGCCATCTCCTTACTGACTAGCCTTAAAGCCCTTCTTCTTGAATTGTCCCTATCATTGTACATCTAAGTCTTTTCCATACCGTGGCTTTACTCTGGACTTTTGTACCACCTGAAACACAACAAAATAGAACATGACACAAGCATGCACACTCACCAAACAAAAAGAATCAAGAAAATCAGAAAATTAGCTGAAACACGAAATGCAGCCCTTAGTATTTTTTATTTTTTTAACTAACTAAAAATGTATAAAGACATCTTATTTTCCTTTTCATTTAACTAAAAAATGAAAAACAACCGAAACACTCATTTGCTGTTGTTACATAATTTGTCAAAGAAAAATTAGATGGAGCAAGCACATAAATTAATGAGTGACACAATAGAATCTCTAACCTAGAAAAAAAGCAAGCATGCACATACAATTTAATTCAAATGTTTGAAATCCAAAGCTAATTATCAGTCTTTTCCAACGCAATCTCACGGCAATTCGTAACTTTTTGATTAGTGGCTAATTCGTATGAATTCGTACGATCTAATTCGTACAAATTAGTACGATTTGCTCATTACCCAATGACGGTTGGGGTTAGGGTTAGGTGCCACGCCTCCTTTTTAAAATCATACATTTTCGTACGACTGAACTCGTACGAATTCGTACGAATTAGCCACTAAACTGACAAAACGTAGAATACTTACGTTTTCTCGTGAGATCAGGCTGGTCTTTTCTCATCACTCAACAACTACATTGAGTCAAACTAGGGCTGCACAATAACAGAAAAAATGATAATCACGATTTTTTTGCTCAAAATGTTAATCAAGATTAAAAATGAGGATAATTTCTTTGTATATGTTTTAGTTGGGGGTTTTTTTTTATAGTTGTGGCTGTAAAGTTATATATATATATATACAGCCAAACTATAAAAAAAAAACACAACTTGTAATAAACTGGGCGGGGTTTAGATACTAAGAATCCAACATGACAAAGCATCTGCGGTAGGCATGGGATGATAACCGTTTTCAAGGTATACCGCAGTTTGGAAAAGTCAAGGTTTTAAAACCGCCAAAATTTTCTGCAATACCGTTCCTAAGGTATGAATTGTTTTTGAAACTAATAAAGACAGCAGAAGTCAATGATTTATTTTAATTATTTAGCTTGACATGTTTACTGTTCCAAAATATTATAAATGTTTCTCAAGATAAAATATATTGTGTTTAAAGGGGAAAAAAGTTTTTGTCTTTTACCCAGACATTTAAAAAGATTCTATTTTAGAGCAGTAATAACAATACCGTGAAATCATGAAACCGTGATATTTTTATCCAAGGTTATCATACCGTCAGAATCTTATACCGGCCCATGCATAATCTGCGGTTGGTTACTTCACGAGTATCGAATTAAAAGAATGGCGTGTTAGGTTCATTGTGCACAAGAGTTGTGCATTTTAGTTTAACTTTTTGAGGGTGATGAGCAGTTCGGTGAGCACGCAGGAGAGACGGCTTTACACTCCGTCATTCATAATCTTAGCTTTTGTATTGGAGTCAAAAGAATATATTAAGTAGAATGTTCTTTTAATAGTCCCGATATGTTTAATCTTTTTCTTTTGCAAAATTAGATTTTTTTTATTTGCTTGATTCTTTTAAAACCGAAAGCAGCACCCGTCAATTGGTGTTTTTCCATAAGATACACCTTTGTGAATGTTTTATTTTATGTGTAAAGTCTTTAATGTGCTTTATAATAATTTTATTCTATTCAATACAGCACTCAGATGTGAAATTATCCCCAAAAGCGTGGCATGAGAGTGATGCATGTGTTGGATGATTGTTTTTTTTTTTTTTCGCACGCGATCAATTCCTGATCCTTTGCATAAATTTTTAATCAAAAGACAAGTAATTTAATTACTTTTGATGTGCTAAAATATTTGTTAAATGAATGTAATTTAAAAAAAAGCATATACTATTGCATTACTTAATGCATAAAATAGGCTAGTCTTTTTATAAAGTGAGTTTAATTGATCTGAAACTTTTAATTACATTTACTTTTCTTGTAAATAATAAAAGTTGCAAAAACGAACCTGAATACCCACAGGAACAGGGCCACAATTACTTTTTTTTTTTACATTGAAACAATTGCGTACAGTGTCTTCTGTCTACATAACTTGCAAACACGTCAGAAAAAAACTGCTGAATCTCCGCGAATATTTGGTTAACTTATAAAACAAATGTTGTTTGGTTTAGTGATGTTAGTAATGCTCTTAAAATGTATTTGTTTCTATTAGTTTTTCTGGTCACACTTCATTTCAATGGTCCGTTTGTTGAATATAAGTTACATTGCATCTACATGTCAATTAATTCTCATTAGATTATAAGTAGACTGTTAGGTTGGGGTTAGGGTTGGGGACAGATATTAACCAGACAGTCTACTAATACTCAAATGGACCATCAAAATAAAGTGTTACCGTTTTTCCTACTATAAAAGTCATATACTACAGGTTTTTTACTTTTTTCAAAACTTTTTTTTTTTGGTGCTTAACAGAAACAAATGAAAATCATAAAGATCTGGAACCATTTCATTCCAAGTGATCATTCTGTTTTTGCTTGAAATGCCCATCATCTCTCACCCTATTACTTTAAACAAGCAACTTTGCAACGGCTATGGGTTAACATCACAGCACGAAAATGATCCAATTTTTAATTAGATAATCTCAGTAACGCTTGATAAGTATAAACAAAATGAATAAATATCCTTAAATTGTGTGATGCCGTCTTTTGTTAATTTACATATCATTTTAGAGTTAATTTATCATGATGTGTCCCTTAACCTGAGATAAATGAACGTATCTAATGTTCAAGAATATTTATCGAGCTCATGGGTATACACATAACCACATCTATGACATTTAAATTTCCGACGATGAAACTGATAACTGATCTGAAACCATATTAGAAATCCAATTATCACTTACCAAAATGCCTTTGCTCCGTTGGTGAAGTGCGTACAAGTGGCCGCTGTTCTCTGTAAAGTCTAGATCGGATATGCGGCTGGCTGGAAGTGCGATATGCACATTAATATAGCGGCATTTTTTTATGACACTGTATAACAATAATTAATATTCTTACAGTACTGTGACAGTTGGGTTTAGGGTTGGGGTGGGGTTAGGGGTTAAAAAAATACAATTTATTGGGTAATTTGATAGATAAGATAAATAATACTCGGTACAACTACTGTTTTTACGCTTCTGTGACGGTTGGGTTTAGGGTTGGGTGGGGGTAGACGTTAATAAAATACAATAAATCGGAAATTTCATAAATAACATAAATAATTCTCGTTAACTTCCGACCGCCAACGTATCCGATCCATAGATATATACGTTAGATGTCGCCTACCCTGCTGTTGTCTATTAGAACGAATGCGTCAATAGAGCTGCCATTTTAGTACAGGGTAGCGCTCCTTTGAAATGAATGCGGGACCAAGGTGAAGTGGAGGACTGTGGCCATCCAAAGCCAGAGAAATACACATATACACATATATCTATGCTCAGGAGTTTTCCCCGGTGGTCCATATGCAAATGTTTTTTTTTAAATTACGAAATATTATAATTTTACATCACTTTTCTACATTGATGGATGTGGACATTACCGTCAAAGAGTGTGTGTTTGTGTGGACGGAAATGCATTATCCTCCTTCCCTGTTTAATTTGATCTAATCCATGTCCTGACCCCCCCCCCCCCCCCCTCCTGCTTTCACTTCTCATTCTGACGGAAGGAGCGATTCGTTTGTGAATGAATCTCTATTATGAATGACTCGTTCACTTAGCCGACAATAATACAAGTTTCTGGCAGCGCAGCGTCTTGTCATATTTCATAACATTGTTTGATTATTTTATTCAACAAAACTAGCATAAGCTACTTTGCCTTATGGTGAATGCAGTAAGTGACTTTATCATCATCAATAACATTAGTTAAGCACAAAAGTTCATAACATACAAAAACATAAAAAAACGAAATCTTACCTATGAAATGTTCTGCCTTTGTGGTTTGTTTTCTTTGTTTGCTCGTTACTACATCTGTACACAGCGCTAAAGTCCATCATCTTCACATTGGCACACTGTCTTGACTAGTGCGGTTGAATGACGTTTGTCCTAGGAGCACTGTACCAATGTGGCGGCGCTATTGACGCATGTTCAGGGTCCCTATGTGATATCTAGTGTATATATCTATGTATTCGATCTAGCAACAACCGCCGTCCTCTTCAATAGATCCGGGAGTATTTTTCAAATTAGAAGTTTTGTTTTCGTTGTTCCGTTATTTTTTAATCGTGGTTAAAATGTTCAAAACAATTAACCAAGCTAGCTAAATCACCTAGAGAAAAACCGAGAGTCACAACCAATGGCCACGACTGCAATATCATATTGATAAACAGTAGGGGTTCAATCTTCAACTTGCTGGCAGGAGCTGCCAGTGGCAGGTCACGTGACCTGTCAGTGGCTGGTGGCAGCCGCCAGTGTCCAACTGTCGGGTAGCATGACCTGCCAGTGGCAGCCGCATTTAACCCGGCAGTTGACAACTGGCAGGTGCGTCATGTGACCTACCAGAGCCTGGTTAGTGGCAAGCGGCAACCTCTATGGAGTTCGTTTTGTTTATTCAATCAAAAAATTTCGTTTAAGGGAAAAATTAAGTACGTAGTAATAAAAAAATTTAATATTTCAAATTAAAAAAAAAAGGTTTAATTAAAAAACGTATGTCAATGATAATAAAATATGTTGGATTGTAAAATTGTAAAATTGTTACCACAATTTTCATTGCTCTCTGTTCTGTTGTCAATTATTGAACATCTAGAATCTTTGCTTGCGAGTTGAAATGTTTTGCTTGCAGGTTGAAAAGTTTTGAACCCATGTATGCCAGGGTTAATTTTGTGTCTTTATTATTCAAACAAACATATGAAGTTTTGACCAAAATTAGGTACAATGCAAATAAAGAATAAAAGATTTCAAATATTAAAAAAAACATTTAAATAAAAAAAATGTCCTTGATAAAAAATAAATTGCAATGCAAAAAATTAATTATTACCATTTTATGCAGTTACCACCACATTAATTCATTGTGTGTTTTGTTTCAGTTTTTGCGGATCTAAAATCTTTGCTTGCGAGTTGAAAAGTTTTGCGAGTTGAAAACTTTGCAGCTCAGTGGGCGGTATCTTCCCTCTGGGATGAAAGACCTTTTGGTCAATCTTGATTGAGGTCACAGGTTGGCCCCGCCCATTACAGTTTCGCGCGATTGGACTGTACTGACTCCCTTCAGTGACGAGCGAGCTATGGCGAGCAACAGGTCTCCTTCGAGGTAAGTTAACTGAAACCGTATAATAACTTGTATATTGCCATCCACATTTCCCTTCTGATAATGTAACGACTGCTAGCATTAAACTTTGTTTAGTCTGTGATATTGATGCATACTCTTGATTGACTAACGGTCCTCCAAGCAGTGGCGGTTCTAGGGGGGGGTATGGGGGGGCAGGGGGCGGGGGGGGGGGGGTGGTGCCCCGGTGTCAATACGCTTGGCCCCCCCTCTGGCCCCCCTAAATTTCAATAATATCACGCGTATTTTTGTGTCAAAACTTCACGGAGAAGCGAGATCAGCCATCGGTGGCAGACTTCGGAGATATGACTGAGGCCAGTGTTGCCAGATGTAGCTGACTGATTCCAGCCCAAAAACTATCCAAAACCCACCGAAATGCACATACATGCATGCAATTGAAGTCAAAACCGCCCAGATGGGCGGGAAACCGGAAAACGTTTTTAAACAATAGTTTAATTTCTAATAACTACTTTTTTTATCTTTCCCATGGTGACAGTCAGTGCATAATATTTTAGTTATTTTGCAAGATTTTGCAAGTTGTATTCAGACAAAGTCCCTTTTAGTATTCTGTAGTTTTTGGTTCAGATTAAAGTGTAATTTAAAGACTTGTTAACTAGGAAAGTTAGAATAATTAGTCAAGTTATTGTATAACTGGTTTGTTGTGTAGACAGTCAAAAAATATACAGTAAATATTTCTTAAGGAGGCTAATAATACTGACCTTAAAATTGTTTTAAAAAAATTAAAAACTGCTTTTATTCAAGAAATAAACTAAAGAAATAAGACTTATTATGACTCCAGAATTTTTTGTTTGTTTTATAGGGAATGCTGTCAAAATCTCCTTGGTTTGTTAAAGATCACATGGAAAACATTATTTTAAGTTAACGGGAGGGCAAAAAAGTTGACTTCAACTGTTTCTGCTATTTAAAATACTTTGAATGTTTTAGATTTTGTTACAGACATACAATTTACAATACAATGCAACTATTTTGCAGCATATAAAAATTGTCCCAAACCCCATTTTTAACTGCCCAAAATGGGAAAAAATGTAGTTTTAACTCTCTGATAGAATTTTTTTTGAACTTGCTCTGATGTTAAATATGCATAAAAGAAAATTCGGGAAAAACTGTTTTATGTAAATTCGGACCACGAGTCCACATATTTGGACATCATTTTCATATCAAAAGATGATACTTAGATTTTTATTCTAATTAGGTTCCAATAAGCCCAAATAACAAAGAGAAATTAAAAAATCCATGTAAAAAAACACTGTGGGCCTTAAGAGGATAGCCACTTAAGAGCTAAAAATGTGCTGTCCAACGTATGTGGACAATCAGGCCCTAGGAGGTTATAGTTTACAGGTGCAAAAATGTGTCTTGATGTACTTGAATGTTAAAAATGTTTTATCCTGCTACAATACAAAGTTACTTGTCAAAAAAAAATAACATGGAAGATTATCTTGAGTTTAAGTTATTTAATTAGCTTGTTTATGAAGACTGCAGAGTGATACATGAAAACAATGACTTCGAATAATTGTTTAAGTATTTTGTGATGTATGTTAAAGTGTGCCCCCTAAAAGTACAAGTGGCCCCTGCCCGGCCCCCCAGTTACTCTGGTCTAGAACCGCCACTGCCTCCAAGAGTCTGGGTGCAGACGGTGCAGGATACAGTTGTGGATGTCTCATCTCGGCTGTGTAGTACTTTTGAACACATCATGTATTCTTATATATATATATATATATATATATATATATATATATATATATATATATATATATATATATATATATATATATATCTTGCACGTATTTCATCTAATGTTAGTTAATCGAGAGTATTCATCAATATCACTGACTAGACAGAGTTTAATACTAGCAGTCGTTACATTTTCAGATGGGAAATGTGGATGGCAATATACAAGTTATTATACAGTTTCAGTTCACTTACCTTGAAAATGACCTGTTGCTCGCTCTGGTCACTGCTGGGAGTCAAGTCCAATCATGCGAAAACGTATATCATGAGATGGACTAAAAACTTATTTTTAAAAGGTGGAGATTACAGCTGACAGACATTTTTGAACATCTATACTAATACTGTATTATTACTTAACATGCCTATGTAAAATGTGTATGCACTACTAAACAAATCTTCTATGCATTCCTTCCACATAAAAATATAATTTATATAGACACATGCTATAGTGCTTTACTATACTGTAGTAAAGCGTATTATACCATTTCTTGCAGTATTTTTGTTATTAAACACTATAGCTGGAAAACATTTTACTTGAATTAATAAAATTGAAAAAACAACCATTTATATTTTTTCACTGCAAAAAAACAGACATATAATAGACATATAAAACTGTTTGACTTATTAAATGATTACTAAAGACCTGTTTATATTCCTTTTTTGCAGAAAGAGAAACAATAAATGTATATAAAACTTTCAAATAAAGAATTATATTTATAATGATTTATAAAAAGTGAAAATCTACTACTGTCATTAAATGCTAATATGTTTCCAAATCTGACACAACATCAGAAAATAATTCAACACACATCAGGTGGTGATTGATGAGTTTAATGAATAAATGTCTGCGGTCAGTCAGTGCAGATGTTGATGCCTAAGGACATAATGCAGATATGGACGCCTGTGGAGTCAGTATAGGTGTAGACGTTGATTCGAGACAATGCAGATGTAAATGCCTGTGGAGTCAGCGCAGATGTGGATCTCTGAGGAGTCAATGCAGATGTTTTACACCTGCTAAGACTGAGTGATCAACCTGTAAGGATAAATTGAAGAAACAGATGAAAAATTGTTTCGATTCATGTAATATTTGTATTCCACATAACTCTCGTGTCCATGTATTGTTGTCTTTGGTTAACAACATTCAAATTACTTTAGGTCTGATTCATGACACTTCCATTAAAGACCAATATATAAATATTTGCAGTAAAGGCTAAACAAATTATATAGTGCAGCTCACCTGCAAACTGTCCTGTTACTTTTCAAAACAACGACTTTAGCATTGTAATGTGTTACTAACATTTAACATAAACTCTTTACTAACATGGTTTATCACTTAGTACAGGGCTATTCAATTGGCGGCCCGTGGGCCAAACCCGGCCCCCGAGGCAATTTGTTCCGGCCCTCCAAATAGTGTGACCAAAAGACATCAAAAATAAATTTAGTTACGTCGAAAAACGGCCACTATAGTTATGAAGTGAGGTGCGCCTGTTCAATACAGCATGAGCTGCAAGCTGCGCAGAGCATGAGTCACCATTCAGGGAGTGGCGCGGGCAGACAAAAATATTTAGATATGTTTGTAGAAAAGGCCTTTTGTAGTATGCACTGATATCATCAATAGGGATGCAACGATTAGCTGATTTCCCTATTAACTGCACTTTAATTCGTCACAATTAATCGTAAAGGCTTCTCTAAGCCGCATTTCTGTTGCACGGAACAAAATGAAACTGCTGGAGTTAAAGTTATGCCAAGTTGCCAACTGTGCAAAGTTCCAAGTATGTACACTGAGGCTAATACGCCCGCACACAGGATTAACGCAGCGGCCGTTCCCATATCACGTCTTTTCCGCTTGCAAGTTTGTTGTTTCTAATGTAAGAATATATGACAATATGCGCGCACAAGCGGAGCAACGCGCTTGCGTCTTTGCGGGAAAAAAAATTGTGGTAACTGCATAATAGAACAATAGTTTATTTTTTATAATCCAAAATAAATTATTATCATTGACATAAGTTTTTTAATTAAACCTTTTTTTTATTTGAAATATTTTCTTTTTTTTATTACTACGTACTTAATTTTTCCCTAAAACGAAATATTTTTGATTGAATAATAAAGAAACAAAACTAACTCCATAAACCTCCCGCTCTCCCTCGGGAAGCCAGTACGGAAGTAACTAAAACTGCAATTCATCGACTCACCTTGGGGGCCTGGCTCCAGGAAGTCCAAGTGCTTTCTTTCTGCATTGGTAAATTGGCCATTTTTACAGCTGATAAAAACATGTTTACAGCCTGGTACAAACGATGGCTTTGGTGCATATAGCAATGATTACCCTTCATGACAACTGTGAGGGGGTGAATTTTTTTATAACTCATCCGTTTCGTTTTTTTAAGTTATATTAAGTCTGAATAATTAAGGGTGTGGCCACTTGAGTGACAGCTAGCCCTCGCTGGTCGCTGTCTCGTCACCTCAGCTGATTCTGGCCAATTAGCCGCTGATCTCGGCATATACATCATGTTTTTGTTTTGGTTAAGGTTTCTTTACACAGTCATTTGCCTTTTGGAATTATTTCCTGCAATTATCAGATGATATGGCATGCTGTGTGCACTTAATTGTGCTTACAAACCATTCAAGTTGCCTCCATTTCCCAGGTGAGTGAAATTATATTCTTCTATACTCTATATCTCTATAAATGTATGTTTTGTTTAAGATCATTTATCATTTATAATGTTCTTTAGACCGGTATTGCACTCCAGAATCTGACAGATTGATTAGCTGTAGGCTATAAAACAGTCATCTGAAGCGTTGTCATTGTGTTAGTGCTGGATTTTATAAACAGCCTTGCATTTACTAACACAGACTATATTTGAAGTGTTTGATAGTAATTTGTGTTTTCCTCCTGTTGAAAAACATCATAAGAACAATGTTTAGTGGCTCCATGTGTTATACAACAGTGTTTTTAAAAGTCTAAACACTTTATTGTTATAGTGTACAACCAAGCACGTGTGGTCAGAACACAAACGAGTCGCAGGTAATGAAGTATTAAACGTTCTCCCAAAGAAAAGTCTGTCTAAGCCAGGTCTAAGTTAATGCTGAGAATCCAGCATGCGTCTGTAGCTCCGCTCACTCTCCGCCTCTTTGCCCTTATTTGGTATCCCACGTTTGGTGCGATGACGCGCTAACAAAATGGCGACGGTTGGCCCCACCTACTTGTAGCTTCTTTTGCAGTGTTCAGAAACCTATGGGTGACGTCACTGGTGGGTCAGGTGTCATACCAGCAGGGGCGTAGCTGACATTTTAAAAGTGTTCATATAATTATTAATCACCTATTTCTAAATGGTCTGGCTCTAAAAGTGAGGGGGATATATCCCCCCCGTCCCCCCTGGTTGCTACGCCCCTGCCTACTGGTGACTGGTTGGTGGCCATTAACAACTGGCTTGGTTGCTTTTAATTTCTCTGAAAATAATATAATGGAGCTTTTCATTTAGACATTGGACACATTAAACAGGTTATTCACAGATACAGCGCTCAAATAGCTGTGAATACAAATACAACGCTTACCCAAGCAGCTCAGTCAAGCAGTGCTTAAGTGCTCTGAGTGTGGCGTCTAATAAGCACTCTCTTTCTGGGGAATCAAATTATTCATTTATGAAACGTATATTCTTTAGTGTAGGTCTATTCTGGTTTACATACCTTATATTTGCAGCAGATTTATTTCAAAAAAGGTCTTCAAATGACCCTTAAACAGACTGGTGGGTTATCAACGCTAATCAGCTTGCAGTCAGCAGACAGGGAGCTCCGAGTTTAACACGTTCGCATTAACTGTCTCTGCAGTTTTATACATTGATTTACCATCATGAATATACTCTTCTGGACCTGTTCTATTACATATTGGGTATATTAATCAGGTTAATTCCAGATACATTTGCTCGAATAGCCATGATTACAACTGGCTGGTCACGCCTCCCCCAGCAGCTCCACCAGCGCACTGGCTGGATGTGCCTCCCCCTGTAAGTGCGATCACATTCTGAGTCTGGCGTGTGTCCTGGTGCTCTCATCCAGAGGAATTACATTTTTAATTCATGAAATGTGTATTCTTTAGGGTCTATTTAGTTCCGTCACTGACATGTGCAGCAGTGTTTCCTCATAGAAGGTCTTCAAACAGCCCTTACTGACCGGTGGGTTTGCAACACTCTCGCTGCATCACCAGCCAGGGAGCTCCCACTTTACCGCCATCGCTTTCTTTTTCTCTGCAGCTTTATAAGTTGATTTATCATCATGACTATAATCTTCTGGGCCTTTTCTATTACATATTAGGTATATTAGTCAGGTTAATTCCAGATACGGTGGTCAAATTACCAGGATCACACAACTGGCTCATCACGCCTACCCCAGTAGCTCCACCAGCGCACTAACCAGGATGACACAACTGGCTGGTCACGTCTCCCCCCAGCAGCTCTGTAAGAGTTAGCAACAGATTCGCAGATTTTTATTTTCCGGATCAATAACTCATGACCGAAACATTGTTTCTACACAAATAGCACCTCTTTTCAACCGTCGCAATGTATACAATCACCTACAACCTTATTTTTCTAAAAATGAGCTTTCCTACGCGCTGGACGCATTATATTGATCTCTGCGCGCAGGCGGCGAAGAGACCGATCCTTAGGGACCGTCTACAAAGAGCAAAACGTGGAAAACAATACTACAAAGGCTCTCAATAGACTAATTACCATGTTTGTAAACATTCAGGATGCGCGCGCAGGGAGGTTGCAGAAAAAACCAGGAGCGCTAGCATTTACAGCGAGGGAATGACGTCCGATGCGGTACAGAGTTTGTCGTTGTGTTAAAAATGCGTTATATTGATTACATATTCTATATGTTATTGACATAATGCTTTCAGCTTATTATAACAGCTTGTCACCCAGTGATAAGCACAGTTATTCTGCAAAATTTATGTTAAAGTGAGCGGCGTTCATCTGACAGGTCCATTTGCGATAGCACCCTCCCAATGGATATTAGATAAGACAAAATGGCCAAGCATCCAGCCCCAAATGTATCTCATTGAAGCTCCAAGGGATTTTACAAGAGAGAAGTTAAAGGCCTACAAGTCTTTGGATGTCAACAATTGTGTTCTGTGTGGTCATGTGCAAGAAATAATGTTCTATGATTACCAGACTCAAATAGTGTACAATAGTTTTTTTTAAAATAAGTGTTGTAGTATAGCCAGCAGAACAACAGCGACGTGGGCACTGCATTTGGTGAAAATACAGTATTTTACCGTAATGTTATTGAATATTTTTCATAATAAAAGTTAATAAAAATAATACAACATAGTAAAAAAAAGAGGTGCTATTTGTGTAGGAACAATGTTTCGGTCATGAGTTATTGATCCGGAAAATAAAAATCTGCGAATCTGTTGCTAACTTCACTGAACTATTACAGAGCTGCTGGGGGGAGGCGTGACCAGCCAATTGTGTGATCCTGGTTAGTGCGCTGGTAGAGCTGCTGAGGTAGGTGTGACCACCCAGTTGTGTGATCCTGGTTATTTGACCACCGTATCTGGAATTAACCTGACTAATATACCCAATATGTAATAGAAAAGCCCCAGAAGATTATAATCATGATGGTAAATCAATATATAAAGCTGCAGAGAAAAAGAAAGCAAAGGCGGTGAAGTCGGAGCTCCCTGGCTGGTGATGCAGCGAGAGTGTTGCAAACCCACCGGTCAGTAAGGGCTGTTTGAAGAACTTCTATGAGGAAACACTGCTGCACATGTCAGTGACGGAACTAAATAGACCCTAAAGAATACACATTTCATGAATTAAAAATGTAATTCCTCTGGATGAGAGCGCCAGGACATGCGACACATTAAGAATGTGATCGCGACCAGCCAGTGTGCTGGTGGAGCTGCTGAGGGAGGCGTGACCAGCCAGTTGTGTGATCCTGGTTAGTGCGCTGGTGGAGCTCTGAGGGAGGCGTGACCAGCCAGATGTGTGATCCTGGTTAGTGCGCTGGTGGAGCTCTGAGGGAGGCGTGACCAGCCAGTTGTGTGATCCTGGTTATTTGACCACCGTATCTGGAATTAACCTGACTAATTTACACAATGTGTGATAGAAAATGTTCAGAAGAGTATATTCATGATGCAAAATCAATGTATAAAGCTGCAGAGACAGTTAAAGCAAACGTGGTATAAGCTCCCTGCTGACTGCAGCGAGAGTTTTGCAAACTCACCGATCAGTTTAAGGGCTGATTGAAGACCTTCTTTGAGGAAACACTGCTGCACGTGTCAGTGACGGAATAGACTCTAAATAATACACATTTTATGAATTAAAAATGTAATTCCTCTGGATGAGAGCGCGAGGACACGCCCCGGACCCAGAAAGTGATCGCTCTGGGGGAGGCCTAACTTTACCCAGTTGTATGGTCATTTGAGCACGTATCTAATGTACCCAATGAAAAAAACACTTCATAAATTTGTACTCATGATAATAATAAATCAATATATGCAGAGAAAGAAAAAGCAACAAACGACACACCAGCCGCAACTGCAACTAACCCGCCACTGGCAGATCACACGACCGACCAGGCAGTTGGACTCTGGCGGCTGCCACCAGCCACTGCCAGGTCACGTGACCCGCCACTGGCGGCTCCTGCCAGCCAGTTGAAGATTGAACCCCGACTCTTGATAAACCCATAAAGCATTGCGCTTTAGGTGCGCTACGGGTGCGCTTTTTCTCGAAGTAACCTGATTGGTAGATTTGGATTTTTGATTTTTTTTAAGTAGAACAATTGAAGGTGTGCTTATGCATGAAATGCATAAAAAAACAGCATAAAAACAATTGACTTTGACATTTTAAAACACTGTATGTATATCATTTGGTTAATAATATAATTTGTAAAATAATAATTTGGTTAATAAAAATATGTAATGTAGGGTAAATTTAATTGCAACTCACAAGAAAGAATAGATTAATAATTCAAATAATTCAATCTTGATTGTTTCCTAGATTAAAATGAAAGCATTAAAAGATGCAAACAGAAAGATGGAAATGACTGTGTATTGAAATATTTTTTTACTTGAAAAAATATTTTAATGGATTTAATGTGGGTCAAGATAGGCTAAACTTACGTGGCCCACATATCAATTTTGAACATCTGGGCCAAATACTACATTTGACATCTGGCCCATGTCTTGTCTGCCGCCTTAAAGACGGTGCCACCTCTGCCAAACCCGGGCCATGTTTGGCCCACATGCTGTATGCCAGAGCCGGACGAATGCCTGATGTGCCAGCTTTATGCCAAATCTGGGCCAGAATTATTTGCTACCTGGGTAACCACCCACACCTGCACCTACAATCACCAGCTCACTATATATACTCTCCTCATTCATTCACTCACCGGCTGGAATCAAATTTGGATGGTTCTCCCCAACGACTCTCCCGATTTCCATGGATGTTCTTTTTCCCCTGTGGATGCAAATACACCTGATTAGGGGGGATGACTATTATTACATTGGTGTTTACCGAAGAACTGAACTTATCATATGAACTGTGTGTGAGATCGCTCTCCCTCTACTACACCACTCACCTGCTTCACCTTTCTGCTGTTTGTGCTTCGCACAATAAATACCCTTAAAGTAAATCCTTCTTTGTGTGGCCCTGACACTAGTATTGCACAAATATATGACAAAACACTTTTAACTTTGCTGCAGCACGGTAGCGCTCTCGCCCCACAGCAAGAAGGTCGCTGGTTCGAGCCTCGGCTGGGTCAGTTGGCATTTCTGTGTGGAGTTTGCATGTTCTCCCCGTGTTCGTGGGGGTTTCCTCCGGGTTCTCCGGTTTCCCCCACAAGTCCAAAGACATGCTGTACAGGTGAATTGGGTAGGCTTAATTGTCAATAGTAAAATGTGTGTGAATGAGTGTGTATGGATGTTTCCCACTGATGGGTTGCAGCTGGAAGGGCATCCGCTGCGTAAAAGTTGGCGGTTCATTCCGCTGTGGTGAAAAAAAAAAAAAAAACTAAATTAAAACATGAAATACATTTAAACTGGGCCATTATTATTTTAAACAGCTTTTAAAAACATAATTGTAATTTGAAGGAGAACATTGATGTTTTGAAAAAGCAAAAAACTGAACTGAAACAAAATTCTTTGCGGCGAAATTCTTTGTATTATAATTTTAGTGAGGTTTTTGGGGTATTTATTTTTTATGCTTCTAATAAAATAACATTAAAACCCCTAAAAGCATTCAAGTTGTAGGCTAGTCAGAGCTACGTTTTTAGATTGTGATTTTTAGATGATCCACAACATTTAAAACACTTACTTTTCAGTGAACAAACCAACATAAAAACTTGATGATACTATAGATGAGACAATCATGATTAGCCTATTTACTTTCCTTTGTGGTTCTCTGTGTGGTCTCCGTGTGCAGTGTTGCCAGATGTAGCTGACTGATTCCAGCCCAAAAACTATCCAAAACCCGCCAAACAACCGCGATTTTCACGAAAAGTGTGTGTGTGTGTTGGGGGGTGGGGGGGTTGACGGTCCCGGTAATATATACTACCTGCCTATGTCATTTTTTACCCGCACAATCGGATTCAAAATCGCCCAATCTAACAATACAGTCCGTGTGTCCTGCTACAGTATATCAGTTCAGAAAATAATTATCTTATTTATTAGAATTTATTTGTTTCTAGCTCAGAACTCAACCTGACTTCAATTTTAAGTGATCAGCAAATTTAGCCTGTGTTTCTAATTAGTAACAGATCACATTCATCAAAAATTAATACATTTGGATATTTGATTGTTTCAGATACACTATATTTTCAGTTTTATTGTTCATTGCAGACCAGTTGTCGTACTGAGTCCATGCATGGCCATATGAGATATCTTGGTTACAAGGTCCCAATGACACTTTTGCAGCTTTCACTCAAATACTTAACTCAGAACAAACAACCATAAATTCAAGATAATAAAAGCTTCACCTAGATTGCACTTAACAGAGCATATCTGAGCCCATACTCCCAGAGCACCTCTCATGTTATAGACAAACTGTGATTAGCACAGATGTCCAATAACAGAACACCACTCGGATTCATATCAGGAAGGCCATTCCTCCTAATCTTGCCTCTCCAGGTATAACTGTCATTACCCACATGGGTGTTGAAGTCCCACAGTAGAACAACAGAGTCTTCAGTCTCAGCACCTACCAGCACCCCTCCCAAGGACTCCAAGAAGGCCGGGTACTCTGTACTTGTGTTTGGCCCGTAGACACAAACTACAGTGAGAAACCTATTCCTGACCTGAAGGTGCAGGGGGGTGACCCTTTCGTTCACAGCGGAAAACTCCAACACATGGCGGATAAGTTGAGGAGCTATAAGCAAGCCCACACCAGCCTGCCGCCTCTCACCATGGGCAACTCCAAAGTAGAAGAAAGTCCAGCCCGTCTCAAAAAGTTAAGTTCCAGAGCCCAAGCTGTGTGTGAAGGTGAGCCCGACTATCTCTAGTCAGAAGCTCGGGCTCCTTCCCTCCCAGTGAGGTGACATTCCATGTCCCAAGAGCCAGTTTCTGTGCTATTAATCATGTTGTCATGGTCTTAACCTTCGACCACCACCGGCTCCACAATGCACTGACCCCTTACGACTCCCCCTGCAGGTGGTGGGCCTGCAGGAGGATGGTCCCACATTGCTTCTTCGGGCTGAGCCCGACCGGGTCCTGTGGGATAAAACCCGGCCACAAGGCATACGAGCCCCAACCCCAGGCCTGGCTCCAGTGTGAGGCCCCCGCTGTGAGGACTGTGACATCGCCCAGTATGGCAATCTTTTTGCACTCATAAAGGGTTTTTGAAAAGTACTTAGTCTGAACTGTCACCTAAGACCTTATTGCCTTGGGAGACCCTACTATTGGCATTAGCTGCCATCCACCACAATAAGGTGGCAGTTCATGGAGAAGTGATACCAAACATGACAAGTTAAAATTATAGATTCATAAGAGAAACCATATGAAGAGCATGAAGATTCTGTGTGAAGTGTCAGAGACCTGAGCTCTGGTTGAAGAAGTCAAGTGGAGGGCTGAGAGGGGGGCACATAATGGGTAACTGAGACAGTTGAACAACTTGCTTCCTTGCAGATCTGCTGGTCAGACTAGAAAGTGTATTGTTCTATTGCATGGAATTTGGTTTTTTTTTTGTGGAGTCCTTGGGAAAGAGAAAGACTGGAGTGTCCATTCGTCTTAAATTTTCAGCTTCATGATGAAATCAGGAGATCAAGAAATCAAATTATATTACAGTGTTGAGCTTGAGAGCTCTGTACTATGGCTGATCTGGGTACAGACCTGCACCCTGAGATATTTCTTCCTTCTCTTCAAATACCCTGAATGGTTCTTTTGTTAAAGTTAAGCGATGGCTTAAAGATTTACTCATCTTTTTGGAATTAAATCAAAAGTTATCAAGATAGGGAAGAAAATCTTGTTAGCAGTGACACCTGAGTGTGTATGATACCGGAGAGGAAGGAAAGGTCAGGGAAGAGGGAAAAGTGTGTTAAATTCTATCCTGGGCATTTTCTCACATGTCCTCTTCTTTATATTCCAGAGTTTTTATTGTTTTATTTCAGGGCACATTAGGTAAATAATACAAATAATTGCCTGTCTGATCTGTATCACACTCTACAGTATATTGTGTGGCAAGTGACTAGAATTAGCACACTACATGTTGGGCCTGCCCTGACTTGTAATTTCTCAAGTGACTTTTTTGTTTTGTTGTGATTCCTGCTGATGTTGTTGTTGTTTTTCTGGGCTTCTCCAGTCACCCCATTGACTAGTTTTCTGTTTTTTTTTTTTTTTTGCCACAGGCAAATTAAGATGTACAAAAGAAGAGTTATAGTCCAATCTTTTTTTTATTGCAGGACAAGTGTAAGCCTTCACATTTGTATTCAGTTTCTCTTAATCTCTCTTAGTGTAAAGATTGATTATGCAGTTGTGGATTGTGGGATTAATTAGTGAAATAATCAGGCTTTGTAGTACAGAGCTGTCTTGTGGTCTGCAAGGCAGAGTTATTTCAGAGAGCCTATATAAAGATGGAGATGTGATAATTGGTGGTCTGTTTCCAGTTCATAATGAGGCACCAGAACCTGACCATGCTTTTACTCAAATACAGAACGGATCTCGCTGTCAGGGGTGAGTGTAGTGTGAAGTAGTCTATATCGGCCAGATGTAGAGCCGGCTTTTTATATATTCAAATTTCCAAAATGGGTTTTGCTTGCTCCAGTTCAATATAAAATGAAAGACAATGACAGTTTACTCATTAAACAGCTTGATTTAGATTTTTAGTAAACTAATTTTCTGAATATTTTTTAGGTTATCTTACAAACTGTTATTGTAAATATCTCAGCATATTTAGATGATCAAATTAGAATAAATTTTACTGTTTCATGTTTTTTTATTGCATAACTTATATTATATTTTTTTTCAGTGTTGACCTTCGTTCATACCGCTGGCTCAAAACCATGCTTTTCACAGTGGAGGAGATTAATCGAGACCCCTTTCTGCTTCCGAACATTATTTTGGGGTACCTGGTAGCTGATACATGCCTAGCTGAGAGCACAACACTGAGTGCTGCT
This sequence comes from Danio kyathit, assembly GCA_903798195.1. NCBI lineage: Eukaryota > Metazoa > Chordata > Actinopteri > Cypriniformes > Danionidae > Danio > Danio kyathit. The sequence goes on from LR812536.1 coordinate 44,070,747, forward strand.
TTAGCAACAATAACAGGGCAGGAGGAGACAGTGTCAGGCACAGAGTGCAATTTGGCACCAAGGGTACCTGTCATTGTAGGTGATGCTCGTTCCTCAGCCTCAATTGGGGTGGCTGACACGCTGGGAGTATTTGATATCCCCATGGTATTATAAATTAAACATAAATTTTACCACATTATTTATTGTTTTTATTGTAAAATTAAATTTACAATTTGCATGTTTTGTTTTAAGGTAATGTATAGAAAAATATACAGATTATAACATAATATTTTCATCATGTTGTACCTTTATAAACTTATTTTAACTAAATTTAGTATACATGACTGACTGCCTGTAAGATATAAAATGACTTTTATAAAAGTCTCTCCTGATAAGCTAGAAAGTGTCGAGTTATATTGAGACTATTTTATGCACTCCTTAAGTTCCAGCAGACTACACTGAAAAATCTTTTAGTTTTATTTACTCAATATGATCAGTTGTATGAGTACCAGCAGAAATTATACTGTTGTTGCTAAGTTTTGATGGAATTTCTTGATTTGAAACTAAATGTTTCAAGCTTAGTTTATATACATTTTATTTTAGGTATTTGCATACACCTTTTTTCTCTCAATTGTGTGTTTATATTTTGTCTGTCCAGGTGAGTTATTTTGCATCCTGTGCTTGTCTCAGTGACAATCACAGATTTCATACTTTCCTACGCACTGTTCCCAGTGATGCCTTCCAGGCCAAGGCCATGGCCCGTTTGCTTCACCTGCTAGAGTGGACATGGGTGGGGGTGGTCGCAGGGGATGATGAATATGGTAAAAGTGGTGTGCAGCTGCTCTTGAAAGAACTGGAACATACAGGGGTTTGTGTGGACTACCTTGAATTCATTCCAAAATCCCACTCACAGAGAAGAATCAGACGGACTGTAGAGACAATTCAGAGTTCCACAGCTCATGTTGTGGTGACATTCGCCATTGCCCCTGACATAGAAGTTTTGTTCAAGGAAGTGGTGGTGCAGAATGTGACCAATAGGCAGTGGATAGCCACAGAGGCCTGGAGCACCTCTGTTCAGTTCTTTGACCCAGCAAGCATTCCTCTCCTAGCTGGTACAATTGGATTTGCCCTGCACAGAGCTGATATTCAGGGTCTTGGTGCTTATCTTTCACAGCTGAACCCTGCAAAACAGTCAAATGAACCATTCATAAAAGATGTATGGGAAGAGATTTTTGGGTGCTCTTTAGCACAGGATTGGCAGCCTTCATTTAAAAGGCCAAAGTGCACAGGGTCAGAGAATGTGGAAATTCATGGTGGCATCTACACAGATGTTTCACAGTTGAGAGTCACTTACAATGTCTATAAGGCTGTGTATGCCATTGCTTATGCTATTCACAACATGATTGCCTGCCAGCCTGGAAGAGGCCCATTTGAAAATGGACAATGTCCTGATGTGACCCAAATAAAGCCTAGACAGGTATAGTGTGTCAGTTTTTATTTTGTGATTGTTATCCTTTTAAAAAATATTATATAATTATTGTATATAATAGAAGACAATACGTTTCCTTTCACAGCTTCTCCACTACCTAAATGCAGTAAACTTTACAACACCAGTGGGTGAACTGGTTTATTTTGAAGATAATGGTGAGCCATCTGCCTCTTATGACATTATGAACTGGCATGTAGATAATAGTGGAGCAGTGAATTTTGTCCAGGTGGGACAGTTTGATGCAGCCAAAGGACCAGACCAGGAGTTGAACATAAACCTTAAGAAAGTGGTTTGGGGAGGGGACTGGGCTGACAAAGTAAGATTCTAGTAATCTGGTTATAATTTTTCATTCAATCTATTTTCTAACTTTTCTAAATGTGAATGGACACATTTGTGAATATTTGCTTGTGCATGAACTAAAATTAAGTGCGCACATGAATGTGTACAAAAGCTAACCTTTCTAACCCCTGATAAGATGGGAGAGGTGCGCCATGGGTGTAAAAGTGATTTTGTATATGAGAATGTATTTGTTTTTGTTGTAAAGAAGTAATATGAACAAACCTTTTTTATTTATTTTTTAAGATAATTTTTTTTAAAAAAGATTTTTGTGCTGACAAATATTGCGTTATTAGAAGGTTTCTGTCAGTCTGAGGAAGTTTTTCATGTTTCATTCAGGTTCCTGTGTCTGGTTTCATTCAGGTTCCTGTGTCTGTGTGCAGTGTGAGCTGCCTTCCAGGCACAAGAAAGTCTGTACAAAAAGGAAAAGCTATCTGCTGTTTTGACTGCCTCCCTTGTGCAGCAGGGGAAATCAGTAACTTGACAGGTATTTCATATATTTATAGTAATTATTGTACAGATTTGTAGTTATTTGGTTGAATTGTCAGATATTACAAAATCACTGTAAACAAAATAAAAGTTTAAACTAACCCTGATTATATGTCACAACATTCTTTAGACTCTACAAAGTGTATAAGATGTCCAGAGAAGTTCTGGTCAAATGTTGAAAGAACAAAGTGTGTCCCAAAGATTGTGGACTTTCTGTCCTTACAAGATACCATGGGGATTGTACTGACAGTCTTATCTGTCACTGGGGCTACACTGACTACAACTGTTCTGGCAACTTTTTTCCATCATCGTGACACACCTCTTGTGCGTGCCAACAACTCAGAGCTGAGCTTCATGTTGTTGGTGTCGCTCACGCTCTGTTTCCTTTGTGCTCTAGTTTTTATTGGCCGGCCTGCAACATGGAATTGCATGTTACGTCACACTTTGTTTGGAGTGAGTTTTGTTATCTGCATTGCCTGCATCCTCAGTAAGACTGTGGTGGTGCTGGTAGCTTTTCGAGCCACTCTGCCTGGATCTAACTTGATGCAGTACTTTGGACCAATCCAGCAAAGGGCAGGCATACTCCTTTGCACAATGGTTCAGGTTGTCATATGTTTGCTGTGGCTGCTGCTGGCTCCCCCTCTGCCCACAGAGAGTGCAGGAGGGGAGTTTGGTGCTCGAGTGATCCTGCAGTGCACAGTGGGATCCGTTGTAGGGTTTGTACTAGTGTTGGGATACATTGGTTTGTTGGCAGTGGTCTGCTTTCTACTTGCTTTTTTCGCTAGAAAGCTTCCAGACAGTTTTAATGAAGCTAAATTCATTACATTCAGCATGCTGATTTTCTGTACTGTGTGGATAGTGTTTGTGCCAGCATATGTCAGTTCACCAGGAAAGTACACAGTGGCTGTGGAAATTTTTGCCATTTTGGCTTCCAGCTATGGTCTGCTCCTTTGTATATTTACCCCAAAATGTTACATTATTCTGCTTAAACCTGAGAAAAATACCAAAAAGAACATGATGGCCAAATAAGATAAAAAGACGAATAAGTCGCAAATTTTATTATTCATTGATTTGTATGAACCTGCTGTTTCCTGTTTGAATTAATATTATAAAGTTTTACAATGTAAAATGTTATATATATATATATATATATATATATATATATATATATATATATATATATATATATTACGGCTGTCAATTGATTAAAAAAATTACTAATTAATCACTTTTTTTTGTAATTAATCATGATTAATTACAAAAAGCCGTATTTATTACAGAAATAAAAACAGAGGCATGTAAGTGCCATTTGAATTTCAAAACAATCAATGCCAATAACAAACAAAAATGATTTCCATGTTGGATTGTAAGTGGACTACAAAATCCAAAATACAGACATTGCAAATATGGAAAATTATAATAATAATAATAAAGTATTGAATACAAACAATTGTATTCATTGTAAAGTTGTATTGCGAGTTAAGATTAATTATTATTTATACAGTTATTTTAATTATTAATGATAAAGTATAGAAACAATTTTGCTTAGTCCTCCTTAACATTTAGCCAGTTGCTAAGACAGTCCAGTCTGTTGAGATTATCGGGGGACAATGTGGCCAAGGGGTACATCACAGGCACGTACCAAAGACTATAGACTTCTTACAGGGACTTTGGTCACACCATCTCTTAACTTTTAATTCTAAACAGCTTTGAGGGATACGGACACCGCAAAGACTGTAGAATACACATAGAATGCCTTAGAGAGACTTTGGACACAGTCATCAATGTCAGGGCGTTTTCTCTTGTTGCTAGGAAATGCACCACGCACGCACGCGCACACACACACACACACATGCACACAGACAACGCGTGCAGTACAGCGCACCCGGTGAGCGACTCCTCAACCTTCTCAGCGATTCATCAACACGCACAATTGCGTTCATCAAATTTGATTAAACTAAGCGTTCTAAAGTATGGCTGTATTTTACAAGCAAGGATTCTGACACAGCAACATGAAGCAGACGCTTTACAAAAGTTGCGTGTAACATTTGAGGACGCATGGAATCAACTTAAGGCAGAGGAATGGGCTGTCTTTGACAGCTTGCGACATCATCTGGCACTTTCACGTAGTACATTTACATGGACACCAATACTCCGATTTTATGATTAAGATAATATTCTTATTAAGAGTCTACCATGTAAGCAGCAATTTTTGATTACCTTAAAGGACCACCCGAGTCCCGAAATGCGGAGGATTTTCTTTCCCTCGCCATACGGTATCAAATTCCATTAAAACAGCACTCTTCCAGCAGTCCTTACTTATATTTTCATCCAATATTTTGTCACGAAGCATGAACAATATGTTGCTGAATGAAAGTGAACTGCTGAACTGCAGTTAAAGTCTAAACCCTAACCCTAACCCTAACCCTAACCTAACCCTAACCCTAACCCTCATCAAATGCAGCAAATTGGCCCCAACTGAATCTCTGATGAACAGAAAGTTCTTCTACCTGTTTTCTCAGTTGTTCGACTTCCTGTCAGAGATCTTCAGTCTAAAGAAAGATCGTCTGCCGCGGGAACGGGAGGTGAACAATAGTCATGCTCCTGAAGCTGGAGGTCCATAGACAAAAGATCTTCCTTTAGTGGAGGGGAACTCATCTCCTCCTCATCACCTTGGTGTGCCTTACTGTTGTTGTGGAGTAGTTGTTCCACTCAAACAAAGCGGGAACTGCTTCTTTCTTCAGTAACAGGTGTCCTGTGGGAGTTGATGGCTCAATCAAATCATCACTCCTGAAGTGACGTCTGAAGACTCTCGTATTTGGGTCGACATTATAATCATGCCGTATATTTTGAATCCATCTTTCATGCATTTCCTTGTCCAAAGGAAAGGACACTAACCACAAAGTTAAACCTTGAGAATATTCAATTCAATTCATCTTTATTTGTATAGCGCTTATACAATGTAGATTGTGTCAAAGCAGCTTCACATGGAAGATTATAGTGAATTGAAACAGTGTCAGTTCAGTTTTCAGAGATTAAGTTTAGTTCAATTTAGCTCAGTTCAGTGTGGGTTAATAATCACTACTGAGAGTCCAAACACTGAAGAGCAATTCCATAGTTGCACAGCTCTACAGATCCCGAACCATGCAAGCCAGTGGCGACAGCGGCGAGGAAAAAAAACTTCACCAATTTGCGAAAGCGAAGATTTAAAAACCTCGAGAGAAACCTGGCTCAGTTGGGCATGACCATTTCTCCTATGGCCAAACGTCATTGAATATGTCACGTTAAGGGACGCAACAATACTGAGATGTCACTCCTTCACACCAAAGACACCTAAACTGTTTAGCGTTTATTGATAAAAGTGTTTTGAATCAAATCTAATATGCCAGAATGCTATGTAGCTACAGTTTATTAATAATAATATAGAAAATTCCTATTTATTTAAAATATGACAGAAAACCTACATTAATAACAATTACATACCACTGCTCGCTATTAAAGAATGCTATACTGGAAACTCAAGCAACAATGAGAATTTACCGGAAACATGTAGCAGCAGGGTCCATTGCCAGATGACCAATCACTCTGAAGTTAAAAAAATGGGCCAATGAATGCCTATGAGAAACTCCTCACAGGTGCAGCCATCTGGTTTGTCAAGCAGTCTTTTGCCGGTTTGGGACACACTGCCTTCCAGCTTACAACTTCCATGTACCACACACCACAGGCTCTGAGAATGCGAGAGTCCCGGCTATTCTTTTTTCAGTCATCTAGTTATCAAGATTTCAGTCAATCTAGTTATCTAGATAGCCTGCCGGGTATGGTGTAGATAGATTTTGGTAGCCCAACTAAAAAAAAACAATAGCCCTCAGGGCTTTGGGCTACCAGCAAAGGATACAATCGAGGTGATCCCTCCACCCAAGATGAAAAGCAGGTTTCACAGCCCCCACTTCATCGTAGCAAAAAAAAAAAAAAAAAAAAACATTTCAGTTAACCAATTTGCTCATATGTAGTGCTCTCCCTAGATTAGGGCTAGCCCATATTTGCATATTGTCACAGTGTCACATTTAGGTAGATACTAGGATGTTGGAAGGTTGCATCAATGCTGACATTGTGCACTCATGGTAAAGCCTGGCTACATTTCCACCAGGCGCTGTTTAAATACTGAGTTGATTAAAAGCAGCAATTCATTAATTCACAGGCCTTTTGATTGGTTATCTGATGAGTCTCAATCATGTTGTTCCAACTGCTGCATCCCAATTCACATACTATTCATCCTAAATAGTATTCAAAAATAGAATTTGTGTGTCCCAAACTGTACTATGTTAAAAAGAGTATGAAAAGGTTCCCAGATGGTCTACCATTAGCCGTAAAAATTCAAAGTGTAGAACTGTCCATACTTTAACCACTAATTTTGCCTACAATACATTGCGTGTTGGATGTGAGTTCGATTAAAAGAACAAACTCGGGTAAAAAGTGTAAATAAACTACAAACAGGGAAGACACACGAGACCAACCGTAAAATAGAGAGGCTTCGGTAAGGTTGTTTGAATTAACGTTAATTAATATCTAGCCAACTGGAAAATATTTAAATCACATTTTCCATGTTATATTCCATCTGCAACAACAATTTGAACTTATATCAAGATATATTTGGAAATTAACTTCTGAATGGATAACTATTCAAAGACCTGAGATTTCTCTGCATGAAAGACCCTCGAATGGCGGATTATCCTGCTGCTGCTTCCAAGAAGGTTTCTTTTATTACATATTAATGAAATGTGGATGATGTGTCAGGGACCTAACTAAGCAACATAACTATCTGTTAACAAAAAATGTATAAATACTTCTAGGGCATAGTATAAGTATGCAAATTGGGATACAGCAAATGTCTCTGTTCCCTCCTTCAAGGAATGAGGGTTTAGACAGTAATTGAGACATTTGCTGCTTAGGGGTGATATTCCGACATGATTAAGTGGTTACGCCCCAGAGGAAAGCCTTGTAAATTGTTCTTTTTTTTCAAAAAAATTAATAAATAAATATTTTAAAGCGTTAGATAAAAAAACCCATTCATTATCCAACAGCTTTTATGTCAGTTTAAAATGAACACATAATAGTTCTTTAATTTTATTTTATTTATGCTTCTTCATTGTTCAATCTCCAACAATCTTTGGTCACATTTTGTGGACAAAGAGTCTTTATTTACGGCAAAAAAAAAAAAAAAAAAAAAACTATATCAGCCCATTACCAATTTACTTAAAAATAATCAACATGTAGTTTTACATTTAAAATTTACTGTGATATGAACTGCAAATATTGTTAATTCCTTAAACCTTTTACCCACATGTCCCTTATGTGCCTATACTGTGATCAAAATAGTCAGTCATCCATAAAAAAAACTGAATATATCAAACTTTATCACTAATTTAATTTATAACTGATTAGAAAAGCATATGCTAATTAACCCAAATAAATAATAATAATATGAAAAAAAACTTCTAATGCTGTAGGTATTTATTACAACTTGAAATATTGATAAGGAGTATAAGACTGTGTCCAGACACATCTGAGACAGTATAGCACTGTCTGTAGGCTATATCAAACCTAAATATCATTCAAATAAACAATCTGATCGTTGATACACAGGTTGGCTATCTTTCGAGGGGTCTCCAGCAGGGGTTTCCTGTGTAGTGATGAGGTCGATTATGGCCGAGATAACTGCACAATCTTTTGACTGCTGGTCTTTCCAGTCCACAGGATGTGGACTCTTTATCTTTTCCTCCAGTAATACATCCAACTCCTTTTTCAGGTCCTAAATTTCAATAAAAAATTGAAACCTGTGAAATTTGATCTTAATTTTTTTAAGAAACATGTCGAGTTAATGCTCACCTTGACAAGGTGGGCAATGCGCCCTGGGGACTGAAACACAATCCACTCATCCACTGCAATTGTATCCTGGTCCTGGTCTCTCTGGATAGAAATATTCCCTCCAAAGAACAGCAGTGAAAATGGAGATACCTCAGTGCAGTCATAGAGGAAGATCTTTAGAATGGAAATACATTTTTATTTACAATTCTTTTTTTTTTTATTAAAAAAAGAATTCAATCACAAATATTTTTTACATATCAGTGAAGTTTTATAATAAATAAATAAATAAATAAATAAATAAATAAATTATAAATAAAATTTTGAATAAACAAAATAATATCACAAATACAGTTATATGCAAAAGTTTGGGCACCCCTTATAATTTTCATAATTGCAAGCCATAGCTTGCTGGCCTTTCAAATCGGCAATTTAATTTGGATATATTTTATACGCTAGGGAAAAAGCAAGATTTCAGTTCTGACATAACATTTATTTAATCAACAGATGCAATGTGATTTAAGTTATAACAAAAACAGACAGGTGCATAAATTTGGGCACCCCAACAGAATAATGATATCAAACTTTTGTAGAGCCACCTTTTGCTGTAATATTAGGCTGAAGATGCTTTTTATAGCTAAGGATAAGTCCCTGAATTCTTGCTGAAGGCATTTTGGACCATTCTTCCTTGCAAAATTTCTGCAGTTCAGTCAGGTTTGATGGGTGCCAAGCATGAATGGCCCTTTTCAAATCAATCCATAGATTATTGATGATGTTTAAGCCTGGGTACTGGGATGGCCATTCTAGAACACTGTCTGCGCATGAATTCTTTGGTGGATCTGGAGCTGTGCTTTGGGTCATTGTCCTGCTGAAACATCCAACCCTGCCGTAACCTCAGCCTCTTGACTGATTCCTGAACATTGTTCTTCAGAATCTGTTGATACTGGGTGGAATCCATGTGACCTTTAACTCAGTACCTGTGTTTGCCACATATCCCCACATCATGATGGACCCTCCACCATATTTTACAGTAGGAAGCATGTTCTTCTCCTGACATGCAAAAGCATATTTGGTTGTCCAGAGTATATTTTTCCAAAATGATTTAGGATTGTCCAGATGTGCCTTTGCAGACCTCAAATGACTCTTCTTGTTGGCAGAGCACAGAAAAGGTTTCTTCTGCATCCCCCTTCCATTGAGCTGTTCTTTGTGAAGAGTGTGTTGGACTGTGGAACAATGTACAAATGACATTATAAGCAGCAAGACATTCTTGGAGCTCTTCGGAGATGGTCTGTGGTTTGTCTGTGACAATTTTAACTACTTTTCGCCTTTGCCTTTTAGACATTTTCCTTGGCCTACCACATCTTTCCTTCAAAATAACTACTCCCGTGGCCTTCCATTTTCTTACTATATTTCTGACTGCGGAGATAGTGACATTAAACTTTTGTGATAGCTTTTTGCATCCTTCTGCTAATTCATGTTGGTGAATTATCCTAGTTTTTAGGTCATTAGGAAGCTCTTTTGAGGTTTCCATGTTGGTACTTTCTGATTCACAATATGGAGAAGCACAAATAGCAAGCAACTACCTTAATATCTTTTTTCATTATTGGTAGCACCTGTGTTGGGATTGTTAAGATTTGCTGAGGCACTCAAATCGATTCTGTGTTGTAATCAATCAGCATTGAGTTACTACAAGTTTTGAAATCCACACAAAAAAGAGGGTGCCCAAACTTTTGCATAGCCTATTTTTCAGTTTCTGCTACACTACGTATTTCTGTCTGAAAAACATGACATTATCTAGCTTTCTCTAGAAAGCAAATGGCATTTTATTGTGATCTTCTCTTATAAAACAGCACATAACTTTGCAGCCACGGAGGGGTGTCCAAACTTTTGCATAAAACTGTATAAATGATTTATCTGCCAAGTCATATAATGTACATGTAGTAAATAAGGTAGTAAACTTAATTTCAGATTAGCCAACTTTCCTGGGTTTAGGTAAATGTCAAAAATAGCTAAACGTTCATCGGGACCCTGATGTGAACAAACAGACATGTCTCTTTACAACTAAACAGAACTGTTTTGCAAATATATGTATGTGAAATAAGGTAATGAATACAGCATGAGTGTATGTGTGTGAATATCTTAGTGAAAACTTTGTTAGCCATAGCTGGAACCTCACTATACAATAACTATATTCATAAAAATTTATATCTTCATATAGTATGCTTTAAATGTTAAAAGCAAAAGGTACGTACACTGGTGGTTTTCATCTTCAGGTGATAGACAAGCCATTTGTATTGAAACTGAGTTTCCTCTGCATTGACGGATTTTGGGTGGATACAGACTTTCCCATCAGCCTTAGTATACACCTTCACAGGCCTACAAAAAGAATGATTTCAAGAATTACTTTTAAATGCTGTTATTTTAATTGGCCTCTAAACCTTTAGAATGTCACAGTAAAAGAAATCTAGTAATTTAAATAAAAATGCTCATCAAATCAAGTGATTGTTTAAAAAAGCTTTTCAACATTAAAATGAAAAGATTTTTTTAAGGACCAAACGAGCATTTTAGAATAATTTTAAGTAATAGCTGCTAACAATTCAGTGTTGCATCAAACAAATAAATCATGTTGTAAAATTAAGGCCTTAATAATGCCTGAACAGTGTAAATAAATCCTTTCAAAATTTTCACTAGACCCTCAAACAAACAATTGATTTTGTTTTCACACAAGCAACTTTGTTTTCTAATACATCTGCCAATTATAGCAACAATTTTCTAAATAAAATTTCTTTATTGTTTTTTTCAAACACAACGACTTACAAATGTGGTCCAACCAGCATTCACACATCAATTGACAAAAAACATGCAATATACAAACAATACATACAGAAGTATAGTGATAATAGATTAATACAATAATAATAAAAATAAATAAATAAATAATAATAAATATAAAAAGGAAACAAATAAAAATAAATAAATACAAAAAAAAATATTTGTCTAATCCTCTTCAATTGAACTATTTCTTGCAGAGTTTTTGTTTTTAAAATAATCCATGAAAGGTTGCCAGATTTTATAAAATATGTCTTTCTTTTTTTGGCAGAATCTGATTTTCTCCAGTTCCAAATGTTTCATTACATCCCTCATTAGATGTATATATGTAGGAGCAGCTTTCTGTTTCCAGTTTAGTAATAATAAACTTCGTGCCAGTAGACAGACAAATGGAACTATATTGGAACCTAGAACTGTGATACAGGGATCTGGATCTTTTGGCTTTTGACCTATTTTTGAGAATGTTAGAAAAATATTTTCCCAGTATGATGTTAATTTTGGGCAGCTCCAAAACATATGAGCCAGTGATGCCGGTTCTAGCCCACACCAATTACATGCCGGGTCCACTTCAAAGTTTTTAACAATGTAAACAATGTATTTCTTTAAATTGTATGAGGCCATGCCTTGCACATAGCTATGATCTGTGGGTCTATTCATCTCCCATTGCTCTTCTGTGATTTCAACACCTAAATCTTCCTCCCGAGGATTTTAGGTATTCTAAAGTTGCTGTGTTTGTTAACTGGAAGAGCATTGCATTCCATGTATATATTTGAAATACCTTCTTTTTATTAGGGTCATGGAAAATTATCATTTCCATTAATGATTGATTCGGGCAATTAAGGTACAGTTGGTGGTTTTGTTTAACAAAGTTTCGCACCTGCAAGTATGTAAAAAAAAAAAAAAAAAAAAAAAAAAAAATTGGACTGATGTAAATTGTGCTTGCTTTGTAGTTGCTGAAATGAAGGAAATATTTGATCAATATGTCTATAAAATTTAAAATTCCTTTTTCAATCTAGTCATCGAATAATGTATTTTTAAAAGAGGGAGAAAATGAATAATTTTTTGTGATGGGGATTTCGGATCTGGGACCAGATCTCGAGAGTATGTGAATCTACTGGGTTGTTTAATAGATCAGGACGTATAGTAGGTAAAGGAGAAAATAGTAAAAGTGAAAGTGATGAAGGATCACAGCATGTTTCTTCTATGTTTACGCATAATTGGTTTTGTTTTGTATCCAGTAAACCATCATCCTTATATTACTTCCCCATTAATATACCTGAAAGTTTAGTAGTCCCATTCCCCCATTTGATTTTGGTCTCTGCAAAAATGCCTTTCTTATTCTAGGTATATTTTTGTTCCAAACAAACTCTGAAATTATAAAATAGCTAATTACTAAAAGAGCTTGACACTGCAACTGAACCTATTGACTCTGTCTTGTGTAGCACAGGTGTTCACATACACTTAAAGAAAATTAGGGAAAAAATCAGATGCCATGAGCACATTCGTGCCCTAAAGAAAGTAGCCCAAAAAATGACCCTTACAGGTCTTCAATATGTTACCAATTACAGAAAAACTACACACAGCATACATTTAGTCCTTATTTAGGTTCAAAACTACCCGAAATATAGCCCACAGTCAGTGCAAACCTCTCATGATTAAATGTGTTTTTAATCTTCAGCAGCACGTGTAGCCTCTTGTTAGAAATGTTGGAGGTCGACGGATCTTTCCAGAACTGAACATATCACACACCACATTATTCTTAAAAGATTGATCGGTGCCTATGTGCCTATGTGTCTTGAGTTAATCTCAATTTCAAAGCAAACCCACAGGCACACAGCAAGGCAATCCACATGACCAGCTGCGATCACGAACACGTGCTAATTAACTTTACCTTTTGGTTCACACCACGACCTGCGTCTGCGAGGGAATAAACATCCCTAGAAATGTGGACACAAAAGCAGCCAGAAACTTCCGGAGTTTAAACTGACTCTCATTTAAACTGTGTTTATTTGAATAATGTATGTTTGTTTTACGTTTCTGTAGGTTTTTGTGTGTACATGTCCCATGTGTTTAACATAACCATTATGAAGAGGTAATGAGTTAAAGCCGCTGCTTTTGCATGAAATCTACAGAACGTTTGTGAAACATTTCATGTTTGGTATCTATTGAAACCCAAGAAAGTTTCAAATACATTTGGTTTATAGGAAGAAACCCTACTATAAAAATGTCCATGTTATAAAACTTTATTTTAATAGCTTCTAATCAAAAGCTTGAGTCTCCCACGAGGTGCTAATCCATCCTCCTAGGGGAGAGAATGGTGGTGTGATCCCACCCCGCAGCTTGTTTAATTGGACAATACCTGTGTAGGCCACACCTATACCCAAGCCTATAAAACTTCGAACAATGAAAGTTACGTCGTCTTTTCCGGGTCTTTGCCTCACATCACCGTGGTCGCTCCTCACGTGCCGGCCGTACATCGCCTGGCCGGAAGCCTCGTCGCAGCACGGAGCAAACCGCGACGTTCACGCCCGTAGACCCCCGATCTGCTTGAGCAACCGGGTCAACTTATCAGAACTCTGAAACACTGCCATAACTACGGAATTCTGCAGAGAGCACAAAGGACTTCCCTGAAACTTCCACCGACGAGAGAATTCCAGCACGTCACTGAAGTTGCTACGCTGACCAATCAGCTCCGCCGGGATCTCCTTTTGGACCAGCCGAGGAAACCGAAATTCCATCAGAATCGCAAGTAACACAAACAATGTTTCTATCCATTGCTGAACTGGTGTGAATAATATTTAAGTAGTAAAGAATAGCGAAATTCTCTGCTTTTATGGTTTCTCTCAGGTTGCAATGCTAAGAACTTAGCTAATGCTAGAAGGTGAATCCTTACTCGCTCTCCATCATAACTCTCCTCAAACTGCTTGTGTGTGTTTGTATGTATGTGCGTTCTTTGTTTTATGTACCGTAGTAGGTTGTGTTATAGAGTAGCAATAAACTTGTGTTTCGTTTTTAAGATCTGTGTTGGTGTGTTGTGTGCTTTTATAAGTCAATGTCTCAGCTTCAGATACTGTTACCTTGCTCACTAAATAATTAGATACTGTTTTATATCGTTATTGTTGGCCACAAAATAATATAATACAGGATTGCTTTACACTGACCGTTCTATTTGCTGGACAAATGAGTAGGTTAAGTGTAAGCTTTAAATAATTCTATGTAAATCATGTTCGAATCTTTAGATTCAAATCCCCAGAGTTTAAATGTTATTTAAACCAAAGAGGTGATTCCTTACAGAAAATAATTCCATCATTCCAAGTTCATAATAGTCCAAAAGGTGATAATTATAGTTAAACATGGCAGTTTGTTCACGTTTGCTGAAAACATAACGTGCTCCTTTTTTTTCGGCTTCTCCTTTGTTTTTTCGCGTGTCACTCTAGCGTTTGTCAGTTTCTGACAGAATCGAGTTTCTAAAGCACGTAAATAATTAAGTGCCCGTTATTATTATCAGCTCAAGAAGTTTGTTATTTCAAATATAGACGCACAGCGAGCGCAAGTAAGAAAGTGAAACTGCTCGCGCTTCAGACTGGCTCGTAAAAAACTTTGTGGCACAGGGTAAAATCTGCTCTTCTTTTGGCTTTGTGGCTGTTCATCAAGACGACGACAAGGTTCATTTGAGCCCGGGTCGACCATGGCTCCTTATTATATGTATATATAATTACACTATAATCTCTCGGCTGTGTATTAAAAACATGGCGGTGTCTTTGTTTTCATTCTGGCTTGTTGCGTGAGCGAATGACGTATCCCTGTAAACCAATAGCGTTCAGCTGCGCATCAAGCTCCGCCTTTTGGTACCCTTTCTCGTGTTTAGTACCCTTTCGAAAGGGTGCCGAAAAAGTGGTACGGTACGTTTCGGTTCGGTACACCATTTGACAGTGGAAACGGCCATAAAAGTGTACCGAACCAAACTGTACCGTACCGTACCACTCAGTGGAAACGGGCCAAAAATGAATGAATTTCAGACTTTTCAGCTGTAGGAGACAATACAGAAATGTCTAAACTGGTAAAATCCTCCAAATCAACACCATCTATGTTAGATCCTATACTGACCAAATTATTTAAATAACTGTTCTCAGAAGTTGCAAAATATGTCTTTAACATTTTGAACTGATCCCTACTTTATGTGCCTAAAAGCTTTAGACTAGCTGTTATTAACCCTCTTATAATAAATAAATAAATAAATAAATTAATAATTAATTAATAAATTTCAAACCTGCATTTTCTATCAAAGATACTAGAAAAAGTTGTATCTACTCTATTTTTTTTCCTACACAGAAACAATAGCACTGTTAAGAGGCACAAATAACCTACTCTTATCATCTGATCATGGTTGCATTTTTCTGTTAGTGTTGTCGGACCTCAGTGCTACTTTTGATACTATTGATCATAACCTTCTAATTGATAGGCTTCAAATTAAGTTGGTAGTACTGAAACTGCATTGGCTTGGTTCAGGTCTTACTTATCTGAACGTTATCAATTTGTGTCAGTTAATGAAGAGATGTCATGCTGATCAAAAGTATACTGTGAGTTACCAAAATACTCAGTTTTTGGTCCCTTACTTTTTACATTATACAGAATATGCTACTGGAAGGTTGAATCAAAAAAAAAAAAAAAAAAATCAACAACAACAACATGGAGTTAATTTCCACTTTTATGGTGCACAATCCTGTATCTCCTCACAACCTGATAATTTGTACAATTCCCAAAATAAACAGATTGTATAGCTAATATGAAAAAACTGGATGACTGAAATGTTTTATTTCTAAATTCAGATAAAACTAAGCTCTTGCTTATTAGACCCATAAACCTCTTGTGCAAAAATCTAGAATACTGTCTAACCCTTGAAACACCCTTAATGTATTCTCAGTTCAGTCCTTGTCTTCAATCAAAACATTGGGGATGATATTTGATAGCAACCTGTCATTTTTCTTGAAGGTGACATTTCAAGCATCCATAAAAGTGCAATTTTTCATCCTTAAACTTTTGTCAGTGTCCCAGTATTTGAGTGAGCTTTTGGTGTAATACAGTCAATCACAACCATTTGAAGGCAACATTTCAAGCATTGTTAAAACTGCATTTTTTCATCTTAAAATATGTCATTGTCCCAGTATTTGAGTGAGCTCCTGGTGTATTACAGCCCATCACGTCCATTACACTCAATTAATTCTGGACAATTGATTATTCCTAATATCAAAATCAACTGTATCTAATGTATAAAACCTGGCTTCTAAACTCTATAACAGCCTTTCTAGCACAGTTCTAGACATGCTAGCGTACAAATAAAAAATACAAACACATAACTTTTGAAATTCTCTAAAGGATTGTTAGGGTGCATTAAATAGGGAAACCAGAGCTGGGAACACTTACCAAAATGACATAATTTGAATGGCTACAAAATTGTCAGTCCAGCCTGTATCCTGAGGAAACGGCTGACATGGTCATCAATGACAATGAATCGACAAAGCAAGAGACTGATTCCTGCAAAGACCCCTGTAATACACGAGTCTTTGCATTGACAAAGTTGGCTAGTCTGAACAACTGTCCAGGACCTACTTAGACCTGCAGCTTCTCTGTTATGGTTGTCCATTGTTCTCAAGCCTCTGGCACCCAAATTGCTGCTCTGCACAAGAAGTTTGGCCAAATGAGAAATGGTCATGCCCAACTGACCCTGGTTTATATTATGTCAATTGGTGAAGTTTGTTCCTCACCACTGTCACCAATGGCTTGCTTGGCTGGAACTGGAGGAGCTTTGCATTGGTCGATTTGCTTTTCTTGTGTCTCGGCTTTTAACAGTGCCATTTGCCTTGCACTGAACTGAACGACGTCGACTGTGAAAAGTGATCTGAAGCAGTATTAATTTACTAGAACTTTATCTATGTTAAGATGCTTTGACACAATCTACATTGTAAAAATGCACTTTAGAAATACAGATAAATTGAATTGAATTGCAGTATGTTTAAAATTCAGCTGCTAGAATTCAGACAAGAACCAAAATGACAGAACATATTGTTTAATTTTTGAAACTCAATATTAGCTCCCTGTTAGATTCCATGTTAATTTTAAAATCCTTATTTTTGTAAGTCTTTACCAACTTTGCTCCAAAACTCTGGAACTTACTTCCCTATAATAGAAATACAGAGTTGTTTTATGATGTAGTAACTCGCCATGTTTATTGCAGAGTTAACAATGAGCAGTCAGGAAAGCCTCGTTGCACCCCCTCGTCTCCTTTTTAATTAAATACCGCCCAAAGCTTAATTCCAATACACTCTTCTTCCCCCTTTATAAAACAAAGAACTTGTTGTCACCCCCAGTTACTAAGTAATGGTCGATCAGGAAATCTGGCCATCTGATACTCACATGACTACGTCAATTAAATCTTACACCCAAAGGAAGAAAGACACATGTGTGTATCTCCGGGTGTGTGGCCTCCCTGCCTCCTTTCCTGTCCAGGAAAAATAGTGCAGTTATTGTCTCTGCACAAAAAGGCCCGCCCGATTTAATTTCACATTTAAAAGTGTGTATTTGCTTTAATGTTTCTTGCTAATAGTTGTGTATGTTTTACTATGTATGTAAGCAAGTGTATTCACTATAGTGTTGCATGTAAATTAAACATTGTAGCGTGTGTAACGCATGTAATTGACTGTATTTGATAAAGTCTGTGATGTTTGGTGTCAAACTGGAGCTATAAGGCTCCAGAGAACATTGGTTTGAATGATAAAACTTTATCTGCAAATAGTAGTTAATTACAAAGCTTCATTGAGTTTTCGATAATATTAGTGAAGTTTTTTTTCCAACGCGTGACCACAGACTTCCCCTCCCTGGACGTGGATATACAGGGAAAAGAGAGGCATGGTCTCGCCAGCCTGATCTCACGAGGAAACGCAAGTATTTTACGTTTTGTCAGTTTAGTGGCTAATTCGTACGAATTTGTACGAGTTCAGTCGTGCGAAAATGTACAATTTTAAAAAGGAGGCGTGGCACCTAACCCTAACCTTCATTGGGTGATGAGCAAATCATACTAATTTGTACGTTGCGGACAAGACAAAAAAAGACATGCGTTTTTGTGAGTTGACATACTTTGTGGAAATTCTGTGAATAAAAATGCAGAAGCCAAAAATATTGTAACAGTCAAAAGAACAAGGGTTGGCTCTGCATGGAACATATATAATTTGTTTTATTTAGTTTTTCATTTTTGTCTTAATGAGGAAAAACTGTCGTTACGGACGTGACTTCTCTTCGTTACGGACGTGACTGCTCTTTGTTACGGGCGCGACTGCTCTAAAATTGACAGTTGACACATTATGAAAATCAGATAAATGCTGTCAAAACTTTAACAAAGACCTATTTGTGGATATCTGTTGGGTATGTAAACCAACAAACTTTGTCCTCTGAGACATCTGAATGGTAAGGTTGCACAATTAATCAAACTTAAATAGATATCACCTTGTTATATTTAATTCATATTAGGGCATGTGTTGTGAAAGGTTAATGCGCGTTCAAATGTTCAAGACTCAATTCGGAAACAATGTTGCATGCTAACATGGTGCTTTTTTATTATTATGAATGATATAGAATTGCTAATAAACATATTCAGCTATAATATGTTTATCGAGCTCCTGATGTCAGTGTTTCCAGACGACTTGAATCATTGCTGGATTGTAAGTGCGCAAGACCGTGCTGCGTGGAGAATGGTATCAACATCTAGTTGTGTTACAGTTATGGCAATATTATATTTGATTACAAAGTGAATTCTAGTTAATGTGTTAGTCGATGGAATAAATAGTTTATTTTGTCCACTCTATGCGCTTGCATTCATTTTCTCGTCGGTAGTCATGTCAGGTTGCAAAAAGTCCACAGAAGAAAAGTTTTGTGTAGGCTATGTTAAACAAGAATAGAAAAAATAGCCATTGGTTATTGGCGTGTACAATATACAATGTTTATCTTTTATAGGCTAAAGTTTAAAATCGATTGTGTAAAAATATTGAATGAAATATTTACAGCTGATCCTATCGATTTTCTAACCATTATACTCCTATAATGTAGTTTAAGCTTAGATCAATATCAAGATTTTATTTTTATTTTGTCGTCTGTAATATGATTTTAAAAAGCACTGAAGCGCAATTGCCGGGTGCAGGAAATCTTTGAAAATGTTTTAATTTTAAAGGAGGCTACAGCCTATTTTCAAGGTTTGAAACGTGCTTAAGATTTTGGATAAAGTGCTTGGAAAATGAAGTGTCGCTTTAATAATTTATGTTTATAAATAGTTATTTAATAAATAAAATAAAAACATATTATGCTTTGCATGAAACGAAAACTTCGCTGGAGCCTGTCCATGTGCCTGCAGCGTGACCCGCGCATGAACCACAAACACCGCTCTTTTAAATGTGTGTGGATTGTGCGCATTTTGAGCAGTGGAAAAGACCAAATGCATGGAGGTTATTGTAGCGTGAGCACTGGACTGAAGGTATATTAAGAGGATATTAAGCGAGCCTCAAATCTGAGAGAGCCTCGTGCAAGTGTGCAGAAATAATTAGCAGATTTAACATTATGGGAGATTGCGTTGGGCTTACGCAGGTCGCTTCTGCGTGAAATATTCAGGTACGAAATCTTTTATTTAATGTTTACATTTGCTTTTTCGCACTTATCCGCGACATGATTTGTGTTGAGCCGCCTGTTTTTTTATATTTGTTAGTTATGCACCAGATTTCCCCTTGTAAAGATTTTGTACAATGTAGCCGTGATCATGACAGTGCCGATGAAACACTTTTTGACAGGATAAATGCTGTCTTGGGCAATTTCTCAAGAAAATAATGTCCGAACAAAATCACAGCTACATACATATAAAATAACCAGCCTTTATATTTAATGTATTTAAAATGTATATTTCCCTGCCAGGCAAACAAAACCTTATTTTATACGGAACGGAAAAAAAACCGTTGTGTAAGACAGGGACGAACAAAAATATACATTTCACATATTTCTCTTAAATATATTTTGAAATGAATTTCGTTTGGTATAAATTGTATCTTAATTGTATTATTTGATAGTCAGTTATCTACCAAATAAACAAGAAGTGCTTCAACACAAGGTCCGCTATGCTGCATCGCCAAAACACCAAGATTATGCGCCAAGATTATGGCAATATGTAACATATTTATAAATCGTTATGTTCTCTTTATTAAACATTTATTTCTGAAATGTTACTAAAGTGGTTTGTTTAACTGAAATGTTCAGTTCTTGATATAACATATTAAAACATGGAAAAAGTCTGTCTTTAACCTCTTTTTTGAAAGCATGCAATGTGGTTTGATGAAACAGAAATTTCCAATTGGCACAATCCTCATATTTCATGGATAAACAAAGCAATTTCCTTAAAAATTCGACAAGAGCACATCATAACAATAAAATACAGACCTTAATGAGCAAATTTAAATTGGTTTTGTTATTTTGGTCAAAAGTTTATTTTTTCATGATAAGGTTGACATTTTCATGGAATCAGCCATACACACACACACACATATATATATATATATATATATATATATATATATATATATAAATATATATATATATATAAATATATATAAACCAGTACCTGACACGACTAGTACAGAAAAAAGCAATGAGAAAAAAAAAATCAGGCCACTTACATTGGTCTCTTCTTATTATGGCTGGGGGAAATCTTGGCCACTTTAGGGTAAAGACCTGCTACAATCACTGCCTTGACCAGCTTCTTGTTCTCTGAGTAAAACAACAAGGAAGTAGTTAGTTAGTTAGGAAGTTAGTTAGATTAGACAAAATGTAAAAGAGAACAACATTTAGAGCATAGAGAAAAACAAAACTAGATACACATTATACGATAAACAAAATTACCAACACATTTTCTGACAATTTATATCTTGTTGTAGTTCTATGGCTTAAACTAGGGTTGTTCAAAATAATTTGTTAATTTTACAGTTAATTATAGATAACTCTTTACTTAAAGCGTTCATAAGACTGCCATTACAACTTTATAACCATGACATGACATCATTTATTTGAAGGAGATTGTAATGTTGCTTATGACAACTGTTATTAAGTGTGATTTGCTCATATGTCATTTTAAATACAAAACTGATATTATTTGAGATATCTTTATGACAACATAAACAAAATACATCACTGCCTGTCTTTGTTTGTCATAGCAACTCACATTATCAATACAATTATACCTGTCAGTGTTTCTGTCTTGAGAGCTTGACATTACCAAAACAACAAAGCTTGTCATAAAACTCATAAAGTCATACACATTGAACCCTTTTTTTAGGTCGAACAAAATTAATTGTCATTCAATTTCTCATTGAAAGTGCCAATATTCTGTCAAATCATTTCATAACAGTATCATTATAATGTGCTGATGACAGATTTATGATAAGTTATGCTGTCTTTGTATTGGAAAGTTCTTATGACAAAGAAATCTCAAACCATGACTGCTTTCTAACACCCCCTTTAAGTGTCACCTAATTCTTTTCTGTATAATAATTAAAAATATTGGTTACACTTTGTAATAAGGTTTGTCTTCGTTAATGCATTTACTAACATGAACAAACAATGAACAATACATTTATTACAGTATTTGTTTGTGTTATTTAATGTGAGTAAACGAAAATGCAACTGTTCGTTATTAGTTCATGTTAACTCACAGTGCATTAACTAACATTAACAAAAATGTATTGTTAATAATGCATTCATTAATGATTAATAAATGCTGTACAAGTATTGCTCATTATTAGTTCATGTTAGTAAATACATTAACTATTAACTATTCAACACAATTAATGCAGCACAGTTTTTTCTCCCAATAATTCTTTGGATAGAGTTACACTGCATGATCATCAGCTCTGTGAAGCAAAAGTAAATAATCCAAACAGAACCATCCCAATGCATTAGCAGGTGCCCCTAGAGAGTGTATGAATAACTGACTTTTGTTTTTGTTTTTGGTTATGGATATATTATGTCCATGGATAATGTTGATTAGATAAAATGCATTATTCAATTAAAATATTATATTCATTCATTCATTCATTCATTTTCTTTTCGGCTTAGTCCCTTTATTAATCCGGGGTCGCCACAGCGGAATGAACCGCCAACTTATCCAGCACGTTTTTTAAGCGGATGCCCTTCCAGCCGCAACCCATCTCTGGGATAAAATATTATATTATAATTTTATATTTTGTTAACAGGTCGCTGCAGGATGCATGCACAATGACAAAGTTGACATTAGCAAAACACTCAATCGCAATAAAGGATATATCTTTTTGGTGCGGACAAAACTAAATAAAGAAAAAGAAAAAAAGAGGAAGTAAAAGCAGCGAGGTAAAATGGGAAAATGAATAAAAACCATTAGGGTAAAATTAGCGAGCTAGTTCATTAAGAAAGGTAGATAAACATACGCAAAAAGTTTTGCAATCTTAATATATCATAATATTAACATAATTTAGATTTCTTTTTGCCTTCTGTGTAAAAATTTTCTTGGAAATATTTAAATAAATATGAGCCCATTTTTCATTAACTTGGTAATACAAAATAAGCTTTTTATTTAAAAATGTGGTGCTGGAAACAGTTTAAAATTTCTTATTAAACGGCCATACTATGAATCATATTGACAATAAATACAGTGCAAAAATGGGTAACACTTTACAATAAGGTTGTATTAGTTAACATTAGTTATGCATTTACTAACATGAACAGTACATTTTTTACAGTTTTGTTAGTTCAAGTAAACTCACTGTGCATTAAGTAATGTTAAAAAGCATGGATTTGGATTTTATTAATGCATTTGTAAATGCTGATCTATGATTAATAAATGTTGTACAAGTATTGTTTAGAATTAGTTAATGTTAGTGAATACATTAACCAACATTACACTGTAAAAAAAAGTTATTTTTACAGAAATTTTACCGTTTTATTTTATATTTTTTTATTTTACACATTATTCTGAAATAGTTAAACGTTGTAAAATAACAGGAAAATACTGTCAATATACATATCCAGTGTTAATTCACATGAAAAACATGTCAATAGGTGTAACAACTATAGGTGAGCATAGATTATTTTTTTAATCTAGATTAATCTTGAAATTAATCTAGATTAATCTAGATTAAAATGGCTCATTTTTAGCTGATCCAGCTAATTTGGCCAACTACAGAACAGTTTTAATTTGCCATGTATCTCTAAAATACCTGAAAAATCTGTTGCGTCTCAAATTCACAACTATCTTCCGACTAACAATCTGTTTGAGCTCTTCCAGTCTGGCTTTCGCCCCAACCATAGTACTGAGACTGCTTTTGTTTGGATCATTAATGATTTATTACTGGCAGCAGACTCAGATTTACTAACAATTCTTATTCTTCTGGACCTGAGTGCAGCCTTTGACATGGTTTTGCATGAGGTACTTTTGAATAGGCTTGTCTCTGTATGGATTTCTGCCACCCCTTTCTTATGGTTTAAGTCCTATCTTTCAGAACGTACTCAGTATGTCTAAATTAAGGACTTTAAGTCAAGATCGCAGATTGTCACTACTGGTGCCCCTCAAGGCTTCATACTAAGCCCACTCCTGTTTATCATTTATTTACTCCCTTTTGGTCATATTTTAAGAAAATACAACATGCAATTTCCTGCTGGTGATGATACTTAACTCTACTTGTCCACCATACCCTCTAGTTCTTTTCCTCCCCCAGTTTTGACTAGATGTTTAGCTGAAATAAAAAAAAAATCTGGCTTTCATCTAACTTTCTAAAATGAAATAGTGACAAAACTGAAGCACTACTCATTGGGACTAAAAGTGTCTTGGATAAATCTGATAATTTTACAATAGATATTGATAATAGCACAATTTGTCCCTCTCTACAGGTCAAGAGTTTGAGTGTCATCTTGGATAGCACACTCTCATTGACCAGCCATGTCAATAATATTACGTGTACTGCATATTTCCACCTGTGTAATTTTACTCGTCTCCGTTCTGCTCTCACAGCCAATAATACAGGAATTCTCATCCATGCATTAGTTACTTCACGTCTTGACTACTGTTATGCACTTCTCACTGGGCTACCTTCTAAACTTATCCATGAACTCCAACTTGTTCAAAGCCATGCAGCTCGTGCCATTTCTAGGAATCCATCTCACGAGCATGTCACACCTGTTCTCCGTCAGCTTCACTGGCTTCCGGTAAAGTATCGTATTGACTTTAAAATATTACTTCTGACTTTTAAGGCACTTCACAATCTTGCTCTTCAATATCTCACTGAACTTCTCCGTATTTATACCCCTTCTCGCACTCTTAGATCAGCCAACTCTTTCTCCCTGGTGCCACCTCGCACTCAATTAAGCACAATGAGAGCCAAATCTTTTAGCTCTACGGCTCCTCGGCTATGGAATTCACTTCCCTTGGACCTAAGGAGCAGTGATAGTCTTCACACTTTTAAATCTCGTCTTAAGACCCATCTTTTTAGGCAGGCTTTCCTATGACTATGCTTTATCATGCTATTTTATACTTCGATGTGTTTGTACTTCAACTTCAATTTTGTGTGGCATTGTTCTATTTTTATTATTAATTGTTTTATTAATTTGTTTTGGTATGTCTGTTTATATATTATGTTTTATTTATTATTAAAAGTATCATATTATTAGTGGGGGTTGCCTTTAGGTAAATTCACTATTGTTATTCTCCATAGATCATCTTCTGGACACTTTTTTCGGTGCGTAACTAGTCCCGCAGTTTTTGTCCCAGAGCCTTCAAATTATAAATTGTACCCCTGGAGTGCTAGGAAGTCCCAAATTGGTCCCATTGACTTAAAATGAGGATGGGACACCCATTTAAATACATTAATCCCATCAACTCCTATTATATTAGATTAGATTAGTTGGGGTCCCAAGGAACTTGAAGGATGAGATGTGAATGCCTATTCATCCCTTCCTACATCTCAATATGATATTCAATATACCAGGCCACACCCCCAAACTATTTAAACACCCCTAATAACTGATTCCATAGACTGCCATTATAATAGATCTAGATGCACATCTTTGCATAGCAGTGTCATACAGACTCAGGCAACCCATAATCATCTCAATATGATAATGAAACTATCAAGCTACACCACCAAATTGATTCAATACACTGCCATTATAACAGCAGTGTCATAAAGACATGGGGGTACGCTCATTAGACTCAGACAACCAATCAGCATTTTAATGATAATGAGGCTCTCAAGCCACGCCCCCAAAGCGATTCCATAGACTGCATAATGATAGGCCTAGATGCATATCTTTACATAGCAGTGTCATAGAGACATGGGGTTATCTCAATGGATACAGACAATCACCATACTCAAGCTCACTCTGTAACCATGCCTATAGCAACAAAACAGAGTACCCTAGCAACCATTTTTCAACATTTATATCTCAGCATCAGAACATAGTAGAGACATGGTAATTGGCTCATTTGACTCATGCTAGCAAATGAGTCTTACTATATGCCCCACATGCTAGCAGTGACTAGCTACATGCTAATAATGATTAGCCAAGTCCTACAACATGCTAGAAATGTTTACTAAGTTTTAATATTTGATCAAACATGTGTGTGATACTTGCCTAGTAACAACCCAGTGTAGCCTAGCAAGTGCCTAGCAACCACCCAATCTACCCTAGCAAATGCCTAGCAACGACCTAGTAATGCCTTAGCAACTGCCTAGCAACCACTCAGGACACCCTAGCAACACCTTAGCAACTGCCTTGTGATGCCTTAGCAACCACTCAGAACACCCTAGCAACCGCCTAGCAACCACTCAGAACACCCTAGCAACCATCTAGCAATCACTCAGAACACTATAGCAACCGCCTAGCAATGCCTTAGCAACCACTCAGAACACCCTAGTAACCGCCTAGCAATGCCTTAGCAACCACCTAGCAACCAGGTAAAACGGTAATGCATTGTACCACAGCAAATTGCCACTTCAAACCCCATTCATATTTTCTTCAGAAATTGTACATATTTTGTTTATTGCTGCTATAACTGTGGGAATATTGAGGTCTTTGCTTATTTATAATATCTTTTATAGAAAAAAAAACTATTTTGAAAGAAATTAATGTGTCTATAGGGTACCTTGTTGGAATGTCTTGAATGTCAAAAAATGAAGGAAGGATTGAAGGATTGGTGAGCTCAATAATCATCCTGCAAATGAAGCAGAAGTATGGGATCCAAAGGAAGTGAGCCTGAAGGGGGTCGCACACCGGAAGGTCCATGCATTTTAGATAACACGATATTTGATCGTGGACGATCAAAGTTACTGCGCGATCCACTTTTTCAGAAAAATCGTTGTAACGCCATAGGGCTTAATAACAGAAAAAACAAAACCATTCAGTTCACTCCGAGCAGAATTGATATTTTTTTCGTTTCGGTTTTTGCGTTCCTTATTAAACAAAACATTCTGAAAATGTTTTTCTAGAAAAAATACTGGTTAATAACTTTATTTTATTACAAAGTATTGCAGGGCTCTAGAGTGCCCTGATTTCTTAATGGTGCAACTAAAAAATTCTATTCGAGGGATAAAATTAAATGAATTTTCGATAAGTATTGTTAATAAAACATTTATAATATAAACTTGCTTTTGGTTATATCAGTACTGGCTTTGCGCTCTTACGCGCTCTCGCTCACAAGCGGCAGTTGATTAACAAGCTGCTTAAAGGCGCTACACACAGCCAGCCCCATACTTAATCCAGCGGCAAGTGCTGAAATACGCAACCAGTTTTATTTGTTGCCGATTTGCGTGTTGCTCCTTTTTTAAAATGTCTTTTTTTTTTTTATATATCTCAAATTAGGCTAACATAATCTAACTCTGAGATATTAGTTCAATAGCGTTATGTGCTGGCTATTGACCAACACCCCCTGTGTTATGAATTACATGTTTTAAATGACAGCGAGACATGCTATATTTAGTTTGTTATTTTAAAATATACATTATAACCCAGTAAACAGTAAAATAATATTTATTAATGGCCTATTGGCAGCATATAGCCATTAAGCTTAAATAGTCTAAGCATGTTTTTTTATTAATATTAAAACAAATTACAAACTAGCCACCTTTTGATTTTATTTCGTTTCCGTACATTTTTATCAAACGAAAAATCCAATTAATTGTATTTTGGTTTTAGATTTATTAGAAATTTAATAGCCGTTTAGGCAACACTACTTCTACATAACATTGGCTCTGATTGCGTTTATACAGATGTCCTACTGATAGACTTTTTCGCTGAAAGACATTACCTGTTAAATTCAGTGCTGTATTTTTGACTTGATGTTTATGTGGCGTCTACGTATTGATGTCTGGATGACAGCGAGAGCGAGATGAGATGAGACCTCAGATTCAATGTGCGGCTGCATTTCACGGTTTCTTTACACAGTTTCTGCAAATTTTGACTATAGGCTCATCTAAATTGGTTTTTCATTCGATTGAAAGCTGAAATATTGCCAGACAGATTAAGTAACTTTCGGTATTGGAAGAGAGTTGCTAATGAAAGACACAGTTGGTGGAAACACACACACACACCCACACATACACACACTTATGGGCCTATTCATTATTTATTTATTTAACATTAAACGCACAGTAATTAAGAGTAAAAAAGGCATAACTTTGGAAAAAGTGCTCACTGCTGTTTCCGATGTCAGCGGTGCGGCATTGCTAAATCACTTTTGTTTTAATCAGAGAATAAGATTATATAGCCTATTTTAGTTATTTAGCGTAATACATAGTTATTTAGTATAATTAAATTATTTAGTGCTTTTTGGATTTAGGCATAGGCCGAGTATAAAACTTAATTTTACTTGTAAATACAAAAGATTGTGCAGTTTAGTTTTTTTTGATGGCATTTTATTGCAAATTACAAAGATTTTTATTAAACAAGTGCATACCACAAGATATTTTTGTTGGTGTAAAAATATAAAAAGTATCATTCTCATATTCTTGCCTTATTTATCTTTAATATAAATATAAAATTGTATTAATTTATTGCAATGTGTGGTGCACCTAAGAAAAAAAGGCGCACCAAGGCAAAAAGTTAGTCTAAAGCCCTGTATTGGATAGATTAATTGATAGATTGTTTGTGCCTTTTAATAACATTGCCATTACTTCTACAACTGTTTAAACTAGGGATGCTAAAGATAACTCAATAATCGATTTATTGTTGGTAACCCTTTAAAACCGATAGACCTTATTGATGACCGATTAAGCATGGGCATTTAATACGTTATGCTTTTCGCTGTGAGACGCTTCCCTGATTTCACACATTACATAATCAACTGTGTGCAGTTTACGTTACCTTAAGGAGTCGTGCTCTCTCTTGACTTTGCTTATTGGGGACACATAAAACCCTGTTATGCACAGATCTCGTTTATGTCCACTGGTACTGCCGTTAATCCGTGGGTCAAGTAATCAAAAAGTAGGCTACGTGACGTTTAGTTATGGGTAGCAGGTTAATAAGACCAAACATTGGTTGTGCAAACTTTACATACTTCTAAAATATTAAAGTGTTTCAAGCTATATTATCTTTTTATAAACTGGCATAAATACGCATCACGCCCAGACATTTATAGTTTATATAAAAACGAGCGCTTACCTCATTTCACTGTGATCATTATGCGGATCATATTGCATATTTGGTTAATTCTTTAATAGCCTTGTAAATAATGTGTTTTATTAATGGATTGTTTATAAGGACTAAGCTATTAAATACTGTAATTCTCCCAATGGAAAATACTTGGGTGGTATGATAATATATCATATCATTCAAAACTTTATCTATCATGTTTATGATCTGCCCCTAACCCTTCAATATTACAGATCGATTTATCAGATGATTTGTCATAAGAGAAATATTAGCAAAAGGATTTTCCTTATGGAGACCCATCTAAAAACAATCGACAATCAATAATTCATTTTGTATAAATCTAAGTTTTAATAGCAATAACTTAAACCGAAACATACCTTTGTACATGAAAGAGCAGGTTCTCGGTAACCTTTAAGACAAGCTCGTCGCATCAGAAATGACTCTTGCTTATGTATTTGCTTCGCGGGCATTTCATGTTGTATGAGTCACCGTCGCATTTGTACACATGATTTAAATGAATGCTTTTTGCCTCCCAAATTCATATAATAAAGAGAACAATAAAATTACATTATTAACCGGTTAACTGTAAACATTTCTGTTCAGAACGATTAAAGTTTATCTTGTTTTCGTTTTTTTGTTTCTGTTTCTGCAAAATGTCATTCGTTTCCGTTTTTTGTTTCCATTCCTTGAACCGGTAAAGAGCCCTATTTTTAAACATACATGGTAAGAGTATATTTTTATATGGGAACATTAGTTTGGTTGTATTGTACCTTTGTAATTTGCAAAATAGTCTTAAAAAACCAACTTGAAAAAGAATCGGTATAAAAATCATGAATCGTGATTTCTTCAGAAAAAATCGTGATATGATATTTTTTTCCATATCGCCCACCCCTAGAGTACGCACACTGCCGCCGCAAATCTGTGACGCCCAGCATGACTCAGGACATTGTTCATATTTCTCCCGCGTTACAGAGCGCCATCTGAATAGTTTCTTTTAAATAGCGTGCAAATGTGCGCATCTGGGGTGCGATACTTCCAACTGTCATGTGCACGCCGTGTCGCAGCGCATCCGGTGTGCGACGCCCTTGAGCGACTTAACACAAAACAAGTTTTGTTCAATAAATGTTATTTTATGTCAAAAGAAAATAGCATTTTTCTTAACATGGATCTCATTTTGAGGTTATAATTCAGAGTACAAAATGTAAAAGAGAACCACTGAATATAATGGCATAATGATTCTGCTTGCTCATAGGAGGTACTTAATTTAGTTTTCTTCAAGCAATACATCAGTTTTTAAGACTAATGCTTGACAATTGATTTATAAAGGGATATTTCACACACAAATTAAAATAATGCCATCCTTTACTCACCCTCCACTTGTTTCAAAGCAGTTTTATTCATTTATTTTTTGATTTGTTGAACACAAACCCAGATTTTTTTTTGAAGAAGTTTGGTTACCTGTAACAATTTACTTATATAGTATTGTTTTTTCTTGCAATAGATGTCAATAGTTACAGGTTTCTAACATTCTTTGAAATATCTGCATTAGGGTTCAACAGAAATTCAAACTGGTTTGAAACAGGTGGAGGATAAGTAAATGATGGCAGAATTTTCATTTACATCGAATTTACAAACTTTCTACAATACAACTTTACAAACAAGAGTGGAATTATCAACTAAACAGTCCTCCCTCCACTACCAGCTTACATTCCTGAGACGGTAAAACACAGTGTGAAAATGCCTCTGGTTCGGAATGATTCAACATCTCACTGCTGCACAAACTGCCACAGACTACTACAAAAGATTGCAGTTCTTGAAACAAAGTTCCTTGCGATCCAACCAGAACTGCCGGATCACACAGAACCGATTCATTGTGGAGCCCCACAGCATACAGCCGGTGAGTCCTGTAAATCTGCTCCAGCTGCTGTTTTGAGCACAGAAAAACAGAATGAAACGGTTGAAAATGAGCATGATAACCGATGGCATAAACAAGGTGCGAGACCAAAGGGTACTTGCAGGGTCAGATCATGAAGATCATACGCTGCTGTATTAGCATCCTCTGCCGTAAATACAGCTTTGACTCAAATACAGCTTCAGAACAGATAAGAAGTTTTAAGTAATATGGGTGAAGAATCGCATGACTCAGCAGCTTCTGCATGAAACTGAGGCTCAAGGCCAACTAGACAGCGGCATTCTGCACCGATCACACCCGAGATAAGAACACTGATTGTAGGATATTCAATAATCAAGAATTTTAGGAGCAGAGCTACAATGGCATATATGCAACAGTTTCTAATGTAAAGAAAGAACTTGAGAAAATTTTGAAGAAGACTGCAAAACAGATTATCATCCATGTGTGGACAAATTATATTCGGAAAGAACAGTCAGAACTGCTCAGCATGTACAAGAATGCACACACAATCGTGGACACACTCTAGTTTTAATTATAACTAAGGGTTTACACATTTCATCGATTGTTGTTAAGGATGTTGCATCTCATTTCTGTATTTTCTTTGATATATTGATCACTCCAGACACTGAAAACAGGTCTGTCTCTGTCAGAAAGAGATGCATAAATGAGAACACTAGTGTGCAGTTTATGAAGGTCATATCACTAGCATAAAGCATATCTGCAGACTCTGTTGATTTTCTCCTTGATTTGTTTAACTCCAACGTTAAAAATGTCATGGATGACATTGCTCCTCTTAAAGTCAAGAAGAGGACTGGGAGACAGAAAGCACCTTGGAGAAAAGTTTCAGAGTACATCATAGTGCAGAGAGTGCCCTTATAAAGATAATCAATGATATTCACCTAAACCCAGATTCAGGCAAACTAACTGTGCTGGTATTGCTTGATCTCAGTGCTGCATTTGACATTGTCAATCACAGCATACTTCTGGATAGTCTGGAAAACTGGGTTGGGCTGTCTGGGATGGTCCTCAAATAGTTCAGATCTTACCTTGAAGGGAGAGGTTACTTTGTCAGTATAGGTAACCATAGGTTGAGTCAGACACCCATGACATGTGGAGTCCCACAAGGTTAAATTCTGACACCTCTCCTGCTCAACCTTTATATGCTCCCACTGAGCCAAATAATGAGAAAGAACCGAATGTTCTACCACAGCTATGCTGATGACATTTAGATCTATTTAGCCTTACTGCCTAATGACTTCAGTCCCGCATTGACACCCTCTGCCAATGCATTGATGAAACGAACAGTTGGATGAGCCAAATATTTCTTCAGTTAAACAAAGAGAAAACTGAAGTCATTGCATTTGGGAATAGAGATGAGGTTCTCAAGGTGAATGCGAAAAATAAGGTCAAGAATCTTGGTGTGATAAGAGAGGCGAGCAAGGTGACAACAAGAGTGTGTCTGGTGTCAGATATGAGTTTCAGATGTCATGTCAAAGCAGTAAGTACATCAGCATACTATCATCTCAAAAATATTGCAAGAATTAGATATTTTGTTTCCAGTGAGGACTTAAAGAAATTTGTTCATGCTTTTATCACCAGCAGGTTTTCCCAAAAAGACAGCCAGACAGTTGCAGCTCATCCAGAACGCTGCGGCCAGGATTCTGACCAGAACCAGAAAATCTGAACACATCACACCTGTGCTCAGGTCTTTACACTGGCTCCCAGTTACATTCAGAATAGATTTTTACACGTGAAGTGGTATTAAAGTATTAAAGTATTATTACTTAATAATATTAATAAATAAATTACTTAATAAATTACTTAAAGTATTATTACTTGTCTATAAATCACTAAATGGCCTAGGACCTCAATACATTACAGATATGCTCACTGAATACTAACGTAACAAATCACTCAGATCTTTAGGATCATATAAACTAGAAATTCCAAGGGTTCAGTCAAAGCAGGGTGAAACAGCCTTCAGCGCCTACGCCCCCTGCTGCTGGAATCAGCTTCCAAAAATGATCACGTGCTCCAACATTAGGAATGTTCAAATCAAGACTTAAAACACATCTGTTTAGCTGTGCCTTTACTGAATGACCACTGTGCTACGTCCGACAGATTTTATGTCTTTCTTTTTGTCTCTTTTATTCTGGTTTATGTAAAGCACTTTAAATTGCCACTGTTTAAAAAATGTGCTTTATAAATAAACTTGCCTTGCCTAAATTATGCCTTTAAATATTTTACTCTGAGACCCATATTTGTCTTGTCTTTTGTATTTTTATCAGATTGTGATGGACCTGGAATGCAGTGGTGTAAAGTAACAAATTACAAATTCTCAAATTACTGTAATTGAGTAGTTTTTCTCAGAAATTGTAGTATCGGTACTTTTACTCCACTACTATCCTACAACCTGTCACTGATGAGAGGATGACGGATGTTTACTCTATGATGACCAAAATGGCCTTAAACAATAACTAAATGCACTACAGAATGTTACGTTTAAACACACATGCACAAATTGCATGTAAATGCATCAACCTTTCCCAGCGTAATACTCATTACTCTACCATACTTTTGGACCTCAATGGACCTCATTAAGTCTCAACCTCTACTAAATCTAACCCTGCAATGTGATTACTGCGCATACACACTTTGTGATATTGATGCCAAAACAATATATATTTTTCAGCCATACAGTAGTATGGACTCTATGGAGTTTGAGACAGATAACGGCAGCCAGAAGAAAGAACATTGTCAAATTTACTGTCCTGCCCAGAGACCCTGCATTACAAAAAAAAATAAAAAATAAAAAATTTGCTTTATTAATCTACATACTTTCCTTAAACAATCTAAATATTAAAACATTTAAAGGATTTAAGATGCTAATTACCATTGAAATGCGTCACTATCATTTTGTGAAAGAGGTCTATTGTGCCAGCTATGATATATATATATATATACATATATATATATATACACACACACACACACACACACACACACACACACACACACACACACACACACACACATATATATATATATATATATACATACATATATATATATATATATATATACACAGTATGAAATAATTGTAATGTGTTTCTCAGAGTATATAATGTTCTTTCTTTACAGATGAACCGAGACTCTTGCAGAGACGAGAACACACCATCAGAAGGCCACATGGTTTCCTATCAAAATCAACTGAACAGTTAATGCCATGTTACGTTAACCAAGCTCCAATAAAGTAATCATTTGGTTAAAATTTTGGTCAAAAGTTAAAGTTGTTGGAATTTCAACATACAGGTTTCTGAACTATTTATTTGTAGACCACAGCTACACAGGTTTGCTGCCCAGGTATACCAACAAAGAGAACATCATAACAAACATACTCAATGGATTAAAAAGCTGTCAAAAACACTTAAAAGACAGATGCCTGATAGCTCAGCGAATGATGAATCTGAGGTATGTGCTAGTTTTTTTGTTGTTGGGGGCATCAAAATGTCTTTCATAATTCAGCTTAATGTTCCATGTCACGGTGGCACAGCGGGTAGCACGATCGCCTCACAGCAAGAAGACCGCTGGTTTGAGCCTCGGCTGGGTCAGTTGGCATTTCTGTGTGGAGTTTGCATGTTCTCCCCATGTTCGCGTGGGTTTCCTCCGGGTGTTCCGGTTTCCCCCACAAATCCAAAGACATGTGGTATAGGTGAATTGGGTAAGCTAAATTGTCCGTAGTCTATGTGTATGGATGTTTCCCAGTGATGGGTTTCAGCTGGAAGGGCATCTGCTGCGTAAAACATGTGCTGGATAAGTTGGTGGTTCATTCCGCTGTGGCGACCCCAGATCAATAAAGGGACTAAGCCGAAAAGAAAATTAATGAATGAGCTTAATGTTCCTCATAGGGGCTTCAAATATCTTGTGAGGGATCATGTTCTGACTACAATGAGAAAGATTATATCCCTGAATCAGACAGTAGCTCATCAGACAGCAGTTGTGGAAGTGAAGAGCTAAATAGCATGCATGCTAAGCCAGCGGAGGGAAGTTTTGTGGAGTTTCAGAGTATAATAGACCGGAGTACAACAGACAGGAGTACAAGCTCATTACATAACTGCTCCACATCTGTAACCCCGATGCCTACTGACCCGCAAATAAACAGATACAAAAAGTAACAAAATTGTGTTCATTGTCAGAAGCCATTCTCTAAAATCGCATGGCACTTGGAGTTTGTTCATCGCAATGAACTGGAGGTAGCTAAGGCATTCAGCTTCGACAAAAAGTCAAGGGAAAGAAGAGCGAGATTACACCTTTTGAAAAGCAGAGGGAAATTTGCCCATAATGCTGCAGTTTCAAAAGCTAGAATTAGGGAAATGGTTGGTTAGCAAAAGTGTATGGACCATTGCTTGTGAGATGGTGAATGATGAAGTTTCAAAAAGATTGATACATCATTTTGTAATCAGTGTAGCTTTGGCAATAAAACCATTCATGTGAATTCAGTACTGAATCTATATTTTATATAATTAGTTGCTCTTTGCTTCTGTGATAATTATCAAATTTAGTAACTTTCAGGAGGAGCATTAGTAGTTGGTTTATTTCAGTTGCTCTCAGTCATACATCACATTAATTTTTTTTTTTAATCAGTATGATTATCTTAACTCACCCATATTAATAATTATTAATTAATCTATTATTATTCATCGTTAGTTATATGGCACTTTTACAATGTAGATTAGGTCAAAGTAGCTTAACATAGAACTTAACACCCTTCTTCACAGTATGTGGCCAATACTTTACCTAGGTATGATTTGGACATCATTGTATGTCAGTGTAGTTCAGGACTCACTTTTCACCATAGCCCCAATATGTAGGTATTATTTAGACATCAGTTTATTTATACGTCCTTAAAAAATGAAATTAATGTTTGTCCACGTATGTAGGTAAAAAAATCTGGTTGTGCAAAAATGTGCATGAAATGCAAATCTTAACAGATGACTGTCATAACAAGTCCATTGGCAACTCGACTTATTTTCAGCTTTGCTCTAGCAGCTTAAGAAAGGCATGTCCCCATTTGTGATGTATTTTTCATATGTTTCAGTTTTTCACAAAAACGTGTGTGTGCGTGCGTGTCTGTGTGTGTATGCATGTGTGTGTCATTGTAGGCTGGTGTGTAACTGTTTGTTTGCTGTTGACAATTTTCAGGGAGTGAATATGTGAAATATAAGAAAAACAACAACTAATGAATAAAAAAAAAGAAAAAGAAAATCTGGACACTCAAGACTCAAATCTATAAAGGTGCAAGCCAGTGGTGAAAAAATAACGTAAGCAAAAGGACAGATGTGATAAAAGACAAATTACTAGTAGTTAAAATGCACGTGTGAAATACAGTGTTACCTGAGTTGATGTTAGAGCTGGGATCTTTAGGGTCCTTACTATTCACAAAGCCAGCTCTCAAAAGATGCTCTGCAAACTGACCCTTCATATTCTGAAGCATCTGGTTGGAATGAGTAAAATGTTTTTTTTATTTAATAAGCTTGTATCAAAAGGTCCAGCTCTCTCTTATATATCTGATGTTCGATTTGTGGAGAGAGCTAACTGACCTGTAGCGTATTGGCAGACAGAAAGTTTTCCCAGCAGTATTCCCTCTCGAACCTGCTTCCTCGTGTCTTAGCATCCTCCCAGCCCTGCGCAAACAAATACAGAGATTATTGTGATTTTATATGGCTTATATGGTTTTATGTGGTAAGGACGACTCAATATGCAATATTAATCCCAAACCTAAACCCAACCTTTACTTTTCTACATTACTAATGCTTTTCTACATTATTAAAAAAAAAAAGATTAAAACTTATAAACTGTTATAAACGGTTTCCACAATAAAAATTGTCCTCAAAAACAAACAAACAAACAAACAAACAAACAAACAAATAAGAAAGAAGGTAAAGAAGCAAGCAAGCATTCAAGTGATTTATAAACTGTTTGCTTCATGAAGACGGATGTTTTGTGCTATAAAACAAAATCAGATTTAACACCGTCTCAACTTAATGAAGAGTAACTCAACAAAACATACCCAAAAAGCATTGACAATACTCAGATGATCACTTCTTGAGTTCTGGGAAAACATCTTTCTCCTGTGGTCTGCAATCTTCTCCTTTCCCTTAGATAAACAATACATCAGTCAAAAACAATCCATCAAAGAATGTATTAATCTGAAATGGTGTGTCTGCGTGTACCAGTGGTATGAAGAAGGGATCTTTAAAGCTAAGGCTGGCTGCAATGATAAGCACGGGGTCCAAACAGCCCAGAAGTGCCCCGAACAAAATCATCTTTCCTATGTGAGGCTCTACAGGCATTCGGGCAAGATGAAATCCTAGAGGAGTCAACTTTTCATTCCTGTCCAAGGCATTCTACAAGGAAAGAATTGAAAAGAAACAGTTGGCTTTTTAAACTTTTTTTTTTTATTTATTGAGCTCTAGCACTTTTTTTTTTTTTTTCAAATTAAAGCTATGTGAAATAAACTTTTTTTTTTTTGCTGACCAATAATTTTTCATAAACCAGTAACATTTCTGTCTAAGGCTGCTTTTACACTAGTGTGTTTTTGTCCATAGCTGGTTGGCTATCTAACACAGGGCCCCAACCCAGATGACAGATGTCTGTCATCACAACCTTCCTCTGAGGCCCCGTTTACACTAATACATTTTAGTTTTAAAACGGCGTTTCAGAATAAAACGATCCACGTCCATACTGGCGTTTCACTTAGCGTTTCTGAACAGCTCTCCGTCCACACTACACCACTGAAAACGCACATCACATGACCACACTCTGTCATGCGCTGGAGAGTATGCACGCGTCTGAGCTACAGGCAGTCAGCGAGTGCTTTTGAGCACAGAACCCTAGTGAGAGCTGTGCATGTCGGATGGTTCATCAAGGATCTACCACTGGATCTAATCTCACTATAGTTGTCAAATGTGATATTTAATTCATCTTGTCTATATCTAACGACATATTCCCCGACTTCGGTCTTTTGAATCTATTACTTGTTCTCAGGTAACGTGTTTTGGCTGAGCGCAAAGATAAGTTAATATATTAATTTATGTAACCACGTACACTGATTCTGCACATTTGACTGATTGCTTGCCTTTATGTCCTATAATGTATAAAGATATTGTACATTTTAATTTTATAATTGATTATTAAAACTAATGATCAGCAAAAGAGTGGGTATGTTTCGTATTTTCAATGAAAATGAAAGGAGGCAGTTATGTTATAGGCTCCGTTTTGTTATAAATATGCATACAGTGAAGATGACGGTCATATTAATATGCAGCTACACAATGCCTTAACATTTTTGGTGTCTGTTAAGCTGTTAATATCAAAATGAAAATTGACAGTTCCTTATATCATGTTTTCATTTTATTGTTAAGATGGTGAAACAATGTAGCCAGGATGATGTGAATGACGTTATAAAGTAGCCTACACTGTTCCCCTTGAAGATTTACCCGACATGTACTCGGGAGTTTGTTTGCCATATCAAACATGCAAAGTCTGAACTTAGAAAAAAAGGGTGCAAGACTTCGAACTTTAAACTTTGTGTAGACTACTTAATATTGAGAGAAAAGTCCCAATCAGATAGGCGAATGTCTGCAGCCACACCTCCGTTTTCAGATGTCTCCATTTTCCCCCATTCACACACAGAGCAGCAGAAATTTTAAATGAAAACCCCGCTCGAAAACGGTGCTTGAAAAATCCAGGGTAATGTGGACTAAAGACGTACTACAAATTTATGCGTTTTAAAAACGAAAACGTATTAGTGTAAACGGGGCCTGAGATGACGATCCCAGATGAGTGCCAGATAGAAAGAGGCATAAGGTTGCCCATAGTACCACAGCACTGACACAGTGGTGGTTAACTCTGACACAAGATCGTATTGAGCACAAACATGTACTTTATTGGTTCTCTTATCAGTATTTTTTGTAGTGTTTTTTTTTTTTTTTTTAATGAAAAAACCAAAACAAATTAAGCAGAATTAACAACACTTTGTTTTATTATTAAGTTTTTAATGTAAGATAAAATGAAACCAATAATTGTAAAACAAATAAATAATTTTTTTCCATTCTTCTGGAGAAAAATCAACATGTTTGAATTTTCTGGCAGAAGTCGGGATCTTTCTTGGTTTAATTGTGCTCCCTGCAGTTGAAAATACCCTCTTTGAGTTGCGAAATGCAGTAGAATGAGATAATGTTTATGATTTTTCATTAACGCATTCACATAAAGAA
This sequence comes from Danio kyathit, assembly GCA_903798195.1. Lineage (NCBI taxonomy): Eukaryota > Metazoa > Chordata > Actinopteri > Cypriniformes > Danionidae > Danio > Danio kyathit. The sequence continues at coordinate 44,109,622 of LR812536.1, forward strand.
GTTAACAGTGTTTTGTGAGTTAACAGTGTTTTTAATACAATCTTGGAGCATCTTGCAATGTAAAAATAAGCAGTTTTTTTTTATAATTTCTTAATAAGCATAGTTTATTATTAGGCTATTCATAGGCTATATTTGTAAATATAGCTGATGTAAAGCATTTTTAATGTTTAAGAATTATTTTAGCTAATGAATGCGTGTGTTTATTTACTATTATTGTTTTACTAATTTAGGTGATTGACTGCTGGCATGACGATGTGGATAATGTAACGTTACCTTTAGTAGCTAGGCAGTCAAAAACTTTTCATTACTTTTCATTGCAGTTAATGCCCTTTTGAAAGATACTTTCACTTAGCCAGATTGCTTGCGTTTCTGCTTATACAAGAAAACAACTTGTTGCGTTTGCTGCAACGGGCCATTGTCGCTGTCAACTCGGGAAATACAACCTGTTTGGTTCACTCCACAAGCTTACGAGCGGTGTGTGCACAAGTCTGTGTCGCTGAGTGCGCTCGCACAGTCGAGAACTGTGAAGAGAACTGTGTACAAAACTGAGTAATTCACCTGAGGGGTTGGTCCGATTTTTAAGTTGGAATGTAAGCAGTTTGAATAATCAGCTAAAAAGGGGGAAAGTATTTGCACATATGAAGACATTTAAAGCAGATATACATTTTCTTCAGGAAACAGATTTGAAAAAGACTGCGCAAAGATGGCTTCAGCCTGCTTGGGCTTCCCAAATTTATCAATCTAACTTTACAACAAAAGCTAGAGGGGTTGCTATCCTTATTAGAAAAAACTTTCCGTTTATACATAAACAATTTCAGATCAAAATGGAAGGCTCCTTATAGTACAGGGGATAATTAAACAGATGTCAATAACACTAGTTAACTTATATGGACCGAATTTTGATGATCCAGCATTTTTTGATTAAGTAATTGAAGCTATCCCAAATCTACAAGACACAAATGTAGTTATTGGAGGAGACTTTAATTGTGTCTTAGATCCAACTATTGATAGGCAACCAAGTCAGCTTACTATATCTAAGTCCTGTACAACTATTAATAATTATATTAAAAATCTCAATATTGTAGATATCTGGAGAGTACTTCACCCTTCTGACAGAGATTATTCCTTTTTCTCTTCAGTACATAAATGTTATTCGAGAATTTATTATTTTTTAATTGATTCTAAATTAATATCTAAAACTGTTGATTCAAAATATCATAATATGGTTATATCAGACCACTCCCCACATTCACTGGATTTAAATCTGGGTATAATCAAGGGAGAATATACATGGCGAATGAACAACAGCTTATTAAAAGACACGCGCTTCTGTGATTATATTAGGGAGAAAATAGATTTTTTCATTTCTATTAATGACAAAGGCGATGTTAACGATTCAACTTTATGGGAATCTATGAAAGCTGTATTAAGGGGAAACATAATAGCATATGAAATAGGTGAAAAGAAACGTGAAAAGGGTAAATTAAAAGAACTTGAGGACTCTTTAGCAGAACTAGAAAAGGAATATAGAGAAACTCAAAAGACGGAAACGCTTAACAAAATTGTAAAAGTAAAATATGAATATAATACACTTATGTCGAAGGATGTACTCAAAATGCTTAAAACAAAAATATTTTGAATTAGGAGACAAGCCACAAAAGTTGCTTGCTCGTCAGTTGAGGCAGGCTCAAGCATCGCGTGCTATACATTCCATTAGATCAAATAGTGGCAATCTAATAAATGACCCAATTGATATAAATAAATGTTTTGCTAGATTTTATGAAGATGTCTATAGATCTCAGAAAAGCACAACGGCAAGCACTGCAACAATTTTTTTTAGCTAATTTAAATCTTCCAAAATTAAATGAAGATGCAGTTAAGCACTTAGATGCGGACATAACCCTTAAAGAGATTAACAAGGCCATTTTTTCTTTTCCAAATAATAAATCCCCTGGCCCAGATGGGTTTACCTTTAAATTTGTTAAGAAATTTGGTGACTTATTCTCCCCTCTTCTTCTACAAATGTTTGAATATAGCCAAGAAACCTGTAAGTTGCCTCCCACTTTAAATAGAGCTAACATAACTTTAATTCCTAAACCAGGGCGAGATCCTTTACTAGTATCATCTTACCGTCCTATTTCTTTAATTCCAATAGAAACAAAAATTATTGAAAAATATTAGCGAATCGTCTGAAATCTCATATTTGCTCCATTATACATTCAGACTAAACTGGCTTTATGCCAGGTCAAAATATGGTTTTCAATTTGCATCGTCTTTTTAACATTTTATATGCCAAGCACTGCACAGACACAGTTATTATCTCTCTTGATGCACAACGAGCTTTTGACCAAGTCGAGTGGGGATACATGAGGTCAGCCATAGAAGCTTTTGGCTTTGGGACAGTTTTCAGAGGCTGGATCGATACTATTTATGCGCATCCTGTAGCATCTGTAATCTCAAATCAAAATGTGTCTTCTCCCTAAGATATGTAGAAGAACACATCAAGGATGTCCACTTTCACCTTTTTTGTTTGCAATACTAATTGAACCCCTAGCTGTAAGCATCAGGCAACATTCAGAAATTGATCCTATAAGTTTTAAAGGTCTCTCCCATTATTTATCACTATATGCAGATGATATTTTGTTATATATTTCCAATCCCCAGAAATCTGTTCCCTCAATTTTGTCTCTAAATGAAACATTTGGGACATTCTCTGGCTTCACAATCAACTGGGAAAAGAGTGAGTTAATGCCTATTACAAAAAATATTGACCAACAGTTTTTAAAATCCATACCATTTAAAATAGCAAAAAATTCTTTTGTGTATCTTGGAATTACAGTTACTAAAGAACCTAAAGATCTTTTAAAGATAAATTGGCAACAGATGTTAGAACAGTTGAAGAAAAACATCGATTTTTGGAGAACACTGCCAATGTCAATGGCAGGAAGAATTAATTCTATTAAGATGGCAGTACTCCCACGATTTTTGTATTTATTTCAGTCACTCCCTTGTTTCATTCCACAGACTTTTTTAAGCAGTTAGATACGATAATTGTTCATTTTTTTGTGGGATTACAAGACTGTAAGAATATCAAAGAAACATTTATGTAAGACTAAGAAAGAGGGAGGATTTGGCCTACCACAATTTAAATTTTATTATTGGGCAGCTTATTTAGGTATTTTCTCTTGGTAGAAAATGCGACCTACTAATATTGATAAAGTCAAATCCTGGCTTAAAATGGAGCAGAACTTTTGTAACAAGACATCGCTTGTTGCTTTGCTTAATAGTCCAATTGACAATGACAAAGCCTTGTATGACAATCATTTTGTTATAAATAATTCCCTGAAAATCTGGAAACAGATTAAAGCCTATTTAAAGATTCCAGACATGTACCTAGATTGTCCTATATGTCAGAATCATGCCTTCTCCCCTGGTTTGCTTGACTTGGGATTTACACAATGGGAAAAGAAAGGTATTCAAAAAATAAAGGATTTATATATAGATGGGACATTTGCCTCATTTGAGCAATTAAAAATAGGATTCAGTATTAATATCTCTGACTTTTTCAGATACCTACAGATTAGAAATTTTGTAAAAAAACGGATACCAAATTTTAATGTTAAAAGCAACACAATGTGCTTGAAGAAATTAACAAGTTTAATCCTATACATCGAGGAGCTGTGTCATATTTCTATAGCATCTTGTTAAGACAGGAAGTTGTGGATGAAATCAAAGTTAAGCAAGCCTGGGAGAATGAACTAGGGTTAGAGATAGATTCAGAGAGTTAAGAAGAAGGTCTTGAGAATATACATGCATGCTCAATTAATGTAAGACATAATTTAATTCAATTTAAAACTCTGCATAGGTTATACTTATCTAAGGAGAAACTGCATAAGATTTTTCCTCAGGTATCTCCACTCTGTAATAGGTGTAAAGCAGCAGAAGGATCCCTAACCCACTTGATATGGTTGTGTCCTAAATTACAAGAATATTGGGAAAATATATTTGAATGTTTTCCTAAAGCCCTAAAAAAAATCTTGAACCGTGTCCACTTATAGCGGTTCTTGGGATATTTAGTAACTTAGAGATGTTTAATAAATATGAAAGACAAGCCATGTTCTTTGGTATGGTAATTGCCAAAAGGGTGATTTTGAGAATGTGGAAAACTAAATCTGTACCTAAATTTGGTATGTGGGGTAGAAATATTGTAAACATGCTAGCTTTGGAGAGGTTGAGATATATCAATAATGACTAATTGCAGATATTTGATAAAACATGGGGACAGATATTAGAAAATCTTAATGCATTGGAAGAAACGCATGCTAACCAATAACCCCTTTCAATAACATAGTAATTAAAGATTGAGTGTAATTGACATTCACTATTCATAATCTATAATATTCTTAATAATGTGCCCAAACTAATATTTGACAATAAAACTGTAGTCAGGATAATGCATTTTTCTGGTGATACAAGAACAATGTTACTTTATAATTGCTTTTATTTATGCATTACCTGACCAGCTAAATTATAATTTTGCTTTCATGTGCATTTGTCCCTCTGTGTTCTGTTGTTCGGTTGTTCTGTCATAGGTTAGTTGTTTTTTTTTTTTCTCTGTATTTTGTTGTAGTTCATAAAAAGCAAAAAGCAAATAAATAAACGTTTAAAAAAAAAAGATGCACGCGCGTTGCTCAGCTTGTGCGCGCATATTGTCATATATTCTTACATTAGAAACAACAAACTTGCAAGCGGAAAAGACGTGATATGGGAACGGCTGCTGCTATAGTTAATCCAGTGTACATACTTGGAACTTTAAACTAGGGCACAGTTGGCAACTTGGCATAACTTTGTTTAACTGCAGCAGTTTCGTTTTGTTCCGTACAACAGAAATGCGGCTTAGAGAAGCCTTTACGATTAATTGTGACGAATTAAAGCGCAGTTAATAGTGAAATCGGCTAATCGTTGCATCCCTATTGACGATATCAGTGCATAGTACAAAAGGCCTTTTCTACAAACATATCTAAATATTTATATATATATGCCCGCGCCACTAACTGAATATCAGGTGACTTACGCTCTGCGCAACTTGCAGCTCATGCTGTATTCAACAGGCACACCTCACTTCTATAGCGGCCGTTTTTCGACTGAACTAAATTGATTTTTGATGTCTTGGTCACACTATTTGGAGGACCAGAACAAATTGCCTCGGGGGCTGGGTTCGGCCCGTGGGCCGCCAATTGAATAGCCCTGCTCTAGTATATATGAGGAGTGTTTTCATTCTAAAGCACCCTTTTAAATAATAAAAAACAAACAATACAGTAAACACAGCCTCAGGATTTTGATTCCATTTTGTCTGTATAAAGCCTGATGTTTACTTCAGCCATATGGATTTCAAAAATGTTCTGTGCACTTTCCTAGTTAAAGAGTTTCATCATAAACCAAAATCATCCATCCATGCTTATCTGTTTCTAAGTATACTTAGAAGACTGTGCGGACATGGCTGTGCATACGACAATAAATGATACTCAAACCTTTAGATTTGTGTCGCTCACAGAACTATCCCTAGCACATCATCCCTTATTTGCTAACTCAACTGTTCTTTTCTATCAGTTATTCCTCCCTTTCATGTATTTATTCTCTCACCAGGTCTACCAGGTGTGTGAGAGCCAGCTCTATTGCTCTGTCTGAGGGAGGATCCATAGTTTTCTGCAGAAAAGTTGCAATGGGGCCCAACTTCAGTACCTGAGAAAACAGAGAGAAATTTTATACTACAGTAAAATCACTAGGTTTTCTTAACCTAAGCAGACAAACAAAAATATATTATAAGATTGACAACATTTACATTAAGATGAGGGTGAATATTCATCAGGGAGCCACTGTACAATTTAGCAGCAGAAAGAACTATAATTGGTTAAACATATGGTTGATGAATGGCCAGATACTGACACAGGTAACATACTGTGTCTCTAATATACAATAACAGTGATTCATTATTTAATCCATAATTTTGTTTGTGTGCTTAGAAAAAGGTTGTGAGAGCTGAAATGAGTCACCAGTGGGATTACTCAGTTCAATTTCATAAAACCACAACAGTAAAAAGATGGTTCTAATTTGTGTGCATTCTAACAGCAAATACACCTAATCCAATACCAAACCTGTGATATTAGCAGGGGTGTAACAGTAAAGTAAAAAAATAAAATGAATAGAGGTCTTGTGCACCACATACTAGGTATGTGCACCAATTACAGTTGTATTTTTAACCTACTGTATGTGTGAAATATGTGAGTTCAGAAAGAGAGTGGAAAACAATTAAAGACAAGCCACAGTTAGTTGCAAATGGGAATTTTTATTTAATTAAATAATTTAATTCAATTATACAAAGCTAGCTAATTAATTAACTGGCTTTGTAAGCTTGTATGTGTGAGCTTTTCAGGGCACACTAAAATAAAAAAGAAATGATAGTTCAGTGCATACTTTAGATATGAAGTCATGGAATTACTCAATTAATTCCATGACTTCAGATCTACAGTATGCACTGAACTGTCATATTTTTTTTTTGTGTGTCCTGAAAATCTCACACATACAAGCTTACAAGGCCAGTGAAGTGCATTTGGATCTAAAGTAATTATTTAAGTGTTTGTTCAAAACGTATTTGTAAAGTAGGCATTGAATATGCCATTTATATAGATGTGCTTTTGATGCTGCAAAACCATATAAAAATTAAACAAAGCCAACAGCGTAAGCTTTTGCAGGAGAACATTATTTTATGAGGTGCTCATTTATGGGAGCTGGTAAATACATGTGCAATTTTAAAGACAAGCCATATTTTGCTGCAAAAGAGAAAAATAATCAATTATATTTTTGCAAATTCAATTATTAATTTGAATTCTTTATTAACTTTAATTCATTCATTTTAATTAAGTACTATTTGTTTTTATTTCATTCATCAATCAATCAATCAATCAATCAATCAATCAATCAATCAATCAATCAATCAATCAATCAATCAATCAATCAATCAATCAATCATTCATTCATTCCATGACTTCAGATCTGAAGTATATGCACATAACTGTAATTTTTGAATTTTAGTTTTCCTTAAAAGCTCGGACCTTAATTTGTAAGCAAAGCTCTTCCAGTGGAGTGCGTTGGATCTCAGGTAACTGGTAGTTATCCAAGAGGCTGGCCCTCAGTCCATTATACAGGTGAAAGCATTTTCCTGGGGACACTCTAATCAAACACAAACAAAATAAATGAGATGTAGCAAATACATATAAAAAATATATTATTATAATTATTATTAGTATACTGATCTGTCTGTTTGACTTATGCAAACTGCCACTGTTTAAATGTAATTCCTAAATGTTCTTAAATAAAAGTTTATATAAATAATTAAATTTGTAATAATTCTGAGATAGTATCAGGTAAGTACAATACATTTACAAAAAGGTTACATATCTTTTGTTTTGCATTAAAGTAAATAGAGAGTACATTTTCATTTTTGGTTGAACTACCCTTTTAATGCCTTCCTGTAGCGCATATAATGAAGCATGGTGCTAGCAACCTCAGGGTATGGGTTTGATTCCAGTAGAAAATAAGAAATATTAATTAGATTTTTTTTATATATAATATATATTTATATATAATACCATCATCTCTAAAAGTATCTGCATTCATACAAAAATCAAGTCAATGTACCAGATCAGTATGTATTGCTGAGATGAGGCTTAAAGCATGTGCATACACCTTGTATAACTGTCCACTGTAAAGCATGTGATTTCAATGGTAAAATAAAAAACAAAAAATCCTATTCATATTGCTATTCAAATAAAGTTTTGTGTTGTAATCAATCAGCATTAAGTGACTACACGTTTAGAAATCCACACAAAAGCGAGGGTGCTTAAACTTTTGCACAGCCTATTTTTCAGTTTCAATTTAATTTCACACATCTCAATACTGCTACACAATGGATTTCTGTGTGGAAAACATGAAATTATCTATCTTTCTTCAGAAACCGAATGGCATATCACTGCAATCTTCTTTTATAGAAAGAAAGATAAACACTAATATGCAGCCACAGAGGGGTGCCCAAACCTTTGTATAAAACTGTGTATGTCTATCAGCCATCTTTAATGCGGTGTGTTTTAACATGATGAGGATAATGCATGACAACTTTTAACCAGATATTTCTTTCTTTCTTTATTCTTTTTTTTTAAATTAAGCACAGTCTGGTGAGTATTGGTTGTTTGATATTATAATGTTTTCAACTTTAACCCCAAAGAGAGCTAGTACTGAGTCTGGGCCCAGTGGTCTCTTAATATTGTATGATATTGACTGAAACATTTTAGACCAATACAAAATGATTTTGGGACATTTTTTTAAAACATATGTGCTAGAGAAGCACCTGTTTGACCTCAAGATGGACATAGGAGGACACATCTTTGAGAGTCTTTCTTTAGAAAGATGAACTGTATGTCCTATTTTAAACTCAATACTGTAAGTCCCTGTCTAGCACATATTGAAGAGGTGTGCATCTAGGTGTGAACTAGTTTTTGTGCATCATCCCACTGGTCCTCTGTAATATTTATTCCCAGAACTTCCTGCCATGTTTCATGTGGGTATTCCAGTGATGTGTTACAAATTGCAAGAGTCTTTTCAGAATGATGGATATGCTACCTTTTGTAAATGGATTGTCCAAAATAAATGCGTCCAGTGGTGATGTTGGTGGCTCTATGAGGATTGTGGGAAAGCTTTTTCAATTAAAGTTGCGTATTTGCAAAAAAAAAAAAAAAAAAAAAAAAAAAAAAAAAAAAAAAAAAGATTACATTTTTGTTGCAATTGTTGAACAATTACCTTCTATAAACAAATCTTTGAATAAACAAATTCCTTTTCCAGACAAGTTATGAAAAGACAAATGACATAGATGGGAAAAAATAATGGTTCAAAGTTAATGGGGCATGCATACCATTTTTAATGTTTTCTTATTTGAGACCATATCTTATAGGAGTGAGTTACTACAGGATTTGTCATCTTAAATGATGGAGAAAATCAGTCCCAGCCAGAAGGGGAAGCATGAGTGGATGATCTATCTCAGTCAAGTATATGCCAAATATTCATAAAGTGTAAACGAGAGAGCCTGTATATTACATGACCAACAATACAACTGTAAATTAAGTAGACCTATACCAGCCATAGATTTATGTAACTATGCCTTCTTGGTACTTGGGGGTTTATTATTCCAAATGACTTTTGATATAATCTTGTTGATTTAAAAAAATGCTATTTTAATAAAAAAGAGATTACACTGAAATAGGAATAAAGATATTGATAAAATATTCATTTTAATAATATTAATAGTAATGTTAGTAATGGTGATTCCTTAACATTTGAAAGTGTCTGTATACACTTGCAGGTGTAACTATGTTGGCTGACATGCATTAATGTGATTAATTGTATATAACACACTTCTACACAGATTAATTTTGTAACCTGATATAATACCAAACTCATTTAAAATTGACATGATATCAGGTATAGATACAAAGAGGTCAGAGATACATATAAATAGATTAAAGCTAAGGGTTCTATTGCAAATGCAAATCAAAGAGGGCAGAGACGACGTCATTATCTGGTGGATCGACTAAGTGGGCAGTAACTAGATGTAATGTTACTTGTTTGCACTGATGTTTGTGGATTTATATACAATAATTTAATCAATGAAATACATTTAAGGCCAAATCCAAACATTGATAGGGTGGATAATAGATAATTCTACTCCACCCTTTCAAAAGCTTTTGTGCATCTAAAGAAATCAATAATTCAGAATTATTAGACTCAGAAGTGGGTATGTAAACGATTAAGGAATCGTCTGATATTGGAAAAAAAAAAAGCCAATTTCAGATATTTTAAGAGATTATAGATGCAAGAATATTCTCAAAATGTATGGCTAAAATTTGAGGCAATATTTTATAGTCTACATCCTAAAGTATACAGTATGCACACATAGCAGCAACAAAAACGGGAAAATGTAATATGAGCTATATTTAAAAAGTATTGCAGCAGATCATTTTGATGTGTTTAAATCGCTCTGTGTGCTGTGCGCATTTGGGCTGTGTGTGTGTCTGTGTCTGTGTGTGTGTGTGTGTGTGTGTGTGTGTGTGTGTGTGTGTGTGTGTGTGTGTGTGTATGTCCGCTCGTCTGCCATGTTTGCTTGGACACAAACAAATCAACAGATTCTTTATCAGAGATGTACGAATATGCGTTCGATAATACAATTCCTATAAGCAGGGCTGGATTAACCAATGGGCATTATGGGCACAGGCTGATTTCGGAGTGTCTATTTAGGCTAAGTGCAAACAGCGCTGGAATAAGTTATTTGAGCTAAGTATGACTTGAATGATTTTCATTTCTGTACAAGGATTCGTGTGTAAATATCTGTATTTATTTATTTTTCATTAATCATTCATAGTGGATGTTGGAAAGGGGGGAGGCCAAAAGCAGATTCTTATTTTGAATGGTTAATCATATTTCCCTTCTCTAGTCTCATGTTTCATAACATTTTAGCTAAATTAAAACAAAAATAGTCAGCTATTTAAAAAAAATATTGGTTGTATATTGAATACTTCATTCGCGTTTTCATTTTCATACAAATAGCACTGAGGCAGAACGGTAAAGATTTTATTGACATTGGGATTAAAACATTTCTGCACAAAATTTTGGCCTAATAAGAAAACCAGCTAGATAATTTAATCTATTTAATTATGTATCATTATTATTAATAATGATGATTATGATAAACATAAAATATTATTATAATTTTTTAATAGACTATGTTTTTAAGCAGCAGGGTGGCACAGTGGTGCTGACCTCTACTTTTAAATAAATCATTTTTTTTTATTTATGTTTTTACTTTTCCCTCTAGTTTCCAAGTGTGAGTTAAAAAAACGGTTTAGTTTAGACCAAGCAGGAAACATTAGCATACGAAAAGCGGAATGGGGGTGGTTGGGGGTGAATTTTAACAACATGCTTGTATTTGAAAAAAGCAGTGAAAGCAGGCAAATATTTCAGTTCAGAAGAAAAGTTGCCCCCTCTCTTATAACTTATAAATTTCTTATAACTGAAAATTGAGAGTGAAATTACAATGGGACTTTTTGTAGATATTTAAGAAATACTACAAAAAAATTACAGCTTTTACGCAACTGTAATAAGGATGGACGCTACAATGTAGTGTGGATCCGTATGTAGGTCTTTATTAGGATGGTCAGGCAAGCAGTGGCCAAAACAGGAACAAACAGATGTATTAGGGCAATCCAGAGTCGTAGTCGAAATAGCAGGCAGAAGGTCACAAGGCAGGCAGAACACAGGGATAATCAAACAAAACAAAGCAAAGGTCTAAACACAGAAGGCAAGGCAAGGAAAAACGCGTCATAATGTTCACTTATTCAGCTAGCAAGACTCAGCAACAACTGTGTGTTTGAGAGGTGTTCTTAAAGTCCATGTAATCAGTGCATGAGTGGCTTCAGCTGTTAGAGTGCAATCAGTCAGGATCTAGAACATGTGTGTGTGAGCGGAGTGCATGTATGGATATGTAGTCCATGAACCAGCAGATTTGTAGTCCTTGTGACTGTGTGTGTGTGTGTGTTAACCAGCGATCTCTGGCTGTGATCGCTGGTGATCGTGACATAGCCTCCCCCTCTACACTGTAAAAAATAAAAAGTTGAGTAAACTTAAAATTTTAAAGCAACCGGCTGCAAAGAAATTTTGAGTTTACTCAACTTCAGTGGTTGGAAGTTGTGCCAAATTATTTTTTTAAGTTGACTGAAATGGCTGGTTTAAGTCAAGACAACTTTCAAGCCTAAGTTCATCTAACTTGTCATTGTAAGTTTGCCTAAAATTAAACAGGGGATGAGAAAACTGTAATAAATGAGTAGGCACAACTTAACAGAAGTTCAGTTAACTCAAAGCTGTGCAGCTGGTTGCCTTAAATTTTTAAGTTGATTCAATCTTTTATCTTTTAATTTACAATTTCATGTAAATCTTATATCTGCACTTCTCAAACAGATATCTGTATGACTCTCTCTAAAAATAAAGTTAAGAGATTACAAAACACACCATAAAAACACAATATCAAAGAAAATTTTTATTTACAATTCTGCAAACAGCTTTCTGTCCAAATGAAATGTACTGCAGTCCAGAGAAGAAAAGAGGCAAAAAAATTAATCCTGTAATGCCTTTTAAGTGCTTGAGTAAAACAATAGTTTCTGAATAGTTTCTTAATAGTTTCAAAGGTGTGTTTCAGTTCTTTGGGGTAGTTCATATTGAGGAAATAAATCAAACCAAAGAGGAGAATGACAGCTGTCGGAAGATCTTTTCCAGCACGATTTGCTGTTCCAGAACCACAGACAGGCACCTTACATTTGGTTTGGTCTAGACAGTGGCAACATCATCTTCAACAATGCTATCCATCTCCATCTCTTTTGTGCAAATATCTTCTGGCTCTGTGTTCTGCAGTCAAAAGAAACATAAAAACATGATGAAAAACAACTTTTACTGCTAAATCACAAACACCTCCAAAACAAAAAGCAAGGTAAAAAAAAAGCAAAGGTAAAGCAACTTAATTTGGAAACTAAAGATAGTAATGTCAGTAACACAGTCATTTATATACCTTCCATTTATAAACTTTTCAGGTAACACTTTATAATAACCACACACTATGAATCATTTATGAAGCATTAGCAAATAGTTAATTTGTTATTCGTTAAGCATCAACTCTTCATTAATAGAAATTAGTAAGAATTTATAAATACAGCTACACATAAGCACACGTACAATGTGCGCAATGATTGTACTTTCATACTTTGTTAATGATTAATATTCATTACTAAATTAAGTATTGCATTGTTTTCAATCCAGTTATTTAAGAGTAGTTGGTGTTTTTAAGATCATTCAGAATGCGTAAGTAAATGATTAATAAACTTTTTAAATTAACATTGATATATCTTATTATTCAGGCATAAAGTAATAGTTACTTTACATGTTTATAAATGCTTTATTAACTCAACTTCATCCAGATTTGTGACCTAATATACAAAGGGAGGACTATTTTTGCTTTATAAATTTCTTTTATAAACAATTAAAGGCTCACTTATATTCAAAATAGAAACATTTATTAATTTCTATTCATTTCAAGATGTATCAATGAAACTATCAAATGAAAAATAAATCTTTGCAATATTATCTAAAATATTTTTTTACTGTACAGTTTAAACATGCCTAAATGTTGTATCAAAATATATTGTTAAATTACTATATTGTTTTTTTCTCCAGTTGTGTGTTATTCAGCAATGTTTAAATCTCACCATAGTTTAATTTTATATAAGATTGCAAATATTTATTGTTCAGTTGATACTAAGCCTTTAAATTTCATTTATAAGGGATATGCAAAGCATAATTAGTCCTCACTTTAGGTCACAAAACTGGATGTTGAGTTAATAAAGCATTTATAAACATGTAAAGTAACCATTACTATATGCCTGAATAATAAGATATATAAATGTTCATTTGAATAGTTAATTAATCATTTACTTATGCATTCCGAATGACCTTTAAAAAACACCAACTATTCTTAAATAACTGGTTTGTAAATAATGCAATTTTTACTTTAGTAATGAAAAATGAATCATTAACAAAAAACACAATGAAAACACAATCATTAATCATATTACACATGTGCCTATAAGTTAAGAACACAGCATTAGTATCTGTAGTGATAAACTGCTTACTAACATCTCTTTATGTAGAATTAAATTACAATTAATTTTTATTATTTAGTAATATAATATATATTACAGAATTATTAATTATATTGCAGAGCTGCATAATTACACTTATTACCACGATTAACACAATAACATTAAACGTTTATTGTGATCAAATGTTTTAGAATATTTACCTTCCAAGGCAGCTTTCTGTCAACAGGCATTATGACAATGTGTGGTTTGATCTTAGTGAAATAAATGCCCTCTTCATTACTCTTGATGTTTCACTGATCTAGGAGGTAGTTTATTGCTAAAGGTCTTTGTGAAATATGCTTAGATCAAAACTTTAGAGGTCCTAAATCTAGGACTGACACCCAAGTCATGTCCTAGGGGTATACAGTATATGCTGATAACAGACTCATCACATACTTACCAGGCAAGTCTTCCGGAACTTTTCCCTCATAAACAAACGAGACCTTTCAGAGCTGTAGCCTTCCGTTGAGCGAGCACATTAGATGTCTGAAAGATACCAAACAAAAATATAGGTCATTAGCTATTGTCACATTCAAACAGATGCTCAGACCTTGAGAGATGACAGTTGGGACAACTTTACCATTGAAGGGCATGTATTTTGGTTATTCACACTCAGGTTAGTAATTTTGAAATTAAGTAATTTTGAAATGAAGAAATTTCCAACATGTTTTAATTAATAAAAATTAAATTTGCTTCATAATTATTGTTGCAGCACCCGTTTTCACTCCCTGGTCAGCTGGACTCAGTCATGGTTGTTCTACTAAAGACTGTGTGATGAAAAAGTAGCATCCTTTACAGTGGTGAAAACAGTGCTACAAACTTTTCTTTTAGGGAACAAACAGTTTTGTAACTTCAAAGATTAATTACCTGCATGAATACCAACATTACACACACAAAAAGAAGTAAACTCCATAAAGTTTAATATGCCCCCCTTTAATCAGTGATATGATTAAACGCTAAATAATTACTTGATTATTCAGTTGGTCCAGGAGGGTCCTCATTACCTCTTCATATTGCCCACCATGTGATCGATACAACTTGATAGCGTATTCATCCAAAAAGGAGAAGGTACTCTTGAGGTTGGTTTGAGTAATCCTGTAAAACTCAGCATAGACCTACAAACAGACCATAAAAAACAAAATGATTAGTATGAATTGTGAACAAGGGTCATACATTTTGAAATAAATAATCTCAAACGCAAACTTGCCTGATCTCCCAGAAACATGAAGGCCACTGTTTTCGGACATCAGCTACAGGAGGTTCAAAAATGTAAACTGTCAGTAACTCCAGCAGACAGTTTGTGTGCTCATGTCAAATGTATTTTTAACGCACCTACAGTCTTGAATGTGCAAATGCAGTCAGTGAACAAACAAGGCTGCTGCCAGGATGGTCCTCGATAGTGATGTAGTCTGTAGTGTTTCAGGAGAACTTCTCAGCTACTGTTGACTAATTTGCACTGCATTCTAAACCTATAAAAAAGTAAATAAAAACGTAACATTGCAGGGCAAATTGTTTTCATAAACTAAATTGATGTTGTTAAATCACAATATGAATAAATATTGCAAAATATAAATATTGAAAAGATAAGATTTAATTAATACATACATGCATGTTACTTAACTAGTAAACTGTTGTTAAGGTATGCCAAATAGATAATCATAAAAACCATAAGCTCCTTAAATACTATATATATATAATACTTTATATATATATATATATATATATATATATATATATATATATATATATATATATATATATATATATATATATATTATATATATATATATATATATATAAATAAATACACACACACACACACACACACACACACACTACTAGTGACTGTATATTTGAAGTGGTATACCAAATATATTTTCGAAGTGGTTATAATGTAACAGGGTTAAGAATACATTGGTGACCGCTCAAATATGTCTGTTTGCAACAACGTTACTGGATGAAAAATAAATGTGTAAATGTTAACTTACTTGACAAAACATATTTTCCGTTAACAAGCCGCAGATGGCAAATGGCATTGAAATCACTGCGAGTTCCTCAGGCTGAACAGTAACGTTAACAACTTCTGCAAAAAGAATGATTAATAAACTACTGTACTTACAAAATTATATTCATCATAAGTTGCGTTATTGCATATACAGGACAAACTGCGAGCCATATGGATTTAATATGCTTCTTTAATCTTATGAATACCAGACGATTCCTAGTTATAGGCCCACTTAAAGTCTTGCAATATAAAAAATGATATTCAAAACATACTGCACTACATAACGTTGTTTACAAAGCATAATCTACTTAAATACTGTACCAGACTTTAATAAGTTATCTTACTTTTCTTTATGTTTAAGGATCACTTTACTTCTATTGTTTATGGGGGACTTTTATTTTGACAAGAAATCCGTTTTCAGAGCTAAAAAGAATGAGTAGGTCAGTGTGGATAGCGGACATTTCATGACGGTTTAACAGAGCTCGTACTAAAAAGGACAGTTTATAATTTTATTCAGCAACCCCCCCGAAAAGGCATAAGGTTTGTGTGATTGTATACTGTTTGTTAGAAATACATATTTAGTGAAAGTCTAAGAATGTTGATGTATATTTTTGTATTGGTTTTGCTCAGCTCTTACGATGATTTCAGAAGAAAAGGAACGTTAATAAAGCTTCTTGAAACATAAGTAAAGTTTCGGCCATCAATCGGATGGGGCCTGCTACAAATACACTTCATTTTACTAACATGAACACTCCACATTTATTTATTAACGTGCCCAGTGCCCACCATATATTTCGCTATATTCCCTTCCAGTTTAACAAGCGAATTAACGTTAAACAGTCCATCAAATGAAGCAAACTTCACAGGTTGTAAAAGAAAAGCCTGAGCTAGTCAGAAATTAGCCCCACACGATGGTAACTTACATAACATTACATTTTACTTTAGATTTGCATGCTATTTAGATTAATTTCGATAATAAAGCTAAAACAAAGCTTACCTGAATCAGACGTTGGCATCTGCTGCTGGTGAGAGGGCGCCGTGTGCAAAATGCCGCGCGAGGACAGACTGAGCATGCGCAAAGTCAGGAAGTAAACGCTCCAGTGAAGAACTCAAAATGTAAAGTCTCCTCAACTTAGTATTTACTTTCACTGACAAACCAGTATTAAACATTCAGTTAACTCGTTTTTAAAAGTAAACTCAACACTGAGCTCAAAATATGTCCACCCAACTTACAATTTTAATTTGAGTTAACAAATTGTAAGTTGGATTTTTTACAGTGTATGGAGCGGCTTCCAGACGCTCCTAACACAGTTAAGGCGGGAGGTGGAGCAGAGGCGGACCAGGGGGAGGGATGGAGGGCCAGGACCATGCAGCGGAGGTCTACCTGGAGCTTGGAGCTGCGGAGGGCCTGGAGAATGGAGCTGTGGAGGGTCTGGAGAATGGAGCTGCGGAGGGCCTGGAGAGTGGAACTGCGGAGGGCCTGGAGAGTGGAGCTGCAGTATGTCTGGGGGCTTAGGTTCAGCAGGTATAGATGGTTTATACAACCCCAGAGGATCAGGAGGCTTGGGTTCAAGGAGTTCTGGCAGTTCATATAACCCCAGTGGGTCAGGAGGCTTGGGTTCAAGGAGTACGGGCAATTCTTTCAACTCCAGTGGGTCAGGAGGCTTGGGTTCAAGGAGTACGGGCATTTCTTTAAACCCCAGTGGGTCAGGAGGCTTTGGTTCAAGAGGCACTGGCAGTTCTTTCAACCCAAGTAGGGTCAGGAGGCTTTGGTTCAACAGGTACTGGCAGTTCATATAACCCCAGTGGGTCAGGAGGCTTTGGTTTAAGGAGCACTGGCAGTTCATATAACCCCAGTGGGTCAGGAGACTTGGTTTAAGGAGCATTGGCAGTTCATTTAACCTCAGTGGGTCAGGATGCTTAGAGAAGTCACACGACTCTAGTGACTCTGGGAAATCTCATGGCTTTGGCAGCCATTCGTGGGACTGAGGTGGTGGCTTTGGCCATTCATGGAACTCAGGTGGCGGCTCTGGCGATTCCGTGGGATTGAGGTGGCGGCTCTGGGCCGATTCATGGAACTCAGGTAGCGGCTCTGGCCATTCGTGGGACTGAGGTGGCGGCTCTGGCCATTCGTGGAACTCAGGTGGCGGCTCTGGCCATTCGTGGGACTGAGGTGGCGGCTCTGGCCATTAGTGGGACTCAGGTGGTGGCTCTGGCCATTCGTGGGACTCAAGGGGATTTAGCACCTGCCATTCGAAGAATTCAAGGGAATCTGGTACCTGCCATTCGAGGACTTCAAGGGACTCTGGTGTTTGCCATTCGAGGGATTAACAGGGATTCAGCGCCTGCCATTTGAGGGATTCAAGGGGATCTGGTGCTCGCCATTTGAGGGATTCAAGGGCATCTGGCGCCCGCCATTCGAGGGATTCAAGGGGATCTGGTGCCCGCCATTCGGGAAGCTCAGTCGGCGGTGACCATTTAGGAAACTCAGGCGGTGGTGGCCATTCAGTAAGCTGAGGCGGTGGCGGCCATTCAGGAAACTCAAGCGGTGGCGGTAGCTCTGGCGGCGGCAGCTTTCATAGCAGCTCTGATGGCAGCAGCTCTGGTAGCACTGGCGGTGGAGGATCTGGCAGCTCTGGAGGATCTGGCAGCTCTGGCAGTGACTGAGGATCTGGCAGCTCAGTGCGGTGGCAGGTGGTGGTGGCAGCTCTGGCAGTAATAGCTCTGATGGTGGTAGCAGTTCAGGTAACTCAGGTGGTGGTGGCCATTCTGGTGGCTCAGGTGATGGCTTTTCAAGAACAGGAACAATTACAGGAACTATGGCAGGAACAGTCTCGGAACAAGGAGCCATCTGGGTCACCAGCAGTTTGGCAGTGACCACCATGGGAGTCTTTCCTCTTAACCTACAAGCCATCTTAAGGGAGCTTTTATTCTGAAGTCCTGCATCTTGTGTGAGTGGGCACTTCCGCCAGCCCGCGGGTCTATGTTGATGGGAATTGTTGGCGGCCATTTTGTGAGTGGCAAATCCCGCATGGCCGCAGGTGTTGTTGTTGAGTAGCCAGAACAGGAGTATCGGTGATGCCAGTAGCAATGATCATTGTGGTGGACGGTCGGCAGCAAAGCCCGTTGCCAGCGGGTCTGCTGTACAACACAGCCCCCCCCCGCCCCCGCCAAAAAAAAAAAAAAACATTTAGGAATATCCTCCTCCATTTTCTCCAACAGTGAAGTGGAGAGCCCACGGACAAACAGTGCAATCAAGGGGTCGAGGAATTCCTGTAGCGCGTGTGTTTCCCTCGAGAATCGGATAGGAATGGTCAGGCAAGCAGTGGTCAAAACAGGAACAAACAGATAGTATTAAGGGCAATCCAGAGTCGTAGTCGAAGTGAGCCAGGCAGAAGGTCACAAGGCAGGCAGAACACAGGGATAATCAAACAAAACAAAGGTCTAAACACAGAAGGCAAGGCAAGGAAAAACGCGTCGTAATGTTCACTTATTCAGCTAGCAAGACTCAGCAACAACTGTGTGTTTGAGAGGTGTTCTTAAAGTCCATGTAATCAGTGCATGAGTGGCTTCAGCTGTTAGGAGTGCAATCAGTCAGGATCTAGAACGTGTGTGAGGCGAGTGCATGTATGGATATGTAGTCCATGAACCAGCAGATTTGTAGTCCTTGTGACTGTGTGTGTGTGTGTGTGTGTGTGTGTGTGTGTGTGTGTTAACCAGCGATCTCTGGCTGTGATCGCTGGTGATCGTGACAGCAACAAGCTGTTATTTTAAATAAAATATATAGGTAACACCATGACACAACTGCAGGGACCATTGCTTGTGTCAAAATGTTTTGACAGAGTAGGCTGTGGGGAAAAGCTGGATTGTGGTGCTTGAAATTCTACATTTAAAAATAAAATATGTAGCTCTTCAAATTACATAGTTTAATTTTAAATTGAAATTGTAAAACCAAATAGTTTTGTAAATAACGAAATAGTTTTAGCAAAAAATTATGCTGTTTATTGATAGACTGTAGATAGACTGCTGTAGGCATTTTATTCTCTGTCTCTAATGAAATGTTATTTAAAACCACATCTGGAAGAATCACTCCCTGCACGAGAGACCGGCGAACATGATGACCAGAATGGGAAGTGTTTCTTGAGGTTTCAGGTAAACTCAAATGGAAGGATGCCATCGAGGTATGAGGAGGAGGATGGGAAACTGTACCATCTTGATTTGGCAAATCATCAGTGTGTAGCATCGATATCGTTGTTGTTTGGTCGTTTGTACCCGTGGAGCTCGCTGACCAAACAAGATCTGCATTTAACCGTGCGTTGAAGGTCCATGCAGATAACGGTGTAGAGGTCTCAGATGGAACGCCGAAATCACCATTAGAAGGGTATAACGAAGAGGAATGGTGACAGACGGACAAAGTGACCACGTCTCTGAAAACTGTTGGCAGTTCGTTTGGTTCTCTAAAGATATTGAAGGATCAGCGGGACTGTCAGTGGATGTGGACCTTTGTCCATTAGTACATTGTAAACCGATTAAAATATTTAGTTCCAAAAAAAATATTTTTTGTTTAATTATAGTTTGTATTGCAAGTGTATTCGTATTGTAGAAATACATTATCATAACAAATTATAACGAATGTTGTAGTAAAATGACAAAAACTAAATATAGTTTAGAATAATCTTTTTAAAATTATACTATAAATACAGCAGTATAATTTTATATAAGCAATTATGGTGGTAAAAGACTGCATTTAAACTACACAAAACGAAAATCCATAGTGACATTTTACACTGTTTCATAAATTAGGTTATGTTATCAACACTAAAAAAGAAATCAGCTAAAAATAAAAGTCGGCTTAAAAATGTGTATGAAATGTGTACGCTATAAATGCTATAAACAACATTTAAAACATAAATTACAATAGGCTGTTAGTTAAAGTATATCTCTACAGAGGAACGTCTGGCTCAGCGAGAAAGAAATAAACATCTCATTCTGTGCAACCTTTTTCTTTGTTCAACAGCCAAGTGCATCCTAATTATTTATATTTTAATCCAAGTTTGTTCTTAAATTGTGTTTCAGTGTACACAAAAATATTCAGATTATCTATTAGGTCAGTCCTTCCAGTGGTACGCGGAAGAATCGCTGAATAATAAAAGAATAAAATGAACACACTTTTAACCCTTTGATGCGTACGATAACTCTTGAGACTCGTGTGATCAGACAGCATGTTCCCTGAAGTGTACGATTATGCTAGTGTGCTTTTAATGTTTACTTTAGTGCATCACGTCATCAGATGTTAAAAATCAGTCTGCTTGGCGCAGAGCCAGAGGAAGATGTATAAAGTTATTTGTTTTGTAAAGCGGTGTCCGCGGCTTTCGGTTTTGTTTGTTACCTCCGATTTAATTTGAATGCGATTCAAATGGCGCGAGGCACAGAACGTAGACTCAAGCTACTTTGTCATGCTTGAAGCTTAGAGGTAGAACATAATTAAAGTTATTCTTCGTGCACAGACGGAGGGACCGCGAACCGTACCAGAGTCTGCTTGAAAACAGTAGTCGGTTCGCAGTTAACGCGAACTTCACGGTTCACCTATGTGATCTCATTCGCACCAGATCGCAGAAATACTGCACATATAAATTGGTAAAGCACTGTATGCATTCAGCATCGGATTAAGGGCACATTGGGCCCTGGGGCTATAGTAAAACCAAGGGCCCCCTTTTATTTTTTTTACCTCACAAAAAAAAAATAATAATAATAATAATAAAAAAAAAAATATATATATATATATATATATATATATATATATATATATAAAATATAGTTGAAGTCAGAATTATCTGACAGAATTATTAGATATAGACTATATTCTGACAGAATATCTGTCAGAATTATTCCCCCCCCCACCCTTAATTATTAGCCCCCCTGTTTATTTTTTCCCCAATTTCTGTTTAACGGAGAGCTGATTTTCTCAACACATTTCTAATCATAATAGTTTTAACAACTCATTTCTAATAACTGATTTATTTTATCTTTGCCATGATGACAGTAAATAATATTAGACTAGATATTTTCAGGACACTTCTATACAGCTCAAAGTGACATTTAAAGGCTTAACTAGTTTAATTGGGTTAACTAGGCATGTTAGGGTATTGAGGCAAGTTATTGTATAATTATGGTTTGTTCTGTAGACAGTCGGAAAAAAATTTGCTTAAAGGGGCTAATAATTTTGTCCTCAAAATGGTTCATAAAAAAATTTAAACTGCTTTTATTCTAGCAGTTTTATTCTTGTTGTTGTTGTTATTATTATTATTATTATTAGTTATTAGCATTAATAATTTACTAATTAATATTATCATCTAATTTTTCACCATTTGATTTATATTCGATTGTTATATATATTTTTCGATTTTATTAAAACAGGCCGGCAAGTATAGGCAATACAAAATTAAGTAACAACATAATATGAACTTTAAAGTTCAAACAATCTGCAAAAATCAGCAAAACAAAAAACATTTTCAATACTTCTTAAAGTGCTTTATAATAAATACTTTAAATAGGGATTTACCTTTAGCTGACCATGAATCCCTAATGATAGGATATCTTTAAAATCCATGCTTCTAATATCCAAAATATTGTGGTCTTCTGAGATACAGAAGGCTAGCATCCTTATTTTATTTTTATTTCATTCCTCCATATTGTTACGGTCACTTTCATAAAAGGGGCAAAGTAAACATTAATTAAAAAAAGTTTGCTTTCTAACTAGTTCAGTTAGACAGAGAGATACTCCGCAGAGACTGCGCTTCAGTTATGAGTCCATTCACATGATTCCGCCTATCCCAGCTTCTGTTACTACATGTACAAGTTAATGATGAAGACTGTTTGAATTTAATTTTTTTGCTCTATGACGAGCTTGGTTAGCCTACCTTTGACTGGACTGTTCTCGCGGTAGTGCCGAAATAAGGGACTGTCCTGGGAAAATTGGGACATCTGATCTAAAACAAGGCTATTCAATATTCTGATTTGGCTACAGCCACTCCGAGCCCCAGTTTAGCACCGGCGTCACTGTTTTTGAACAGCAGCGAACCGAAAGGAATACTTCACATTATTGACGAGAGAAAGCATAACGCAAAGAGGCGTCATAGCACAAATTAATTCTTCAGCCAATCAAGGGCCCCTTTCTTCAGTGGGGCCCTGGGGTTTCAGCCCCACCTAGCCCTTATGTTAATCCGGCCCTGTATGCATTTAATCACTCGCTTTTCTGACACACATAGGCCTACTGTGACGAGCAGCAGATCTAATTTCTAATTTAAGTAATTCCAAATCATACATTTAAAATACAAGTTTAGATTTCAAAGATATACAAATGTGTCTAATGTACATGCAACTTCAAAATTGCAACTTGCAAAACTTTCAAAATGTATAAAATATTAAAATTATATATATATATATATATATATATATATATATATATATATATATATATATATATATATATATATATATATATATATAGCCTATATTTATCAGGTCCAACATTTCCAGGTTTTGATGAATAAGTTATACATTAATACTTTACAAGTACAGCATTTTCTTTTTTACTTTTTAAGAACAGTGCCATTTTTAATTAACTTTTAAAAGCACATTCTAATTTAAATGAAGTTTTTTTTTTGTTTTGTTTTTGTGCAAGCACAGTTAATGTTCAAAATATTTATAATGTTTAAAATGGCTGACAATAATACATATTCTTAATAATAGGAATTAATCTGCCTCGTTTTTTAACTGTGCAGTGCTGCAACTGCTTAATTAGGCCTACTACGCTACTACGCAATTTTTGTCTAAGGTGGTATGTGGTGAAAGTTTGAGAACCACTGTATTAGGTTATTTGACAGTAGCCTATTTGTACTGAATGAGAGAGAACAAAGGAGTTAATAAATATATTTTATTTTTTATAATTGAGTTTCAGTTCAGTTTTTGCTTTTTTCATAACATCAATGTTCTCCTTCAAATTGCAATTATGTTTTTATGAGCTTGGTTCAAGGTGATGCCCGTTTGATTTTAAAATTAGAAAAATACTTGCTTGATAGAATGTTGGAGGAAGGCAACAGAATTATTACTTATCGGGCCTAAATCCTGTACACAGCAGTTCTCACAACTCAACCTGCAACTAGAGGGATACAAAGTTAGCGTTAGCT
Source organism: Danio kyathit (assembly GCA_903798195.1). Classification (NCBI taxonomy): domain Eukaryota; kingdom Metazoa; phylum Chordata; class Actinopteri; order Cypriniformes; family Danionidae; genus Danio; species Danio kyathit. Next base: position 44,133,606 of record LR812536.1, read on the forward strand.
CTACTATAAAAGGTCTGGGTGTCATATTAGACAGCAATTTAACTTTTGAAAATCATATATCCCATGTCACAAAAACTGCTTTCTTTCATCTGAGAAATATTGCTAAATTGCCAAGTATGCTATCCATGTCAGATGCAGAAAAGCTAGTTCATGCTTTCATGACTTCTAGGCTAGACTACTGTAATGCTCTGTTTGCTGGTTGCCCAGCATCATCTATTAACAAACTCCAGCTAGTGCAAAATGCAGCTGCCAGAGTTCTTACCAGGTCTAGAAAATATGATCATATCACCCCAATTTTATCCTCCTTACACTGGTTGCCTGTTAAGTTTCGTATTGAATTTAAAATATTACTCCTTACCTATAAAGCTTTAAATAATCTAGCTCCTGTTTATCAAACCAACCTCCTGTCTCGCTACAACCCAACCCGCTCTCTAAGATCTCAAAACTCAGGGCGTCTGGTAGTACCTAGAATATCAAAGTCGAGTAAAGGAGGTCGAGCCTTCTCATTTATGGCCCCTAAACTCTGGAATAGCCTTCCTGATAATGTCCGAGGCTCAGACACACTCTCGCTCTTCAAAACTAGATTGAAGACCTATCTTTTTAGCAAAGCCTACACTCAGTACAGTACATAACGGTATGACACATGATGTGCCCCACACATGATTTTGCTTTTGTGGTATGATTTTGATTTTGTGGTATGAACAGCAGCTACTCTAATTATTCTCCTTATTCTGTATTTCCACCTGGGGGTACTCATCTCGAGGCCCTCAGACTATGCAGTGCCACTGACGCGATCCGAGACCAGCGACGAGATGATCCCAAGGTTTTCTGGACCAGGCCGTATCCTGAAGCAGCTGCTGTGGTGGTCATCGTGGAATGAGAGCTTGAGACTGACTCCTGTAACGCTCCAAGGACAGACGAGTCTTCGCTGAGGTCCAGCTTCCTGCTCCTAGACTGCAGCTCTGCACAAGACGTTTGGCCATAGGAGAAATGGTCGTGCCCAACTGAGCCAGGTTTCTCTCAAGGTTTTTTAAATCTTCGCTTTCGCCAATTGGTGAAGTTTTTTCCTCGCCGCTGTCGCCACTGGCTTGCATGGTTCAGGATCTGTAGAGCTGCACATCGATGGATTTGCTATTCAGTGTTTGGACTCTCAGTAGCTATTATTAACCCACACTGAACTGAGCTAACTGAACTGAACTTAATCTCTGAAAACTGAACTGATACTGTTTCAATTCACTATAATCTTGCATGTGAAGCTGCTTTGACACAATCTACATTGTATAAGCGCTATACAAATAAAGATGAATTGAACTGTTCTCAACAGATTCATTAAAGACTTCAAACAACAAAGGCGCCATTTGGTTGCAAAAGGTTTGTTACAAACTTTTATGTATAGCTGTTAAGATCGGGAGATCTAAAACATTGCAAATTATGGGTTGCTTGAGTTATTTATTCCAATAGTTATGGTTTGTTCTAACAGCTCTTTACTCTCTGGGGAGACTAATGGGGAAAATATACAATCATATAATTTTTGGTTGATTCTGAGCAATGTAAATTTATATAATATAAAAGCATAATTTCATTCATTTATTTTCTTTTCGGCTTAGTCCTATTATTAATCTGGGGTCGCCACAGCGGAATGAACCGCCAACTTATCCAGCACATGTTTCACGCAGCGGAATGAGTATACACACTCATTCACTATGGATAATTTAGCCTACCCACTTCACCTGTACCGCATGTCTTTGGACTGTGGGGGAAACCGGATCACCCGGAGGAAACCCACGTGAATGCAGGGAGAACATGCAAACTCCACACATGAATATCTGACATTTCCCGGAACAGGATCTGGCAAGACCCAGCTCAAATTAAGCACTGATTTATATACATTTATCTACATATAATGTCCTGCTGGAGAGCAACTTTTAAAAATAACTTTTTTTGAAGAGTTGTGAATGAAGCGCGCTGGGATGAATGTCTGCGTGTGCCCAATAGAAACGAGGCAGCCAGCCAGGCACGGAGGAGAACATTTCATGGCAAAGCTGCTGTAACTTTCACTGAGAAATGTTTCTCTGCCTGCGTCAAGTCCAGCTGATGTCCCGCCCCGAGAGCCATATACCCCACCATGATTGGTAGGTTCATTGAGCTCTGCACGTAACACTGTGAAGTGCCATCCATATTAAACTCGCGGGTCCCACTGACATTAAACTTTTGATTTAACAATCAAATTAAAAGTTTTTGACCCAAATATACTTTGAATAAAAAAGGTCACTTGACTTACCACTAAGCTCCTGCTAATATGTTTTCTAATGTTGATTATCTGTAGATAATTCTCAGGTGTGAGGATATAAAAAAGTAAATAAAGATTTTTTTTAAGCTCACTCTATAATTAAGCTAATTCACTCAATGATTATTAAAATGTGAAAAAATATCTCTCCTTTATACAGTTTTAAGTCTGTTGTAGAATTGTTTCACAGACCTTTCTATCTTGTTATGAGGATCTTTCTTTCGACAAATTTTTCATCATCTTACAGGTTGTTGAATGTGTGCTCATAGTTTTCAATTCCTTATGAAATTCCAATGAACCTCAGGTAGTCAACGGCTGCGGTTTTCCAGGTCTATGCATTTCTCATGTATTTTCTTGGACTCTTTCTCTAAGGTTTCTCATTAATTCTCTAAAGAAGTGACCCGATCACTTGTATAATTTAATGATATTTTCCATAATTTATCCACCTGTGCCTTATGTTAGGATGTTAAATAATTATTTAATAAATGTAACTTTTGCTTGTTAATCTGAGGAGCTTTTTCTCTATCCTAGAGATCTAGAGAAAAATCTATTTCTCCGATCGTATATGTTTCAAAGTCTGTTTTCACTCTATAAGACTAACCCCCCAGACTCACTACCAGCTCACCTTCACTCAACAGCTCACTGTAATTATATTATGGCCTTCATTAAAGAGCCCCTATTATGCATTATAAAAGGTCATATTTTGGTTTTGGGTGTCTCCAACAATAGGCTGATATGCATGCAATCTCAAAAAACACTTCCATTGTCTTATAATATGCATTTTTTTTTACCTAATTATCCCAACAACTCCCAAATGATTTATTCAGGAACAAGAAAAAACTGGTCCATAAGAACTGTGTACTGACAAAGTGTCCCATATCACTGGTGTAACCCTGCCAATCTTACACCCCATAACCTGCTCCGAGCTGGTTAAACCGGTGACTCTTGGCATGGGAGTCAGTTGCTCTAACAAGGAGGCTAAAGACCATGACCTCTAGTGTCTGTCGCTAGAGAATCTTTTAGAGGTCAGAGGAGTGAGGTTTACCTGTGCAGTACTTCACTAGCTGGCCTTTGTTACTCTCACCCCTGTAAACCTCACTCCCAGTCACAGCACCAATGTAACACCGCAGTTCCTACACCACCCAACCCGCCCCAAGCTGGGATCAAACCGGTAACTCTCCGCATGGGAGTCAGTTGCTCTAACAAGTTACTGATACTCTGCTGCCTGATTTGCATGTTGATTCTAATCAGAAGCCGTTTATGTTTCATATAGTTAGTTTGTATTGTGTAGTGTTTACGTGTTTTTCCTGTCATTTCAAAAAAGCACTTTATTTTTATTTTGTGCCATTCTTTCAATCAATGTGTTAGTGGGACAGTATTTATCTGTGTCAAACATTTCGGTGAACTACTTTTGTTTGGGTCAGTTAAATATTTGAAAAAAAAAGAGAAAATGTTCACTTTAGCAATGGAGGTGATCCATGTAAATTACATAAGATGCCATCTGAAGATGAGGGTAAATTGACTCACAGCACTTGTTTACATTCTCATTAGATAGCATTATTTTAAATAATTAGTCCAGGAGATGGCGCTGATCAACTGTAGCTTTAGTTAAAATATGTTAAAAGCAAGTAAAATAGATTAAAACTATAGTTTCAAAGCTGTCCAAATGTGAATTCAGCTGCCGACCGGAACATCCTCCTTACGCATGGATGCAAAGTATAATGGGTAATTTTTCATTTCATATCAACATCGATACAAACAGGCAAAAGATTCGAACACAGGACAAATCATATATTCGACTCTAAACTGAATCTTTCCTTTGAGAATTAATAGTTTTAAACATGGTGTACTTTCAGATAGATGTTTTAATTCACTTAGAGGTGTGTTTACACACTGCATGGATAGTCATTTTAAAAAACCCATAATAGGGGCTCTTTAATGAAAATATCCTACACATTCACCAGCATCTTGGTTCACAATCCTCTTCCAGCATCTTATCTGAACTTCCTTAGCCCACACATTTATTTTCCTCTTTTCAACTTCATACAACCTCAGAAATTTAAAATCTTATTTCCAAATCTAAGTCCTCTTCATCTCAGTTAGCTCATCTCCCCACCGTTCTGGTTAATGTCTAGCTCCCTTCTCTCATCTCAGTCATTATTATTCACTCTGCTCTTAACACTGGAACTGTGCATTTAAAACCGCAGCAATAACTCCTGTACAAAAAAATGGCTCTGACCCATCTAATTTTAAGAACTTAGGACCCATAATCTACCATACATTTCCAAAATCCTTGAGAATATTGTATCAATACAACTTCAGACAAATTTAACTCAGAACCACTTGTACAAACAGTTCCAGTCTGGTTTCTGCCCACTCCACAGCACGGAAACTGCACTTACAGATGCCGTCAAACACTCACCTCAAATGCTCCAGAGAGACCTAAAACATATCAAATTTTCCCCCATATGATAATTATAGGTTTTTAAAAGATAATTAAGTGTTTTAGGACATATATGTAAGATATTATAAGAGCAAGTAATAAAATACAGGCTAGCAGTTATCAACAATTCGCATCAGTTTTAAGCAAAAAAAATAAGAAAAAACTTATCATTTAATGTTAAATAGCCTATTTCAGAACGGCATATCTCCACTGATTCTCCCCGAACAAAAGAATTACAATTTAAAATATAAAATATCCTTCTTTTTAAATTTTACCACATGATAATAAAACATAAACATTTATTTGTAATTCTTTAAATTATTTCAATATAGCTTAGGCTATTTTATCTAGATCTACAGTAATATGGCACTATTGTGTTAAGCCAAAAGTGGACAAGTAATTTGTAAAGTTGTATGTCTTTCTGTTGTATTCATATTTTGTATTATCTCCAAAATAAAGAAAGAAAGAAAGAAACCCAGCCGCTTCCGGAATCGACAGAGCTGTGAAGTGAGCGCTCTTTCGGCCGGTTTTTCACACACATACATCGAAACGTGCACGTTTCATGCACAAACACACATTTTAAACTTGACAAAAACGAGTTACAAAAATAAACTTGAATCATTTACATCTCTACATTTCACAGTTTCTTTAGGTGTTCCCCAGGGCTTAGTCCTGGCGCCCCTCTTCTTTATCATCTATCTGCTTCCCCTTGGTAATATTTTTCGTAAATATAACATACAGTTCCACTGTTATATTAATGACATCCAGCTGTACCTCTCTGGCAAACCCTTCTCCAATTTTCCACCTTACCACCTTCCCCAGTGACCTCTTCTGGGCCTCAGAAGCATTTTCATACCAACATATCACACAAAATGTTGCAATACTTTCGATAAAAGCACTATAAAACATGATCAACAATGTGTTGTCAACATTAAAATATAATAGTTTCATTAGGAAGTGCATTCTCTGTTGAAGCTTATTCCTTATACAGTCAGTACATGCAGTACATCCCACTTAAATTTATTGTCCAACATCACACCCAAATATTTATTATAATTTGTTACTACCTGAATTTGCTCCCCATTAATTAATGTGGTTTTCTGCAAGCCTATCCTTCACTTCACTTTGTATGTAACAACAGTAGACTAATTACCCCAGACAAACACAAAGCAACCAAATACTGCAGTGTATTTTAAAAATAAATAAATGTGGATCCTTAAAGAACATGGTGGTTTGACGGTTGTTTAGCAATGACAGGTGCTATGGGAGTATGAGCTCAGAAGCACATTGAAAATGGTGAAGGAAGAAATACACCTTGTGTTTTCCATGCAATTTTAAATGCGAAATGTGAACTTATCATAAGTAAAGCCTCTGTTTTACCTCCACATGCTCAAACACTCCTGAGATTTTGCACACATGCTGGAACCTTCGGTCATTATGGCTGTATGTTGTATAATTAGTTTTATCACACAGCATTGCCGTGGTCAAATTCCCAAAGCAGAAGTTATTTTTGATACTTGTAAATGAATTTGGGAAAAGGTGTTAAATTGGTGAAAAACACAAAGCATTATACATGTAAGTGACTAAAGGGAGAAAGATCTATACCTGCCAGCACGGCCCTTCCTCTGTCTGGCATTGGCTACGCTCACCCACTCTGCCGTCATGGTCCTTATATTGTTCTGGGTGTCAAAATTTGTTTCTTTAATCTTCCCTCCATCGATCACATACACAACATCATCTATAGTGATACTGCAAGAGATAGAAAATAAAAGTGAGAGGATGATCTCAATGTACAATGACAGACATACAGAATACCCTCTTCAACAAAACATGAAATTAAATATGATTGTACGCTTTGATATCTAGCTTAATGATACAGTGTGAACTGAAAAAAAAGTTGGGGCCTCGATTCATAAATTTTCATAGGGTTCTCTAAGTGAACTCATAATTCACCTCAAACAATGCTTAGCTCAGAGTCTTAGAGCAAGAGCAACTCTGAGGAGAGAAAAGACAAAAAATGTATTTTTAAGGAGGTGCACTAAAGATATGAGAAAATGAGAAAAATGTTAAAAAAGCACTGTTAAACAGAGTGCATTATACCTCTTCACTTTGAAATTAAAGTATTTTTTTCTGTTTTACCCTAATCCCACACACAATATTACACACATACTGTATACTGCTGTACATATGCATATTTCTTTACAGTTCTTTCAGACTCTCAAATCTGAAACCGAAAGCTGTGCAATATTCTACTACTGTATATACTGTGTTGTGAAAAAGTGTTTGCCCGCTTACTAATTTTTTTTTTGGACATTTATCATACTTTAATGATTCCGATCATCAAACAAACTTATATATTAGTCAAAGATGACAAGTCAGAAAAAGTGTTTGCCCCATGTTAAAACATAACTCTGGTTTTTCATAGCCGAATTCAATTTCTTTAGCCACACCCAGGCCTGATTACTGCCACATCAGTTTACAAACAAGAATTAATTTCAAAAAGACCTGCCTTACAAAGCGAAGAAGACCAAAACATACCCAAAAGTGAGACATGCTGAGATCCAAAGAAATAAAAAAAATAAAAAATTAAGATCTACAAATCTGGAAAAGATTATAAAGCCATTTCGAAAGGACTGCAGTGAACCACAGTGAGAGTCATTATCTACAAATGGCAAGAACAGGGAACAGTGGAGAACCTTCCCAGGAGTAAGTATGAGCTACATAATGGGCCATGTGAATGAGGGGAGAGGAGGAGGACAAATTATTTCTATAATATTTCTGTTTTTATTCGCTGTGTAATTAATAACTACTGGAATTACTACAGCTGCATCAGAGGATGCTTCAAACACATAACAGGAGTCCCGGTTTGTGGATGTTAAAACTGATTTATTTTGTACAGTAGCATAATTGATATGGCAGTGCAAATCAACTTGTTTCCTGCCATATTTGCCTCAACTAGATGTGCAAAAACAGTGCAAAGTTAAATGTGTGTGCATGTGTGTGTACTGCAAACTTTGTAGCTTAATTTGTGTGACTCATCTTTGCAGAAAGGCTTGAATAAACTCCACAACAAATACATCAAATAAACTTACTTGGTACTGTTACTCTGAACTTAATATCTGATTTGATTAGGGTTGGAGTAAAACTCTGGCCCTCAAGGATCGAGTTTGCCCATTCCTGCTTTAAAGGATTGTTAGGCTGCATTAATTAGGGCAACAGTGGGATAGCCTGAACACCCACGGGTGACCTCCTCAGACCTGCAGCTTCTATATAATGGATGTCCATCAGTCTTAAGCCTCTGGCACCTAGACTGCAGTTCTGCATAAGACGTTTGGCCAGAAGACAACTAGTCGTGCCCAGGTCATGCCCTTTAGTTTTTTCCCCTTTACTTTCATCAATTGGTGTAGTTTGTTCCTCACCACTGTTGCTACTGGCTTGCTTGTGGAACTGCACATCATTGAATTTGCTCTTCGGTGTTTCGGCTTTCAACAGTGACATTTACATTACACTGAACTGAACTGAACTTCAACAGCGAAAATTGAAAATTGAAGCAGTTTCAGTTTACTAGAATTTCATCTATGTTAAGCTGCTTTGACACAATCTACATTGTAAAAACACTATACAAATAAAGGTTAATTTAATTGAATTGGTTCAGTTACAGTAACGAATAAATAATAATACATGTGTCACCTTCTGAATAAAACAGGATCCGATCACAGTGGTCTCTGGAGGTCATATGGGTCAAAATAACAACATATTGACAATGAAAATAAAATTAACTTTCTACCCAGCGAATTCTGCGTTGTGTTATTTCCATACCGATTACTTAAAGCAGACAATATTTGTTTTCAAAAAGAATTGGCTCGTTTACATGTGCACATTTCAGGCTTTAAACAGCTGCTTATTTCTTACATGTCTGCAAGTCATGTCGTCAGCAGACAAAAAGAAGAGAAAGCACTCCTTCTCTGTTTTACTAATACTACTTTAAAAAACCAATACAAACAAAACAAAAAAACATATTGATTTGTTGTAATTATGAATATATACAAATAAAAACAGCCCTTTACAGATTCTAAATCTGTGTTTATCTAATCAATACGATCAAAAATTACAGAATATTTTAAACTCCTTTTATGGATTATGTGCTAAAACGCATTTGCTGAACCATAGGTGGTTAAACGTTTAATTTGTTTTGGGATAATTTGTCATTTGTTTACGAATATTAGGAAAGTACAAGATTACTTTTGTCAAAAATTTGTGCAAAAATATATATTTGTCTTTTGGCTATTTTATACTGCTAAAATGCTAAAAATCTCTTACAAGTATTCCTCCCAACCAACACTTTTTGACACAACTAGAACAGAGACTCAACATGGCAGTTTGTTTGAGACCAGTGACAGTGATTCTGCAATATCTGAATAAGTAATATGTTATTAATTTACAAAAAATCCACTTATGATTTTATTTACATTGTAGGTTACATTGAAGATGCTTGTAACTTGTAACAGCTTAAATGCTTAAAGACTCCTATTTTACCCATTTATCAAGATGTAAGATAGGTTCTTGGTGTCTCCAGAATGTGTCTGTAAATGTTTAGCTCAAAATACCACCAGATCATTTATTATACCTTTCCGAATATGTGAATTTTGAGGTCTGAAGACAGAGTTGTTTTTTGTTGCTTGTGCCTTTAAATGCAAATAAGCTGGTTCTGTCTGCCTACCGTTCCTGCATGCGTGTCAGAGCGATAGAGCTATCTCTTTCTATGGCTCTGATGCGTGTCTCCTTCTCCTGTTGCGTCATGTAAGATAAACAACAGTCAGTGACAACAAAGAAAGCACATCTCCTGTTTATGAGAAATACTGTAGCACAGTAAGACATTTCCCAATAGTTGTTTGATGTATTTGTTGTGGAGTTAAAGTCTTTCTGTGGCTATGAGTCACACACAAACAGTGTTACAAAGCTTGCAGTACACAGAATCACACACGTTTACCTTTGTAATGTTTTTTGCAGGGGAAATGTGACAGGATACAAGTTAAAATACACTACTATACGGATATCAGTTATGCTAATTTACAAAAATAAACTTGATTTAACATCCATAAATCGGGATAAAAGTATCTTCTTTTAGAATTATACTGACACTATGCAGCTGTGGTGATGAGTTACATAGCGATTTGACCGTCTTTTATTTATTTCAAACATGCACTATTTAAAAAATGTTTTAAACGTGTAATACTCATTCTTGAGGTGCAGCTGATCCCAGTTTATTTGCAAGTCCTGCCCTGTGGATATGATTATTCGCGTTACTATGGAGACATATTAATACGCTCCTGGTCAATCAATTTGGTGAAAACCGCACTCCTACATCACATTGTGGTGAGCCTCAAAATTGCTGGGATTTGGATCCTATTTTAACGTAAAAAAAGTGACTTGTTTTTGACTTCACTTATTTCACTCCAATAGGACTGTGGACACACTATACCTATACACAGTTCTGTCAAAACAGCTTCCAACGATGATTTTGCATCATGGGTGCCCTTTAAAGCCTGTTTTAAAGCTGCGAGTTAGTTTCTTGAATTTTAATTAGATGGGTCTATTGTTGCTTGACTACTGCATGATTTTAACTTTTGCATACTGATGGCACTATCTGAGGATCTGTGACAATGACTTGAACATCATTGCAATTATTTACAAAAATCAGATTAAGAGCGTATTTGCAATATAATGTTCACATTTAAAGATAATAGCTCTTAATCTCGTCTACACGTAATTTTCATTATTATTATTATTATTATTATTATTAATAATAATAATAATAATAATAATAATAGTAATAATAATATTCTCTAAGACTTGTGGTTATTTCACAGTACAGTCTTAATTTATTTCCATCTAAAGCGAAACACTTTTGTATGGTTGTTATTCGATTTTTTTCTGCGCCATCGAAATGTTAGTTCTATATAAATCTCATTAAGATGATCAATGTAAATGCACTCAATGTTATTATCAAACAAATCTGACAAATGGTATTTCCATCTTAAAAGATGTTCACTTCATGTGTCATCCAAGAAAACAGATAAAAAAAAAAGGAGAAAACAAACACAAAAAAAACAAAACGCGAGCACATACTGTATAAAACACACCTGGTTTCTGCAATGTTGGTAGCAATCACAATCTTGCGCACTCCTGGGGGTGGCTTTTTGAAAACCTGAGGAATAAGAGAAGCTGATGTACATAAAAGCTTTCTGTTGTTTGACTTCACATAGAGCTCAGCTATTTCAATTTAGCTGTCAGATGGAAGGGAAACATTTAATTTTAAAGGGTCACGAAACACCAAAACACATTTTTTGAGCTGTTGACAGTCATATGTGTGTCCCACGCTGCTATAAACACTATTAGGACACATATATTGCACTAAAAAGTGAAAATTGGTTGTTGTTGCGTTATTTTGAGCAAATTCGTTCTTCCGGTTTGAAACGAATTTTTGAAGCTGCATCACGGCCATGAGATACTTGCGTGTAAATCCAGCGTGGAGAGTGGCTGTCTGTCCCTGCCAGAACATTGTGACGTCTCTGAGGGTGCGGCATTAATTCATGAGAAAGACTTTGTTCAAACCAATCAGCGCACTCTATTGTGTATGCGGCGCAACTTCATTAATATGCATGATAGCTTCGAAGACTGTTTACCTGTTACAGTGTTCAGACGACAGAGAGACGCCACGTTGCATTGCCAAAACAAGTGAAAGAACTAGAATTTGGAGACAGGGGTCGTCAGTGTACCATTTATTAGTGTGCTGCAACAAAGGTTTTGTTTTAATTTTCCCTCTATAAGAGCGCTGCTGGACTCACGTGTGGATTACAGTGCATGCGACAGAAATGCGTTTGTAAGGAACATTTTTACCCGAGAGCTTTTCGCATCTGAAAATGGTGAAATCCGGATTTGCCACTTGTCTCCTTTTTAAAAAAAAGACACAGTTCCAGTGTGATTGTCCTGTGATTGCCCAAATTTGGTAAGTGAGTCCAGTGCAGTGCAGTGCCCTTTGTTTAACCCAGATGGTAAAGTTAATTCGTATCGTCAGCTGTGCTCTTTCAGTTTTTAAAGACATACCATAGTCAAAATGATTTAGTTACTAAGTTTACAGTATGTTAATATCACTGCAAAATTATAGTACAATATTATAGACTGAAAGATCTGCTGTAAATGCTGCTCTCCGAGTGTAAACATGTAAACACAAACTATTCCCGTCGCCAGGATTTTCGCCGTATTTTGTGACAGGACAGTCTATACACACATGACTTTCTGACGCTACCTACCGAGTGCATCTAAGTTACCGAGAAATGGATTTTTTTCTCCCATTCGCCATGCGGTATCAATCATACCATTAAAACTCAACTCTTCCAAAAGTTCCTCGCTTTCAATATCTCGTTTGTCACGGGGGACATGTAGGAAATGTTTCTGAATAAAACTTTAAAGTGCCAAACTGCAGTTAAAGTCGACAAATTATTAATTTGGCAAGTAATTACATTACTGATGTCCATGTAAACACAGTCACTCTCTTTCTCCCCTGTGTCTGCGTGCCCAAACGGAAACTCCCATATTTGCAAATCCTACCCTCTTTCCCTCCATGACACTCCAACCTAAACAGAGCTAGACATGCCCACTTTCCTGACCCCCCCCAGACAGGGGCCTTTAAGGTTGTTGTGAAAGGCAGAGAGCTGGTCACAGCTTACTAACTTGGGTTTGAGAGACCGTGGGCATCAGAGAGTGGAGGGGGATGATGATAAACCGATCTGAAAGAGAGCAGATATTCAAGAAAATTAGTTAAACATAATTACTTAAACATAAAGACTAATCCTTTGGACAAATATTTTTAAACCCTTGTGTGAATGGTAAGGCTTGGAAGAAATACTAACACTATACCTTAAAGCTTTTTACTTTCAAACAATGCCACATTATTCCATGATTCATTTTGTTGTTCTTATAACAACAACATCAATGATTAAATGTATAGAATTTACAAATAGATTAAATAAATGTCTCAAAAACATTATTAGTATTTTAGTGGCTGAATTCAATGGTAAGACTGTGATCTAAAATTCCAGTGAGAAGCAATGTGTCCAATCAAAGGAGCATTTTTGTGGGTTTTCCCTTTTGCAAACCTTTAGCATTTTAACCAACAGTAGACCTACACATAATAGTATTATTATTGTTTTATCATATGTTTGAGAAATAACAATAATAATAGGCTACTCATATTAACCTTTGTTTTACATGTACAGAATCGTGAGAAAATCGTGATATTTATTTTAAGCAAAAGAACCGTGATTCACATTTTAGCCAGAATCGTGCAGCTCTAATATATATATATATATATATATATATATATATATATATATATATATATATATATATATATATATATATATATATATATACTATATATATATATATATACTATATATATACATATATACTATATATATATATATATATATATATATATATATATATATACACATATACACATATACATATATACACATATACATATATATATATACACATATATATATATATATATATATATATATATATATATATATATATACATATATATATATATATATATATATATACATATATATATATATATACATATATATATATATATATTTATATATATATATATACATACATATATATATATATATATATATATATATATATATACATACATATATATATATATATATATATATATATATATATATATATATATATATATATATATATATATATATATATATATACATATACATATATATACATATATATACATATATATATATACATATACATATATATATATACATATACATACATACACACACACACACACACACACTGAATTATTCACCCCCCTGTTTATTTTTTCCCCCAATTTCTGTTTAATGGAGAGAAGATTTTCTCAACACATTTCTAAACATAATAGTTTTAATAACTCATTTTTAATAACTGATTTATTTATCTTTGCCCTGATGACAGTAAATAATATTTGACTAGATGTTGTTCAAGACACTTCTATACAGCTTAAAGTGACATTTAAAGGCTTAACTAGGTTAATTAGGAAAGTTATTGTATAACAATGGTTTGTTCTGTAGACTATCGAAAAAATATATTGCTTAAAGGGGCTAAAAATTTTGACCTCAATATGTTTATAAAAAAAATTAAAAACTGCTTTTATTCTAGCCAAAATAAAACAAATAAGACTTTCACCAGAACAAAAAAATATTATCAGACATACTGTGAAAATGTCCTTGCTCAGTTAAACATAATTTGGGAAATATTTTAAAAAGAAAAAAAAGTCAAAGGGGGCTAAAAATTCTGACTTCAACTGTGTATACAAGGCAGTGCAGAATTATTGGGCAAATGAGTATTTTGACCACATCATCCTCTTTATGCATGTTGTCTTACTCCAAGCTGTATAGGCTCGAAAGCCTACTACCAATTAAGCATATTAGGTCATGTGCATCTCTATAATGAGAAGGGGTGTGGTCTAACGACATCAACACCCTATATCAGGTGTGCATAATTATTAGGCAACTTCCTTTCTTTTGGCAAAATGGGTCAAAACAAGGACTTGACAGGCTCTGAAAAGTCAAAAATAGTGAGATATCTTGCAGAGGAATGCAGCACTCTTAAAATTGCCAAGCTTCTGAAGCGTGATCATCAAACAATCAAGCGTTTTATTCAAAATAGTTAACAGGGTCGCAAGAAGCGTGTGGAAAAACCAAGGTGCAAAATAAACTGAGAACTGAACCATGAACTGAGAAAAGTCAAGCGTGCAGCTGCCAAGATGCCACTTGCCACCAGTTTTGCCATATTTCAGAGCTGCAACATCACTGGAGTGCCCAAAAGCACAAGGTGTGCAATATTCAGAGACATGGCCAGGGTAAGAAAGGCTGAAAAACGACCACCACTGAACAAGACACACAAGCTGAAACATCAAGACTGGGCCAAGAAATATCTCAAGACTGATTTGTCTAAGGTTTTATGGACTGATGAAATGAGAGTGAGTCTTGATGGACCCGTGGCTGGATCTGTAAAGGGCATAGAGCTCCAGTCCGACTCAGACGCCAGCAAGGTGGAGGTGTAATACTGGTTTGGGCTGGTATCAGCAAAGATGAGCTTGTGGGGCCTTTTCGGGTTGAAGATGGGAGTCAAGCTCAACTCCCAGTCCTACTGCCAGTTTCTGGAAGACACCTTCAAGCAGTGGTACAGGAAGAAGTCTGCATCCTTCAAGAAAAACATGATTTTCATGCAGGACAATGCTCCATCACACGCGCCCAAGTACTCCACAGCGTGGCTTGCAAGAAAGGGTCTAAAAGAAGAAAAACTAATGACATGGCCTCCTTGTTCACCTGCTCTGAACCCCATAGAGAACCTGTGGTCCATCATCAAATGTGGGATTTACAAGGAGGGAAAACAGTACAGCTCTCTGAACAGTGTCTGGGAGGCTGTGGTTGCTGCTGCATGCAATGTTGATGTTGAACAGATCAAAACACTGACAGAATCCATGGATGGCAGGCTTTTGAGTGTCCTTGCAAAGAAAGGTGGCTATATTGGTCACAGATTTATTTTTATTTTGTTTTTGAATGTCAGAAATGTATATTTGTGAATGTTGAGATGTTTTATTGGTTTAACTGGTGAAAATAAATAACTGAAATGGGTATATATTTGTTTTTTGTTAAGTTGCCTAATAATCATGCACAGTAATAGTCACCTGCACACACGGATATCCTCCTAAAATAGCTAAAACTAAAAACAAACTAAAAACTACTTCCAAAAATATTCAGCTTTGATATTAATGAGTTTTTACACACACACACACACACCACACACACACACACACACACACACACACACACACACACACACACACACGCACACACACACACACACACACCCACACACACATATATATATATACATACATACATAGATACATACATACATACATACATACATACACATACACACAATGCTACACTACATTATATATTCATGCATACACATTCATCTGAAATACCACTGATTTCTGACTGATTTCTACATTTACATATTTTTCTTTAACTTGTTTTAAAGTGTTTCTTTAATGCATTATGTTCTATAATTTTGGCTTTCTGTGGTGTTCCTCTTTTTGTTACCATGGGGGCGTAATAGCAACAATTCGGTCTGTGCCTAAAAAGTATCGAATTTGATATCCAGCCCTAATTGCTACCATATTTACAATAAGGCAATGGTGCAAGCACCATTATAAAAGCCTGCTTCTCTTCAGTTTGGACTGGGACAGTAATTAAGATGTAATTATGGATAATGCCAAATAATAGGCCCCATGTGCTTGGATTAGCAAAACTTTATCCTTTTATTCCTTTAGGGACAAACAAATTTATAATTCAAAAGTAGTCAACAATATATAAATATATTTTCTAAATGCTTTTTTTTTCTAAATGCCCAATGACTAGAGCAAAAATATACACCTACTGTACCTGACTTAAACATCTGGTCAGTCATGAGCAAATCATTCAAGGTGCTGATATTGTCCCATCCAGGAAGAAACACTAGAATCGCTCCTTCCTAAAGGAAAAGCAGTGTCAAAGTGTCAACAATTGCACTGAAACATTCTTTTTTTCTGATTCTTTTTACATACTTGTCAAAACTTAATAGCAAGCATAGTACTTACCAAATACTTCGCATTAATTACATCAAATGTGACAATAAAAACATTTATAAATTTTTTTTTTTTAAATGC
Source organism: Danio kyathit (assembly GCA_903798195.1). Classification (NCBI taxonomy): domain Eukaryota; kingdom Metazoa; phylum Chordata; class Actinopteri; order Cypriniformes; family Danionidae; genus Danio; species Danio kyathit. The sequence goes on from LR812536.1 coordinate 44,150,148, forward strand.
ATGTTCTTCTAAACTTTTAAGCAGTGTAATAAGCATTGATAATAAGACATATTTCTTCAGTACAAATCAGCAAATTATAATAATTTCTGAAAGACCATGTAATGGTAAATAATTAAGTAAATGATTGGATTATTACTTTTTAATAAATCAACCTGAAATAATTTATTTAGCTTATAATATGCATAAAACACCTAAAGACATTGTTTAGATACTGTTTCAAGACATATAATCAGGTTTTTTTTACTCAAACCACTCATGCTTACAGAACAAGTTTCTTCTGCATTTCATCCAAAGCTTCATCTCATGTTATTGTAGTTTTTTGTTTCAGTTTTTAAGTATTAATATAGAGATCAATCATAGGCAAATTTCATGGGTCTGTGTGCTCCTCCTCAATTTCCAGCTGTAATAGCAAGTTGACATTAGGCCTGGCATACACTGTGCAAATTCTGTGCAATTTCCATTAAAATTTCAGCATGGTACCAACTCAAGCTGTACAGGAGGATACCATGCAATGGAAAGCAAAAGCTAATTTTGCTAAGTTTTTTGCTAATCAGAGGTGTATTGCAAATAAAAGAAATGTGGAAAGTTTCTTCACCAACCAAACCACCACCGAACCAAAACTGTGACACAAAAAGAAAGTAGTAGTAGTGTAATAGTAGTGTATTAAGATGTATATAAAGATTGATCATAAAGCAGGTGATTACCAACAGTGATATTAAGCTTTTCCTCCATTTTGACATATTGCTATTCTCTGGTACTGCACTAACGTGATTGGCTAGCATTTGTAACAGTATTTGCATGAAGCAATCGGAAGGATGACGCCTCCATTGACACTTGATAATTTAAGTTTTTAAACTTGTGCAATGAGCATCAGAGGCAACATGACTCAACAGACCCACTGTTCAGTTCGGCAGTCCATTTAAAGTCAACGGGAGCCACTGACACCAATGTCTCGTGTGAACAGGGCATCACAGCACCGACCAAGGGGCATATGCAATCTCCTTTGTAGATTTATCTAGCAAAATGAATGAGACTCTGTAAAGGAGAAACTCAAGAAATTTCTAAAATGCACAAATGCCTTCATGTCAACTTGGACAGAAAAGGGTACCCACATTTCCACCATTCAATGAGTCACTGGTCAGTGGTTTAACAGTCGCTGATGTGTTTTTGGCTGGTTGATCCACCATTAAAGGAAGCTCCACTTGAAGGTGGCTGGGTGTACTGCAAAAATGCTTATTCACTCAAAGAATTAAAACTATGTTTATAACTTTTAATAATCAATCCTAATAATTATATACATTTATCTGTAAAGACTTAACAAAATGTATTGTAATGACAGCGATAGCTACATTTATAATGTTTTATTAAAACTTATTACACTGTAAGTCTTTGCGCGCAAATGCCTTGTTGATGCCAGAGGTCAGAGGAGAATGCCCAGACTTGTTCAAGCTGATAGAAAGGCAACAGCAACTCAAATAACCACTCGCTACAACTGAGGTATGCAGAAGAGCATCTCTGAATGCACAACCCATTGAACCTTGAGGCGGACGGGCTACAGCAGCAAGAGACCACACCCAGTGCCAGTCCTGTCAGCTAAGAACAGGAAACTGAGGCTACAATTCACACAGGCCTACCAAAATAGGACCATAGAAGATTGGAAAAATGTTGCCTGGGCTGATGAGTCTCGATTTCTGCTGCGACATTCAGATGGTAGAGTCAGAATTTGGCATCAACAACATGAAAGCATGGATCCATCCTGCCTTGCATCAACGGTTCAGGCTAGTGGTGGTGATGTAATGGTGTGGGGGATATTTTCTTGGCACACTTTGGGCCCATTATGGCTCGTTTCCACTGACTGGTACAGTACGGTACGGTACGAGTCGGTATGGGTCACCTTTATCAGGCTTGCATTTCCACTACCAGGGGGAAGTTTTTGGTGGGCGTGGTGTACAACAGAGAGTTTTAGTCGACGTCATTCTCGCTCGATTAAATGTCTACAAGTCGTTCACAAATCATATGAGAAGCACTTCTCACAAAACAGATGCTTTAAACATAAATACTTGTGTATAAATGTTTATGACTAAGCTTTCTATAAACATGATTTGATTATAACTGCAGATCAATTACAGTGCAAAATAGCCTACTGTAACATCTGCAATTATATAAAATGAATAAATAAATGCAACAATTACAGAAAAACTACACACAGCATTTATTTAGTCCTTATTTGAGTTCAAAAACAACACGCAGCATTAGGGATGCAACGATTATAGATTTTGGTTGTACAATTATAGTCTGAGAAATAATCACGGTTTCATGGTTATCACGATTATTATGCATTTATTATTTTCAAAACACTACTGGTTTATAAAATCACATGAAAACTCCTTATATTTCTTAAAGTGTTATTTTTTGCTGCTCAGTACACAATTAATGCAGCACATATAATATTAAAAACAAACAATTGTCCATGTCTCTCTTTGTGCTTAAAAATAAGTAAAATTTTTGACATTTGAACATACATAATTTTTACACTGTAAATAAATGACAAAACAATTAATAAAAAAATAGCCTTTGTCTAATGCAGGGCTTGAAATTAGGCCCCTTGCTGTTTACAATATACATGCTTCCCCTGGGGGACATTATTAGAAAACACGGGATCAGCTTTCATTGCTATCCAGACGATACTCAATTAAACATTTCAACTAAACCTAATGAGATGTCTGAACTGTCTAAGCTAACCGAGTGTATCAAAGATGTTAAAGACTGGATGACCAACAATTTTCTTCTCTTAAACTCAGACAAAACAGAATTATTACTTATTGGGCCTAAATCCTGTACACAGCAGTTCTCACAACTCGACCTGCAACAAGAGGGATACAAAGTTAGCGTTAGCTCTACTATAAAAGATCTGGGTGTGATATTAGACAGCAATTTAACTTTTGAAAATCAAATATCCCATGTCACAAAAACTGCTTTCTTTCATCTGAGAAATATTGCTAAATTGCGAAGTATGCCATCCATGTCAGATGCAGAAAAGCTAGTTCATGCTTTCATGACTTCTAGGCTGGATTACTGTAATGCTCTGTTTGCTGGTTGCCCAGCATCATCTATTACAAACTCCAGCTAGTGCAAAATGCAGCTGCCAGAGTTCTTACCAGATCTAGAAAATATGATCATATCACCCCAATTTTATCCTCCTTACACTGGCTGCCTGTTAAGTTTCGTATAGAATTCAAAATATTAATCCTTACCTATAAAGCTTTAAATAATCTAGCTCCTGTTTATCTAACCAACCTCCTGTCCTCGCTACAACCCAACCCACTTTTTACGATCTCAAAACTCAGGGCTTCTGGTAGTACCTAGAATATCAAAGTCGAGTAAAGGAGGTCGAGCCTTCTCATTTATAGCCCCTAAACTCTGGAATAGCCATCCTGATAATATCCGAGGCTCAGACACACTCTCGCTCTTTTTAGCAAAGCATACACTCAGTGCATTACATAGTGGTATGACGCATGATGTGCCCCACACATGATTTTGCTTCTCGTTTATATACACTATGAACAGCAGCTACGCTAATTATTCTCCTTATTCTGTATTTCCACCTGGGGGTACTCATCTCGAGGCCCTCAGACTATGCAGTGCCACTGATGCGATCCAAGACAGCGACGAGATGATCCCAAGGTTTTCTGGACCAGGCCGTATCCTGAGCAGCTGCTGTGGTGGTCATCGTGAGTGAGAGCATGAGACTGACTCCTGTGATGCTCCAAGGACAGACGAGTCTTCGCTGAGGTCCAGCTTCCTGCGCCTAGACTGCAGCTCTGCACAAGACGTTTGGCCATAGGGGAAATGGTCGTGCCCAACTGAGCCAGGTTTCTCTCGAGGTTTTTTTTTAAATTCTTCACTTTCTCCAATTGGTAAAGTTTTTTCTCGCCGCTGTCACACTGGCTTGCATGGTTCGGGATCTGTAGAGCTGCGCATCAATGGATTTGCTCTTCAGTTGTTTGGACTCTCAGTATTGATTATTAAACCACACTGAACTGAGCTAAACTAAACTGAACTTAATCTCTGAAAACTGAACTGACACTGTTCAATTCACTATAATCTTCCATGTGAAGCTGCTTTGACACAATCTACATTGTATAAGCGCTATACAAATAAAGATGAATTGAATTGAACTGATGGTTTGTTCTGTAGACTATTGAAAAAATATATAGCTTAAAGGGGGCTAATAATTTGACCTTAAAATGGTTTTTTAAAAAATTTAAAACTGCTTTTATTCTCACCGGAATAAACAAATAAGACTTTCTCTAGAAGAAAAAAATATTATCAGACATACTGTAAAAATTTCCTTGCTCTAAAATAATTTCAAAGGGGGGGCTAATATTCTGACTTTGTGTGTATGTACATACGGGTTGGACCCCCTTTTGCTTCAGAACTGTTGCATGACATCACTTTTTTTGTATAGCCAGCTTTTGCTGAAATAACACCCTGTAGACGGTTCTTTATAGCCAAAGTTTTTATTAAAAACAATATTAATTTTTTTTTTATAGCCTGAATTCTTGCTGAAGGCATTTTAGATCATTTTTCCTTGCAAAATGTCTCCAGTTCAGTCAGGTTTGATGGGTGCTGAGCATTAACAGCCCTTCAATCCATAGATTTTCAATGATATTCAAGTTTGGGTACTTGGATGGACATTCTAGAACATTGTATGGTGACAACTTAAAGGTACAGTTTCCAGTATAACGAACAATATCCATGGTCATTCTTGAACGTCAAAAACAATTCTTCCCAATCCGAAACAGAAAATGAATAAAGGGAAACGGGCAGCCATAACGCTGGTTAAATTATACATTGATGGACAATTACATCGTGATAAGGACATCACTGGACATCGTGATCTCTGAACACATCACTCCCATAATGATACTCTATCACTCTACCCATCTCCCTCATATAACAGTTTTGTTTTGCTATTGCATTTAGGTCTCATCCTCCTCCCGCTTTAAATATGTTGGTCTTTACATTTTTTTTGTTTGGTCATTGTTCTGTTATGTACATTTTGTTAACTCCATGTCTTAATTGTATGTCTATCAGTATATATCAGTAACATTGTAATGCCATCTACTCACATTTATACATATGCAGTACTAACAAGCTTACATATTAAAATACATTCGCTATTATTTACTTATTTATTTTGAAATTTTCTGAGAAATGTCTCCAATCACTTTTTTTTTATCCTGGAACATCCGTGGACTCAGCTCTCAGACAAAGAGGATCCAAATTTTTTAATCATTTAAGCAAATTACAAGCAGTCAAATGTCTTCTCCAAGAAACTCATCTATCAGATTCCGATCAAAACAAAATAAAATCATCACAGTACAATCCTTTACACTCTGCCCACTACAACCCAAAACAGAGAGGAGTGTGTATCCTAATAAATTAAAAAATCTCATTCCTTCATAACACCACCATTACAGACCCAGAGGGACGTATTATCATCTGCCTACAGAATCAGAATCAGTTTTATTGCCAAGTGTGCTTCAAACTCACAAGGAATTTGTTTTGGCAACAGAAGCTTCCAGTGTACATAAAGTGACAATTGACAACACAAAACTAAATATGAGAAAAGAAAAAGGTGATAAACATTAAACATTAAACAGAGATGCAGTTAGTCAAAAAGATCTGGATGTTGAATTGTATGTACAGATATGTTGTAATATACAGGTTATAAGGTGCTGTGTACCAATGCGAATGGAGAAAGTATTGCATTGTATATTGTTATAAGGTGCTGTGTACAAGTGTGTATGAGAAATTATTGCACGTTTATTGCACAGTAGGGAGAATATTTAACTGTTCATGAGGTAGATGGCCTGAGGAAAGAACATTTCCTGTGTCTGGCTGTTTTTGTGCTTGGTGCTCTGTAGCGCCGACCAGACGGTAAAAGTTTGAAACAGGTAGTGTGCTAGGTGCGAGGCGTCCAGAGTGATTTTGCGAGCCCTTTACTCACTCTGGTAGAGTACAGTTCTTGAAGTGTAGGAATGGTAGTGCCAGTGATTCGTTCAGCAGTCCGGACTATTCACTGTAGTCTCCGGAGGTCGATTTTGGCAGCTGAGCTGAATTAGACGGTGATTGAAGTGCAGAGGATCGACTGGATGACAGCTGAGTAGAACTGTACGAGCAGCTCCTGTGGCAGGTTGAACTTCTCAAGCTGACGAAAGGAAAGTAAAGTCTCCTGCTGGGCTTTCTTCACAAAAGAGTCTATGTGAATGTCCCACTTCAGATCCTGAGAGATGGTGGTGCCCAGGAACCCTGAATGACTCTACTGCAGCCACAGTGCTGTTCATGATGGTGAGTAGGGGGAGTGCAGGGGGGTTTCTAGTAAAGTCCACTATCATCTCCACTGTTTTGAGCGTATTCAGCTCCAGGTTGTTGTATCTGCCACCATAAAGCCAGTCGCTCCATCTCTTGTCAGTATGGCAGACTTGTCACCGTTCCGGATGAGGATGATAACAGTAGTGTCATCCGCAAACTTCAAGAGCTTAATGGAGGATCTTTGCGGTGTGCAGTCATGGGTGTACAGGGAGAAGAACAGGGGGGAGAGAACGCATCCCTGTGGGGCACCAGTGCTGATGGTGCGGCTGTCGGATGTGATTTTGCCCATTCTGACTAGCTGTTGTCTATCTGTCAGAAAGCTGGTGATCCATTTACAGACAGAGCTAGGGACAGACAGCTGGGTCAGTTTGTACTCGAGCAGTGATGGGACGATGGTGTTATAGGCAGAACTGACGTCCACAAACAGTATCCTTGCGTAGTTTCCCTGGTTTGTCCAGATATTGTAGTGTATAATGCAGTCCCATGTTGACTGCATCCTCCACAGACCGGTTTGCTCTATAGGCAAACTGCAAGGGGGTCCAGCAAAGGTCCAGTGATGTCCTTCAGATTAGCTAGCACCAGTCTTTCGAATGACGTAAGGCAACAGGTCTGTAGTCATTGAGTCCTGTGATCTTTGGTTTCTTTGGTATTGGGATGACGGTGGAGCATTTGAAGCAGGATGGAACTTTGCGCTGTTCCAGTGATCTGTTAAAGATCTGTGTGAAAATGGGAGCCAGCTGGTCAGCGCAGGTTCTCAGACAGGCTGGTGAAACACCATCGGGGCCTGGTGCTTATCCTACCTGATCTGAAGTGCAGGGGGGAGAGGGAGCTGGCTTGAGGTGTTGATGGCTGTGTAGGGAGATGGTCCAGGCAGGTGTGGGGTGTCTGGTCAGAGGTGTCAAATCTACAGTAGAACATATTTAGCTCATTTGCAAGATGTTTATTGCGGTTGATGCTTGGGGATGGTGTCTTGTAATTAGTGTTGTCTTTCAGGCCTTTCCACACTGATGCAGGGTCGTTGGCAGAAAACTGGTTTTGCAGCTTTTGGCATAGCTCTTCTTAGCCACACCAATCTCCTTTCTCAGTGTGTTCCTGGTCTGATTGTACAAAATCCTGTCCCCACTCCTGTAGGCATCCTCTTTTGCGTGACGAAGCTGTCTAAGTTTTGGTGTAAACCATGGTTTATCATTGTAAAATGATAAGTAGGTCCTGATAAGGGATGCATAACTCCTCACAGAAACTGATGTATGATGTTACAGTCTCTGTGAGCTCGTCCAGGACTGGTGGCTACAGCTTCAAAAACACTCCAATCAGTGCATTCAAAACAGGCTTGTAAGACCTGCTCTGTGTCGTTGGCCCATCTCTTAACAGTCCTTAATACTGGCTTAGTAGTTTTAAGTTTTTGCCTATAAGTTGGTATAAGATGAACCAGGCTGCGGTCGGAGAGTCCCTAGAGCTGCTCTGGCGACGGAGCGATATGCATCTTTAATGTGGTGTACCAAAGGTCCAAAATGTTATTGTCTCTGGTGGGCCCATGTGATGTGCTGTTTGAATTTAGGCAGCTCATGTGTGAGTTTTGCCTGATTAAAGTCACAGAGAATGATAAAAACAGAGTCCGGGTGTTGTTGTTCAGTCTCTGTGATCAGATCAGACAGCTGTTGCAACGCAGTACTCAAATGTGATTGCGGTGGAATGTAAAGACCGAGGAGAATGAACAAGGAAAACTCCCTTGGTGCATAAAAAGGCTTACAGTTAATGAAAAGCACTTCCACATCAGGACAGCACATCTTTAACACAGTACATCCGTACACCAACCTCCTGTTGATGTAAAAGCATGTCCCACCACCGCACGTTTTGCCCGTTGACTTCGTATCGCAATCAGCTGAAAGTCCGGAAGGTGTAATGCGCTGTCCGGAATGGCTTCGTTCAGCCTGGGTTTTCTGTAAAACACAGCGCAGCAGAGTTGTTAAAGTTCTTGTTTTTGCTTGTGAGCAGAAGTAGTTCATCCATTTTGTTAGGAAGAGAGCGGAGATTCGCCAGATGGATGCTAGGTAGCGCCGTTCTGAAGCCGTGCTGTCTCAGCCTGACGAGGGCGCCGGCTCGCTTCCCACGCCTGCGCGTCTTGTAGCGTTTCCACAGTGTAGCTGCTCCGCGACGACAATGTTCCGCAAAATGCCAGAGAAATCAAAATCCAGTTGGTGTGCTCTGTCGAATGTTCACCAGCTCATCCCTCGTGTTTGATAAACATAAAACAGGACAGACTAACAAAATAGTGCAAACACTCGAGAGCTCCACATCGAGGCGGCCATCGGCGGCGCCATCTTGAGAAGGTCTAAAGCATCTGGACATTAAAGCATTCTCATTTTTTTTCATCATTCGAATTTTTTTTATCATTCGTATACCCGCATTGACTTCTTTCCCACCAGTAATTCTATATTCAATATTTCTGAATCAAAGACCCACCCAATAATCATTTGTGATCATGCTCCATTAACATTAAAACTGAATATAACCACTGCACATAAACCCATTTCTAGATGGCGATTTAATACCTCTCTTCTTCAAGACCATGATTTTAACATTTATTTTAAAAGAGAGTGGGCTTGCTTTCTTTAGATCAGGGGTGCTCAACCCTGTTCCTGGAGATCTACCTTCCAGCAGATTTCAGTTGCAACCCATATCAAACACACCTGCCTGTAATTATGAAGTGCTGTTTTGGTCCTAATTAATTAGTTCATGTGGGCTTGATCAGGGTTGGAGCTGAACTCTGTAGGAAGGTAGATCTCTAGGAGAGGGTTGAGCAGCCCTGCTTTAGATAAATGACTCCCCTGAAACATCCCCATCTCTTCTGTGGAAAACAGGAAAGGCAGTTTTTAGAGGAAAAGTAATTTCATACTCCGTTTACAAAAAAGAAGAAAGAGAAAGAACAACAAGATGAACTGAAACAGAAAATTAAATATCTAGAGATATCAATATAAATAACCCAACAGATGAAATACAAGATATTCTAAGAAAATATAAATCACAATTAAATTAAATAATTAATACGCATATTCCTTAATACGCATATTTCCTTATTCACAGATTAAGACAAGAACACTTCCATTATAACAAATGTTCGTAACAAATCTGGTAAATATCTGGTAATCAAATCAAACACAATAAGGAACAAACAACAATATCAGTAATTAAGGACTCAGCAGGGAAATCCACCAACTCTCCAGAAGAAAAAAAATAAAATCTTTAAAAAAATTTACAGTAAATTATATTCCCCTGAAAAAGACCCATCCCAGGTTAACAAACTCATTTCTTAGCAATATCAACTTACCACAACTAAATGAACAGCAAATAAATACTCTTGAATCCCCTTTATCAGAATATAAATTTCAATGCTCTTAAACTTATGCCGAACAATAAATTTCCCTGCTGAATTCTAAAAACACTTTTGGTTTATTTTATCACCACTCTTCAGCCATTTGATAAATGAATCAAAACAAAAATCAAAACTTCCAGACACCATGAACACAGCCACAATTGCACTCCTCCTCAAACCCAATAAAGATCCAGCATTACCATCAAGCTATTGTCCAATATCACAAATCAATGTAGACACTAAATAATCTCTAAAGCACTTTCACGTTGAATAGAGAAAAATAAAAAATTAAAATTAAAAATAACACCATTTACAATTCATCCAGACCAAACCAGTTTCATTAAAGGTAGACAAGCATCTAACAATACACACAGACTCATAAATTTAATCCTTCCATTACATTCCACCAGTGTGGATGTGACATCTCAAACATCACCAATCCCTCTGTGCACCAACTACATCATGTTTTGGGTGACAACGTTTCCCCCAGGCTGTTTGTTTGGTCTCAACCATACTCGATTACTTCAAAAAATAGATGATGATCTTCAATGTTGGACGAACTTACCACTATTCATCATGGGCAGAATATCAGTGACCAAAATTATCACAAAATTTACTGGAAAAACAAGACCCCAAGAATTAAATTGACAACCCTACAGAAATCAAAATCATAAGGAGGATTATTTTCTGGCAAATCAGTTCCAAAACATACACAAATGGATCCAACCTAACTCATCAGAAACACAATGGCAAGATAAGAAACAATCAACCAGTAAGGACATTAACATTCCAGAATTACCTTTTCCCAGTCAAACAATCAAAAAACATCAATGTTTTAAAATTCTGACAACAGAAGCAACTCTGACAGCCTGGTGGAAATTCCATTAAATCCAAATTCCCCACTCACACCTAGGGATTGGTACTGAAACTCTGCACTTTTTCGATATCGGTGCTAAATTATAAAAGACCGAAGTATCGATAAGCTCTGATGTCAACGGTTCTGCTATCAGTACTGGAGAATTATTGATAAATAAACATTACTTACAGTGGCATAATTTAACTGACAACCTTTTCTAATTTGCGATATTTGATATTCATCTGCACAGTTGGCAATCTCACATGAGAAATGCTCGTATTTCCGGCGAGCGTGTCAAGTATAAAAACCTTCACAGTTCTCGGCTGTGCGAGCACACTCAGCAGAGGCTCGTGCTAAACTCGTGCTCACACAGCTCGCAAGCTTGCGGAGTGAACCAAATGAGTTGTATTTCCCGAGTGGACAGCGACAATGCCCATTTCAACAAACGCAACAAGTTGTTTTCTTGTATAAGCAGAAACACAAGCAATCTGAAATTATCTTTCAAAAGTGCTTTAACTGCAATGCAAAGTTTTGACTGCCTAGCTACTAACGGTAACTTTACATCATCCACATAGTTTTTACATTACAAGATGCCCCAAAGCTGTATTAAAAACACAGTTAACTCTCAAAACACTGGTAACTCGTGTATGTGAATGCGTTAATGAATCCTAAACATTATCTCATTTAACAGCATTTGCAACTCAAAGAAGGTATTTTCAACTGCAGGGAGCACAATAAACCAAGAAAGGTCCCGACTTCTGTCAGAAAAGTCAGACATGTTGATTTTTCTCCAGAAGAATGGTTAAAAACTGACAGTCATTTTCCTTCAAACCATTGTACATTGTTTTACAAGAAAAATATATTTATTTGTTTTACAATTACTGGTTTTGTTTTACTTTACATTAAAAACGTAATAATAAAATAAAGTTGTTAATTCTGTTAAATAATTTTATTTTCATGAAAACACACTACAAAAAGTACGATAAGAGAACCGTTAAAGTACCGAACCGATAAGTGGTATCGATAAAAGTAGCAATACCGTTAAAACCTTAATGATACCCATCCCTACTCACACCATCTAAATACACCCCAATCTGGAATAACATTGATTTTATAGCTAACAAGAAGCCATTCAACTTCTGCACATAAGCAAAATAGGGCATCACACAACTTCAGCATATCCTTAATAATAATAACCTGCCACCATTTTCCCATATTGTCCATACAGCATAGGGAGTAATTGTTTCTTGGAAAACTTACAAATCAAATCATCAATTAAATCAAAATTACTTAACCAATCAATCAATCTAGACTGTTCTCCTCAAATCTCAGGGTTTATTAAATGTAACTTTGCTTGTTAACTGAGGAGCTTTTTCTCTATCCTAGAGATCTAGAGAAAAATCTATTTCTCCATCGTATATGTTTCAAAGTCGTTTTTCACTCTATAAGACTAACCCCCCAGACTCACTACCAGCTCACCTTCACTCAACAGCTCACTGTAATTATATTATGGCCTTCATTAAAGAGCCCCTATTATGCATTATTAAAGGTCATATTTTGGTTTTGGGTGTCCCAACAATAGGCTGATATGCAGCAATCTCAAAAACACTTCCATTGTCTTATAATATGCATTTTTTTTTACCTAATTATCCCAACAACTCCCAAATGATTTATTCAGGAACAAGAAAAAACTGGTCCATAAGAACTGTGTACTGACAAAGTGTCCCATATCACTGGTGTAACCCTGCCAATCTTACACCCCATAACCTGCTCCGAGCTGGTTAAACCGGTGACTCTTGGCATGGGAGTCAGTTGCTCTAACAAGGAGGCTAAAGACCATGACCTCTAGTGTCTGTCGCTAGAGAATCTTTTAGAGGTCAGAGGAGTGAGGTTTACCTGTGCAGTACTTCACTAGCTGGCCTTTGTTACTCTCACCCCTGTAAACCTCACTCCCAGTCACAGCACCAATGTAACACCGCAGTTCCTACACCACCCAACCCGCCCCAAGCTGGGATCAAACCGGTAACTCTCCGCATGGGAGTCAGTTGCTCTAACAAGTTACTGATACTCTGCTGCCTGATTTGCATGTTGATTCTAATCAGAAGCCGTTTATGTTTCATATAGTTAGTTTGTATTGTGTAGTGTTTACGTGTTTTTCCTGTCATTTCAAAAAAGCACTTTATTTTTATTTTGTGCCATTCTTTCAATCAATGTGTTAGTGGGACAGTATTTATCTGTGTCAAACATTTCGGTGAACTATTTTTGTTTGGGTCAGTTAAATATTTGAAAAAAAGAGAAAATGTTCACTTTAGCAATGGAGGTGATCCATGTAAATTACATAAGATGCCATCTGAAGATGAGGGTAAATTGACTCACAGCACTTGTTTACATTCTCATTAGATAGCATTATTTTAAATAATTAGTCCAGGAGATGGCGCTGATCAACTGTAGCTTTAGTTAAAATATGTTAAAAGCAAGTAAAATAGATTAAAACTATAGTTTCAAAGCTGTCCAAATGTGAATTCAGCTGCCGACCGGAACATCCTCCTTACGCATGGATGCAAAGTATAATGGGTAATTTTTCATTTCATATCAACATCGATACAAACAGGCAAAAGATTCGAACACAGGACAAATCATATATTCGACTCTAAACTGAATCTTTCCTTTGAGAATTAATAGTTTTAAACATGGTGTACTTTCAGATAGATGTTTTAATTCACTTAGAGGTGTGTTACACACTGCATGGATAGTCATTTTAAAAAACCCATAATAGGGGCTCTTTAATGAAAATATCCTACACATTCACCAGCATCTTGGTTCACAATCCTCTTCCAGCATCTTATCTAACCTTCCTTAGCCCACACATTTATTTTCCTCTTTTCAACTTCATACAACCTCAGAAATTTAAAATCTTATTTCCAAATCTAAGTCCTCTTCATCTCAGTTAGCTCATCTCCCCACCGTTCTGGTTAATGTCTAGCTCCCTTCTCTCATCTCAGTCATTATTATTCACTCTGCTCTTAACACTGGAACTGTGCATTTAAAACCGCAGCAATAACTCCTGTACAAAAAAAATGGCTCTGACCCATCTAATTTTAAGAACTTAGGACCCATAATCTACCATACATTTCCAAAATCCTTGAGAATATTGTATCAATACAACTTCAGACAAATTTAACTCAGAACCACTTGTACAAACAGTTCCAGTCTGGTTTCTGCCCACTCCACAGCACGGAAACTGCACTTACAGATGCCGTCAAACACTCACCTCAAATGCTCCAGAGAGACCTAAAACATATCAAATTTCCCCCATATGATAATTATAGGTTTTAAAAGATAATTAAGTGTTTTAGGACATATATGTAGATATTATAAGAGCAAGTATAAAATACAGGCTAGCAGTTATCAACAATTCGCATCAGTTTTAAGCAAAAAAAAATAAGAAAAAACTTATCATTTAATGTTAAATAGCCTATTTCAGAACGGCATATCTCCACTGATTCTCCCCGAACAAAAGAATTACAATTTAAAATATAAAATATCCTTCTTTTTAAATTTTACCACATGATAATAAAACATAAACATTTATTTGTAATTCTTTAAATTATTTCAATATAGCTTAGGCTATTTTATCTAGATCCTACAGTAATATGGCACTATTGTGTTAACGCCAAAGTGGACAAGTAATTTGTAAAGTTGTATGTCTTTCTGTTGTATTCATATTTTGTATTATCTCCAAAATAAAGAAAGAAAGAAAGAAACCCAGCCTGCTTCCGGAATCGACAGAGCTGTGAAGTGAGCGCTCTTGTCGCGGCCGTTTTTTCACACACATACATCGAAACGTGCACGTTTCATGCACAAACACACATTTTAACTTGACAAAACGAGTTACACAAAAATAAACTTGGAATCATTTACATCTCTACATTTCACAGTGTTTCTTTAGGTGTTCCCCATGGCTTAGTCCTGGGGCCCCTTCTTTCTTTATCATCTATCTGCTTCCCCTTGGTAATATTTTCGTAATATAACATACAGTATCCACTGTTATATTAATGACATCCAGCTGTACCTCTCTGGCAACCCTTCTCCAATTTTCCACCTTACCACCTTCCCCAGTGACCTCTTCTGGGCCTCAGAAGCCATTTTCAATACCAACATATCACACAAAATGTTGCAATACTTTCGATAAAAGCACTATAAAACATGATCAACAATGTGTTGTCAACATTAAAATATAATAGTTTTCATTAGGACAGTGCATTCTCTGTTGAAGCTTATTCCTTATACAGTCAGTACATGCAGTACATCCCACTTAAATTTATTGTCCAACATCACACCCAAATATTTATTATAATTTGTTACTACTGAATTTGCTCTCCCATTAATTAATGTGGTTTTTCTGCAAGCCTATCCTTCACTTCACTTTGTATGTAACCACAGTAGCACTAATTCTACCCCAACAAACACAAAGCAACCAAATACTGCAGTTGTATTTTAAAAATAATAAATGTGGATCCTTAAAGATCATGGTGGTTTGACGGTTGTTTAGCAATGAACAGGTGCTATGGAGTATGAGCTCAGAAGCACATTGAAAATGGTGAAGGAAGAAATACACCTTGTGTTTTCCATGCAATTTTAAATGCGAAATGTGAACTTATCATAAGTAAAAGCCTCTGTTTTACCTCCACATGCTCAAAACTCCTGAGATTTTGCAACACATGCTGTGAACCTTCGGTCATTATGGCTGTATGTTTGTATAATTAGGTTTATCACACAGCATTGCCGTGGTCAAATTCCCAAAGCAGAAGTTATTTTGATAACTTTTAAATGAATTTGGGAAAGGTGTTAAATTGGTGAAAAACACAAGCATTATACATGTAAGTGACTAAAGGGAGAAAGATCTATACTCTGCCAGCACGGCCCTATCCTCTGTCTGGCCATTGGCTACGCTCACCACTCTGCCGTCATGGTCCTTATATTGTTCTGGGTGTCAAAATTTGTTTCTTTAATCTTCCCTCCATCGATCACATACACAACATCATCTATAGTGATACTGCAAGAGATAGAAAATAAAAGTGAGAGGATGATCTCAATGTACAATGACAGACATACAGAATACCCTCTTCAACAAAACATGAAATTAAATATGATTGTACGCTTTGATATCTAGCTTAATGATACAGTGTGAACTGAAAAAAAAGTTGGGGCCTCGATTCATAAATTTTCATAGGGTTCTCTAAGTGAACTCATAATTCACCTCAAACAATGCTTAGCTCAGAGTCTTAGAGCAAGAGCAACTCTGAGGAGAGAAAAGACAAAAAATGTATTTTTAAGGAGGTGCACTAAAGATATGAGAAAATGAGAAAAATGTTAAAAAGCACTGTTAAACAGAGTGCATTATACCTCTTCACTTTGAAATTAAAGTATTTTTTTCTGTTTTACCCTAATCCCCACACACAATATTACACACATACTGTATACTGCTGTACATATGCATATTTCTTTACAGTTCTTTCAGACTCTCAAATCTGAAACCGAAAGCTGTGCAATATTCTACTACTGTATATACAGTGTTGTGAAAAAGTGTTTGCCCGCTTACTAATTTTTTTTTTGGACATTTATCATACTTTAATGATTCCGATCATCAAACAAACTTATATATTAGTCAAAGATGACAAGTCAGAAAAAGTGTTTGCCCCATGTTAAAACATAACTCTGGTTTTTCATAGCCGAATTCAATTTCTTTAGCCACACCCAGGCCTGATTACTGCCACATCAGTTTACAAACAAGAATTAATTTCAAAAAGACCTGCCTTACAAAGCGAAGAAGACCAAAACATACCCAAAAGTGAGACATGCTGAGATTAAAAGAAATAAAAAAAATAAAAAATTAAGATCTACAAATCTGGAAAAAGATTATAAAGCCATTTCGAAAGGACTGCAGTGAACCACAGTGAGAGTCATTATCTACAAATGGCAAGAACAGGGAACAGTGGAGAACCTTCCCAGGAGTAAGTATGAGCTACATAATGGGCCATGTGAATGAGGGGAGAGGAGGAGGACAAATTATGTCTATAATATTTCTGTTTTTATTCGCTGTGTAATTAATAACTACTGGAATTACTACAGCTGCATCAGAGGATGCTTCAAACACATAACAGGAGTCCCGGTTTGTGGATGTTAAAACTGATTTATTTTGTACAGTAGCATAATTGATATGGCAGTGCAAATCAACTTGTTTCCTGCCATATTTGCCTCAACTAGATGTGCAAAAACAGTGCAAAGTTAAATGTGTGTGCATGTGTGTGTACTGCAAACTTTGTAGCTTAATTTGTGTGACTCATCTTTGCAGAAAGGCTTGAATAAACTCCACAACAATACATCAAATAAACTTACTTGGTACTGTTACTCTGAACTTAATATCTGATTTGATTAGGGTTGGAGTAAAACTCTGGCCCTCAAGGATCGAGTTTGCCCATTCCTGCTTTAAAGGATTGTTAGGCTGCATTAATTAGGGCAACAGTGGGATAGCCTTGAACACCCACGGGTGACCTCCTCAGACCTGCAGCTTCTATATAATGGATGTCCATCAGTCTTAAGCCTCTGGCACCTAGACTGCAGCTCTGCCATAAGACGTTTGGCCCAGAAGGACAACTAGTCGTGCCCCAGGTCATGCCCTTTAGTTTTTTTCCCTTTACTTTCATCAATTGGTTGTAGTTTGTTCCTCACCACTGTTGCTACTGGCTGGCTTGTGGAACTGCACATCATTGAATTTGCTCTTCGGTGGTGTTTCGGCTTTCAACAGTGACATTTACATTACACTGAACTGAACTGAACTCAACAGCGAAAATTGAAAATTGAAGCAGTTTCAGTTTACTAGAATTTCATCTATGTTAAGCTGCTTTGACACAATCTACATTGTAAAAACACTATACAAATAAAGATTATTTAATTGAATTGGTTCAGTTACAGTAACGAATAAATAATAATACATGTGTCACCTTCTGAATAAATAACAGGATCCGATCACAGTGGTCTCTGGAGGTCATATGGGTCAAAATAACAACATATTGACAATGAAAAATAAATTAACTTTCTACCAGCGAATTCTGCGTTGTGTTATTTCCATACCGATTACTTAAAGCAGACAATATTTGTTTTCAAAAAGAATTGGCTCGTTTACATGTGCACATTTCAGGCTTTAAACAGCTGCTTATTTCTTACATGTCTGCAAGTCATGTCGTCAGCAGACAAAAAGAAGAGAAAGCACTCCTTCTCTGTTTTACTAATACTACTTTAAAAAACCAATACAAACAAACAAAAAAAACATATTGATTTGTTGTAATTATGAATATATACAAATAAAAACAGCCCTTTACAGATTCTAAATCTGTGTTTATCTAATCAATACGATCAAAAATTACAGAATATTTTAAACTCCTTTTATGGATTATGTGCTAAAACACATTTGCTGAACCATAGGTGGTTAAACGTTTAATTTGTTTTGGGATAATTTGTCATTTGTTTACGAATATTAGGAAAGTACAAGATTACTTTTGTCAAAATTTGTGCAAAAATATATATTTGTCTTTTGGCTATTTTATACTGCTAAAATGCTAAAAATCTCTTACAAGTATTCCTCCCAACCAACACTTTTTGACACAACTAGAACAGAGACTCAACATGGCAGTTTGTTTGAGACCAGTGACAGTGATTCTGCAATATCTGAATAAGTAATATGTTATTAATTTACAAAAAATCCACTTATGATTTTATTTACATTGAAGTTACATTGAAGATGCTTGTAACTTGTAACAGCTTAAATGCTTAAAGACTCCTATTTTACCCATTTATCAAGATGTAAGATAAGTTCTTGGTGTCTCCAGAATGTGTCTGTAAATGTTTAGCTCAAAATACCACCAGATCATTTATTATACCTTTCTGAATATGTGAATTTTGAGGTCTGAAGACAGAGTTGTTTTTTGTTGCTTGTGCCTTTAAATGCAAATAAGCTGGTTCTGTCTGCCTACCGTTCCTGCATGCGTGTCAGAGCGATAGAGCTATCTCTTTCTATGGCTCTGATGCGTGTCTCCTTCTCCTGTTGCGTCATGTAAGATAAACAACAGTCAGTGACAACAAAGAAAGCACATCTCCTGTTTATGAGAAATACTGTAGCACAGTAAGACATTTCCCAATAGTTGTTTGATGTATTTGTTGTGGAGTTAAAGTCTTTCTGTGGCTATGAGTCACACACAAACAGTGTTACAAAGCTTGCAGTACACAGAATCACACACGTTTACCTTTGTAATGTTTTTTGCAGGGGAAATGTGACAGGATACAAGTTAAAATACACTACTATACGGATATCAGTTATGCTAATTTACAAAAATAAACTTGATTTAACATCCATAAATCGGGATAAAAGTATCTTCTTTTAGAATTATACTGACACTATGCAGCTGTGGTGATGAGTTACATAGCGAATTGACCGTCTTTTATTTATTTCAAACATGCACTATTTAAAAAATGTTTTAAACGTGTAATACTCATTCTTGAGGTGCAGCTGATCCCAGTTTATTTGCAAGTCCTGCCCTGTGGATATGATTATCCGCGTTACTATGGAGACATATTAATACGCTCCTGGTCAATCAATTTGGTGAAAACCGCACTCCTACATCACATTGTGGTGATCCTCAAAATTGCTGGGATTTGGATCCTATTTTAACGTAAAAAAAGTGACTTGTTTTTGACTTCACTTATTTCACTCCAATAGGACTGTGGACACACTATACCTATACACAGTTCTGTCAAAACAGCTTCCAACGTTGATTTTGCATCATGGGTGCCCTTTAAAGCCTGTTTTAAAGCTGCGAGTTAGTTTCTTGAATTTTAATTAGATGGGTCTATTGTTGCTTGACTACTGCATGATTTTAACTTTTGCATACTGATGGCACTATCTGAGGATCTGTGACAATGACTTGAACATCATTGCAATTATTTACAAAAATCAGATTAAGAGTGTATTTGCAATATATTGTTCACATTTAAAGATAATAGCTCTTAATCTCGTCTACACGTAATTTTCATTATTATTAATAATAATAATAATAATAATAATAGTAATAATAATATTCTCTAAGACTTGTGGTTATTTCACAGTACAAATGTTGTACTTTGAGCAGGTATTACTGAATGCTGTCTTAATTTATTTCCATCTAAAGCGAAACACTTTTGTATGGTTGTTATTCGATTTTTTTCTGCGCCATCGAAATGTTATTTCTATATAAATCTCATTAAGATGATCAATGTAAATGCACTCAATGTTATTATCAAACAAATCTGACAAATGGTATTTCCATCTTAAAAGATGTTCACTTCATGTGTCATCCAAGAAAACAGATTAAAAAAAAGGAGAAAACAAACACAAAAAAACCAAAACGCGAGCACATACTGTATAAAACACACCTGGTTTCTGCAATGTTGGTAGCAATCACAATCTTGCGCACTCCTGGGGGTGGCTTTTTGAAAACCTGAGGAATAAGAGAAGCTGATGTACATAAAAGCTTTCTGTTGTTTGACTTCACATAGAGCTCAGCTATTTCAATTTAGCTGTCAGATGGAAGGGAAACATTTAATTTTAAAGGGTCACGAAACACCAAAACACATTTTTTGAGCTGTTGACAGTCATATGTGTGTCCCACGCTGCTATAAACACTATTAGGACACATATATTGCACTAAAAAGTGAAAATTGGTTGTTGTTGCGTTATTTTGAGCAAATTCGTTCTTCCGGTTTGAAACGAATTTTTGAAGCTGCATCACAGCCATGAGATACTTGCGTGTAAATCCAGCGTGGAGAGTGGCTGTCTGTCCCTGCCAGAACATTGTGACGTCTCTGAGGGTGCGGCATTAATTCATGAGAAAGACTTTGTTCAAACCAATCAGCGCACTCTATTGTGTATGCGGCGCAACTTCATTAATATGCATGATAGCTTCGAAGACTGTTTACCTGTTACAGTGTTCAGACGACAGAGAGACGCCACGTTGCGTTGCCAAAACAAGTGAAAGAACTAGAATTTGGAGACAAGGGTCGTCAGTGTTGCATTTATTAGTGTGCTGCAACAAAGGTTTTGTTTTAATTTTCCCTCTATAAGAGCGCTGCTGGACTCACGTGTGGATTACAGTGCATGCGACAGAAATGCGTTTGTAAGGAACATTTTTACCCGAGAGCTTTTCGCATCTGAAAATGGTGAAATCCGGATTTGCCACTTGTCTCCTTTTTAAAAAAAAGACACAGTTCCAGTGTGATTGTCCTGTGATTGCCCAGATTTGGTAAGTGAGTCCAGTGCAGTGCAGTGCCCTTTGTTTAACCCAGATGGTAAAGTTAATTCGTATCGTCAGCTGTGCTCTTTCAGTTTTTAAAGACATACCATAGTCAAAATGATTTAGTTACTAAGTTTACAGTATGTTAATATCACTGCAAAATTATAGTACAATATTTTAGACTGAAAGATCTGCTGTAAATGCTGCTCTCCGAGTGTAAACATGTAAACACAAACTATTCCCGTCGCCAGGATTTTCGCCGTATTTTGTGACAGGACAGTCTATACACACATGACTTTCTGACGCTACCTACCGAGTGCATCTAAGTTACCGAGAAATGCGGAGGATTTTTTTCTCCCATTCGCCATGCGGTATCAATTATACCATTAAAACTCAACTCTTCCAGAAGTTCCTCGCTTTCAATATCTCGTTTGTCGCGGGGGACATGTAGGAAATGTTTCTGAATAAAACTTTAAAGTGCCAAACTGCAGTTTAAGTCGACAAATTAATAATTTGGCAAGTAATTACATTACTGATGTCCATGTAAACACAGTCACTCTCTTTCTCCCCTGTGTCTGCGTGCCCAAACGGAAACTCCCATATTTGCAAATCCAACCCTCTTTCCCTCCATGACACTCCAACCTAAACAGAGCTAGACATGCCCACTTTCCTGACCCCCCCAGACAGGGGCCTTTAAGGTTGTTGTGAAAGGCAGAGATCTGGTCACAGCTTACTAACTTGGGTTTGAGAGACCGTGGGCATCAGAGAGTGGAGGGGGATGATGATAAACCGATCTGAAAGAGAGCAGATATTCAAGAAAATTAGTTAAACATAATTACTTAAACATAAAGACTAATCCTTTGGACAAATATTTTTAAACCCTTGTGTGAATGGTAAGGCTTGGAAGAAATACTAACACTATACCTTAAAGCTTTTTACTTTCAAACAATGCCACATTATTCCATGATTAATTTTGTTGTTCTTATAACAACAACATCAATGATTAAATGTATAGAATTTACAAATAGATTAAATAAATGTCTCAAAAACATTATTAGTATTTTAGTGGCTGAATTCAATGGTAAGACT